>CAUJRU010000019.1:2592324-3888486 GCA_963277665.1 Viscum album | reverse complement strand
GCTGATTTCTCTAAACCATCGTTGTAGTGGGTTGCTTTAAGCCTTGAGATGAATTTGAATTGTTTTAATGAAATTAAATGAATTGTTTGATAACAATGTCATGTTTTATAATAAAATCCCTTTGTTAAGGTGTGTTATCTTATAAGAAATATTTTTTATGTTTATTGGTTCATTGTTTAGATTGATGGAAATATTAGTGCAAGGGCCTTATTTTTTTGTCATTAAAATGATCATTGGTCTTGGCCCTCTCCTTCAACATTCATGGATTGTGATGTGGTTTTCTTATATACATAGCCATCTAAATTTTCACCTAGTTAATAATAATTAATGGTTATATACTTGTCCACATTAATGTTTAATTTAAAAAATAAAGAGTGTAGTGTTTACGCCTCAAGTGATACTCGGATTCCTTTTTACGAAATGTCGAGGATAGGATCATGGGTCGATGATGCTTCATACACTAGGGGAGATACCTGTTATGTCTTTAACAGTCTCACCGTGCATGTTTCTTACCTATATATGAGTAATTATGGTTCACAATGTAACATCCATGGATACAATTGGTGGAAATATGGTTACACCATGCCATGAGTGATACTCAAACACCTTTGTAAGATACCAGGGACAGACACGGAGGGGGAATGTTTTACTTTATACTGAGAGTGATACTTGGGATTCCTTTTAAGGATAAAATTTTATGGACTCCTTTGGATTTGAAATTTTTTTATGCTTCTAGTGTGATACTCAGGTTCCTTTATAAGGTTCACCTTGGATGGGTACATGATGTCGTATAAATGAATACTAGAGATGCCTCTTTTAATTGAATGCAATATGTTAAGTAATTAAATAAAATGGGCATGTTCTCCATGCCAAAACACATGTCTTGGTTTGGTCCTTTCTAGATGATTAATTTTTGAGGACCTATTATTACCTTATACCCCATTTCTCACAGGTTACCTTTAGTTTAGACATTCTGACTTAGGCCGAAGCAAGTATGGTCGAGCCAGGTGTCCTGGAGGGACCCAATACCAACTTGGTTATTTATAAATTTTACATTACTGCTTTACTTTGATATACATGGACACTATTTATTTTATATGCATGAACTAGATTATACTTTAAACACCATTTTTGGTGGCCTATTGAGTATATATCTAACCCTTCTTGGGCTGACATTGCACTTGGTTACCTGAGAAGATCCTCTTGTTAGTAGGACCTTGATTTTATTCTTTTGTTGTGCATTGTACTTGGGATTTAGGAGCACTGAACTGAGATATTACTAAGGATTCCCATGGAGATCACCCTCTGGGAATTTTCATTTTATTATCTTCCTTGTTCATATGTTGTATCATATCATCAGCAGTATGTTTCCCTCTTCTTTTTTTTGGGTAGAATCACATCAACATGAATGCATGGTTAGTTGTATATTGGTGTTTCCCATGTTTATTCAGTTGTTACATTTATCTTCTACTAATCTGCTATTCCTTATTTACACCACATTCACTATCAGTTGATTTATTATTTATCTCTTACACTATTGTGATACTCAAATCATGAGATTATATTCTCCCCAACATACCACCATTAGACCCTCGCTTCTATTTGGAAGCCTCTAGTGTACAGGGAGGCTCACTTGAGACCAAGTGGTGACTAGTCCAGCCACCAGTTTAGTGGTCAGTTGGGATGGGATGTTACACATGATACCTAAGATAATGAAATCCAAAAATTACGAATTTCCATCATTAAGAAATAAGTTATTATTATCCATGGTATTTTCACAATGATATTATCTCTGGATTCATTTCATTCTCAGTTTATTGATTAAATGGAATGGGTTTTCAGTTTCTACACATGGTTGGAAGCATTAAATCCAAGGGGATCGATTTTATTAAAGGGGATTCCCTCAGGTTACACTACTTCAGACCCCTGTAGGCTTCCTTCTAAGGGGGAGATCCTTTTGGCCTTATCCTTCTTTGTGTACTCCTTTTGGTTTTCCTTTTTTCAATAAAATTACAAAAACAATATTGGATGGATTAAATTGCATGGGTTTTCAGTTATTTATCTGGTGGTGGTGGGTTTGCTTGACAAGAATCATCTGATGATACGATTCTCCTCGGAGGAAGATTTAGCGTGTGCTTGGACTAGAGCTCCTCGCCGATGCAGTTGATTCCGATTCTTTCTCCTAAGATGGAATTTTGATCTTTGCATGAATCAGGATTAACCCACAGTTGCAACCTGGGTAAGTCTCCCCCATCTTCCTTTTCTATTTCATAATCCTTCTATAATTCGTATGATAGGGAATCTGATCGGGCGTTTTCTCTGCTCTGATGCTCACACCTCGTCTGTAATTCATCCTGTCAACCCGTGGCTCTGTGTGGAGTTGGATGCTTCAAATCTTCTAGTAGAATGGATTTGGATTATGGTTAGTGAGGAATTTCGCTGGAAGCAGGATGTGGTCTTTGACTCTTGGGTTGACTACTATCTAAGGTGACATCGTCTAGGTCACCGGGATGATCACTATTACTGTGGAGCTATTTCAGGTTTGATAAAGTGTAATCGTAAAGATATTGGCTAGGGGTAGAAGCTTATTGATGTTTCTATGGATGGAAATGGCATGGGTGGCTCGGCCTTGGAAAACCCAACTGTTGCGATGGTGTTTGAGAGGCTGAAGAAGGACCTTAGGTATGGTGTGTGTCACGTGAATGTGGATGATGATATTCCTAGAGGTGGTGCTGGGCATGATGTTGTAGTGGAACAGCCTGAAGGTGGGTGTGTTTCCAGTGCTGTACATGAGGATAGTGAACTTAGGTGGTGTGTTGTTAGTGCGGTTGAAGACATTGCTGGTCTGAAGGAATATGGGAGGCTGCTGAATTCAGATGGTTGGAAGCAGATCAAATTTGCATCTCCTTCTGGTAAGGGGTCCAAGATGCAGATGCAACCTGCTATTTCTGAAAGTGCTATTGAGACATGTAACTAGTTTCAAGCATTGGCTCCTAAAGAGGTTTCTAATGTGGCAAAGAATAAAGGTAACTCTTTACAACTTATTTTAGTTGATGCAGCGAAGGAAGTGAATGTTGGCTAAGAAATTGAGGGACAACCACAATTCTTGGCTGTGATTGACTGTAACAGGCAACATGCACATGCCCAGGATGTTGTTGATGGTTTCCATGATGTCCTGGTATCTGGAAATTGGGGGGATGTATCAGACAGTGATAAAGAAAATGTGATGGTTAGGCCTTCCTATAGTGAGTTTCTCAAGGATGAGAAGGGGAAGCCTGGAAAGGAGGTGTCCATCACGACAAGACGAAGGCCGAGGAATGACTACTCTGATTTTCTGAAGCCTCTTTCTACTTGGTCCTCCTTCAAGAAATCTTTGTAGGAGATGGTCTCTTTGGAGAAATTGAACCTCATAAGGAAGTATGCCAAAATCCTTAAACACTATGAAAGATCGGAATGGGAGTCGGCCACTGCGGAGGAAGTCTATCATGGGGGTGGTAATGGGTATGATGTGTATGATATGTAATCGGTTTTCTTCCTTGCAGTGCATGTTTGCTGTACTTTTCTTTTACTTAAATAAGTAGTCAGGGGTCTACCTCTGACTGACTTTTCTGTTAATAAGTTATAAATCAACTTTGGGTCACTAGGGTCAAGGTCATTACATCTGAAATGATTCTCTCCTTCAAGAATCAAAACAGAACCCAGAGAAAGAAATCAATTCCCAGAAAATGGAAAGGGAACTCAAGACTTCACATTAAATTTATCTGAAATGATTCACACACTAAGAATCCAAATGTAACCTAAAATAGGAAAATACCAAAACAAAAACCAAGGGTAGATACCACTAAAACAAGACATACACACTACCAAAACTATCCTATAACAAGATTCACCTACCAAGAAACAATGAACTACTCACCAAAGAATGAGGAAAATTCAAAACCTAAATGAATTCATACAGATGATGACCCATAACATTGAAATAGAAATAGATCAACTCACTCAAACCCAAGACTCAAATCAATGCTCTAACTCAAGAAGTTCACTTCGACCTTATCTTCTGTGAAGCTCGAGACCCATAAAATCAAATCATCCATACCAACCTATCTAAAAACTCAAGAATATGTGTTTTTTAAACCTTCTCTCATGGAAAGGACTCTCTCCATAATTTCTGCATGATCCCTCGCCTCTTCCAATAAATAAACTAAATATCCACAATGAATCACTGAATCTTCAACCATAAGGTGGGCACAAAATTCTACAGTTTTTCTTCTTACTTGCTAGGAAATAAAGAAACTATCCAACCATGTCCGTAAAATTATTCCCAAAAGTTTTTCACACTATCTTCTCTTTGTAAGATATCCTTAATCTCCTTCGTGTAAACATCCATCTATATATGTGGAATAAAATCCTTCTTGAACATTTGAAGAACTCTTCCCCATGGAATCCCATTTTAGTTTCCATAATTTAGATTCCACCATCTTCTAACTACATTATAAAACAAGACAGCTACTACAGAGACATGGAATCAATCTAGAACCCTTAACAACTCAAAGGAAACTTCAAACTCTTATAACCATTCCTCAGCCTTCTGAATAGATTCTCCACTAAGGAACTTTGGTACTTCCTACTATTGAAACTTTAGCATGGATTCATCCCATGGATACCATTTCTCCTCCCCTCGACTAACATATCAGCGATGTTTCAATTGAATATCTTCAGTTCAACATCAAACAATTGGGTTAGTATATATCACATGAATCACAAGAACATAATAAAGAACACCATGTCAAACATGGAAATGCATCCACAAGCCATGAATTCCCGTCATTCCATGTTTCCCTTCCACATCACAGCAACATCATCACAACCTTGAAAATGAGAAGTCAATACATGTCAGGACACCTCTCAACCTATTCCTATCATTCTAACATCATCCTTTCACATAATATTTATTCCTACCTAATAGCCACATTCACCATATATCATCATATCAAAACATATTAGGGATATCATCAATAATATCCTGATATTCCATTCTAGGTAATGTTACTAAAGCATAATCAATCAATTATCAAGTTACCCAAACATTCATATTTAAGAAATCATATCATCAAAAAATTCAAGAAAATGATTATCAATCTAGCACAGAATATTCAACCAACCATATTTATAGCATTTCATGGATCACATAATCAAATTAATCTTCTCTTATCATGATATATTTATAATTCTTGCATCATAATAACTTACTATTAATATCTTTATATTCTTCTTTAAACTGCATCATATTTATAACATGCTTATTAGATTACATAGTATAATCTAAATAACAGTTTGAGCACATCATTCTCAATATTGTATAGACAATAATCAGTATGCCATATATCATAAACATTTTCATAAAAAATCACTCGTGTATTTTTATCAATCATAGACATGTTGTCTATAATAGTCAATTTATGTATAACACATTACTTCTCAATTTAATCATGAATCATTAATTCCTTCTAAAAACATAAATATACTTCATAACATTTCATTGAATCATACATGATAAATAGAAATAATTTGTAATTTTGGAATGCTTTGAAATTAAATGAACTCATATGTATAACTTTCATTAATCTTTATAAATCTTAATTTATACTTAACACATTAATGACATTTCATTTTAAGAAGAACTAGAATTTTAAATATGTTATTGAATCATTTCATTCAAAAACACTTTAACATAATTAATAATTTATCAAAAAGGGAATGATTAATGGGGAAGGTTTCTAGAAAGGGTTACTTATGGGGAAAAAATCTTTTCTACATACTTCATCATTAAGAAAAATAATACCTTTAATTCCTAACACGCTTGTACAGTTTTATTAATTAACATGCATCAAATAATAATTTATAACTAAACATGGAATAATGAGGAAAACAAGTATCATAACATATCATAAGTTTACAAGGAAAAATGTTTAAACAAGAATGAATCAACTTATTAAAATTCATGGAACATAATTTTATAGACCACATCATAACAACATAGACTAGCATAAATAAACAGACTAATAATAATCATGAATCAAAATCCAAACTTAGAATGAAACCTATGAGAATAATGCATGTACCCTTCCTACATTTATTATACCCCACAATTAGTGTATTTATATATTAAGATTTTTTTTTATACCAATAGGGTCCTTACATCAGATCATAGAGGATCCTAAATACTCTTATCCTAGTTGGGGATTGAAATACTCATTTCCTAGTCAGTCTCCTCTTCCCACATCACATGTTAGGTTTAAATAAATGTATTTCCCTACCGTACCTATTAAATCTTCATTTGTTACTAACTTAAAACTCCATCATATCTCTTAACCAAAATATTTAATTCCACTTTTTCATGACTCTCCCCCATTGAAACCCCTCTCAGGTTGGTAGTAAAAAATAGTGTGACCCTGAAGCCTGTCTCTAATAAGCCACGAGTGAAGAGAACTGAGGGTAAATATTATAAGTATGAGAGGAATTTCCCTCTCAATTCATAAGAAAATATAATCAATCCACCAATAAACACCATATATGACTACATCATACAAAATTCAATAAAACCAAACATAATGTAATACCAAGCCCTTAATAGCTCTACTCGAGATACCCAAATAACATCAGCCTCATTATCCCTTGATTTATCCTATGAAACAACTCAAGAAACACTATAGAGGGGTTATATCTTGGTAGTACTTAGTAGAACCATATTTAAAAAAAAAATAATATCCATGTGAAATCAATTTTTTAGGAAAGGCATGTGTGGAAACTACTAAGTAATAAACAAAGTTAGAAGGATAAGAAATCCTTCATATCCAAAAGTAAACACAATTAGCACTTCCAATTGCTTCACCTAAAACCAGAATATTACATGGATATTTTATTATAATAAATAAATGATCTCATCCTCATTAACCATCTATTTAATTCAATAAATCATAGTGATTGATCATCGAGAGTAATTTCATCAATAAAATAATAAGGAAATAAAATGGCATGAAAATTACCGTTGTTATTACTTGTCAATTCATAATCCCTTCCAACTCAAACTAGTAAATAACTAATAGGATAACACCTCATTAACTGATAGGTAATACAATAATGAAATAACAATTATACACACAACTACCCACCTTTCCATCCAACCATTGTGTCAACATAACCAAACCTTGTCCCCATAGCCACAACTCTGCCATTACCTCTATTCTATTAATCCATATAAAAATTTCCCATTTCCAGAGAACCCCAAGTTATATGATACAATCAGTGCATCATATCAAATATAAATCCATACACAATACAATAATTATAATCATTAGTAAGAATATTTTAATAATCAAATAATATGTCGGTCAATGAAATTGCATATGTTACTATATCAATGGATATAACAATTAAGGAAATACCATCATTAATATTCATGTCATTAAATCATTAACTTTAATATATATTACTTTTATAATTAAATCCCTTATCATTTTTACCATTAAATTCATTTCATTCTTTCACTTATTACCAATACTTCACCCACATTTAACATTATCACTTCATTTATTAATTTAGGCATAACATAATGTGATGGAGTAAATTATTTTACATAATTCAATGCCATACAATACATATTAAAGTATATTACCAACTTTATAATCCATGTTCTAGTTACCAATTCATTTATAATACTAAATTAATAAGTAAAATCATTTACATATTCCACTTCTAGGATCGCTGGGTTAATTTAAGCATAGACCCACCACTCCTAGATGAATATGACTTACACTTCAACTTAAACTCACCATTCCTAAGGCATCCCAAAACTATACCTATTGATATTAGACTCTATGACCCCTCATAATATTTCAAATAATAAGAAATATCCACACTCAATTACTACCTCTAAACCATCTAAATCCCAACACCTAATCTCATACAGCAACGCACCTATAGATCCATCTTCTAAGTAAGAATATTGCACAACTTTCCTTATAACCATAACTAATAGAATCACCCTTGAACGGAAAATAAGACCTCCTTATCCCATCTAAAAGGCTATAATTTTTAATATCAAAACTAAAAGATAATAACGAATATTCTAATAAAAAACCATCTCTAAACCCTTCCTCAAGACAGAATCTTACCATAATATAAAACATGGATGACATGAGTGACATCCCAATTCTATAATCACTAGAAATAAATACTCTAAACATTATTCAATATTACCTCCTCATTCATAATTCCATTTCCAGGGTTATCCCTATCACACTAACTTTAATTCAATATTCACATGATCATCCTCATACCCATATTCCACACATATTCCAACAACATTTTAATCATAAATTCAATCATAACTTATATGGAATGGAGAGGGGGTAACCAATTTGATTACCCTTCGACTTTCAATTAACATCCATGTTCATGTATTTCATAAATATATTAAAAATCTTTATAAAGAATGAAATAATAATTTAGAACTAATGCAGAAACTTAAATAAAATAATTTCATAAAAACCAATCAAGGAATTATATCAAATCTATAATGACCAATCCAAGAAGTGCAGAAAAATGGAACACACAACATCCCCTTACCTTAGACCAAACCAACAATATCAATTCAATAGAATTGATTATTAAATATAATAAAGGAAATCATGTAATAACCCCTTCCCCCAGACTAAACAAGATATCAAGAAAAGTGTTTAATAGTAAATGCATAAGTTAATTAAAAAACCTCCCATACCATGTTTCAGTGAATGGAGTATTAAATAGAATAAAGGAAATAATATAATAACCCCTTCTCCTAGAAAAAATAAGGGCCTAAGATAATATTTTGATAATAAATTCATGAGTTAATTATAACCCCTACCTCTTTGACCTAATTATCTATATAGTGCCCGAGGAGAGAGTGTAGACTTACCATTTTTGAAGAAAATGTCATTGGGTGTTGATTATCAAAGGTTGAAGTTATACAAGTTGTCATGGATCATATCATTCAACATGTGGGTTTCAATCAAAGATAATTATGGAAGATCCAAGAATTCATGTGAAAGAGGGTAATAATTGAAAAGAAATGATGATAATTTCAGTCATTCAATTCAAGGGGCTAATAAACAAATGGTTCCAAGTTCAATAAGGTAACTCAGATGATTCCACATCATATCAAGAAAAAAAATAATTTCAGAAGATAGGAGGAATATTTAAAATCACCTACCCAAATGAAACTATTAAAACTTCACATCATTGAAATTATATCCAATCCCAGCGAATCTAGAAGAACCCCCCTCTAAGATGATGCATGCTTGTTTTCCTCAATCGATCTGCCAACCAATTTCATGATAATTATTCTAACTCCCTGGAAAAAGAGTAAAAGGAATTAGGGAAGTGATGATCACCTACACCATGTCTTTAATATATATATGTGTGGAGGAAACATGACAACCCCACCTAATTCTATGTAAACAAGGGAATGGTTGTAATGTTTAATTGATCCATGTTGTAGCATTAAAAACTCAGTAAGTGAGGCACCTAACCAACAAAGGTGACCAAAAACATGGAGGATTTCCCCTACCGTTTACTCCATGGTTTAGACTATGGAGCGGAGGTTCCTCCCTTGTTTCCATCTCACCTCATGGCTCAACCACGCCTTTAAGTTTCACCACCATGGGCTAGAATTTCTCCCCTCTTATTTTTACATAGGGAAATTCTCTATGCACCACACCCACAAAATGGCTACCCCCATGGCGTAGTGACCTCTTCACCAAATACAAGGGTATATCAAAACTCTCGATGACACTTCACCCTCCAACACAATCATGTCACCTATCCCCATGTCATATAGAAAAATCCCCAACACACCATGCCCAAGGCATCTAATATGATGATCTTCCTACCCATTTCGCACAGCCACTTCACAAAGACTTCCTCAAGAACCAAATTCACTAAAAAAATATTCCCCATGGAATTTAGAACTAATATGAGACAATAATCATCCAAAATGGGAATTTCTAACCTCAGACTCACCAACTCTCCAAAATGGCTGACCCACTACACTCACAGCACCATCATGGCCTCTACCACACCCTGTGGAATGGGTGTTTCACTTCCCAGGTTCACCAAGAACCACTACGGGTGACTCCAGTGGACACAATGTTAGTGTTTGAATATGTATGTTAGTAATTTAATATTTTTATTTTGATAAATTAAAATTTCCTCCCATTTAATTAAACTCAATATATTTAAAATTTTATATTTTCATAATATTATGTTAAATTTTTTAAAATGTTTTACACATTTTTAAATAATATATTTTGTTCTATATTTATAATTATACATATTTATATTAATATATATATGTATATATATATATATCATTGTACATATATATATATATATAATATTCAGTATATATATTCTAGTATATTGTTCATCTCATTCTGCCTCTACTCTGATTTTCTCGATAGCACTTCCAGCAGCAGTTCGCATCTCCTCCAGAGGACCACCTACAGTAGCAGCCAAAACTTCAAAACCATCTTCATGTCGGAAGTTCATCCATGCATCCATCCATTGGGACCAACTTGTGAATGAACGGGAAACCTAGACTAACGATCCATGTGAAGGTGGAGAGATAACATCACGATGAATAAGCTAGGGAGGAGCAATTCCATGTAGTTATGGTCTAAATATTTCTCTAAGACCTACGGGTCATGTAATCTCTGAGCCTATGGGCCTTGTAAGGGTTCCCTCTCATCCCTTGAAAGGGGGGTTATCAAAAATCATTAAAAAGAAGGCATTCAATCCATTCGAGCATCCATGCACTAGTGTGAGATGTACTACCAACCTCTCTAACTCCATGCACAGGTTTCGGAATCCAAACACCAAAAGAAATCTCTTCATATAGCATGACACAAGTAGCTTTTGGGAGATCCTTCATCTCTAACCATTAGCATGCCCTCACCTCATATGCTCCATGCTCAGTTTCTTTATCTTCGCATAAGAATGCTTATCCATTTTATCACATCCCCAATACCCAGGTTACATGAGCTCCCTCATCTAGCTTACTGTGAGATGATAAGTGTACTTATTGTGACATGGTAAGTGTATTTTCTTTGATGCAGTGAGGTTACCACAAGTGAATTTACAACCTTAACTTACCATAAGTAAATTTATACCTACCATGAATAAAAATAACTTATCATAGTTGGTTACTATGATGGAATTTTTAAATATACCATGAGGTAGCAGGTAAACTTACCGTGAAGCCACAAACGATACTGTAAGTATATTTAAACTGGCTGCAAGTATTTTTTTTAACTGCTTAAAAAAATTAAATCTAATTGAAATATTATTATTTTTGTTGATAATATTTTACTTTAAATGAATGTGATATTTTTATTTTTTATATACTGATTTCATGTTCATTTCAACTTTTCATGGTCAGTAGACTGGCTACATGAACATTTTGATCACACATTCAGTATACCACACATGAGCACACTATAATAATATTGACTACTAGACTTGTGCCTCACATGGTCAGTTCAACACTTTTCTTATCTTCTAGAAAAATTATATTTTTTAATCACTCTATTTATTCTTTATTTTAATAAATTTATCTATTGAAATTTTATTTAATTTATTTTAAATATTCTATTTCTTTGTAAAATGTTTAAATAATATTACAACTTAGCTATAATCTGTTGAATTAACATTATGTTTGAAATCCATATGAAAATTATAATTTTTATGTTATTATTTTTATGATCTCTTTTCTATAATATTTGAATTATTCTTGTACTTTAAGTTTATGAGAGAAATTTTATTTGTTTTAACTATATGAAATACTCTCATTTACTTTAATGAACGTATTAGAAATGTTTTTAACAAGTTTCTTGTGGAAATAGAAGAATGCGTGAACTCTTTGTTAATGAACACCAAATTTTCAAATTATAGGTAACAATAATATTTTATTTTTGTTATTCACTAAAAAGTGGCATGAAATTATTGGATCTATTGATGCTCTGAGTAGATCATTCAATTAATTATGAAATGAGATTAATCGGTTAGATAGGTGATCAAGGAATACAAAACAATGATATGCAGATCAAATTGACATAACTTTTTAATACAATGGTGTTGCATAATTTTTACTACTCTCATATGATCAAGAAACTTATTCGACTTTTTTTCCCTTTCTAAAATCACAGAAGAACTTCAACATTAAACCTTATTCAATTGAAGTGATCAATGATCATCGAGCTTCATCATCTTCCACATCTTTTGATAATTTTATTCCTTTATTTGTATTATGGTTTTCTTTGTTTTATTATTTTCTTTTTTATAATATTTTCATGTATGGATTAAGCTTTTACCATAAAAATCAGGTCTTGTTTGTTTTGGTTATTTCACCACCTAAAAGGAAGTTTTGTTTTTGAATCCCAATAAAAATTCAGATCACATACTAGGTTTAGTCTCCTATAAAAAGGCTGGGTTTTGTCTCTGGGCTTTTGTAAAAGAAAGAGTCTGTAACAGGTTCTCACACCTTTAAAAGTGAGTTTCATAATGGGTACCAATCTTCTCACGGAGTAGAAAATTTTGAGAAGTGGACTAGGATCTTGGTGATCTGATCCACTATAAATCTTTATGTTCGTTATTTTTATTTCCAATACATTTCATATCTTTAACATGGATATCACTATATAATATTTAACTAATAAAACTCTAATTGTTTTATTTTTAATTTTTTAAAATGAATATTCACCCACCCCTCCCCCTCTAGTCTTACTTTCCATCACTTATGATCCAACACATAACCCCAAAATGGCCTCCACCACAGCCTTTTCAATAGGTATTTTAGACCACAATATGCCAAAACTCAACTCTATTCTTCCAAAACACCTTCAATCTTCCTCTCAAAACCTATAGCTCCTAAGAAACAAAAAAGAATGATTTCAAAGAAAAAAATAATTCCCTTATAAGAATCATATTTTCACAAACTATAACAGTTTTTCATAACCTATAATACTCTATGACTGTCATCAATTAGGGATGATTCAAAGTGATACTTTGAGATGTCAATTACCATTTCCCTTCATGATATATATATATATATATATTAGTAAATATATATGTATCCAACATCAAAGAATGATAAAGTGGTATCTTTAGTATATCATGATACATTTTATTTTATTATACTCTTTTAATTACATTAACACTATGACCACATCACCATCATGGCCTCCACAACGCCCTGTAAAATGGGTGCTTCACTCCCCATGTTCAGCAAGAACAATAATGGGTGACTCCCACCACCATAACCCCAAAACAGCCTACACTATGACCTGAACTATGGGTGTTTTAGACCTCATGATGCCAAAACTTAACTCTAGGCCTCTGAAACACCTTCAAATTCCCTCTCGATACCCCTAACTCATAGAAAAAACAAAGTAAATAGTTTAGAAAAACTATTCCCTTATAAGAATCATAATCACGCTAACTATAACATTTTTTCATAACCTATAATACTTCCTAACAAGAATAAATTAGGGATGAATCAAAGTCATACTTTGAGAGGTCAATCATCATTTCACTTCATGATATATATATACATATATTTATCAATATATATATATATATATATCAGTATATATATGCATCCAATGTGAAAGAACGATAGTGGAAATTATCTTTAGTATAACATAATACATTTTATATTCTTAAAATCTTTTAAGAACATTAAAAAAATTCCAGATAATCCTTATGTTTTCTACACTTCAAGGGTTTTTTTAAAGTTATTAAAAATCTATGTAATTCTCACCACATCTCTGTGTGACCATCTGATAAAACTCTCCCACTAAACACTTTAGTGAGTAAAATCTATAAAGAAAGAAAGATTGAATAATAGTGATAATTAAAAATAAAATTCCTAATTTTCAACTCCTTGAACAAATTCTGTATTTCCCTAAGTTTTTTAAAAATAAAATTATGTTTGATAGTGTATGTGATGCGAAACACCAAACTCAAACAAACAATGGTTATTTAAATACAACTCTTTTAACTTAGCCATTATATTTATGGATGTGAATAGGATTAACTAAATTAAGAAATATATATATAAATTTGAAACTCAAAAATAAATATATTTTTGAATCCTTAGTAAATAATCACTCAATTTTTTGTAATTTCATTTTATTCTTCAAAAATGCGTTTTCTTCAAAAAAATGATTTTTATTTATTTTTGTGAAAGAAATATTATAATTAATTTCTACAACAATTATAAAATTTATTTGATAAAATTAATATCATTTTTTTAAATCATAATCTCAAAATTAACTTAGGGTGAAATTTTTGGTATTTTTAGAAAATATTTATTTTTTAGTGAATAGTGAAAAATACCATTTTTTTTGTAAAAATGTCATTTATTTTGATAAATTAAGTAATTTATAAGTATAATTATTATTTCAATTTTATTTAAAAGTAAAATAAGTATTATTTATTTATATTTAATCCAATTATTTATATTTAAATCATTTTTATACCAGATTTTAGTATAAGTTTATTTTTAAGCTTAAAAACACATTTTTATGAACTGTTTTAAAATGAATAAAGTTTCTCCTTTTTAATTAATTAAAAATAATCCCTAATGGGTAATTATTTAAATTAAATGTAAGCATAATATATATATAATTATTAATTGAAATTTATATAGTGAATATTACTATTTATAGAGTCAAAGTAAAAACATCTTTTCCTTGAAAACTGTATTTTTTGGAAAAATCACTTTCCATTGCGCCTGTGGGTTTTATTTTAAATTTAATTATTACACCTTTGTGAATTTGTTTTTGATAAAAAGATTATATATTTTTAATTATAGGATCAAAATATAGATGCAGGTTCTCAATTACAAGAGGGGGTGAACTGTAGGTTTAAAAACATTCATTTTTATCCTTTAAGAAAATATATGTTTAACAAAGTTAAACAAGACGGATTCACATGACCTCTTTATTTATTTATAAAGAAATTATCTTACTATAAATAAACTTAAGACAAGTTTTCTTATGGAAATATTTTACCTTAAAGTTTATAGAATCTTATTTATCATAGTATACAAGTATAAGGAAGTATAAGAAAGTTATACTTTCTCTCTTTAACAAAATGTAGTGGAATTAAAATTTGTAACAACATCAAGTAAATAATTATAAGAAATATTTTAACCCAAATAGAAGGGTATCCAAAAACCTTGGATAAATATACCTTTATTTATACTTTCTGGAAAGTATGTCTTACCCACACCAGGGTAAGCCCTCGATAAGAATATCAGAATCTGTCTTGTTATCCCCACAAGCCCTTGATCTCTAAGGTGATGGACACATCTGTCTTCCTATCCCTATAATCCCTCGATT
Source organism: Viscum album (assembly GCA_963277665.1). Lineage (NCBI taxonomy): Eukaryota > Viridiplantae > Streptophyta > Magnoliopsida > Santalales > Viscaceae > Viscum > Viscum album. The sequence goes on along the minus strand of CAUJRU010000019.1, from coordinate 3,873,046 downwards.
GATCAACAACAATTATAATCACACTAGGTAGGCGGAACAAGATGTTCACAACTTTAACAAGTTGGTCACAACAAATACACAAAGAAGGTTTGAGAAAAGCTTTCATTGTACAAATTCTCTCTCTAGAATTCAACACGTTCAACACTTCTCAACATGTTTCAATGTGTATCGAACTCTTAAAATGGTTGGGGTATTTATTGGCAAAGGTTCCAATGGTCGTCTCCCTCCTCTAATAGTCATATTTTTCTTCAAATCTTATAGGGACCTGTACACGTGTCACTCAGCCAACGATTAGCTAGAAATAGATTGTACGACATCATTTCATGTAAGAAAACATGGGAAACATTATCATGATTAAGAAACATTGACATTTAAGGATCTGATAAAATGAAATGTTACTTTAAGTAAATGATATAACTGTAAGAAAATAATTTAATTGGATTCTTAAGAAAGTGAGAATCAGAGTCTAAAAATATGAACAATCATATTCTAAAATAAAAGAGAATTGGAGTCTGAATTCTAGGGAATTCAGAATCTGATTTATAGTGAATTTAGAATCTGATTTATGATGAATTAGGAATTTTATTTCTAAAGAATTTGGATTTTGGTTTCTGAAAAATTTGGATTCTGATTTCAGAAGAAATCGAAGTTTGATTTTGGAAGAAATCAGAGTCTAATTTCAGGAGGAATCAGAGTCTGGTTTTAAAAGAGATCAGAGTCTGATTTTAGGAGAAATCATAGTCTGATTTTAGAAAAAATCAGAGTCTTATTTTAGGAGAAATTAGAGTCTGATTTTAGAAGAAATCGGAGTATGATTTCAAAAGAAATCGAAGTCTAATTTCAGAATAAATTGGAGTATGATTTTAGAAGAAGTTTGAGTTTGATTTTAGGAGAAATTAGAGAATGATTTCAGGACAAATCAGAGTCTTATTTCAAGAGAAATCGATGTCTGATTTCAGAAGGAATTGGATTCTGATTTTATAAGAAATTAGAGTCAGATTTTAGGAGAAATCAGAGTCTTATTGCAGGATAAATCGGAGTCTGATTTTAGGAGAAATCATATTTTAAGAAACTATAATATTCTAGGATATAAAAGGATCTGATTTTTGACTTAATAAAAAGATGTTTAGTCTTTTTTTAGGAAAACACTAGATAATATAATGAAAACCATAGGTAAAGTCAAAAACGTTTTTAGAGAAAGTAAGTTTTCCTTAAGAATATATTTCTTAGAGAAAGATAATTTTCCTTAAGAAAATGTGTTTGTGATTTTCAGAACATAAAGGAATAGAAAATACATAAGGAAACTTATTGACTCAAAAATATCCCCATTTTATAAAATCACAAAAAAAATTAAAAAAATATAAGGACTAAACATATTTCATTTTTAACTTAAAATAAATACATATGTCCCCTTTACTTTATTTATGATCTATGATCAATAAGACTAACTACCTCTTAGGTTTTGAAATCCCTAATGAATGTATTATTTTCTTTCTTAAATAAATGACTATTCCTTACTTAAGAATTTCTTCTTTAAGTATTCTCTCCCTTAATTAATCAATATATTAATTAATATTATTTTTTATCATTCTTTTCTCCCCCTTTTTAATTTTCAAAAAAGGAATGGAGGGAAAGAAAAAAATCCTAAAAGGTTAAGAACATAGAAGACAAAACAATGGAAAGATAACAATTTCATTGATATTGGAAAAAAATTGTTACAAGGAAAATAAAACAAAAGATCAGAATTTAAAAATCATTCATCCTTCTCCTCCTTCAGCATGATCTTTTTCTGGATAGTCTTAAACTTCATTAATTCTTTGTGATCATCTTCAAAATTCTTGATCAACTGATCTTGATCCTGATTTTTCTTCTTGATAATTTTGATTTAGTATTCCTGAGAATTAAGAATTTCACCTTGAGAATTTAGCACCTCTTCTTTCTCTTTGAATTTTTCTGCCATCTCTTCCTTGAGTTCCCTTTCCCTTTTCAAATTTAAAGAAACATAATTTATCTTTCCATTCAAGAATTTATCTTATTGAATCCGGATAGCTTGCTCTTGATTTAGCTTCTCTGAAAGACTTGTTGAAAGATTCTTGATCATTTCATCTAACTTATCAAAGGCATTATTTAATGAATCATTGAAATCATCCATGATTTTCAGATCATCAATCGTTGACTTAGACCACTTGGTTATATCTTTACAAGACTTCCTATGAACATTATAACCAATTTAGAAAGTCTTAAAATCAGCTTAAAGTTTTGTAAACTTTTCTATGAGAATTCTTGTTGAATCTGATTTCTGATTGATTGTTTTTTGAAGTGTCTGACACCTGTAATCAATACTTGGAAAAAAGGGAATGGTATTCATAACATTTTTCAAGGACTTAACAACAAAGTCATGTCCTAAGGAGGATGAGGATTCTAAACCATATTCTTTTTTTTGGTGAGGTAAATTTATCTTTCTCTACTTATTTTCTCTTAGATGTTCCAACAACAACTTCCTTATTGGATTTTGAAACTTTAGTTTTCTTTGTTGTTTCATCAAAAACTTCCTTACCTTTATCAGCTTTATAAATTGATTTCTCAACTTTCTGAATCTCATAATCACTATCAGAAACATGAATTATTTTATCATCATCATAAACTTCTTTAATAACAAAATTTTCACCAATTTCATTATCATTATCAGGATGAATAAAATCATGATTACTACTTTCATCATCTGAAGTTTTTTCAACCTCGTCCTAAGCATCATCATTTTTTGGAACTGATTGTTCTTCTGAAATTATCTTGGTTGATTCAACTTAGAATGTTCTGATAGAAAACTTGTCATAAGGACTCTCCTTCTCTTTATATCCTTCCACCATTATAATTACATCATCACTTTCCTCTTCCTCTTCTTCTTCTTCTTATTGATAAACTTATTATTCTTCAATAATGGGTTCTAGAATCAAAATAACTTTCTTTCTCTTGTCTTCACCTAGAGTTTCAATTGGTACTAGTTCTTACAAGAAGGATTCTGGTACCTGAACATGTTCATATGCCTTCTCTATATCCCTAAGTAAATCTTGAACAATCTTGGCTTCTGAAATCTTCTTCTTTAACTTATTCTCTTTATCTTTCTTCTCAAGATCTTTAGCTTCTTGAATATTTATTTCCTTATCCTCAACAGGGTCTAACCCAAAAAATGCATCTCACTCTTGCTTTTTCTTCTTCTTCTCTCTCCATTTGGATACCACTTTATTAGAAAATGTATTTTTCTTTTTCATATTAGGTAGAGAAGATGCTGACTCAAGTTCCAGTGCTTTCTCTTTTGGTTTTAGTTCTTTTTCTTTCCTTTTATTTTGGGTTTTATTAAAACTTTCTACTAATTCACCTTTATTGTTGGTAGCTTTAATATCACTATCAGGAAGTTCAAAGAATAATCGTGTCTTAATACTGAAACCAATCTTTATCCTTCTCAGAGTATCATCACTCAACAACATAATCTTAAAAACTCTGGACATTGATATGTTGAGAATTTTGAAATATTCTAAGCATGGGACAATGATCTTGGACAAGATCGCAGGGTACATAATGATCCGAGACATGATGGTGCCATTCTTGATATTGCTAATTATCAAAATAATATACTTAATGAGGTTTATCTTTCTTAATTTACCAATAAATGTATCATGGATATATCACATTTCTTAAGGGAATCCTTTTCTCCTTTTCTCAGAATCATAAAACCTTTCATCCATAGAGATAGAAATGTATAATTGGTTGAAATATGAGAAATCTGGGACTTTACTCCTTTAAGTCCAAGACACTCAATTTCTTTAACCTTCTCAAAAGATACTTCCTTGTCTGGTACTTTTTATGAGAAAAAGATAGCCTCTCCTTCATAAGGAATATCCAAAATACTAGCTACCTTATTGAAGGACAAGGAATAAGTCTTCCCATAACTCTTAAAATAAAACATTTTTATACCTCCTTTTTCATAGAAATGAACTATATTATAGAATTATATAAGAATATCCAGATATACTAGATCCTGATTCTTTGTTTTTTCATTGCATAGACTTTACCAAGTATTTTTCTTTATGATTTTCGATATCATATAATCATACTTGATAAAGAAATTTGGGTCCACCAAACTTTCTTTGTAAATTAACCAATACATGAGTTCCTTGTTTGAGGATATCGAAGTTTCTAAAAAATCTTCAAGATACATTTGGAGCTTAAGGAAATAGAGAAAAATTAATGATGGCTTTGAAGGATGGTAGAGATTTGGTGCAAAAACACTAGGATAACCGATGTGGGATGTGAATAGGGGAGTCCTTTATATAGGCTTCACGGTGATGGTTCACATTCCCTAGTTAATTAAATGGTTGAGATTCTCTTGATATAATCTGATGGTTTATATCAATGCCAAAGAATGATTTATAGGTTCTGATCTTTTGAGGTTTTAAAGAAAAAATCTAATTTAAGGAAAGTGAATCCGATAAAGTTTTCTTAAAACAAGATATAAATACCAACATGTAAAAAAATTAAATTACGAAGATTTAAGTAAGGAAACATACCTTACGGACTTCTCATAAATAATTTTCAATATTGATAAGGTTATTATTGATGAACTTAGGTTCCAGAAATTTTTATTAGGGAAAGGAAAAAAACTTTTATGTTCCGCAAATTTTATTAGGGAAAGAAAAAAATTTTGGTTCTGAAAAAAAAATCGAAAAAGGAAATATAAAAAATTTAAATATATTTACCCCCCTATGAAAATAAGTAACTTAATATTAGGAGATAGGTTTAATAAGAAGTTAATATGGATGATTAACTTACATTTATTGTTCCAAAATTTTGTTTAATGTATTCAAATCTATTGGAGGATAATTATTTTTGAAAAATGTCAGCAAGTTGATCTCGAGTTCTGATAAATTGAAGAATGATATCTCCTTTAAGTGTATGATCTCTAAGAAAGTGATGTCTAATATCTATATGATTTTCACAAGAGTGATGGGCAGGGTTTTTGAATAGTTAAATCGCACTAGTGTTATCACACATTATTTTTTTGGTAAAACTCATGCCATAGTCTGTGAGTGTGTGTTCCATCCACAACACTTGAGCACGACAACTTCCAGCTGCTATTCAGCTTCATCACTGGAAAGTGATACAGAGTGTTGTTTCTTACATTACTAAGAATCTAATTAATCTCCAAATAAATGATAAGTTTTAGATGTACTTTTCCTATACATTATACAACCACAAAATTTATCATCTTAAAAACTTTTTAAAACAAAATCATTTCCAGAAGAATAAAAAGCCTTAAATATATTGTTCCCTTTAAATAGGGAAAACTAATTTTAATTGATTTTAAATGGGATTATTTTGGATTATATTGATATCTTACACATAATCATAATAAAAACATTAATTTTGGAGAACTAGCTGTTAATTATAATATACAACCTATCATACCTCTAAAAGATGTTTGATCTAATGGTTTCCTAGCTTCATCAAGATCAAGAGTGTTTGAGGTACCGATTGGAGTACTTATACTTTTAGTGTTTTCATATACATAATTATTATGAAGCTATTTGATATACTTATATTGAGATATATAAGTTCCTTATAGTTTTTGAGAAATTTAAAAACCAAGAAAAAATGTTAACTCACCCATCATACTCATTTCAAACTCATATTTCATGAGATTCGCAAATGAATCAGTTAAGGATTGCTAAGTTGATATGAATATAATGTCATCAACATAAATTTGAACAATCAAAACATTTTTCTTATCTTTATTTATAAAAAGGGTTGGATCAGCTGTTCCCTTAACATAATTTTTTTGTAACAAAAATCAGGTAACTCTATCATACCAAGCTCTAGGGGCTTGTTTGAGTCCATATAAAGCTTTGGTAAGTTCATAAACATTATCAAGATATTTTTTGTCTTCAAAACCAAGAGTTTTTTCAGCATGAAATTCCTATTGAACATATAATTTATGTAAATCACACTTCATGTACCTTTGAAAGAGTTTGAAATTGAAAAATACTGCAAAGCCTAGTAGAATACGAATAGATTCAAGTCTAGCTACTGGAGCGTAGGTTTCTCCATAGTCTATTCCTTCTTGTTAATTATAGACTTTCACAATTAATCTTTCTTTATTTCTTACAATGATTCCATTTTCATCACATTTATTTTTGAAGACCCATTTATACCAATTACAAAAGTTTACTTAGGTCTTTCAACCAAGGTCTAGACTTTGTTCCTTTTGAATTCATTTAGTTCATCTTGCATAGATTTAATCCAATCATTATCACCTAAAGTTTCATAAGTGCTTTTAAGTTATAATTTGGAAATAAATTCTAGATTTTCTACTTCATTTATTAGATAACTTCTTGTCCTTATAGGTTGATTTACATCACCAATGATACTATCACTGTGATTATTATTAAGAAACAACTGAATTGAGATTTTTAAAACCTGTTCATCAACATAAGGTAAAAAATATTTGGGGTAAATACTTCATACAAATTTTCTTGATTATTTTCATTATTAGAAGAATCTTCCAACAAAGGTTGATAATAATTTTTTGAAAACACATCCAAATATTTAAGTTGAGTTTGTTTAAAAAAAAGGATCAGTTTCATCAAATTTAACATGTAATGTTTTTTCAACAGTACAAGAATTTTTGTTAAAAAATCTATAAGCCTTTGAAGTAGTGGAATATCCTTAGAAACATCTTTCATTGGATTTGGGTGTGAATCTATGCAAGTTATATTTATTATTCAAAATGAATACTTTGCATCTAAATACTTTGAAGTAAAAAACTTTAGGTTTTCAACCAGCCCACAATTCATAAGGTTTTTTATTAAGAAAAGGTCTGATTAAAACTAGATTTATAGTATATAAAGTAGTACTAATAGATTAAGCCCAAAAGTTTTTAGCAATATAATATTCACTCAACATGGTTCTAGTTATCTCTTGAAGAATTTGTTTTCTTCTTTCAACAACACCATTTTGTTGAGGAGTTCTTGGAGCTGAAAAGTTATGAGTAATTCCTTTCTTACTACAAAAAAGTTTCAAAATATGAATTTTCAAATTCTCCCTCATGATCACTATGAATATTTACCAGTGGATGTTTTTTTCTCATTTTTAACTTTGGATGAAAAATATTTAAAATAAGAAAAGGCTTCATATTTCTTTACTAGAAAATAGACCCATGTAAATCTAGTGTAATCATCAACTAAAAATATACATAGTATTTGACTCTAATACTTCTAGTTTTTGTTGCACTTAAAATATCCATATGTACTATCTATAATGAATTAGAAGTTGAGACTTCACTAATTGATTTAAAGCTTGAATTATGTTGCTTTCCATATTGACAAGGATCACAGACTTTTGAAGAATCAAATCTAGGCTCCGATAAATCTTTAACAAGTCTTTTCTTTAAGTTTTTTTATACATTACTAAGGTTACAGTGTCCTAGTATTCTATCCCATAACCAATATTGATATTCCATTTCACTAATTCAAGGTAGGTCTTGGATCCTAAGGTCTTCTAAGTTAAGTGTATAAACATTATCATGCCTATGGGAAGAGAGAATAAACTCTTCATTGGAATTGTGTACTAGACATTTATCATTCATAAAATTCACAAGGTAACCTTCATTACGTAATTGAATTATTCTTATAAGGTTGTTCTTAAGAACAGTAAAAAATAAAATATTTGAAATTAAATCTTTTCTGAGAAGAAAAATGTTACCTATACCAACAATTTCTTCTTGAGAATTGTCTCTGAAAGTTACTTTTCCACCTTTCATCTTAATAATATTTTCAAAGAAGTTTTTGTTACTAGTCATGTGACTGTAAAATACATTATCCATGTACCATGTATTGTTGTTGGAACATCTTTTTTTTTCCTGAAAAATAAATAATTAGACTTTCGGAATCCAAACTTGTTTGGATCCATAATTGTTAGAAAGTAAAATATTAGGTATCCATGTTTTCATAAAAAATTAATCATTATGAAAACCAAGGATTGGGTTTTATTCAAAGAACAATTTTTCTCCCAATGTCCACCACATTGACACTTATTGCAAAAAGGAGCACTTTGGGGAACAAAATGGTTGTGACTAAAAACTAGTTTTGAATGAGTATAACCAAATCCATAACTATTCCTAAGAGGAAAATGTTATGAACACATTTTATCAAATTCTTTCCTTCCATAAGTAAAATTTGATAAAAGTTTCTTTAAAGAAAATATTTTAGATTTTAGTCTAATGACTAAATTCTTATCCTAATAGTCGTTAGTCTTGGAATTTAAGATAGTCTCTAAAACACTTTTCTTAGAAATAAAATTTTTAAGATCCTTAGAAAGTTTATCCTTCTCATAATTAACTTCCTTAAGTTTTTTTAAATTTTATCAAAATAAGGATTTTTATGAACAATATATTTTGAAATATCTGATACTTCTTTTATTAAAATAGATATTAAATAATTTTCTTTCACTAAATTCTTTTTTATCTTATAGTTCTCATTCTCAAGTAATTTAGAAAATCTAGAGACTTATTCAAATGAAGGTAGGGTATTATATTTTGATGAGGAAGATTATTCATCCAATGATTCATAATATTCTTCATTAGGAAAATTATCATTTAAAAAAATATTGGTTAAAGATTCCGCATTGTGTACCTTATCTATAAGATAATACTTTTCAATATGTAATTTGGCCATAAGACCAGTATTTTTCTGACTAGAAAATTCATATTCCAAATATTCATATGAAGAGTCCCCACCACTAGCACTCCAGGTGTCATTAGCCTTTAGGAATTTCATAGCCTTAAATTTGAAATACTTCTTTCTATTCCTTTTAGAATGATTGTCCTTTCTCTTGAGCATAGTACAATCAGGTCTGATATGTCCATCCCTTTTGCATTTATAACAAGTTACTTCTGAATATTTCTTGTCATTTATGTATTTCTTATTATATATGAAATGAAAATATTTCTTTACCACAATCTTTTTCATCCTTCGAGAAATATTGGCTAATTCATTCTCAGACTGATCACTATTACTTGATTCAGATATTACAACAACTTTCTTGGATTTGGATCAAGTTATACTTTTTGGAGTCTTGGATTTTGATGTAGTAGTGAAAGAAACACTTCCATTACCATTATTATTCTTATAAATGTATTTATCTCTATTTATTCTAGTTTTATGCTGAGAAAGAGTTCCAAATAACTTGTCAAGAGTGATGTTAGATAATTTACTATTTTCATCAATAGTTGTCCTTTTAGATTCCCAATCATTTGGCATGATATCAATTGTCTTGTAAACAATTATTTCATCATCAAGTCCTTTTTATCCTATAGATTGAATATTGTTGATGATAGTCATAAATCTTTATTTCACTTTGAAAATTGGTTCTTCATATGGAAAAAACAAATCCATGATATTCATCTCTTATCATATCTCTTCTTGTTTATATCAATTTTAAAGTTCCAAAGTGTGTAACTTCAAGTTTCTTCCAGATACTATTGTATTCACCAATGAGCATGGAAAAATTATGCACTACAGTGTTTATAAAAAAAGTCTCCATCCTATATCTCTAGTACTCATAATAATTACCATAGAAAATTGGTGTTCTGGTAAGATTTAGATTATCTATAGAACCAACATTAATTCTTTCCATATCTATAATAAAAATTCTTTTCCACAAAATTTTCCAGTGGTAAAAGTTTATAAAAAAAGAAAAAAATGTAAAAAAAAAAACTTGAACAAGTAAATATAAGAAAGAAACTTTGAGAAAGAAAACTTAAATGTAAGTATAAGTATTTCAGATACCTCCTATGATACCAATTGTAGGATTTAAATATAGATGTAGATGCTCAATTACAAGAGGTGGGGTGAATTGTAGGTTTAAAAACATTCATTTTTATCCTTTAAGAAAATCGATTTTTAACAAAGTTAAAGAAAATGGATTCACAATCCCTCTTTATTTCTTAACAAAGAAACTATCTTGCCATAAAGAAACTTAAGATAAGTTTACTTAGAGAAAGACTCTACCTTAAAGCGTATTGAATATTATTTATCAGAGTATACAAGTATAAGAAAGTATAAGAAAGTTATACTTTATTTCTTTAACAAAATGCAGTGGAATTAAAACTTGTAACAATAGAAAGTAAACAAGTATACGAAATCTTTTAACCTAACGAGAAGGGTATCCAACAACCTTGGATAAAGGTCCCTTGATTTATATTTTCAAGAAAGTTTGTCTTACCCACACTAGGGAATCCCTCGATAAGAATATCAGAATCTTTATTGATATCCCCGAAAGCCCTAGATCTTTAAGGTGATTGGAACCTCTATCATCCTATCCCTAGGAGACCTCGATTGATCACCAACAATACTAATTTCACTAGGTGGGCTGAACAAGATGTTCACATCTTGAAAAATTTGTTCATAGAAAATGCACAAAGCAAATTTGAGAAAAGATCTCATAACAAAAATTCTCTCTCTAGAATTCATCACATTCAACACATCTCAACGTGTATCAATGTGTATCAAACTCTTCAAATGGTTGGGGTATTTATAGGAAAAGGTTCCAACGACTAACTCCCTCCTCCAATGTTCATATTGTTTCTTAAATCTTGGAGGTACCTTTACACATAACTCAACCAATGGTTGGATATAAACAGATTTTACGACATCGTTTCATGTAAGAAAACACGGAAAACATTATCATGCTTAGGAAACATTAACATGTTTAGGATATAATAAAATGAAATGTCACTTTAAGGAAATGAGATAGCTATAAGAAAATAATTTAATCAGATTCTTAAGTGATAATCAGAGTCTAAAAATATAACCAATCAGATTCTAAAATAAAAGAGAATCAAAGTATAAATTCTGAGGAATTCAGAATCTGATTTATGATGAATTCAGAATATGATTTATGATAAATTCAGAATCGTATTTTTAACGAATTTGGAGTCTAATTTCTGAAGAATTCAAATTATAATTTCAAAAGAAATCAGAGTATGATTTTGGAAGAAATTGGAGTGTGATTTCAGGAAAAATTGGATTCTAATTTCAGAAGAAATCAGAGTAAGATTTTAGGGGAAATCAGAGTCTAATTTCAGAAGAAATAAGAGTATAATTTCAGGATAAATCAGAGTTTGATTTAAAAAAATCATAGTCTGATTTTAGGAGAAATTGAATTCTATTTTTAGGAGAAATCAGAGTATGGTTTCATAAGAAATCGGAGCCTGATTTTAGAACGAATCAGAGTCTGATTTCAGAAGAAATTAGGCTATGATTTCAGGAGAATCAGATTCTAAGGAACTGTGAGATTCAAGGTTAGATAAGGATCTTATTTTTGAATTAAGAAAAAGTTGGTTAGTCATGGTTTAAGAAAACAATATATAAGATAATCAAAACCATAGGTAAAGTAAAAAACTTTTTTAAAGAAAGTAAATTTTCTTTAAGAAAATATTTCTTAGAGAAAGATAATTTTCCTTACGAAAATGTGTTTGTGATTTTCAAAACATAAAGGAATGGAAAAGTCATAAGGGAACTTTTTGACTCAATATTAATAACCATAATTAATATTAAGTAATAATTTCAACTTAATTTTTAGACAATATGAATAGTAACTGTTGTAAATATTTATTACCATGATAAAAGAAAAATAGGTTGATTAAGCGTAAAAATAATTTAACAAGGACTAAAAACAAAGTAACCCTAATAGTATGAATATTTATATTTTCATTTCAATATAATAATTATTATATTTTTTGTTTCTTTATAAATAATTAAGAAATGATTTTGATAAAAAATGAATTTTGATATGATAAAACAAAAATTGTATTTTTTGTGTAATATGACATTTCAATTAAGAAATTCCTTTTTGATGAATTCATGAATTTTCTAAAATAAATTTTAATAAAATAATTTTATTAAATAATTTTTTTTTAAATTTAAATGATAATATGATTTTTATGAAGTTAAATATTATTGTTATAAGAGCTCAAAACTGTTATTTACAAACAAACCCATCATTTCTTAATAAATGACAATTCTTGGTTTAAAAATGAAAATTCAAATATTTAGAAAATTATTTTGATAAAATAAATATTATTTTTGGAATCATCTTTTTGGAATTATCCAACAGTGATTTTTTCATAATTTTCTGCGACAGTTAAATTTTTAAGTAAAAATTATATACAGTATCCACAACTAAATCTACGTTTCCCCTTTAAAATAATGTGATTTTGAGGTTATTTGGTTAATTTTATAAAGCCTTTATGAATCCTCCAAAACCTATATTATATCTAATGGTTTTAAAATCAATTCTTTATAATCATGACTCACTTCCACATCACCAAAGGTAATATTTTAGTTCTTAGCCTTATAAAATAATGAAAACTACTCCTCTTTGGCAGAAACCATAGGTAAAAACCATGGTAAGGTTTGTGGTTTTGATTATTTTAATTTACAGAGTCCTTAACCTAAGTTTGTGAAATAATACATAATTTCCCTCACTTTTCCTATATAAACTCACTCAAACTCTCATTCTTCTTCCCTCAAACACCTTAGAGCACATCCTTAATCCCCCCCTATAGAGTCCTCCTAAGGTTCCCAAAGCAAGGTAAGGGATATATCTCTCATATTTTTAATTCAATCACCTTATTTTTATATAGCATTTTTAATATGAATTGGTTATGTTTTTATGACTTTACAAAGATCCATCTATGGTCTAATTGATGTCCTAAGTCATTATTATGCAAAAATTATTAAGGGATCCTCTATTTATCCTCTTTATTCAAGAACCTTATTTATGTAATGAACATTGTATTCCAATTACTGTTGATGATATACTCTCTTACACATCCCTATTACTTCCCTTATGATTTCAAAGTGATGAATCACATTAATCCCTTCCATGATTCATTATGTACCCTTGTTACACTACTGAAATTATCCTGTGATTCTTTCATGCCATATTTTTATTCAAGCACCCTCCTTGTCTTATTCCTATTAATTCCAAAATTTCCATGATGGATTATGTTTATACATATCCCTCATACCACCTTTTTTACTTCTAAGTAATTATATTCCCCTTTATCTCTCATTTAACCTTTTGATGAATCTTCATGTACTATCGTTATTCTACCGAAATGTCACTATGATTTTCCATGCCAAACATTTGTGAGGTGTATGCTCGTACCAATTTCTACTCAAGGGTATTCACTTAGTTGTATCCACACTTCATTTATTGGGTACTTCCATGTATATAATCCACATTCCTTAATCCAGGGATTAAATTTGATGAAATATGATTCTATTTTGAATGATCTATGTGGCAAACTTATGCATGTACATGATATGAAAGTGATGGGTGCGCCCATAATTATATAGTGCTCCAATAAATTGGGTAATTTTTTAGTCTCATGAGATTTAATGTATGGGATTAGGGAATGTAACATACTCTATTATGGTACTTTTTCTTCCTTATTATGATGTATTTGTAGTTAGTATTGACCTATGTTTAGAATATCATGTTTAAAGTTGTTTCCACATTTTTCATGTTTCCTTTATTTTACCATGCTATATGATGACTTATTGTTCATTTTTATGATCCTCGTCATTTTTATGTTCCATTTAGATTCCTATTTTCTATAATTTAATAATTTATTCATTTTATTATTTATTTATTCCATTACTATGCTTTATAGCTCTCCTTTTTCTTATGTATTTCCCCAAATTATCCCATTTATTTTTAAGAATGATAGAGAACTATGAGCATGTTATGGAAGTTTTCAATAATTTCAATATAACCCCTATTTTAAGTTGTTATGTAATGTACCAAATTACCCAAATACACTATACTTCTCAATATTCTAGTTTTTATTAAGTGTATTCCTATATAATAAATCATGAATTAATATGTCATAAAGACTATGGTTGTCATATATTCAAACTCCTTAACTCCGAAACATCAAATTTAACAATTTTTTATACTTAGAACTATTTCTAAGTACATAATCATTCTTGTAATAATTTCCATTAAAAAAATTCCTTAAAAGTTATATTTTGTTTTGTATCTCGATGGTCATAATATTTAATTTTTTATCTTTGAACTTATTAAGTCCAAAAATACTCCCACAAACCTCTTGGACATCATACTCTCTCCAGAATTTCATTCTATGATACAAAAACTCCTTGGTGTTTAGGAAATAACTCTTATTTCCTTTTAGTATGAATATTTAACAAATAAAACATTATTTCTATATCAAGTATAGTATTATATGTGTATATATTATTATTATGAAAATAAAAAAATTATTATTAAAAATATTTCACTGATAGTGGTGAAGTATAAATTTCTCATATTTTAACAAATATTTGGAAAAAATATTATCTTGGATAAAACTATTTATCCTTATATTCTTCTCAATAAATGTTATAGAATTTGATGAATCATAAAACATGTGTAACATCTCATATTTTACATAGAAACACTTTGTTAGTAAAAAACTTCACCTATCATATAAGAGAAATGGGATGACTATACACATCCTTTATTAAAATCCTTTTGAGCTTTATATAATCCTTTGCATTCAATTCCATGATTTAGCAACCATTTTCTTCATCATTTGAATACAAACTACAAACACAATTAATTAATACCTTGATTTTAAACTCTTGTATATTTACAACATTTGTAAAGTATAAATTTGGAATCACATTCCTTTTAAAATTGAATAATTAATTTTTATAACATTGATATTTGACATGGAAATTCTATGGAGTTTCATAAACCCCTTCAGATATCTTAGGCAATTTTATCATATGGAAACATTAATCCTCCTTGATAACATCATTATTAAGATCCATATGAGATTTACATATTATTTTACATTTAATTCCATGATTTAGAAACCATTTGATTCATCATTTGAATACAAACTACAAGAACTATTAATTAATACCATGATTTTAAAATCTTTTATATTTAAAACACTTATAAATTATACATTTAGTATCACATACCTTTTAAAACTGAATAATTAATTTCTATAACACTGATACCTAATATGGACATTCTATGGAGTTTCGTAAACCCCTTCAGGTATCTTAGACAATTACATCATATGGAAACATTACTCCTCCTTGATAACACTATTAGGTTTCAATTACCTTCATCGACTGCTCGAATAAATTTTTTTGGACATTTCAATTAAACTTTCCTTATTCCAATTTGAACTTTTAACCACTTGTATTGTTGAGAAATCAGTATAACCTCTAAGATCGCATGCCCAGATCACCTACCCTCAACACTTTGTAAAAATTGGGTAAACATTTATTAAACTCACTCACATTATCAAAACATTTCTAATGATGATATCAAAATGAATTTATTAACTGGAATAATCCTTATATGAAACATTTGGTCTCACCGAGTCATTATCACACTCCATTTATGATTCTCATATGAATTTAGATTCCAATTTTTTGAACATATTGTTGAAAATAGTCAATGGTTGGTTACTCATGAGGGGTTTATCTGACATATATAATTTTACTTAAGAAATTTTCTTAAGTTACTAGTATTAGGAGTTTCTGACATTAAGATTCTTTTTTTCAAGGATTAACTACAAAGTTAAGTTAAATTATGATTATGTTATTTATCTTAAACAGAAGCTTTTATCATATGAGTATTAATCTTTAAAAATATTTAATAGGTGATTTTATTAAATGTTCTCTCACTAAAATAATGACCCCTTTTAAATTTATCATATCAATTAGTGGATCAAGACCCGTAGTTCATCATGACTTACACTAGTTATCACGTAAACAAGACATAACTATATATGGTATAAAACTAATGTCAATCATATAATATATGACTCTTATATATATGAGTGAATATATCTCTATCCAAATCCATTATGTAGATTCACAAAACTCTATTCCTATTGTATCTTAAGGATTAAGGTTTTACAACTAAGTGTAACCTAACGAAAACGCCCAAAACAAGGCATCTAACTTTTAGAGTCACCTCATTACTTGTTTGTCTTATACATGATAATCTAGGGGTCAGTTTTATGATCAAGGTATTGAAAAGTGTTAATTTTTAATTAATATAACACTTAATTTTCTAAAGGGTATTTAATTTCACCATTTTATCTCATGTATTCTCTTTATGTATGCATGTTTATAATAATTTAGTTTGGAATCTCTATTCTAGGCTTGTGTTACTAACCTAATTTAAAATCCAAATATATTTATACACATATAAGTGCATCTCATGTTTACATGAAACCAATTCATGTATTTTATAAATCATAACTAACTTACTAATTTAAGTTCATAACCTAGTACAAGACAAGGTCAAGGTAGTAGAAAGCTAAATCATTTATCATACCAATCATGTAACTCCTTATATGAAATTTAATAATTTAAACTAAATCATGCACATATATTCATAATATAATAAATTTATAACTATACAATGCTGGAAAATGACCCTATACCCATGGTTTTGGAGAAAACCATGGGAATAGGTCACCCCTATACCCACAGTTTTTCCAAAACCATGGGTATAGGGATACGATGGGAACCTATACCCACAGTTTTTGAAAACCATTGGGTATAAGGTTTTTTTCGATACCTATACCCATGGTTCTCTAAACACCATGGGTATAGGTCATGCATATACCCATGGTTTTCCATAACAATGGGTATAGCTTTCTCGTGTTAAGGTGGGAACAAAAAAATTTCCACTAGAGAAAAATAAAATTTGGTGGGAAGACCTATTACCATGGGTTTTCACCTATATCCATGGTTTAGATAAATATATATAATTAAATATATAGTTATATATTTATAAGATAATGTGGAGTAGTGGTTAGTCGTGGGAATTCTAGGGAGGTGGTCTGGGGATCAAAACCCGCGACCGATGATTTTTTAAAACCTATACCCACGGTTTTGAAACTGTGGGTATAGGGTTAATGAAACGCTGGAATACACCTATACCCACTATTTTAAAACCATGGGTATATCTTAGAGCTATACCGATGGTTAAACTCTCCACGGTTCCCAAAACCATGGGTATAGCCTATACCCATGTTTTGGGGGGCTATACCCATAATTTTGAACCGTGGGTATAGGTGCCTTTTCCAGTAGTGATAAATAATAAATTAGGGAATAAAATAAATTAATTAAAAAATTCATAAATAAAATATTATAAACAAAAATGTTAGTAATTCATTATGAACAATCCATAATTAAATAAATATTAACACTTTATATTTATTCCCAATATAAACACAATTATAAACACTATAATTTAATGATTAATTATGGAAAATTCATAATTAAATAAATACACACACTTTATATTTATTCTCAATATGAAAACCTTAATATTATTCATTATACATTTAGTTTAAATATATGATTGTAACGTTCTGGGATTTTTTGAGCGGGTTGAATTCCATGATCCTTTTGAATTTTCAGAGTTTGGTGTGTAGAACAACTCCTTTCATGATCAATAGAACATAATTAAAAGTTTTCCTTTGACCCAAGATCTTTTTTTAGATGATTAATGATGCCAAAAAAGTTTATTAGGGGTTCAGTTGGGTTTTGTGTCTGTTAGAGGCCAAAAACCCAAGTTTTCGAAGTGCGCAGACTGAAGCACATGGTTTGGAAAAATTATCAACCCTCAAAGGAGTAATTGTGCGCCCCTCCAGGTCTATTATTCACAATATTACAAACCATATAGGAGGGGGTGAAAATTAATGTAGCTATGTAATCAGTTTTTGATAGAGGGATCACACATGGTTTGCTAAATCGTGGGCATGAACCGTGTGAGCCTGTAGCTTAGGTAGTGTATGTTACATGGTTAGTGCACAGTTTTCCAAACCGTGCAAGCTAACCGTGTGTCCCATTAAAAGTGTGAAATTACCTTTCTTCCTACACCCCCTATTTATCTTTTCCCTCCTTCTTCCGCATTCGATCATGCATAATAAGGAGCTTCTCTTCCATTTCTCTCCCGCTAGGCTTTGAGCCATCATCCTTATATGAGCTCCGTTTCTAAAACCATTTACAACAATAGATATGTATCAATAAGCCCTTTAATCTTCTTTCCTCTTTTCTTCCTTTCTCTCTCCATACAAAATAATAAATTTGTGTGATCCATTTTACCCTATTTTTATGGCATTCATCTAAAATGTCAATTTATTAAAAATCAGTCTGATTTAGAGGCTAAGATCAGACGAGAGGATGTATACCAACACGAGGTAAGTGGTTCTCATATTTCATTGTGATTTCAAAGTTTTTTTGGGGGTGCTTATTTGAGTTCTTTGTTGTGTAGTCTGAGGGAGACCCTCATAATTTAATGGTTTCCTTTAATTAATTAATTAGACCCATTGTAGGGGTCTATGGGCACACTCCTCAAGTTTACAAATGGTTAGAGCCGTGTGAGTGGCTTGGGACCTTGGGAAGTTTAGGCCACAGTTCTTTCCTTACTTAAATTCTATTATTTTAAATTAATTATATTATATTTTTGAGTTCTATGGGAACATGATAGGCTTAGCCCAAGGATTGAGATAGCATTGGCTCTCTGATTTGTGGTGATGTGATCATCGGGCTAGGTGTGGACTGATATTTATATTTTTTGAGTGATTTTGATCACTAGTTGGGTGACATATCATCGATTGAGGTGACAAGGTCGTTAGGGTACGAGTGAGGACCATGTGATGATTAGATGGTGTTGACCATCTATTTGAACGACACATTCTCAAGGTAAAAACGTGCCTAAATGGTATGTCTTAGGGAATTTTTAGTGATTATATCTCACCTATATTGGCCAATGAATCATTTGGAGTCATGTTCACATAGTAGGACTTGAATATTGAGGTCGTATTATTCACTCATATTGGTAGAGGCCTCCATTATTTTTTTCTTAGGGTGATGGTTGTAGGTGATTGTCATAGAAATTCACAAGGATGGTGAGGATGCATCATATAAAAGTGATTATCTGAATCGGTTGGGGTTGTGGATCATCATACTTTAGGCTATTAGGCTAGGAAATGTTTGGGAGGACAAATATCATCATTTCTCCAGGCATAGGCTATTGATCTGACAGTGATATTACTTTAAGGGAAGAAATTATTGTGCCTCAAATATCGTGTGTTGAATTGACAGTGTTTCCTATGAGCTAAGGTTTGTGGGACTAAGTAATTGATTACTGGGACGTGCCTTTGAAATGTCGAATATTGTTGGACATGAGGTGTCGGGTGATCTCATTAGAGGTAAAACCGGAGGGTTCACCTCAACTGATTTACATTAAGGGATTACTTAGGCTATACACTAAGGATCCTATCCTCTATATATTTCAGGTGTTGGATGAAGGAGATGAATTGATTCCTTATAGGTTTTGAGCACAAGTGAAGCACATTTAATTATGTGACTCGCATGTACTATTTTATTTTTTATTTAGATACACATGTGTCATCAAAAATGTAAGATAAGTTCATGTTGGTGGTGTCCTACTGAGATTATTTAACACACCCTACATGGGCCCTTCAAGATGCGTGTAGATTTTATGGCTTTGTGATCAGGGAAGGGTTCAGGATCTAGAGCAGGACCTTAGTGTTGGGTTGTTTATCATGGGATGGATGGAAAGAGACCTTGAGGTTCTTGCCTTAACTTGAGTTACCTTTTTATCTTTCCATTCTATATCATCTTGATTATATATACATATGTACTATGGTCATCCATTGGAGGCCCTTCTTCTTATTGATATGTATAACTTGTTTTGATATACATGCTTAGCTACAAATGGTATGTTGGGCTTGTTTATTTATTCTACTCCTGTTTTTGGTTATTTCTTACACTATTTATTGATATTTCTTGTGCTTCCCATAAGGACAGCTTACTGGTCTAGTGTCTATTGGTCTTTATTTTTGAAAACATATTATATATACTTGGACCATTATTATATCATCACAAGAGGTTGTAGTATCTCCACTATCACCTTTTTACACCCTCACTACAAGTTGGGAGCCTTAAGCATACGGGGACGAAAACCTAAGGCCGCTGTCACTTGACCCAAATCACTTTTTAGGTGGCTAAACGTGTCTGGTCACTACAAATGTTATCAAAGTAGTTCTTGACTGGGAATTAGTAGCAGTGTTCAGCTGGATACTAATGATATCAAGTGTTTTCCTTTTTTTTTGGTCTTACTATTTGAGATATGGTAGACTGGATATTTGTATGTTGTCATAAATGGGTTTAGAACTCATGTTTGTGTGCATTATCCCCATGCATGAGGGATAAACCAAGTTTCCAAGGGTGGGAATTATTTTTCTTCTTTTCTCATTTTATAGTTGATTTGATTTCCACCACAATTCGTGCACTTGGAATGTGAGTGTTACCTATTATCATATGTGACCCTTAACCTTCTATGGTGATAGGGATAATATTTTCATAGTTCTTCATATATTTTTAAAATTAATCAATTTGAGCTTATTTGCATCTTTTATTGATTTTTTGTGAGTTTTTAGCTAAAATATGAAAATTGGTTAATTCTGGAAATTTAACAGTTTTTTGTGACTTTTTTATTTTGGGAATAATATTTATAATATTGATATAATTTGAGTGATTCATTTTTTTAGGATTAATTTTTTTTCGGAATAAATTTTTTTATGTACCCAAAGCCCATTTGAACTCATACAAGCCCAAATAAATTGATCAAGTTGAAAACTTATTCTGGTCGACAGAATGGACCCTACCTCATTAAATATGGCTTGTATTAGGATAAAAACCTCCAAATGGGCTTATTCTATATGGGTTCTAAATCTTCCTTGATTTTTTATATTAAAATTAAATTTCATAGAGAAATACTTTCATTAAGGCATCCCTTAAATGAGTGAAAATGGGGTGGATGGAATAGTATTCGGTGACAAGAAAAAGTCAACTTCATTAATGTGGATATAACTTCTTGTACACATATCAAAAAGATTTTAAATTTAAACGGTAGATATACAAATTAATTCTAAACATATTTTAATAAGGCACCTTAGCATGTTACATCCATTTGGTGGTCAAAACTAAATCAATATTCTAGAATAAAGATTATGGAGGATAAATTTTTATGTTCTTTCTTTTATCTATTTCGTTCTTCTTAGTTTTGTAATTTCTTATTATTCAACCTTATTTATGGATACCCTTCACATGGAGGTATAATCTTTTAAGTGATTTTTTAAGGAGAGTATTTCCATTTTTTAATTCTTGAGTTCTTTCACTTAATGGTTTAAGATCCCTTTCTCTCTTCTGCGAAGTCATTTTCAAATTCTAATAGCAGTTTTAATTATCTTGTGTGATCATATTTAATTCCATATTATGTTGTTATTATTTATTTGATAAATTATAATTATCTCCCTCTACTAGGTTCTAGTTTATATATTATGGAATAGATCAGGTCTTAGTGGTCAATTACTCGGCAATCATTAGTACATGTAGGAGGGGTAGTGCATATTCTTTATTGTTTGGGATAAACAAGACCCGAATGGTAATTACCTAATTAAATTGAGGGTATTCACTACAACTATTTCACACATATAAAAAAGAGTATACCAATCTGAGATCTTGTTACAATTTCCTCTCACCATCACCATTGACCAAGGGAGTGAGAGGAAGTGATTGTGGAATCTCACTTTAATCGGCTTAGTAGAAGAGTATTGGATAAATTGAAACTATGATGGCATTAAAATTGGAAAAATGACCCTGATCTGATCACCATTCTCATATAGTATTTTTCAATCACTTTTTTTCAATTTATTCTAATTATTTTATTTAATTTATTTCTTTTGTTTTTTCTTTTCTTTTTAAAATCAAAAATGAAATCAAAACACCCCATTTCCCCTCTAATTAAAGGTGACTTCTTGATTATTGTGTGCTCTTATCTAGATTAAACCTAGGTTAACCACTTTTCAACATTTTTAACATAGAAAATAATTGTTTTTGTCACACATCATGATAGGCAGGTGTCAAAAATTGGAATCGTTGTCAGGGAGTTAGTTCTAACAATATAATAATAACATTTTATAAATATTTTCTTT
This sequence comes from Viscum album, assembly GCA_963277665.1. Taxonomy (NCBI): domain Eukaryota; kingdom Viridiplantae; phylum Streptophyta; class Magnoliopsida; order Santalales; family Viscaceae; genus Viscum; species Viscum album. The sequence goes on along the minus strand of CAUJRU010000019.1, from coordinate 3,850,920 downwards.
GCATTAATTTAAAAAAAACTATAAAAAACTTTTCCATGATGTATGAAAACTGAAATTATTCTTCTTGGATTGATTACTCACATTTTTAAGGATAAATGGAAAAAAATAATGAGATGGAACTATTACAAAAGTTTGATGAACTCACTATTTTGGCCAAGACAATGTTGAATGTCCATTTTATAGGTCTCTCTCTTTAAGAACTAATGTACATGGTTAATCAAGTAAAAACTAATTATCAAATATTGAAGTCTATGGATTGAGTTACATTGGTTAAGGGACCACAACCTGAACTAGAATCCAAACCAATGGTGGAAGTGGTTTCCCCAATAATATTTCAAACAAAGGAGCTTGAATACCTGCCTCCATCTATTACCACTCTACTCCAAGAGTCACTTCCCACTAAACAAGCAATTAAAGATGATCCAATTAAGGTAGATGATATTTTTTTAAATTATTATCTTATACTTTTATTGAATCTGAATTGAGTATTACCTCCCCTTGTTTTAATTTTTTAGAATCTACCAACTCTTGTTTTTTCATTAGAATAATATTATGAATGGGAAGGTTCGCATAAAGAGGAACATCTAGATCTCCCCAAACATGTTGAAAATTTATTAGAGGGAGTACATGAGGATATCAAAGTTGATTTCCCTGAGGAAATAGAGAGACATGATGCTTACTTTGAAGGGGGTATTTTAATATTGATTCTTTATGATTTAATTTTATTCAAATATCATTAAACTATGACATTCCCTTTTATTATTCCATTGATTTAGCATACCTTGAGAAATCACTGGAGAATAAAGAAGAGGTTGTGTAAGTAGAAACCAAGAATGAGGAGGACTCATTCTTTATCTTAACCCCATTATAAAAGATAAATATAAATTTCATGGGGGATTATTTTCTATACTCTATTAATAGAGTCCTAAACAAAAAGGAAGAAGTTAAAAATGGAAATAATAAGTGTTGGTGGTTCATCTAAAAGAAAATCCATCGACCATCATATTGGGGATAACCCACTAGAACTGCACATCTGGAGGCAGTAAAAACTTAGGGCTTTCTTTGAGGGTTAAACCAAGATATATCCTTCTATTATCATTCTATTTCTCTTTTATTTTCTTCTAATAATTTTCTTGAGTTTTCTTTTCTTTTGATTGTGGTTTTTCAAAAAGAAACACTTATGATCTTAAATCAATGTTGTGCTATGAATAAGTTAGGTTGTACCTCTCCTTTAAACTTTCTTGATTGTTGTGATTAAATTTCAAATATTTTTACATGTTAAATCTACTTTAATTATTTTAGGAAACTACCTCATTTAAGTGTAAGGTAGGGAACATTTTTAGTTTAGGAATTTCAATTTTTTCTGTTTTTCAACAAAAATGCTTGTTTTCAGATTTTTGTGTGTTTCAAAAACTTTGGAGATGAAATTATTATCTTTTCCATTTTTGAAACCTATGTCAATGAGTGAAACAATTTATCTCAGAAAAATGAGCTTAAATGAATGATGAAAATTACTTTGTTTCAAGTTTAAATCTTTGGGAATTTTACAAAAAGTACTCTGCTTTTTTAATCTCATGCCACATATAATTGTCTTTATCATTGAAATAACTTTCCTATGAGGATTATGAACAATTTTTTTATATTATTTTCATTCACCTCACTTATTGAGAGAACCTAACCATGATTTATTTAACCATAATTTGATTTATTCCTATCAAAACTTGAGGGTTTGAGGTACCTATGTTTCAAATGATTGAGGATTTTTTTGGTTTTAATGCCACCTTTTCAAGATAATCCTTTTTACTATGTCTTAAATTGTACATTTAATCCTTTTATCCCATAGAATCCATGAGAATCCAGTTAGGTTAGCCACATTACAAACCAATTTTCCCTATCCAACCTACTCTTGAAGTGAAATTGCATGATCTGGTTGAACTTAAGTATGGGGGAATCTATCTTGTGGTGTGCTACGTCATTTGGTGATAATTTGGGTGGAAAATAAAATTTTTAAGAGATATTATTTCTACTAAAAACATTCGGTTGAAAGTTGTGCTATTTTTGGATCTTTCATGATAAGAGAATCTGTGTCTTTCTAAGCTTTCAAAGGAGGAATAAAGTTGTGCCTATCTGGAGCTTTCAAGAAAAATTATGTATGATAAGATTGAAATTTCTAATATTAAAATGCTAAATGGAATGAAATTTCCTTTATTTTTCAGGATGATGGAGCTATTTCTAATATAGGGAGTGAGGAGGAGACTATACTTGAGTGAAAATTAGAATCATGCAATTTTTCTTTAAAAAAAGAGTCAAGACCTCCTCATTCGACCTCATAATTTTTGAAATCTAAACCCTACCAACCGAAATACATGGAATAAATCTAAAAATTATTCATGAAAAACACATTTCCTTGACTCAAATCAGGTGGATCTGTAGGGATCTATCAAGACTATGGTGACCCATTAAAGAGTTTGGATGAGAACATCATCGTTTAAAATTGACATTTGTGTGATGAGAGAAATTGCAAGTGAGGTAAGTTTTTTTGTGCATGGGAGGAGAAATTAATTATATTTAATGATATAAATATAGAAATTGAAATAATGTTTTTTTATGAGGCATGACATATTTTGTTTCTTGGGGTTAAATTGGTGTATCTAATGGATATGTGTTTTAAATTTTCTTTGATTTGATCTTGATGTTTACTTATATAGGAGTATAGGTTCTAAGTGTGGGGGAATTGATAGAGGTAATATTTTCATAATTATTCCTATGTTTTTTAATGATTTAATCCCTTAAAATTAATAAATTTGAGATTATTCTCAACATTTATGTATTTTTGGTGAGTTTTGAGCTAAAATATGAATATTGGTTAATTCTAGAAATTTAACAGTTTTCTATGACTTACGTATTTTGGTAATAACATTTACAATATTGATATAATTTGAGTGATTTATTTTTTTTAGTATTACTATTTTTATAAAAATTATTATTCTAGACCTAGAACCCATTAGAACTCATATAAGCCCAAAATAAAATCGATCAAGTTGAAAACTTATTCTGGTCGGCAGAATGGACCCTACCTCATTATATGAGGCATATCTAGATCTAACAGCCTCCAAATTAATTTATTCTAACTAGGTTAAAACTATTCAACAAAGGTTTAGATTCACATTAAATTTAATAGAGAAAGTATATCATTAAGGTATACCTTGAATGAGTCAAAATGGGGTAGGTGGAATAGTATTTGGAAGCTAGAAAAAGTCATCTTCATTAATAAGGCCATAACTTCTTGTACACCTCTACAAAATATTTTAAATTTTAACAATATATATCCAACTCTATTCCAAACATATTTTAAGAAGGGACCTTTGCATGTTATAGCAATATGGTGGGCATAACTGAATAAATATTCTGGACAAAAATTATGGAGGAGAAATGTTTCTATTCCTTATTTTCTCTCTTTTGTTATTCTTAGTTTTGTAATGTATTATTCTTATACCTTATTTATGGATACCCTTAAAATGTAGGGGTAATATTATGTGTGATTGGGTAAGTAGAGGATTTCTATTTTTTAATTTTTGAGTACTTGTATATAATTATTTAAGATCCATTTCTCTCTTCTATGAAGTTGGTTTCAAATTCTAAAGTGGTTTTTATTATCTTGTGTGATCGTATTTGATTTTATATTCTATTTTTATTATTTATTTGTTAAATGATCATTATCTCCCTCTACTAGGTTTTGGTTTATATATGATGGAATATATCAAGAATTAGTGGTCAATTACTCAGCGATTGTCAGTACGTATAGGAGGGGTGGTGCATATTCTTGATTGTTTGGGATAAACAAGACCCAATCAGGAGTTGTCTAAGTGAATTGAGGGAATTAAATGAAACTATTTCGCACATATTAAGGATATTAGACTAATTTTATATCTTGTTAATTTTTACACTCATCATCATCATTGACCAAGGGAGTGAGAGGAAGCAATTGTGGAATCTCACTTTAATCGGCTTAGTAGAAGAGGATGGGATAAATTGAAACTATGATAGCATTGCAATTGGAAAATTGACCCTGACCTGATCACCAATCTTGTATAATAGTTTTCAATCACTTGGTTTTTCAATTTGTTCCCAATATTCTTCTTAATTTATTTCATTTTTTTTGTTTCTTTTCTTTTCAAAATCATAAAAAATTAAAAACACCCCATTTTCCCTCTAATTAAAGGTGACAACTTGATTGTTATGCACTCCCCTCTTGAGAAAACCTCGGTTAACCACTTTTCTATATTTTTATCTTAGTAAATAATTGTTTTTTACTCCCCATGATAGTCAGGTGTCATATGGTATGGGAGGATTTATTTGACCCTTGGCCCGGTATGGAAAGGGAGGCTTTGTTACGCTTTCTGATTAGGTACATCTGATGTTATATATATATATATATATATTCATGTTTAATGATATAAATTGTTTGTGATTGTCATTAGGGACCTGTATGATGCTAAGAGGGGTTGGGTTGTCTAAAGTGTCAACATTGGAAGCTAAGAGGTGTTTTCCTTCCTAGCCTCTCTTTGAGGGATCTTACTCAACCATCCTAGGAAAGTAAACCCAATGAAATATGTTAGTGATATGTGATGTATGTATGTATGGGTTTGGATATTATAGGAGTAGGAAAGGATGAGGGCATGGGGTGATGTAGATCACCAATTTGGGTGACATGGTCATCGAATTGAGGTGACAGGGTTCATTAGGATGGCCATGACCCAAGGCATATGTGATACCTGGATCTAATATGGGTGGGTAAGGGGCCAAGAGGTCGGATGTCGTGTGACATGGTTATGATGGGACAGGGTAAGGATAGTGAGTTTATGTTGCCTGTTACTTCTTTCCCAATATTCGATATATATATGTGTGTGTGTGTGTATGTGTTATCTGGGATTTCTAACCAATGTATTGGTATTTAGCGGTATACAACCAAGATGGGCTCCAATGGAGCATCAGGCGAGCAATGATTTAGTGATGCAGGAGTGGTCACATGTTGATACCCCTGAGGGATGGGATGAGGCCTCAAAGGGTTATACTGAGCATGATTCATAGGTACAATCACATGTACTGACTTAGGTTTAGGCGGTGTAGCTTCCACATTTAACAGCTTGTGGGTTGTGGCTTGAAGAGTAGCTCAGACCGAGTCTGGTGTATGCCATATAGGGGATTGACATGGGATCCCAGGGAGAAGATTCTTCCATGGATTACCTAACTCAAGAGTTTTAGTTGAACACCCACCATTATTTCAGGATGAGGGAGGACCGTAGGTGGTCGAGAACTGAATCGATTCAATGCCGACGATCTTCGATCAACTTGAGACGCCCCCTTCTCGGAGGGTAAAACTAGCTACACACATGCTCTAATGAATGAAAAAGTGCTTGTGGGATGTGCAGGTCCAGGAAGGAAAACGTGAGGGACTGTCTTGGATGGATTTTGAGGTCGGGTTCTTTGACCACTTATTCGAGGTTGAGGGCGTAGAGAGCTCAAGAGTTCTTGAGCCTTCAGCAGGGTGACATGTTTATCATTGACAATGCGTCCACATTCACCGAGTTGTTTCATTTCCCACTTGGCATGGTGGGTGACGACACCTTGAGGGTGAGGAATTTCGAGGATGGTTTACAGAATGCCATCATGGTGTAGGTAAACATCTTTAGGTTAGCCTCATTCTTGGAGGCGGTGAATCGGGTTCTCAAAGCTGATGGAAATTTTATGGATTGATCGTACTCGAGCGGGGTGATGGCGTCAGGTGACTACAGTGGCGACGATTCAAGTATAAGGAAGTGAGGTTGAGAGGATTCTGCGTAGGGTGTTCGGGCTAGAGACTTGAGAAGACCACCTCAAAGTGGGTCTTTGATGGTGTGATTCCAGTGCAGGTAGGGGGGTTACATGAGGACGTAGTGTGATCAAGAACTGAAGGAGTGTCGAGCTTGCGTACAAGTCAGGCATCTCGAGAGGTTCTACAGGAGTCCTTCTAGGATAGTCGTCATTCAGGGACTAGGGAAAACTCAGGGTGCTGAGGTCGGATCGGGAGTGGTACCAGGTAATGGTATTCGAGTTTCAGCTTCATGTAGAGGATGTGGCAGAGATAGTGGGGCCCAGCAGTGGGTTCAGTAGTAACACCCTAAGGAGGCCAGGTTTTAGGTAGTCGAGAATCAGGCCAGGTGCATGTAGTGGAGCTTCTATCTATTGATATAGCTGGGGAGATAGTTACGGTTAGAGGTAGGTCCTGGGTGTAGTCGTGTTTCCTTTTGTTTTATTTTGGCATGGCCCTTATATAGGCATAACTACTACAAAACTGACCATTAACTGCACTGGAATTTATCACCGCTAGAAAAATGCGCTAAGAAAGTCAATATTTATCAACACTAAAAATAGAACTGATAAAGGGAACTCTTTATCAATGCATTTTGTTTAGCACTGATAAAATTTCACCTTAATCAGCACTTTATTTTAGTGTTGATAAAGGTTACCCTTTATCAGTGCTTTATTTTTAGCGCTAATAAAAGTTACCCTTTATGAGCGCTAAGAATAAAGCGCTGATAAATGGTAACCTTTGTCACCGCTTTATTGGCACTGATAAAGGTTCAGACAATAAAATTAGAAAAATTAATAATTTCATTAATTAAATAATTATTGTTAAAAATGAATAAGCACATATATAAATTTTAAAAATTATTAAATAGTGTATATTAAATATATATATGTGTAAAATGAATAAAATGAAATAATTAAACAAATAAAATTTTAAAATGAATTAATTAATATAAATATTAAACATTTTATTAATTAAATAATGATTGATAAAAATGAATAAATTTAATATATATATATGTATATATATTATAAATATTGATAAATTGTATATATTAAATGTAGATATATAAATGAATATATAATCAAACAAAAAAATTAATAATTAATAAATTACAAAAATTATTTAAAAATTTATTAATGAAAAAACTATTAATAAAAATGAGTAAGTATAATATATATATATATTAATTATAAATAGTAATAAATAATATATATGAAATATAAATATATATATAAAATGAATAAAATGTTAATAAAAACGTATTAATGTCTTATTCATTTTTAATATTGTTTGATTTTTCAATTTAATATATATTGAATATCGTGCATTACATTGATTTCACCTACAAATATATATGTAATTAATACATTTTATAAGAAAACACACACACAAATATATTTACGTAATATATAGATACATGTACACCTAATATTTATGTAATTTATTCATATTTCAGGATATTTTAGAATTTCATTGTTAAATATATTATGTTTTTAATCGGTCAATTTTATTTATTTATTTATAATACTATTATAGTTATGGAATTCATTTTTAATATTTTTTTATTTTTTATTTTATTTTTTAATTTGATCATTTTATATTATTTATTTATATATATTTATTTATTATATTTTAGTATTTTCAATATGTATTCATATTTACTTAATTATATATATATCTATATTTTTCTAATAATTTATATTTTATTAATAAAAATTATCCATTTTTTCAATATTTTTAAAGTGCACTCATTTTGAATTATTCAACTTCACTCATTTTTAAAATACATGTATTTAATATTATATATCCACTAATAATGATAAAAATATATTTATAAATAAATATTTAAAAATAAATATATTTATAAATTTATAATTCATATATTTATAAAATATATATTTATAATTATTATAAATAAATAATTATTATTTTTTAAATAATTATTTACATAATTATAAATAAATAATTATATATTTTTAATAATTATAAAATTATAATAAATTTATTTAAATAAATCCTTTATCAGCGTTAAAATTTTAGCGCTCATAAAGATCAATATTTATTAGCGCTAAAAAGTGTAGTTAAAAAGAATTTCTATCAGCACTAAAATATTAGCGCTGATAAATATATTTTTATTAGCGCTTTTTTAGCACTGATAAAAGGGATCTTTATCAATGCTTTTCCAAAAGCGCTGTTAAAATTTTACCCGATCTATTTAAAAAAACCCAAACCGATACACACTCATTACGATTCTGAAGCTCTTGCGGAACTCATCTGCTACCGGAGCGACTCCACTACAATCCATCAGATGAATCAAAGATATAATCCAATGTATGTTAGTTTCTACTTTTCCTATATCATTGTTTGATCTTTTGGGTTCTGCATTTTTCATTTTTACGCTATTATTAACCTTGACGAACCCTACATCTCATCTCCTCATCGATGTCGGCATGACTACTCTGTGTATTTTAATGGATTTCAGACAAGAAAAATATCTATAGTTTAACTTCATGCAATCAGGATGAGAGACTCTATGTGATTTAACTTCCTACTCCCAGGATGAATTTGTCTAATTTAATGTCATGTAACCAAGACGAGAGATGTTGTGAAGTTTAACGTCTTTATTATAGAATGAATTTGTGTAGTTTAATGTCCTATAACTAGGATGAGATACAGTGTGCAGTTTAACGCCTTACTGCTAGGATCAATTTGTTCAGTTTAACATCATGAAAATAGGACAAGAGACACTATGGAGTTTAACGTCTTTCTTTTAGGATGAATTTGTGCATTTTAACATCATGGAAGCATGACGAGATATGATTGATGACCACTATGAAAAGTATTTAATGAGAAATATTGTATTAGTGTGGGTTTTGACTTGTTCGTCATCCATTGTGGCCAATGTGCATGCTCTGTTTTGTGGATCATCTTGTCTTGGTTTTACAAAATGGTTTTTGGAAAGGGTAAAAATGATTTTTGGAATTTTATTTACTTTAAAAATGTGGGTTATTATGTTGTCAAAAGTTTCCTTAGAAGAAGTTTGTTTGAAATTGAAAATAAAATAGTGGTTTTTGAAGATATAATTCTTGTTTTGTTATGAAATTTGGCTTGTGAGACAATTTTTTTGGCCCGAGATGTTCCTTTCAGTTGTGTTTTAGATTCATTCTGAACCTGATTTTATGATTTTTGTGTTATTCATAATATGCTTCCCAAAAAGGTCCCTAAAGTTTCTAGTGGGTTTCTCCCTATTTCTGGTTCTCCTCATTTGTTTCCCATCTTCTATGGAAATCAAGGCTCGTTAGAGGCATTGGAGTGGCTTGAAAATATTGATCATCTCTTCATAGTGTTTGAAACTCTCCAATCTATTAGAGTTTATGATATTTTTGATCTTCTTGGGGGTCCATCTTTGGAAGAATGGGAGTTTTTTACCCCACCAATGATGCAATTTAGGATGAAGTGGGAATATTTTAAGTCCCTATTTGTATGATGGTTTATACCTGAGGAGGTAAAGACAAAAAAAGGGAAGAGACCATGAGTTTCTAATAAGGTCAGCAAATGGTGAAGGCTTATGTTGAACACTTCAAAGTGTTGGTTTCCTTTTTTCTGGAGGTGGTGTCGTAGGATCTATTAAAAGATTCTCTTTTTATTGGGGGTCTTCATCCATAGATCATGGAGTGATTCCTCTTCTCCAAGGATCTCTATTTTTAGAAGTTGGTGGAGGAATCATTTTTGGATGAGTTGTTTTGAAAGAAACATAAGTTCATTAGTTTAGTTATTGTCTCTCGTGTTGGGGTGAAGACATTCATAGTTTCCTCATTTTTTATTTGTGGGTATTGTAATTTCATATTTCATTAAAAAAGTATGATGAAATTATCCTTTTGTAGTTCAAATGGTTTTGTTTTTTTGAATGTGAACCTTTAAATGGTTATCCTTTCATGAATTAGTTCCCCTCTTTCTATCGTGCTAGTTTGGAGATTTCTATTTTTGTGGAAATCGCTCTATGTGCCTTATTTGTGGGTTCATTTATATTCAATATTTTGATCACATTTATTGTTGTTTCTACTGATGTAGTGTGTTGGAAGAACATTGATGTATATTTGAATTCATTGATCAATGAATACAAAACATGGATTAGATGTGCATCACTCTTAAATTTAATAACAAAACTAAGGATTCTTTGTGATCTTCATTATTGTTAGTTAACTACAACCTAGCATAGTATCTAACCTGAAATTCTTTCCTGAAGTCCCTATGATTCTCTCATCTAACACACGCTCTCCACCATCTCTATCATATCACCATTCAACATTCACTTTTCCTTCTCCTCCTACACCCATTTACTATATGCATGCAACTTCATGTATCATGCATCTTTATAAGTAGTAAATAGGTGTAAGAAGAAAAGGAAAATTGAAAATTGAATGGTGATATGATAGAGATGGTGGAAATCAGGTTTGGGGTGAGAGAATCACAGGGACACCAAGCAGGAAGTTCGGGTCAGATGATATGTTAAGCAGTAGTTAACCAACAGTAGTAAAGTGCACAGATAATTCTTAGTTTTGTTATTAGCTTTTATCTAAACCAAAGAAACCCTTTGGAAAGATGTAAAGGTAATATTACTATAAATACCCATCCTTAATACATTACATAATCATGAATTAAATGAATAATTTACATTGAGGATCTTTTCAGGTTTAGAGTTATAGAGAATTAGACTATAACCATTACATTACATCTCAAAAATTACAAAGTAGACACTTATTATTAGTTTCCATTTTTTTCATAAAATAAAAACTCTTTGAAAAAAAGAGTCATGTCTAGTTCCATGTTTTAGACAGCATGAATTTCCTTGATCTCATCCTTGACCCTATTCATCTTTAAGTCCTGTGAAAACTTTTCAAAACTTGGGATGAGCATAAAAAGCTTAGTAAGGGTTATAAAATAAAGAAAGGAAACATTAGTCCATCAATACATACAAATCAATGAAATCTTGATTTTCAATCTTTAACTTACCACATAAAATCATAAGATTTTTTAATAACAAATCTAAAGCATAAATCATAAAGTTAACTTGTGGTATCCATATCTTACATACATTGTAGCTATCGCAGCTACATAGGGAGTTACATTGGAATACCCATCAGAGTATATTCCCTAAATATCTTGGGAGAAACATTAACATTTACCTTCGCCATGTTACCTAATGCATTGGAGAGCTATCTCAGGCTCACTCACCCTAGGTTTGTCACAAAACCACTCGTATACGTAAATAATGCCCAAGAACCATAACACATTCATAACACATAAAACAAACATAAAGGAAAGATAAAATTTCCACATTGAAATCACAATATATCATTTAAATATATAGAAATAATCAATCCATTATAAAAACCATTTTCAATACCAAAATACATAAAATAGTATATGGTATTTTATTTTCCTTTTAAAAACATTACGACTTGTTAAAAAATCCATAGATCAAATAATACTCACAGTGGCGGAAAGGTCATTGTCACTGCGTACGTTAAAAAGAAAGATTCTTGTTTCATTTAGTGAAAATCTTCATATAAAAAGATTCCCTTTTAATGAAATTAAAAATCAAAAGGTTTTATACTCCATATAAAAGAAAGTTGTGTATAAATCAAAATATGCCTCAATGAATGGAGATTGAGACGAAGTCCCTTACCTTGTGTTTGACTTGACCCATTCATTCTTTAATTTCCTGAATAATAAACTTAAGTTAATTTCTACTTTCTTAAGAACCTTTTTCAATTTTATTATTCCTTTTATATCACTTATTACCTTGCTATAACAATTAGTTAATTATTTGATTTTATATCGAAGATTTTGTCGATGTTCGGAACTTGAGTTAAAAATGAACTTGTTATAATTATAAATTATCCATGTGGTAGAAATTAAATTATCTCTAGAATGATATTCATGATTTAGATATCATATATATAATATATATCCATTATATATATGTATTTATAATATTATATAACATTTGAAGATAAGAAATGAAATGCATCGTTCATGGAGACGGTAAGTCGTACATACGCATGAACACTACTTTAATTTATATTTCATATTTTAATGGAATGAAAACTTAATGATACATAGGTATATCATAATTACAGTATTACATAATATATAATTTTATGAACTCTATCCTTTATACATTCCACATATGGCATGAACGAGTCATATCACTTTGAGGGGGCGGTAGTCCACACTTCCTCAAATGAAATTATCGTGTTTTCCCATTATGGAAACCATAAAGGTATGATATAAATGAAAAATACAGAAGCGTAAATAAAACATAGACATAATATATATCATATATAAATACAGTTCCATCATAATGGCCACCATAAGAGGTGGTAGGATATAGTCAAACAATCATCGTTTCATGAGGCAGTAGTTTGTCTTCCACAAAAATAGTATGTTCTTTACCCATTAGATGGAGGTGTGTGTAAGTGTATTTTGAATCCTTGTAATAAAAAAACCTAGTACATTGAGGATATTTTTTTTTTATAAAATAAAGTAATGAAAATATTTTAGGGGTTTGGAGAAGTAAAATAAAATAAAATAACTTAAGAGAAGACGTTACCTTTAAATTGGGTAACTCCATTTGGTTTGAACCAAAAGGTTTACTTGAAGTGCCTTATGCCTAAGGTAAGGATTATAGGAAGAAGATAGGGATGTATGAGGATTATTTAGGTAGAGTTTGGATGATCCAAGGGGCTTGATATGTGTGAGTAATGGGTTAGAGGTGAGGGATTTTTATAAGGAGGAGGAGGGGCTCTTTAGGAATGTTTGAAAATATTATTTTATTATATAATGATTTACGGTTTCTAAAGGTCCAAAACTCATTAAAGTCGAATATAAGATGACTCATGTTCCAAATAAAATCATCCAATAGGAATTGGAAAGGTTTTGGATATTTGTTTAAATTTTATAATCTTATTTATTTAAATCATTCATTAATGAGGTAAACACCGCTTCATTATTGTGTAATTAAAAATTTTATTTATTTGATGTATAAAAATTATAAAAAATATACCATGATGTAGTAAATATTTTTATATTTAAAATTAATATTTATAGTCAAAGATATAACTTATATAACCACATGTAAAAATTGATTTACTAAAAGATATATGTTTATGTCATTTTTGTCTTTACTTTAAATTAATTAATATAAAGTGTCGTTATCACTCCCATGTGGCTCCATGGGGTCCCAAAATCGACCCAAGGATACCCATGGTCGAACATGTATCATAAAATAGGATTAGGATACATTTTAGGGTGATTTAATATTATTATAATATTATTTTTTACCCTTATTTACCAGATTTACCCTTTAACCATGGTAAATAAAATATTTACCGAAGTAAATATTGATAATGTATAAAAATAAAAGTTACCTATTTACACAATTTGGACATCCTAATTCCAAATATGGAATCCATTTTTCAAAATTCAAAACACATAAGGGGCATAAATTAATTTAAAATTAAATCCCGTTGTCAAAACAAAAATAGTGTTTTTAAGAAATAATAACTATCAAAAGATTGACACTTGTTTACGTCCAATTTCAAAGTGAAATTACTTAAAATGACCAAACATATATTAAATGGTAAAAATATAATCTAATTAAACTTTAAAACCAATTAAAAATCAAATCTAACCATATAAATAAATTAGATTAAAAGTCATCTTTGAATTAAAATACAGTATTTTTCATTATTCATTAAGAAATAAATTTTATCAGAAAAATACTAAAAATTTACCCAAATCAAATTATGATGTCCTGATTCTAAATAAGAATTTTATTTCTTAAAATATAACATATAAAAGTGACCAAAACAGGATTTAAATAGGGTTCACCATCAAAAGGCGGTAAATCAACCATTTAAAGAATATTTATGCTTAAAATTAGACTAATTCACATTTTAAGCTTCTAACTTTTATTAGATGAATGTAAAAATATTTAACAAACAAGTATAGTCATATTTTATTTAGTTATGTTCATTCCCTCCATTACAACGGCTAGGCGTTAACTACCATTTAAAAAAGTAATATTATATTATTAGTGCGCAACGTAAGATTTCAAAGAAAACCGTTGTTGCGTATTGGGTACGCCATCGAACATAGAATCCCCTTTAAAATAACATTAATATTTAATTAAAAAATATTAATAAATATGTAAATGTATTATTATTTATTTACTTGGGATGTTATAATTACAATATACGTTATCTATTTTACCAAAAAATTATATAATGAAATGTTGATTTAATTTTCATTATTCCTTGGAGAGTTCGTTTATTTTAGAAGATTTTTGTCCATGTTTCATGTCTTTTCAGGAGAAAAGCGATGCTTTATATTCTAAATTATAGAGGTAATATTAATGTTTTCTCATTAAAATCATTTTCCATAGAATTAATGCATTGTTTCATATTTATAATTTAATTTATTTCTTTTTAGTATCACTCATTAATAATTTTTTTTCTTATATAGGTGGATTCTTTTGTTTGAGTTTGGGTGCTCTATCCAACTTTCATGCTTCTTCTCCCTCACAACCTTTTCATCCCTACTGTGTTGTATTTATCACTTTCTTTCAAGTTTTCTCAATTTCTTTTGTAGTAAGAGAAAAGTTACTGCCTCTTCTCAATTACAATGGTAATCTTGATTTTTTTCACAGTAAAATCATTCTCCATATAATTAATGTATTATTTCATATTTATTTTTAATTTATTTTTTTAGTATTACTCGTAATAATTGTTTTCTTATACAAGTGGATTCTTTTTCTAGTTGATTTGGTTTGTTTGAAGCTTCTCATGCAATGTTGGTAGTTCGACAAAGAAATTCAATGGAAAACGTGGTAACATTTATAGTTAGGATTGTTTTTTAATGTATGTAATAATTTGTATTTATGTAATTGTATAAAACACTGTTTTAAATGTTTATAATATAGTGTTTTTTTCTGGTATTTGTGTTGTAAATTTCATTTCATTTAAATTATGTATTGGGACTTGTTTTTGTTGATATTTGGTGTGTTTATGGTGTGTTTTTTGGTGTATTTTTGGTGTTGCGGAGTGTTGTTACAGCATATTGTAGTGGTGTTGTAGTGTGATGTTACAACACACTATGGTATGACCCTTTATCCTCACTTTTAAAATCCCTGATAAAGAACACATTTATCAGCGCTGATAAAAGTGCTGATAAAGGACACATTTATAATTGATTCTAAAAGCAGTGATAAAGGTATACTTTATTAGGGTTGATAAAAATTCCTTTATCAGCACTGATAAAGTATTCCTTTAGAAGCACTAAATAAAAGTGTTGATAAAAGGTACCTTTATCATCGCTTTTAAAAGTGCTGATAAAAATCCTGGTCTTTTAACGTTGCTCAAGTTGTCAGTGCTTTTCTGGCACTGATAAAAGACCTTTATAGCACTGTTAAAGGCTAGTTTTGTAGTAGCGCATGTCCATTTTGGGTTCACGAGGTGCACAAGGTATATCTATGGACTAACCAGGAACTGGTTAGTAAGTTTTCATCAGCTTGGATGTGTTATATATATATATATATGGGGTTCATGCCACCAGGATCTTCTATGAGCATCGTTGGATGTGTGTCTTGTGAGGTCTGTTGGCATCTGGGCATCAATATGATGTGGGACTTGTTTTATTTGGGAGGCACTGGGACTGATTTTGAGCATCTAATGAGATGAAGGACCTCATGGGTGTCATGTAAGACATGGACATGGTACGGGAATCTGATGAGATGTAGGACAAGATGGGTGTCTGGTAGGACACAGGAGCACCTGATAAGGTGTAGGAGTGATGATGCGACACAGGAGGACTTTGAGTTTGGGTATGGTTGATGGACCATCAGTTTTGTTTTAATTTTTGGACGGGATGTGATTGGGGTAGGTAACTCCTAAGGTTGGGAGTCCCTTGAGGTAGTTGACCTATGATTTTGAGACCAGGTTAGTCCGAGTTAATTTTAAGGATATGGTTTTGTTTGGTACCATCTCTTGGTTTTTTATAGCTTTAGGATGAACTATATTAAGGTGGGGAGATTGTAATGTTCCAGGTTTTGTGAGTGGGTTGAATTACCCACTCGTTTTGAATTTTCATAGTTTGGTGGGTATACCAACTCCTTTCTTGATCAACAGAACTTAATTATGATATTTCCTTTGATCTGAGACCTTTTTTTATATGGGTCTTGATTCCCAGAAAGTGTCTCAGGGGTTCAGTTGGGTTTTGCGTCCTTTAGAGGCAGAAACCCCAAGTTTTAAAAGTGCGCGGACTAAGACACATGGTTTGGAAAAATTGTGCGACCTCCAAGGAGTAATTGTATGGCCCTCTAGGTCTACTGTGCATGGTTTTCCAAACCTTGAAGGAGGGGGAAATGGTTGTTCGGCCATGCCTTTAGTTTTTGACATAGGTCTCATGTATGGTTTGGGCACAGTTTGGTAAACTGTGCGCATGAACTGTTCGAGCTTGGATCTTTAGAAATGGGTGTCGCACAGTTGGCACATGGTTTTTCAAACCATGTGTCCCATTAAAATTGTGAAATTGCATTTTTTCCCTCACCCCCTATTTCTATTTTTCCTCCCCCTTCCTATTTCGGTCGCGCACTGTAGGGAGAATCTCCCCCATTTCTCTCCCGCTAGGCTTTGATCCATCTTCCTCACCTGAGCTCCGTTTCTCGATCCATTTATGACATTGGATCCATATAGGTAATCCCTTCAACCCACTTTCCTCTTTTCTTCCTTTTTATCTCCACACGGAATTCTAAATCCATGCGAGTCATTGTATCCTATTTTCAGGGCATTCATCTAAAATGTCAATTTCTTCCAAATCGGTCCAAGTTAGAGGCTTCGATCAGACTAGTGGACATATATCAACACGAGGTAGGTGGTTATCATATTTCTTTATGATTTTATAGTTTTTTTGGGAGTTCATATTTGATCATGTCATTGGGTAGTCCGAGAAAGACCCTCATAATTTAATGGTTGCCTTTAATTAATTAATTAATTAGACCCATTAGAGGTGCCTATTGGCACACTCTTTATGAATATAAATGATTAGATCTATGTGAGTGGATTGGGATCTTGGTAAGTTTAGGTCAAGCTTCTTTCCCTACTTAAATTTTATTATTTTAAATTAATTATATTGGATTTATGAGTTCCATGGAAAAATGGTGGGATTAGCCTGAGGATTGAGATAGAGTTGGCCATCTGATTTGAGGTGATGTGATCATAAGGATGGTTTTGGCCTGATATATATATTTTCTAAGTGATATTGATCACTGGTTGGGTGACACTATCATCAATTGAGGTGAAAAGGTCATCAGGGTATAGGTGTGGCTCGTGTGATGATTGGATGGTGATGACTATCGATTTGAGTGACATGTTCGCAGGGGCATGAGGTGCATGAATGGTGTGAATTGGGGACTTTTTTGTGATTGTTTCTCATCTATGTTGTTTAATGTGCTGTTTTGAGTCGTGTGCACACAGTAAGAATCATATGTTGAGGTGGTATTGACCAATCATGTGAGTATAGACCTCCGTTAGTTACGGATTAGGTTGATGGTTGGTGGTGCTTATCATAGAAAGCCACAGGGATGGTGAGGATATATCGGATGATAGAGATGATACTGTTTATTGGGGGATGAGGCTCATCATACTTGAGGTTATTGGGCCAAGAGTTTTTTGGGAGGATGAACATCGCCGTTCCTTGAGACGTCATCTATTCAGTTGATAATGATATTACTTGTAAGGAAGACATCATTGTGTCTTTGACATCATTCGTTGAGCTGACAGGGTTTCCTATGAGATGAGTTTCATGGGACTAAGTAATTAACTATTGGGACATGCCTTTAAGACTTTGAATATTGTTGGACATGATGTGTCAGTTGGCACAAGGTTTTGGGTGATCTTATTAGAGGTGGAATGGGAGGGTTCACCTGATGTAATTTACATCAGGGATTTCTTTGGTCTATACACTAAGGATCCTCTCCTCTAAATATTTTTGGTGTTTCCTGAAGTAGGGGAATTTATTTCTTATAGATTTTGAGCACAAGGGAAGCATTCTTAATTATGTAAATTTCATGTATTGTTTTATTTATTATTTAGATATTCCTACATTATCACGGATGTAAGATAGGAACACGTTGGTGGTGGCCTGATAAGATTCTTTCTCACACCCTACATAGGCCCTTCAAGATGTGTGTAGATTTTATAGATTTTCAATTAGGTAAGGGTTCGGGCTCTAGATATGGACCTTAGTGTTGGTATTTTTAGCATGGTATGGATGGAAAGGGACCATGAGGTTCTTGCCTCAGCCGGAGTTACCTTTTTAGGTTTCCTTTTTGTATCAGCATTCTTATATATATGTATGTACTATGTTGATCCAATGATGACCCATATACTTATTGATATGTATGACTTGTTTTGATAGGCATTCTTAACTAAACATTGTATGTTTGGATTGTTTATTTATTCCAATAATTTTGTTGGTTATTGATTTCGCAATTTCTTGTGCTTCCACCAAGGGCGGGTTACTAGTCTAGTGTCTTTTGGTATTTCTTTTCTGCTGCATATTATATATACTTGGACCATTACTATATCATCACCAGTGTAATATCCTGATTTTTAAAAATATAATAAAAACCCACTGGTTGATAAATTATAAGTATCTTATGTGAAAAAATGGTTTATCAGTGAAAATAACTTAATAAATTTGTTAAAGGATTTTTATAATATTGAAATCTTAGTTAACAATTTTGAATATTCAATCAAATATTTTTCAGATTTGGATGCTAATTTGGTGTGAGATTTCAAGTCCCGTAAAGCCTCGGTGGAGATGAAATAAAATTATTAAATATAATATATTAAGTGTGCAAATTTATTCAAAATAATTGAATAACTCCAAAATGGTGTTTTGTATGGGATATGGTGTTTACCCTAGGCAGGTTATAACATTTGTAATCATCATATTTTTGGATGCCTTGCTCACAAAAATGATTCATTTAATAATTTTTATTATATTATTTTTTAAAATAATTTAACATCTCCCAAATAGTGTATCGTATGAAAAATATGATTCCACTATTAGGCCAAGGACATTGTGTTTACCCTGGGAGGGGTATAAAATTTCTAAGCATCGGAATTTTATACACCTTGCTTGTGAAAAAAATCCTTTTTATATTTAATTAATTATTTAATCCATTTTTTTAATAATAAATAATTAATATCTCTAAACTTTACATTGTATGAGAAATTTGAGACCACCATTAGGTCTGGAATGGGGGGTTTACCCTATGTAGGTTATAACTTTTATACGCAAGTGGCATTTTGTTAGGTCTCCAATTAAATTAATTCAATTGATAATTATATTAAATAATTTATTTATTTATTTAATAAATTTTACTATTCATCGTCCCTTTCAATGTGTTGTACCGCTATTAAAATCCAAGGGGTGTTTTGAAAGGTTCAAATTAGAGAGTTTTAACCGATTAAAAACCTAAAATTCCTTAAATGGGATAATTAATAGACTATTGATTAATTGGTTTGGTGTTTAAAAGATTAAATCAGAAGAATTAAGTTTTTCAGTTTTGAAAACCCCAAACATGTTTTGGGTATTATAAATACCTGGATGCTCCTCCTTATATTTCCATAATGAGTCTTAGACACCTCCTTCCAAGATTATTGAATTAGTCCACTTTGGCATCACCTTCATCTAAGAGCAGCACGCGGGGGGGGGGGGGGGGGGTCCCCCGTAAGGCACACCGCCAAGGAGGAAAAAAATTCTTTTTTTCTTTTCTTTTTATTATTATTATTTTCCTTCTTTAATATTCCATATTCAAATTATGAAAAAAAAACAATTATGTTTTATATTAAATAAATGATAATCCTAAAATTATCAAATTCTAATCAAAAAATTATCAAATGATAATTTACTTATTTTATTATTATCAAAACATGGTTTTAAATTAATTAGTAAAGAATAATTGTGAAAAGTTGTCTAATGATAATTATGAATCTTTTTAGAATGATATTTTTTTCAAATTATTGAAAGATTATTATAAGTGTTATAAAACGATAATTGCAAAGAATTATGAGAAATTACCAAACAATAATTTTTGTGAAATTAAAATAGTACAATTATTTAAGGATAATTTCAAACACATGTGTAATTTAGATAATAATTTTAGAATTATCCAATAAAGATAAATTATCATCTCATGTGATAATTTATTTAATAATTTTAAAATTATCCACGAAATATAAATTATCATCGCATGTGATAATTTTGTTAATAATTTTAAAATTATCTAAGAAAGATAAATTATCATCACGTGTGATAATTTAGATAATAATTTTAAAATTATACATTAAATATAAATAATGTGTGCATGTGATAATTTAGATAATAATTTTATAATTTATTCAGGAGAGATAAAATAACATCTCATATGATATTTTAATGAAAATTATAAAATTATCAAGGTGAGAGAAAATATCATCGCATCTGATATTTTATTTATTTTTGAAATAAAATATCTATTTTTGGTGCTAGTAAACCTTGACGATCCTCGAGTGTCGACATATATATAATAAGGTCATGAAGAGGTGTTCATGATCGATTATCCCCACCTTTTTACATCGACAACTTTTGAGGTAGGAAGTTCTTTACCTTCTTGGCCTCATGTTTATACTTGTTGTCTTGATGATTATATTTTTTAGAATTTTGATTAACCATGCTTGATTTTGATGGCATGTCAGATAGCGTGTGTGTGTAAACCATAAAAACTATTGTGATTCCTTGAATGATATTAGTGTAGCTTCACTAATAAAAAAAGGTCTTTAACAATACTAAAAATGGCCTTTATCAGTGCTAGAAAAGCGCTGACTACATGAGCGAGGTTAAAAGCCCAGGTTTTTAATCAGTGATAAAAAATCGCTGATAAAGGGTTCATTTATCAGTGCTAAAAAAAGTGCTGATAAATGGGACCTAAATCAACGCTTTTAAAAGTTGAGATAAGGGACCCATTTACTAGTGATTCTATTTAGTTCCGCTAAATGAACCCTTTATCATCACTAATAAAAGTGATGATAAAGTAGACCTTTATCAATGCTTTTACAAGAAATAGTAAATGCGACCTTTATCAACACTTTGAGAAGTGCTAATAAAGGTCCATACTGCAATATTCTATAACAACACACTATAGCACCACTACAATGTGTTGTAACAGTACACTATAGCACTAGAAGAACCATAAACACACCATATATCAACAAAAAAAAGTCCCAATAAACAATTTAAATGAAATGAAATTTACAACACAAATACAAGAAAAAACACTATATTATAGACATTTAAAACATTTGTTTATACAATTACATAAATACAAATTATTACATGCATTAAAAACATCAATGTTCCTTTGTCTTTTAATCCTGACCTGAACCATGCTTTTTCTGAACAAACCACCCCCTACTTGAGAAAAAGAACGTAACTATATAAGAAAACTATTCTTATGTTAGTAATAATATAAAGAAACAAATTAACATAAAGTGTTAATTTTACAAAAAATGATGTCAATTTTAAATAAAAAATATGCACATTGAGTCATACTAGTCACACTATGCGTCAGATTGAGGTGTGTATGATTCCAACACGTCTCAAATGATGGAGAAGAAGTCTGTGGAAGTTTTGGTGTAGAAAGTTTTGAAATATGGATTGATCACCCCAAATCAAACAAAATAATACACCTATATAATAAAAAAAATTATTAGATGATTAATACTAAAAAAGAAATAAATTAAACATAAATATGAAACAATAAATTAATTCTATGGAAAATTATTTTACTATGAAAACAAATAAAATTACCTCTATCATTGAGCATAGGCAACGTTGTTTCTCTTCCTAAAAAGACATTGGAAAAAACTTGAAGGAAAGTGATAAATGAAAAACTATAGGGGTGAAAAGGTTTTAGGATGTTATGTCCATTATTCAATCCTTTCTGCACCAAAACTATACAAAGGGATGGCACCTGGAAATAAATCCTCTAAAATAAACAAACTCTGTAAGGAAAAATGAAAATTAAATCAAATTTCCATTATATGATTTTTTAGTAAAATAGAGAAGGTATATCGTAACATTACCTTTACATATTTCCAAAGGGTTTCCTTCATTATATTTTGTTCTTCTGAGGTATTGGTAACATCATCATGTGCAGTATACATTGTCTACATGAGTATTTAGATATTTAATTTAGATTATGTTAATGTAATAGAGAACATATAATATTATGAGGAAAAACATAATATATTAAAAAACAATTTTACCTTATCATTGAAATCTATTTCTTTTTTTAAAGGTTTCAAGGATTTGGTTCCTATTTCAGGAATCCAAATCACCTATTTGTGGTCCCCTCTAACATACAAGACATTGTCTACATTGGGATCGGCATGAATTTATTGTGATGTCCCAATGAAAAGGCTATCCCCAATTGAATGACTCAAAAAAAAAATTTAGACACCAGCAGGACAATCAACCAATTATTTTTTTCAGATTAGAGACATAAAATACTTTCATTTCTAGTGATTACATTATGAACAACTCATCTTTTTCCCCTTCCGCACTAAAAGTCACCTTCACAAATCCCATTTCATCAACTTTCACTCCATTGATATTGTCAACCCATTTGTAATGGAAAAGTAGAACATGAAATGTTGTATAATAAAACTCTTATATATGTTCAATAATTCCTAAATATGACATATTTTTATAAATTGGATTTCTATCCTTGGAACCAGATACATGCATCGTTTCATCCACAAGTGTAACAACACAATTTTGTATCATACTGAAGTCATCATGTTCTTTTATATAGAACGTATAGCCATTGATTACAAAATCAGTGTAAGATATAACATTTTTATTTGGTCCTATGGCTATCCATTGGATTTTTTCAGCATTTGAATTCATATTTTTAGATAAATCCTTATAAATTTTATTTCTGAACCATCCTCTAAACTACTGATTATATGTATTTGATATCCATCTTTATTCCCTTGGTGGATTAAAATCTCTAAGAATTTATTTTTGGGATTCAATGTATGGATCAAAATCTTTACTATTATTTAATATATAAAGATGTTCTTTATACCGCTCTATTAGGGTAATTGTAACAATATCTCTTCTAGAAATCCCTTTTCCCATAAGGTATTCATTATGATGAGAGTTTGGGAGATCGATGCTTCCAACATCTGATAGGTAATCAGTACATAATTCAATATATTCTTTAACAATATATCATTTTTCAAAACAACCTTATGGCTGACTTTGATTATTGACATTCCCTTTCAAAATATTCATATACCATTCAATGGGGTATATCCATCTGTAATGGACAAGGCCACCTAGTGGAACTTCTCTAACAAAGTGAACCATCAGGTGGACCATTATATCAAAGAATTATGGTGAGAAGAACATCTCTAATTCACATAATATGACTGAAATATCTTTATTCATGAGGGAAACATAACCAGGTCTACAACTTTACTGCATATGGCTTTGAAAAAGAATCAGATTCAGGTTAATGTATTTCATATATTTTGAGGAAGAATGCAATGTAAGGGGCATTAAATCTTGCATGAAAACATGACATTCGTGTGATTTTAGTCCTTGTAACTTCAAATTATTAATTGACATGAAATTAGTAAGAAAATAAAAAAAATTAATTTTTTCCTGACTGGATAGAGTGTTAGATGTTGGAGAAAGAAAATTCTGCCTTTTACCCTTCACTGGTTCCAACTCTTCCTTTATTCCCATTTCAATCAAGTCCAACCTAGCCTTGATTCCATTTTTTTCTAGAAACATTTAGTAGCGTGCTAATAACACTATCAAATACATTATTTTATACATGAATTTAATCAAGAAAATGGATAATATACAAACAATTACAATACAATATTTCAAAGAAAATTGATCTCTTCTTCCAAAATTATTTTTCAAGGTTTTTCAAAAATGATGTTGTCCAAGATCAGTATCTATGCCGTCGAGGAAAAAAAATTGGTGTCCTAAAAACGTAGTCTTTGAACAATGTTTCAACCAGATTGTGTATGTGTGTTTTTCACAAATGGGACACCCCAACATTCTTTTAATTATATAGCCTAATAAATTTTCATAAGCAGGGAAGTCATTTATCATTCCATACAACGTGGCCCTCAATGTGTATTCTTCACTTCTATGAGAATCATACTTCGTAACACCTATATACCACATCAATTTAAGATCTTCAACCAATGGATCCAAATAGACATCAATATAATTACTGGGTTGCTTTGGTCTAGATATAAGCAGAGACAACATAATGTATTTTCACTTCATGCATAACCATGGTGGAAAATTATAATTTACCAACATGATGGGCCATATACTATGAGTACTACTCTATAAACCAAAAGGATTTATTCCATCTATAAATAATTCAAGACAATAGTTTCTCAGCTCATCTCCAAATTTAGGAAACTCGTAATCAATTTTCTTCCACTAAGAAGAATCTATTGGATAATGTAGGTTCCAATATTTAATTCTTGTATCTGCATGCCAAGTTAATTTTCTAATGGTTTCCTGACACCTATATTGTATTCTATACCATGGAATGATATGAAAGGACCTTATACATTTTGAAGGACTTGATTTATTTTTATTGTATCGATCTATGTCACACTTAGGGAATTTTATGAGGTATTAATGGTCCTTTCGAAACAATATGAAATAATTTGGACAGGCATATATTTTTTAGATATCATTACTATTGAAATTAACATTTTTATAGTGTCATATGTTCGGCATGGTAGTACATTTTCTTCGGGTAGCATATCTTTCAGAAGACCAAGTAGTTCTGTAAATCTAGTGTGACTCCATCCACTGCCAGCTTTCAAATTATATAACTTCAATACTACAGAAAATGTTGTGTATTTAGTATAATCGATATATAATGGTTTCTTGGAACAACTATTTAACTCTTAAAAAAACATTTATAGTCACGATGGTCTTCTTCAATTTCCAATGTCATTTATTTCATGGAATCTCTATCTTTTACAATGGTATTCATATCAAATGACTCATAACATGTAGTATCATCCCAATTGATGTCCACATTCTGTTTTCCCCAATGTTTAGTCTAACATTTATAGTTTTGATATATTCTAGGATAAATAAAATTTTCTTCCAACTCTTACAGTGTAAAGACTTGGTTTTTACCCTCTAAGACTTTGGAATATTTCTACATATAATTCTAGAGTTAGGCACGAAGACGGCGTGCGATTCTGAGGCCTGGTGTTCCCGAAATTAATTTTATAAAAATATTAAGTGTTTTTATACAATGCACGTGGTGGGGTTGTTTTTTCTCCTTAACGATAGCTCGGATCAGAAATCTGAGGGCACAATTGTGTTTGGAGCGTGCCGTTTACCCTAGGCGGGGTGTAAAAGTTTCGGGCGCGGGCCTGCTGTGAGAGATGTAACCCAAGGGAAAAATAGTCATTTTAAAATAATGACTTAGTGCTTTTTAACATTTGAGTTCTTTTCAAATAACTTTCAAATGAAGCCTCGGAATGGAAACCTGAGGCCGCGACCTCGGGGGTGCGGAGGAGACCAGGACGCGCGTTCGGCGGGTCCTGCTGGCGCGACGCGGAGACCGGCCTTTGGTCGGTCTTCTGGGAAGAACCGGACCCGAGGGGTCCGGTGTGGCTGGAGCGGGCTGCGGCGAGTCAGGTCGGACCCGTGGCTGGGCCGCGGACCGACGGTTCGGACCGGGCCGACCAGGGTGAACCGGCCCGGTTGGGCCCCCTTGCGTTCGGGGGGTCGTATTTTCTAAACGGCGCGTCCGTTTGACGCGCTGTCTATGGATACAAGTCCCTGTCAGCAAGACGGACTTTTTGAAGTGGGTTTTTGCGTTTTTGGGTTCTGCGCCCGAAGGAGGGTAACCCGAAACGCTTTAATTTAATAATATTAAATTGTTATTAAAGTTTCGACAGACGTGGTTCATGAGCCGGATGTCCGTTTGACGCATCATCAGTGGTTCTGTGACCCTAGAGTTGAGACGGTGCTTCCAAATTTGGTTTGGAACCCTTGCAGTTTGGTTTCGTTGCTCCGAGGCATGAAACCCTTAATGCGAATAATTAATTAATTAATTGATTGATTAATTATTCTTGCGTCGGACCTAACTCCTACTTGGGATGTACGATTGACGCACCGTCAGTGGCAGCGTGACCCCAGTCCTCTTCTGGAATTTTCGAGATGCTTTCTGAAGCATTCGGGTTGGAGACAAGGTGCGGGCCCCACAGGTCCTTGTTCACACGTTTTACGGTGAAACACCACTTTTTCACCCGACATCCTTTTAGGGTGTTTGATTACTCCTTTCTGAGTGTTTTTCTGAGGGGATTGCAATGGCGCAATCTGCCCACCTAAATTCAGGCCCGAGCCGTGGGCCCCACAAGGTGGCTCTTAGACATATGCTGCGTTTTTTTTACGACTTATGCTTCATAAGTCCGTTCAGGGAAAATGAATAGTCTATTCCACATGGTTATCTACAAGGGACGCAATGGTATGATATGCGTGGCGTGTTTCAGGGTCGAGGTGTGGGCCCCACAGGGCCCCGTTTGCATATAACACAGGGAGGTGCAGCTTCTGCATTCAGAGTCCGTTTTAGGCACTGTCCGCGGCGTTCTGACCCTGGCATTGAGGTGAAATTGATAGGGGTGGTTTCAGGCATTCAAGTCAGAGTTGAGGTGTGGGCCCTACATGCCGTCTTTTTAGCTGTGTGCAGCGTTTTGTGACTTTTTCATCAACGTCTGTTTGGGGCGAATGAGTAGTCGTTTTGGAGTGTTTTTCTGAGAGCATCGGGATGGCGCAGTTCGCCCGATCTATTTTGGGTCCAAGGTGCGGTCCCCACGAGACGTTGTATGGGTATAAAGCAGTGTTGAATAACTTTTCCACCAAGAGCCCATTTCTATCAAGTAGGTAGTCTATCTCGCTTGTTTTTCCATGAGGATTACAATGGTGTAACCTATTTGGGAGAGAGGAGCCTCTTTCAAGATCTCATTAAATGTGGAAACATGAAAGGGCATTGGTTGGAGGTTCCTTTAACGCACTCCGAACCTACGCACGGTAGTGGTGTTAGTGACACCCAGAGATGGAATGGGAAGTGCAGAGTTATCAGACCAGTTCCGGGTTTTCCCTCCAGTGGGGCTGGGTAGTAGGTTACCCGTTGACCTTAGGGTTTACCCTCCAGTGGGGCTGGGCAGTGGGTTACCCGTTGACTTTAGGGTTTACCCTCCAGTGGGGCTGGGTAGTGGGTTACCCGAAAACCTTTTCTGGTTTACCCTCCAGCGGGGCTGGGCAGTGGGTTACCTAAAGACCTTTTGTGGTTTACCCTCCAGCGGGGCTGGGCAGTGGGTTACCCGACGACCTTTTCTGGTTTACCCTCCAGCAGGGCTGGGCAGTGGGTTACCCGATGACCTTTTGTGGTTTACCCTCCAGCGGGGCTGAGCAGTGGGTTACCCAACAACCTTTTGTGGTTTACCATCCAACGGGGCTGGGCAGTGGGTTACCTGACGACCTCTTGTGGTTTACCCTCCAGCGGAGCTGGGCAGTGGGTTACCCAACGAATTATTTCAGACTCGGCCCTTTCTAGGAGGTTAGTCAGTGAATTTTCTCCGTGATTACCGGATCGGGGCCCTTGGTTGTTCGGTTTAGCAATGAGGCAACTTTGGCGTGCGGGATTTTTGGGAATCAGTGATAGATATCCTTAGAACTGTTGGCGAATTTTCCTGGGCTGAGCTTGGAGATTGAGATCCCTTTACACACTCATTTGGGTTTCTGTTTCGCGCGGAATCCGGGGATGACCTCCTGGACGGGAGATTCAAACGTTCCGATCGGTTTCTAACGGGTTTGTTCGTAGAACCGGAAACATCCAATGATTCCACATCCGTTTGGACCTACTTTCCAAAGGCAGGCGCTCATTAGCTTGTGGGCTAATGAGGCTTAGGAATTTGCATTGGTCGAGAGGATGGGAGGTCGGACTCATCACACCTTTTTGAGGGGAATTATTGTCTACTCCGGGACTCTCTTTATAGATTTAAGTTAAGTTCGTGAATCCTTATTACATTACCAAGTATAAAATGAGATTTCCTTTAGTTTTAACAATCAATGATTAAATATGCAAGAAATTTAGAGAATATTTTATATGTATTCGAGGTTCTTCATCAATATAGAATTATCTATATTTGTTTAGAGATTCTTGGTCAATGGTATCCTTCAAAACATTTATATAAAAGTCTCTTGGTCATTTTGATGACCAGGCTGGTTTTAAAGCCACTCAGTGGGGCACTTGAAGTTTATCGTCATTCAGAAGGACAGAGATTATTTCAATGTTGGGATCGAACCCATGAATGGGCTATGATGTTTTATGATTTATGGCTCAAAGATGAATGTCATAATTACTTTTACACTCTAAGCTCACGTGAGTCATGCTCGGTGTGAGAAACAAGAGGTATTGGTAAAATTTAGACAATTGTGCCATAAAAGATGCAATCATAAGAATTTGTTTTGGGGCTTATGTATAGATGACTGCCCAGATAGGCGAAGGTTTAGGATTTACTTTTAGGAAGAAAATCCATGAACAGGGTCCACAAAGTTATATGTGCTTCATGGAGATTTGAATACTCTAATCTTGGGGCTTACTCCTAAGGAGGATGCCCAAGTTAGGAGGGGACTTATGATTGGGTTTTATTCCTGAAAAGGAAACCCAAATCAAAGGAAATTTATGACTGGTTAAGAGAAATTTTAAGAGACTTGGGGCTTACTCTTAAGAAAGATGCCCAAGATTTATGACTAGGACTTATTCCTGAGAAGGAAGCCTAGGTTAGGGGACTTGGGGCTTACTCCTGAAAAGGAAGCCCAAGGTTATGACTGAGTCTTATTCCTGAAAAGGAGACCCAGGTTAGGGATTAAGGTTTGGGGCTTACTCTTGAGGAGGATGCCCAAGTTTAAAGGACTTTGATTGGGGCTTATTCTTAAGGAAGATGCCCAAATCAAAGGTTTTATAACTGGGGATTATTCCTGAAAAGGAAACCCAGGTTAGGATTCTCTCATCTTAAAGGATGAGGTTGAATGAATGAACTCTCAATCTTTGGTGACATAAAGATGTTTAAATCACTAGGTTTTGAGAGATATTTCACATAATTCCTTTCAGATAAGGATGTCAAATCAAGAAATCATGCCATAAATGGCTTTGAAGAGTATCTTGAAGACTGAATCTTGAATAGGAAGGGTGAAATGGCTTAAGAGGGGTGAAAAAGGGCAAGATGGGCACCCAAAAAGATAGGGGCGCGCAAGTATTGAAGGTCGCGCAAGTCCTGCGGCGGCGCGCAAGTATTGGTCGCGCAAGTATACTTGCGCGACATAAGGGATACTTGCGCGATTTTCAACCAGAGTTGAATTACTTGAGCGACTCTTTATTAAACCCTTTCCCATCCTCTTGAGGTTCTTCCAGAAGAGGGACGCGCAAGTTATATTGAAGGAATTAAGTCGGCGCGCAAGTGTTTGATAAGTTTCAACACTTAGGCCTTCCTTCTTCCCTTTAGATCTTCCATTCTAGGTAAGAAATTACCTTAGAAGTGTTCTGGAAGCTTTGAGAAGAGACTTGGGCGTCGGGAGCTTTGATCCGAGTTTCTGGGAAGAGATCCTTCTCGAATGGGGGGCCCACAGGGTCTATTTATAGGCAAAAGAAGACCCCGGGCGGTTACTGGGCGGTTATCAGATCTGTCGCGCAAGTCCCTTGCACGACCATGATGGGTCGCGCAAGTATTGAGGCGGCGCGCAAGTGTACTTGCGCGACCAAGATGGAACTTGCGCGATACATGGGCAATGTTCTCCTTTTCCATCCCTTTGTCGATTTTTGATGTTTCTTCAAAGGATTAATCACTTTTTGCTTAGATATTCCCCTTTTCCGATCTTTGGATTCTGTGACGAAAAGGAGCGTCAACAAAAGTCCCCCCTCAGAGTTGGATCCGGAGAGAAATGAGGATTTGACTCTGAGGAAATCGAATTCCTCTAAAGGAAAAGGGCGGCGCGCAAGTCTCCAGTCGGCGCGCAAGTCTTCGTCGCGCAAGCGTTTGAGCGCTCTGGGTGCGGCGCGCAGATAGGCCCTCTGGCCTATAAATATGCTGCTTCCGGCCGTAGATGGTATCTGACCCCGAATTTCTCGAGCTCTCGCCGCGCAAGTCTTTGTCGCCGCGCAAGTCTCCTATTTTCGCTGTTTCCTCGCTGCCGCGCTACTCTCAAGGTAATAAGGCTTGCGCGGCACACACTTGCGCGACAAATACTTGCGCGACATATGTACCACTTGCGCGACATCTCCATACCTGCGCGCCTTAATGCATTAGCCATTTTTTTCAGATTTTCTCACAAATTTTATGAAAAAATAAAACCCATTTAAGAGTTTAATTTATTCAACTCCTGTGCAGATTCAATGGCTCTTAGAACTGGATTCCTTGATGAACTGGCTAGCAAGCGGATAGATGATATGATGAATATCATTGGCCCTGATTACTATACTGTCAAAAACAGCACTCTTCCAGATTTGGCTAAGTATCTGAAGAAATATCATCACGACTTTCCTCACTGCACTTATCTACCTTTGTATGGTCATGGTCATCTGCAAGAATTCATTATTCCAGAAGTAAAGAATTATCTTCCATTTTCTTGGTTTCAGAATTATACCAATTTTGCTTCAGCAAATATCTCAGGCGGAGGAGTATTTCAAACTGCTGGAACAGTAGAGAAGGCGTATGTGATGCATCATAGCCCTTGCACACCAGATCTGAAAAAACATACACCTGAGCTTCAACCACATTGCCATCCTTCAATCTTCCGAGATGCTCAGATGGATCAGTCCAAAGGCTGGAAGAAAAGTTGGGATTTCCGCCCTGGGGGAGGTGTGAAGCCAACTTGGATGTGGGCATACTGGGTGCGACAGACTTGCGCAGAGTTTATTGAGGATCTGAAGAGAGCTGCAATATATGAAGCTGTTTGGGTTGGGCAGACATATATTTACAGACATGATATCTTCGTGCCAGAGATACTCAGTCACTGGAGTCCAGCGACTAATTCTTTCCACTTGACTCATGGAGAAGTAGGTATCAGTTTGTGGGATGTCCACAAGATTTCAGGAGCTCCAATCTTGGGCGATATGTATGATGAATTCATTCCTCCCAAGGTGACTTGGAATGATCCAGAGAAGACTCCTGTTTTGGCTGGAGAATTATTCAAAATCTTTCATAAGCTCAAGAGTTCAGAGACCTCATTAACTCATTTCAGAAAAGATATCCATCCGGAAGAATGGATGAAGGTGTTTCTTACTGAGAAGAAAGGGATGGAGCCAAAGGAAAAAGGATCCAAGAAAAAGAAATCCAAGGATACTCGGCCCAGACGTCCTACCACTTGCCCAAAACCTGAGAAGAGAGGAGATCCTGGCACATTCTGGCCAACTCTAGAAGCAGGAGAGTTTGAAAAATGGGGCTATGAAGTGAATCAAAGAATTCCAAAGAAAACTCGTCTGGCGGGTTTCTTGGCAATGTGGCTCAGTATTTACCTCTTGCCGGTCAGAGATTCGAAGGGAGGCGTTAGGCCAGGGACCTTCGTCATTGCGGCCAAGTTAGCTGAGGGAAAAATGGTTGGGTTAGCTACCCCCATTTTAGCAAAGATTCACAGGAGTTTACTTCATGTCTTCCAGGGTAAATCTCCTTTAAGAATAGTGGGACCATTCCAGGTTTTGTGGGGATGGATTGCCACTCACTTCAGGACTTACAATGTACAGAATGGGTTACAAATTCCTGGAAGCTCCTTCAGACCGTCAGTGCAAGCATTCTCTGGAATTGCTCCATTAGATGTCAATGGTTATGACATAAAAGTAAGACTAAGCATGTATAAGGAATTCAACTTCTTTCCTTATGGAAGTCCGCCATCTGGGCGGTTTGTTGATGATGGGAAAGCCCCTTTGGATTTGAGGGCATACATGCTAGCTTGCAGGGATGGCGTGTTAGTAGCCAGGGTTGATGGAGAAATCATATGCGAGGCCTATGCTCCATATAGATTTGCACGCCAATTCAAATGTTTACAACAGATTGTTGTATCCCCTCCAGTACACGTCAGGTTAGAGCAACATCCGATGGTTGCTCGACAACTATGGTTGCTGACGTCAAGAGAGAAGACTGGAGCAGTATTTGATCTACCAGTTGAAAAAGCGGCACATTATCTGACTACTTTTTATGCCGAACACTGGATAGCATCATACCCTAACGGGATATTGAATCACCCTGTATATCAAGTGGGAAAGAGGAAGAGGACTGTAGAGAAAGAAACTCTTCCTCATGAAGGTGCTGCTTCTCCTCCTGAAATAGGTTCAACAGACTCCTCCTCTAGAACTGATTCCTCGGATTATCATGATGGGGATGATGAGGCACAACCGGCAGCAAAGCGGTTTCGTGCCCGATATAATCCTCCGGCCAGAGTTAAAAGACCCACTCCATCAGCTCCTGGTGAGTTATTTGATTGTAATAACTTCAATCACTGCTACTTTATAAAGTAATAAGTCTCACTTTCTTATTCTCTATCTGTAGTTGCTGGAGTTGGGAAGAAATTAAAATCAAAAATTGTAGGACCTTCCTCACAGCCTTTATATCTAAGACCAGAGGCTGTTCAGCTATGGCAGAGCTTATACTGTGATACTGAAACTGCCTGGCTGGATTTGTGTGAGGGTCTACAACTTCCTGGGATAGGATATCTTCTAGCTTCAAAAGACCTTCAATACGGAGATAACCCCAATGAAGTGCGGGCTTACATCAGAGAGCTGGAAATGCTCATATATGCCACCGATAATTCAGCTCCTATCACCAGGCGGGTGAAGGAAATGATTGATCGTGGCACCATTAAGGGGGCTGGTGGTTCTGGAGATGAGGAGTGGCAAGAGTACGTGGCTCCTGAAGATGTAAGTTTTCCTTCCTTATTTGCAACTTGATTTCAGTTGAATCTTTGTTTCTTAAGGAAGTTATTTTCTTCATCTTGCAGCTTGCAAAGAAAGGGACCGGGGTTCCTTCGCCACAATATAGCCCTGGTGGTACCGCTGTTGGGGCTGCTGCTGATTCTCCTCGCGAACCAGGCGAGATATCTCCAGGCCAGCAGGCCATGAATGAGGCACTGGACATAGCCTTTCATTCGCCAATCCAAGTGCCAATAAAGGAGACAGCTGAAACTCCAAAAAAGAAAAAGAAGCCAAGGCAACGAAGGAGGAAATCCTTAGCTAAACGTTTCATTAGCAGTGGTAAGTCCTTCGAACAATCATGAGTTTATACCCATAATCATATGGTTACTCATATTTCTGAGGATTGCAGGGGCTTCTTCAATTTCCCCCTTGAGGGAAGGGACTGATCCTTCTTCAAAGGCCGTGGAGGGTGCTGTAGAACAACCACAAACTCAAGCTGACTTGGTAGCTCCTGGAGAAGAGCTTCCATCCATTCCCAGTATCCCTCCCACTACTGAAGATGCTGTCCAGGGTCAGGGGTTGCAGGACATAAGTCAGCAAGAAGACATAGCAAATGCTCCCACTGGTGAGACTAACCAAGATTCTGAAGTATCATTGGATGAAATGATGAATCAAGGAATGACTTTTGAAGAATTTTATGATCATGCTAGATTGTCATGTGATTTAGAAGACCTTGGGCGTGAGTGTTACCCTTCGCCCAAATTTTTCTTTTAAAAGAAAATATTTCTAATCATGATGTAAAATAATATGCAGTTTCTTCCGTAGAAGCTGCTGAACTGCCAATGCCTGAAGAGGGTGTGGACACTGATGTCAACCCTATCATTGCAGAAACATTAGCTCAAGTAGAGCTAAATCCAATAAACTCTCCTGAGACCCATCTTGAAAATCCTGTTGAAACCGGGAAAGATGGGGAGAAGTCTTCTCATGTTGCTGAACCACCATTGGGTAAGGGATAACAATATTTGTGATTGTACTTTATTTGCAAGACAATCCATTCTTTTGTTATTCTTTAAGATTCAACTAAAATCTTTCAATTGATCATGTAGGGCCATCAACTGTAATGGCTAGATCCGGAGATGAGGCTTCAGCCTCTGCCCTAATGGGAATTGAAAGTGAAGAAGCCCAAGTCAGAGGGGAAAGAGCAGAACAAGGCACTTCTTTAAGCATGTTAATTCCAGATTACATACCCCCTTCTGACGAAGATGTTGAATCAGATCCAGAGATGCTCAAAGCGTTCAGCTTTTCACGATGTAAGGCGTGGAACAATATATGGAACATCATATCGGGGGTGCCCTTAGAAGAGCTACCATAAAAAATTTCCCGATTGTCATCCCAATTTGTTATAATGGGACTTGGTGGTTTTGGGTATGAAAAGATCCATGCTGCAGTGAAACAGATTATCTTCAGGAGGGAGCAAATGCAGACAAGTCGCGAAGATTTGACCAGAGTGAAATTGTCAGTCAACTTAGGCGAATTTGAGGCTGCGATATCCCAGGCTGAAGCTGATTATGTTGTCAAGATGAAGGATCTGAAACAAAAAATCAAAGAAAAGGTCGTCCAGCAGGTGCAACTCCAGCAACAGTTAGATGCTGTTACTGGGGAACTTGATCAGCTTAATGAATCATTGGATGAAACTCATATAAATTGCATGAAAGCCATTGCAGATGCTAAGAAGGCACTTCAGCAAGCTGAAAAGAGTGAAGCTGGTCAAGTGCACGAGCTTCAAGCAACTGTTGATAAGGCTCAGGATGCTATATATCAAATGAAGACTTTTGTTGACAATCTCCTGTAATTTCTTGAAAAAGAGAAGAGATTCCAATCTGTGGATGTCCTTCTAACTCTTGTGTATCAATGAAAAACACTTTTGTCTTCAATCATTTGTACTTGCATTCTTCCATTACCTGCTTCAAATTTACTTAAGCCAATGGGCTTAGTAAGCATAGTTTGATTTTTACTAGGATTATTACAAATAACCCTACAAACTTTGAACCTTTTAACTGCTCAATATTACCTAAATCATACAAAAAAAAATGTATATTTAGTGAGCTGGAACTTGACTTTTATTCAGAGTTCCTTTGTCTTTTGTGCGGGCAGTTTAAAGTCATGCAAGCCGGACATAAAGGGGCTAATGTTTAAGGTCGAAATAGCTTTGACCAAAAAATGGATTAAAATGGATTCAATTCCTTGATAATTTATCTGAAAACAAATTACCATACTCAAGTATGAGAGAAAATATGTAAACTATGACTTAAGAATATTTGAATCTGAGGAATGATATGAAAAGAGCTAAATAGCATTAGAAGAAGTAGTTTCCAAGAATGAAGTTACTATTATTTAACAAAACCCGTTAGGGGGTTGAAATATGCAGGGCCACCTATGGGCATTGGCTGCATAGTCAAATAAAATAGCATCTTTTGGCTGACAAGTCTGTTATGTGGACTGTTTATGCAAGGCCACCTATGGGCACGTGCTTCATAGTTAGGCAAAAGAACTCTCAGAAATTTACTTTCCTAGTGCTAAAAGCCAGTGAAAGTTTATGGAGATTCAAATTTTCTAAAGCATAGAGTTTGTTGTATGGAAAGAGGTACTTGAATATGGAGAAGATATTTTCAAACAAGAATATCGAAGAACTGGATGAATATCACTCCTACGAAGGTCTGACCCAAACATAGGGAAGAAGAATAAACCATAGACTTGAATACTTTCAGATCATGAAAAAGGATATGGGACAAATACGTTAAGGATGGCTATTTTTGCGGATCCCTACATACTGTCGTTTAAGACAAATAAGGACAAAAGAGGCATTCTTCCCAAGAATGAAGTTACTATTATTTAACAAACCCGTTAGGGGGTTGAAAACATGCAGGGCCACCTATGGGCATTGGCTGCATGGTCAAATAAATAGCATCTCTTGGATGACAAGTCTGTTATGTGGACTGTTTATGCAAGGCCACCTATGGGCACGTGCTGCATAGTCAGGCAAAAGAATTCTCAGAAGTTTGACATTTTTGTGACCATAAGTCATGAAAAAGGGTT
This sequence comes from Viscum album, assembly GCA_963277665.1. Lineage (NCBI taxonomy): Eukaryota > Viridiplantae > Streptophyta > Magnoliopsida > Santalales > Viscaceae > Viscum > Viscum album. The sequence goes on along the minus strand of CAUJRU010000019.1, from coordinate 3,814,888 downwards.
ATGAAGATCTGAAAATATTTAAGGTTAGGATTATAATACATAAAGATGGGTATTTTCCAATGTATATAGAGATACATAGGTCAATGAAAACCATAATCATGTTGTGGCTGGGTCCTGAATTGAAACTTGGACTTCACTACGTATCTCATAAGAATGAGAATCAAGCCATACGTAGTTCTTGAAATACAGTTTAACGTCGTGCAGGACGAAAGGATGAGTGATCTTAGTTTTTGGGGTCATAGAATTCGGACCATAATAATGAATACACAGTGTGTGTTTTCATGAGGACTTTTCAGCCAAGGGACTGAAAGTGAAATTTGGGGTTAGGCCCAAAAGACTTGGGACTGGATTCGAGGGACACTCGAATGTTCCTACGTATCCCATAAAGATGGGAATCAAGTCCACGTAGTTCTAGAAACTACCCTTTGTACAAATTTGGTTCGTACATGTGAAGGGTGAAAAGGGACTTTAGTGCAATGATGGTTTTAACCTAAGATAAAAAGTTTAGGCATTACCATGTATGTACGTAGTCTTTTGAAAAAAATGAAAACCATGATTGAAAAAAGAATCAATGTTAATAATGGTTCCTTCTCAAATGAGGAAATCAAAGAATATTGTAGTTTATTGTCGTACCGGACAAAAGTGTTGTATAGTTTAAGGTCATATAACAAGGACAAAAGTGAATCAATGTAAAGATATTGATTCCAAGGGTGGTTTCACAAATCATCATCATATGAGATTGTGGTGAACCAATGTGAAAAGATTGTTTTTGGGCTTGAACCTTTGGGAGGTTGCCTACATACCCAGCCTGGAGGGCAAGGATCAAAGTCTGTGTAGTTCAATTAAAGAATGAATTAATGATCAAGTTGTTCTTGTGGACAATGATCTAAAAAAAATGTTGTTGGGACTTACACATGGTTAGTGGCCCAAAGGGAGTGTTATGGTTGATGTTCGCTCTAAGCTCACGTGAGTCATACTCGGTGTGAGAAACAAGAGGTAATAACAACCTTAACGATGTACAGTTTAATGTCATGTAGGACATAAAAAAAAGGACTTTCTGTACAGTTTAGCGTCATGTAGTTAAGACGAGGGGGACAATATAGTTTAACGTCATATTGGACGGAAAAAAGGGGGACTGTGCAGTTTAATGTCATGCAGTAAGGACAAGGGAGTGTACCATTTTAACATCATGTCGGACGAAAGTGCGAATAGTTTAAGGTCATATGCATGGACCATGGATGGTGCAGTTTAATGTCATGTTGGACCTTTGATGATTATATAGTTTAACGTCTTTCCGGACGTGAGGGACTTTTATACAGTTTAGCGTCATGTAATTTAGGACGTCACAGTTTAACGTCTTGCTGGACATAAGGGATTTGCAAATAGTTTATGGTCATATACATGGACCAGGGATGATGCAGTTTAATGTCATACTGGACCATTGCTGTATAGTTTAACGTCATATAGCAAGGACGAACTTGTGCTGTACAGTTTAAAGTCATGTAGCTAGGACTAAGGTGAACCAATATGAGGATATCAGTTCTGATCTTTTTACAGTTTATCGTCATGCTGGACATTGGAAGTGCCACACAGTTTAATGTCATGTTGCTAGGACACAATATAGTTTAATGTCATCTCGGACAGAATACAGTTTAGTGTCATGTAGGACAATAAGGGACTTAACACAGTTTAACGTCATGCTGGACGATGAAAGTGCCACACAGTTTAATGTCATGTCGCTAGGACAAAATATAGTTTAATGTCATCTCGGACAAAATATAGGAACTTCTATACGGTTTATTGTCATGTAGGACAAAATCAGGGACTATGCAGTTTAAAGTCTTGCAGTTAGGACTATTGGTGCTGCACAGTTTAGTGTCATGTTGCAGGGACATAAGTGCGAATAGTTTAAGGTCATATGCACGGACCATACAGTTTATCGTCATGCTGGACGTAGTTGTAGTTTAAGGTCATACTGGACCATTGCTGTATGAACCAAATGTAAGAGTCTTAGTTCTGTGAACAATATTTTGTGTTTATACAAAATACTTCTTCAGAAATCTGGCATTAGTTGGAGTCGTGATGTGTTCTCCATCCATTGAAATCAGAGAATACGCTCCATTGGAGTAGACCTTATGTACTGAATAAGGTCCTTCCCATTTTGGTTCAAGCTTGGGAGGCTTCTTTCCTAGTATCATTGGTGTTCTGAGAACCAATACCAATTCTCCCTGAATGAATGAACGAAGACGAACTTTTTTGTTAAAAGCTCGTGCTATTCGATTCTGATAGATTTCCAAGTGGTGCAAAGTGCACAATCTTTTCTCATCTAACTGTTCCAATTCATTCAACCGCTTTTGGGATTGCTCATCTGTTGATAACTGATCACAAATGGCTATTCTGAGTGAGGGCAATTGGACTTCAATTGGCAAGACTGCTTCTGTTCCATATACCAATGAATATGGAGTAGACCGCGTTGCATTGCGAGTGGTAGTCCGATAAGCCCATAAAGCATGATAGAGTTTATCAGGCCATGACCTCTTATCTTTATCCACCATCTTTTGCAGTATATTTGAAAGAGTCTTGTTGAAGGCCTCTATCTGGCCATTAGCCGCTGCATGATATCGAGATGAATGGTTGGACTTAATGTTGTATTCTTGATACAATCTCTTTACCTCAGAAGAGCAGAAGTTGGTGCCGTTGTCTGTCAATATGGTATGAGGGACACCAAATCTAGTAATGATGTTAGACTTGATGAAGCTAACAATGCATTTAGAACTGACTTCTTTGAGAGGTACTGCCTCTGCCCATTTGGAAAAGAAATCAGTAGCAGTAAGAATGTACTTAAACTGCTTGGCCATAGCTAAAGGGTAAGGTCCCACCACATCCATTCCCCATGTGGAAAATGGCCATGAGTATTTAGCTGTATGAAGCAACTCTGGAGGTTGATGAATGAAATTGGCATATACTTGGCATGAATGACACTTCTTTGTGAAATTAACACAATCTTGTATCATTGAAGGCCAGAAGTATCCAAGTCTTTGAATTTGATCAGACAATCTATGTCCAGACTGGTGGGCACCACAGACTCCTGCATGCACTTCTTTTATGACAGCCATTGTCTCTTCACCATCAATACATCTGAAGAGAACTCCATCAAAACCACGTTTGTAGAGAATTTTCTCGAGGTGGTTTGGACCATCATAAAGAGTAAAATTGACCACACGTCGCCGAATTTGTTCTCTCTCGGCTCTATCAGGTGGAAGTGTTCCATTTTGAAGGTATTCCCTGATAGGTGACATCCATCCTGTAGTATGACCATATGGTTCAGGAATGGGACTAATTTCATTAATTTCCTCTGTTCTGACTTGAACATAAGGTGAAATTGCACGACGGTGGGCAATACCGATGGTTGTCTCGTCCCGATTTGGATCTGCTAAAGCTGTGGCTATATTAGCCAGTGCATCAGCTTGAGCATTTTGTGATCTTGGGACATAAGAAAATGTCGGTTCTGAAGGGAATTCCGACATTAACTCTCTGATGTAATCATACAAAGGGATTAATTCTTCTTTTCTGATGGCATAATCCCCATTGACTTGTTTGATTACCAGGTCTGAATCACCTTTTACCTTTAAGTGATTCACTTGTGCTTGAAGCGCTAACTCCAAGCCTGCAATGAGAGCTTGGTATTCAGCTTCATTATTGGTACCACCTTCCCACAACAAAAAGGAATAAGGTAACACTGCCTTATCTGGAGAAATGAGCACAATTCCTAAACCAACTTTGTTGAATTTAGGATTTTCCATTTTCTTCCCTGTTGGACTTCTAGAAGCACCATCAAAATACATTTCCCATGTTTGAGGATTCTCTTGAATAGAAAAAACTTCCTCATCAGGGAGTTCGATATCTGAATATGTGTCTTCCACTGAAGGGTGTTCAGCCAGGAAATCAGCCAGAGCTTGGCCCTTAATTGCCTTTTGAGACACATATTGAATGTCGAACTGCTGTAGAATAACCGCCCACCTTGCCAGACGTCCTGTAAGCATTGGACGACTAAGGATGAATTTGAGTGGATTATTACGAGATACCAATTGGACCTCGTGATGTTGCAGGTAGTGTCTCAGTTTCTGAACTGCAAAGATTAATGCTAGGCAGCATTTTTCAATACTCGAATACCGGGTTTCTGCTTCAAGCATAGTTCTACTGAGATAGTAGAGACTATTTTCATTCCCAGCATCATTCTTTTGAGCGAGAAAGGCACCCAATGATCGCTCTAAAGCTGTCACATAGAGGATAAGAGGTCTACCCTCAATAGGTGGCATGAGTACTGGTGGAATTAAGAGGTATTTCTTGAGAACATCAAATGCTTCTTGACATTCTTTAGTCCACTGGTAAGTGACTCCTTTCTTCAATAATTTGGTAAAAGGTAAACTTTTGCCTGCCAAATTGGCGATGAAACGCCGAATATAGGCTAAGTGTCCTTGAAGTCCTCTTAATTCTTTCAAATTCTGAGGAGGTGACATACCAAGGATTGATTTGGTCTTCTCAGGATCGACTTCAATACCACGATGGCGTACAACAAAGCCGAGGAATTTTCCTGAGGTTACCCCAAAAGCACATTTTAAGGGGTTCATCTTCAAATTATGTTGTCGAAGCTTGTGGAATATGATTTCCAAATCAGCCAAGTGATCAAAACGTTGTTTGGATTTAACCACCAAATCATCTACATAGCATTCAACAAATTTCCCTAGAAAAGGTTTGAAGATACGATGCATGGCGCGTTGATATGTTGCACCTGCATTCTTTAAACCAAAGGGCATCACCCGGTAACAAAACACACCTTGAGGAGCTCTGAAGGCTGTATATTCCTCATCTTCTGGGGCCATTCGGATCTGATTATATCCAGAATATCCATCCATGAAAGAAAGTACTTCATAGCCAGCCGTCGCATCAATTAAGAGTTCCGTAATCGGAACTGGAAAATCATCTTTGGGACAATACCGATTAAGATCTCTGAAATTGATGCAAACCCTAATTTGTCCGTTCTTTTTCTTTACTGGGACAATATTAGTCAACCACTTGGGATATTGAACTTCTCTGACGAAGTTAGCTTTGATAAGCTTATCCACTTCAGCCTCGATTTTGGAAGCATAGGTTGGGTGTGTTCTTCTCGCGGCTTGCTTGAATCCTCGATGTTCTTTTGGAAAACCCAAATGATGGGTGGCAACATCAGGATCAAGGCCAGGCATCTCTGTATAATTCCAAGCAAAGATATCTTTATTTTGCTTTAGAAAAGAAATATACATCTCTTGTTCTTCAAGGGTCATGGCCGCACTAATTAAAGTGGGGCGTGGATCTTTCTCTGTACCCAGATTTACTTCTCTGAGTTCATCCACAGTGGTAGAGATACCCTCTTCAAATGCCGGAGGAGCATCTCTAAGATCTTCATCTTCCTCTTCATCATGTGTTATATCTTCCGTTTCTACTTGCAAAGTAGATGAAAAAACGAAATTCTCATGATCATAAGAGATGTCAAAATTTTCACATTTTGAAGAAGAAGCTTCCATTTCCGTCCCTATTGATGAAAAAGGGTCTTCTTTGGGAAATAAAGAGGAGATGATGGATTGAGAATCGACATCAACATTCACCTCTGGTGTTGCTATAACTTCTTCTGGCCTGATTAGCGAAGTATAGACTTGTTGGATTTCAGCAGACGAAATGAAAACGTCACCACTTATGCTTTCATCATTGCTTGGTAAGTTACCAATTTCTCCCATGTTGTCTGGCTCGATTGCCGTAATTGACATTATGGATCTTTCCATAAGAGTATTTTGATTTGGGCCTATTTTGTCAATTTGACTGATAGGTAACACATAATCTGTACTCACATGTGAAAATGGATTTATTGGAATTTTTTTCAAACCATATGGAGCATTAACTTTGGTAATTTCCTTCATTGTAGATTTTTCTCTTCCCTTCATGTGATAAAATTCCGCCTCAATGTATTGAGACTCACATGTTTTGAACGGGGCCTTATCACCATATAATGTTCCAACTTGACCATCGAAACAGTATTTGAGACATTGATGGTATGATGACGGAATAGCTGCATGCTGATGTAACCAGGGTCTTCCAAGCAAGATATTGAAAGCTGAGTCTTGATCAACAATCATGAAATCTGAATTGGAAACAAGATCTCCAAACTGAGTTCTGAGCGTAACTTCTCCCAGTGGTTCTTGTTCATTTTTATCATATCCTTGCAACATCATGGTAGAAGGAGATAAATCAGATTCTGTGAGGCCCAATCGACGAAGTGTGCGAATGGGCATGAGGTTGACTCCTGAACCATTGTCAATGAAAGCTCTTCGAACATCTATACCATTGACTTTGCCAGATAAGTACAAAGGTTTTATGTGCCCATGCACAACATCATCTTCATCTTTATCAGTAAAAGATATCACTGCATGGCATTCTGCAGGATTATTCTCTATGTGATAAATTTCAGCTGCAGCAATTTCAGCTTCAAACTCCTGAGGACTTGACAAAGCTTCGATGAGTGCTTTCCGAAGATCTTTTGATAGATTCAAAGCATCCAAAATTGATAATTTGGCTGGTACTTGGGCCAAGTGTTTCAATATATCATACTTTTGATCTAGAGGCCTGCGTTTCCCAATAGGAATATGTGGTTTAGCAGGTATCTTGGAAGCAGATGCTTTGGAAGCTGATGCCTCTTGTATTGAAGTTGGAAACATCTTTGGTTTTGGAAAATTAGACTGATTAGATCCATTTACTTTCTGAGATAAAGAAGATGGAACATTTAATCGGTCTTCCAAAATAACTGTGCCGAAGCTGAGTTGGCCATTGGCAGAAGAACTTGTTTGTTCATTTTGAGCTCGCTGAAGGGCTCTACCACGAGTTTCTGCTGCATATACAGTGCTAGCAGGGGTAGAATTAGAGTAGTGGCTTCGGAAAGATCCACGTCTTCCCCTATATCCTGAACCTCTAGAACTTCCTCGGGTTCCTTTATTTGATACAGGGAATTCAGGCTCATCAAGACTGGAATATGAATCTGTTAATTGAATCATATTAACAGAACCAAAGATCAATTCTTCGTCTGATAAAGACTCTACCAAGTTAGCCTGTTTAGGCTGTGCCGTTTTGTGGGACGGTGCCCGTGACTTTGAAGTAGATGGCATGAAATCTGCCAGAGTCAAAGACAATTTAGGCTTTGATGCATACTCATCTTCTTCTGATTCCTCTTTCTTCTTTGAATTACGCTGCCCTTTTGAGGATTTGTCCTTTGATGGAGGCTTTACTGCAGCTTTTGTAGGAGACACAATTGGCTTCTTCAATTGTGTTCGCAAAATGGAATGGGTCCGATTGATTGTCTTTCTGACCATCCAATCATCATATTTTTTCGCAGTTTTGCTTTTGACTTCCTGCCACTCGCCTCCTTCCTCTGGATCTGTAGCGGTAATACACGCTACATGAGCTGAAGAACCCTTCAATTTGACTTGTCCCAAGTCAACCATCTTTTGTAGGAGGTCTTTAAAGACAAAACACTCCTGGATGGGATGCCCCAACATTTGATGAAAGGGACAATAATTGGGACGGTCTTCATCTCCTTCCTTGTTTGGTCTCTTCGGCACTGGTAATTGAACCAAATTATTCTCCAGAGCTGAAATGAAGTAACCAGGAACTTGCTCACTTCGGAAAGAGTATGTTTTACTCTTCATATCCTCAAATTGTTTTCGTCGTTGATCTTTTTGATCATTTGGACGAAACAGCCTTTGTTGTTGGCGTTCAGGAGGTGGAGCCCTTCGAGAAGATGAAGGTTTTGAAGTAGAAATAGGTACAGGTGCCTGTTTAAGCATAACTGTAGCAGTTTCTGCTTTACCCATTCTTCTTCCTGGAGCTGATGGAATTACACGAGATTTAACCTTAGCCTGCATAAGGGAATCTTCAATCTGTTGAGCGATTGAAGTAAGGTCTCGAAACCCTCCTGTGTATTTCACAGGGATCAATGGTGTGCGTAATTCGTCACGCAAATTTGCCACACAGATTGGCAACAATTCCTCCTGAGGGAGTGATAAACTCAAGGAATACGTTAATCCCTTCCAACGAGCAATGAAATCAGAGACTCTTTCATTCTCCCTTTGCTTGCAGTTTGTAAGATCGAAAACTGTTGTTTTTGGCAAAGTTGAGCTAAACTGAAGAAGGAATTTTTGACGAAGATCCTCCCATCCGATGACTGACCGGGATTTCAAGCTTGTATACCAGACAAAAGCTGGTCCTTGCAAGGTTCGCACGAAGCATCTGAGTTTCACTGCTTCTTGTTGCTCTGGAGTTCCCATCATAGGATCACAACAAGACACGTAATGCGTCAAATGTTGTTCAGGGTCACCTGATCCATTGAAAGTAGGGAAAATAGGGTTTCCAAAACTGGATGGAGGAGAAATTGAATCTACCCATTCAGGGTAAACTTTCTTTTCAGGTTGAACTTGCGCCCGTTTCCCTTCCATAGTTTCTAACCGAGCTGTTAATGACTCAATAGTAGTTATTAACTTTTGAGAAACGTCAGGTTGAACTTGGTTTTGGGTAGGTGCAATGAATGGAGCTTGGACAGCCGTGGAGGTTGGTGCTGCAACTAATGGTAGTGCTGCCAACCGTTGTTGCGTTTGACCCGTAGAATTAGACCTCTGTGGGTGTACTGACAAAGGAGGATATTCCTGATCCATCTCAGTAGTTACAACAAATTCCTTCGGCTGTCGTACTTCAGCATTCTTAAGAAGAAGACTACTCTGAAGTAGTTCTGCATTCAACCTTCTTAATTCTTTCATTTCTTCCTCCTGTTGTGCAAGCCTTTGCTCTAATGAGAGCGATTGACCTCCTTCAGAGGAAGGGTGAGAAGTAACCTGATTCTTTCCTTTCCCCTTATTGGATCCTTTTCGGAGAGGGGGAAGTGGGTTACTTGAAGGAATACCCAAATTTTGGGTAAGCCTTTGATTACGTGTGCGCACACCTTCTTCATTTAGGTCTGTGTGCGCAACTTCTTGAGCAGGAACCTCTTCATCTGATCCCTCTGATTGAGCCTCATCTGGTGAATCAGCAGCAACGGCAGTGATGACATTAATGGATGCATATTTCATGAAATCCTTTCTATCAGCATTTCTATGATATTGTCTCCTTTTATGTCCATGATAAGACATGGCATTCTGTTGACTTGACCCCTCAGGAATTTCTTTGTGAACCGTCACTTGGAGAGAATCTCCTGACATCTTGGCTCTTCGTTCCTCTTGAGGCTTATTCCCTAATCGAGAGAATACTGACTTTCTCTGAGGGAGGGATTGAAGATTTGAAAAAGTCCCCAGTCCGGTGGACTGGGGGTGTTCCTGTTGCTTCTGCTCAACTCCTCGAATCCCATTCGTTGATTCTGAGGGTTGGGTTAGAGAAGTCCCCAGTCTGGCAAGCTGGGGTGTCTCTTGACATGCTATGTCTGAGATCTTCTTGAAATCTCTCTTGATCTTGCGGATCTTAGTTCGGAAATTAGCTGGATGCATTAACCTGTATCCACTTTTATCACCTGGTTCAACAGACCGTTGGATGATTTCCGAAACTTCTGTCATTTGATGACGTGTTTGCTCCAGACGAGAGGCTTGCGCAATATTCTCGCCTGCTTGATGTAGGAGCAATTCAACAACCTGTTCTCTATATACTTGACTTTGAGAGGAACTAGTTGAAGCTTGATCTCGAGCAAGATTTTGATTATGAACAAAGCCCATTGACTGTGGCCGGCCATGGGCAATAACATTGCATGAGACCATTTTCGGCGGGCTTTGCTGACCGGAAAGCACTGTGAAATGTAGTGCTCCGTGAATACCCCATCCTCTGATATGAACATTAGATGGAGCATTGGAAATTAACTGACGCAATTTTCTCAGCGCGCCAAGGCATGAACGTTGAAGGGTTCTCTGTTGCTTTTCAGCCTTCGGATACCGAGAGACTGATAGAGATGCCAAATCAATCTGGCGTTGTAACCCTTCTATTATCTTAAGATGATTTTCATATTCATCGTAAGATAATACCTTCTTCTTTAATTGACAAAGATTTTTCCATATGTTAAGACGAATATCATGGATTCCATCATCCGTCAACATCTTTGGAATGTCATACTGTGAATCAGCCAAAGGCCAAAACATGACTGGTACTTCACCTTTTGCCAGTTTTTTCCTCATGTTCATCATTTCCTCTTTATCATTAAATGAAGATTCTTCTACCTGTTTGGACCAGAGTTGGTGTTTCCTTGTTGCTTCATCGGATTCAACAAGATTGGTAGAGGAATCACTATTCATGCTGGAAGATGAATGACCTAGGGAAGGTTCGGAGAATAACCTGAACCCCAAGCTATCTTCTGATGGAGAAAGAGTTTCACCTGCCGATAGTAAAACTTCAGACATGACTGGTTTTACGTTTACAAGTGCCTCGAGATAGGAGGGCTTTCTCGTCACTACATTGCCTTCTGAAGAATTTTCGAGACAATGTGAATCACTACTGCGGAGAGGACTTTCGCAGCGAAGTTCATCACCATGAGGAGGACCTTCATGATGGGTTACAGCAAAAGATGATATCTCTTTATCCTTGGTCTTCTGACCACACAGAGGGTTCCTGTGGTTCTCATCTGAAGAAGAAACTTCAAGATTGACCGAATTTTCATGAAGCAAGTCTTCATGAGGAAGTGTCTGTTGAAGACCTTCGGGATTAATGTTCCTGTTATGGGGAACTGAGGGAGTAGAATCTTGAATTCCGACAGATAAATGTCTGAGGGCTTCAAGAACTCCAGCATCGAGCAAGGCCTTGTTGTAGATTGGCCTTTGATCTCCTGACTGTGCTGGGCGGATCTTTTTCTTAGATGCCTTCTTACTCGCTTTAGAAATCACTTGATGACGAAAGTGATTGCTCTGAGCAGGTGTATGTGCCTGATCAGGAAAGATGGTCAGGTTAGGCTGACGATCATCGCTCAAATCAGGTGTATGTGCCTGACTTGGTTGTCCATATGATATGGGGGAGTAGGCCCCACAACCCTCTTGGACTGGAACAGATGTGTGTGTCTGTTCCGGAGTGAATTGTTGATGTGTCACTCCACTGCTAGGGATAGATTTATGTGTCTGTCCCTGAGATGATGCTGAAGCTGTTATGATATCCTGGCAAGCATCCAGAATATGAGCAGGAATTTGCTTCTGCTCTTTCACCATTGACAAAATATGTTTGGTGACTTCAGCCGCCGGAACAGGGATATACGTCCATTCCGGGCTTGGAGTAGGTGTATGTGCCTGCTCTTGTCCTCCTTTTCCTGTCAGTGAATCCTGACAGTACTCAAGTGTGGAGGCAGAGAGTTTAGTCTGCCTCCTGTTTGTCGTCGGGGCTTTCCGACTGACTTCTCCGTGCGCTACCAAACGAGACTGTTGGTAGGCTTGATTAGTATTAGCAGGTGTATGTGCCTGCTGATTACACTTCGCCAAACGCTGTTGACGAGATCCATCATATGTAGTCAGACGAGCCTGCTGACTAACTGCTGATGTATAAGCAGGTGTATGTTCCTGCCTATGGTACTCCGCCGGAATTGCCTGGCGGGATCGGCTTGATGCTGCCAGACGAGTCTGCTGGACAGCGGGATTAAAACGAATAGGTGTGTATGCCTGCTCGTTATTTGCCACCAAGTTAGGTTGGTGGACTTCTCCGGAGATGGCAGGGATGACAACCTGCCTATTATTAACCGGATTCCGTCTCTGGTGATTCATCTTGCCTGCTCGGGTTTGAGGAACCTGAGCTGAATGCCTGGAGCCGGTACCCTCATCATGTTGAGGGCGCACTACCGCACGAGTCTGGCGGCGATTGTTGATGGGAGCCCTTGAGAAGGACTCCTGTCTTTTTGAATTAAGGTCCTGCGGGACCTGCTCATTCACTTCCTCGGAGTAAGGGAGTGAATGGAAATTGCGTTCCGGGGATAACGACCCGAAACGGTTGGAGACGGTAGTCAGCACCGCCTGCTTCTTGATTGCTGGTCGCCGTTGTCCGGACGACCAGGTAGAATTGTTAACTTGGAGGGCTTGACGAGCGGCCTCCAGAGTTGGGATAGTACCGTTACGACGGTACTCCTTAACCAGTGCATTTGAAACACAGCGTTGAAGACGCTGAGTTGGTGATGTCATCCTCAGAGCGGATGACGTTCCAGCAGGAGTAGCAGCATTGGTTTTCATGGCAGCAGACCTCACAGTAGAGGTGTTCTCAGCAGCAGTATTCACAGGGGTGAATTTAAGGAAAGCCATTTTTTGTAGAAGATCTTGAAAAAAGAGTGCCTGTTCCATATAACAGACATAATCAAGATGAATCCGGCTACTGCATCTTTTGGATGATCATATGTCAATGATTGCCTTGTTGGCCCAAGGGGCCTAACATCTAAGAAGAACATCACTTTAACTTGGTTAAGGATTCACGTCGGGGTCACCATTTTTGTTTCGCGCGGAATCCGGGGATGACCTCCTGGACGGGAGATTCAAACGTTCCGATCGGTTTCTAACGGGTTTGTTCGTAGAACCGGAAACATCCAATGATTCCACATCCGTTTGGACCTACTTTCCAAAGGCAGGCGCTCATTAGCTTGTGGGCTAATGAGGCTTAGGAATTTGCATTGGTCGAGTGGATGGGAGGTCGGACTCATCACACCTTTTTGAGGGGAATTATTGTCTACTCCGGGACTCTCTTTATAGATTTAAGTTAAGTTCGTGAATCCTTATTACATTACCAAGTATAAAATGAGCTTTCCTTTAGTTTTAACAATCAATGATTAAATATGCAAGAAATTTAGAGAATCTTTTATATGTATTCGAGGTTCTTCATCAATATAGAATTATCTATATTTGTTTAGAGATTCTTGGTCAATGGTATCCTTCAAAACATTTATATAAAAGTCTCTTGGTCATTTTGATGACCAGGCTGGTTTTAAAGCCACTCAGTGGGGCACTTGAAGTTTATCGTCATTCAGAAGGACAGAGATTATTTCAATGTTGGGATCGAACCCATGAATGGGCTATGATGTTTTATGATTGATGGCTCAAAGATGAATGTCATAATTACTTTTACACTCTAAGCTCACGTGAGTCATGCTCGGTGTGAGAAACAAGAGGTATTGGTAAAATTTAGACAATTGTGCCATAAAAGATGCAATCATAAGAATTTGTTTTGGGGCTTATGTATAGATGACTGCCCAGATAGGCGAAGGTTTAGGATTTACTTTTAGGAAGAAAATCCATGAACAGGGTCCACAAAGTTATATGTGCTTCATGGAGATTTGAATACTCTAATCTTGTGGCTTACTCCTAAGGAGGATGCCCAAGTTAGGAGGGGACTTATGATTGGGTTTTATTCCTGAAAAGGAAACCCAAATCAAAGGAAATTTATGACTGGTTAAGAGAAATTTTAAGAGACTTGGGGCTTACTCTTAAGAAAGATGCCCAAGATTTATGACTAGGACTTATTCCTGAGAAGGAAGCCTAGGTTAGGGGACTTGGGGCTTACTCCTGAAAAGGAAGCCCAAGGTTATGACTGAGTCTTATTCCTGAAAAGGAGACCCAGGTTAGGGATTAAGGTTTGGGGCTTACTCTTGAGGAGGATGCCCAAGTTTAAAGGACTTTGATTGGGGCTTATTCTTAAGGAAGATGCCCAAATCAAAGGTTTTATAATTGGGGATTATTCCTGAAAAGGAAACCCAGGTTAGGATTCTCTCATCTTAAAGGATGAGGTTGAATGAATGAACTCTCAATCTTTGGTGACATAAAGATGTTTAAATCACTAGGTTTTGAGAGATATTTCACATAATTCCTTTCAGATAAGGATGTCAAATCAAGAAATCATGCCATAAATGGCTTTGAAGAGTATCTTGAAGACTGAATCTTGAATAGGAAGGGTGAAATGGATTAAGAGGGGTGAAAAAGGGCAAGATGGGCACCCAAAAAGATAGGGGCGCGCAAGTATTGAAGGTCGCGCAAGTCCTGCGGCGGCGCGCAAGTATTGGTCGCGCAAGTATACTTGCGCGACATAAGGGATACTTGCGCGATTTTCAACCAGAGTTGAATTACTTGAGCGACTCTTTATTAAACCCTTTCCCATCCTCTTGAGGTTCTTCCAGAAGAGGGACGCGCAAGTTATATTGAAGGAATTAAGTCGGCACGCAAGTGTTTGATAAGTTTCAACACTTAGGCCTTCCTTCTTCCCTTTAGATCTTCCATTCTAGGTAAGAAATTACCTTAGAAGTGTTCTGGAAGCTTTGAGAAGAGACTTGGGCGTCGGGAGCTTTGATCCGAGTTTCTGGGAAGAGATCCTTCTCGAATGGGGGGCCCACAGGGTCTATTTATAGGCAAAAGAAGACCCCGGGCGGTTACTGGGCGGTTATCAGATCTGTCGCGCAAGTCCCTTGCACGACCATGATGGGTCGCGCAAGTATTGAGGCGGCGCGCAAGTGTACTTGCGCGACCAAGATGGAACTTGCGCGATACATGGGCAATGTTCTCCTTTTCCATCCCTTTGTCGATTTTTGATGTTTCTTCAAAGGATTAATCACTTTTTTCTTAGATATTCCCCTTTTCCGATCTTTGGATTCTGTGACGAAAAGGAGCGTCAACAGTTTCTTATTGAGCATATATAAATACATCCTACTTTTTTCCCACTCCTTGGGTTCAGTTACTCTCCTTATAGGAGGGGTGAAGACGTGCAGGGTATGCCACATGATTTTTGTGTCTAGATCCTCTTGGTTGGACAAGCCTGCTTCTTTTCTCTTTTCGAGTTGAGATGTACTCTCTCTTTTGTGCTCTTACACTATTCTTGCTCCATATACTGCTCACCGTCTTTAGTGTCTCCTTTGTTACTCCCTCGAGATTTCGGGGCATCCTACTGAGTATCTTTGTACTCACCCCTGCTTGGGCTTTGCCCGCACTTGGTGTGCCCTTGCAGTCGAAGGACAGGTCGATCAAGACTACAGAGGAGCATAGAGGTCACAGGGGCTTGTCCTGCATTCAATGAATGTAGGAGGATTTCCGGGTGTGAGACTCACCAGTTGTTTACTTACATTTACCTATTACCGGGCTGTGGCACCTTTCTGGTTGGGCGCGTGTTTTGCCCCTTATACTGTTTAGTTCACTTGTCAGTCTACTTTACAGCTTTACTTGTACTTGTTGGAGGTCTATGCATGTATGTTGGTTTCCATTTTTTATCAGTGTTGTATCTTTCTTTCTTGTTTTCACTTTTGCATTGAGTCAGGTATGTGTGTGTGTATGGTTTCTTAGGAAAAGGCCTCCCCTAGTTTGTTGTTCCTTCGGCGCTAGTCTCCAACCCTTGGCCTATGGAGGCGGGCTTGGGGTAGTTGTGGCTCGATCCCCGGTACAGGACAGGTTGTGACAAAGTGGTATCAGAGGTGATTCGTTCCATGGGGCGTTGTCCAGACATCCCTAAAAAGGAATTGGTTGTGTTTTGGGGAAATAGTGTCAACGTGTCTCAAGAGTGGATCTCAGGCCAGGGAGTCCAGTGATGGTACGGCGGCCGACGTATCCATTCACCAGGACCCTGATAACCCCCTTTTCGACTCGGCACACTGAGACAAGTTTGTGAATCATATAGGGCTGAGTCTTTTAATGTCCTTCTTGAGTCAGCTCCCCATCGTTGTTGGTATATATATGCTCATTTGACTGCGATACTCCTTGATCAGATTCAGGATGTATCTATGATGATAACTAGCCAGGATTCTAGCTCCAGTACATGACGACGACTCCGTGATCGATGAGGCCTCAGTTCAAGATCCATTATATGGTTACCCTTTCTCTAGGAGGCCAGGAAGTAGCACCTCCACATGTGGAGTAGCAGATAGTACCGACAACAAGGATTGATGATGAGCACAAGATGGGCACACTATGTGAGTTCCAGATTCATATACCGATGAGGTTCCATGGTGAACCATAGCCTCAGACAGTGAAGGGTTGGCTAGAGTCAGTGGTTCGACTCTTCAGGCGTGTTCGGACACTGACAGGTTGATGGTGGCTTTGACAGCCAGTCTTTCAACCAAGCAGTTTGGCATTAGTAGAGCCAGGGTTACTCAGATTCACGATGTGTTGGTACTCTTGTGGGATGACTTCTAGCAGCTATTTTTTGAGGAGTATTACCTCTCCTACTTACACTTTTTACGGTTTCGGGAGCTGCTGGAGCTTCTGCGGGGGGTGATGGCAGTGGCTGAGTACGCGACTGGGTTTGTAGACCTTACTCGGTACTATTTGGATGTGGTCCATGATGGAAACTACCGAGCATAGAAGTTTTAGTGAGGTCTTTGTAGAGGATATTCACACCAGCGTAGTTCCCTTGTGCATCCTCACCTGTCTCAGGGTGCTGGAGCAGGCACTGGTGACAGAAAAATTTCTGTCAGAAGGGCGTCAATTGGAAGGGCCTTGGCGCCGGAGGTCTCCCCTTGATGAGACTCAGGCACATGGTCGGGGGCAGTGTAGAGCACCAAGACAACCCAAGGATAACTAGTGTTATATTTTTGATGTGCGAGGTCACGTGGCGTGAGACTACTCGACCAAATGTGCTGAGTTTTCCAAATAGTTGGTAGATGCACCACCACGATAGAGGTAGTGTTGAGATCAGAGAAATCCCATGTGGAGACAGGGTGGTCTCTAGGGAGGCGGTGTTGGCATAAGATCAGGAAGAACTGTGGTTGAGGGATGATGTTTCGAGGTCCTTCCACCACCACTAGGCGGCCCATGTCAGTCTCAGGGAGCTGAAGGACGGGGCCACGGGTAGCTGTGTGCTATGGATGTCTATAATCCCGCAATGCATGAGATGATAAGAGGTATGCTCTATGTATTTTTCTACTTTTATTAGTAGAACCTGTTAGACACTGCGTGAGGTACTCTTTTCATCTAACTCCTTGTTCGAGGGGTTACCGAGGGTGACGCAGGGCATCGGTGTAACTATGTGTCGGTGTTGTCCGACATAGCTTTGTATGCATGGGAAAGAGGGGTTCTTCCCCCATTGAGATGCGTTTCTGTGATGCAATCAAAACCATAATGAAGAGTCAGTGCCACCCAAAGCATATGGTATTGAGGTTTGGTGGATGAGTCCCTCTGACAAGTGCATTCATGGCGGGGTTGTGCGGTGGAGTGTCAGAGCAGGTTCTGGATTTGCCAGTAGGGATTTTCTGCTTGACCCCCTTTTGCTTGAGGTGCCACTGGTAGGTTTGGAAGAGTTCCTGTTTTGGGGATTACTCTACTTCCGAGAGGGGAAAAGATGCATGGGGTATGCCACGTGATTTCTGTGTCTAGCCTATAGCGGTTGGATGAGTTTTCTAGCCTGCCCTGTTCGTTCGTACATTGCGTACTCAATGTCAATCTTGATACCGTTATCAAGTACAGGTCGAGGTGATGGACACCCCATAAACAGAACTACACACTTCACTATGTGGTTTTTGTGGTGGTAGTCCTTGCGCTAAGAATGTGGAGACGCTATCTTTTGGGAGATCATTTTTTGGTTTGCTCAGACCACCAGTTTCTCAGATGCATCCTCACCCAGAGAGACTTTAACCTGAGATGACGGTGCTGGTTGGAATTTCTGTAGGAATATGACTTCGAGGTAGTCTATGTTCCTGGAGATGGCAGTGTTGTAGCAGGTTCCCTTAGTAGAGAGCCTCAGTTATGATGCACCTACTATGAAAACTTGTGTGACCGAATATCCTTGGGTGTTTCACCAGATGGGTATTCTGAAGGAGGGAATCATGAGACCATGTTCCAGGAACAAACTGTGATTTTGGTTGCGACGTGGAAATTAGAGGTTCAGCCGGGGAAGTCCCTCGAGTTTCTTTGGGCTGTTTGGAAATTGTGCAAGAGATTGAGAGGTTTCCTACCATCTTGACCTACCCTCTCAGTAGTAGGAGTGGGCGCACATCGTCTACCACATGTCGAAACTGATGAGGTGCATTCCTGTTCCTACGCACGTCATCGAAAGTAGTATAACTTATAAGTACGAACCATCCCTTTAGTCCGCGTGTTGTTCCAGCATGGCATTGCACAAGTTTTCTTAGGAGTGGGAGAGCTAGGTGTGAGCTCTGTATCGTGAGTTGTTTTTTTCCTAGTTTTGATTTTCAGGGATGAAAAGCTTGAAGGAGGGAATGATTTAGATACCGGGTTTTTACCCTGTAAGACTTCGGAATATTTCTACATATAATTCCAAAGCTAGGCGCGAAGACGGCGTGTGATTTTGAGGCCCGGTGTGCCCAAAATTAATTTTATAAGAAATATTAAGTTTTTTATACTATGCACGTGGAGGGGTTGTGTTTTCTCCTAAATGGTAGCTCGGATCAGAAATCTGAGGGCACATTTGCGTCCGAAGCGTGCCGTTTACCCTAGGCGGGGTGTAAAAGTTTCAGGCGCGGGCCTGCTGTGAGAGATGTCACCCAGGGGAAAAATAATGATTTTAAAATAATGACTTAGTGATTTTTATCACTAGAGTTCTTTTCAAATTACTTTAGAATGAAGCCTCGGAATGGAAACCCGAGACGGCAACCTCAGGGGTGCGGAGGAGACCAGGACCCGCGTTTGGCGGGTCCTGCTGGCGCGACGCAGAGACCGGCCTTTGGTCGGTCTGCTGGGGAGAACCAGACCTGAGGGGTCCGGTGTGGATGGAGAAGGCTGCGACCAACAGGCCACGGCGAGTCGGGCCGGACCCATGGCTGGGCCGCGGGCCGGCCGGGTGAACCGGCCCGGTTGGGCCCCCATGCGTTCGGGGGCCCGTATTTTCTAAACGGCACGTCTGTTTGATGCGTTGTCTGCAGCTGCAGGTCCATGTCAGTGAGAAAGACTTTTTGAAGTGGGTTTCGTGGGTTTTTGGGTTCTGCACCCAAAGGCGGGTAACCCATAACACTTTAATTTAATAATATTAAATTGTTATTAAAGTTGCGACGGACGTGGTTCGCGAGCCGGATGTCCGTTTGACGCGCCGTCAGAGGCTCTATGGCCCTGGAGTTGAGACAGTCCTTCCAAAGTTGGTTCGGAACCCTTGCAGTTTGGTTTCGTTTGTCGGAGGCATGAAATTATTAATGCGAATAATTAATTAATTATTTAATTAATTAATTATTCTTGAGTCGGACCTAACTCCTGTTTGGGATGTCCGATTGACGCGCCGTCTGTGGAAGCATGACCCCAGTCCTCATGCGGACTTTTTGAGATGATTTCCGAAGCGTTCGGGTTGGAGACAAGGTTCGGGCCCCACAATTCCTAGTTCGTACGTTTTACGGTGAAAGGCCACTTTTTCACCCGACATCCGTTTATGGTGTTTGAGTACTCGTTTCTAAGGGTTTTCTCGAGGGGATTGTAATGGCACAATTCACACGCCTAAATTCAGGTCCAAGGCGTGGGCCCCACAAGGCGGCTCTCGGACGTATGCTACGTTTTTTACGACTTATTCTTCATAAGTCTGTTCAGGGAAAATGAATAGCCTATGACGCGTGGTTATCTGCAAGGAACACAATGGTACGATCTGTGTGGCGTGTTTTGGGGTCGAGTTGTGGGCCCCACAGGGCCCTGTTTGCATATAACGCGAGGAGTTGCAGCTTCTGTATCTGGAGTTCGTTTTAGGCACCGTCAGCAGCGTTGTAACCCTAGAATCGAGGCGAAATTGACTGGGGTGGTTTCAGGCGTTGAAGTTGGAGTTGAGGCATGGACCCCACGGGTCGTCTTTTAAGCTGTGTGCAGCGTTTTGCGACTTTTTCATTAGACATCCATTTGGGGCGAATGAGTAGTCATTTTGGCATGTTTTTCTGAGAGCATCATGATGGTGCACTTCGCCCGACCTCTATCGGGTCCGAGGTGTAGGCCCCACGAGACGTCGTATGTGCATAAAGCGGTGTTGAATAACTTTTCCACCGAGAGCCCGTTTCCAGCAAGTAGGTAGTCTATCTCGCGTTTTTTTTTGCGAGGATTACAACGGTGTAACATGTTTGGGAGAGAAGAGCCTCTTTCGAGATCTCATTAAATGTAGAAACATGACAGGGCGTTGGTCGGAGGTTCCTTTTACGCACTCCAAACCTACGCACGGTAGCGGTGTTTGTGACACCCAGTGATGGCACGAGCAGTGTAGAGTTATCGGACCAGTTACGGGTTTTCCCTCTAGCGGGGATAGGTAGTGGGTTACCCATTGACCTTAGGGTTTACCATCCAGCGAGGCCAGGCAGTGGGTTACCCATTGACTTTAGGGTTTACCCTCCAGCGGGGCTGGGCAGTGGGTTACCCGATGACCTTTTCTACTTTACCCTCCAACGGGGCTGGGCAGTGGGTTACCCGACGACCTTTTGTGGTTTACCCTCCAACGGGGCTAGGTAGTGGGTTACCCGACTAACTTTTCTGGTTTACCCTCCAGCAGGACTAGGAAGTGGGTTACCTGATGACCTTTTGTGGTTTACCCTCCAACGGGGCTGGGCAGTGGGTTACCCGACGACCTTTTGTGGTTTACCCTCCAGCGTGGCTGGGCAGTGGGTTACCTGATGACCTCTTGTGGTTTACCCTCCAGCGGGGCTGGGGAGTGGGTTACCCGATGACTTCTTTCAGACTCAGACCTTTCTATGAGGCTAGTCAGTGACTTTTCTCCATGATTACCGGAGCAAGACCCTTGGTTGTTCAGTTTAGCGATGAGGCATCTTTGGCGTGCGAGATTGTTGTGAATCAGTGATGGATATCCTTAGAACTATTGGTGACTTTTCCTGGGATGAGCTTGAAGATCGAGATCCCATTACACACTCGTTCAGGTTTCTTGTTGAGCATATATACATACATCCTACTTTTTTTCCCACTCCTTGGGTTCAGTTACTCTCCTTCTAGGAGGGGCGAAGATGCACGAGGTATGCCACGTGCTTTCCGTGTCTAGTTCCTCTTGGTTGGACAAGCCTGCTTCCTTTATCTTTTCGAGTTGATCTGTAATCTCTTTTGTACTCTTACTATATTCTTGCTCTATCTACTGATCACCATCTTTAGTATCTCCTTTGTTTCTCCCTCGAGATTTCGGGGCATCCTACTGAGTATCTTTATACTCACCCCTTCTTGGGCTTTGCCCGCACTTGGTGTGCCCTTGCAGACGACGGACGGGTCGATCAAGACTACGGAGGAGCATAGAGGACAGAGGATCTTGGGCTGTGTTTAGTGGATGTAGGAGGATTTTCAGGTGTGAGACCCACCGGCTGTTTACTTATATTTACCTTTTGCCGGGTTGTGGCACCTTTCTGGTTGGGCATGTGTTTTGCCCCTTTTAATATTCAGTTCACTTGTTAGTCTACTTTCCAAATTTACTTGTACTGGTTAGAGGTCGATGCATGTATGTTGGTTTCCCTTTTGTAGTAGTGTTGTATCTTTCTTTCTTTTTTTTACTTTTTCATTGAGTTAGCTGTGTGTGTGTGTGTGTGTATAGTTTCTTAGGCAAAGGCCTCCCCTAGTTTGTTGTGCCTTCGGCGCTAGTCACCGGCCCCTGGCCTATGGAAGCGGGCTTGGGGTAGTTGTGGCTTGAGCCCCGGTATGGGTCGGGTCGTGACATCCAGACTAATTTTTCTTGAATAAAAACAACATAAACACATACAGAGGATTTTAGAAGGGTATTCTCCATTCTCTCTTGAAAACGTGATGAAATATTTAACTCCATCTCCATATTTTTTGTCAAAAAATTATCATGCATCCATTTTAAATTCATATCCATCCTATTGGTTTCATAAAATATTTATTTTATACAATATATAAATAAATACATATAATATATCCATTATCAAAATTTAATGTTATAGAAAATTCTAATAAGGGAAACTCAACATTTGATTGTTTCAAATAATTTCAGAATTTTGAATAAAATAGGTAATTGAATTTAAGAAGAGAAATACTCCACATCAAATCTTTCTTAAATAACCTAAACAAATGAAAATATAATATAGGAAATTAAGGACTAATAAGAAACTAAAATATGATAAACAAGAATAATAAACTCTCATTCAATCAACTTGATCAGTTGTTTCATGGATCGAGGAATAACGCTAATGATAAAAGGGAGAAAACTATCATTTTTTATAGAATTTTGGTACATTTTTAAATAAAGTAATATATATTGGTTTGAGGGGATTAATACTTTGATGAATTCCATGATTTTCAAGATTGTATTCTTGTTTATAAATTTTGTGTAGTCTCTCAATTATTGGGATACTACTCCCTCCCTCATTTTACTCAAGGTTGTTGGGAGTTCCCCCACTGCTTTCCTCAACCCTTACCTTGGCCACTAGATTCAATGGTTCCCTCCCAGTTCTAGTTTCAAGATTAATATCGATGGGTCATGTAGCATGGGATCAATTTGAGGAGGCAGCATTGTTCAAGACAATAGAGGATCAGTTATCATTTCTTTCTCAACTGCCTATGGGAATGGTGATTCTCTTCAAGAAGAATCCAATACTATGTTAACAGGTTTGTAGCTATATAGAACTAATAATATACGGCTTTCTGTGTTAGAAATCGACTTCTAATAACTTTAAAATTCTATGCATGGCTGCAAATACATAACTTGTAACATCACATACCATGTTCGAAATTGCAATAGCCTTATCACGAACAGCATTGACATTACTCAAACATGATGCGAGGGAAACAAAGACGATGACTTTCATACTTCTAAGGCTCCCTAAGATGTTTTGTTCTCTTTTTTTTTCTGTACCAATACCTTCCATGCTTGGTGTAAGTTAGATTAAAGTGTTTAAAAAATATAGAATTTTATGATTAGAGACTCTAATCAATATTTCTTGGATCTATGAGTTAATGTATTTATAAAGATAAAATGATGGCTAAACAACATTCAAGTAATTTGATAATGCCTTAATCTGGGTTATGAGAAGGGAAATATGAATCATTTCTACTAGAATATCTAAGCACCTAGATATTCCAAATCCAACTATAAGGGCTATTAGAATTTGAAAAAAATAGTGGGAGATATAATATAATCATTAATAACATCACAATCAGTAATCATTAAAATTTAATAAATATTATTTGATTTTTGTAGATAATGGAAAGTTACTTGAATACATCACTTTTCTTATGATATAAATTAGAGAAATAGAATCTTGTATCCAGTTAAAACTTCTAGAAATAGTACAGATGTTGATGCATTATATTATACCAAGAATAGAAGTTAAATTTATTCGAATCACTTATACCTGATTATCAACCACGTAGAGAGAGTGAGGGTGAGAAGGATGCCTATATAAGGCACATAGGGGGTGCATCATATTTCTGTTGAATCATGTTATTAGTTGTGTCTCTTATCTGAGGATACAAGATAAGGGCATGGATGGATACAATATGTTGAATCATCTAAAAGAATATGATGATGAGCGGGAGATAAAGGCGGATAATAAATGATATTATCACTAAACTTTATAGGTGTAAACCAAAAGATAGATAATGTAATGACCTTAGCCTAAATTACCCAAACAATACCAGGTTATATCATTATATAGCATCTAACACACCTCAATGTCACTAAATGATGGTTTAAAATTTGGGTGTAAAACCCATAAATGGGAGGTGCCCCCCCAAATAGAAACAATTAGTACCCGAGGTTGAACAAAATGGCATGACCCTTTGAGTCAATAGACATGCAGACCCAAAATCATCATTACCCGATATAGGCATATCTGTTAGACAAACAACTATGGAAATAAATGATGAAATGGATATATAGACACACATACATATCACGCTAGTATAAAAACTCACTTATAGTCTATAAGAAATATCAAATAGATAAAAATTTGAAATTCAAACATAATGTGAACTAAAGGCACCATAATGATTCAAAAAGTGAAGGCTTTATGTGATAAAACATCATGTGCTTAACTGGGGATGGCCCCTTTGAATCTGCTCTATAAGAAAACTAAGGGACATAGTGAATTATAAGAGTAACTAGATCATATGATACATATAACCAATAGAGGAACATACATCACTCCACTAACTTGGTTCCTAAGAAATATCATTTGAAGTTGCATGTCTACTGAGGTGTCCATGAAAGGTGTCAGTATATATATAATCATTAGAGAACCACCAATGAGCCTCAAATCAGTAGCCAATAAACAAGAATATACATGAAAATTTCTACACATTTATATACATATATTAAAAAATTATTTAGTAAGATGTTATAAAACACAGTAGAAAAACAACAATGAATAAATCCAAGGTTCAGTGTCAGATATAAACAATGGATCATACATTGGTATTCAATACAAACAACATACTACAAATCATTCCCTAAACAATGAATCACAAACAAATCATAAACAACAGATCATAAATAATGGATTATAAACAAATCATAGAAGAAGAAATCAAAAACAAAACCAAAAATACACAAAGAAAATCAGAAGGCTTGCCCTGCTAGGTTGAAGAAAATCTAAGACCCTCTTCAGAAACCCAAAGTACAATCAAACACTAGATGTCAGACAAGATGTCCGAGTGACTAGAGGCAGCCGAGTAGTGTGATTCAAGCTTTGATTCACCAAGGAGGAGCGTCTGCAATTGGTGGCCTCAGCGGAAAGCTTCTGATATCGCAACGGGTTTGCAAATGGTAGGGGTTTTTAAAATAGATCGAGACACTATTATCAGTGCTTACAAATAAGCGCTGATAAAGGTAAGTCTTTATCAGCGCTAAAAAAGTTCTAATAAAATAAATCATTATCAGTGCTAAAGTTATAGCACTGATAAATATTCATTTTATCAATTCTTTGTTTAGTGCTGATAAAGGATTTATAATTATAATTATAAAAAAAACTCTAAATATTTATATATACTTAATAAATATATATAAATATAAATATATTAAATATATTCATGTTTAAATATATTTATTATAATTTTATAATTATTTATTTATAATTATAGAAATATTTTTAAAAAATAAAATTTATATCATTATATATATTTATATAATTACACATATTTATATTTAATAAATATATATAAATATAAATATAGTAAATATATTCATTATTTAAGTAAATTTAGTATAAATTTTAAAATTATTTAAATATATATAATTATTTATTTATAATTATGTAAATACTTTTAAAAAATTATTTATTTGTAATTATAATTATATAATTGTATAAATATAGTAAATGTACATTTATAAATATATTTATTTAAAAATAATTTTTTAAAAATATATTTTTAACATTATTAATGAATATCTAATTTTAAGTGCATGCATATATGTTAAAAATGAGTAAAATTGAATAAATTAAGAATAAGTACACTAATAATATTGAAAAAATGGATAAGTTTTGTGTGTGTGAATTGTATATAAAAATGAATTAATTACATATGTGTGAATTCAATATAACACACATTTGATCTATGTTAAATTGAAAAATCAAACGACGTTCAATTATATCTCAAGTACTATGCAATTAGTTAATATCTTTAATTCATATTAATTTTTAATTATGAACCATTATTCAATAAATATATGACTATTTAATGTAAAGTGCATAAATATTTTATAATATATAAATCCGATTTATATACATTAATATATATCTATATATTTAATATAAACAATTTAATAACATTAATTATCGTAATTATCTAATTAATAAAATGTTTAATATTTGATAATGTATAATCAATCTTTTCATTTTTATCAATAATTATTTATTTAATAAAATTTGTAATATTTTTTTTCATAAAATCATTTTTTATTTTTTATTTATTTAATTATTTCATTTTATTTATTCGGACCTTTATCAGCTCTAAAAAGGCACTGATGACATAAATATTTAACAGCGCTAAAAATAAAGCTCTCATAAATTGTACCATTTATCAGCGCTAAAAATAAAGTACTAATAAAAGGATAAATTTCTCAGTTCTTTCTTTAGCACTAATAAATATTTCAATTATCAGTGTTTTTTTAGCGCTGATAAATACCAGCGCTGTTAAAGGCCTATTTTGTAGTAGTGTTTTTATTCATGTTTGATTATGATCACATGTTGTTGTGCATGTTGTTATATTATCATATTGATATAATATGACTACTTGTGTGATCACCCTATATATGTGTTATCATGACTTGTTGGTTGTTAGTGGTATTTGAGACAGGTGGACTGTTGTTACGTATTTATCCCCTGGTGGGAGAGAACACTTGATTGTGATGATAGTAGTGAGGGACCTGGACCTAGGGTAGAGGTATGAGGTATCCATGGCATCGTTTTGAGCACAAGATTAGTACTAGGATGGGTGACCTCCTAGGAAGTACTCATGTTGAACCCATAGGTATGGTCACACTAGCATTAATGCACAATATCCCATTAGAAATATGTTGGTTTTGTCTCTTGATGCCTCACATGTCAGAGGCTGAAGGCCGAGCACCATCATCCCGGTGAGTTATTGTAGCCACTCCCTATACCTATGTGGAAGTGAGAACACATCGTGATGGACTTTGTGAAGGGGTTATCTAGGACCTCAGAAGGATTTCCTTGCTAGGTTGAAGAAAATCTAAGACCCTCTTCATAAACTCTAACTACAATCAAACACCAGATGTCATACAAGATGTCCGAGTGACTAGAGGCAGCCGAGTAGTGTGATTCAAGTATTGATTCACCAAGGAGGAGCGTCGGTAATGGGTGGCCTCAGCGGAAAGCTTCAGATATCGCAACGGGTTTGCAAATGGTTGGGGTTTTTAAAATAGATCGAGACACTTTTATCAGTGCTTACAAATAAGCGCTCATAAAGGTAAGTCTTTATCAGCGCTAAAAAAGTTCTAATAAAATAAATCATTATCCGTGCTAAAGTTATAGCACTGATAAATATTCATTTTATCAATTCTTTGTTTAGTGCTGATAAAGGATTTATAATTATAATTATAAATAAAAAACTGTAAATATTTATATATATTTAATAAATATATATAAATATAAATATATTAAACATATTCATGATTAATATATATTTATTATAATTTTATAATTATTTATTTATAATTATAGAAATATTTTTAAAAAATAATATTTATATCATTAAATATATTTATATAATTATACATATTTATATTTAATGAATATATATAAATATAAATATAGTAAATATATTCATTATTTAAGTAAATTTAGTATAAATTTAATAATTATTTAAATATATAAAATTATGTATTTATAATTATATAAATACTTTTAAAAAATTATTTATTTATAATTATAATTATATAATTGTATAAATATAGTAAATGTACATTTATTAATATATTTATTTAAAAATAATTTTTTACAAATATATTTTTAAAATTATTAATGAATATCTAATTTTAAGTGCATGCATATATGTTAAAAATGAGTGAAATTGAATAAATTAAGAATAAGTACACTAATAATATTGAAAAAATGGATAAGTTTTGTGTTTGTGAATTGTATATAAAAAAGAATTAATTACATATGTGTGAAATCAATATAACACACATTTGATCTATGTTAAATTGAAAAATCAAACGACGTTCAATTATATCTCAAGTACTATAAAATTAGTTAATATCTTTAATTCATATTAATTTTTAATTATAAACCATTATTCAATAAATATATGACTATTTAATGTAAAGTGCATAAATATTTTATAATATATAAATCCTATTTATATACATTAATATATATCTATACATTTAATATATACAATTTAATAACATTAATTATCGTAATTATCAAATTAATAAAATGTTTAATATTTAATAATGTATAATCAATCTATTCATTTTTATCAATAATTATTTAATTAATAAAATTTGTAATATTTTTTTTAATAAAATAATTTTTTATTTTTTATTTATTTAACTATTTAATTTTATTTATTCGGACCTTTATCAGCGCTAAAAAGGCACTGATGACATAAATATTTAACAGCGCTAAAAATAAAGCTCTGATAAATTGTACCCTTTATCAGCGCTAAAAATAAAGTACCAATAAAAGGATAAATTTATCAGTTCTTTCTTTAGCGCTAAGAAATATTTCAATTATCAGTGTTTTTTTAGCGCTGATAAATACCAGTGCTGTAAAAGGCCTGTTTTGTAGTAGTGCTTTCATTCATGTTTGATTATGATCACATGTTGTTGTGCATGTTGTTATATTATCATATTGATATAATATGACTACTTGTGTGATCACCCTATATATGTGTTATCATGACTTGTTGGTTGTTAGTGGTATTTGAGACAAGTGGACTGTTGTTACGTATTTATCCCCTGGTGGGAGAGAACACTTGATTGTGATGATAGTAGTGAGGGACCTGGACCTAGGGTAGAGGTATGAGGTATCCATGGAATCGTTTTGAGGACAAGATTAGTACTAGGATGGGTGAACTCCTAGGAAGTACTCTTGTTGAACCCTTAGGTATGATCACACTAGCATTAATGCACAATATCCCATTAGAAATCTGTTGGTTTTGTCTCTCGATGCCTCACATGTTAGAGGATGAAGGTCGAGCACCATCGTCCCGGTGAGTTATTGTAGCCACTCCCTACACCTATGTGGAAGTGAGAACACATCTTGATGGACTTTGTGAAGGGGTTACCTAGGACCTCAGAAGGCTTTCCTTGCTAGGTTGAAGAAAATCTAAGACTCTCTTCAGAGACCCTAACTACAATCAAACACCAGATGTCAGAAAATATGTCCGAGCGACTAGAGGCAGCCGAGTAGTGTGATTCAAGCTTTGATTCACCAAGGAGGAGCGTCGGCAATGGGTGGCCTCAGTGGAAAGCTTCTAATATCGCAACGGGTTTGCAAATGGTTAGGGTTTTTAAAATAGATCGAGACACTTTTATCAGTGCTTACAAATAAGTGCTGATAAAGGTAAGTCTTTATCAGCGCTAAAAAAGTTCTAATAAAATAAATCATTATCACTGCTAAAGTTATAGCACTGATAAATATTCATTTTATCAATGCTTTGTTTAGTGCTGATAAAGGATTTATAATTATCATTATAAATAAAAAACTGCAAATATTTATATATACTTAATAAATATATATAAATATAAATATATTAAATATATTCATGTTTAAATATATTTATTATAATTTTATAATTATTTATTTATAATGATAGAAATATTTTTAAAAAATAATATTTATATCATTATATATATTTATATAATTATACATATTTATATTTAATAAATATATATAAATATAAATACAGTAAATATATTCATTATTTAAGTAAATTTAGTATAAATTTAATAATTATTTAAATATATATAATTATTTATTTATAATTATATAAATACTTTTAAAAAATTATTTATTTATAATTATAATTATATAATTGTATAAATATAGTAAATGTACATTTATAAATATATTTATTTAAAAATAATTTTTTACAAATATATTTTTAACATTATTATTGAATATCCAATTTTAAGTGCATGCATATATGTTAAAAATGAGTGAAATTGAATAAATTAAGAATAAGTACACTAATAATATTGAAAAAATGGATAATTTTTGTGTGTGTGAATTGTATATAAAAATGAATTAATTACATATGTTTGAAATCAATATAACACACATTTGATCTATGTGAAAATGAAAAATCAAACGACGTTCAATTATATCTCAAGTACTATGCAATTAGTTAATATCTTTAATTCATAATAATTTTTAATTATAAACCATTATTCAATAAATATATGACTATTTAATGTAAAGTGCATAAATATTTTATAATATATAAATCCTATTTATATATATGAATATATATCTATATATTTAATATATACAATTTAATAACATTAATTATCGTAATTATCAAATTAATAAAATGTTTAATATTTAATAATGTATAATCAATCTATTCATTTTTATCAATAATTATTTAATTAATAACATTTGTAATATTTTTTTTTAATAAAATAATTTTTTATTTTTTATTTATTTAATTATTTCATTTTATTTATTCGGACCTTTATCAGCGCTAAAAAGGCACTGATGACATAAATATTTAACAGCGATAAAAATAAAGCTCTAATAAATTGTACCCTTTATCAGAGCTAAAAATAAAGTACCAATAAAAGGATAAATTTATCAGTTCTTTCTTTAGCACTAAGAAATATTTCAATTATCAGTGTTTTTTTAGCGCTGATAAATACCAGTGCTGTAAAAGGCCTGTTTTGTAGTAGTGCTTTTATTCATGTTCGATTATGATCACATGTTGTTGTGCATGTTGTTATATTATCATATTGATATAATATGACTACTTGTGTGATCACCCTATATATGTGTTATCATGACTTGTGGGTTGTTAGTGGTATTTGAGACTGGTGGACTGTTGTTACGTATTTATCCCCTGGTGGGAGAGAACACGTGATTGTGATGATAGTAGTGAGGGACCTGGACCTAGGGTAGAGGTATGAGGTATCCATGGAATCGTTTTGTGGAAAAGATTAGTACTAGGATGGGTGAACTCCTAGGAAGTACTCATATTGAACCCTTAGGTATGATCACACTAGCATTAATGCACAATATCCCATTAGAAATCTGTTGGTTTTGTCTCTCGATGCCTCACATGTTAGAGGATGAAGGCTGAGCACCATCATCCCGGTGAGTTATTGTAGCCACTCCCTACACCTATGTGGAAGTGAGAACACATCTTGATGGACTTTGTCAAGGGGTTACCTTGGACCTCATAAGGCTTTCCTTTCTAGGTTGAAGAAAATCTAAGACCCTCTTCAGAGACCCTAACTACAATCAAACACCAGATGTCAGAAAAGATGTCCGAGCGACAAGACGCAGCCGAGTAGTGTGATTGAAGCTTTGATTCACCAAGGAGGAGCGTCGGCAATGGGTGGCCTCAGCGGAAAGCTTCGGATATCGTAACGGGTTTGCAAATGGTTAGGGTTTTTAAAATAGATCGAGACACTTTTATCAGTGCTTACAAATAAGCGTTGATAAAGGTAAGTCTTTATCAGCGCTAAAAAAGTTCTAATAAAATAAATCATTATCACTGCTAAAGTTATAGCACTGATAAATATTCATTTTATCAATGCTTTGTTTAGTGCTGATAAAGGATTTATAATTATCATTATAAATAAAAAACTGTAAATATTTATATATACTTAATAAATATATATAAATATAAATATATTAAATATATTTATGTTTAAATATATTTATTATAATTTTATAATTATTTATTTATAATTATAGAAATATTTTTAAAAAATAATTATTATATCATTATATATATTTATATAATTATACATATTTATATTTAATAAATATATATAAATATAAATATGGTAAATATATTCATTATTTAAGTAAATTTAGTATAAATTTAATAATTATTTAAATATATATAATTATTTACTTATAATTATATAAATACTTTTAAAAAAAATTTATTTATAATTATAATTATATAATTGTATAAATATAGTAAATGTACATTTATAAATATATTTATTTAAAAATAATTTTTTACAAATATATTTTTAACATTGTTATTGAATATCCAATTTTAAATGCATGCATATATGTTAAAAATGAGTGAAATTGAATAAATTAAGAATAAGTACACTAATAATATTGAAAAAATGGATAATTTTTGTGTGTGTGAATTGTATATAAAAATTAATTAATTACATATGTTTGAAATCCATATAACACACATTTGATATATGTGAAATTGAAAAATCAAACGACGTTCAATTATATCTCAAGTACGATGCAATTAGTTAATATATTTAATTCATAATAATTTTTAATTATAAACCATTATTCAATAAATATATGACTATTTAATGTAAAGTGCATAAATATTTTATAATATATAAATCCTATTTATATACATTAATATATATCTATATATTTAATATATACAATTTAATAACATTAATTATCGTAATTATCTAATTAATAAAATGTTTAATATTTAATAATGTATAATCAATCTATTCATTTTTATCAATAATTATTTAATTAATAAAATTTGTAATACTTTTTTTAATAAAATAATTTTTTATTTTTTATTTATTTAATTATTTCATTTTATTTATTCGGACCTTTATCAGCACTAAAAAGGCACTGATGACATAAATATTTAACAGCGCTAAAAATAAATCTCTGATAAATTGTACCCTTTATCAGGGCTAAAAATAAAGTACTAATAAAAGGATAAATTTATCAGTTCTTTCTTTAGCGCTAATAAATATTTCAATTATCAGTGTTTTTTTAGCGCTGATAAATACCAGCGCTGTTAAAGGCCTATTTGTAGTAGTGATTTTATTCATGTTTGATTATGATCGCATGTTGTTGTGCATGTTGTTATATTATCATATTGATATAATATGACTACTTGTGTGATCACCCTATATATGTGTTATCATGACTTGTTGGTTGTTAGTGGTATTTGAGACAGGTGGACTGTTGTTACGTATTTATCCCCTGGTGGGAGAGAACACTTGATTGTGATGATAGTAGTGAGGGACCTAGACCTAGGGTAGAGGTACGAGGAATCCATGGCATCGTTTTGAGGACAAGATTAGTACTAGGATGGGTGACCTCCTAGGAAGTACTCATGTTGAACCCTTAGGTATGATCACACTAGCATTAATGCACAATATCCCATTAGAAATCTGTTGGTTTTGTCTCTCGATGCCTCACATGTTAGAGGTTGAAGGCCGAGAACCATCATCCCGGTGAGTTATTGTAGCTACTCCCTATACCTATGTGGAAGTGAGAACACATCATGATGGACTTTGTGAAGGGGTTACCTATGAACTCCGGAGTTGTGATGCAATCTAGGTGATTTTTGTTCAGTTAACAATGTCTTCTCACTTATTACCGATTAGAGTGACTCATTCAATAGAGGAGTTGGGAAGGATTTATGTCATAGAGATCGTGCACCTTCATGGAGTCCCTTTGATAATTGTTTCATATAGCGATATGTGTTTTTCATTTCACTTTTGGAAGGGCTTGCAAAAATCCTTAGGGACTCTGCTAAGATTGAGCACAAAGTACCATCCTCAGACTGACAGACAATCTGAGCGGACTATATGAATATTAGAGGATATGCTTCAAGATTTCATGCTAGACCTTTGTGGAGCATATGATGATCACCTAGACTTGGTTGAGTTTGCATACAATAACAGTTATTAGGCATCGATTCATATGGAACCTTTTGGGGCTCTTTATAGATGGTTGTGTCACTCACCGCTCTATTAGAATGAGGCTGGTGAGGTAACCATTGTTGTCCCCAGTATGGTTTAGGAGACCTCCAAGAGAGTTCAACTAATAAAGAAGAGATTTATCACTTCTCAGAGAAGAAAAATATCATATGTCGACCGTAGGAGGAGACCCTTGGAGTTTGTTGTGGGAGGTCAGGTTTTCTTGAGAGCGACTCCTCGGTTAGGGCACAAATGTGTAGGAAAATAGGGCAAGTTATCACCACATTTTGTTGGACCCTTTGAGGTCACCCAGTGGATAGAGGCAGTGGTGTATCATGTGGACCTCCTTTCTCACTATCACGGTATACATGATATGCTCCATGTTTCATAGCTTTAGAGGTACATACCTGACCCTGTGCATGTTTTTGATTGTGAGGATCATAGATTGAAGCAAACAGGTGTTACGAGGAAAGATGGTACCACTATTTCAAATTCAGTGGCAGCATGGATGGATCTTGGAAGAGACCTGAGAGAGTGAGTCTGATGTTCAAGATCAATGGCCGGAGTTATTCGATCAAGACTGTTAGAGATACTCCTTGGGGATGAGAAGTTGACTGAGGGTGAGAACTGTAATATCCTGATTTTTACAAATAAAATAAAAACCCACTTGTCGATAAATTATAAGTAGATTGTGTGAAAAAAATGTTTTATTAGTGAAAATAACTTAAAAAAATGATAAAGTATTTACATAAGAGTAAAATCTTAGTTAACACTTTAGAATATTGAATCAAATATTTTCAAAGTCATACTCTAAGTTGTTGTGATATTATGAGGCCAGTAAAGGCTTGGTGAAGACAGAATAAAATTATTAAATATAATATATTAAATGAACGCAATTTATTCAAAATATTTGAATAACTCCAAAACAATGCATCGTATGAGAAATATGAGACTGATGTTATGTCCATGATGCGGTTTTTACCCTAGGCGGGGTATAACATTTGTAAACGTCGGACGTTTGGACGCATCGCTCCTGAAAATTATTTATTTAATAATTTTTATTATATTATTTTTGAAAATAATTTAATATATCTCAAAGAATGTGTCTTATGACAAATATGAGACCATTATTAGGTTTGAGACACGATTTTTACCCTTGTAATGGTATAACATTTGTAAACGTCAAACGTTTGGACATCTCGCTTGAGAAAAAAAACCTTTTTATATTTAATTAATTATTTAATCCATTTTTTTATAATAAATAGTTAATATCTACCAAATAGTGAATTGTATGAGAAATCTAAGACCATTATTGGCTCCGGAATGGGGGGTTTACTGTATAATGGGTATAACTTTTATACTCAACTACCATTTGGTCAAGTCGCCAATTAAATTAATTAATTTGATAATTATATTAAATAACATATTTATTTATTTAAAAAATGTTACTATTCATTATCCCTTCCATTATTCTGTACCACCATTAACACCCATGGGGTGTTTTGAAAGATTCAAATTAGAGCATTTTTTACTGATTAAAAACCTCAAATTCCTTAAATGGGAGAATTAATCGATTCTGCATTGATTGGTTCAGTGTTTAACGGATTAAAACGGAAGAATTAAATTTTTTAATTTCAAAAACCTTAAACATGTTTTAGGTTTTATAAATACCTAGTTGTTACTCCATAGATTTTTTCAATGAGTCCAAGACACCTCCTTCCAGAATTATTGAAGCGTTCCACCCCTGCTTCACCTTCGTCCAAGAGCATTGCGCGTGTGGGGGTTCGGTTTCCAGGTAAGGCACACCATCGAGGGAAAAAAATTTATTATTATTTTCCTTCTTTAATCTTCCAGATTATAAGTGGTATAAAACAATAATTTCATTGAATTATGAGAAATTACCAAATGATGATTTTTTTAAATTTCAACAGTACAATTATTGAAGTATAATTTCAAAAAAAATGCGTAATTTAGATAATGATTTTAGAATTATACAAGTAAGATAAATTATCATCACATGTGATAATTTAGTTAATAATTTTAAAATTATCCAAGAAATATAAATTATCATCGCATGTGATAATTTAGTTAATAATTTTAAAATTATCTACGAAAGATAAATTATCATCGCATGTGATAATTTAGTTAATAATTTTAAAATTATCTAGGAAAGATAAATTATCATCACATGTGATAATTTAGATAATAATTTTAAAATTATCCAGGAAAGATAAATTATCGTCACATGTGATAATTATTTTATAATTTATCTAAGAGAGAGAAATATCATTGCAAATGATGTTTTAATGATAATTATAAAATTATCCATGAGAGAGAAAGTATCATCACATGTGATATTTTATTTCTTTTTGAAATAAAATAGTTTTTTTGGTGCTAGGAAAACTTGACGAACCTCGAGTATAGTTGTATCTATAATAAGGTCATGAAGAGGTGTTTGTGACCAGTTATCCCTACCTTTCTACATCGACGACTTTTGAGGTAGGAAGTTCCTTACCTTCTTGGCATCGTTTTTACACTTGTTGCATTGATGATTATATTTGTTGGCATTTTGATTGATTGTTCTTGATTTTGATCGCATGTGAGTGTGTGTGTGTGTAGCCCATAAAAACTATTGTGATTCCATGAGTGATATTATTGTAGCTTTTATCCATGATTCATTATGGTCACATGTTATTGGGTATGCTGCTATATAATAATGTTGATATAATATGCCTACTTGTGTGTTCGCCTTATATATGTGTTACCATGGAATGTTGGTTATTAGTGGTATTTGAGACAAGAGTACCATCATGGCATATTCATCCCCTATTGGGCGGATAATGCTTTATTACGATGATATCGATGAGGTACCTAAGCACATGGTAGACGTATGATATAGTCATGGCGTCGTGTTTAGGGTGTGCTCGAGGTAGCATTGATGCCAATTGTCATTCACCACGAGATATCCTGGTCGATGTGAGTACTAGTTATTCTCATCTATAGGATCTAGGAAACATGGTCCTCTTGATGGATAGATGGCATTGGGTATTACCTCCACGACATCGTGAGGACACTGTACATGGGTTGATTTGTTTCTTCCAACTCATTCAGATATCTCCTAGCATGGAGCCAAAATAGGTACGGTCAGGGCTAATGATGACATGCACTTGTATACTTGAGCACATCAGGTTAAGGATGCATTGGTGGTGTCCTAATGATTCTTGTACTCACACCCTACTCGGGAATTTTGATGCGCTTGTATATTTCATGAGAGACCCAATGAAGGGAAAGTTTCCTATGGTGGATGGATGAGAAGGTAGAGCATGGAGATGGGGTATACCAGGAAAAACACTAGAGGACCCTATAGTTAATTTATTTATCATCTGTTTTATTCATTCTGAACAGGTTTTCCACATTGCGAGTTGTTTTTTTTGCATGACGTGTATGTCATTTACTTTCTGCAAGATTACTCTGATTATTTATTATATTTCCATTATTTATTATTGATCATATGACATGATACTAAGGTTATAGAATCCCTAGTGATGGACTTAGACCCTCACTGCTAGTTGGAAACCTCTTGCATACAGGGAGGTGCGTAGGAGGTTATTTTCCATTCCGGCTCAGACCTAGTGGTTCGGGTCAGAATGTTACAACCAGAGGGTATAGTCTCCCCACTATCACCCCTTTACATATGGGGAGGTGCACCTAAGGATAGTGGAACTTATCCTAGAGCATTGTTTAGGTGTCTAAACGAATCAGGGAGCTACAATGATATTAAATAAAATATAAATATTTTATACTCCAAATATATTATGTAAAATATTTACATAATCCAAATATCACAGATTAATTATTATTTAAAACTTTATCAAATAAACCATCAAAACTTCTTTTTATGTGGTTTAAATAATTTCTCAAATAAGTCTTTAATTTGAACAACTCAAATTTGATATTACGAAAAAATCATAATATAGATATAAACTCTTATATTTTCACCTTATATTGTAATTTATAAAAAAATTATAAATTACTGTTATAATTTCTAAATAAACACTTTATTTCAATATTAAAATTCATGAAATAGAAATATAAAAATGTATTTTAATATTAACAATTAATATTATAGGATACTTGATAAATGTTTGAAAAGCATTAAAATAATTAATTATAAAAAAACTATAATTAATTAATTTTATAATCAACTTTATAAATAAATAAATTTCCCATTTTATTTTTTCCATTATTTATAAGCATTTTTTAAATTATACAATTCAATTTATAGTTCAATTTTAGACAAATCAAAAAAAATCCATTTTTACACCATACGTGTGATTAAAACCACCATAGATAGGTTGCATAGGAATAAATAAAATTAATCTCGCACAGTTGGCGTAGGGTGAGATATATAGGATTAACTCGTTGAAAAACCTATTCTATGAGATTAAATTCGTGAAGAAGCTTATGATAATCCCTTACATAGGAATAACACAGTGCATTCAGGCCTTTCGTGATATTAACTAGATTGGCTTGCCCAATATTAACTCAATGCACAATGACTTTGCATGAGATTATTCCTGCAAAGTGTTCATATGATAAGCATGTGTGTAACATTTACATAGTGAATTACATGAGATTAACCCATATAAGCGACTTACGACCAATATGAAAGATTAATTTGTATGTGTAAGATTAATCTGGCATTAGGGGACCAAAGTAGGATGAGCGAGCTTGATAGGAAACCTACATAGGATTAACTTGTGTTGGCCCACATGGGATGAAACCTAGAACATAGTGGTCTATATAGGAATAATAAATCCTAATCTCATGCAACATGGGTAGTTGCGTAAGGTGACATATGATTAAAACAACCATAGATAGGCTGTGTAGGAAAAAAAATCTCATGCAACTAGTGTAGGGTGAGTTGCATAGGATTAACTCAGTGCAAAACCACTTACGTTAGATTAAATCTGTGAAGTGACTTACGATAATCTCTTAGATAGGAATAACGCAGTGCATTCAGTCCTTATGTAATACTAACTAGATTAGCCTATGTAACATCAACTCAATGCATAGAGACATTACTTAAGATTGATCCTGCAAAGTGTCCTTATGATAAGCATGTACGTAACATTTACATAGTTCATTGCATGAGATTAACCCACAAAAGTGGATTATGATTAGATTAATTTGTCACAAGGGGGCCTGTAACATCCTGTTACCTTTCTGTTAGGTACGTTCTTAAGCCTTGTCATGGTTTTACTTTTCTTTGTCTGGGTAGGGTCAAGAATGAGTTGGGAGGATACCTGTAATGGTGAAGTCAACGTTTTGTTGGAATTTTCAGCATAAACCTGTTGGTTCTATATCCTATTAGGGATTTACACGACGTGTAATATATTTAAACGATGTGTAATATTTTTACACACCATGTAAATTCTAAAATAATAATAAATCTGTTTTTAACAAAAGGCGGTGGGGTTTTCAGTGATTATGGGACTTGATAATTACATGATGTGTAATTGGGTTACATGTTGTGTAAAGTACTGAGATTTTTTTTTAAATAGGAAGCTCGGTGGAAATTTCTCTTTCCACTTATCTAAACTTCCATGATCTTGAACTAAGAGACATACCCATGCAATTTTGGATTCCTCTAACCCTTTCAGGTTGTTTCATTCAACAAATGAATGTTGTTGAGATTGCGGTGTGACTCTTTGAGTAAGAAGTCTCCTTGTCTCTCTATCTCTTTCTCTTTCCCTCCTAGGAGTTTTGTTGGATCATCTTGGGATTTCTGAATCTAAACTTTGTGTTGTTCAATCTTGTTTCTAGGATGATTTCCTAGATATTATGCGCCTTCATTATTGATGGTGGGTTCTATTGTGGGCATTGTGTTTTTGTGAAAAAGGCAGGTGATTCTGTTTTGATTGGATAATTTGATTAACCCTAAATTGCTTGATTTAATTTCAATTGTTGTAATTAAATTCAATTGCTTGAAATTTCTTTCAATTGTTTTGATTAAAAACCCAATACCATTGAATTTTAGTATTTGGATTCAATTTGGAAAGAAATTGGGAAAACCCCCCCAATTCCAGTGAATTGGGGTGTGTTTGTGAAATTGATGGAATTTTATGGAATTTAAATTTTTGAATTTAAATTTTGAAATTGATTTCAAATTGGTATCTGAGAAAAATGGATTTAAATGATTTTTTATGGAAATCCAGTGGTTTTATCTTTGAAAAAGACATGTTTTGATTTAAAACTTGTGTTTTGGTTTTTAAAAGGAAATTGGCATATTTAAAATGGTAGAATAGGATGAATTTTATTTTAAACAGTTTTAAAATAAATTTACCATCAATGATTGTTATTATAGCACATGCAAGCCTAGGTAGTTAGTGAGTTATTGGGATAACACTATTTGTGATGCTTTACAACTGAAACAAAACATAGTGTAGTAGGTCATATCCCTAATGGGATAGTGATGAGTCCTTTTTTACTAGTGTCAGAGGGACATGTGTATACAGATATTTCTATGATCACCTTTGAGTGTGTGAGGATCTAGTAACCTAGAACTATCGTACCTTTTTTCACATGACCATGTTGCTCACTTGTTTGTATTTTAAATATATGACATGGTTGTTGGAAACTGTTTTACATGCCTTCTGATTTATATAAATTATTTTATATAAAATGTTTATTAATCTATTTGTTTAAAGTACTTATGTCATTTAAAATGTAAAGCATTATTTTTTATATATTCTTTTGAACTGATGAGCCTATTTTATTAAAATTGAAAGCTTTATTTGGTTAATTAACTGTAGGAATGTTATTATAGAATCCTTGTTGAGACCCTACTGGGATTTTAGCTCACACCCTACCTGTGACTTTAGGTGTTTGTAGATTATCTCCTTCCAGGTTCGAGCAGGGGAAAAGCACCCCTTGGAAGTGGTTCTAGTTGTTGATCCTTAGTCTTAGAGAGTTGAGTCTGATGGGACTTGGTTTGTTCTTTCAGTTTCTGGTACTTTTCAGTATTACTTTGGGTTTGTTTACCTATTTAACTTATACTACACTTCTCTCTGTGGAGTTTCTTTTGTATGCATACTGATTTTTTATCTTGATTCTGCAATTTTTGTGTCAAATTCATTCCCACTTTCATTTTGTATGATGCCAAGTTCTTGTCACTAACCCATGTGGATCAAGAATTCCCTTCATCCCATATCAAGTCCAACATGGTTTTCAGGTTACAAGGGTACCCAGGCTGGTTTGTGACAAAGTGGAATCAAAGCTCTAGGTTGAGATTCTTCTCTTGAAGTCAGTATGAATTTTTATAATATTATCGGGACTTAGGAGGTAGTTGTGATTGAGTGTCTATCCAACTCTCACCACAATGAGTCTTAAGCCACCATGTGTGGTTTGGGAAAGGATCCTTGAGGATTATTTTTAGTCTTTTACCTATTTTGATTTGGATAGATTTAAATCCAAATCTTGTTTGTTTATCTGTTGGGATTGATTTCCCTTGTTTCTCTATTTGATTGTTAATATGATATCTTCTATATTTTCTGCTAATGTTGTGTAGCATCACGCCTCCAAGAAGATGTGTGAATCAGATCTAGGAGGAAGATTTTGATGAACCTCAGTGATCGAATCCTCTTGCAGACCCAAGTCGGGTTGAGAAGATTGTGCGTACTTTCCAACCTATGGGATAAGCACCACCACCGGTTCCTGTTTAGGCTCTATCTGTGGATCCTCAGAGGGATTCTATCCATGTTAGTTCTCAAGAGTTCTTTTGCTAGAATCCACCAGTGTTAAAAGGCTCATATGATCATTAAGAGGCATAGGAATGGTTCAGTAGGATGGAGCATTTGTTTGGGTTCTTGGAGACACCTAACAAAATCAAGGTAAAGTGCTCCACCTTCATGCTGGAAGGACCGAGTAGGAGATAGTGGGACACAACAGTGATGGAGAATAAACATGAGGGATTAGAGTGGAAATAATTTAAATCTCTTTTCACCAACCAGTTCTATCCTGAGTTGATGGTGTTGGCTAAGGCTATGGAGTTTTTCAAACTTGAGCAAGGATAACAAGACCATAACAAAATATAAAAATCACTTTTTTGAGCATGCGAAATTTACACCTGAGATAGTATCGAATGAGAAGATGAAGACTCAATGGTTTGATTTGGGACTTCGATTTGATATCTGTTCTCAGGTTTTCTTGTTGAAGTTGTATTCCTATGTTCATGTGATGGATAGAGCATTGATGGTCCAAATGGACCTGGCCAGAAATTCATGGATGATGGGAGTTCCTTTTTCTCCTAGTGGAAGCATGAGTTCCTTTAAAGGAAAGAGGAAGCATGATAATTCTTGTGGAAGTTATCGACAATAGGGCCATTCTCGACCTCCTGTAGTTCCTGGCAGAGGCCCTTTGATTTGCTACCAGGGTGAAAAACTAGGGCATTCGAAGAGGGTTTGCACTGATGCACCCAAGATTTGTGTCTCCTGCAGACACTTGGTCACCTACAGAAGTTATGACATGTCTTTTCTACTCCCCATAGTGGCACAAGATATTCAGTTCCAAAAATTATTGTGGTGCAGTCAGATGCTTCACATGATAAAGGTTTCAGCCACAAGCATATAGAACGAAGCTTCTTCATGCAGTGGAAGAGTCTCCATTGGAAGCGGATACGAGTCCAGTGACTGTGCGAGGTACCATCACTATAGGTTCATCATTAGTGAGTACTTTATTCGATACCGGTGCATCTCATTCATTTATTTCAACCTGTATTGTTAATCTGCTAAATCTTCCTACAGAGATTTTGTCTTATGTGATAGATATTGCAACACCCCTTGGAACCAAGAGAGAATGGGGTATCTATAGTCCTACTTGTGTTTTCTGTTTATCAGATTCCGATCCCTCTTAGAGTTTCTTGGTTCCCAACATAAAACTGCTTGACATCATATTTAGGATGGATTGGATCATTGCTAATAAATCCTAGATTGATTGTTATATATGATGGGTCTCCTTTACAACACCTTATGGGGTGTGTCGTGTCTTTCAAGGATAATGGGACCTAAGGTTGAGTAGAGTCGAACCCTCTTATCCAGAGTTGGTGAAAGTTTTATCTATGTTTGCATTTGATATGGAGTTTGAATCTTTTATATTTGAACTCCCTCCAGTTGTCGTCGATTTTCCCGATGTGTTTCCTTCTGACTTCTTTGGGTTTCCACCGGTAAGGGGGTAGAGTTCTCTATTGAGTTAGTGCATGGTACTTGACTGGTTTCTATTCCCTCTTACAGCATGGCATCGGCTGAAATGAAAGTGATGAAGACTCATTTGGATGATCTTCTTCAGAAAGGATTTATACCCCCGAGTGTGTCACCTTGGGTGGCGCTGATTCTCTGTAATAATAAAGTGGATGGTTCACTCTGCCACTATGTTAATTACTGAAAGCTCAATTGAGTTACAGTAAAGAACAAATATTTATTGCCACAGATTGATGATCTGTTTGATCATTTGAAAGGGGAAAAGTGGTTCTCAAAGATCGAACTTTGATCTGGTTACCATCATTTGAGGATAAAATAGTTCGAATTTAAGAAAACCATCTTTAGAAGCTAGTACGACCATTATGAGTACCTTGTCATTCCCTTTGATCTAACCAATTATCCTATAGTTTTCATGGCTTTAATGAACAGTATTTTTCATGAGAATCTTGATACCTTCATGGTTGTCTTTGTGGATGAAATCCTTGTTTACTCGAAGTCTGAGGAGGATCATGTGTGTCATATAAGATCTATTCTAGAATTGTTGAGAAATCACCAATTTTATGTCAAGCTATCGAAATGAGATTTATGTTTCTAGGAAGTGAAATTCTTGGGATACATGGTGTCAGAACATGGTATTTCAGTTGATCCTAAAAATGTAATGGTTGTTATGACATGGGAATGACCGTGGAATGTTTTCGAGATTCGTAGCTTCTTGGGATTAGCTGGGTATTATCACTGGTTCGTAAAGGACTTCTCAAAGTTGTCATCTCTGATGACTTCTCTAACTCGTAAGGGAGTAAAGTTTTCTTCGGATGAGAAATTTTAGAGTTATTTTGTTGAGAAGAAACATCTTGTGACTACAGCACTAGTGTAGACTCTACCAGAGGTTGGGAATGGCTATGTGGTCTTCTATGATGCATCAGGTTAAGGTTTGGGATGAATTCTAATGCAAGGTGATCATGTTGTTTCTTATGACTATCATTAGCTTAGGCCACATGAGAAGAATTATCCGACCCATGACCTTGAATTTTTATATGTGATGAACGCGGTTAAAAGTTGGCGACATTAACTTTACAGAGAAAGGTTTACTGTGTATTCAAAGCACAAGAGTTTGAGTTATATATTCTCTCAAAAAGATTTGAATCTCCACTACAAGTGTTTAAAATACCTATAGTATTTCGATTTCGACATCGCCTATACCCCAGGGAAAGGGAATGTCATCGCATATGTGTTGAGCAGGAAACTTCTGACCCAAGAAGTGAAAGAATCATTAGAAGAGTGGAACTTGATGGATCTCTTTGCACAGTTGCATATTGGAGTCTTGGAATCAAGGGTCAAGGTTTCTTTTCCCAATGTCTGGTTTACCTATTCTCTTATCGAGATGATTCTTCAAATACAACAGCTTGATGATGATTTTCATAGCATTAGAGACTCTATTTATGGTGGAGAGAACGTTGTTGAGTGGTCATTCTCTAAAGGGGGAATTCTATGCTATCATAATCACTTTATTGTGTTGTTAGTGGTAAGGGACGCTGTTATGGGGGATTGTCATAATTACCAGTGGGAAGTGCACCCAGGAATCATGAAGATGTTCTATGAAATGCAGCGTATATTTTGGTGGCCAAGTATGAGATAGGGAATTTCTGAATTTTTCTCTCATTTTTATACATGCAATAAGGTCAAGGTCGAGCACTAGAAACCTTTGGGTTTTCTACAGCCACTTCTAGTCCCTACTTGGAAGTGTGATGAGATCTATATGGACTGCTTGGTTGGGCTGCCGCATACCCATTTAATTGAGGTGTGTTTCTGAAATTGATGGAATTTTGTGGAATTTAAATTATTGAATTTAAATTGTGAAATTGATTTGATGGAATTGATTTCAAATTGGTATTTGAGAAAAAGGGATTTAAATGGTTCAGATGTAAACTCAGTGGTTTTATCATAGAAAAAATCATGTTTTGATTAAAAACTCATGTTTTTGTTTTTAAAAGAAATTGAGGGAAGGTTAGGATCACTCCTGTCATCTATAGGAGAATCCTCTCTTTCTTTCATAACAACAGCTTCCTCTTATTCATCTGAGTATGTAGGTTCCACTTCATCTGGATTTAGACCAAGGTCTCTCCTATTTTTTGGCCTAGTGGGATGAGTAACAGGGTTGAATTCCTCATACAGCTTAGCCTCATCATTTACCCATTTTCTTTGCCAAGGGTTCCATTTTATCTTTATTAACTTGCAAATCATCATAGTAATGCAGAAATTATCCCTTAAAACAACTATTTCCTCCCTAGTTCCAACAAATCCTTTTACTTTCAACATTAAGGATATTAATATGGCATGAAACAAAGCATTGGATTTGGAACTGGGCTTTGTAATATCCTCTAATTGAATCATAAACAATCTAAACAAAT
Source organism: Viscum album (assembly GCA_963277665.1). Lineage (NCBI taxonomy): Eukaryota > Viridiplantae > Streptophyta > Magnoliopsida > Santalales > Viscaceae > Viscum > Viscum album. The sequence goes on along the minus strand of CAUJRU010000019.1, from coordinate 3,769,965 downwards.
TTATCTTTTATCTATTCTTCAATATATATAAAATAAATATGTTCTGATACTTCAAGGTAGAAAATTCCCCTCTTCTGGGACTCAAAACATACTGAACAAATTTAAATAGTCACTTGTATTCTCCTTTCATTTCAACAGCAATCACTTACCTAGGGATCCCATTCCCTCTCAGTTCAGCCAGAAATTATTCATTACAGAAGAACTCACTAGTGGGAGGTACCACTCCTAAGTAGTAATCAAAAATCCCTTCATGTGGAACTCTTAAACAGTCATCCCATTCAACAGAGGAGAAGCTCACACTTACTCTATTTACCTTTTAAGACATGTGTTTTTCATTCTCAGAATTCTAGAACTTTAGAGAGTCATAAAACACCTTCACTAGCTTCGGGTAATAGGGTCCATTGTTATTTTTAAAGCACTCTACCGAACCCTAACCTTCAAGTTCCTACAGCACTAGATACCTACTCGACATCATCCATTTTGAGCTTAGTTTCTTCTCAACCACAATTTTCCTCTTATACAAATGCGGATTGATCGGTGTTGCCACTACCTAGCTTCCACTAATAGACCCATCTCGAGGTATCTTAGGGTTCGACGCATCTCCTTTATCACTTACCATTGGTCTCTTAAATCTTTCCATTTCAATCTAGAGCGGTTTGAGGGTTTCGGAAGAAGGTTAGGTTCTAAGATTAGGGAGAAAAAAATTCAGGAGAGGTTTGAAGTGGATCAAAATGTGGTGTGTTTTTATTTTTATCATTTGTGGATCGAAAAATAAATCATGTAAAATAAATGAGTAATACTAAAAACGTTTCAGATTCTGGTAGAAAAACATAAAGTCCCAGAAAAGTCGACCATCAGTAACGTGCCAATGGTGAGGTCCCAACGGTGAGGTCTAACAGTGAGGTTCAACAGTGAGGTCCAATGGTGAGGTTCCTAATAGTGAGGTGCAATGGTGAGGTTCCAACAGTGAGGTTCCAATGGTGAGGTCCAATGGTGAGGTTCCTAACGGTGAGGTTCCTAATGGTGAGGTCCAACAGTGAGGTTCCTAACGGTGAGGTCCAACGGTGAGGTTCAATAGTGAGGTGCAACAGTGAGGTTCCTAACTTAACAGTTTATCATACCTAACTCATGTTTGATGTAATTTAACCCTTCAAAACTCAAAGGCTTTGTGAATATATCAACCAATTGGTGTTTAGTGCCAATGAATTCAAGAGTGATATCACCTCTTTGATAATGATCTCTTAAGAAGTGATGTCTCACATCAATGTGCTTTGTCCTATCATGAGATACTGGATTTTTAGAGATGTTAATATCACTTATATTATCACAATTTATAGAGAAATGTTTGAATTGATATCCATAGTCTAGTAAAGTGTGTTTCATCCACATAATATGAGCACAAAAACTACCACCAGCAATATATTCAGCTTCAGCAGTAGATAATGCAACATAATTTTGTTTCTTACTACACCATGATACTAGTGACTTGCCCAAAATGTGACATGTTCTAGAGGTTCTCTTTCTATCTAACTTGAAACCAGCAAAGATATCATCTGAATAACTTATTAAATCAAATTATTGTTCTCTTGGATAAAATAGTCCTAAGTTTGTAGTATACTTGAGATATTTAAAAATATTTTTAACAGTAGTTAAATGAGACTCTTTGGGATTTGTCTTGAAAATGATCACACATCCATACACTTAACATAATATCAGGTCTACTAGTAGTAAGATAGAGAAGGCTCCCAATCATACCTCTATAATTGGTTTGATCCACTGTTTTACAAGTTTCATCATCATCCAACTTATAAGTGGTACTCATAGGTTTATCAGTACCTTTATTACTATCAAAACCAAAACATTTCAAAAGATCCTTAGTATATTTACTTTGATTTAAAATAATACAATTTTTTTGAAAAAATTGAAATCCAAGGAAAAATTTATGTTCCCCCATTAAACTCATTTCAAATTCATCTTGCATCATTTTAGAGAAATCAGTAGATAACGGATTTTTAGAGGATCCAAAAATAATATCATCTACATAAATCTTTACTATTAAAGCTTATTTGGAAATCCTTTTAATAAAAAGAGTAGGATCAGTTATTCCTTTATTAAAAGCTTTTGAAATAAGAAAAGAACTAAGTCTATCATACCAAGCTCTTGGAGCTTGTTTTAGACCATATGAAGATTTAAAAAGTTTAAAGACATGATTTGAATAAAGGGGATTTGTAAAACCAAGGGGTTGTTCAATAAATACATCCTCAACTATATACACATTTATAAATGCACTTTGGACATCCATTTGATAAAGTTTAAAATTCAGATGAGCTGCATAAGCAAGTAGTATCCTAATGGATTCTAGTCGATCAACAGGTGCAAAGGTTTCCTCATAGTTTATTCCTTCTTTTTGACTATATCCTTGTGCAACTAGTGTAGCCTTGTTTCTAACTATGTTTCCAGATTCATCAACTTTATTTATAAATACCCATTTAGTGCCTATGGTCAAAGTGTCTTTAGGTCTTTCTACTAATCCCCAAACCTTGTTTCTTTCAAACTAATTTAATTCTTCTTGCATAGCTATCACCCAAAATTCATCATTGATAGTATCATTAATATTTTTAGGTTCAAGATGTGAAAGAAAGGCTTGATGTTCAACCTGGTTTCTCAGAGAAGCTCTGGTTTGTGTTCCTCTATTTAAATCACCTACTACGACATCTAAAGGATGATTCTTGAGAGTTCTAATACCTCTAGAAAGAGTTGAATTAGACTCCTTGTGATTTTCTATAGATTTAGATTCACCATGCTCGGATTATGGAAGGTTTCTAGAACTGGTGGTTTTCACTAAGGGCTCATTGTCTTTATCATTAAGGTCCATAATTGACATATCTTCCTCAAGATGTTCAACAGAGGTTTTGGGTTCATGTGGATCTGTCTCATCAAATTTGACATGAACTGATTCTTCCACACATTTGGTTATTTTATTTAATACTCTAGAAGCTTTACTAGAGATTGAGTAACCTAGGAAAATTTCTTCATCACTCATAAAAGAAAAATTGTCTAGATTATTCTTAGTGTTAAGAATAAAGGCTTTGAAACCAAAAACTCTAAAGTAATTAACCTTAGACTTCCTATTATTCCAGAGCTCATAAGGGGTTTTCTTAAGAACATGTCTAATTAAGACTCTATTGATGATGTAACAAGATGTATTAATAGATTCAGTCCAAAAATATATAGGTAGATTATACTCATTTAGCATAGTCTGGGAAATCTCTTGAAGTGTCATATTTTTTCTTTCTACAACTCCATTTTTTTGAGGTGTTCTAGGAGAAAATAAATTGTGATTATAGCCATTTTGTGAGCAAAAAGATTCAAATTCCTGATTCTCAAACTCACAGCCATGATCACTTCTCAAGGTATTAATTCTAAGTCCACTAATATTTTCTACAGACATGGAATATTTAATTAAGTAAGAACATGCTTCACTTTTGTGAGCTAGAAATTATACCCAAGTATATCTAGAAAAATCATCTATATAAACATAAATGTAGTGTTTCCCATTTATAGTTGAAACTCAAGATGGTCCAAACAAATCCATTTGAACCAACTCAAGAGGTTGAGAAGTAGACTCTTATTTCTTTGTTTTGAAATAAACTTTGTATTGTTTTCCTTTTTGACAAGGATTACAAACTTTGTTATGTGGGACTTCCAATTTAGGTAAGTCTCTAACTAATCCTTTCCTAGTTAGTTTCCTAAGTGAGTACAAATTGTAGTGTCCTAATCTTCTGTGCCATAACCAGTATTCCTTATGAAATGCATTTAAACAAGAAACATTTTTCTTATCTAAAGAGTTTAAATAAACAAAATATACATTTTCATTTCTAAGAGTAGTGAATATTAAATCATTTTTATAATTAAAAACAGTGCATGCATCATTTTCAAATTTAACATTGAAACTATCATCACACAACTGAGAGATACATAGTAAATTGTATTTTAACCCATCAACAAAAAGTAATTTTGAAATTAATACAGTATTAGGGTTACCAATTTAGCCTAATCCAATGATCTTCCCTTTGGCATTATCTCCAAATGTGACATTTCCACCATAAACTATAATTAGGCTCTTGAATCATGAATAGTCTCCTGTCATATGTCTTGAAAATCCACTTTCCAAGTACCATAGAGTTTTATAGGAGCTCTTCAGATAATTTTCCTACAAAATAGATTATGTGTAGGGTAACATTGGTACCCATATTTTCTTGGGTCTAGAGAGGTTGGAAAGTAAATCTTTAATAACCCAAACTTTTCTCGCAGTTTTCCTATAATCAACATATATGTCTTGAGATATGAACACTTTGTTAGGTCCTTTAGATAATTTTTTTTTCAAAAGATGGTTCAGAACTTGAACTAGCAGTGAACTATCCAGATTTTGGAACAAATTTCTTTTTAATAATCCTTCTCTGTCCGGGTTGATATCCTAGACCAATTGTGTATTTTGGAGAAATTTTGTTTCCCTAGAAAGTGAGTCAGGTTATCTCTACCTGTAGTAAACTTCTCAAGATCCCTTTTTAACTGCTCATTTTATAATTTAAGTTCAGTATTTTCTTTTAGTAGTTGAGAAAACTTTTCTCTCTCAATATCCAAATCAGACTTATAATTCGCATTTAAAGCATGTTGTCTCTTCAATAATCTATATTTACCCTTGATTTCATTAAAGGTATCCTCATGGATTCCACAATATTCAAATAGTTCATCCTTAGTCATATTATCATAATTATTTGATTCAGTTTAATTCCTGGAATAATAAGCATTATGTATAGGAGAATTTAGCATTACCTAAGATGTTTATGTCATGAAACACAGGTTTGCATGTTTGTTCTTCTCAATATCAGAAGTGTCAGATCCACTGGAGCTATCTTCTAAAGCACTCCAATTAGCTTTCATAGCCTTTTTATATATCTTGCCCTTGTCTTCATATTTCTTCATAAATTTCAGCTTGGGGCAATCAGCCTTCACATGGCCTTTACATTTACGCTCATAGCAGACTATCTCATTTGTGTTGTCATTCCACTTTTTGTCCTTTTTCCACTGTCCTTTACTATTATACCTTCCTTTATAGTTTGAATTTATAAATAACTTCTTCTTACGGTATAACTTCTTGAATCTCATAGCAAGATGAATGCTAAAGATTTCTTTCTGGAGCTTGAGCTTTTTCTTTATCTTTTCTCTTTGAGGTAGCGGTCTTGAATGCTATAGATTTCTTTCTTGGATCTCTATCTACTTCTCGATTTACCTTAATCTCTTCTTCATACATAATAAGTTTTCCAATTAGTTCCTTCATTCATTGCTTGACTATGTCACATGATTCTCAGATCGAAACAGAAGTTCCTCTCCATCTGTCAGGTAGGCATCAAAGAAACCTCATAATATGATCCTTGTTGTCTACCGGTTTCCCAAGAAAACTCATGGTATTTACAATTTCATTGAACCTGAGGTACATTTCTGTTATAAGCTCATCAGGATTCATTTTAAAATTATCACATTTAATAGTATAAGTATTTAATCGCATTTATTTAACATTATTGGTTCCCTCATGAGAAACAACCAAAGTATCCCAAATTTCATAAGCAGTTTTACAGGAATATATTCTATTGAATTCTTCATCTCCTACAGAACATTACAATGCATTCATTACTTTACAGTTATTTTTGTATGTATCTTTAGTCATCTGATACCATGTGACCCTAGTAGTAAGAGGCAATGCATGGTGTTCTTCAATTATGTCCCAGATTTCAGGACCCATGCTTTCTAGATACATTTTCATTTTTAATTTCCATTGTGCATAGTTATTACCATTAAAGAAAGGTGGACTATTAGTAGTAGCACCCTCAACTCTATTATACATTGTTAATTAGAATTTTAAAGAACTAAAAATTTAGATATGAAATAAATTTTAAGATATTTAAGATACAACTAAAATCATAGTTGAAACAAATTTGAAAACTTGCACAATAGTTCATATAGTATCAATAAAATATTTAATCCTCTGATACCAAATGTTGGTCTAAGTGGAATCTCAAGAAGGGGTGAATTGAGTTCCTACTTAAAATTTCTATTAAAAATTTTATGTTAAAGATCCCCTAATTTTGAAACAGCCCAGTTAATTAAGGCAGTAGAAATATAAATATTTAGTTGGTCAATAGGTTTCTCAAAGGGTGATTAGTCCTTAGTTGAAACAGTGTAAACCACTTCTTAAACTTTTGAAACAAGTTTACTAAATTAAACACATATGCACACTAACCAGAACTAACTATCAAATTCAATTTAAAAACAATTTTCTGTTTTTGAAATTATAAGCAGCGGAAAATAGAAAATAGAGTATTACAAAATATAGTGCACAGTATAGTTATACAAGAGGTCAGTCTCAAGACAAGACTTAATCCTCTCCACTTGGTGATAGCCTACCACCAAGCAGGTTATATAAATAATAAACTTGATACATAGCCTGTATCAGGCTTTACAACTGTTTTCACAAACTGTCCAGGGCTCAAACCCTCTACAACAGTTCTTCGTGGGAAAAACAAACAATACAGACCACACTCGGTCTCTTCCACGGTTATACGTGGGAAAAAAGGTGTGATTGAAGTTTTATGTGAGGATTTTCAGTATCCTCAAGTTCAAGCACAGGAGACAGTGTGTGTAACAGACAAACACACACTTCTTAGAAATGTAAAATAAAAAGAACACAATAGAGCTAATATTATGAGATTGAGTTTAGAAATATCTATTTGTTTGCAGCTCAACTCTTGACTCTGTGGAGTGAAGAAATTGCAGTTCGAGTCTTTCTCTGGAAGTTTTCTTCAAAACAGAGTGTTGAAACTCTAGGATCTAGCTTTCAGGAACTGAGTGCTTTGCTTCTTGAGTGGGAAGAGAGTTGATGAAGCATAGAAGATAGTCTTGAATTTGTTTTCCCGAAATTATCTTCTTGAAGTTCTTGGGTTCTTAGTATAAGTGTTGGATTGTTCTTTCATTTTCTTCTTTTATTTTTTTGATTAAGCTCTCTTATGCATTCCTTTATCTTCACCTCTAGGCACTCACTTCTCAGGATTCTTGTTTTCTTCCTCAGTCTTCTATTTTATATTTGAGGTCTGACAATAGGAATAAGTACACTACATGAGTTCCTCCTCATACCTCGTACTTTTCCTAGATACGGTCTCTTGATATGTCTATAATCAGCATTAATTAATGTCAGAAGCATTAAATTTACCAAATATGGCTGTTAGAATGATCTTATGAATTTTTCAAAGTCTGGAGTAGAAGAGTGAGCATCGTTAGGCTGGTAACGGTAGCCTTCAGTGGTAGCCTTCTCAACGGTATCCTCCAGCGGTAGCCTTCTCAACGGTAGCCATCAATGGTGCCCTTCAATGGTGACCTTTCATCGGTGACCTTTCATCGGTAACCTTTCATCAGTGACCTTTTATCGGTGACCTTCATCAGTGACCTTCATCGGTAACCTTCATTGGTGGCCTTTCAACAGTGACCTTCAACGGTGACCCTCAACGGTGACCTTTCATCGGTGACCTTTCAATCCGTGACCTTTCCATTGGTGACCTTTCTATCGGTGACATTTCTATCGGTGACCTTCCTATCAGTGACCTTTCTATTGATGACCTTTCAATCGGTGACCTTTCTATTAGTGACCTTTCTATCAGTGACCTTTACATAGATAAATTTTTCATTGTAAGCTTAAATAATAGAACAGTGATATTAAAGATACATAGGTATCACTGGATATAGACTATAAATATTAATGAAACATAATTATTCTATAATTGATACATGATTATCACATGAATGAAACATGATTTGGGATTATCAAAATAGGTGAGTCTAACAATCTCCCCCTTTTTGATAATCACAAATTATGTTAGTGAAAATTTAGCTTTAAGTATTATTGAATCATGGTTAAGCACATTTTCTAATATCTTCAGAGGTGTGTACAAGTAAAATTGAACCATGGTTATTATGGAAAAATAGATAGTATATATATGCAAAGATTCTGTCAACTTAAAAACTTATCACCCCTTCAGGCTTAATAAATTCTCCCCCTTTTTTATTAACAAAAAGAATGTAAGAAAAAAAGAGACAAAAGAGGACTTTATTAATAATGAAGCAAGAGTACAATATACAAAAAGTGTACAAAAGATCCCTATAAAGTAAGATGCCCCAGATTTAATCCACATTAGATATGTCCAAGGGAGATTTGTTTTTGGAAGCTGAGGAGTCAGATCTAGAAGATGGAGGGATATGCCTAGGTATGGTAGTGAGCAGTGTAGGAGGAGTAGCTACAGAAGCATTAGTAGACCTATAGTGAGTGGATCTCTGAGGAATCATAGGAGTCAATCTTCTAATGGCCTGTACAGGAGTCATCAATGGGGCAACACTGGTAGAGCCTGAGGCAGCTGAGGAAGAAGGTAAGGCTGGAGGAACAATTATGGGAGTACAATCCACATGGAGGAAGGGTAAAATAAGATTTTTGAAATCCATAATAATGCTTCATCCTCTTTCCATGGATGAGATAAAGACATCCTTATTCTCCATGAACTTTTCTAAGGCATGAGTTAACTCTCTAAGCCTACTAACATGATCCTTAAATGCCTGAGTGATAGGTGGGATCCTCAAGTTCTCCAACAACAGATTAAAGTGACCATCCATCTGATGCTTAGTATATATCCTTTTGTAGTATAAATCAACTTTCTCTTTGATGTACTTCTGATCTTGAGAAACTTCCCTTAGATAATCTCCCACATGTTTATGAATTTCCCTAGTAGTGGAAATGACTTGAGTCATAGACTAAGGGTCCGAGGTACTCGCATCAGAAAACTTCTCCACTTCTTCTCTGAAAAATGTCCTGAAATCTTCTAGATCAATAGGAGGAGAGGCTGAAGAGGAAGTAGATGCACACAAAGGTGCCATAGTAAAATCCATTGTCTCCTTAAAGGATTTGGTCAGCCCACTGATTAACCTTTTCGAATCATCATCCTGGTCACTCACATGTCCCTCCATAGACTTCTTAAAGTCCTCAAACACAGTGACCATCTGATGAACCACACTTTTAACATATTTAAGATCTCTTTCCACTTGCACCCTTAAATCCATATAGGAGTCCAATCTGGAAATAGATTTTTTCACAAATTCTATAGATTATGCCAAAGTTCTGACCTGATTTTGACATTCCTTTACTTCATGTAGCAAAGATGAGTGAGAGGTAGAAATAACTCTCTTTAAGGCTGATTCTACAACTTCTTGATTTAGGGCCACAGTTCTCTCTATCTCAAAATATTTTTCATCAAAGTGTTTCTTCAAATCTGACATCAATGATTCCAAATCATCCTTCTTCACATAGTCCTGAGGTAAAATCACCACTGGCTGTATAATGGTAGTCTCTGAAACAGAAGGAATTAGAGGGATTCTATTAGGCTTTTCATCATCAGAGTCTCCAAAGTCTAAACCTAAGACCAAAAATCTGGGGTCTTCTGACCAATCTTCTATCTCATGAGCAACAACAACTAAACCAGCAGCAATAGGTTTCTCCCCCTCACTTGGATCATTCTCCTGATCAACCACATTCACCTCTGTCATACTTCCTTGATCAACTTCATCAACAGGAGAGTCCACTACCAATTCTTCTATAGAATCTTCAACTAATGCCATTGCAATTCCAGGTTCAACTGAATCAGAAACCTCTTCATCTACACTTTCTATCATTTCTGTATGTCTTATCAAAGGACTGAGACTTAGACATTCCACTTAACTTTCATTATCATCTGTCTCAAAATCATCATGACTATATTAAATTTTATATTCCTCCTCTGAGGTCTCTCTAATGTCTCTTAAGACATTTTTATCTCCTTCTTCTTCACTGGTTTCATCATCATCATTGTCCCTTAGGACAGTCTCCCTTCTAGGAAATATTCTTGGTGGGATAGGCTCACCAAAAGATACAGTATTGGCACGAGGATTTGAGGGAAGGTCAGGATCACTCCTATCATTTATAGGAGAATCATCTCTTTCTTGCATAATAGCAGCTTCCTCTTCTTTATCTGAGTATGCAGGCTCAACTTCATCTGGCTTTAGTCTAGGGTCTCTCTTATTCTTAGGCCTAGTGGGATGATTAACAGGGTTGAATTACTCATATAGATTAACCTCATCATTTTCCCATTTTCTTTCCCAAGGGTTCTAGTTTATCTTCATCAACTTAAAAATCATCTTAGTAATGTAGAAATTGTCCCTTAAAACAACTCTTTCCTCCTTAGTTGCAACAAATCCTTTTACTTTAAACATTAAGAATATCAATCTGTCATGGAACAAAGCATTGGATTTAGAACTGGGCTTTGTCAAATCCAGTAATTGAATCATCATCAATATACACAAATTTATCTTTCGTCCATGTTTCAATAGATACAAAAGAAATATTTCATGATGCTTCAAGGTAGAAAAGTCCCTCTCCTAGGACTCAAAACATGCTAAACAAATTTAAAAAGTAACTTGTCTTCTCCTTTCATTTCAGCAGCAATCACTTTCATAAGGATCTCATTCCCTATCAGTTCAACCAGAGCTTCTTCATAACAGAAGAACTCACTAGTGGGAGCTACCACTCCTGAGTAGTAATCAAAAATCCATTCATATGGAACTCTTAAACAGTTAGCCCATTCAATATAGGAGAATCTCACACTTACTCCATTTACCTTTGAAGACATACGAGTTTCATTATCAGACTTCTCGAACTTCATAGATTCATAAAACTCCTTCACTAGCTTCAAGTAATAGGGTCCATTGTTATTTGAAAATCACTCTACCCAACCCTGAGCTTCAAGTGCTTGTAGCACTATAGAACTGCTCGACATCAGACATTCTGAGCTTAGTTCCTTCTCAACCACGATTTCCCTCTTAGAAAATGTGGATTGATCAGCTTTTCCACTACCTCACTTCCACTACTAAACCCAGCTCGAGGTCTCTTAGGGTTCGGAGCATCCCCTTCATCACTTACCATCGGTCTCTTCAATCTTTCCATTTCAATCTGGAGCGGTTCGAGGGTTTAGGTAGAAGGTTAGGTTCTAAGGTTAGGGAGAAAAAGATTCGGGAGAGGTTTGAAGTGGATCAAAATGTGGTGTGTTATTTATTTTTATCATTTAGGGAATGAAAAATAAATCATGTAAAATAAATGAGTAATACTAAAAGCATTTCAGATTTCGACAGAAAAACACAAAGTCCCCGAAAAGTCAACTATTGGTAAGGTGTCGACGGTGAGGTCACAACGGTGAGGTCCAATGGTGAGGTTCAACAGTGAGGTCCAACGGTGAGGTTCCTAATAGTGAGGTGCAACGGTGAGGTTCCAATGGTGAGGTTCCAACGGCGAGGTCCAACGGTGTGGTCCAATAATGAGGTTCCTAACGGTGAAGTCCAACGGTGAGGTTCAACAGTGAGGTCCAATGGTGTGGAAATTGCCCGCAGCCCCGAATTGCCTCTAAGTGGCGCCTATCTCCTCTCTCGCGCACCTAGGGTTTAATTTATGCCATCTTTCTCCTCCCCCCTCCAACACATCGGTGTGGCATGGCATCGGTAGTCGGGATCCCGCCTCAGTGTCAGCATGGCCAGATGATGAAGGATCGCTGCTGGTGAAGTGATATTTGGATTATCGGCTCGGGGATTTGTCTGGATCTCAGTTGGATTCCAGCGTGGCTTGGAATTGGCACAGTGTCGACATGGCTTGGTGATGGCTTCTGGATTCAAGGTCTGATCTCGGCTGGCCCTCAGATTCGGGTGTTTTCCGGCGTGTCTCGGTGTCTGCTCCGAAGTGGCTCAGAGGGGGGGGGATTTTATGGTTGTTGGTTATCGAAGGTGGATTTGTAGATCAGCGGTTTGTGGTTCAGTTTCATTCTTGTATGTTTTCTGTTGTGGATGTTGGTATTGTTGTGGTGGTGCATCGCCGGTTTATCCTCCCCTTCGGGTTACTAAGAATCAGCTCCATGCTTCATGGTTTATCCTCCCCTTTGGGTTGCTACAGATGTTGTTGAAGGGTTCCTCGTGGATGCAGAGGGAAGTTCCTGTGGCGCTTTGCAGCGGGGGAGTTCAGATTCTCAGCTTCCCCCTTTAAGTTCCTTTTTGGTGTGAATCTATTTTGGTGCGGTTTGTTGGTCTGCGGAGTGTCGATTGGATCATGGTTGCGCTGCAGTGGATGCGGAGTGGGGTGCGACGTCTGGATGGCTTGTATTTCCTCGTTCTTGTTTCTTTGTCTCCCTTTGTGGATGAGCTCTTTAGGTCATCTCACATCGTTGGAGGGTTGGGAGAAATTCGACTGGAGTTCGCCGACGGGCTTTTGGATTTGGGCTGGTGTCGACGGTTGCATCAGTGGGCGCTTGAGGAGAATAGTTCTATGGTTTGACCTGATTTTTTGATATTTGTGTTCCCTATTTCATGGTACCTCGGTCTTCTCTTGACGATTTCAACTCCATCTATGAAGGTCTGTCATTTTGAATGCTTGTTCATCCCATTGTGTTTGAAGGTTGTTTGTTGTGATGCCTTGTATTGTTTTTTGTGTGGAAGTGATAAAGTGTAGAAGTGATGAAGTGTGGAAGTGATGAAGTGTGGAAGTGAGGAAATGGTGAAGTGATGAAATGGTGAATTCATGTATGGTTTCTCACTTTTTCCTCAAAAGTGTTGACATTTTAATAAAAAATAATTTTCAGTCAGGTCCAATGGTGAGGTCCAACGGTGAGGTTCAACAATGAGGTGCAACAGTGAGGTTCCAAACTTAACAGTTTATCATACCTAACTCATATTTGATGTAATTTAACCTCTCAGAACTCATAGATTTTGTGAATATATCATCCAATTGGTGTTCAGTGCCAATGAATTCAAGATTGATATCACCTCTTTGATAATGATCTCTCAAGAAGTGTTGTATCACATAAATGTGCTTTTTCCTAGCACGAGATACTAGATTTTTAGAGATGTTAATAGCACTTGTATTATCACAGTTTATAGATACATGTTTGAATTTATATCCATAGTCTAGTAATGTGTGTTTCATCCACATAATTTGAGCACAACAACTACTAGCAGCTATATATTCAGCTTCGGCAGTAGATAATGCAATAGAATTCTGTTTCTTACTACACCGTTAAACTAGTGACATGCCCAAAATGTGACATGTTCCAAAGGTTCTCTTTCTATCTAACTTGCAACCAGTAAAGTTAGAAATACTTTTAATAAAAAGAGTAGGATCAGATTTTCCTTAAGTAAAACCTTTTGAAATAAGAAAAGAACTAATTATGTCATACCAAGCTCTTGGAGCTTGTTTTAGACCATAAAGAGCTTTAGAAAGTTTAAAGACATGATTTGAAAAATGGGGATTCGTAAAACCATGGGGTTGTTCAAAAAATACATCCTCAACTATGTACCCATTCAGATGAGCTGCATAAACAAGTAGTATCCTAATGACTTCTAGTTGAGCTACAGGTGAAAAGGTTTCCTCATAGTCTATTCCTTCTTCTTGACTATATCTTTGTGCAACTAGTCTAGCCTTGTTTCTAACAATGTTTCCAGATTCATCAACTTTATTTATAAATACCCATTTATTGCCTATGGTCAAAGTGTCTTTAGGTCTTTATAATAATTCCCAAACCTTGTTTCTTTCAAACTAATTTAATTCTTCTTGCATAGCTATCACTAAAAATTCATCATTTATAGCATCATTAATATTTTTAGGTTCAAGCTGTGAAAGAAAGGCTTGATGTTCAACTTGGTTTCTCAGAGAAGCTCTATTTTGTGTTCCTCTATTTAAATCGCCTACTAAAGCATCTAAAGGATGATTCTTGACAGTTCTAATGCCTCTAGAAAGAGTTGAACTAGACTTCTCATGGTTTTCTATAGATTCATATTCACCATGCTCGGATTCTGGAATGTTTCCAAAACTGGTTATTTTCACTAAGGGTTCACTGTCTTTATCATTAAGGTCCAAAATTGACATATCTTCCTCAAGATGTTCAAAGGAGGTTTTGGGTTCATGTGGATCAGCCTCATCAAATTTGACATGAACTAATTCTTCCACATGTTTGGTTCTTTTATTGAATACTCTATAAGCTTTACTAGAGATTGAGTAACCTAGGAAAATTCCTTCATCACTCTTGGAAGCAAATTTGTCAAGATTATCCTTAGTGTTAAGAATAAAGACTTTTCAACCAAAAACTCTAAAGTAATTAACATTAGGCTTCCTATTATTCTAGATCTCATAAGGGGTTTTCTTAAGAACAGGTCTAATTAAGACTCTATTGATGATGTAACAAGTTGTATTAACAGCTTCAGCCCAAAAATAGATAGGTATATTATACTCATATAGCATAGTCTGGGGAATCTCTTGAAGTGTCCTATTTATTCATTCTACAAATATATTTTGTTGAGCTGTTCTAGGAGAAAAGAAATTGTGATTATAGCCATTTTTGAGCAAAAAGATTCAAATTCATGATTTTTAAACTCACGGCCATGATCACTTCTCAAGGTCTTAATTCTAAGTCCACTAAGATTTTCTACAGACTTTGAATATTTAATGAAGTAAGAACATGATTCACTTTTGTGAGCTAGAAATTATACCCAAGTATATCTAGAAAAATCATCTACAAGAACATAAACGTAGTGCTTCCCATTTAAACATGAAACTCTAGATGGTCCAAACAAATCCATGTAAATCAACTCAAGCAGTTGAGAAGTAAAAACTTCTTTCTTTGGTTTGAAAGAAACTTTGTGTTGTTTTCCTTTTTGACAAGGATTAAAAACATTGTTATGTGGGAATTCCGATTTAGTTTAGTCTCTAACTAAGCCTTTCCTAGTTAGTTTCCTAAGTGAGTGCACATTACAGTGTCCTAATATTTTGTGTCATAACCAGGATTCCTTATGAAATGCATTTAAATAAGAAAAAATTTTCTTGGTTAAAGATTTTAAATCAACAATATATACATTTTCTTTTCTAAGAGAAATGAATATTAAATCATTTTTAAAATTAAAAAAATTTGATGCATCATTTTCAAATTTAACATTGAAACCATCATCACACAACTGAGAGATACATAGTAAATTGTATTTTAACTCATCAACAAAAAGTACTTTTCAAATTAATATAGTATTACAGTTACCAATTTGGCCTAAGCCGACGATCTTCCCTTTGGCATTATCACCAAATGTGACATGTCAACCATCAAATTTAATTTGGCTCTTGAAGCATGAATAGTCTCCTGTCATATGTCTTGAACATCCAATGTCCAAGTATCATAGGGTTTTACAGGAGCTCTTCAGACAATTTTTCTGAAAAACAGATTAAGTGTAGGGTAACTTTGGTACCCATATTTTCTTGGGTCCAGAGAGGATAACAAGTATGGATTTAGGAACTCAAACTTGTCTCACAGGTTTCCTATAATCAACAGATATTTTTTGACACATAAACCCTTTGTTAGGTACTTTAGAGATTTTTTTTCAAAAGATGTTCCAAAACTTGAACTAGTAGTGAACTGTCTAGATTTTGGAACAAATTTGTTTTTAATAATCTTTCTCTGTCCTGGTTGATATCCTAGACGAGTTGTGTATTTTGGAGCAATCTATTTCCCTAGAAACTGAGTCAGGGTATCTCAACATGCAGTAAACTTCTCAAGATCCCTTTTTAACTGCTCATTTGATAATTTAAGTTCAATATTTTCTTTTAATAGCTGAGCAAAATTTTCTCTCACAATATCCAAATCAGACTTACAATTGGCATTTAAAGCATGTTGTATTTTCAATAATTTATATTTATCCTTGAGTTCATTAAAGGTATCCTCAATCATTCCACAATATTCAAATAGTTCATCCTTAGTCATATTATCATCATTATTTGATTCACTTTCATTCCTAGAATAATAAGCATTATGTATGGGAGAATTTGGCATTACCTCATATGTTTCTGTCATGAAACACAGGTTTGCATGTTTGTTCTTCTGAATATCAGAAGTTTCAAATCCACTGGAGCCATATTCTAAAGTACTCCAAGTAGTTTTCATAGCCTTTTTATATCTGTTGCCCTTGTCTTCATATTTCTTCTTAAATTTCAGCTTGGGGAAATCGGCCTACACATGGCCTTTACATTTACACTCATACCAGACTATCTCATTTGTGTTGTCATTCCACTTTCTTTCCTTTTTCCATCGTCCTTTACTATCATACCTTCCTTTATAGTTTGACTTTCTAAAGAACTTCTTACGGTAGAACTTCTTGAATCTCCTAGAAATACGAGTCATCTCATCATCACTGTCAGAATCTGAGTCTTCACTGGTGGAAGTGTCTACAGGATCTTGAGATTTTTCTTTATCTTTTCTCTTTGAGGTAGCAGTCTTAAATGCTACAGATTTATTTCTTGGTTCTTCATTTTCTTCTTGATTTACCTTAAACTCTTCTTCGTACATCATAATTTTTCTAATTAGTTCCTTCACCGATAGTTTTCCTATGTCACGAGATTCTCAGATAGAAACAGAAGTTCCTCTCCGTCTGTCAGGTAGGCATCGAAGCAACCTCATAATCTGATCCATCATGTTTGGTAACAATTTTTAAAAGAAAAGAAAAGAAACTGTTTTGGTGAAAATGACACAAATAACCTTTGTTTAAAAATAACACATATCAGATTAAAGGGCATACATTCTCAATATAAAAAACAAATATCGATTAGATCCGTACGTACACCACACCGACCACCATATATTAATACAAATTATAAAATTTTAAAAAATTAACTAAAGATAATCAAAATTATTTATACAATTTATTAATTCAAAATTATTAATTTATGGTAATCAAAATTATACATTCAAAATTATTAATTAAAAAAATTATTAATTAAAAAAATTATTAATTCAAAATAATTATTAATTAAAAATAATTACTAATTCAAAATAGTTATTAATTCAAAATATTTATTAATTCAAAATTAGTTATAAATTATTTATATAAACTATTAGTTCAAGAAAATAATAATTATTTATATTCAAGATTATCTATAATCAGAATTATTTATAAATTATTTATGATTATTTATATATGTATAATTAGTTATAATCAAAATTATTTATATACACATTATCAAAATTATTTATATTTTATTGTTATTATTTCTAAATTATTTATATTTGATTGTTATTGTTATTATTATTTATATTTGATTGTTATTATTATTTATAAATTATTTATATTTGATTGTATTATTATTTGATTGTTATTATTATTTATATAGAGGTCTAAGGGTAATATGGGAAATATGTAAAATATTTGAAAGGGATTGAAGATTTCCGTTGGAATCGTCCCGATTTTGGGACGATTCGAAATTAGATGAAATCGCGTGTGGGAGAGAAATGTGTTTTTCTCCCTCCCGATGCCTCGCGTTTCTCTCCTTCAGGATTTGATAACCAAACGAGAGATTCTCGTTTCTCTCCTTCCAAATCGTTTATTTTCTGCCCATATCTCCCCTGCCAAACGAGCGCTAAAGCTTACTTCTGCTGCTCGTACTGTAGGGTCAAGGCCTTCATCTTTTCTTTCAAATGGTGGTGTGGGTTTCACAGAGGATGAACCAACGACGCAGCATCCTCTGGATCCATCCCGGGCCTGGCATTATTTTCAAGATTAGGTCCTTGCTTTTGCTCCAGAACGACGATCTAGTACCAAGTTGAAACTGGCATTTTAAATGAAACTTCTCAGTATCCAACCATTCCCAGAAGCCTTCTTTTAATCGGTTCCCAGAGGGAAACTCCGCCAATGTGTACGGCAGCTGGCGGCGGCAGAGATGGTGTTCGAGTTGCTGGAAAGCTCGAGCAATGGGGAGAAGTAAAATGGAAGGATCAAAATACCAAGCGAGTAGAGAAGTGCGAGCTTACGGGGTTATGAAACGCTTGAGGCGAAGGGGCTGCAAAGGGTGGAAATCCTAAGAAAATTCTACCACAGTAATGGTCCGAATGGTCGTCACCCTTTTACAGACCTTCCGATCCCATTTTAAAATATTTATATTTTTTATTAATAACTTAATTAATATTTAATTTAATAAGTGGTTGTTCATATAATAAATAAGTCACATATAATGTATGTGATTAAAAATTATGCACATTCATCTGACAATAATGTATAAATAAATGGAGTAAAATTTAGAAAAAAGGGGACTGAAGATTATGATGTTGAGTTCACATATAGACATTGATATTGTACTTTTTGTTCCACCATATTAGATAAACAAGCTTGTAAAAATAGGAGATTTGTTGGCAATTTGTTTCAAATTAAGCTTAATTTGAATGATGATCATTATAGTCTAAGAAAAATTACATATGAGAATGGTTCATATTACTAAAAATTACTACAACATCAATGTCAAGCAATATGGAAAATGTGAGTATTAATTATGTGTCAAGTACCTACAAATAATATTGAAAATATATGAATTAAGTAGTGAGGTTGTCAATTTGATACAGGTCAGTTGGTTAAACCTCCCGACTGATTAGCATGGAGTCTGAACTCAAGATACTTCATATGTTGGAGTTGGTTCCCTAGAATCAACTATTATATACATTCGATTACTGTAATATTCATAGTCTTGAATATTAATTAATTATTTATCACATAATGATCATTCTTTTGCGTGACATCTGTGTGCTAATGTCATTTGGTACTTGTCGTATTGAAAGGTTATATCAATTCTATGTTATATCAAGAACCTAAGAGTGTTCTGATAGTATTCTTAAATATATGTTTTATAGCAGAATGATATCATTTAACGAGATTGTTAGAGGAGGGGTGGCGTAGGCGACACATTTCTCCATGGTGGGAGGCAGTGTTTGTAATGTCTTGGATTTTTCGTGTATTATTTTTAAATATTATATGGAATTATTACGAGACCATACTTTTCAATGCCCTACTTAATCCTTCTAACAGGAGCGGATCAATGTCGTGATGAACAACGACGAAAGTTCATTCCTCAATTTTGGTTTATTGAATTTTCTTCCACTTTTCTTCGCGTTCTTCGCGTTCTTCGTGGGACAACAAACAACAGATCGTTGCGCATCCGTTTCGCAACATAACAATCCCAAATTGAAGATCTGACATCGCAACAACCTAGTGGGGGTGTGACGACGATGACAGATGACAAATCGGGTTGGATCAGGAGATACCGTTCTTCGAGCATTCTTCGCACGGGTGGATTAATATGTGTATTCGAAGCCGATCGGAGGTCCAAAATAAATATAATTGGCTATGCTGTGTCGGGGTGACCAAAACCCTTCAGTTTTGTGACGAACGGATGGCTAGATTGAAGATCAGAGGAGCCCCGAGGTGCGGCGATGAAGAACGTCGGTTTTGGAAATTTCCACAATACATGACGTGTATCCGGATGAACACACCATGTGGTATCGGTGGTAGAGGATAGGGTTTCGGGTGTTAGACAGGTATCACACGGCATGTGACCCCGGTCACACGGTGTGTGGACCTTCCTCGAAGCTTGGTGTGTATTCTGAGAAGTACATAGACACGAGATGGACTACACAGCTTTGGAACATGGCGTGTGGACCCCATGCGGCATGGTAGAGGTGACTACGTGGGACTCGGTGTGTATCCAGGGGATACACGGGCACGAGGTGAAGTACCCGACCGTGTAATCCACCACACAGTCGGGCGAGGCTAGTAGCGCGGGTCACCCCATGTTCCGGTTACATGGGTTGGCGTACATGGGTTACGACCGTGTACGGGCACACAACCACGTACACGGAGCTGACCCTAGTTACTCGGACACGGTGTGTAATATTTACTACACGTCGTGTACTGACTTTTCTACATGACCAGCCTTATGACACAGGTCTTTGTACACAGGCAGTACCCGGGGTCAGAAGACACGACATGTTACATTTACACACGCCGTGTACTTTTCAGTACATGGCTCGATCACCTTATCCACCGTATCTTGGACATGTTTTGTCTGGGTTAGTTCCCCTTTTTCTCATTCCCCTGAAGGTTAGGTATCATTTACTTCTACAGGAGTATGATCCCTTCAGTGGGAATTTCCGAGATAGAGTCAAGTATCCCTCCGAGAGGCCCGGAACGAGATCCTCTATCCATTCTTGACCCTAGGTAGAATCAGGTATTGATGTGACCATCTCCACAAGGCACTGATCCTCTACCTAGCGTGTGAATTCGGATGAGTTGCGGTATTCGCCAAGGTCCTGGTAGTAATCCTCATATGTGTATTGTGATCTTTCCCCACTCAGGAGTGTGTTCTCCCGGAATGAGTGTATCTATCTCTCGTGGCTTTTCCCGATGGACAATACTTCTTGGACGGACGACATTAGAGCTATCAGACTCGCAGAGTGAGTTCTCCCGGATGAGTGCTTCGGGGAATCATCGAACTAAATGCCTAGTGGGGGTATGGGGTTGTGTGACTTGTCTCTAGACCGCGGGTCTGTGTTTTGAGTATATCTGGATTGTGTTCTCCTATTATATGTTCAGTAGACATATATTGCGTAGAGATGACTATACCTTTCCTTTGTGTATTACTTTGTGGTTTTTGGGTTCCTCTACTAAGTATTGTTATACTCACCCCTCCATGGGCTTTTCCTGCACGTGTCGTGTCTTGTGCAGATGAGCAGCCTTTTGACAGAGTCCAGGGTGGACCGGGTCATGACTGAGATTTCTGAGTTCCCTACAGGCTGAGGTGTTCCTACGACTACGAGCATCAGTCCCAGTACCTCTTTGTATTTACAGGTTGGACTTTTTAGTTTTTAGACACTTGTTTTTGGTGGGCATGTATTCTGGCCCAGTTTACTTTCAGTACTTTACCTTCCGTCGTACTCTCTTGGTTGGATTTGGTTGTATGCATGCATTTTGTTCCTTAGTGGTTTTTACATTTCAGCATCGTGGTCTTGGAGATGTGTGCGTGTGTACAAGTACTTAGGCAATGCCTCCCATGTAAGTAATATGCCTACTCAGTGCTAGTCACCAGCCCCTGGCCTATTAGAGGCGAGCTTGGGGAGTCGCGGAGCGGGCCCCACTGGGACGGGTCATGACATAGTGGTATCAGAGGTGATCGGTTCTACCTTAGTACCAAGAGTTTGTGAGATTGGTTTGGGGAAACAGTGTTAAGTGTTTCGAACTTGAATTTCAGGCCAGAGACTCCAGTGTTGGTGCGGGCGGCCAACATATCTACACACCAGGATTCTGATAACCTGCTTTTCTACTCGGTACATGAAAACACTAGTTGCAGGGAAGTAAAATATTGGTACTTGCATCATATAGGAATGGGTTTTGTTTTCCATGTCCTTTGTGTCAGCTATCCAGATATACTCATTAACCATGGTACATCTTATTTCCTTACAGGATGCCTCTGCAACGCATACCCACTTGGATTCAGCAGCACGATCATGACGATGACCCCCTTAGTGATGAGGCTTCGATACTGGGACCAGTTCCCCAGGCGTTGCCACCAGGTGGTGCACTTGCTATGCCACCACCAGTGGAGTAGATCATGGTACCTACAGTACATATCGACAAGGGGCGCAGGCTTGGCGCGCTCTATGAGTTACAGAGACAGAGACCCCTCAAGTTTCGAGGCAAGCCCAACCCTCAGGTTTCGAGGCAAGCCCAACCCTCAGGTGGCTAAGGACTGGCTTGAGGCGGTGACCAGAGTTTTCCATCTAGTAAGGACACCAACGGACCAGATGGTGATCCTAGGAGCGAGCCTTCTTCAGGATTCGGTGGAACGATGGTGGAGTCTGACCACACAGACTCACGACGCGGATACTATTTCATGGACAGAGTTTGAGAAACTCTTTAGGGAGGGGTTATCTCCAGTTACACTGAGAGAAATGTGCATCCAAGAGCTTCTTCAACTTCAGTAGGACAGTTTGACGGTAGATGACTATTCATCAAGGTTCACCAACCTCTCCCGGTACTCAGTGGATATGGTTAGGGATCAGTACTTCATAGCTCGGACCTTCAAGTGTGGTCTGCGACGGGACATCCGAGCTAGTGTCGTGCTTCTATACATTTCGACATATTCTAGAGTGCTCGAGTGTGCCTTGGTGATCGAGAGATTCTTGGCAGAGTAGAGACAACCAACTACAATTAGCAGCAGACAGACAGGTGCAGAGACCTCGTCAGTAGGGAGCTTCCATTAGGCAAAAGTATCAGGATGTGGGAGACATCATAGGAGGACCCAGGATAGAGGATCGACGGTCCAGGGCTCTCAGGCTGGATCCAGTCAGCCTAGGAAGAAGGGATGCTACACGTGCTACAGTAGGGGAAATCTCACTAGAGATTGTCCGACTCATCGAGCTGCTGACAGGGAGGTGGTGGATGGACCACTGAGGCAGAGGCAGAAAATGGAGTAGACAGACCCTCCAGGTGGCGGATGTGGTAGAGGATCTGGGAGAGCTGCAGGTGGTGGCACAAGCTTCGATTTACTTCCACCACCACCCCCAAGAGTTCCGCACCAGGCTCAGGGAGTTGGGGGACAGGGGCGGGGACAACTGCATGCAGTTGAGGCGTACGACCCATGAACTCCAGAGATGATCCAAGGTACAATCTATGTCTTTTCTACCTTATCTTCTGTACTTATAGACAAGGGTTCCAGTCATTCATTCCTCGCCACATGACTTGTGCGAAACCTTGAGATTCTGGTAGAGTCTTTGACTCGATCCTTACATTTAGAGACACTTATGGGAGGAGTCTTGATGATCACGCACCTTTGCAGACAATGTGATATTACCCTTGGAGGCGAGAGTTTCGGTTATAACCTCTTGGTGGTAGCGTAGATACCTTATGACGTCATTCTCAGTATGGATTGGTTATCTTCGGTCCATGCCCAGATTGATTGTTTCAGGAGAAGAGTGCGGCGAGTCCATAGTGATGGGATAAGGTTTTCCTTTGTTAGAGAAAAGGAGACCCAGGCAGCATAGAACGATATCATTCATAAGAGGGTGCATCCAATCACTCATGGGTTGGCTAGCCTTACCCTCGGAGCAGTAGATTTTATGAGTTCTCAGTTCCCAACAGTAGTGGTAGAGTACGTAGATGTGTTTCCAGAAGATGTTCCAGGACTACCTCCCCGTCGGGAAATCGACTTCTGCATTGACTTACACCCCATGATGGCACCGATTTCATCACTATCATATCAGATGGCTGTCGTAGAGCTTCGTCAGCTGAGGGTGCAGTTGGAGGATTTGCAAAGCAAGGGTTTCGTAAGACCGAGTGTTTCACTGTGGGAAGCCCCAATTTTGTTTTCCAAAAAGGCAGATGAGAGTTTGAGGTTGTGCATGGATTACTGGTGCCTGAACCAGGTGATGGTGAAGAATAAATATCCACTTCCTTGGATCGATGACCTCTTCGACCAGCTGATAGGGGAACAATGGTTCTTTAAGGTTGACCTTCTATCAGGTTATCACCATTCACGAGTATGGGATGAGGATATTCTGATGATGACATTCAGATGCCGCTAAGTGGAAGATTCTCTTAGCAGAAGGTTGAGATCACAACTGTTGAGTGTGGCGACAGAGTAGTTAGCCATGTTGTAGTTATCCTTCGTGCACAGAGAGGATGCAACTTACCTACAGTCGATGGTTGTCACCCCTCCACTCTTACAATGATTTAGGGAGGAACAACCTGGGTATGTAGACTGTGAGGCTTTACATGCTCAGTTATCCATAGGACATGCTCCTGATGGATATTCGCAAGGTGGGGAGCACATACTTCTTTTCAGAGGATGCACTGTTGTACCAGTGGCGTTGTGAGAAGAGGTATTGAGGGAGTTTCATACATATCCCTTAGCGGTACATCTTGGAGTGGAAAAGATGTACCGGGATCTCTGATGACAGTTCTGGGGGTTAGGCATGAAGAAGGAAGTAGTAGAGTTCGTTTCTCGATGCCTTACATGCCAGCAGGTGAAGGCTGAATACCAGGTTCTAGTGGGATTAGCTCACCCCTAGAAGTTCCAGAGTGGAAGTGGGATGGACTGTCGATGGACTTTGTGACAGGACTACCACATACATCCAAGGGGCAGGATTCCATTTGGGTGATCATTGACCGACTCACCATGTCATCCCACTTCCTAGCTATCAGGGAGCAGAGTTCCGTAGAGAGCTTGGGATGCCTCTATGTGCAGGAGATAGTTCGGCTTCATGGCGTCCCTTCAAAAATAGTATCGGATCGAGATGCCCATTTGAAATCCCGGTTGTGGAAGGGATTGCAAGAGGCTTTTGGGACTCAGTTACACTTGAGAACGGCATTCCATCCCCAGGCCGATGGTCAGACGGAGAAGACCATTTAGGTTATGGAGGATATGTTACAGGCCTGTATCTTGGAATTTGGTTGGAGTTGGGAGGACTACCTACCATTGGTGGATTTTTCATACAACAACAGCTACCACTCCACCATTGGTATGGCTCCGTTGGAGGCTTTATATGGGAGACCCTTTCAGCCACTGCTTTGCTGGACCGACCCTGGAGAGTAAACACTCATGGGTCCATAGTTAGTACGAGCTACCACTGAGAAGGTGCAGATCATCCGGGAGTGGATGAAGACTGCACAGAGCTGGTAGAAGTCTTATGCTGACAAACAATGGAGACCTTTGGAGTTCGAGGAGGGTGACCACGTCTTTCTTCGGGTGTCACCTCAATGAGGGTTATGGAGATTTGGCCAGGGCGACAAGCTATCTCCAAGGTTAATCGGACCTTTCCAGATACTGTGTAGAGTTGGCAAGGTGGCGTACCACCTAGCTCTATCGCCACAGTTGCATCAAGTACATGATGTGTTCCACGTGTCACAGCCGAGGAGGTATGTGCATGACCCATCGCACGTCATCGACTGGGGAAAGTTGGACATCGAGGATGGGGTGACCTTTGCTGAGTACCTGGTGGAGATCGAGGATCGACAATAGAGGATCCTTTGTGGGGGATCAATTACCTTGGTGTGCGTTCGTTGGCAGTATGGGAATCTTCAGGAGAGCACGTGGGAGCGGGAGGCCTAGATCCATGCCCAGTACCCACATCTTTTTGAGCAGCCTTTGTTCTTTCTTTTCAGGGACACAAAGGCCCAAGGTGGGGAGAATATAATGTCTCAGATTTTCCATGTATTATTTTTAAATATTATATGTAATTATTACAAGACCATGATTTTTGATGACGTGTGATTTCGAGGCTCGAAGTTCCTAGAATAAATTTTTAAAATAAATTAAAATTTTAAATAGCGTGCACGAGCGGTTTTCCTGAAAAAGTGGAATATCTTTTAAATGGGTGCTCAGATCAGAAATCTGAGGGCATCGTTGTGTTTAGAGTAGTGACTTTACCTTAGGCGAGGCCTAACATCGACCGGCCCGGGTCATCGGCAAGAGTTAGGTTTTTGGACGTTTTAAGGGAAATGAAATAAATTAATAATTTATTTTATTTTAAAATGTTTCCTTTTTGCCTAGCGACCTAATTTCCTCCGCTTTAAATTCCTGCTTATGGATAGTTCGCAGGGTTAGCCGTATAATCCTATGAAATTGAGGATTTTTAATTAGAGCTTTGGAGGAGAACCCATTGGCGGACGACGACGACGCGAGCGATCGACGCCTCTCGAAATCGACAAACCTCACCAATGAACACGACGCGGCGATCATTATTCCACCGAATCGAGGTAGGGGTTGTTATTTCGATTCTTCTTTTCCCCTTTCTTGGATTAAACGACGAACATGGGTCAACCCAAGAACAGGTTGATCTGTGGATCGTACGTTCTTGCGGGAGGGTTATTAATTTCCATTTCTTTCAGGGTTTGATTCAAGAAATTGATATGATAGTTGTCTGTTTATTTTTTGATTCACCCTGCTTAATCCTTCTAACAGGAGAGGATCAACGTTGTGATGAACGACGGTGGAGGTTCATTCCTCAATTTTGGTTTATTGAATTTTATTCCTCTTTTCTTCACGTTCTTAGAATTCATTGTGGGATGATGAAAAACGGATCGTTGTGCATCCATTTCACAATGAAACGATCCCAAATTGAAGATCTGACATCGCAACGATCTAGTGGGGGTGCGACGACGATGGAAGATGATGAATCGGGTTGGATTGGGAGATATCGTTCTTCGAGCGTTCTTCACATGGGTAAATTAATACGTGTTTTGGGAGCCGATCAGAGGTTTGAAACCAACGAAATCATCTATGTGGTGTCATGGCAACCAAAACCATTTAGTTTCGCGATGAACATACAACTGGATCGAGGATTGGAGGAGCCCCGAGGTGTGGTGATGGAGAACGTCGGTTCTTGAAATTTCCGCAATACACGGTGTGTATCCCGATGAAAACTCCATGTGGTATCGGTGGCAGTGGCTAGGGTTTCAGGTGTCAGATAGGTATCAAACGGCATGTGACCCCAGTCACATGGCGTGTTGGACCTTCCCCGAAGCTCGGCGTATATTCTGGGAAGTACACAGACACGGGATTGACTACACGGCTTCAAAACACAGTGTGTAGACCCTACGCGACATGGAAGAGGCGACTACATGGGACTCGGCATGTATCCAGAGGATACACAGACATGAGGTGAAGTACACGGCTGTGTACTCCACCACACCGCCTGCCAAGGCCAGTAGCGCAAGTCACCCCATGTTCCGGTTACACGGGTTGGCGTACATAGGTTACGGCCGTGTACGGGCACACAACCGCGTACACTGAGCCGACCCCAGTTACTCGGACATGGCGTGTAATATTTACTACACGTCGTGTACTGACTTTTCTACATGACCAGACTTAAAACACAGGTCGTTGTACATAAGCAATACCCGGGGTCAGATGACACGGTGTGTGACATTTTTACACACTGTGTACTTTTCAGTACATGGTTTGATCGTCTTGTCCACCGTATCTTGGACATGTTTCATTTGGGTTAGTGCCCCTTTTTCTCATTCTCCTAAAGGTCAGGTATCATTTCCTTCTATAGGAGTATGATCCCTTCAGCAAGAATTTCCGAGATTGAGTCAGGTATCACTCTGAGAGGCCCATAGCGAGATCCTCTATCCATTCTTGACCCTAGGTTGAGTCAGGTATCGACGTGACCATATCCATAGGGCACCGATCCTCTACCTAGTAGGAGAATCCGGATGAGTCGTAGTATCCACCAAGGCCCTCATAGTGATCCTCATATGTGTATCGTGATTTTTCCCCACTCAGGATTGTGTTCTCCTGAAATGAGTGTATCTATCTCTCGTGGCTTTTCCCGACGGACAATACTTCTCAGACGGACGACATTAGAGCTATCAGACTCGTGGAGTGAGTTCTCCAAGATGAGTGCTTCGTGGAATCTTTGAACTGAATCCCTAGTGGTGGTATGGGGTTGTGTGACTTGTCTCTAGACTACGGGTCTAGGTTTTGAGTATATCTAGATTGTGTTATCCTATTATATATTCCATAGACATATATTGCATAGAGCAGACTATACATTTCCTTTGCGTATTGATTTGTGGTTTTCGGGGTCCTCTAATGAGTATTGTTATACTCACCCCTGTATGGGCTTTTCCCGCACGTGTCGTATCTTGTGAAGACGAGCAGTCTTTTGACAGAGTCTAGGCCGAACCAGGATAGGACTGGGCTTTCTGAGTTCCCTATAGGTTGAGGTGTTCTTACGACTATGAGCAGTAGTCCCAATACCTCTTTGTGTTTATAGGTTATACTTTTTAGTTTTCAGACTCTTGTTTTTGGTGGGCTTGTATTCTGGTCTAGTTTACTTTCAGTACTTTACCTTCCGTCGTACTCTGTTTGTTGGATTTGGTTGTATGAATGCATTTTGTTCCTTAGTGTTTTTTACATTTCAGCATTGTGGTCTTGGAGATGTGTGTGTGTGTGTACAAGTACTTAGGCAATGCCTCCCATGTAAGTAATATGCCTACTCGGTGCTAGTCACCAGCCCCTGGCCTATTGAAGGTGGGCTTAGGGAGTTGCGGCGTGGGCCCCACTGGGACGGGTCATGACAGTGTTGCACAACCCAGCCCACAAAAAAACCCAAATAGTAGGACCCTAGCTAGAACAATGAACTTCGAAAAAGAAAGAGAGATACAAAAATGGAACATAATAAACCCCGATGGGCACAGTATCATGCAAAATACTATAGTGAGAATAATAAAAACAATATAGGAAAGATAAAGAAGACGAGATTTACATGGTTCAGATCTCTTGATCCTACTCCATGCTGAGAACACAACCCACACCCATTTTTCCTTATTATTGTGAAAAGAATCTAATGACATATTACAATTTCAAAATCATGGAAGAAGAATTAATAATAATAATAATAATAGACAACACAAGAGGAACCAAACACCTATTCACACAAGGAACAAAAAAGTGACAATGAAAGAACCAAGGTAAAACTTCAATAGTAACATCAGAATCCAAGCCGAAACCCCCTTACCAGTGTTGACCTCACCATTAGAGAAACCCTCTATGAATCATCAGATACATTTGATCTATCACAAGTACCCTAAAGCCACACGATCTTCACTGAAACTGTGCTTCTAGAACCAACCATGTACGGCGTTGCCAATCAGAACCACCAACGAGCTCTCCCTCTCTAGATCCCCACCTTCCTCTTCGATTTCTCCTAGCTTCACCTTCTCTCTAAGCTCTCAAATTTTTCTCTCTCGACACAAGAAGGGATCTGGACCACTTAAAATTTGAATAAACAAGCCTTCAAATAGCCTCCAATAATGTTGGGACACATAGACGACCAAGGAGCTTCGGGAAGAAGTTGTTGTAATAAAATTCTGAATAGTTGCCTCCACGTGAGGGTCTTTAGTATCTCCTCCATGTAAAGGTCACCCTGGTGTGCTAGAAAAGCGTCGTCATCACTATGTAAGGGTCCCAACCCCGCGTAATGGTAACATGGGCCACTACATAAGGGTATCAATAACCGAAACCTGTTAAGTAAGGGTCACCAAGGCACTACGTAAGGGTAATACAACCCTAATGTGAGGGTAACCTGCTCCTGCTCACTACACATGTAAGGGTAATCTCTGATTTTCATAATGGTAACTGCTTTAATCCATTGGTTGCATAAGGGAAACCCCCTCCCCTGTAAAGGTAACCTGAACCTATCCACAACCACGTAAAGGTGCTCTAGACCTCACATAAAGGTAACTTCCACAGTACCAAGACTTTTTAAGGGTATAAAAAATCTTACATAAAGGTTACTAAAACATTCAAAAGCTTACGTAAGGGTACAAACCCACTTACGCAAGGGTCTTCCAGGAAAAACCAGAACCATGTAAGGGTAAAGCCACACATACGTTGTAACATCTTAGATAAAGGCACACTCTCTTTTGGTACATAAGATTTATTTTCATAGGTCCATAATCCCATGTTATAGGTACTTAATATTTACATTATCAGGGGGGATCACTCATGGGGTGTTCATCTGCTCTTTAGGCCTGTGTTCTAAGGACTTGGTGCATACTAGTCATTTATTTTTGTACGAATAGTCTTTTAGCCTGACCTATTTTGATCTTTGACCTATTTACCATTATGATTTGGCTTGAAATGTTTGACATTGATATACCTACTTTTATAAATATTGATTAATTCTTTGAAAATATTTTAACATATTTCTTTAAAACTATGAAGAAAGGGAAATGTTTACCGTGCTTTTGATACGAAACTGATTTAATGCTTATCATGCCATGTTTTCTTTAAAATTATCATATTAGGATTATTTTTAGAATTGATATGAAACACTTAGGAAATATCCTACTGAGCCTATTTATCTCACACCCAGCTCACCCCTTTGTCAGCGTGGGGACCTTGTGTTATATTTTGATGCATGGAAATGCAAGGCGTCATAGTGAGGTGATGAGGTTCTTGTTAGTTGGGTATGGGAAGCTAGGGGTGAGATAGTGAGAGATTTCCCACATATCACATGGAGTATAAGTCATTGGTTTTAGTTTCCCCTCCCAGTTTTGTTAGACATATACCTTTGGGTTTTTTTGGCTATTTCTAGTTTGTATCGCTACCGCTGTTATCTATGGTTTATGGAATATTTATTTTAGTTTCCTTTAATTGTTTCTTTATGTTGTATATATATGTCATGTATCTTGTTTCATTTTGAGAAAAATCATTCCCTATAGTTGTTGTTTGATGTCCGGGTGCTATTCACCAGCATGTGGGGATCATGAACGTCTTTCGGGTATGTGGCGGGCCGGTTTGAGAACTGGTTTTTGAGGGTATCCTAGGTCGTCTTGATACAAATTGGTATCAAAGGAGGTTTTTACTAAATATTTCTTGTCTAGGGACGTTTGGTGGATAGGATATAGGATTTTTGGAACTTGAAAGGTAGGTTACGGTAAGTGTTTGGCTAGATATTGTAGTGATGAGCCTTAAGTTACCATGGGATGTTGGTATGTGTGTCTCCTACAATGATTTTTGACCTTAATATTTGTTTCTTCTTTTGTTTATATTGTTTAAACAAAGATTATCTTATTTTCTAAACGTTTTCTTCTGTTTTGGTTTGTATAAACATGCCTCCGAGATGTCTTCCACGGGTTCCATAAGAGGGTTTAGTGAGAGATTATCCTCAAGGGAATCCTCACATGGATCAAAATCTTTAAAAGGCTATCATTCAGGTTGTTTGGGTCATGGACCAGAATATACTGTGATTTTAGAACCAAGAATATGAGGTGCAATCTGGGGCTGGAGGAGATAATGATCAATTATGAGAGTTCTTATGTGAGAAGCCTCCATCCTTTAAGGGTATGAATGAACCCCAAGAGGTGAAGGACTAGTTGGAAAAGATTCA
Source organism: Viscum album (assembly GCA_963277665.1). Classification (NCBI taxonomy): domain Eukaryota; kingdom Viridiplantae; phylum Streptophyta; class Magnoliopsida; order Santalales; family Viscaceae; genus Viscum; species Viscum album. The sequence continues at coordinate 3,739,105 of CAUJRU010000019.1, read as the reverse complement.
TTAGACCTTCAACTTACAAGATAAACCTCATAGTATTAAGGTGAAGTGCGTGATTTTTAGGCTCGAGGGTCCCAACAAGCGATGGTGGTATTCTATGGTACAAAAAAATAGGTACATGATCTTGGATTGGAAGGGTTTCAAGACCCTCTTATTTCATTAGTTTTTCCCAGAGTCTTTGATAATGGAAAAGTATATGTATTTCCTTTCTTTTCTACAAAGAGTGAATTTAATCTCGGAGTACACCAATTGTTTTGTAGAGCTAGTTCATTTTTCTCTGATGGTGGTGAGGAATGATTAGCTGAAAGCTCTGAAGTATCTATAGGGTTTGCAACCAGATATCTAATCATAGGTGTATATGATGAAGCTTACCATCTATGATGACATAATTGATAAGGATTTGATGAAAAATATGAACATGATAGACATGATTGTATATTATTTCCTTCCCTTCCACCTAGTGGTTGCTTCAGCGGTGCACAGGGAAAAAAGAGGAAGTGTCATGATCATTGTGGGGTTAGTGGAGGTGGTTCTCAGTGGAGAGCCTCCTCTTCACCATCAATAGATTCCAATAGTTTTCTATTGACTTGTTACTAGTGTGGTAAGGATGAGAAAATATAACATTCCTTCCCCCCAAAAATATGTACAATGCTTGTGGCTATCACAACCATTTGTATAGGTTCTTACATGTTGTGTCTACACCTCGTTATGGTCAGGGACCATCGACTCCAATGGATACTACAATGCAATTAGAAGCTTCAAAGTCCATAGGTATATAACAACAATCCTTAGGAGTGAATGAAATTCACATAGTGAATGAGTTTCTAACATAGGTTGATACGGGTGAGTGACAGTGAGTGGTACTATATTTTTTGAAACTTCTATAGCAATTACTTTGTTATATACAGGTTCCTCACACTCATTTATATTCTCCTGTTTTTTTGATGTTCTACATATTCCAATGGAGCTCATGTCATTTATTATGGATTTGTAAACATCTATTATAATGAAGAAAGATTAGGGGTTTTAATTTTTTTTATTGTTCTCTATCGATACCTGACACAAAGTTAGTCTAGGATTTATTGGTTCTTAATATGGATTTGTTTGACATTATCATCAAGATGGATTGGCTTGCCACTCATCGTGATGAGATTGATTGTTATCATTAGTGTGTCTCATTCTTTTTTGTTGATGGGAGCTCTCATGTGTTTCAGGGAGAATAAGATCCAAGGTCTAGTCGTTCATGACCTTCCCTCCCAGAGGTCAAGAGTTTTTTGTTTATCATTTCAGTTGAGCTCTATGCTATTTCTTCTTTTAGTGATCTTCCCTTGGTTGTTATGGACTTATCATATGTTTTCCCATATGAATTCTATAGTCTTACTCCAAAGATGGAGGTAGAGTTCATGATTTATCTAGTGGTGGGTACACAACCGATTTTAACACCCTCTTATCATATGACACCAACTAAGTTGAAAGAGCTCAAGATCCAATTGGATGATCCGATGGAGAAAGATTTTATTCGACCTAGTGTTTTATCATAGGCATCCCCATGCTATTTTATAATAAAGAATATGGTTCACTTTGATTGTGCATGGACTATCAAAAGTCAAACCGAGTGATGTTTAAGATCATGTACCCTTTTCCCTGTGTGGGTGACTTATTTGATCAGTTAAAAGGGGTGAAGTGGTGTTCAAAAATCAATTTCCAGTCAAGTTATCATCATCTCAGGGTTTGGGAGTCTCATATTCTGAAGACCACTTTCAGAAGAAAGTATGACCATTATCAATATCTTATGATTCCTATTGGTCTGAAAAATGATCCTATGGTTTTTATGGATTTGATAGAACATATATTCCATAAATGTCTCAAAACCTTTATCATTGTGTTCATGGATGATATCTTGGTTCATTCGAGATCTGATCATGAGCATGAGAACCATCTGGATTTGGTTTTGGGAATCTTGAGGATCCATCGAATTTATGGAAAGATTTCAAAATGTAATTTCTGGATCCAAGAAGAGAATTTATTGGGGCATGTGATTTCTAAATGTGGAATATCAGTCAATCATAAGAAAGTGAAGACTGTCTTTTCATTTAAGGATCCATGAAACATATTTGATATTCAAATCTTCATAGGTCTTGCAAGATACTATCGGTGGTTCATCAAAGATTTCTCAAGGTTGGCATCACCTATGACTAATCTTACCAGGAAAGGGATGAAATTCACATGGGATATTAAATTCAAAGCTTCTTTTTATGAGTTTAAATAACTTTTGACATTAGCCCCTATCTTGATATTACCAGAACCTAGTAAGGGATATGTGGTGTACTTTGATACTTATGGTTCTGGTCTGGGTTGCGTTCTTATACAATATGGTCACGTGGTAGCCGATGGCTCTCATTAACTTCATCCTCATGATAAAAATTACCCCAATCATGATTTGTACCTTCTCATGGTTATTCACACACTTAAGTTTTGGCAGAACTATATTTTTATGGAGAGTTTCACAATATTTTTTGATCATAAGAGACTGAGCTATATCTTCTCTCATAAAGAAATGAATCTCAAGTAGAGATGGCTGGTGGAATATCTGTAGACATTTGAATTTGACACCACCTACACCTTGGGGAAGGGGAATGTCATCGCAGATACTCTTAGTAGTAAAGTTCCTCCACAGGATGTTTTGTAATTGAAGGAAGAGTAGAACTTGATAGGGCTCTTCACTCAGTTTCATATGGACATATATGAGGATGATTCAGGTATGGTTCTAACTAGTGTTCAATTATCATTATCTCACCTTGAGTTGATTATATAGTTTCAGGAGTATGATGATGAGTTTAGAGGAATTAGAGAAACCTTAAAAGGTGGGGAGACCATTTTTGGTTGGTCTCTCCCTTCTGATGGTATTCTCTACTTCAAGGATTGGTTTTTCATCTCATAATCCATGAGGAATTTAGTATTACATGACTATTATAGTTCTTTGTGGGATATTCATCCATGCTCTACAAAGATGTATTATGACATGAGACGATGATTCTATTGGCTGGGTATTAAGTGAAACTTCGATGATTTTGTGTCCCACTGTTATACATTTTAGCAGATAAATACAAAGCATTTGAAAAATTTTGGCCTTCTCTAGCCTCTTTTAGTGCCTTTTTTGAAATAGGATGAGGTGTCCATGAAATTAATTATTGGATTTTCATGAATTCCATAAGTTAAGAATGTTATCTAGGTGGTGGTTAATCATTTGATGAAATCATCTCATTTTATCCTGATCAGAGACACTACCAAAGTTAAATATCTAGGTAAGTTGTATGTATAAGAGATCGTGAGGTTACATGGGGTTCCCTCTACCATTGTCTCAGGAAGGGATTCCAGGTTTAATTTTAAATTCTAGAAGAGTCTCAAGGAGGTGATATAAACTCAGGTTCAGTTGAGTACAACTTACCATCCACATATGGACGGCCAGACAAAGTATGCTATTCTGATATTGGAGGATATGCTTCATGCCTAAATCTTGGAATTTGGTGGATCATGGGATAGCCATCTAGGATTTGTCGATTTTACTTACATCAATAGTCACCAGTCATCGATCATAATGCTGCGCTTAGAGGATTTATATGTTCACCCATTTATGTCGCCTATTTTTTGGGAAGTGGTTGGTGATACCTCTATTGTGGGTCTAAGTATTGTTTATGAGACGTTGGTGAGGATCCAGGATATAAATTTCCACCTAGTTATAGTGTAGAGTCTGCAGAAATTAGGTACAGATTTTTGATATCATCCTTTGGAGTTTTCTATTAGAGACCAAGTTTTCTTGAAATCTTCTCCTCAGTTCGATCACCACCTGCTTAAGAAATAGGGAAGCTAGCTCTGATATATTTTGGATTGTTTGAGGCCACTGAGAGACTTGGGTAGGTTTCTTATCATTTAGAATTACCAACTTAGTTGATAGGTATCCATGATGTTTTCAACATATCTTAGCTCAAAAAGTACCATCATGATCCTTCCCATGTTCTGAGTTGGGAAGAGATTGAGTTGGAGTCAGATGTTTCTATTGTGGAACAACTAGTGGATATCATTGATACCTAGGTTAAAGTCGTTCCTAGGAAGTTTATCCCATTGGTCATAGTGTTATGGTGACACAAATCAGATTATCATGATATTTGGGAGTGTGAATCATTGGTGAGGAAGCAGTGGCCTCACCTCTTTCTGGATCATCCTTCTTTTTTGCATGACTTCCTAGGAATGAAAAGTCCTATGGTGGGAATATTATAACATCTTGGATAAAAGGTTTACACTCTTTTGGTGTTTAAGATATTTTTTCTTGAGTTCAGAGGGTGTGGGATCCATTTTGGGAGTTTCTACAGAACCTAGGTTGGGAATTGCCTACAAGGAACATTTATGCCATAAATTTATAACTTATTATATAAATCTATAACTGGGAATAAGTGATAAAATCAGTTTATACAATAAATCTGTTCATTCCATAAAAAATCCTTTTTTCATCGTAAAAGTGTCACATGGGATAAATTAACATGAAGTGGCATGTTTTTCAGCATACATGAATTATGGGAGATTCACGTGAAAAAATAGGGATTTACGATGTAACTTCCACCTTCCTAGAAGGTTGTATCACGATTCATGCATTATGTTTCCCTAATTAGGTTTTTTTATTGCCTACCTTGAACCCTAGGTTGTTCTAGGTGTGTTTGGGTGATCTCTACTCTTTCGAAATATTCTATTCGACACTCAATCTTCGGCTTGGTTGTATTGATTCTCTTTGGGTAAGCAACCTTTTTGCTTCTTTGTTTCTCTTGGATATAGCATAGGTGTTGGGATATATTTATAGGATCTATTAATCATTTTGTGATTCATGTTTTATCCTTTCTATATTTTTTTTGTGATCGTCTTTTGGGGGATAACCCTTGTGTTTTTTGTGGTGCGACATATGAGTTCTTTGAGGTATGTTTTGATATATCCTCTCCACCAACTGTTTTTATTATATAATTCTATTATGGGATATGAGAATCGATTCTAGAGCCTTCGTTTGTTGTTCTTTATTCCTTTAGGTGTGCGTGGATCCCATTGTGGGTAGTGTTTGACCTGAGTTTGAGGTAGGCGATTTCATCTCTAGCCTATGTTGGATTAATCTTAATTTATATTGGTTTTATAAATTGTTTTATAAATAATTTTTCATGAGTGTGTGTAAATGGATTTGTGATAGAAATGGGTTTTCCTTATTTTGGTGAAAGAAAAAGAGTTTTCAAAGCATTATGAAATGGATTGAAAAATGGATTTTCAAATCTTTTTTTTGATAGAATAAATGGTTGTTTGAAATCATTTGTGAAATGTGACACCCTTTGAAATTAATTTGATAAATATAGAACATGAGAAGACTTAGGTAATTAGGTGGAAGGTGTATTATTGAGACTCGCCCATTTTATCATTTGGGGTTCACTCATGGGGTGTTCCTTTTCTCCCAATGAAGTGTTTTAGGGACTTTATCCTAATATTGTCATGGGGGGGGGGTGACTCATGGGATGTTACTCTACTCCTTAGGCTTGGGTTCTGAGGACTTGCATGCATACTAGTCATTTATTTTGGTATGAGTAGTCTATTATCCTTAATTTTTGTGATTTTTTCTCATTATAACATTGTGCTTTGGCTTTTACTATTTGGATTTGAAATACCATATTTAAAAAATGTGGATTTATTATTTGAAACTATTTTTACCAGGATTGTTTAGAACTATAGAAAAAGGAAAATGTTTACCATGATTTTTATATAAAACTATTTTATTGATTAGAATTTTATGTTTTATTTAAAATGAACATATTGTGATTATTTATATAGATACTTGATATGAAGCACCTGGGTGGGATCCTACTGATCCTGCTTATCTCACACCCTACACACCCCTTAAATGATGTATAGACCTTGTATTATCTTTTGATGTAGGAAAAGGCATGACGCTGAAGTGAGGTGGTGAGGTTCTTGTCAGATGGGTATGGGTAGTTGGTGGTGAGATGGTTGGAGATTTCTCACTTATCACATGAATTAGAAGTCATTGGTTTCAGTTTTCCATCCTAGTTTTGTTAGACACATACCTTTGGGTTTTGTTTTAGATACTTCTATTGTGTATCACTACCACATTTATCTCAAGTTTATGGAATATTTCTTTTAGTTTCCTTCCATTGTTTCTTATTTATATATATATATTCCATGTATATTGTTTCAGGTCAGGAGAAATCATTACATCTAGTCATTTTTTGTTGCCCAGGTGCTAGTCGTTATCCCGTGGGGATCGGGAACGCCCTTCGGGTATGTGAAAAACCAGTTTGGGTAACAGTTTTGAGGGTACCCTGGGTCATTTCGTTATATACGTAAGGGTAAACACACCTCACGTAAAGGTATCCTCCCCTCACATAAGGGTAGTAAACTTACATAAATGTAAACAAAGACAACCATAATACTTACAAAACAATTATAATCTTAATAAAACTAAAGTAAAAGGAGAAAACATGTAATATGTGATTATTTATGGAATCAAAAAATCAAAAGAATAACATTTTAATTTGTAACAAAAAATCATGCCAAATTTAACAAATCTCTAGCTTACGAAATAAAATGTAAAAAACAAAGGTTCAATGTTCTTGCAAGAATATAATAGGGTAGCCTATTAGATGGTTAAAACAATCATCACTAACAAATGGACCTAAGATTAAACCTAATCATCCTAGACTAACTGATTGCCTAACATGTACCACATTGGTACATGTCTACCGGTACCAACACATCTACCACTAAAAACTGCTAAAAAATTCTCAAAAGAACAAACTAAGAAACTACATTAACTAGAAATCATACATTAACTTACCTGATATTCCACATCACATACCTATAATCAATTGTACACATGAAATCAAAGGTATTTATTAGATCTCCTGTGCATAAAATATACTTAAAGAAACCATAACATTACCCAATACCTCAAACCAAAAGAAACATGGAAAAAGAACAATGCTAAGAATAAACCAGCTCAAAAATGAAATAGTCTTAATGAAACTAGTAAGAAAACAGTAGAATAAAAAAACAAAATAACAAGCTGATAGGAGAAAAGTCTCTACATAAGCCCAAATAGCTCAGAAAACCAGACCTATCCACACCCTCTCTTCCAATTCCCCCCTACAAATCACATGTTGATATTGTCCTAGAAATGCAAAAGAAAAACAACCTTGAGCTACACCTACTCTATACTAAGGGATGCTAGACAAACTCAAATAGCATAAACACTATCAAAACTGGGGTATACCGCATTATTTTGGGCCATATTATCTTGAGACAGATCCTCAGGGTAGTATCACTTAATGTGGTAGGATTTTCCACACTGATAACACTTAAACATTCTAAACTGAATACCATATTTATTATCTTTTCTTTTTTTTCTTTAGGATAATCAATCACACTGAGCATCTAAGGCCCAGACTTCACCCCACTTTTCTTCATATCTAAGCCATGAATTTGAATATCCCTTGATAAGACAACTAACTTAACTTCCTCTAGTAATGGAATCCCTTCCATACATCATAAAATCTCTAATTATATTAATTTTTTTTTCAAGGAATTCAACAACATAAAGCCTGATCCCCATCATTAATATCAGTATCTATATTGGCCAAGTAAATGTCCATCTTATTAAAACTATCTAAATGAGTCTGCACATAGGTTCCAGGTACCATTTTGAAATTATAAAGATGATTTTTCTTTTTAAATCTTCCTAAAAGGTATATAGTCATGTAAAGATGATCAAGCTTCAATAATATTTCACCGGAAGAGGTTTTGAGGGATACTTCTCTCAAAACCCTACCACCTAGGGTCAACAACAATAGAGAGTGAGATTTATTTAAAATATTATGGTCAATTTCCTCAAAAGAGGTCAATTTCTCTCCTATAATAGAAATAATGGTGATAATTTTACTAATTCATGATAAAATTTCATCATGTCCATTGTGGACAAGAAGATAATGCATTATCACTCTCCACAAATTAAAATCATTCTCTCCATCGAACTTCTATACCTATAATCTAGTCTAATACATTTTCAAACTTGATGAAACCAACTATGATACCACTTGTTAGAGGGTGGGGGGGGGGTGGAACATGTGACACACAATTCTCCAAGGTGGGAGGCGGTATCACACAACTCACCCCACAAAAAAAACAACATGACCCAAGATAAAACAATGAACTTCAAAAAAGAAATAGGAATACAAAAAGGGAATAGAAAAAAACCCGATGTGCAAAGTTTCATGAAAAACAACATATATAGAATAATAAATACAATACATGAAAGTTAAAGAACATAGGATTTAAGTGGTTCATATGTTTTGATCCTACTCTATGAAAAGAACACCTCCCACACTTATTTTTACATGTTAATAAGCAAAGAAACTAACGACCAATTACAATAAGAAAATCAAGGAAGAATACACAATAAAAAAACAACACCATAGGAATCTTATACCTACATGAAAAAGAAACAAGAAAATGATAATGAAATATTTAGGGTAAAAATTCAACAGGAACAAGAGAAACCAGGCCTGAACCCCCTTACCAGGTTCAACTTCACCTGTAGAGAAACCCTTAAAAAAACGTCCTAGTTATTTGATACACCATAAGAACTCAAAAACCATGAGATATTCACTAGAAAATTTCTCCTGGAACTAATAGAGTGTGGTGTCACCAATCAGATCCCCCAAAGAGATCTCCCTCTCTGGATCACCACCTTTCTATTTGATTTATTTCAGCTTCACCTTCTCTCTAGACTTTTAATTCTGTCCCTCTTAGAACAAGAAAGGATCTCAAAAACATAAAATTTGAGGAAAAATACCCTTGAACAATGTCAAACAACATTGGGACATGTGGATGGATAAGGAGCTTTGCGAAGAAGTTGTTGTAACAAAATTTCAAATGGATACTTCCACACAATGGTCTTTAATGTATTCTCCATGTAATGTTCACCCAAGAACATTACATAAGGGTCCTCACCATTATATAAGGGTACCAACCCCACATAAGGGTAACTCGGGCAACTAAATTAGGGAAATGAAAACTATAACCCACTATTTAAGGGTCACCAAGGTGCTATGTAAGGGTAGCACGACCCTCGTGTAAGGGTAACCCACTCTAGCACACTACCCGTATAAGGGTAACCCCCAAATTTCATAAAGGTAGGAAATCCAATCCACTAGTTACATATTGGTAACCTACTCCCATGTAAAGGTAACTAGAACCTTCCACTGCCACATTAAGGTACCTCAAACCTCATGTAAAGGTAACTTCCAAAGTACCGAGGCTATGTAAGGCTATAGAAACCCCTACGTAAAGGTAACTGTTGTATTCAAAAGCTTATGTAAGGGCACAAAAACACTTAAGAAAGTGTCATCTGGGAAAAAACAAAACCATGTAAGGGTAAAAGCACACCCATGTATGGGTAACAACTGCCTTATGTAAGGGTAAACAAACCTCTCATAAATGTAACCTACCCTCACATAAGGGTAATGTAAACTTATGAAAAGGTAAAGGAGACAACAAAACTACTTCCAAAACAATTATAAGCTTAATAAAACTAAAATAAAAGGAAAAAAATGAAATAAGAGATTATTCATTTCATCAAAAAATCAAAATCATAACATTTTTATTTTTAATAATAAATCATGCCAAATTTAATAGGGACAAAAATAATATAGGCTATCAGAGGTGGGTACTCATAGGATGTTTAGACACATTCTCATGGTGTACGACCTTGGTAATATTTAGGGTATAATATTATGAGAACATGACCCATCAGTAAGATATCCACATTTATATGTGTCATTAGATGTTTCTATATATAGATAGCCATAATGATCCTTATAATTTTGTTGGACCCTTTGTGAGATAGTTGTTGTAATAATCACAAATCATGCCAAGATAATTCACATATTATGTTTTAAGTGACGATAATCATGTAAATGAATATATTATGTCACATGGTATAATACATTTCAATAAGTCAATAAATTATGGATATTTGCGTTTCAATATATTTACAAGTGTATATTTACATGCAATTGTGAATTTCACTTAATATGGTATTGTTCTGTATAATACTGACACTGTAATATTTTCAAAGTCTCTGACACCGATTGGTTCAAAGGAGTCACCTATGGCTGACTCACCAATGAGAACTCACTGATTGAAGAAGGCACCGATGAAGGACTCGCCGATAGAACAAACGACACACTGATAGTTTAGGTGACTCACTGATAGGAGACTCATCGATGGGTGACATAATGATAGTTCAAAGGACTCACCAATGTACGAGTCACTTATGGGTGACACACCAATAGTTAAAAATGAGTCACCGATGAATAATCATTGATGCCCGGACCGACCAATATTAAAAATGACTCACCAATGCCAAGAGTCACTGATACCAATGGAAAGGACTCACTGATACAGAGAGTCACCGATGCTGATAGAGTGACGACAATGACTCGCCAATACTTATGACTCATCGATATTCATAAAAACTATTTTTATTTTATTAATTCAACTTTATATCTGATGATTATATTTAAACAAATTAATGCTTCTGACATTAATTAATGTTGTTTGTAGGATATTCAGAGGAAAGTACAAGGTATATGCACATGGGGAGATCATTATGCCTACTGGACCTTGAAGGATAAAAGGATAACAAGATGGTCATTCAAAATATACATAAAATAATAGTAAAAAAATAAAATGTGTAAAAAGAGAAGAACTCCTGCAACTCTCGAGCATACTTCCAAAACTCAAGAGCTCAAAAGGAAGAACATACAGACCGATCAAGAAATCGAGCTAAAACCGATGAGCTGACCTGAACATCTTTCGAACAAGAAGCTGAACATCTCATACTCCAGGAATCCAAAATAGAGAGGTTTTGACACTCCATTTTGGAGTTAACTTCCAAAAGATAACTCAAAATTCAATTCCACTACATCAAACGAGTCTAGAGTTGCACCAAATAACACTCAAAGACTTATAAAACTAACTCTACATCTTTAGATCTGCTGTGTTAATTTATTTACATTTTTGAGCAGTGTGTATATCTGTCTGTTACACACACACACACTGAATCCTATGCATAACTAGATGATACTTGTTTTCCTCAATCAAAGACTCTATTTATCCATTTGTATCCCACGCAGAACTATGGAAGAGGTCATTTGTGACATGCTTGTTGTGTTTCCCACAAAAAACTATGACAGAGATCAAGTGTGACCTGGACAACCTTGTGTGCTATTGTGAACCCTGATCCACGGTGTGGATCAAAAATTTTTATTAATTTAAACTACATGGTGGTAGGTGATCACCAAGTGGAGAGGACTAAGTCTTGGCTTGAGACTGAACCTCTTGTTTTTAATTCTGTTGTTCCTACTTTTATTTTCTTTTACTATGTTATATAATAAATTTCATTCAAATAAATTCAAACTCTGATAGTTATTTTAACAAGTGTTTATAAATTTTTTGAACTAGTGGGTTAGTTTTAAAAGTTATATTAATCTTTAGGTTATTATAGCTGATAACTAATCAATCTCTTGAGAAATTAATTGAACATTCAGGACTCTTATAAATTCACTACAAACTGACTTGGATTATATTTTTAATTGGTGGAAATTTTCAAAGAACCAATATTTAAATTTTTTTATAAGAACTCGATTAACCCCCCTCTTGAGTTTCCTACTGGGACAACATTTTGGTATCAGAGCTTAGAGTTTAGTTTTCAAAACAATCTGGTTTTCAAAATATTTTCTCAAATATTTTTTCAACTATGATTTTAATTGTATTTCAAGATCTTAAAATTTCTGTTACATCTAAATTTTTATCTATTTAAATATTTGAAAAAATTATATCGTGTACAATATATTAGAAGGAGCTAATACGAGTAGACCACCATTTTTCAATGGAACTAATTGTGCTCAGTAGAAGCTTAAAATGAAAATACATTTAAAAAGCATGAGATTTGAAATCTGGACTGCTATTGAAAGTAAATATGCACTCCCCGATACTGCTAGAAACACTTGGGATGAAGGTTCCAAGATAGCCTATAACAATAACTATAAATATATGAATGCACTATACTATGAACTAGGAGAAAAATAATTTAATCGCATTTCTACCTGTAAAACTGCTCATGAGATTTGGGAAACTTTAGCTATTTCCCATGAGGGAAAAACTAATGTAAAAGAGATGATATTAAATACTTATACTCTTAAATATGAAAATTTTAGAATGAAGATTGATGAATCTACTTCTGATATATATCTCAGATTCAATGAAATTGTAAATTCCATGATTTCTTTAGGAAGAGCTGTAACAACAAAGGAGTAGATCGTGAGGATTCTATGATGCTTACCAGAGAGATGGAGAGGGACATAAATATCCATAAGAGAATCATGTGACGTTGATAAAATGCCAGTGGAGGAACTAATTGGATAATTAATGATGTATGAAGAGGAATTAAAGGTGAATCAAGAGGAGGAAAAGCCAAATAGAAAATCTGTAGCCTTCAAGACTACCACTTCCAAGATAAAAGACAATGACAAAGTTCAATATGTTGTTGAGAGAACAAGAAGTGAAGAATCAGCTTCAGACAATGATGAGAAAATGGCCCAGTTGGCTAGGAGATTCAGAAAATTTTATAGAAAGAAAAAGTTCTTCATGAAAACAAACTATAAAGGAAAATATGACAACAAAAGAAATTGAAAAAAGGATTTGAAGAAGCCTGATAAATAAGAAGAAATAGTTTTCTATGAATGAAAAAGGAGAGGGAATGTCAAAGATGACTATCCTAAATTAATGTATAAAAAGAAGTATGAGTATAAAGATAAGAAACATAATAAAGCAATGAAGTCCACCTAGAGTGCATTCGGGGATAGCTCCAGTGAATATGATTCTTCTCATAATAAGAAAGAAGATATGAAAAACATGTACTTTATGAAAAATACCTCATAGGTACTCTTAAAATCTCCAGTACCTAATGACTAATATTCTACAGATGAATCTAAATATGAAAATATGACAAATGATGAACTGTTTGAGTATTGTAATATTCTAGAATAAACTTTTAATGAATTTAAGGATAAGTATAAATCATTAAAGAAACATCATGCACTCTCTAAAAATATTAAATCTAAACATACTATTGAGAAAGAGAAAAATGCACAACTGTTGAAGGAAAATAATGACCTAAATTTATCTATTGATCAATTAAAGAACGATTTAGAAAATTTTAACAAGAGGAAAAACACACTTACTCAGTTACTTTGTAAATAGATAGCTCCTCGGTATACTACTAGAATAGGATATCAGCCAGGTCAAAGAAATTTATCTAAACACATTTTATAACTAAATCTGGAAAATATGCTTCTCTGTCTAAAAATCAAGATTTTACTACAAGTTCTAGTTTTGAAAAATATTTTACCGCATCAAGTTCTTCTGGACCAAATAAAGTTTATTTTTTAAATACTTTACAATCTACATATAGGAAACCCATAAGAGAACTATGGGTTCCTAAATCCTTTATTACTAATGTTTCTAGACCTAGACAAATATGGGTACCAAAATCTTTTCTTGGATGAATTGTTTTGTAGGTAAACTGCCTAAAGAGTTCTTGTAGAAATCTTTTGTACTTGGATAGTGGTTTCTCAAGACACATGACAAGAGATTACTCAAGATTCAATAATCTCAACAAGATTTATGGAGGACATGTCACATTTGGTGACAATGGTAAAGGGAAAATCATTGTCTTAGGCTAGATTGGTAATCCTAACTCTATTTCAATTTTCAAATTACTTTATGTTGATAGATTAAAATATAACTTTCTTAGCATATCTCAATTGTGTGATGATGTATTTAATGTAAAATTTGAAAATGATTCATTCCATGTTTCTGATGCCAAAAATAACTTACTGCTCTTGGAAATGATAATATGTATGCTATAAATTTAGACACACTAACATCACCGAATGTTTCTTACCTATGTGCCTTTCATAAAGAGTCTTGGCTCTGATATAGAATACTAGGACATTTTAATGTACACTCCATTTAGAAATTAACCAAAAAGGGTTCAATTAAGAACTTTCCCAAACTAGAGTTTCCATACAATAGAGTGTGAAATCCTTGTCAAAAAGAAAAAGCAACATAAAATCTCTTTCAAACCAAAGAAAGAAGTTATAACTTCTCAACCTCTCAATTTGGTTCACATGGACTTATTTATACCATCTAGAGTTTCAAGTCTCAATGGGAAGCACTATGTTTATGTTCTTATAGATGACTTCTCTAGGTATACTTGGACCTTTTTCTTAGCTCACAAAAGTAAAGATTTCTCTCATTTTACCAAGTATGCTAGGACTGTATAAAATCTTAGTGGAATTAAAATTAAATCCTTAAGAATTGACCATGACTGTGAGTTTGAAAATCAAGACTTTGAATATTTTTTCTCACAAAATGGCTATAGGAATAACTTGTCTTCCCCTAGGACACCTCAACAGAATGGTGTAGTAGAAAGAAGAAATAGAACCTTATAGGAAATTGCCTGAACTATGCTCAATGAATATGACCTACCTATTTATTTTTGGGCTGAAGCTGTTAATATAGATTGTTATATAATAAATAGAGTATTAATCAGACCTATCCTTAAGAAAACTCCTTATGAGTTGTGGAATAATAGAAAACCCAAGGTAAATTATTTTAAAGTGTTTGGACTTAAAGTTTATATTCTTAACACTAAAGATAATCTAGATAAATTTTCCTCTAAAAGTGATGAAGGAATATTCCTTGGATATTAAATATCAAACAAATCATATAGAGTCCTTAATAAAATAACCAAATGTATGGAGGAAGTTGTACATTCCAAGTTTGATGAAATAAATTCACATGAACCTAAGAACTCTCTAGAAAATTTTGAAGAGGATATGTCCAATGTGGACATTAATACTAAACCATCTGACCATCCTATAAAGGAATCTGTTAAAACTTCCATTTCTGGAAATTCTCTAAATTCTAGCCATAATGAACCAGAACCAAGTGATGAACCAAAAATAACTAGCCCTACTTTTACTAGACCAACTAAAACCCTTAAAAACCATCCCTTAGATATTGTAGTTGGATATTTAGATAGAGGAACACAAAATAGAGCTTACATGAGAAATCAGGTTGAACATCAATCATTCTTGTCATAGCTTGAACCTAACAATATAAATGATGCAATAAGTGATGAATTTTGGGTGACGGATATGCAAGAAGTGCTTAATTAATTTGAGAGAAATAAAGTCTGGAAGCTTGTTGATAGAAATAAATATTCCTTGACCACATGAACTAAATGGGTTCTTAGGAAAAAAGTAGATGAAGCTGGAAATATAGTTAGAAACAAAGTTATATTGGTTGCACAAGGCTACAATCAAGAAGAGGGAATTGATTATGAGGAGACATTTGCACTAGTAGATAGGATTGAAGCCATTGGAATCTTACTTGCCTATACAACACACTTGGATTTCAAACTTTATCAAATGGATATCAAAAGTTCATTCTTAAATGGTTATATAATTGAGGATGTTTTTTTTCGTACAACCCCCAGGTTTTACAAATTCACATTTTCTAAATCATTCTTTCAAATTAGCTAAAGCTTTATATGGTTTGAAACAAACTCCAAGAGCTTGGTATGATAGGTTAAGTAACTTTCTTATTTCTTAAGGTTTTACAAAAGGAGTTATAGATCCTACCTTATTTATAAAAATAATTTATAACGATGTTTTAATAGCTCAAATATATTTAGATGATATTATTTTTGGTTCTTCTAAAAATTATTTATGCAATGATTTTTCAAAAATGATTCAAAGTGAGTTTTAAAAGAGTTTGATGGGTGAACTTAAATATTTTCTTGGATTACAAATATTTCAAAACAAATAAGTTATTATTTTAAATCAAAGTAAATATACTAAATATTTTTTTTGAAAATATATTGATTTGATGGCATTAAGAGTAGTGAAACACCTATGAGTTCTACTTGTAAGTTGGATCTTGATGAAAATGGGAAATCTGTTGATCAAACTACTTATAGAGGAATTATTGGGAGTTACTCTACTTAACTTCTAGTAGGCCATATATCATGTTTAGTGTGTATATGTGTGAAATATTTCAAGTAAACCCAAAAGAGTCACATTTAAATTCTTTTAAAAGAATTTTTACATGCCTCAAATATACAACTAATTTAGGATTGTTCTATCTTAAAGGAAAACCTTTTGATATGGTTAGTTATTCTGATACTGAAATTTGTGGGTGTAAATTAGATATAAATAGAACCTATGGAACATGACAATTTTTGGGAAAGTCTCTAATTTCATGGTGTAGTAAAAACAAAAAACCTATTGCATTATCAATTGTTGAAGCAGAGTACATTTCTTCTGGTAGTTGTTGTGAACAAATCTTATTGATGAAACACACTTTATTAGACTATGGATTTTAATTCATACATATCCCCATAAATTGTGACAATACAAGTTCTATTAAAATTTATAAAAATCCAATTTCTCATTCCAGAACAAAACATATTGATGTAATACATCACCTTTTGAGAGACCATTATCAAAAAGGTGATATAACTCTTATGTTTATTGGCACTGAACATTAACATGCTGAAATTTTTACAAAACCCTTAAACTCTAAGAGAATGAGATACATCAGACATGAACTAGGAATGCTAAATTTATAAATACTCTCTATACTTATCCCTTTAAAAATTAAGTTTGTATGTCACACCGGTCGTGTGAAAACGATCAGTGTGAAACCGATCAATATGAAACCGATCGTGTGAAACTATTCAGATGAGACCAATACCATTAGAGTGAAACTATTACCGATAGGATCATACTGATCATATGAGACCGATAATAATTTTTTGTTTGAAACCAATACTGATAAGGACCTTTTAGAAAATATGTTGGTCTGTATATTTTAAGTAAAATGGTACATTTTTATTTTTTTTATTTTACCAATATTATATTTTATGTTTTTATGAAGTATAAACCCTAAATAATAAAATTAAATCGATCCATGCTACTTTTAACCTTAGACCTATCACCACACTCACTACCTTCGAACCTTCAACCTTTTGAATACCTTCTTCGAACCCAAAACTTCAGAATGGTGAAAACAAAGCATTTGATGGAAGGATTGAGTGAATTGCCACTGGCCAAGCTCTAAAAAGGAGAATCAAGCAGTGCCACGAGTCCTATGAATCCAGAGCTGGAAATCCACGTAGTAACTCCTGAGAAAGAGGTATCTGTAGAATGGATATTTTCAAGAATGTATCTTTTGATAAAAGTTTTGGAATCACAAGGGTGGATTAGCTAGTTTGCAGATAATGAAAGACCATACTATCCCAAGTTGGTTCACCAATTTTATTTATATATGTAAGTGTTTTTGGAAGGAGCCGAGGAGGATCGGATGAAATCTGTGGTAAAGGGAAAAGAGATTTCATTTTCTTTAAAGGAGTGGTCTGAATTCTTAATGATGCCTCATGAGGGAATAATTTATGACTACTAGAGTAACATTCCATCTACATCAGATTTATTTTCTTATGAAAATAATTTTAAAATTTTAACTAGAAATGAGGAGTCAAGGGGGCTAATAGATTTAGAATTATATGGAGATGCCAAAATGATATTCAAGTTTATCCAACACCAAATATTCCCAAGGAAGGGAGATTTTGCTTCCTTAAAGTATCCATACGCCTTATTGATTTATTTGTTGAAGAATAAGGTGAAAGTAAACCTGTGTAGGTAACTTATGGTACATATTTGTAAAATTATCAAACCTTATTGAAAAGAAACTTGTTTATATTATCCAAGGATGATTTATGAAATTTTTAAGAGTCTAGAATGTGTGGAGGACAAAGATGAGTGGATTACTGCATGTAGTGGTTTTTTTCCTGTACAAAGACATATGAAAAAGGATGAAAATATATTGGAACCCATGGAGGAGAAATTGTATGAGGATTATAATCCCATTGATCATCCTACCAGACCAAGGGATCAAGTTAATTCAGGTCTTAAACCTAGTGACCAGGTTGTGTATTCAGATGTAGAGCAAGCTGATCCTAAGCTGCAAAGGGAAAAGGGATCTCCTGTAGATGATAGGAGTGACCCAGATATTGCTGAAATCCTTAGATAAATTTCATATGTACCACCAATTTGATCATTATAATTGCCTTCTATTGAACCTTTTTTGGATGATGATGAAGATAAAGAAGAGACTGGAGTCTCTGGAGTTGAAGCTTAGGTGTGCAAGACTGATGATGATGATGATGAGGATGAGGATGATGACGAGGATGATGATGGTGAGAATTTGAGTGACTCACTGTAAGAAAGAAAAGAAGTAGTTAGTTCTGGTGAGGAGTCTATGCATAGAGATGAAGAATAATCAAATGATACAGCTGATGGACATGACGGTGTTAATCCTGATGGACAGGATGGTGTTAATCCTAATGGGTAGGATGGTGTTAATCCTGATAGACATAATGATTTTGATCATGATGGACATGATGATAGTGATGTTGGAAATGAGGATGGACATGACCACACTAATATTTCTCAAGGCATCATTCAGGAACTTGTTCCTTAGAATGAGGGGGATCCTCAAGGTAGAAGAGTGATAATAGATAATCTGGATCCTAGAGATGCAACATACTATGATGATTGGAACAGGTATCTAGGATATATCTTATTTGGACTAGACTATGGTGACTCAGATGAGTCGATGGTAGCCCCTTCGGCTTCACAAGTTGATGTGGATCCTACTGTCCATTCCTCACCTGCCTTACCTAGTGCTAATGAGCATGCTATACAGACAATTCCTAGTGACTATGTCACCAAGTCTAATCTCAAACAATTCAAGGAAGATGTGTATGAATATCTGAGATCTTCTATTCTGAACTGAAATTAAGCTTCTACATCTATGAGTATTTTAGAGGCAGATGTTGTTCGGATTGTTGGAATAGTAATTCAAGAAATACAGTCAAATCTTTTCTCTATAGCCAAGATCATTGTGAGAAATAATTCAATGCTGTGAGAAGAAGTGAAAAAAAAATGAGTCATGAAATGGTATCCCTATCCAATGAATTCAGAACCACACTTGCTGGTGTTATAGAGGTTCTTAGAAACCTTGTTATACATCTACAGAATGCAGATTTAAAAAGTTGAAGGAGGATCTTGGAAAGATGATTTCTGGAGCATCTAGTTCTAGTGTTACCAAACCTATAGATAATATGGCGTCCTTTAGGACTGTGATGAAAGAAGAGCTCAAGTCCATTCATAATGAATCTGATCAAGATACCCTTGAAAAAGTGAAAAAGAACAGTGAAAATGTATATAAAATGGTGAGACAATATTCAAATGAGGCAACTGCTGCTCAAAAGGAGATCAGGGACAAAGTGGACAAGTACTTTTCTAAAATCTACACAAATCATGAGTTAAATAAAAAATTTAAATACTTGGATGAGAACCTCAAGATACCACCAATGAATGAGGCATTTAATAATCAAGTGATCTAGTTGAAAGAGTTTACACCCACATTGGATAAGTTCATGGAAAAAGGAGTATTTTGAGAAGGCCACGCAATATGGGGGTGAAATCATCAATAATTTTATTAATCTTTTAAAGCCTTACCTGCATGTACATTATGAAGCTATAGTGGTCTCTGTAGCTGCTTCCATTATATCTATTTTACTTCCTCCTACTCAGATGTCCATGTCTCAAGCTTTATCTCATATCAGGTCAGTGATCCAAGAGAAGCCTCCCAGTCATGTTCTGTCAGAGCAGAGAAGAAGCCTTTCATATACTGTTCCTACAAACATTACTTTACCTAGTGTAACAAGTCAATAATCCCTTCCTAAATCCACAACACCACCTCCTGGACCCACTATTGACCCTTGAGAAAAAGGGAAATCTCATCTAAATTCTAATACTTAGCTGTGGAGCATTATTTGATAGGGATTGGTACTTTTATTTTGATAAGTGTCTTTTGATATTTGTACTCTTTTGTACTTTCATGAATATCATTTTGACTTAAATGTGTTTCAAGTTTCTTTATGTTCTTTTTTTCTTTTATATTTCTTTTCACCTTTTTGCTAATCCCAAATGGGGGAGAAATCTATGGATGGCATAAACTCTTAACCTAAGGGGGAGACTAACTATGGCATAGGAAAGATGGCATGTAATTAATAGAGAATATATATATATATATATATCCTAGATTTGATATAAATCACTAAGACTTCTCTAATACAACTCACTAAGGGGGAGCATGAAAGTGCTCTGATATAACACTCTTGTAAGAAGCTTCTATATATTCTCTGCTACAATTATTTAGGGGGAGCATAAAAGGAAAGACCTTATAGTTATATTTAGAATTCACACTCACTGTTGGTATGCTAATCCAAGTCATTATTATTCCTTAACATCATGTATAACTAATTCATTCCATGATTTGTGATTATCAAAAAGGGGAAGATTGTTGGACCCTTTGTGAGATAGTTGTTTTAATAATCACAAATCATGCTAAGATAATTTACATATTATGTTTTATGTGATAATAATCATGTCAATGAATAGATTATGTCACATGGTATAATACATTTCAATAAGTCAATAAATTATGGATATTTGTGTTTTAATATATTTACAAGTGTATACTTACACGAAATTATGAATTTCACTTAATATGGTACTGTTCTGTATAAGACATACACTGTGTATGTTTTTCAAAGTCTATGACACCGATTGGTTCAAAGGAGTCACCAATGGATGACTCACTGATGAGGACTCAACGATCGAAGAAGACACTGATGCCGGACTCACCGATAGAACAAACGACACACTGATGGAAAAGTCACCAATGATCGGTCACACCAATAGTTCAAGTGACTCACCAATAGGCGACTCACCGATGGGTGAAACATTGATAGTTTAAAGGTTTCACCAATGGATGAGTCACTGATGCGCGATGCACCAATAGTTCAAAATGAGTCACCAATGACGACTCACAGATGCCCAGACTGACCGATAGTACAAATGACTCACTGATGCCCAGAGTCATCGATACCAATGGAAAGGGCACACCGATAAAAAGATTCAACAATGCTGATAGAGCGATTATAAAAACCCACCAATACTTATGACTTACCTATAGTCATAAAAACTATTTTTATTTTATTAATTCAACTATATATATAACGGTCATATTTAGACAAATTAATGCTTCTAACATTAATTAATGTTGTTTGTAGGATATTAAGAGGATAGTATGAGGTACATGAACATGGGGAAATCATTATGCCTATTGGAACTTGAAGGATAAAAGGATAACAATCTAGATCATTAAAAAGACAAATAGAATAGTAGTAATAAAATAAAATGGGTAAAAAGAGAAGAACTCTTGCAACTCTTGATCATACTTCCAAAACCCAAGAGATCAAAAGGAAGAACATACAAGGGTATCATGAAATTGAGATAAACCTACTGAGATGACCTGGACATCTTTCAAACAAGAATCTGAACGTCTCATACTCCAGGAATCCAAAACACAGAGGTTTCGACACTGTTTTAGAGTCAACTTCCAGAAGATAACCCGAACTTCAATTACACCACATCAAACGAGTCCAGATCTGCACCGCATAACACTCAGAGCCTTATAAACCTAAATCTGCATCTTTAGATCTATTGTGTTCAATTATTTACATTTTTGAGGAGTGAGTATATCTATCTATTACATACACACTGACTCCTATGCATAACTGGAGGAGACTTGTTATTCTCAATTTCAGACTCTATTTATCCATTTGTATCCCATGTAGAACTATGGAAGAGGTTGTGTGTGACCTATTTGTTGTTTTTCCCATGAAGAATTATGGTAGAGGTCAAGTGTGACCTGGAAAAACTTGCGTGCTATTGTGAACCCCGATCTAGGGTGTGGATAAAACTTGTTTATTAATTTAAACTTCTTGGTGGTGGGTGATCACCAAGTGGATAGGTTTAAGTCTCAGCTTGAGAACGAACCTCTTGGTTTAAATTCTGTTGTGCCTACTATTATTTTCTTTTACTATGTTTAAAAAAAATCATTCAAAAAAAGTCAAACTCTGATAGTTAGTTTAGAAAGTGTTTATAATAGTTTTGAACCAGTAGGTTAGTTTCAAAAGTTGTATTAATCTTTAGGTTATTATAACTGAGAACTAATAAATCTCTTGAAAAATTAATTAAACATTTAGGATTCTTATAAATTCACTAAAAACTGACTTCTATTATATTTTTAATTGGTGTAAATTTTCAAAGAACCAATATTTAACATGAATTTTTATAGGGACTCAATTCACCCCCTCTTGAGTTTCCTACTAGGAAAAAAACTTTAATATTATTATTAATACATGTCATGAGTCATTTACTTTGATGTATTGATGGAAAGTGTGATGAAATATGCTCACAAAGAGGTAGGTTATGTTGGGTGCATCATGAATGACATTATATTAATGAATAATGTGAGAAATTATTCAACCATTCTATTATTTACTGGAATTTGATATGTCGATATCTTTGATGAAAATGAAACTATTTTATTAAGTCCATAATCATAAATTTTTTTTGAAAAGTTAATTTTCAGAAATTCAAAGAAAGAAACATAGAACACATAGGTTGATGCCACCAACATGCAACCTTCTTGATTAGAGATACCATGATAAAGAGATTGTATTACATGATGTATGTTCATATGTGGTTATTTTCATTATGGAATTTAAACTCTTTCTCTATGGTTTTCCTGTCATGTTATTAGATGTTATCCATATAATTTATGTGTAACAACCTAATTCCACTGAGAAAGGGGCCTAAAGGGCCACACATTAAGTGTATTCAAAACCCCATTTTAATTCTATTTGAATCTAACATATTGAATAAATATTATTCTCATACATGGTTTAATAATTACTCATGTTTAGTTAATTGTATATATTCAGTTACCCAATATTTGATAGAATATTATGTGAGTTATATATTAAGTAAATATTCATTTTTCAAGTTAATTATTAATTATGTGAATATATAAATTTTATTTATTCTAGTTTATTCAAAAAGTAACAAATATTAATTTATTTTATTACGTGAATATTTAATAAATACTTATTTATTAGTTCTGTGAATATTATATTTACTTATTTATTGGTGAATAATGTTAGGGATAGTAATAGGTACCCATTATCCGAGTACCCAACACTACCCGAATCAATTAAATAGGGTTGGGGTAGTGGTTAAACGAGTATTTATTTGGACGAGGTAGAAAATTGGAAACCTAATTAATAAATGAGCAGGGTTAGATTAGTACTCTTAGGGTACCATAAACCTAAACCTGATTATGCAAATTATTATTAATTAATCAATAATAAATTTTTTAACAATGTCATAATTATAAAAATTTATTTATTTACTTTGAGTTCGGTTTATATAATATTTATAACCAAATTTTAAATTTTAATTCAATGAATATATATTACTAAATAAAGTATTATTAAAAAATATATTTACTTAGTTTTTTGATATGATTATTCAGGGTTTATAAATAAAATTTTAATATTTCAATTTTTTTGTGGGTAATTAAAAGGGTTGTGACACTTAAATGGGTAGTTAAAAATATTCTAGTGTAGGGTTAGGGTAATAAATTTAAAAAATAAATGAGGTAGGGTTAGGGTTAGGGTTAGGGTTTTATAAAAATAAATAGGTTAGGGTTTATGTACCCTAAATTTCACAAGCATCTGACTTGTTGTCTTACCTAAATAATGCAGTGATATTTATTTATTACATAAATAGTAATTATTCAAGGCTTGATAAATAACGAGGAGGATT
Organism: Viscum album; assembly: GCA_963277665.1. Classification (NCBI taxonomy): domain Eukaryota; kingdom Viridiplantae; phylum Streptophyta; class Magnoliopsida; order Santalales; family Viscaceae; genus Viscum; species Viscum album. The sequence continues at coordinate 3,715,133 of CAUJRU010000019.1, read as the reverse complement.
TATGAATCAATTTTAATTATCCAATGAGAAATTTCATATTAAATATTATTTGAATAAATATTAATTTATTTATTCATGGAAATAATATTTATTTTATCCGCATGATTAGAAAATGTCAGGTAAATAATAATAATAATAATATTTAGACATGGGGTTTTCCAGGGATTTAAAAATAATAATTTGGGTTTATGTGCAATTATTATTTTCCTAACCCAATATTTATTTAAAACTAATTATTTTATTTTTAGACCTAATTGTGATTGTGTACAATGAAACCCTAGAGATATTTTCTCCTAGAACACATTCAATAATGGAGGGCGATCCTCCTCCTCTACCCTCTCAAGACTAAAGAGAACTAGAGTGATTCATTCTCACCTTGAAGGGTTCTGTTACAATCAACATTGACCAACACAAAGCATTAGAAAATCTATGATAGTACTTGTAGAATTATATGATGATGATCAAAGGTTCATGGAGAACATGTGAATCACTACTAGAGGTATTTTATCCTTGGATCCTCTTTTCACAATGATGATACACCAAGAAGTGGTCAACTGATTCATCAACAAAAAATTAATTTCAATAAAAAGAAATTATTTATCTAAATAAATTAATTATAAATTATATGTGATGATCCCACCTTCTTAGTTCCAATTTAATAGTAAACTAATATTCATTTTAATTCCATTTATCATGATATTATTTGTCATGTAAATCTTAGATTATTCATTGATTATGATAAAAAGTCAAGTTGGATATAGCCCAATAGGGGATTTTTCTATGCCCAAAACTAAAAAGTGGTATCAGAGTGGCCACATATTAAATTTATAATTATGTTTTAATCATTGATTGATGATATGCATTTGTCGCTAGTTTTAAATTTACTTTATTTTCTCTTTAAATCCATTCATTGAAAAAAATTTATTCCCTTCCTCATTATCTATCTTATAAACAAGAGAAGGTTAAATTTATATGAAGAACATTTGAAGAATTTGTTAGGTGGTGACAAAGTTTGGAACTGGATAACACAAGAATACGCGACATGTAGTCCATTGGTACACATTGTATACTAATGTTAATTTCACCATGATGAACAATGTTAAAACCGGGTCATTATGTAAGAACTACATGCTGAGTGAGTTAACTGTACACCGTATGTTGACTATGCTAGGCTGACACTGTAAAGACCTGGAAATTTCATGTAAATGGTTTTCTTCATTTCTTTGGGATTTTACGAGAACGCAATTTCTAACGGCGCCTGATTCCGAGGCCCGGTGTGCCCGGAATCAATTTCCGAAGTTTAGCTCAGGTACGTTCAGTGAGCGAACGAGCGGGTTTTTCTATCTTTTGAACTGGTGCTCGGAATCGAAATCCGAGGGCACTGATGGAACCACAAAACCGGTAATTGCTTAAAAAGACCTTTTATAGAGTTGAGTTTTCTTGAGAAGAGTTGTTTAGTTTTGTGGATAAAGACTTCCGAGAAATAAAATTTGTGCAACTAATTTTATTTCTTTAAAGTGGTTATAACCTAAGGATGGAGGTTGGGTGAACCTAACTACCTAAGTGAGGTTAAATGTGAGGTGGGTCCCACACGAACCCCACCCCTTCACATTCCTTAAACCTACTCTAACTCCCCCATTAAGTGGGTGACCTCTCATATTCCTTAACTCTTTAACCTCCCTTTTAATGACAACTTTTAATTAAGTGGTTTAATTCAATTTTTGAATTTTAAAACTTAAGTCATGATAATAAATTAAGTGAAGCCCTAATTTTATTTTTGTGTTGAACTTGTTGTGTTGAGAGGGAATTGGGAGAAAAAGGGGAGGTTTGAAGATCTTCATCTTCTTCGTTGAAGAACACGAAGAACGTGGCGAACACACCGATCTTCGATGAAGAATGCCGAATCCTTAGAGATCGACTACGCGACGCCGTGTACCACGACGCCAACGACCCTCTCCTTCCGCGACGCCTTCTTCCGTGACAATAAATTCTGCGACGAACCCTCACTCAACGAATTTGATGAGGTAGGGGAAAATTGTATATTTCTCATTTATGTGGATTATATCCTCGGCCTTTGATTATTTTGTTGATATTTGTTGAGCCGCCTGTTATCGTAATGACAGGAGGAGGTCGGACCGCATGAACACGGCCGACCCTCCTCCCCCTTTTTATGATTTCTCTTGTTGCGGCATGAGCAAAGGCAGCGCGGTGCAGCGACACCGTGCGGAAACAATGAAGAAGCGCGGCGCCATCGCGCCACGCCGTTTTGAAGGCTCCGTAGATCGCTATTTGATGGTGGATCGTCAGACGTTGTCGGAACATGCCGCAGTGGTGTTTTGAAGTCTCCGCAGTGAAGTTCGGGTCCCGGGAGGACCGTTGGCGAAGGCGACGAGCAAAACGGACCACCGGAGCACGTCCGGTGGTCCGCGGAAGGCGGTGGCGGCGCGCCGCCGGAACGGAACCGCCACGGCTGAGCCGCAGTGGCAGAACAAACCGGAACGGCTTAGCCATTCCGGAGGCGGAGCGGCGCGGCTTTGAGCTGCGCCGGTTATGTCGACCGCGAGGGTTTGTAACCCCTGCACCCGCTGGACACGCGGGCACCGCGCCGCGCCAACGCCAGCGCCAGGCCGGGCCGCGCCATCCGGGCCGGGCCACGCCCAAGCGCTCCGGACCCGGACCCGGTTTGGGTCGACCTGGTTCGGGCCGACCCAGGGGGTCTCAGGCCGGGTTGGACCGGGCCCGAACCCCCTATTTTCAGGCAGTTTCCGTTCAAACGCCCATATCTTGGGCCACGGACCTCCGATCTATGAACCATCAGTTGCAACGTGATCCTTGGATCAAGATGGTCGTTTCGGTATATTAAACTCAAGGTTTAGGAGAACTTTGAGTACGGCCGGGTTGGTTCGGATACGAAACCAACCAAGACCTCGGAGCAGAAACGTTTATATCTTAAGCTCCGGACGTCTGTTTCACGTGTCGTCGACTTTGTTGGATTCCTCTTGATGAGACTGAACTTTTGGAAAGCTTTTCCTGAGTTTTGAATTTAGTTGGATAGCGTCCGGGTTGGATTGTACCCAAAATCCAATCGGGCCCCTGGAACGGAAAGGCTGATAACTTTCAGACCGGACGTCCGTTTGATGAACCGTCAGCGGAGTTGGTGAACACGTTGAGAAAAGGTCCCAATGAGTATACCCTATGAGAGTTTGGGGTACAGTCGAGATACGACTGGGTTGGTTTTCACACAAAACCAACCGGGCCCCTGGGATGAAAAAGGCTAGTGACTCACAGACCGGGCGTCCGACTGACACGTCGTCTGTTGCGTTGAGACCCCTATGACGAGGCGGTCTTTTGAGATACTTTTTCGTGGGACTTTGTGATACTTGGAGTATCAACTAGTAGCTCCTGGAGCGGACCCTCCCGGTGATGAGCTAGCAGAGTGCAGAGACCTAGTAGCTGGCTGAGACTTGACGACTACTGATCTATAGTCTCGGTGTGTTTCAGATAGCCCAGTGGGGAGCGCTTGGTTTTAGCGGCAGACCCATGGCGGAGGAGCGCTTGGTTGTACCGGTAGACCCGTGGTACTCAACAGAAGGAGTACCTCTGGAGGCTATGAGGGGGAGCACTTGGTTATAGCGGCAGACCCACGACGGAGGAGCGCTAGGTTGTAGCGGCAGACCCGCATTACTCAACAGAAGGAGTACCTATGGAGCCTATGAGGGGGAGTGCTTGGTTGTAGAGGCAGACCCATGGTGGGAAGTGCTTGGTTGTAGCTGCAGGTCCACAGTACTCGACAGGTGGAGTACTAAAGCAGTCCAAGGTTAGTGGGGCGCGCTTGGTTGTAGCGGCATGCCCACTGTAATTGACAGAGGAGGAGTTCTCCAGCAGCCGTGGTTTCGACATCATGAATAAAATCTTGGTTGAGCTGAGTCTATGATCTTTGTGTTTACCTCATGATTGAGATGGGTCACTTGTTATCTTAGGTATATGTATGGGCATATACCCGGGTATTGGTTATCCATTGAATTCATAATCTTGTGTTTCTTCATGATAGAGATGGGTTACTTGATAACTTAGGTATATGTATGGTTATATACCTAAGTAGAGGTTATCTGTTGAGATCTTTATTTGTGGTTATCCTTGTTGGATTTAGTGAGACATTAAGGGTGTCAGGTCTGTACTGATTATCGTTATACTCACCCCTGCACGGGTTATGCCCGCACCTTGTTGTGTTGGTTGCAGACGATGGGCATCGCAGACAAAGGCCGAGTGTTCGAGGACTGGACGGTACCCAGAGGTGGACCTCACGACAAGACAATATCCGGTGGTGGACTTCATGACGAGATGACACACGGAGGAGGTTGATGGGCGAGAGCGTTGTGTAGGCTATCTGTACATACCCTTCAGGTAGGATCCGTGGTGGATGATCCAGGAGCTGCACTATCTGTACCTACCCTTCAGGTAGGATCCGAGGAGGACGACCCAGGAGCTGCTTGTCACCTTACGGCTGTTTTATCTTTTTTCCTTGTACTTTACAGTTGGGCTTGTATATCCGGCCCCATTACTTTCAACACAGCTTGTTTCAGTTTTACTTAGCGTTTTACTTCTTCTTGTACTCTATGATATTTTGTTTACTTTTATAAAGGCAATGCCTTCCCAATTATCTGGATTTACGCCTTGGTTCTAGTCGCCAGCCCATGGCCTATGGAAGGCGGGCTTGGGGTAGTCACGGCACGGGCCCCGAGGATGGGTCATGACAAATTGGTATCAGAAGAGTTCGGTTCTACCACAGAACCCAGGACTCTGATCTTTTTCAATGTGAAGCAATAGTGTTAAGAGTACCGAGTGTGGTATTTAGTTCAGGGAGTCCAGTGTTGGTGCGGCGGCCGACGGATCCGTACACCAGGACCCTGACTACTGATTTATGAATTTGTGCACGAAAACACTGATTGCATGTGTGTTTCCAAGAAGTTTAAAAGTCAGCTCAAACCAGGTCAGCTCACTAGGTATAAATCATTTGATCGTGTCACATCTGTTCAGGGTGTCTCCACGCAGACAGTCAGTTGGAGTTTCTGAGAGAGTACTCAATGACGGCACACCGAGCGGCGAGGCTCGTGTGCGGGGCCCTTTTTACTATGTTGGCACCCTCGGGTGGTGTACCAGCAGCACTACCACCTGTTGGGAAGCAGATGCCGCCATCCATAATAGAAAACTGTGCACGCTGGCAGAGCGCGTTGCACAAGTTCCATTAGTAGAGGCCTCCGAGGTTACGAGGCGAAGCAGATTCCCAGACAGCAGAGCACTGGCTGGAGGCTATTTCTAGAGTTTTCCACCTAGCTGAGACATCAGTAGAGTGGATGGTGGACTTGGCTACTAGTGTTTTCCATTTAATGACCATGAGGATGGTCCGCATAGTGATGAGGCTTTGGTATGTGGACCGATGCCTGAGATAGTGCCTTCGGGTAGTGTGTCAGCTATACATCACTACCTGTTGGTCAGCAGTTACAACCGGCGGTACCGGTAGGTGACACATGTAGGCTTACTGCCTTACACGTGTTCCAACATCAGATACCCTCAAGTTCCAAGGCGAGCCAGTCTCACAGGAGGCTAAGGACAGGCTTGAGGAAGTGGCTGAGAGTTTTCTAGAGCTTATACAGCTTCGACAGGATGACATGTTGATAGATGATAATTCATCGGGGCGTACCAATCGTTCTTGGTACCTAATGACTACAATATGATCAGTTATTTAGAACTCGGATCTCAGAGCGAGGTGTGTTTAAATGATATCCGAGTAAGCACTCTTTCCTCTATGCATTCCTATGTATGTTAGGGTGCTATAGAGAACCTTTTTGGTTGAATGTTCTTTGGCTGATTGGTTATAGCCAGTGAATGTTAGCAGTGGGAAGATGCGAACTGGCGTTAGTCCCAGAGACTTGGACGTGTAAAATGTTTCAAGAAGAGGAAGTGTCAAGGAAGGATGAATCTGCAGAGTTGCAGATGTGGAAGCAGAGCTAGGAGAGAAGCATGGGGTGGTGTACTTTTGGACATGTTACAATCACCCGCCTTTGTAGTCCCCGCTAGGCTCAGGGAGCTGGAGGGCAGGGGAAGAGAGTAGATTCATGCGGTCAAGGAGTGTGACCCAATGGCTCTAAGAATGATTCTAGGGACAGTCTGTGTCCACTAATAGCTTTCGTAGAAACAGACGTAGATATGAATCATTCCTTCCTTCCATGAATCTTGTCTCAGACCTAGAGTTTCCGGTAAGCCGTGAACTTGACCCTCACGCCTGGAGATACCATGGGAGGAGACTCGATAACCACACTTACGCCGACGGTGTGGTCAGACCCTTAAGGCGAGAGTTTCAGTTGGAATATCTTGGTGATAGCGTCGAGGCCTTACAATGGTGGTCTGGTTATGGATTAGATTCATACATAGATTGACTGTATTAGGAAAATAGGTTGTGGTTTACCTACAACGTTGGGACGGGTTTTCCTTGGTCGTTGAAAAGGAAACCCCATGCAGCACAAGATAAACTCATTCATAGGAGGGTGTAGCCGATCACTCTTGAGTCAGCCAACCTTACCCTCATGGTAGCAGGAGTTTTGAGTTTCCATTCTATTCAGGAAAGGGAGACCTCTAGAGTTCGAGGATGATGATCACGACCTTATACGGGTCTCACCTCGACGAGGTTTACGGAGATGAGGCCAAGGCTGCAAGTAATCTCCGAGGTTCAGCGGACCTTTTTCAGGTCCTCAGCTGGGTAGGCGAGGTGGCTTACCATTTGAACCATCCACCTCAGTTGCACTAGGTGCACGACGACTTCCATGTATCTCAACTGAAGAGATACGTGCTTGACCCAATGCATATTATCGACCATGGGGAGCTGGACTTGGGAGATGGGGTGACTCTCACGGGGGTTCCAGTAGCGATCTTGGAACGATAGGAGTGGATCCTATGAGGATGGTCAATTCCTCGGGTGCGCTTTCATTGGCAGTACGAGAACCTCCAAGTAAGCACATGGGAGCGGAAGGCTCAGATGCGTGCTTAGTACCGCTTTTGTAACCCCAGTTTGTTTTAAAGCATTATGAGGACGTAAATCCCTGAGGTGGGAGTAATTTAAAGACCCAGAAATTTCAAGGAATTTTTTTTCTTAATTTCATTGCGACTTTACGAGAACACAGTTTCTGACGACACCTGATTCTGGGGCCCGATGTGCCCGGAATCAATTTTCGAAGTTTAGATCAGGTACGTTCAGTGAGCGAACGAGCGGGTTTTTCTATCTTTTGAACCTGTGCTCGGAATCAAAATACGAGGTCACCGATGGAACCGCAGTGCTGGTAATTTCTTAAAAATACATTTTCTAGAGTTGAATTTGCTCGGGAAGAGTTGTTTAGTTTTGCGGATAAAGACTTCTGAGAAATAAAATTTGTGCAACTAATTTTATTTCATTAAAGTGGTTAAAACCTAAGGTTTGAGGTTGGGTGAACCTAAATACCTAAGTGAGGTTAAGTGTGAGGTGGGGCCCACACTAACCCCACCCCTTCACATTCCTTAAACCTACTCTAACTCCCCCATTAAGTAGGTGACCTCTCATATTACTTAACTCCTTAACCTCCCTTTTAATGACAACTTTTAATTAAGTGGTTTAATTCAATTTTTGAATTTTAAAACTTAAGTCATGATAATAAAATAAGTGAAGCACTTATTTTATTTTTGGGTCGGACTTGTTTTGATGAGAGGGGATTGGGAGAAAAAGGGGAGGCTTGAAGATCTTCATCTTCTTCTTCGAAGAACGCGAAGAACGTGAAGAACGCACCGATCTCCGACGAAGAACGCTGAATCCTCGGAGATCGACTACATGAAACCGTGTACTGCGACTCCAATGACCCTCTCCTTCTGCAACGCCTTCTTTCGCGACAATAAATTCTGCGACGAACCCTCACTCAACGAATTTGATGAGGTAGGGGAAAATTGTATATTTCTCATTTATGTGGATTATATCCTCGACCTTTGATTATTTTGTTGATAGTTGTTGAGCCACCTGTTATCGTAATGATGGGAGGAGGTCGGAACGCACGAACACGGCCAACCATCCTCCCCATATTTATGATTTCTCTTGTTGCGGCATGAGCAAAGGTGGCGCGGTGCAGCGGCACCACGCAGAAATAATGAAGAAGCGCGACGCCATCGCGCCGCGCTGTTTCAAAGTCTCCACAGATCATTAATTGATGGAAGATCGTCGGACATTGTCAGAACGGGCCGCAGTGGTGTTTTGAAGTCTCCGCAGTGAAGTTCGGGTCCCGGGAGGACCGTTGCCAAAGTCGGCGAGCAAAACGGAGCACCGGAGCGCGTCCGGTGGTCCGCGGAAGGCGGCGATGACACGCCCCGCCGGCGACCGGCGGCAGCGGCGTGCCGCTGGAACGGAACCGCCGTGAATGAGCCGTGATGACGGGCCGAACTGGAACTTCTTAGCCATTCTGGAGGCGGAGCGGCGTGGCTCAAATTCGCGCCGGTTACATCGACCGCGGGGATTTGTAACCCCCGCACCCGCTAGACACGCGGGCGCCGCGCCGCGCCAGCGCCAGCGCCAGTCCGGGCCGCCCAGGCGGGGCCGGGCCACGTAGGTCGGGCCGGGCCACGCCATCCGGGCTGGGCCGCGCCCAAGTAGTCCAGACCTAGACCCGGTTCGAGTCGACCTGATTCTGGCCGACCCAGGGGGTCTCGGGCCGGGTTGGACCGGGCCCGAACCCCCTATTTTTGGGCAGTTTCCGTTCAAACGCCCATATCATGGGTCGCAGACCTCCGATCGACGCACCGTTAGTTTTTATGTGATCCTTGGATCGAGATGGTCGTTTCGGTATATTACACTCAAGGTTTCAGAGAACTTTGAGTACAGCTGGGTTGGTTCGGATACGAAACCAGTCGGGCCCTCTGAGCGGAAATGTTTATATCTTGAGCTCCGGACGTCCGATTGACGTACCGTCATCTTTGTTGGATTTCACTTGATGAGACGGAACTTTAGGCTAACTTCTCCTGAGTTTTGGATGCAGTTGGATAGCGGCCGAGTAGGATTGTACCCGAAATCCAACCAGGCCCCTGGAACGGAAAGGCTGATAACTTTCCGACCGGACGTCTGTTTGACGAAACGTCAGCGGCATTGGTGAACATGTTGAGAAACGGTCCCTATGAGTATACAGTATGAGAGTTCAAGGTACAATCAAGATATGTCTGGGTTGGTTCGCACACGAAACCAACCGGGCCCCTGGGACGAAAAAGGCTAGTAACTCACAGACCGGGCGTCCGACTGACGCGTCGTCTGTTGCGTTGAGACCCCTATGACGAGGCAGTCCTTTGAGATACTACTTCATGGAACTTTGTGATACTTGGAGTATCGACCGGTAGCTCGTGGAGCGGATCTCCCGGTGACGAACTAGTAGAGTGTAGAGACCTAGTAGCTGGCTGAGACTTGACGACTGCTGATCTATCATCTCGGTGCGTTTCAGATAGCCCAGTGGGGAGCGCTTGGTTGTAGCGGAAGACTCATGGCAGATGAGTGCTTGGTTGTAGCGGTAGACCCGCGGTACTCAATAGAAGGATTACCTCTGGAGGCTATGAGGGGGAGAGCTTGGTTGTAGCGGCAGACCCGCAGTACTCAACAGAAGGAGTACCTCTGGAGCATATGAGGGGGAGCGCTTGGTTGTAGCGGAAGACCCATGGTGGGAAACACTTGGTTATAGCAGTAGACCCACAATACTCGACAGGTGGAGTACTACAGTAGTCCAAGGTTAGTGGGGTGTGCTTGGTTGTAGCGGCAGGCCCACTGTACTCGACAGAGGAGGAGTTCTCCAGCAGCTGTGGTTTCGACATCATGAATAAAATCCTGGTTGAGCTGAGTCTATGATCTTTTTGTTTACCTCATGATTGAGATGTGTCACTTGTTAACTTAGGTATATGTATGGGCATATACCTGGGTAGTGGTTATCCGTTGATTTCATAATCTTGTGTTTCCTCATGATTGATATGGGTTACTTGATAACTTAGGTATATGTATGGGTATATACCTAGATAGAGGTTATCTGTTGATATATTTCTTTTTGGTTATCATTGTTGGATTTAGTGAGACCTTGAGGGTCTCGGGGTCCCTACTAGGTATCGTTATACTCACCTCTGCATGGGTTATGCCCGCACCTCGTTGTGTTGGTTGCAGACGACGGGCAGCGCAGACAGAGGCCGAGTGTTCGAGGACTGGACGGTACCCGGAGGTGGATCTCACGACGAGAAAATATCCGGTGGTGGACTTCACGATGAGATGACACACGGAGGAGGTTGATGAGTTAGAGCATTGTGGAGGCTATCTGTACCTACCCTTCAGGTAGGATCCGTGGTGGACGATCTAGGAGCTGCGCTATCTGTACCTACCCTTCAGGTAGGATCTGAGGAGGACGACCCAGGAGCTGCTTGTCACCTTCTGGCTGTTTTATCTTTTTTCCTTGTACTTTACAGTTGGGATTGTATTTACGGCCCCTTTACTTTCAGAACAACTTGTTTCAATTTTACTTAGTGTTTTACTTCCTCTTGTACTCTGTGGTGTTTTGTTTACTTTTCTAAAGGCAATGCCTTCCCAATTATCAGGATTTACGCCTTGGTGCTAGTCTCCAGCCCCTGGCCTATGGAAGGCAGTCTTGGGGTAGTCACATCACGGGCCCCGAGGATGGGTCGTGACAGACACATGGTTTGTTAGAATACTCAATGTATAACTTACTTACACATTATGTAGTTTTCATGTTTTTAAAGTATAAAACATGAGGTCCAAGTCATGTAGTGAATTTATTACATGACATAAGGAATGATGAATCGTGCAACACAGAGGGAACATGACATGTAACTAGCACACACACCATGTACCTTATAAACATTTATGGTCGGAAAAGATGCCCAGTACTTATTCACATGTCATGGAAAATTATCATAAGAGATTATACAGCATGTAACCACAGTACACGCCATGTAACTCACTATACCTCATGTAATTAATTTAACATGAAGGGAATATTAATTTTATAATAAAAAAAATCCAACAAATGTTTGTTTGTCATTTATTGACAGTACACACCTTGTAATAAGATTATTTATTATACATTAAATTATTTTCCATATTAAATTTTGAACTACAAGCTTTGTATGTTCTCTACTTGTAGTGTAATCAGTGTGCATTAATAAAATTACATACAACATAATTTACATGTGTTTGTGAGCCATTTATTGATAGTACACACCTTGTAATTATGTGCCAGGAAATGTGTGCTATATTCCATGTGAGTACACAATACAAGGACTATGACAAATTGTTTGGATGTACACATACATCACCTCTAAGTACACTTCTGTACTTTATTAATTTTAAATAAAATTAATTTATTTAATTTGTTTACAATTATGGATGATGAAATTTTCTAGGATGATTTGGATGAAATTAAAAAAAATTTAATTAATCTAATTAGTTATTATTGTTTTATCTTAATTAAAGAATGAATTTAAGTGATTACAGGATAGATTACAAATGTATGTTCATTGCATGTGTGTGGATGATCATGATGTTAGACCAAACCTGCATATGTCATCAGTTTCCTTTTAATTTATTATTATTATTTAATTAAATTGATGGCCTATATGTCATACCCTTCTCTCATTATGTAACTTCCTGCATGCCAGTAGTTTTTTATGTAAACCCCATAAACCAATATTTTGGTTCTCCTCACCTGCATATGAGTAAAACTTATGTAATGTATAGAGAACCCAGGTGAATGGATATGATTAAAGTTCATAGATGAGGTGATACCAATCTAGGAGGTTCATAGGTGGATAGGTGGAATACTACAACATGAACAAAGTTATGGTTCAAGGTGTTTTCCCCTATTTTTGAGGGTTAGTTTATCATCATATAGATAAACTAGCCATTAAAAAATATAATGATCATTCAACTTTTATTATTTTATTTCTATCAAGTTTCATGGATAATTTATTTATTTATGCTTTATCATGATCACATAATTAATGAATCAACAAGCATGTAAGATGGAACTAAAATAAAATCGAATCATTCATAAATTTTATCCAAACATGGATAATCACTAAATTAAAATCCACTTATTATTAACATGCATGTACTAAGATAAATTGAAAATTTTATGAATAAAATATGAAATACCTGAAATTAATATATTTAGTCGGTACATACTTCCACTACTTGGGGTAGAAATTGAACCATCATTCAAAGTTCTTGACCAACCTTTATTGGGGTGATTTCAATTATCAAGTAATTTCTATCCTGAGTTTTGGGTTTACTTGACCCAGTTCACATTAAGGGTTGATCACCTCAATGAGACATAGTGAAACTAGTAGGCAAGTGTTGAGGAAATAAAACTCTAGGATTTTAGGATTGGGGTGTCCAATCAACTAATCAAGTATTGGTGAGTTAATGCAGTTATAAAGTTATGCATACCTAAATACCTTCTAACAACTTGTCAGGCCCCTATATGGGTTATAAGAAGGGTCATATGGATTCTTTCCACTATAATATCCATACAAAAGGATATTTCAATACTAATGGAGAGCTTTATCGGGTTTCTATATAATAGCACAAGAATTATAAATAAAATTCATTACATCATATCTTTTAGTAATCAAGATAAAACTAAAATATTCTCTTAATGTAGAATATGTAAATCAAAATTAGCGTAACACTATCATTATTTGAAAAAAGATAGTGTACTCAACAACACATAATTATAAGGGTGGTATAATTTTTTATACCCTAAACTACAATAGGAAAATTTATATTATGTTCCGGAATTCCCAATACCAATTCAACCACCTCACCAAGAAAGTTACAGCGAGAGTATGCTGACATGAGGTACATGGGTATAATCCAATTTTTCATTACATTGGGATATCAATTATGTATTGAGAAATAATAATGAAACAGAAGGACATGAATGCACATACAATGACATTTCATCTCTTATATACTCAGAATGAGAAATAATGGCTTTAGATAAATTATATTTTTACTACACTATACAAGTGTAAACTAGAAGATGGTACTTATTTATTGATATTTTACTCAATATACTGAAGTACATTGACAATTTAGTGAAGTTTGGGCTTCAATATGTATAATAAATTATCCATTAATCTTATGTTCTCATCTTTACCTTCCAGGTTATTCGTATTCATCTATTATTATGAGATAAATAGTGCGAACGAACAACTTAGGAATATTTTGAGTAAACTTCACTGGGGAAATAAGGGTTTTGGGGAACCTGGTTCCATGACCCTTATGGTGAAAAACTTGAAAGGTAAGGGTTGAAAATCCCATGACTATTTTTATAGTAAATGGTGTTTCTAAATTTCGTTTCAATGAGATAAAATATTTAGAGGTAATGTGATGATAAAAGGGATAATTGCTTCTCATGTGAACAAAATGGCCATTTTAAATAGAATTGTAATAAAATTGAAGAAGATGCAAGAAATTACATTTAATTAAAATATATTCTTGATAGATTATAATGTTTCTCTTCTTGGGTATTAAATACTATCTTATAATAAAATACTAAAATTAAGAAATAAATATTACTAGATGTATGGTTTTATTATCCTAGGTGCTGAGGAAGAGTGATTCCTATGTCATTCGTGAGAAGAACACGACTTAAAAAATAAAGGTGAACTCTCTCAAAGGTTGAAAAGTGTGGTTCCTTTTTAAGTAGTGAGAATTTCACAACTTCTCATTACCCAGTAGACAGATTCAAGTTGAATTATTATTTTTATTATGTGTTACCTATACATTTATCTCAGTGCTCTATTGGACATAATGGGACATTATTTCTTTTTTTAAATTAATTATTTTTTAATTATTTTACCCATAATTAACAATTAAGTAATACTAGAATCATTGATATCAAATAGTGACAATAAATGATGAATATAAATTATTATACTCATACCTAGCAATGGAAATAATAATTCTTTATCAAGTATAAATGATTATAGCTGAAAAGTTTATACCCTAAAGAGTTTTTATACTTTTTGATCTAAAACACTATGTGTAACACCTATAGATTTTATGAAACATTTTTTTTTCAAATAAATTTAATTTTTTTATAGCTTTCATTTCGCACAACACCAAGTTTTAATGAATCATAATATACTATTAATATTATTATTTGAACTTGAACGTTATAAAATATTTGTTATATTTGGTGGTATGAATTGGAATAAAAATGTTTTGAAAATTAAGTAGAAATGTTTTAGATAAATAAAGTATATTTATAAATAAGTACTTAATATTTTGTAAAGTCTTTATATGCTTTTAAAATACTTTTTTCTCAAAAAATATTTTTTAATTTGTTTTTATGAACAAATAATAAATTTTTTTTTTGAAAATTTTAGAAAATTTATTTGAAAAAATTAAATTTATTTTTGGAATAAAAAATTTTAAAATTATCTTAGGGTAAATGTTTTAGAATTTTTAGAGATGATTAATGTTTCAGTGAATAGTGAAAAATGACGATTTTTATTAAAAACTATATTTTTGTTTAAAGAATTTATAAAGTTACATATAGTTTAAAAATGTATTAAAAGTAATATGATTTCAATTATATATTTTTTAATCCAATTTATTTTATTGGAATTAATTTCATATTGATTTTTTATATTAAAACTTTCTATATTTACGCAAATTTTATCTTTGGAAAACAACTTTTTCGTCGCGTCTACGCGTTTAATTTTAAATTAAAATTTTAAAATTATCTGAATGGAATTTGGAAAAAATAGATTAAACATTTGGAATAATAATAATTAATATTATATGATAAATTTAACTTAATTTTTTTTCAAAATTAATTGTAAAAACAATAAAAATTAATTACTACAGTTAAGGTTAAAACAGGTTTATCAGGGGTTAAACTAAAAAGATAAGGGGTAAAATGACGTATAAACTTATACAACTCCAATTAAATGGAAATAGTTCAACCTTATATCATATAAGGATCTATAATGATACATTTGGGATCCTCTAGTCATATTTAAAATGTGGGTGCACATTTTTCTTTACAAAAATTCCAAGTGTGTCCTCTCCCCTACTTATAAAAGGCAACCCCTATCATCTAGAATTCACACTTAAAAAACTATTTGTTTCAAAAAATAACTGACTAAATCCATTACTTAATTCCCTACCAATATTATAGTGGCCTTATTTTTATCAGGAAACCCTCATAAGAAGTATTTAGCTGTAAACCTAAAGGGGTTCTTCGAAGAAGAGGTATAGTCCTTAACCATGCGTTTTCATTTTATTTCTTCCTCTTACTCCTCAAAATATTATTCAACCAAGATTATATAATAACTTCAGTATCTTATATATAATATGATATTATTATTTTAATGGAATTACCTACATGTATCATCTCTTTCATCAAGTAGGAAACGAAAAGGCCGATCATGTGTACTACATAATACCATATTGCGAACCGATGCAATTCATTTTCCATCACCACACATCACGGTTGGATATAATGATAGATTGAATTTTTATATATGATATTTATGAAATA
Organism: Viscum album; assembly: GCA_963277665.1. Taxonomy (NCBI): domain Eukaryota; kingdom Viridiplantae; phylum Streptophyta; class Magnoliopsida; order Santalales; family Viscaceae; genus Viscum; species Viscum album. The sequence goes on along the minus strand of CAUJRU010000019.1, from coordinate 3,699,528 downwards.
ATTATACTTATTTAATTATAATTTTAGATATACCTTATTACTTTCCATTCCTTGGGATATGATAACATTGCTCGCGTGTACGACAGACTATCGCCTCACAAAGCGATGTGAGTCATTATTAAATTACTCTCTACATGGATGTTAATAAGGATAGTTTTTATGAAAATATGTGATATATATTAAAAAACAATATTCTATAAAGTTAATACATTATTTAACTTTCTTTTATTTCAATTTTTTGAGAAAATGGAAATAATGTTCATGCGTACGTACGAACTATAGTCTCCATGAACAGTGTGATTCATTTTATATTTATAACATTAATAGATTAATATAAATAAATATATAATGAATATATATGATATTAATATAATGGTTAAAATTATTTATATGATGTAACCATGATCAAATTAAAATGACTGAAAATACCAAACCAAAACATACATGAAAAACAAAGCAGTTTTTACCCGAAATGTGATTTAAACAAAAAATTGTTACTAAACAAGTAATAAATGGTCATAAGTAAATATTATATGATATGATAAATATGAATATGGTTATAGAATATATGTATAATAAACCTGTATTTATTATGAAATAGTTCTGAACGTGTACGAAGGAAGTCGAGACTTGAGGTAAGATATTTTCATCTCACTTTTATTTTTGTGGGAAAAATTCCATATGCACCATTTATTTATTTTATGTGGTGTATTTACTAAAAATTAATTTATTTTATGATCCTTATCATGATAATTATTGTACATACATGTCCATATAATTTTCTTTCATTCATGGGACTTACGATTCAAAATATACTAATGTGGTAAAATTTTAATGTTACATCCTCATTGTTTATTAGGATTGTTTATGATATGATTCTAATGATGAGATATTATGATCTACCTCTCAAGAAACTCATGAATTTTATTTTAATCTGGTTATTTCTTGGGAATATATGTTTTACTTTCATTTTACTCTCTTTATATACTCAAGATTCCAATATAATGTTTTTATGGAAAAATTAAATTTATTTATCTCTTCAGTCTAAAACCTATTTTCTTTCATGTACATGTTTTCTAAAAATGTTTTAAAGAAAGTTTTCACTATTTTACAATTATTTTTTAAATAATTTTTATCCATTTTTTAATTTTTGAATTTTTTTTAAAAATAAATCTTCTTGTCGTATTCCAAATAAGGCTCTTTTGACTTTTTACTAAAAATGTGAAATGAATATTTGTTTTAACATTTATAGAATGAATAGTATTTTCTAACATAATGAATAATAAATGATTTAAATATTTCACTATATGTTTCCAAGGTTATTTTTAAAGATTTGTTTTCTTTAAAATTTAGTATTTTTTTAGGTTTTAAATAATGATTTTTAGGTGAAAAGGTTATTTTTCTCAAGAAATGTTCCAATTCATCATTCAAAATCATTTTATATATAAGATGACATAATTTTATCTAACATAAGATTTAATAGGGATATGATCCAATGATTCCATCCTTATTCTTTATCTAAATGTTTTATATTTATGATGTAAAGATGTTTATGAAACCCATTACTTTTCCACAAGTTATTCTATACTGAAATGTTTATGTAACCCATTCATTTTCTAGGGGTTATTATATGATGAAATGATGAAATGTTTATGATACTTGTTTCTTTAACATGGGATATTATATGATGAAGTGTTTATGAAATCATATTCTTTTCATGGGTTCTGATTTGATGAATGATTTATGATCTTGTGGTACAAATATGTATGATTTTTATTATGTGAAGGATGAGACCTATATCCCCCTCCAATGAATTGGGTAAAGTATTATATCTCATGATATAGCTATGGAAAACATAACTATATGCTTGATCTGATATGGGAAACAGGTTGGGGGGCTTGAACCACTATAAGAAACATGTGATGATTCCTGATCTGTTATGAAATGGGAAACTAGTGTTGATACCTGATTTGTTATTATTTGACGGTCTCAGATGTTAAAATTAGCATATGAAATGGTTTCTATAATTATGATTCTGATACACTTCTATGACATGAAATTATGGTTCATGATTGATTCATGATTATTTCTTACTCTTATGGTTCATGTTTTTGAAATGATATTGTTTTATGCCATGAATCTTGTTTACAATCCAAGTTCTGGAAAATTCATTAACAGACTCTGGATATAGAGTTGAGTTTCAACACTGCATATCATCCTCAGACATATGGTTAGTCTGATAGAACAATTAAAACCCTAGAGGATATGTTGAGATTGTTTTTATGGATTTCAAAGGTGATTATGATCAGAAACTTCATATGGTTGAGTTTTCATACAATAATAGATTTCACTCAAGCATTCAGATGGATCCTTATAAAGCCCTCTATGGAAAGAAGTGTGGAACTCCAATGTACTGGGATGAAGTTAGAGAAAGAAAGATATTGGGACCCAATCTAGATAATGAAATTATTGAGAATGTTAGATCCATTAAAAAACATAAGGGTCATACAAAATTATCAAAAAAGTTATGTTGAAAATCACTGGCGTGATTTGGAATTTGAAGTTGGTGATAAGGTGTTTCTAAGAATTTCTCCATTGAAGAAGGTAATAAGATTTGTAAATAATAGGAAAACTAAGCCCTAGGAATATCATAATCTTTGAAATTATTGATCATATTGGGATGATATCTAGTCAATTGGAACTTCCACCAAATCTCTCTCAAGTCTATGATGTATTCTATCTATCTCTCCTGAGAAAGTGTATACCCAAACCTTTACATATACTGAACTCAGAGGCCGTACTGGTCGATAATGATCTTTCATGTAAGGAAAACCAATGGAGATTTTATATCATATATTAAGGTTCTATGAAATGGGACCACTCATTTGGTCAAAGTTTGGTGGCATAACCACTAGCTTGGTGAAGCTACATAGGAACCTGAGGATGTAATGAGGTAAAGTATCCTCAGTCGTTAGTACAAAAGTGATGGAATTTCAAGATCGAAATTAATTTTATAGAGGGTAGGAGAAATTAATTTTAAGAGGGGTATAATGTAACATCATGATATTTTTTTAAATATATATTTTTTCAAATAAATTTAATTTCTTTGATATCTTGCATTACATGCAACATCGAGTTTTAACGAATCATGATATACAATTAATATTATTATTTAAACTTGATAGTTTTAAACTAGCCATTAAATTTTGTGGTATGAATAAGAATAACCATATTTTTAAAATTAAGTATAATGTTTTTAAATAAATAAAATATATTTATAAATAAGTAATTAATTTTTATTAAATTCTTTATATGCTTTGAAGATATTTTTTTCTCAAAAAATAATTTTTATCCCTTTTTGTGAAAAAATAATAAAATATATTTTTAAAACTTTAATAAAATTTATTTGAAAAAAATAACTTCATTTTGGGAATCAATATGTTAGAATTAACTTAGGTTTAATTTTTTATAATTTTCTAAAAAGATTAATTTTTCAGTGAATAGTGAAAAAAAATGTTTTTTATTAAAAAATTTCTTTTTGTTTAAAGAATTTAAAAAGTTAAATTTTGTTTATAAATGTTTTAAAAGTAAAATTAGTAAAATTATATATTTATTAATCCAATTTATATCATTTTAATCATTTTAATATTGAATTTTGATATTAAAACTTTCTATACTTATGAAAGTTTTCTCTTTGGAAAACCGCTTTTTCATCTCATCTAGTGGTTTAATATTAAATTAAAATTTGAAAATTATGTGAATTGAATTTGGAAAAATGGATTCCAAAATTGAAATCAACATAATTAAAATTATATAATATGTAAAGAAATTTTTTTTGTCAAAATGAATAGTAAAAATAGTAAACATTAATTGATGCGGTAAAGGTTAAAATGAGTTTAGCAGAGGGTTAAACTAAAATGATAATGGGTAAAATGACCTATAAACTTGTACACATACAATTGGATAGAAATATTTCAAACTTATCTCATATAAGGTTAAATAATGATCTATTTTTTATCCTTTTTTCATGTTTAAAATGCGGGTAAACCTTTTTCTTTTCAAAAATTCAAAGTGTGTCTTCTCCCCCACTTATAAAAGGCCACCCTCTTTCCTTGACTATTTATACTTCTGAAACCATTTTATTTGTCCAATAAATACCAATATACATTACTTAGTTTCCTCCCAACATCCTAGAGGTCATATTTTAATTATTAAACCCTTCTAAGAAGGATTTAGGTGTAAACCTAAAGGGGTTCTCCGTAGAAGAAGTATAGTCCTTAACCGTGCGTTTTTATTTTATTTTTTTGTCTAATACCTTAAAATTTTCTTAAAACATGATTATATAATAAAATAATTATATTATATATAATTATATGTTATTATGTTAATGTCATGAACTACATATATCTTCTCTTCTATCAAGTGCGAAATGAAAACGTCGATCGTGTGTACGGTGGACTACCGCCTTGTGAACCGATGTAATTAGTTTTCCATCCACACCTATAATGGTTATATATAATTATGAATTTAATTTTTTTATATGATATTTATGACATAATTATAATTCTAGAATTATAATATCACATATACCTTCTTACTTTCCATTTGCGTGGGAATACAATTATGTCGCTCCTCTGTTTGTTAAACTATCGCCTCATGAAGTGATGTGATTCATTCTTCACTTACAATTTACATGGAATGTAATAAGGCTATATTAAATTAATATATGTGATATATATAAAATAAAAATAATTTATTAAGGGTAATATATTTTTTACCTTTCTTTCTTTTCATTCTTCGGTAAAATGGAAACAACGTTCATGCGTATGTATGACCTATCATCTCCATAAATGGTGTAATTCATTTTCAATATCTAACTTTAATGAGTCACTATAAATAAATATATAATTAATATATATAATATTTATATCCCTATTTTAATTATGGATATGATGGAACCATTATCAAAGTAAAAGGACCAAAAATACCTAACCAAAACATACATGAAAAATGAATCAGTTTTTAAATAAAACATGATTTTCACAAGGAATTGTTAATAAAAGGGTAATAAAAGGTCATAATTTAATCATATATGGTATTATAAATATTAGTATGGTTCTTTAATATATTTATAATAAACCTATATTTATTATAAAATAGGTAAATTTTTTTACAAAGGATGTCGAGACATGAGGTAAAGGATTTTCATCTCGGACACATTCCCTAGACACAACTTGTTTATTTTTTGTGTTGTATGTAATTCCCATGAATTGTTTTTGATACTTATAATGATAATTATGGTATATACATATCAATATAATGTTCTTTCTTTCATGGTACTTATGATTCAAAAGACACTAAAGTGGTAAAGGTTTAATGTTATAAGCTCATTGTTTATCAGTATTATTTATGAAATGATTCTAATGATGAGATATTATGATCTACCTCTCAAGAAACTCATGAATTTTATTTTTATCTATTTATTTTTTAGAATAAATTTTTTCCTTTTATTTTCATCTATTTATTTACTCAATATTCCAAAATAATGTTTTTAAGAAAAAACTGAATTTATTTCTCTCTTCGGTCGAAAACCTTTTTTCTTCCATTTCCATATTTTATAAAAATGTTTTAAATATTTTTTTCACTATTCTTCAATTAATTTATAAAGAAATTTTTACCCATGTTTTACTTTTTAAAAAATGGTTTAAAAGTAATCTTCTTATCGTACTCTAAATAAGGCTCTTTTGACTTTTTACCAAAAATGTGAAAATAATGTTAATTTTAACTTGTATGGAATGAATGGTATTTTACACCACCATGATCATTAAATGATTTAAATATTAATTTATAGGTTTCTAAGTTTATTTTCAGAAATATTTTTTTTCTTTGAAATTTGGTATTTTTTCAGATTTCAAATAATTATTTCAAGGTGATAAGGTTATTTTCCTCAGGAAATGTTTCGAGTGACAATTCAAAATTATTTTCTATCTAAGATGAAATCCTTTGATGTAACTTAAGATTTACTAGAGGTATGATCCAATTATACCATCCTTATTATTTATTTGGATGGTTTATTCTTATGATGTCAAGATTTTTATGATACCCATTCCTTTTCCATGAGTTATAATAGGATGAAAGGTTTATGAAACATATTACTTTACCATGATTTATGCTATGATGAAATAATTAAATGTTTATGAAAACCATTTCTTTTCTAAAATTTATGCTATGATGAAATGTTTATGAAACCCATTTCTTTTCAAGGGTTCTGATATGATGAATGATTTATGATCTTGGGGCACACATATGTATTATTTTCATTATGTGATGGGTGGGACCTATATCTCTATCTAATGAATTGTGTAAATTGTTATATCTAATGATATACCTATGCTAAACATGCTAATGTGTTTGATCCACTATAGGAAATATGTCGATGAGCTTGATACACTATATGAAACAGGATATGATGCCTGATTCGTTATGAAATTGGAAACATGTGTTGAATTATGATCTATTATAATTTTATGGTCTCATATGTTAATATTGACATATGAAATGGAATATATAATTATGATGGTGCCACACTTATATGACACGAACTTATGGTTCATGATTTATTTATGATGTTTTATCACACTTGTGGTTCATTTTTTTGAAATGATAATGTTTTATTCCATGTATCATGTTTACAATCCATGATAGATTGGGTATGAAAATTTTAAGTTATATTCATAATCTCATACACTTATACTTATCTTATGATTTCATATGATCAACAATTAATATCTTCCATGTTTACCCTTCCTGAGCATCTGATCTCACCCTTTCTTATGTTTCCTTTCCCCAAGTTATGAATAAAGTTATAAGTAGGGCATGTTTATTAAGAGTACTAAATGGGAAGATATTTATGGGATATGTTTAATATATTTCATGAAATAAGAAAATTGTGTAACTAGTCTCCAAAGACACTAAAACTTTACAACCCTTGGGTGTGCATTTATGAAATGTATTGAATATTCATATAAAAATATATAATATTTATGTATAAAAATCATAGGTCATTATACTAGGTATACTGAAAAATTTCTTTATCAAGTTCAAAAAAAATAAACCCTTAGAAATAATGGTATTCCACAAAGATTCTGGAGTTAGTTTATCTATATAGCATGAATTTTTCCACATTAAATCTAGAGGTAAATTCATATACTTTTCATTAAATTCCTTAAAGAATTTTTAGGATTTATAAATTCAAGTAAGGAATATAATTGGTAAAATATATAAGATTCTCTGGGTTGGTATGTCAGAGTATATCTTAACCACATATTAATTGATCATTAGATGTAGAGTGAAGGTTTTCCTAAACTCATATTACCTTATTTACATCATAGAGATGTTTATAGTATAAGTTATATCAATGAAGAGTCTTATTTTTTTTAATATTTGGGGCTGAAGCCTCATTTTATTATTTAAAGAAAATACCTCTTTAGACTAGGTAGAGGGAGACCCATTAAATAGTCTGAAGGCCCAAGGCCAAGTGGCCTGAAAACTAGGATTGAAAACCCATTTTGTGGCCCAAAGATCCCCTCGGTGAATACTACTGCTACAGTACCTGAGATGCAACAGTTCCGCCACCGCTACAGTCCCTGAAATAGTGCCTCTGACATTATAGTGTCGCATCTACTATAGTCCCGCCACTGCTACAGTACTACTACAGTGCCCTACTACAGTGCTGCTATAGTACCAGAAATTAGTCCCCGCCCAGATTTGATCCTGGGTCTTTTGGATTCCAAGCAGGAGCCTGTACCACTAGGGTACATGCTCATTGGCATCAATGAAGAGTCTTATAAATATTGAAGATCCTATATAATTCCTTTCCTAACATGTTATGTAAAATAATATCATAACAACTGACCGTATGATAACTAAATTGATTAATGGATATCTTATAAGTTATGATATTATGGGAGTCCATTTGTGTCACAACCTAAGGTTTTCTAATTTGAATAATTTGTTAAGTTAGAATTAGCTTCAAATGTATATCAAAGAAAAAACAAGTTAGATCTTAGTTTATTATCCAATAGCTACCGATGATATTAAAATCCCCAAGATAGAAAGGTTTTAATAATACCAACTAAATTTATATGTGGCAAGGACATATATTTTTAGATAGTGGGATTAGGTAAGGGTTCAGTTGAATCTTCTATCCAGATGCACAAGTTGGAATAAGAACATTAAACTCCACAAGTTTTAGAGGGAGGAATTGTTCCAGATACATATACTGTGTAGGAAAGTTAAAACTATAGTGATGAATTTATATCCACCACAATGGGTGATATATTATTTGATAAGAATAATAAATCATATAGAGAGATGTAATTTTCAAATAACTATGATTGATAAGTTCTTATGAACTAAAAGTTGGATTCCATGTACCAAAATTCATTCGTTATTTTGGTTGATATAAATTTGTTGGTGAGTATTCAACATGAACAAGACATGGATGGTACAAGTACTAATAGGTCATGACTGGTCATACTAATCCATGAGGCTTAACTCCATTTGTATTCTACTCTACTTATCTTCAATGATCATTATATTAGGCATCATATGTCAAAGACACCTAACATGGAGGTTACTTTATGGTACATGTATACATAATGTGTGTAACATCCCACCCTGGGTTCCACACACTGGTGCCCTGAGCCGGACAGTCACATGGCCTCAAGCATGCCTCCACGTATGCCAGAGGCTGCCTACTAGCAACAAGTGTCTAATAAGTTGATCATGGAGAGACTATAACCTCTTTTATCAGAGTTAACACCAAAAAAATAATAAACAATACTAGAATCATATGATCATAAACAATACCAATATCTCAAGATGACCCAAAAACGAAAAGACAATATCAAAACTGAATTGTAGATATGCCATGATAAAGTACGTTCCATGTGTCAAAATGAAAACAAAAAAGTAAAGACACTGACAACTCCCAAGTGGGGTTCCCTCATCCATGCCCTATCTCGACTCATCCATCTAACACAAGTCCTTTTCCCTTAACATTTTCATAAAACACAATGTCTATTCAAGTACCGATTAGGTATCCTGAGTAGGGTGTGAGTACAACTCAGTAGGCCACCACCAATAACATCAAAAACAAATCCAGTCAATAACAACTTAGGCAGTTGTATAAATAAATAAATACAAGTAATAAATTAAATAATTTACATTTATTCAATTATCCTTTATTTAACCACACAAACCCCCGAGTTCTTGAGGAAACTCGAACCTTAATACCTTCATTGGCCCATGCTGAAGTTAGAACCATTTCACATTTTCAATTCACAATTCATTTAACAAATGGGAATTTATTATCCATTTAATTTCAATTCAATATCACACTAATTGGATCCATAATCCAATGCCAATATCTCTAAGCATAGATTTTCATGTCTAGCACCCCATGAGTATTTAGAGCATCAGTCCCTATGTCACACATCAGGGTATTTGGAGCATTAGTATCAGTCCCACACATCATGGGTATTTGGAGCCTCAGTCCCTATCCTATACAATTTTAATGCATGCCTTGGGTCTAGAACACCATGTCTAAGACCCTATGGTTATTTGGAGTATCAGTCCATGTCTTACACCCTATTTATCAATAAATTTCACATGGGTATTTGAAGTTCCAGTCTGTGTCCCATACTCATATATCATTCATTCACAAGAATCACAATATCACATGTATCACTATATTACATCAATCAAGATTAATCAACATTAATCCTCTTATCACATTTCACCATCAAAATATTCCATTAATTAAATATATAATTAATTAATCCAAGTCCATTAATTAATTCAAAAATTAAGTAATCATTCAAATCTCATTAATTAACCCAACAATTAATTAATCACAATAATACCATTAATTAATTCAACAATTAATTAATCATATCTATCCATTAGTTAATTCAACAATTAACTAATCACATTAATAACATTAATTGGTTTGATAATTAACTAACCACTCTAATTCCATTAGTTAATCCAAAAATGAACTAATCACATCAATAACATTAATTAATTCAATAATAAATTAATCACATCAATTACACTAATTAATTCCTAAATTTAATTAATAACATTTCATCCATTAATTATTTCATCAATTAATTAATCCCATAAATCCTATTATTTAATTCAACAATTAAATAATCACATTACTTAAATTAATTAATTTTTCAATTAATTAATCCCATTATTTAATTCCACAATTAAATAATCACATTACTCATATTAATTAATTTATCAATTAATTAATCACTTTGTTTAATTCAAAAATTAAATAATCTCATTACTCACATTAATTAATTCATCAATTAATTAATCCATTTATTTAATTAAACAATTAAATAATCACATTGCTCATATTAATTAATTTTTCAATTAATTAATCACTTTATTTAATTCATTAATTAAATAATCACATAACTCCTATTAATTAATTCACCAATTAATTAATCTGTTTATTCAACTCAACAATTAAATAATCACACAACTCCCCTTAATTAATTCATCAATTAATTAATCCCTTTACACAATTCAACAATTAAATAACAACATAACTCCCATTAATTAATTAATTAATTAATTCATCAATTAATTAATGTCTTCATTTAATTAAACAATAAAATATTCACACAAATCCCCCTAATTAATTCATCAATTAATTAATCTCTTATTTAATTCAACAATTAAATAATTAGCTAACTCCAACTAATTAATTCATCAATTAATCAATCCCTTTATTTAATTCAAAAAATAAATAATCGCATAACTCTCATTAAATAATTCATCAATTAATTAATCTCTTTATTTAATTCTACAATTAAATAATCGCACATCTCCCATTAATTAATACATCAATTAATTAATCCCTTTATTTAATTCAACAATTAAATAATCACATAACTCCCATTAATTAATATATCAATTAATTAATCCCTTATTTAATTCAACAATTAAATAATCACATAACTCTTATTAATTAATATATCAATTAATTAATCCCTTATTTAATTAAATAATTAAATAACCACATAACCCCATTAATTAATTCATCAATTAATTAATCCCTTTATTTAATTTAACATTTAAATAATCACATAACTTGTATTAATTAATTCTTTAATTAATTAATCTCAACTCAACAATTCAATAATCCCAATTAATTTATCAATTAATTGTTCCATCTCAATGATTTCAATATCTCCAATTAATTCCTCAATTAATTGTTCTATCTTAATCAATTTAATAACCCTAATTAATTCCTCAATTAATTTCTCAATTCAACAATCACAATTTCTATGTAATTAATTCAATAATTAATTATTCAAGATCTACAATTCCAATACCCCCAATTCCATAATATACCTCAATTAATTAAATCTCTAAATTAAATAATTATATCAAGAAGTCAATTGCTTAGAATATAATATAAATTCTACAATTACATACACATATTTGCAATCAAGACTTTGGGATCTGAGTTATAGACCACCTACCTCAAGAATGGTGATGAAGAACGCTCACCAATGGAAAACCCAAATTCCAACGGAATAACGACGTAGAATGAGATCTTGATTCAATTCATAGATTCATGATTTAAATGAATAAAGATATAAAAAACCTAGACCTAAATCTAGATCCAAAATTGATAAATATCCCCTTTTTATACCAAAATAGGATCGGAAGAGAGATATGTCTAAATGAGAAGAACAACCATACTCGGGGGGTGCGTGGAGGGTCTTTGGTCGAAGTCAGTGGTGTGCAAGGGAGATTTGGACTAAGATAGAGGAACACAGAGGCGTTTTGGCCCTAGGTGAAGGTTAGTGGGGTGTATGTAGCAAAGAAAAGAGGGTGCTGAGGGTTACATACTGCTAGAGAGAATTTTTTAAAGTAATTGGCATCAAAATTACACGACATGAATTTACATTTCACATCATGTAAAATTCATAACCTATTTCCCATTTTTTCCAAAATAAATCACATCACACCTTTGAACAAAGTAATAAATAGAAATTACATGTAGTGTAATAGGGTTTTGTGATATGTCGACACGTGGTGAAAACTAGTTACAAGGTTTGTAATCTGGTTTTGTGACATTTCGACATGTGGTGAAAACTAATTTCATGACATGTTGACATTTGTTGAAAAACATTTACAGGGGGTTTAGATTTTCAAGGTTTTAATTAATTTAAGCCATAAATTATATTCATCAGGTCTTCCCAAAACAATTCACGTCGTAAATTTGTTCCATGATGCGTATTTGTTCTGCATCCAGAACTCACCATTTAATCCTGTTGCACCCCTGAAAAAATATGGGATCTTATAATATCCCCACCTCATAACAGATCATACTCGATATTTACTCCCATTCAACTCTAATATTTCAAGTAAAAAAATATCGGGCCATTGAGCCCTCATATTTGCTTCCCTCTCCCAAGTTTTCTCCTACACATGCCCAAGTTTACATAATACATAAACTAAGAGCACAAAAGTTCCCCACAACACATTCTAACCATGATCCAATACATATATTAGATGCTCCTCAAAGGATGCATCGGTCTCAAGATCAACTTCCACAACATAACCGATGCATTTTCCAACTCACCACGACCAAAAACCACATGAACACCATCCAACATTGGCACTCATCCATGCCATAAAAAACTTCCTAGAAAGGACATATATCCACCACCTCTAAGGACCACCTGGACTTTCTCTGAGGAATTTAACATGCAACTTACAGGCTCCTCATTGGAATTCCAATTCCACCACTTCCAACCCATGGTCTTTCTCCACACATATACTACCCACACATTGCTCCCCACCTTTGGAGATTTGTTAACCCCACTTTGTCAAGCCACTCAACCACCATGGTATTCATCAACCTTTGGTCCATCCTAAAAAAATCATCTATAAACTATTGATGGTATACCATCCACTATCCAGCTCCACATATAATGATTCATAAGAGAAAACTCTAAGAGTCCCCATATCCAATGAAAACACATACAGGTAGCTAGGCATAAATCTAGAGTTTTCTCAATGTACTTGGGATGATGTCAAGGTAGGGGGCATGATCATCACTAATTAAAAGTAAACTAAGAAGTCATCGATGAAAACCACTATAAATCATACATCCCTGATGTTACCCCTCACTACAGAAACACATTAACATGTCAAAATTCTCGGGCTTCCCTACTCACCAACATCTCACCACTCTGATCCAGAGATAGATGGTCCCTCACACAACTCACAACCACATTCTCAAACTAGGCAAATTATCACTACCCAAAATACTCACATCAAGGGTCAAATAAAAAACACAAGGAATTATCAATTCACAACATTAATACAGTTAAAAAGTGGGATTTACACAAAACCATATCAAGTATTTTCCCCCTTTTCCCACCTCATGGTCAAAACTGAGGTGCTATCACTACCCTTAACCATCATACACCTAGGTCTTGGTTAACAAGGTTAAACACATTATCAATATTCAAGTTTATAATTGTAAAAAAATTTATCCTAACCTTACATCATTTTACAATATTTTTCAATTACACCTTAGGCACATTTTTCATTTTAATTTCACAAGAAAGGAAAAATAGTTCAAGTTCAACAACTTATCCATAACTCATTTTCCCATGCATTCATAAAATAATGCATGTAAAAATAACCATGAGTGCCTAGAATGATGCATGCCGACACAACACTCGTTCCTTACTAGGCCACGAGTCAAATATAATTTTTTTTTGAATTAATAATCACACCACACAACAAGTGCATCACCCAAGGTGAAATAATATTCAAATGTAATATAAAACAACAATAACAACAATCCACCCTGGATACTTGGGTTCTCCCCCATATATGGGGTAGCTACTCCCATAAACTAGCTCATAAACAAGCCCCAAATATTCCTAGTATCCTTTCCAAAATTCCCAAATAATAAGATAAAAGACTAAGAAAATAAAACTGCCTTGATACCAATTTGTAATGTCCCGACCCATGTTCCACACACTAGTGCCCCGAGTCGGTCAATCACATGACCTCAAGCGCGCCTCCCTGTATGCTAGAGGCTGTCGACTAGTAGTGAGGGTCTGATAAGTCGATCATGGGGAGACTATACCCTATTTTATCAGAGTAAAAACCAGTGGAAATAATAAACAATAGTGGAAGCATATGATCATAAACAATACCAATATCTCAAGATGACCTAAAACTAGAAAGACAATATCAAAACTGAATAGTAGATATGCCATGCTAAAGTATGTGCCATGTTTCAAAATGAAAAACCAAAATTAAAGACACTAAAAACTCCCAAGTGGGTCCCAAACCACACCTGGTTCCCTCATCTATGATCCATCCTGATTCAGCCATCTAATATAGGGCCTTTGCCCTTAACCTATCCAGAAAATGCAAAGCCTATTTGGGTACTGATGAGGCATCCTGAGTACGGTGTGAGTACAACTCAGTAGGTAACCACCAATGCTATCTAAAACTAATCCAGTCAATAACAGTGTATGAAATTGTATAAAGAATGAAATACAAGTAATAAAGTAAATAGTTTAAATTTATTCAATTATCCTTTATTTAATCATATAAACCCCTGAATTCCTGAGGACACCTGAACCTCAATACCTACCTCGGCCCATGCTGAAGTCTGAACCATTTCAAATTTTCAATTCAAAATTCATTTAACAAATGGGATTTCATTATCTATTTCATTTTAATTCACTATCACGACTATTTGGATCTATAATCCAATGTTAATATCTATGGGTGTAGATCATCATGTCTAGAACCCCATGAGTATTTGGAGCACCAGTCACTATCTCACAGATCATGGGTATTGAGAGCATCAGTCCCTATCCCACATATCATTGGTATTTGGAGCCTTAGTCCATATCCCATATAATTTTCATGCATGCCTTAGGTCTAGAACGCCATGTCTGAAACCCCATGGTTATTTGGAGAGTTAGTCTGTGTACCACACCCCATTTATAAATCAATTTCACATGGGTATTTGGAGCATCATTCCATGTCCCATACTCATATACCATTCATTAACAAGAATCAAAATATCACATGTATCACTATATCACATCAATAAAGAATAATAAACATCAATACTCTTATCACATTTCACCATCACAATCTTATATTAATTAATTACACAATTAATTAATCCAAGTACATTAATTAATTAAGAAATTAATTAATCATGTCTATCTCATTAATTAATCAAAAAATTAATTAATTACAAGAACACCATTAATTAATTCAAAAATTAATTAATCATATATATCCATTAGTTAATTCAACAATTAACTAATCAAATTAATAATGTTAATTAGTTCAACTGTAATGACTTGAATTTTGAACAAGGTTCAAATAACTGGTTTTTCATCTTGAATTTTTACTTTTATCAAGGTAAAGGTATTATACGACCTAAGGAAGGCCCAAAGAGCATTTAGAGCTTGTTCGGATCCCAGAGGTCTAGAAATATGGGCTACAGTTTGGGCTGCACAGTTAGTGTAAACCATGTGACCTAGGCTGCACGATTTGTGTAAACCTTGTAGCTATAGACAAGGGCACCTACAAGTCTGCGCAATTTTTTTTGTAATCGTGTGGACCCGGCACACGACCGTGAAACCCACTGTAGATATGGAAAAATCCTTCATGCATGGTTTGCACATGGTTTTTAAACCATGCACACAAACCTTGCATAGTGGTGTTTGGGAAAAAATTACCATTTTCACATACTTAAAATCTAAGTTCTACTTTTCTATTTCCCCTACCTCCAGTGGATAGAACCAAGCACTTATTTCTTATTGAGCTCTTAAACCCTATGAAACATGGATCCTTGATAACTTCTTCGTCCGATTCTCGATCTTCGATTTGTTGGAGGCATTTGTTCCCTTGTGGTAAGTCTCCCTAGTCTCTCTACTCCTATCTATGTTATTCTTTCCATCCTTTGTGCTACTTAGATGCAAGCTCATTCTCCCTATTTGTTGGGAGTTATACTAAAACTAAGATCTATTCCAACCTACTTTGAATCTAAGGTTGATATCAAGATAGGATTCATCTATATCCCTAAGGTAGGTGGTCATTTAGTTTTCCATTTGAGTTTTGGATGTTTCATATTTAATCAGTCATGTCACGAGTCAACCTTTGTTAAGCTCCCTTGATGTGTTGGTTCCTTCATGCCTAAATGGCCCTAGTGCCTTGATATAAGTGAATTAGGTTTTTAGGGGTTTAGAGACCACCCTTACTCTATATGGACCCCCATAGGGGTGCCACCTTGAAAATGACCATTAGGTCCAAATGGTTCAAAATACATGGAACCCAAATTAGCCCCCTTCTTTAAATTTAATTGAAATAGAAATTATACCATGTGTAATTTATGTATACCAAGGTTCCTCAATGGTGATTATCCCCCTTTTAATTGTAATTGTTCAAATGGTCATTTGAGTATTTGACCTTTACACTTTTTCCTTGACAACTCATATTGAATGAGTTTTCCATGTTGGGTAAATTGAATGGTTGTCTTGTATAGGTTTGCTAGGATAAGATAGATTAAAACTTAAATATGAATTGATTTTAATGAAATGGTTTCAAGGGATTTCATGGACTTTACCTTGTTATGATTTATTTTAAAGGCATTACATGAAATGGTTTTTTTGTTTAAATCGAAATGATATAAGATGGTTTTGCCTTATGTTATATGATGTGAATGGTTATGCCAATGTTATGATTATAAACTTATGATATGTATATGAGTGGGAGGCATTCATACCCCATGCCAACTTATGATATGTATATGGGTGGGAGGCATTCTTACCCCATGCCATATTTTGATAAATGTATGGGTGGGAGGCGTTTACCCCACACTTGCTATAATCTCTATACATGAATGGGTTGGAGGCATTCTTACCCCACACCAGTTATAATCACTATACGTGTATGGCTGGGTGGAATTATTACCCCAAACCAGTTATAATCTCTATATGTGTATGGGTGGGAGACATGCTTACCCTATGATAGTTACAATATCTATATACATGTATGGATGGGAGACATTATCACCCCATGTAAAATACACACACACACAAAATGAATTTATCAGACATACCAGATTTGGGATGAAGCAGGTAGACCCACTAGGTGTCCTTTAGGAACCTAAGTGGGAGGTTAATTATTTATTTTACATTGTTTTAATTTCTTGTTGTTAGATTCACATTGTTTACTTATGGGTGCCTACTCAGATTATACATAGACATCATTGGTGGTGACCTACTAAGATGTTTATCTCACACCATACTTGGGATGCCTTTGGAACCCAAGAATACTGTTTACCTGTAGGCATGGATAGAGGAAAACACCACTCTTTAGGATATTGATTCTTACTACATAGTTGGAGCTTAGGAGTAGAGCATCAGGCTTAGGCTCGAGATGTTATGGAGCAGCTTTTGGCTTTTTTACACTTTTGTAATTTTGTTTACCATGCATGTTGCCTATTTTATATTTAATTTTGTAATAGAATTATATGAATGCATGCTTGTATTAGACACTTCCTATGAGTATTTTTCTATGTTATTCAGTTATTCAGTCATCCTCTATATTTGATTATGCTTTCATTGTTTACTGTATCCGTTTCTGTATACACTTTTTCTACTGTTTATTACTTGTTTGAGCCACTGTGTACTCTGACATGGGGGTATAGTCTCCCCACTATTCTACCTTCACACCCCCATTTCTAATCAGAAACCCCTGGCATATTTAGAAAAACTCTAAGGGTCATGTGGCCAACTGAGCTTGGGGCATGGGTTAAGTGGCAGTCGGGCCTTAAGTTGCCAGTTGTTCTTATAGTCTAGCCACCTATGGCTCCTCTTCCGGATCCTGATATGGGAACCGAAGCCCAGTTTCAAGAGGGATTATTGTGTATGATGAAGAGTATGTGAGGTGGAGTGTGACCTGCCCCAAGCATGGCAGAGTTGACTCATGAGTTTCAGCAGCATCATCATCCTACTTTCTCAAGGGATGGAAGACCACTTGCTGTAGAGTCTTGGCTTGAGGAAATCCTACGTATATTCAAGCACATAGAGAAGCCTCCAGAGTGGAGGGTAAATATAGATGCTTATATTATATTCGATTCATCCAATAGGTGGTGGGATGCCATCACCTAGGAAGTCCAGTATTGGGATATGGTCTGGGATAACTTCCAGACTATCTTTTATGACTACTTCTTCCCTAGACTCTGAGGGTTGACAGAGCTAGATAGTTCATGAATCTATAGAAGTGGACCATGTCAGTTATGGATTACTAGTCTTGTTTCACTGAGGTGAGAAATTTCTCTCCTTATCTAGTTTCTGATGATCTAATGGATTATAGGAGATTTGAGGATGGGAGGTGTTACGCCATCTGGTCACAAGTCAATGTGTTCAGGTTGACAACTATTTCTGAAATCTTCAACCAGGACCTAATTATAGAGAACAATTTGAGGTATTCTGATGGTGAGATCCTAGGTGGTTAGGCACTGAAGGCATCTAGTGGATCTTCTTCTATTAAAAAATGATTCTTTGAGGAATATCGTGGTAGGAGAAGTGGAAAGGCTCCCTTCATGGGTAGTTCTCCTATCTGTCACTAGTGCGGAGCATCGGGGAACTTCAAGAGGCAATGTCTGTGGAATCCAGCTGAGTTTAGAGGCTATTTAAGGATGGTCCATCTCTACCATTTTTGAAAGAATTTTCTCCAACACCTAGAGAGCAGGGATCTGCACCTACTCCTCGATTGAGAGTGGGGTCTAAAGGATCACGATAGTCAAGAAGCTAAAATAACACAGGTCTTTAAGGAAAAGGTTTCGGTCAAGTAAGAGGAAACCAAATGCATGAATCTCAACATTAGTAGAGAGAGCCTGCTCAGGGTAGTCATGTAGTGACTCAGGGCTGCGGTATATTCCAGTTACATGCAACTCAACCTACGCAGTAGGAGTAGACCGCCAGACCATCTACTGTAAAAGGTACTATTCTAGTTTCCTCCACTTTAGTTTCTTCTTTTTTTGATACTTGCGCATATCACTCTTTTATATATGAGGTAATCATTGAGAGTTTGGGCCTTGACGTCGAGTTTTATCATGGTGTCATGATGCTAGATACGCCCATAGGAATCCATTCAGAGGGTATTCTCCATTATCATAATTACCCTCTTGAGATAGGTGGTTACCTATTTGTGTGGAACCAGTATGTTCTAGAAATGTCAGGCTTTGAAATAATTATCAGGATGAACTAGTTAGTTCCCTATAAAGCCTGTATTGACTGATATTGTCGGAGGGTGGCATTTACATCACTAGAGGGCGTTACTCACATGCAGAAGGGAGAATGAGATCTCAATGTGACATGAGAAGGACCCACGAAATAAAGGTTGGGTAGTGTTACCGCACAGGTTTCCAGTATTTACCTTGATGATCACGGTTAAAACCTTCTATTTCCCTCCTATAGTAGATAATTTCAGAGAAATTTTTACTGATTAATTCTCTGGTCTACCTTCAGTGTGAGAGGTAGAGTTTACTATTTATCTTGTGCCGGGAGTATCACCTGTGACCATTCCTCCTTATAGAATGGCACCTAAGGAGATTCTGGATCTCAAGATGCAATTGGAGGATATAGAGGCAAAGGGACTTATATTCTCTAATACATCTCCTTGGGTTTCACTGGTCCTCTTTTCCAAGAATGCGGATGAAACCCTTAGAATTTATGTGGATTACCGTTGGTTGAATCAACTAACTATTAAGAACCGATATACATTTCCTATAATAGAAAACCTATATTATCATATCCATTGAGTGAAGGTGATCTAAATAATAGATATGAGGTTGGGATATCATCAGGTGTGTGTCATGACTTCAGACATACGCCGCATAGATTCTAGGAGTAGGTATGCTCTGTATGAGTACCCGGTTATTCTGTTTGGACTCATGAACGCACATGTTGTCTTCATGGATCATATGAACCTGATCTTTCACCCGTATCTGGATTCTTTAGTTGTTGTATTTGTGGATGATATCTTGGGGTATTCATGATCCAGACACAACCATGAAACCAATCATGAGATCATGTTTAATACACTGAGAGAGAATCAGCTCTATGCTAATATCAGAAATTCCACTTCATAGGTCATATCATCCCAGAGTCAGGAGTTTCTATTGACCCATAGAAAGTGAGAGTTTTGGTTTCTTGGGAGATTCCCAAGATCTTCATTGATATTAGGAGTTTCTTGGGTATTCCTGGATATTATAGACGCTTCATCCAAGATTTATCATGCTTTGCAGCACTGCTTATGGGCTGGAAGAAAAAGGGTGTGAAATTAAAATGGTCTGAATATTATGAAGTATACATTCAAGAGTTGAAGGGAATATTGAATTTAGTGCTGATAGTAATTCTGCAGGAGCTAGGAAGTGCCTATACAGTCTATTATGATGTGTTAGGTGTCGGTCTCAGAGTTTTTCTGATGAAAGATGAGGGAGTTTTTGTGTATGGTTCTCGTCAGTTGAGGCCTCATGGGCAGAATAATCCAACACATGACCTTGATCTTGCTACTGTTGTTCATGCCTTATGATGTTGGAGACACAATTTATTTGGATATCATTTTGTGGTGTTCATAGACCACAAAAGCCTCAAATACATCTTCACTAAGTAGGATCTGAATCTTAGGCAGTATAGGTGGGTTGATTAACTGCAATCTTTTGATTTTGAACTTTCCTAAACTCCAGCGAAAGGGAATTCAGTAGCTGATGATTTGAGCAGGAAGAATTAGACTTAGGTAGTCCAAGAATCTAGTGATTAATGGAAGTTGATGTCCTTATTCTCAGATATGCATATTGAGGTTCAGGTGGACCACTGTTAGACTATTCTCTCAACCTTAGAAGCGGAATATACTCTTCTAGAATGAGTATGGTCAAGACAACTATCTGATCCTGAAGGTCTTTTCCTATGGGAAAGTGTCTCAAATGATAATACTTCTTCTAGTTCGACAGTCAATGCGGATGATACTCTTTTGTTCTGTGGGTGTGTATGGTTGCTAGAAGACATCAAAGAGGATATAATAAGGTATTTATCTACCTCATCATGAGAAGTTTAACCCAGTGTCACCAAAATGTACCAAGATCTAAAATGTTAATACTGGTGGCCTAGTATGAATTGTGAGATAGACGATTTCATCACGCGATGTTCCCCTATCAGTAGGTAAAGGTGGAACATCAGCATTTGGTAGGAATTATTCATCTATTTTCCATTCTTGAGTGGAAATGGGATGATGTTTCGATGGTCTTCATGATTGGTTTACCCAGATCACCTCATAGAAATAACCCAATGTGGGTTATCGCTGATCATCTGACAAAGGTCACACACTTCTTACCTATGTGAGAGACCTTATCGGTAGATGAGATAGGAATATTGTACGTTAAGGATGTGGTACATCTGTATGGATCACCTCGTTATATTTTTTTGAAAGAGACTCTTGTTTTATGTCACAGTTATGGTATGGGTTTTAGAAGGCCTTAGGTACGTAGGTACTTTTGAGGAAGACCTATCAACCTCAAACTGATGGATAAATAGAGCATACAATTCAGGTGTAAGAGGATATGCTCTATGCATGCGTTCCTTACTTTGGGGGTTCATGGGATAAACACTTTCCCCTCATAGAGTTCAATTATAAAAATAGTTTACAAGATAACATTGAGATGACTCTCTATGAAGCCTTGTATGGTAGGCCTTGTCACTCACCTCTATGCTGGATAGAGGTAGGGGAAGAATCTATGATTGGGCCTCATCTTAGTTAGGAGACTACAGAGTAGGTCCAGTTGATCAGGAAGCATATGTTGATAGATCAGTCTAGATAGTAGTCTTATGACAATAGATGCTGAATACCTCTTGAGTTCGTGGCCGGAGATCAGGTTTTCTTGAAAGTCTCACCTAGGTAGTGGAAAAGATGTATTCGAAAGCAGGGTAAGCTATCACCTAGATTCGTCAGACCCTTTGAGGTTGTGAAGTGGATCGGAGCAGTGGATTACCAGCCAACACTTCCTCATATATACCAGTCTATGCATGATGTATTTCATGTATATCAACTTTGCTAATATTATCGAGACCCATCACATGTCTTTTAGCCTAATGCGGTTGACCTAGATATGGATGCTTCCTTTGAGGAGTACCTAGTTTGTATTGTTGATTAGAGTGTGAAGACACTCCGAGGTAGGTCTTTTCCTCTTGTATGGGTGCTATGGTAGCACGAACAAGTATAGGAAGAGACCTGGGAGTAGGAATCTGATATATTATCCCAATGGCTAGAACTCGTTGCTGACAGTACCTCTTTACCCTCATAAGGACATCTCAGAGATGAGTTTCTATAATTAGGGGAGGTTGTAACGACCCGACTTTTGACCAAGGTATGGATAATTGGTTTTTCATTTTAAATATTTCTTTTAATCATCTTAAAGGTATGCTACATCCTAGAGAATGACCAAGGAGAGTCTGCAGCTGGTTCAGAGACTAGAGGTCTAGAAATATGGGCTGCATGCTGGGCCACATGGTTAGTGTAAACTATGTGAACCAGGCTGAACGGTTTGTGTAAAACGTGCAGTTGGAGACTGGGGAACCTAAAATTTTTCATGCTTTTTCTTCAACCATGTGGACTAGGTGCATGGTTGTGTGGACTTCTGTAGATAGGGATAGAGCCTTCATGCACGGTTTATGCACAGTTTGTAAACCGTGTGTATAAACTGGGTGTAGTGGGGTTTGGGGAAACATTAGAATTTCCTCCACTTAAAATTTAAGTTATACTTTCCTATTTCCCCTACCTCTAGCAAACATAACCAAGATCTTCTTCCTCCTTGAGCTCTCAAACCATCCAAATCTTGGATCTTTGATAACTTCTTTATTGAACGTCCGATAGTAGATCTGTTGGAGGCATTGGATCTATCGTGGTAAGGCTCCCTAGTCTCTCTACTCCTGTCTCTTTTTTTCTTGATTTACTTTGCTCTATTTAGATGTAGTCTTATTCACCCTATTTTCAGGGCATTTCACTGAAACTCAGATATCTTCCAACCTACTTTGAATCTGAGGTTAATATCAAGCGAGGCTTCTTCTACAACCCTATGGTATGTGGTCATGTAGTTTTCCATTTATGTTTTGGAAATTTTTTATTTAATCCGTCGTGCTGTGAGACAGCCTTTGGTGAGCACCCTTTATGTGTTAGTTCCTTTATGTCTAAATTACCCTAATTCCTTGATATTAGTGAATTGGGTGTTTTAGGTGTTTAAAGACCACCCTTACTCTATATAAAACCCTATAGGGGTGCCTTCTTGAAAAATGGCCATTTGGGACAAATGGTTCAAAATACATGGAACCCAAATTAGCTCCCAACTTGAAATTTAATTGAAATATCCATGTGTAATTTATATATATAAAGGTGCATCAATGGTTATTATCCCCCTTTTCAATTGAAATTTTCCAAATGGGCATGCAAGTTTTTGACTTTGACACTTTGGCCTTGACACCTCTCCTTGAATGAATTTTCCATGTTGGGAAAATTGGATGCTTGGATTATGTAGGTTAGTTTAGATGAGATGGATTTAACCTTAAAGATGAATTGGATTTAATGGAATGGATTCAAGGTAGGGAATGACCATGCCCTTGTTATGATTTATTATAAAGGCATTACATGAAATGGTTTGTTTGTTTAAATTGAAATGATATAAGATGGTTGTGCCTTATGTTATATGATGTGAATGGTTATTCCACTGCTATGATTATGAGATTATGATATGTATATGGGTGGGAGGAATTCTTACCCTATTCTAGCTTATGAAAAATGTATGGGTGGGAGGAATTCTTACCCCATTCCAGTTATAATCTCTATACATGTATTGGTGGGAGGCATTCTTACCCCATGAGAGTTATAATCTCTATACATGTATGGGTGGGAGGCATTCTTACTCCACACTAATTATAACACTATATGTGTTTGGGTGGGGGGAATGATTACCCCATGCCAGTTATAATATCCATATACATTTATGGATGGAAGGCATTCTTACCCCATGAAAGTTACACACACACACACACATAGTGACTTGATCAGACATACCAGCTTTGGGATGAAGCAGGTAGACCTGCCAAGTTTCCTTTAGGAACCTAGGTGGGAGGTTAATTATTTATTCTGCATTGTTTTACTTTCTTGTTGTTATCTGCAAACTATTTACTTACGAGTGCCTACTTGGACTACATGTAGACACCGTCCAGCAGGTATGGATAAGGGAAAACACCACTCTTTAGGATATTGATTCTTACTAATTAGTTGAAACTCCAGAGCTGAGGATCGGGCTTAGGCTCGAGATGCTATGGAGTAGCTTTTGGATTTTGTTCACTTTTGTACTTTTGTTTAGCATGCCTGTTGCATGTTTTCTATTTCCTTTTTTAATATAATTCCATGCATTCATGTTTCTATCAAACACTACCTATGAGGACTTTTCAATGTTATTAAGTTATTCATACTTCCTCTTTATTGGATTATGCTTCCACTGTTTACTGTATCTGTTGCTATATATGATTCCACAACTATTTATTACTTGTTACATCTACTGTGTACTCTGACACGGGGGTATAGAATCCCTACTATTCAACATTCACACACCCGCTGTTAGTCAGGAGCCCTTGGCATATGGGGAGACGTGCTACGGTTTATGTGGCCAACCGGGCTTGGGGAATGGGTTAAGTGGCAGCCGGGTCCGGGACGTCACATCAATAATTAACTAATCACGTCAATTCCATTAGTTAATCCAACAATTAACTAATCATGTCAATAACAATAATTAATTCAACAATTAATTAACCTCATCAATTTCACTAATTAATTCCAAAATTTAATTAATCACATATCCTCCATTAATTAATTCATCAATTAATTAATCCCATAAATCCCATTATTTAATTCAATAATTAAATAATCACATTACTCACATTAATTAATTCTTCAATTAATTAATCCTATTATTTAATTCAATAATTAAATAATCACACTACTCACATTAATTAATTCATCAATTGATTAATCACTTTGTTTAATTCAATAATTAAATAATCTCATTACTCAAATTAATTAATTCATCAATTAATTAATCCCGTTACTTAATTCAACAATTAAATAATCACATTACTCACATTAATTAATTCATAAATAAATTAATCCCTTTATATTTAATTTATCAATTAAATAATCACATAACTCCCAATAATTAATTCATAAATTAATTAATCCGTTTATTTAACTCAATAATTAAATAATTACACAACTCCCCTTAATCAATTCATCAATTAATTATTCCCATTATTTAATTCAAAAATTAAATAATGAAATAACTCCCATTAATTAATTCATCAATTAATTAATCCTTTTATTTAATTAAATAATTATATAATCACATGACTCCCCTTAAATAATTAGTTAATTAATCCCTTATTTAATTCAAAAATTGAATAATCACATGACTCCAATTAATTAATTCATCAATTAATTAATCCCTCTATTTAATTCAAAAATTAAATAATCATATAACTCTCATTAATTAATTCATCAATTAATTAATCCCTTTTTTAATTCAACAATTAAATAATCACATAACTCCCATTAATTAACATATCAACTAATTAATCCCTTTATTCAATTTAATAATTAAATAATAACACAATTCCCATTAATTAATTCATCAATTAATTAATCCCTTATTTAATTCAATAGTTAAATAATCACATGACTCCAATTAATTAATTAATCAATTAATTAATCCCTTTATTTGATTCAACATTTAAATAATCACATAGCTCTCATTAATTAATTCATCAATTAATTAATCCCCTTATTCAATTCAACAATTAAATAATCACATAAATTTGATTAATTAATTCATCAATCAATTAATCTCAACTCAATAATTCAATAACTCTAATTAATTTATCAGTTAATTGTTCCATCTAAATCACTTCAATATCCCCAATTAATTCCTCAATTAATTATTCTATCACAATCAATTTAATAACACCAATTAATTCATCAATTATTTTCTCAATTCAACAATCACAATTTCTACATAATTAATTCAATAATTAATTATTCAAGATCTACAATTCCAATATCCCCAATTTCACAATTTGTATCAATTAATTAAATTAGAAAATTAATTAATTCTATCAAGAACTCAATTTCCAATAATCTAATAACAATTCTACAATTAAATACACATAATTTCAATCAAGACTTTGAGATTTGAATTATAGACCACCTACCTCAAGAACGGCGATGAAGAACGCTCGCCAACGGAAAACCCCAATTTCAGCGGAATAAAGACATATAACGAGATATTGATTCAATTCCTAGATCTAAGATTTAAATGAATCAATATTTAACAAACCAAGATCTACATCTAGATAAAAAAATGGATAAACATCCCCTTTTTTATCTAAGAAGAGGATTAGAAGAGAGAGATAGATCTAAACGAGAAGAACAACTATACCTGGGAGGTGCACAGAGGGTATTCGGTTTAACCTGGTGGTGCGCATGGGATCTTCGGTGCAAGACGGAGGTGGGTGGAGGAGTTTTGGTCCAAGGTGGAGGTGTGTGAGGGGTCTTCCACAAAGAAAATAGGGTGCTGAGGGTTACAAAACATTAGAGAGGAGTTTTTAAAGTACTGTGAATCATAATTACATGTCATGAATTCCCATTTCACATTGTGTAAACGTCATATTAAATTTCCCCTTTTCTGAAAGAAATTGTCACAACTCGCCCTCAGGGCCCTAGCCGTGACTACCCCAAGCCCACCTTCCATAGGCCAGGGGCTGGCGACTAGCACCAAGGCGTAAATCTCGGTAAAAAGGGAAGGAATTGCCTTTGTAAAGTAAACAACACCACATAGTAAGCAAGCAGAAGAAGTAAACACTAAGTAAAAACTGAGTACAACAGTAAGTGCGGAAAAGTAAGTGGGATAGAATACAAACCCAAACTGAAAGTAAAGTACAACTCGAAAGGGAAAACAAAAACTGAAAAGTAAAGCTGCAGCATCGAGCCATCCACTGGAAGTCCCACCTGAAGGATGGGTACAGATATCCTCCACTGCTCTTCGGGTCCAGCCAACCGCTCCGAGTACGTCCCGCCCATTAGTCCACCTCCAAGTACTGTCCTGCTCCACAAGCCTCAACCACGATCAGCGTTGTCCATCGTCTGCAACCAACACAACGTAGTGCGGGCATAACCCGTGCAGGGGTGAGTATAAGCTACTCAGTAGGGACCCCGAGACCCCCGAAGGTCTCCCAGAATCCACAAGGGATAAACCACAAAGGAAAGATAAAATCACGAAGTAACATCCGACACTACTTAGGTATATGCCCATACATATACCTAAGTCATCAATTCTCGTTCGGCTCCAACATCCGAGCCCTAGTACAACCCAGTCCACACAGGAAAACACAAACCTGTCCACACAGGAAAGAAAAACGTAATCCACATAGGATAGCACAACACAATCCACAAAGGAAAACAAAACAGGATTCATCTCACACAAGTATACTTCTTCGTATAACGATAGAGATGATCAGATATAACTACTGATTCATCTCAGCCATCGGACCCACAAAGGATCGATAGGTACTAACCCCCGCAAAGACCCACACAGGATCAGACCCACACAGGATCTGTAGGCGCTGGCTCACAAAGAACCACTGAGCACTGACCCACACAGGATCAGACCCACACAGGATCGGTATCCCGGACCCACGGAGGATCGCTGAGTGCTGTAGTCATCGCCGTCGAATCCACTGAGGATCTCTGTACAGTCGTCATCATCACAGTCGCAGTCGCAACCAGCTCTAGGGTTCCCGCACACAGTAACCTCACTCAGGAGGGTCCGCTCCACGAGCCGAGAGGCTGATACATCAATTGACACATAGTCCAGAGTTTATGGATCCAAAAGTTCCGTATCGTCAACAGGAACTCAACGTCGCAGACGGCGCGTCAATCGGATGCATGGTCTGAGAGTTATTGGATTTTTTGTCCCAGGGGCCCGATTGGTTTTTAAGGAAAAACCAACCCAACCGTACTCCACCTGCATCCAAACCTCAGGCGGAGTAAGACAAAAGATCTGTCTTACTTAGAATAATCCAACAAAGTCGACGGCACATCAATCGGACGTCCGTAGCTCAAGATATGAGCGTTTCCGCTCCGAATGCCCGGTTGGTTTCCTGTACAAACCAACCCGGCCGAACCCAAAGTACTCTAAAACCTTGAGTGTGATATGTCAAAACGACCGTCTCGGTCCAAGTATCGCAACGCCGCTGACGGTACGTCGATCGGAGGCCCGTAGCCCAAGATATAAGCAAATGACCGAAAAGGTCCGAAAACGGGGGGGGGGGGGGGTCTGGGCCCGGACCGACCCGGCCCAACCCCCCCTGGGTCAGCCGGAACCGGGTCCAACCCGGCCTGCACGGCCCGACCCCACCAGGGTGGCCCGGCCCAGCCTGGGCGTAGGCCGGCCCGGCCGGCAGGTCAGCTCGGCTGTTACGGCTGAGCCGCGGGCGGGGGGCGCGCTACCCTCGCGTGAAGAAGCCGCAACCTCGCGTGGGGCCTCCCTTACTAGCGGACGCAGCAGCTGGCGACGTCCCATGCTCCTCCGGTCCCACGCGGTCGCGGGACCACATTCCGCCGCCGCAGCTTCATCCAGGACAGCTCCTTCCGGCGGCGCGCCGGGCGCCACCGCCATCTGCCGCCGGCGCCGCCGTGCCGACGTGGCGTGCCGGCGGGCAGCTCCGCGGACCACCAGACAAGTTCCGGTGGTCAGAAATCCTTGTCGTCTTCACCAAAAGCCCTCCCGGGGTCTGTTCTTCACTGCGAAAACCTTACATCGCCCGTGCGGTTGATTTTTTCGACGTCTGCCATTTCACACACAAAGAATGAAAGGGGCGGTGGGTTCAAACTTGTTCGTTAGTCCGCACCCACCGCGTTAGCGGTTTTAAAAGTCTTCCAACAATTTTTAATCAACGTCGCGGGTATAAAATCACAAAGATTTAAAAGAATCAAACCCCTACCTCGTCGTTGTCGTCAGACGTGAGTTCTTTGCGGGATTGACCTTTGTAGAAGAAGAGGATCGTCGCGTCGCGGAAGGGGGCGTCGCGTCGTCGCAGTACACGGCGTTCCATCGACGATCTTCGAGGGTTAAAGAAAACACACAGATTTAATTGCACGCTTAAACCCATGTTGAGGATAAAATCCACAAAGAATAATAGAACCGTAATCCCCTACCTCAAGCAGTCGAAGAGCAGAGATTGTTGCGGGGAAGAAACATCACGGAAGAAGAGTCGCGAAAGAAGCATTGCGGAAGGAGAATCGTCAGCGTCGTGGAACACGGCGTCATGTCTTCGACCTCCGAGGGTTTGGCGTTCTTCGTGTTCTTCACTTTCTTCGCGAAAGAGGATGAAGATCCCAAGGCTTAGAGTCTTCTCCAAATCCTCTCAACGAGCAATCCTCAAGAAAGGCATGCGTTGGTCTTATCTCATTTACAAGCCAATAATTTGAAAAACAAGTTGAGAAATGAACCATTAATTTGGTGAATTAATGGTAACATCTTAACTGTCCAATTAATAAGAGAGTTAAGAGTTTAGAAAACACACCAGTTGACTTTCATTAAAGAGGATTTTTCGCGGGTGCGTTACTTAGAGGAAAAGAAACGGTGGGGCTCGTGCGGGCCCCACCTCACAAATATCCTACCAAGAGGGTAGGATATTTTGGGTTCCACCCTATCCTCTTAAACTTAGTTTAAGTGGATTTAAGTATATTTAAGTGGCTTTAAGTGAAATAAAAATAAAGTTGTCGCACCACTTTATTTTATTTCTTAACTTAACCCCAAAAATTAAAAACCACACCCGAGCAAACGCAACTCTGGAAAAGGCGTTTCTAGGAAAATACCGGCGTTGCGATTCCATCGGTGCCCTCGGAATTTGATTCCGAGAACCGGTTCAAAAGTTAGAAAAACCCGCTCTTTCGTTCACTGAACGTACTCGAGCCAAACTTCAGAAAATGATTCCGGGCACACCGGGCCTTGGAATCAGGTGCCATCAGAAACTGCGTTCTTGTAAAATTCCAAAGAAAATTAAGAAAAAAAAATTCCTTGAATTTCATGGGTCCTTAAATCACTCCCACTTCAGGGCTTTACATCCCTATAAAGATATATAATGAACTAGGGAAACAAAAGTGGGTACTGAGCACGCATCCGAGCCTCCCGCTCCCAAGTGCTCTCCTGGAGGTTCCCGTGCTGCCATCTGATGCGCACAAGAGGAATCGACCGTCCATGTAGGACCTGCTCCTGTCGATCCTCGATCTCTACTGGGACCTCCGTAAAAGTCTCCCCATCATCAAAGTCCTGCTCCCCATGGTCAATGATATGCGATGGGTCATGCACGTATCTCCTCAACTAAGATTCGTGGAAGACGTCGTGCACCCGGTGCAACTGAGGTGGTAGAGCCAGACGATAAGCCACCTCGCCAATCCTGATGAGGACCTGAAATGGTCCGATGAAGCATGGAGACAACTTGCCGCCTCGGCCAAATCTCCGAAATCCACGTCGAGGTGAGACACGCAGGAATACGTGGTCGTCATCCTCGAACTCTAGTGGCCTCCGCTTTCTGTCAGCATAAGACTTCTGCCAGCTCTGAGCTGTCCTCATCTTCTCTTAGATGACCTGGACCTTCTTTGTCATGGCCTGGACTATCTCCGGTCCCACATGTGCTGACTCCCCAGGGTCCGTCCAGCACAAAGGATATCTGCAAGGTCGGTCGTACAATGCCTCGTATGGTGCCATCCCAATGGTGGAGTAGTAGCTATTGTTGTACGCAAACTCCACTAAGGGTAGGTGGTCCTCCCAGCTGCGACCAAAGTCGAGAACACATGCGTGGAGAATGTCCTTGAGAGTCTGAATGGTCCTCTCCATCTGACCATCCGTCTGAGGGTGAAAGGCGGTGCTCAGACGTAGCTGCGTCCCGAACGCCTCCTGCAACCCCTTCCAAAGCCGGGAAGTAAAGCGAGAATCTCGATCGGAGACGATGGATGATGGCACACTGTGAAGCCATACAATATCCTGAACGTAGAGACATCACAAGCTCTCCACTGAGCCCTGCTCTCTGATGGGTAAGAAGTGATCCGACTTGGTGAGTCGGTCGACAATCACCCAAATGGAGTCGTGACCTCTGGAAGTGCGTGGATGTCCAGTCACGAAGTCCATAGATATGTCGTCCCACTTCCACTCCGGGACCTCCAAAGGCTTTACTAAGCCTGCTGGTACCTAGTGCTCTGCCTTCACCTGCTAGCAGGTGAGGCATCAAGAAACGAACTCCACCACAGCCTTCTTCATGCCCGGCCACCAGTGCTTTCGTATGAAGTCCTGATACATCTTCGTCATTCCAGGATGTACCTCCGAGGGAGAAGTGTGAAACTCTCTCAGCACCTCCTCCCGTAAAGCAACTGGTACCAAGTTACGTCCTCTGAAAAGGATGTCGTGCTCTGCTCCAAAGGAGAAACCATCATGTGCCTGTCCTGAGGATATCTGCGCACGTCGCGTCTCACAGTCAGCGTCCCCATGCTCTGCCTCTCTGACCCGCTGCAGTAGTGGAGGAGTGACTTTGAGTGATTGAAGGAAGGCTGCTCCATCTCTATCCATGAAAGAAATCTGCAAAGCAGCTAGCTGCTCCGTCGCCTCCTCAAGTAGTTGAATGCTCGTCCTCTTGATGAGAGCATCGGCTACCACGTTCCCCTTCCCAGGAGTATAGACTATCTCAAAGTCATAGTCCTGGAGGAACTCGAGCCATCGCCACTATCTCAGATTCAGGTCCTTCTGAGAGAAGATGTATCTGAGACTCTGATGGTCAGAAAAGACTGTAAAGCGCTCTCCCATAAGATAGTGTCGCCATGTCTTCAGAGTGAAGACCACTGCTGCTAACTCCAGGTCATGGGTAACGTAGTTCTGCTCATGCTGCCTCAACTGACGTGATCCATAGGCGATCACCGCCCGCTCCTGCATTAGGAAACATCCTAGTCCGGTCCCTGATGCATCACAGTAGACTATTTACCCTACTCCCTCCTCTGAAATCCTCAAGATAGGTGCACTGGTCAATCTCTGTCTCAGCTCATGGAAGCTCTGCTGATATCTGTCTGACCACACAAAGGGGTTCCCCTTCTTCGTAAGGGATGAGAGTGGTGCTGTCACTCTGGAGAAGTCTGTCACAAATCTACGGTAGTATCCAGCTAGTCCCAAGAAACTCTGCACCTCCGTCACGCTCCAGGGTGGCTCACAAGCTAGCACTGCCTTGATCTTCGCAGGATCCACCGCAACTCCCGACTCAGAGATGACGTGTCCCAAGAAGCGGACCTCGCATATCCATAACTGACACTTCGAGAGATTTCCATAAAGCTGGTGCTCTCGGAGTGTGTCCAGTACAACTCGCAAGTGGTAGGCGTGATCCTCCTCAGTCTTCGAGTATATCAAAATGTCGTCGATGAAGGCCACGAAAAATAGATCGAGGTATGGCTGAAAGATCCTGTTCATGAGGCCCATGAACACCGCTGGAGCATTGGTTATGCCGAATGGCATAACCAAGAACTAATAGTGGCCATACCGACATCTGAAGGATGTCTTCTTCACATCCTCATCCCGAACTCTAAGCTGATGATAGCCTGACCTAAGGTCTATCATTGAGAACCACTGTGCTCTCTTGATCTGATCAAAGAGGTCATCAATCCTTGGTAGCGGATACTTGTTCCTCACTGTCACCTTGTTCAGGCGACGATAGACGATAAAAAGCCGTAAGCTCCCGTCCGCCTTCTTGGAGAACAATATCGGGAAAGCCCAAGGTGAAATACTGGTTCGGATGAATCCCTTGCCCTGCATGTCCTCCAACTATACCCGTAGCTCTCAAAGCTCAGCGGGGGACATCCGATACGCTGGAGTCGATATCGGGGTTGTCCCGGGGTATAGGTCAATATAATAGTCTACCTCTCTGCGAGGAGGTAGTCCTGGAATGTCGTCGGGAAAGATGACCGCATACTGATACACCACTACAGGAAAACTAGGACTCCGCACGTCAACTGCTCCTAGGATGAGGCTAGCCAACTAATGAGTGATGGGCTGTCCTCTCCTCTGCGGAAGTCCATCCTGTGATGCGAAGGCTCCATTCTCGACGGTCAAGGTGAACCTGCTCCCGTCGGTGCGTACACATCTCACCTTGAGCCTAATACAGTCAATCTGTGCATGGACTGTAGATAACCAATCCATGCCCAAGATGACATCGTAAGGCCTCGACGCTGCTACAAGAAGATCCCAGCCGAAGCTCTTGCCTCATAGAGTAAGCTCACACTGCCGAAACCAATTCGTAATCATCCAGTCTACTCCCGTAGGAGTCTCTAGCCGTAAGGATCGAGCCAACGGCTCTGTCAGAATCTCCGAGCTCCGAACAAGGGAAGCGGCTATGAATGAATGACTCGCTCATGTGTCTATAAGAACTGCAGCAAGGGTGGAATAGACATAGATAGTACCTCGAATCATCTCGGGCGCGCTGTGGTCGTAGGCCTCCGCTGCCTGGAGCTGTGCCTCTCTCTGCCCGCCAGCTCCCTGTGGTCGGGGTGGACCTCCTGGTGGTGGTGGTGGTAGAGCCTCAAAGAATCACCCACCACCTGCTTCTCGGCCAGCTCCTCTTCCTCGTTCGCCTGCTCCCTACGGACCGCCACAGTCGACCCTATTCCTCTGCCAGGGTGGCCCCTCGACCATCTGCTGCTCCTCAGCATGGCGGGTCGGGCAGTCACGAGCCATGTGGCCCTGTCCGCCGCATGAGTAGCACTGCCTGCCTCTCGAAAGACTGGCCCCATGCTCTGTGCCCCGCACAGTTGAGCCAGTGTCCTGAGGTCATCTGCCTGAGGGTCTGTTCTGCCTAGACCCATGAGTAATCCGTCGACTGGCTGCTGCAGAATACTATGCTACGTGCCGCCCCGCGGTAGGTCTCGCTGCTGAAGAAGGCTCATCAAGAAAGCTCTCGATCAAAAGGGCTCGCTCCAGTACTCCTGCCTGAGTCGGAATGCTGAGGGAGATCAGCGATGTCCTGATCTCATGTCTCAATCCCTGCTCAAAGGTCCGGTCCCGGAAGAATGGGTCACGTACCATGTCTGTCGAGTAGCGCGAGAGATAGGTAAATCTCACCGAGTTCTGGGCGACCGTCAAGCTGCCCTGCCGCAGCTGAAGAAGCTCCTGGATGCGCACCGCACGGAGGGTGGCTGGGACAAACTCCGAGCAGAAGAGGCTGTCAAAGTCCTTCCAGAGAAGAGACGCCTCATCGTGCACCTGGAGCATCAAGATCCACCATCGTCCTGCTACCGCGTGTAGTAGTCTCGCTGCGAGGATCACCATGAGGTCTGCTGGTGTCCTCACTAATCGGAAAACTCGTACCACTGCCTCCTACCAATCCTCGGCTGCCTGGGGGTCCATCTCCCCGTGGAACCTGGGCGGTCGCTGGTGCTGGAACTCATGCAGTGCACTAAGGCGACGTGCATCGTCAGCGGCTGGGGCTGGAAGCATCGGTGGCTCGGTGAGTAGCGGTACCACCGGTGCCTCTGCTGTCAAATGGCCCTGTATCGAGGCCTCGTCGCTCGATGGGCTATCGTCACGCTCAACTCTCGGAACCCTAGCTGACTGCCGTCGTGGGGACATCCTGGAAAGGAAACAGGTGCGCCATGGTTAGAACAGTATATCTGGTGAGCTGACACAAAGTAATCACAAAGAAAACTTGAAACACACATGCAATCAATGTTTTCGTGCATTAAGTCAGAAATCAGAAGTCAGGGTCCTGGTGTACGGATACGTCGGCCGCCGCACCAACACTAGACTCCCTGGACTGATAACCACACCCAATATGCTAAACACTATTTCTTCACATATAAAAATATCAGAGTCCCAAGTTCTGCGGTAGAACTGAACTCCTCTGATACCAATTTGTCACGACCCGTCCTCGGGGCTCGTGCCATGACTACCCCAAGCCCGCCTTCCATAGGCCAGGGGCTAGCGACTAGCACCAAGACGTAAATCCCGGTAAAAAGGGAAGGCATTGCCTTTGTAAAGTAAACAACACCACAGAGCAAGCAAGCAGAAGAAGTAAACACTAAGTAAAAACTGAGTACAATAGTAGGTGCGGAAAAGTAAGTGGGCCAGAATACAAACCCAAACTGAAAGTAAAGTACAACTCGAAAGGGAAAACAACAATTGAAAAGTAAAGCCGCAGCGTCGAGCCATCCACTGGAAGTCCCACCTGAAGGATGGGTACAGATAGCCTCCACTGCTCCTCGGGTCCAGCCGACCGCTCCAAGTACGTCCCGCCCAGTGGTCCACCTCAAGGTACCGTCCTGCTCCGCAAGCCTCAACCACGATTAGCACAGTCCGTCATCTGCAACCAACACAACGTAGTGCGGGCATAGCCCATGCATGGGTGAGTATAAGCTACTCAGTAGGGACCCCGAGACCCACGAAGGTCTCCCAGAATCCACAAGGGGTAAACCACAAAGGAAAGATACAATCACGAAGTAACATACGACACTTCTTAGGTATATTCCCATACATATACCTAAGTCATCAATTCTCGTTCGGCTCCAACATCCGAGCCCAAGTACACCCCAGTCCACACAGGAAAACACAACCCAGTCCAAACAGGAAAGAAAAACGTAATCCACACAGGATAGCACAACACAATCCACAATGGAAAGAAAAATAGGATTCAGCTCACACAGGTATACTTCTTCGTATGACGATAGAGATGATCAGATATAACTATTGATTCATCTCAGCCGTCAGACCCACAAAGGATCGATAGGTACTAACCCCTGCAAAGACCCACAAAGTATCGGACCCACACAGGATCTCTAGGCGCTAGCTCTCACAGAACCGCTGAGCGCTGACCCACACAGGATCAGACCCACACAGGATTGGTAGCACTGATCCACGGAGGATTGCTGAGTGCTATAGTCGTCGCCGTCGAATCCACTGAGGATCTCTGTACAGTCATCGTCATCACAGTCGTAGTCGCAGCCAGCTCTAGGGTTCCCGCACACAGCAAGCTCACTCGGGAGGGTCCGCTCCACGAGCTGAGTGGCTGATACATCCACTGACATATAGTCCAGATTTGATGTATCCAAAAGTTCCGTATCATCAACATGAACTCAACGTCGCAGACAGCGCATCAATCAGACGCCCGGTCTGAGAGTTATTGTCTTTTTCGTCCCTGGGGCCCGGTTGGTTTTTAAGGCAAAACCATCCCGACCGTACTCCACCTGAGTCCAAACCTCAGGAGGAGTACGCCAAAAGATCCTTCTCACTTAGAGGAATCCAACAAAGTCGACGACATGTCAATCGAACGTCCGTAGCTCAAGATATGAGCGTTTCCGCTCCGAGGGCCCGATTGGTTTCGTGTACGAACCAACCCGGCCGAACCCAAAGTACTCTGAAACCTTGAGTGCGATTTGTAAAAATGACCATCTCGGTCCAAGGATAGCAACACCGTTTACGGTACGTCGATCGGAGGCCCGTAGCCCAATATATGAGAAAAAGAATGAAAAGGTCAGAAAACGAGGGATCTGGGCCCGGACCGACCCGGCCCAACCCCCCTAGGTCGGCCTGAACCGGGTTGACCCGACCCGGGTCTGACCCGGCCTGCGCGTCCCGGCCTGGCCAGGGTGGCTCGGCTCGGCCTGTGCGCGACCCGGCCTGGCCGGCGGGTCGGCTCGGCTGTTACGGCCGAGCCGCGGGCGAGGGGCGCGCTGCCCCCACGTGGGGCTACCCGTGCCAGCGGACGCTGCAGCCGGCCACGTCCCGTGCTCCTCCTGTCCCGTGCGGTTGTGGGACCGTGTTCCGTCATCGCGGCTTCAGTCGCGGCGGCTCTTTTTGGAGGCGCGCCGGGCGCCGCCGCCCTCTGCCGCCGGCGCCGCCGCCATCTGCTGCTGGCGCCGCCGTGCCGGCGCGGCGCGCCGGCGGGCTGCTCCGTGGACCACCAGACAAGTTCTTGTGGTCAGAAATCCTTGTCGTCTTCGCCAAAATCCCTCCCGGGGTCCGTCCTTCACTGCGAGACCCTTACATCGCCCGTGCGGTTGATTTTGTCGACATCCGCCGTTTCGCACACCAAGAACGAAAGGGGTGGTGGGTTCGGACTTGTTCGTTAGTCCGCACCCATCGTGTTAGTGTTTTTAAAAGTCTCCCAATAATTTTTAATCAACGCTGCAGGTATAAAATCACAAATATTTAAAAGAATCGAACCCCTACCTCTTCGTTGTCGTCGGACGTGAGTTTTTCGCGGGATGAACCGTCGCAGAAGAAGAGGATCGTCGCGTTGCGGAAGGGGGCGTCACGTCGTCGTGGTACACGGCGTCGCGTCGACGATCTCCGAGGGTTAAAGAAAACACACAGATTTAATTGCATGCTTAAACCCATGTTGAGGATAAAATCCAAAAATAAAAAGAGAACCATAATCCCCTACCTCAATAAGTTGAAGATCGGAGATTGTTGCGGGGAAGAAACATCGCGGAAGAAGAGTCGCCGAAGAAGCGTCGCGGAAGGATAATCGTCGGCATCGCGGAACACGGCGTCACATCGTCGATCTCCGAGGGTTCGGCGTTCTTCGTGTTCTTTGCGAAGGAGGATGAAGATCCCCAGCCTTAGAGTCTTCTCCAGATCCTCTCAACGAGAAATCCTCAAGAAAGACATCCATTGGTCTTATTTCATTTACATGCCAACAATTTGAAAAACAAGTTAAGAAACAAACCATTAATTTGGTGAATTAATGGTAATATATTAACTGTACAATTAATAGGAGCGTTAAGAGTTTAGAAAATTCACCTGTTGACTTTCATTAAAGAGGAGTTTTCGCGGGTGCGTTACTTAGAGGAAAAGAAATGGTGGGGCTCGTGCAGGCCCCACCTCACAAATATCCTACCAAGAGGTTAGGATATTTTGGGTTCCACTCTATCCACTTAAACTTAGTTTAAGTGGCTTTAAGTGGTTTTAACTGGCTTTAAGTGAAATAAAAATAAAGTTATCGCACCACTTTATTTTATTTCTTAACTTAACCCCAAAAATTAAAAACCACACCCGAGCAAACGCAACTCCGGAAAAGTTGTTTCTAGGAAAATATCAGCGCTGCGATTCCATCGGTGCCCTCGGAATTCGATTCCAAGCACCAGTTCAAAAGTTAGAAAAACCTGATCGTTCGTTCACTGAACGTACCTAAGCCAAACTTCGAAAAATGATTCCGGGCACACCGGGCCTCGGAATCAGGTGCCGTCAGAAACCACGTTCTTGTAAAATTACAAAGAAAATTAAGAAAAAATATTTCCTTGAATTTTACGGGTCTTTACAGAAATCCCATCACACCTTTGAACAAAACAATAAATAAGAATTATATGTGGTGTAATATGGTTTTGTGACATGTCTACACATGGTGAAAACTAGTTACTGGGTGTTTAATCTGGTTTCATGACATGTTGATATGTTGTGAAAACTACTTTCGTGACACGTTGACATGCGGTGAAAAACATTTACAGGGGGTGTAATTTTTCAAGGTTTTAATTTATTCAATCCATGAATTAATTTCACTAGGTCTTCCCAAAACAATTCACATCGCGAATTGGGTCCATGACATTATTTGTTCTGCATCCAAAACTCACCACTTAATCCTTATACACCCCTAGAAAAAGACGAGATCTTACAATGTAACCAAAATGTTTGGAGACATCAAATAAATCCAATTTGAATGGAAAGTTTCAAGGATCCATTTATGGGATAAAACAAGTATAATGGACATAATATATTCATTTGAAATGAAATGTTTCCAAGTTTCTACAAGAGGTTTGTGGAAGCACTTCAATTTTACAAGATAAATATGTTTAATGACTTATGGAAAACATGCCATTAGTCTTATGGTTATATAAGACTAAATAATTTTTTGAAAGATAAATTAATTAGTAGACCAAGTTATAATAAAAAATAACTACTAATATAGTTCAAGGGGTTTCATAATCCATGACATAATATATAGTTGACATGGTATTGATAAATATAAGATTAAACAATACACATGAATTTTTCTAATGTCACATGGTAGTTTTGTGATATATAGATTACATATTCTTAAGAGTAATCTAGAAATATATATCACATTCCATGATATGTACACATGTTTGATATTTCTTATGCATAAATAATAGAATAAAAATATAAAAAAGAGAAATATAATGACACAGGATGATAGCGAAAACTATCTGATAGTGATTGAGAAATAAAAACTAGAAGAGTTCCTAAAAATTTGAGAAATTATAAGGTTAGTTTCTAGGGAATATAAAACTAGTATTTTTTATATCAGTTTGGTTTGGAATCATAGTAAGGATAAGGTATTATACGATTATAAAACTTGTTACAACTAGTGGCTGTCAAATCTATATTTGAATGAGTAAATTTGGGTTTCTGATGCAACTTAATAAATGATTTTAGCAAGAATTTGTTCTATATTTTCGAATTCTACCTATATAGTTAAATTCAATCATATCATGATGAATTTTAACTATGGTATTATCTGATAATGTTGGGATAATAGAGAACATATACTCATTAATATCGTCTTTTGAGGTATTCTCTCAAAGAAATGAGGTTGTGGTATATAGACCATCCACCAAAATCATGGTTGGATCAGTAACTATAACCATATCTTAAAAGAGGCATATTTATTATGTGAGTCTAACTAGTTGAGTTATTAGAAGTTGGATCAAGTGTAATTGGGAGTTCGTTTGAGTTCGTACCCTATAACCAACTACTATGCATAGTTTATTATCAAAATATTCATAGTCATGAATATTAATTAATTATGTATCACATGATGATAGTTCTTAGGCAAGACATCTATGTGATAATGTCCTTCAGTACTTGTCACGCTAAAATTTCATAGAAATTCCCTACTATGACAAGAACCAAGAAGTTCAATGATAATATTATTAAATATATTTTATATAGATAGATTATATCATTTTATGGGGAGAAAATAATATACGCTATTAGTGGTGGAGACTCACAGGACTTTGAGAAACTTTCTCATGGTGTATTCCCTTAGTAATCTTCAGAGTTGGAGATTATCTAAACATAACCCACCAGTAAGAAATCCACATTGATACATGTCATTGGAAGTTCCTATCCTCCGACATGTGTAATGATCCTTAAACTAGATTATTATTGATGCATATCACAAGTTGAGCACTTTTATGTATTAATTAAAATCATGATGTTATATGTTTTTGATGAGGTAAGATACATTGGATAATTCAATAATGACATTGTACTAATCAATAATGATAAAAATGATTTATCCATTTTGTTATTTAGTGTATTCTAATATCTAAGGCCCTTTGATGGAAATAGAACTACTTGATTAAGTCTATGGCCATAAAGTTCTATCGAAAAGTTCATTTATGGAACCAGCATGCAATCTGCTTGATTAGAGATATCATGATAAATGGATTATATTATACAATGTTTGTTCATATGTGGTTATTGTCATTACGACATTTAGAAAATTTCTTTGTGGGTACCTTAGAGTGTTTATAGATGCCAACCTTGAACTTGAGGTGTAACAATTTAATTCCACTAATAAAGGGGCATAGAGGGTCACACATTATGTGTGTTTGAAATCTCAGTTATATTTTTGTTGAATTTAACATATTGAATAAATATTATTCTTGTACATGGTTTAATAATTTTTCATGTTTAGTTGATTGCATATATTCAGGAACTATTCATTCGATAGAATATTATGTGAGTTGAATATTAAATAAATATTCAATTTTTAAGGTAATTGTCAGTTACATGAATATATAATATTTATTTATTCTAGTTCATTTGAAAAGTAAAAAATATTTATTTATTTAGTTATTGCAGATATTTAATAAATATTTATTCACTGGTTTTGTGAATTTAATATTTATTTATTTTTTGGTGAGTAATAAAGTGATATGTATTTAATAAATAAATAATCATTATTCAAGGTCTGATAAATAATGGAGAGGATTAATGGATTGAGTTTAATGGTCTGATGAGAAATGTCATATTTAATATTATTTGAATAGTATTAATTTATTAATCATGGAAATAACATTTATTTTATCCATTTTTTTCACATGTAAAGTAAATAATAATAATATCATTATTTATACAAGAGGTTTTTCGGGGATTAAAAAATAATAAGGACCCATATAGAATTATTTTTTGTCTAACCCTTTATTTAAACCTGATTATGTCATTTCTAAACATAATAGTCATTGTTTACAATAAAAACCTAGAGAGATTTTATCCTAGAATGATCTCAATAATGGAGAGTGATCCTCCCCCACCCTATCAGGACTAGAGAGAACAAGAGTGATTTCATCTCACCTTGAAGGATTCTGTTTCAATCAACATTGATTGAATCAAGCATTAGAACATTTGATCTAGAACCTATAGAATTCTATGGCGATGATTAGTGATTCAGGGAACACATGTGGATCATTGATAGAGGAATTATATCCTTTTATCCTTTCTCTATAATGATGGAACAACAATATGTGTTCAACCAATTCATCAATGAAGAAATAATTTTAATGCAAGGATATTATTTATCTAAATAAATTAATTATTAATTATATGTGATGATCTTGCCTACTTAGTTCTAGCATAATAGTAAATTAATCTTTATTTAAATTCCATTAGTCCTAAAATTATTTATCACATACATCTCAAATTATTCATTGATTATGACAAAAATATGAGTTGGCCACATCTCAATAGGTGATTCCGATGCTTTTGGAATATACATCCTAATCATGATTTTTCTCTTAATTTTATTCATGGGTTATGTCACTCATGCATTGGAAAGTGAACATAAATATATGTGAGTTTAAGAGGGGGTTAAGTGCATGGGTGGTTCAGGTGTTTTTGGATTCATGCAATCAAGGGGGATCAACATTATGATGCATCATTCCATATGTTGACATACGCCTCAAAATTAAAATATTTATGTTTTAGACCTCAATGCATGTTCTATTATCATATAAAAATTCTCCTCAAATATTCTATAATTTCTTAGCTCAAAACTGGCACTAAGACTTGATCTAAAATTCCATATTCTCTCAAACACACTTCCTGATCACCAAATATTTGTGACACGCATTGAGGTTTTAATTAATTATCATTGGGGGCGATTTACCCTCAGTGTGTGATATTTTGAAACAAGTGGATAAATGATAAATAAAAAATAATAAACCATTTATTACATGAATAATAATAAAAATTAAACCATTATATATAAGTAACCATATAAAAAAGATACAAGTCATGTCATATGATTTATATATCAAATGTGATCAATATTTCTCAATGTGTCGATCAAATAAAAATAAAGACAAAACATGAAACAAAATAATAAAGATTCGAGTCATTCAAAATGGGTCGTAACCTCATCTCTATGTCCTCCCCTCATATACTATTTTATATTATCATTAACCACAACCAATTATCATAGGATTCTTTCCTTTACCCACATCACATGACATAAAATCTACACATACACATGATGTATTCATGTAGGGTGTGAGTAAAATAACTTAGCAGGACGTATCGAATTGACCCTACACATATCCAATAATTTAAATTCAATGTATGTTCAAGTACATAATATAATTTATAAGTATATCATTTTGTTTTATAATAAAAAATTAAATAATCAAGTCAAGTCACCATGTGTTTATCAATTCAACATGAAGTTCGACACCACATGATCCAATTTAAGTGTTAATGAATGGATGAATAATTTATAATTTCACGAGGTAACCTCTCTCGTTTTTAGGCCATCACAAAGTATTATGACATTGAGTTTTTATTAATCGAATATCATCATAGATTATTATAGGTTATGATGATATATTAAGACTTATAATGAGTATAAATATCATATATTATATAGAATAGACTCATGAGATAATTAATTGAGAATTATTATTTAGACTGACCTGTGAAAGTATATCATATAGAATTCCACACAGTCATTAATATACTCAGGGGTGTATGCTTATTATTAAATCCTTATTACTAATGTTGAAAAATAAATAGCATGTGAACCTTCAGAATTCAATATCTTTCCTACACCGGCCTTGAGGCTGGGCTAATTATGGGGTGGCTGGGTATGTTGATAATCATGTCATCAGCTAAGTTTAAACTACATGATAATTTTGCACTTGTATGGTAAGAAACAAAATCTGGTCCCACGATTTAATTAGATA
The DNA here is from genome assembly GCA_963277665.1 of Viscum album. Taxonomy (NCBI): domain Eukaryota; kingdom Viridiplantae; phylum Streptophyta; class Magnoliopsida; order Santalales; family Viscaceae; genus Viscum; species Viscum album. The sequence goes on along the minus strand of CAUJRU010000019.1, from coordinate 3,656,040 downwards.
AAGGAAATTCACGACCAAGCTTAGTTAAGTGACATGTGATATGTAGAACTACTTAGATAAATGACATGTGATGCATTCGTTTGAACTGGACAATCTATTTTAGAGAATCATGAATATATGAGTTGCCCTACACTAGATTGAAATGTTCAATGTCTAGTGGACACTAGATTTCATGGAAAAGGGATTATATAAATATATATATATATATATATGATGTATCAAATACATCTTATGGTGGACATTTTTATATAAAGATATGAGTTTGTTTGATCGAGATCACACTAGAACCCTTTATAGATTGAATTGGAATAATTTTTTTTACAGAGACCACTTTTTCCTTAAATTTATGAAATAGAGAATTTATTTTTTTATCAAAATTTTAAAATCCCATATAGTCACGTAGTTTGAAATTATAATAAGGATTAAATTTTTGACCAAGTTTTTATTCCAAATTGAATAGAGATGAAAAACTATATCCAAATGAGTTTTGATAGATTCCTAAGGATTTGTAATGTTTTAAATAAATTCCTTTTGGGATTTTAGTGTTAGTGAGATATCGATGGTTATACACTAAAATAAGATGAATCTTATGATATGATTCATCCATATTGTACCCTATGATATGTATTTAATTTATATGGTAGACAGTGGTATGATATTGGATCATATGTCATGATAGACATGGGATAACTATATAATGATATAATATATTACCATATAATATCATATATGATATTAAATTGTATATATTTATGTCAATTTTATAGGATGGTTTATAATTAGTTATGAGTCATTAATATTACTTATTTATGGTTTGATAAATGTAATGTGATCATTGAAACATTCAATGATCATAAACATCAATGGGTATACATTAGGAGTAATGTATAATAACTACTGAGAATTGATAGTGATGCTCTAACTTCTTCATTGATTGAGGTGTGGATATATAAAGGATGAAATCCTTCCCATTTGAGGATGCAGTGCATTAACGAGCCATGTTGAAGCCTTATTTTTACCAATTCTCTATTCATCTTCTAAGAGAGGGTTCTGACTCACCTTTTCGAGATTTAGGGGTCCTCACAAGCATATATGGATTCTAGCAGTCGATGTACAAACCATGGAGGAAAGAGTCCATGTGTTACTGCTTAGTTTTCTCCCATAGGCATACTCCACTAATATAGAGAACACTTGACTATAGGTATGCATATTATTTTTGTTATTTATTTTTTATTTTATTTTATTATGGTTGATTTGACACTTTAATGGGATTATAATATTATTTTTATTATGTGACGTTCTAACAAAACCCATCCAACCCAATGTTTTATTTTGGGTGTCGGGATAAAGAGGCCGCCCAAGTGGGTGGTAGGACAATGAACTTCTGATGGGGAAACTCGACCTCTACTTTAAGTGGGGGGGGGAATGGTAATTTTGGGTCTTTCCTTTTTTGTTTCCCCTCTTTGATTTCTTCCATCCCATGAAGAATATGGAGGGGAATCAACCCATTTGAGTTTCTCCTCCCTTGTGACTTCCTCTATGGATATGTGAAGATCAATAAGGGTCTTCATCATCTATTAAAGTGAGATATCTTCCCCTTTCTCCTTCCCTTTTATAATTATTCTTCTCCCTCTAATTTCAATGGTTTGGAGCTGGGGATTTCATCAGGATTCCACCAGATCATGGTGGAGTCATGTATATGACATAGGTGTTCTATCTATAGATTCTAGAGGACTCTAAAAGATGATTATCTTAGGTGGTTGTTTGAGGTTTCATGAGATTAAGGCCCCTTTATTATTATCAGTGATTCATCAAATTAGATTGATTTAGAAAATTAATTAAAATGAGGATTTGGATATTTTGTGTGGGATATTCCAAAATGCATGATGGAAATGGTCTTCACCCATTGGCATGATTTTTGGCATTGTTATGACATCTAGTGATATTCTATTCAATTATGCTTTAAATAATTAATTATAAAATCAATTGAGTAAATTAATTATAATTTTTCATAGAAAATTAAAGTTAATCTATGACAGAGATATAGTCCCATGGATGTTTAAGTGGCTAGTATGGGCTTAGACGATATTTAGTAATAGCATATGAGTATCACATAATGGGATAACTCCATTATTGAGGTATGTTATCCCTAATATTAGATCCATATATTCATGTGTGTGTGTATTATGTGGATTTTTGACATGGTTAATTGGGTGAGAGAAACACAAGAAAAAATGATAAGTTGGTTTCACTATATAAGGAAAGTATAAGAGTCTTTTTAGACTTTGGAAATCCCTCAATTGTTATACCTATTAGAGTTAGTTCCCTAGAACCAATTCAATTTTCACTTTTAATTACCTCAATATTAAAATACCTGAATATTCATATATTATCACATAATGTTTTTTATTCTATATAACATTAATTTTATAATGTTCTAAGAGTACATATCAAATCAATAGGTTATAATAGTTCCCTACTATAATGACAACCTATAAAAACTATAATAATATTCCTAAGAACATGTCCTATAGTTTGGATGATGTCATCTAACAAGACACATATAATGTTTGGACCATCAAGTTCTAGATTATTAAAAGACAAATAGGCTTGAATTCATGATTTTTTTCACATATTAATATCTAAGAGATGAGGTTTTTAGGATGGAACCATTGTAAGAACCCATACCTTCTTTTCAGGTATGTGTTTTCTTTCTGGTGTTTTTGAGAAAAAAAGGAGAATTTGGAAATTTAAGGAGTACACGCCGTGTACCCTATTGCCGCGGGTGACCGTGTACTGGCCGTGTAACGGTCGAGTACATGGTCATGTGGGGTAACCTAGAGACTTACTAAAGCAAGGGCTGGGTAAGGAAAGTACACACCGTGTACCTTTAAAGAACACACCATGTAATTTTCTTTTTAATTGTCATATCGGACCGGGGTCACGTCTCTTTCAAAGAAACCCCTTATTCTAATGACGTCTCATCCAGGAGCGACCGAGGAGTGTGATTATTCTCAGAGACCCAAATCGATCATCCATTATACGATTCAACTGTCGTCTATTTCATTGGAATCAACACTGTGATCTCTTCCTTATTCTAGAGCCCCATTTCTTGATTTCTCTCATTTCGTGAGATATCCTTGGTTGAATGTTTTAGAAATTTTTGTAGATCTACATTGTTTTAGGAATATTCAAGGGCCAAATCTAGAGTAAATCAATTGTACAACACTGAGGTAGGTGTTTTGTGCCATTATGTAGTTAGTATTTGAATATTATGTGCAAAAGTGCCCAATACCCTAGTTTGGGGTATTGCGTGTTTAGGGATTTTAGCCCTGTTAATGCCTGCTATACCTTGTGTGCCTGAGTAGGGCTTGTTTGATTTTGAATAAGGTTATTTTCCATGATATGTATGTGTTTCCCATGTTTGATTTGATATTGACTGTTTGGTCAAGCTTTTCTTGTTAGGCTGATTGTTTTCCATGCCCAGTGTTGTTAGGATGGAGTGTTTTTATCTAATGCTGCTATATGCTTGTAGTTGTTTTGATAGGAAATTCTTGAAATCTATTATCCAAGTATATCTAAAGGTTTACCTTGAATGTTGAATATCATTATGCATGATTGACTTACACAGGGCTGTGGGAGCCTAGTCTAGTAGACCATAGGGGGAATGGACACTGATGGCTTCTCCAGAGCGTCTTTTTTACTTTTACGTTGTGAGACCATAGGGGATATGGACTTTGTGCTCCCTTAGAGTGTCTGTAGTTCCACGTTGAGAGACTATAGGGGGAATTTGACATTGATAACTTCCTCATAGTGTCTATAGTTACTGATACAAGACCAAAATGGGAATTGACAGTGAGTACTTCCTCAGAGAGTCTTTTCTAAAGCTAAACCAGAGGGGTTAGACTGTGAGTACTTCCCAGAGGGTTTCTTGTGTTTGTTTGGTTGAACCATAGGGGTTAGGATGTGAGTAATTCCCAAAGGGTTACTTGTTTTTGATAAGCTACTTACTTGATATATGAAATTGGATGCAATTGAAACTATAGGATTGTTTACTTTTGAGTACTTCCTTGTTTACTACTTCATTTTGCTTATTGACTGCCATATATATTCACTAACTATTAGGCACATATCATTGGGTGGTTTCCTATTGGGATTCATCTCACACCTTATTTGGGTCATGCTTTTGGGCCCAAACAGATTATATTGCTTTTGGTATATATAAGGGCAAGCGTCCATCTACGTCAGGTACTTGACTGCTGTGGAGCTGGAGAGAACGAGAACAAGATGAGACTTGCGATGCTGATGGAGTTTATTTGTTTTCATTGTACTTTGGTTTAGTACTTTATTACAACGTTGTGACTTGTTTGGCTGTTTTCATAGACATATGTATCATGCATCATTTATATATGTGCTCTAGTTGTTTATTACTTTCAGTCTTCCGTTGTTTACTTATTTCATGTTATTACTGCTTATGCTATTGTTATCAATTTATTTCCACTACATTACTCTTCCAATGAGGGCATAGTTTCCCCACCATCAAACCCAAGGACCTCGCTTCTAGTCGGAAGCCTCTGGCATTTAGGGAAATGTTCTTGAGGCCATGTGACCAACCGGGTACGGGGCACCTCTGGGCGGCACCCGGAACCGGGACGTCACAACCATTAATAGGTATTCCCTATTTTTTATGTGTCATTGGATATTCTTATTCATAGACATGCGTATTAAACATAGACATAAGATTATTATTAATTGGTGTCATGAATCATGTACATAAATGTATTGATGAAAACCATTCTGACATATACTCATGAAAAAGTACGATATGTTCGTTGTGTTATAAGTTATATATTTTAATAAATAAGTGAATTAATGATTTATCCCTTCCATTTAATAGAAGTAAATATATGGGTTTCTTTTATTTAAATTAAACTATATTATAAATTCATGGACATTGGTTGTATTTTGATTAGTTCATTTCACGAAGTCAAAGAAAGATATATCAAGAATTAGGTTGATGATACAAGTATGCAACATACTTGATGAGATATCAAGATAAAGGGATTATATTACACGGTGAGAATTCATATGAAGTTGTTTTCATTGATACATTAGCGTATTTCTCTATGAGTTCCTTGATGTGTTTCTAGACATTGATCTTCAACTTTAGACCAACTTGAATAACGCCACTAAGAAAGAGGCCCAAAGGGTCACACACTATGTGTATTCAAAATATCAATCCAATTCTATTAAAATTTAATATTGGAATAAATATTATCCTCCAACTCATTGAATAGTAAATATTTAGGATCTTTTACCAGTTATAAGAAAAAATAAATCTTATTTGAATATTAAATAAATATTATTTTTTAGTTAGTAAATATATCATATTTATTTCATGGTTCAGACCATACCTGATTTGTATGGGTTATTACTCTAGATCCATGAGGTTGGGGGTTTAACCCCATATGACCTCCAATTTATAGGGGAATTTCAGATAATTCTTTAGCAATGATGGTCATTGTAGCGGTGATAGGTACTATAGTAATTCTATTCATAGAAGGAGCCTTTGGGAAAAAAATTGGTTATTTGGGAAAGAAAAAGGGATATTAATCCATAGGTCCTTTAGGCCATCAAATTATAATGAGTTATCTTGGTTGTGGACCTATACTTGGGGGGGAGATGAGGCCTGATTCATTCTAAGACCAATGAGTGTGTGTGTGTTTTTATGCTTAAGACCAACATAAATTATAATATTTATTTATCTCTTGTATATTCACAAGATAAAAAATACTTATTTAGTTATGTGAATATTAAATAAGTATTTATACATCACTTAGTGAATAAAATAGTTATTTATTTATTGAAAAAATAATATAAAAGATATTTTTTAAATATATATTTATTATTCAAGATTTGTTAAATTATGAGGATAGTTGTCATTCCCAAATAAAATGATATATTTTATTTAATATCATTTAAATAAATATTGATTTATTTATTTGATAAATGATATATAAATATCTAATAGTTTGTGCAAGTCATGAATAACAATAATAATGATATTTTTATTATTATTAGATGTGAGGTTTAATTAGTATAAAGAAATTAGTTAAGGGCCTTTGTGAAAAAAATAAATATATAACATAAGTATATAATCCAACTTATATCATTTCTCAGGTAATGGGATTTGTTATGAACAACACATTCTCTCAAGACAATTCTCCTAGATTGTGATAACTTCTCTAGAATTATATCAAGAATAAGAGGTGATCACCCCCTCCTCCATGATTGAGATAATAAGAGAAAGAATTATTCTAGGTAGAGTTTTCCTTTTTAAATACAATATTGTTTCTAAAATGGTTTATTATTTGATGGTCTATAAATGTCCTATTGGACTTCTCAAAAAATAAATATCTTCATCAATTTTTTTGGTGTATAAGCACTCTAGATAGAAAATTAGTTACTATACCATGGTCTAACTGTTGCAAACATTTAATCAAGGGTGGCCTTAGAATCAAAAAACCATAAACATTTCAATGATGCCTTACAATCTAGAATTACTTGGAATCTCCTTCATAAATTTTCCATGCCTCTTACTTTCCTTAAAAACAGGTTCCTTGAAAAGCTGAAAAAAGGAAACTTAATTTATATAGACTCCTCTATCTGGATGTCCATTAAACACTCTTTCTCCAACATTATGGCTAATTCGAGATGGATGGTTAGTAAAGAATCCTCTATAATTTTTAGATAGATAACTGGACTAGCACTCCTCTAATTTCTATGGTTGACCCTAATCATTCACCATATCACACCAATATTTCTATCAATGATTTTTGAAATTCCCCCAGTTTTGATATCCCTGATAGCGTTAACCATGTCATTGGAAATTTCCCCTTTGCCAACTCTGATGATTTTTTAATTTGGGAGCCTGCTCACAATGGCATATCCGACTCTAAAACTATTTAAAAAAATTATTTTATAAATTTAGATAATGAGTTTTATTGGATTATTTTTTTTGATTATCCTTGTATAAAACCTTCAATACTCACTCTTTTTTAGAGAACTATGCACAATCAGATCCCCACTAATACTTGTCTCCAATATTTTAGGGTATATATTTTCTCAAAAATCCATCTATAAAACTAGAATAGAGAAGACACTAACCATATTTTTCTTTCCTGTGCTAATGCTTTTTCTCTTTGGAAATATATTCTCAATCTCTTTGACTACAGATGGTTAATTTTGGACTCTATCAGTGCTCAAATTCAGCGTTGTGCTACTACGAATGCTTCTCCATAAATCAAACATCTTTTTTTGGAAGATGTCACTGAGATTATTCATGTGATATGGTATGATATAAATGATTATTTACATCATAATATCTCATTAAATTTCCATGTAGGCTGTTAAGGATATCCGCTGCCATTTATGAAGCTGCATCAATCAAACATGGGCATTGAAACAATTCTGTATCTTACTTCAGCATATTACGACGCCTCAGTGTTGAAGGAATATACTGTAAACCTTAATTCAATTTAAAAGTTTTTTGGAAATCCCCTCTCTCATTTGGATTAAAGTTAATGTTGATGGTGACTCTAAAGGTAACCCAAGACCCTCAGGATGTGAAGCGGTGTACATGAACCACCTTGGGAAGATTCTTGGTTACTTTTATGGAACTTCTGTAAGTTCGTCATCTTTGGAGGTAGAAATGTGGAGTGTTATCCATGATATTACATTCACAAGGATGAATGGATGGAACAATATACGGATAGAAAGTGATTCAACCACCATCATGTAATCTCTTTAGAATGGAGTGGTGCATCTTGTTTGGAAACTCACAACTCGATGGAAAGATTAATCTCTTTCTCTCTTGGAGATTAACCACATTATTACGCATATGTTTCACAAAGCAGACGCGATTGCTGATAAGATTTCCAATAAGGGATTCAACTATGAAGACACTTGGTCAGATGAACTCCCTTTGGATTTTCTCCCACTTCATAAAAAATAATGTAAAAAAATCCCATCTTTCAGACTTTTGTAACCCTTTATTTATTCAACAAATGTGCCTTGGTATTTTGACCAAGGCACCACTTTTTTTAAAAAATGGCGAATAGTGAGAGATGATCAAAACTTCCACACAAGAACCTAAAGGCCCTTTGGAGATGTTATAAGATTCATGGAGCATGTGTGGATACCATTAGAGGGATTCTACCCTTGGTTAATCCATCACAATAATGGCATGATAATAAGGTCAATAAATTTAACAAAGAAGAAATAATTATCAAGCGAATGAAATTATTTTCTATAAATTAATTATAAATTATATGTGAATAGATTCACTCTATGAATATTTTGGGGTTATGTGTTCATCTAGTTTTGAGGATTTAATTCAAATAGATTTATAAAAAACATTATTGGACATGATCCGAACCACTTCCACTGTGCCTCAAAACTTTCAAGTGGCGCCAAAGTGGTCACATATTAATTTATAATTTTTTATTATTTATTTTTTGATTTCCACATTTATCTATTAGTATTTCATTTCTAATTTTCCATTATTTAATACAGTAGTCTAGAAAATGTGATCCTTCACCAATATATGACCAAGTACTAATGAAGAATGTTCAAATATCCCATCTAGAGTTTCCATAGATTCTAGATACATGACCCTGATACACAACATGTGACTAAAAAGTACATGTTGTATACCCCTGGTCAACCACAGAAGGATGATCCATGAAAACCAGACTACTTTTTATGGGAGAATGTTACACAATGTCATTACACACTGCTTATTGATTTCTAGTTAGTACATGGTTTGATAGGGTTATATGATGTGTAGCAAGTGTACACTTTATGTAACCCCACATGGGTTTCCCTACGTGAATCATAGAATCCATGTAGTCAAAGTACACGACATTTATTTAATACACATAATGTATCAACTACCATTCAAACAACACAAGTCATTTATGACTACACAATGTGTATCTAGTGCACACACCATGCAACATAATAATTCCCATGTGAAACACATGTAGATTCCCTAGAAATGTTTTATGGGAGGCCAAAGAATAGATCATGTGGCATATAGCGGGTTGTACATGATATTTAACACGTATCCACTCACATGGAGTACACACCAAGATTGGCATGTCATGTGTGTTAGAATGTAGAGAGAAAATTAATTATTGAATTAAAACTGAACTACATAGAATGTAACTGGTGTACACATCGTGTGACTTGGGTTTTCTCATGAATTATACATCCAGTTATCTTTAAAGAGTTATATGGAGTTAAATGATTAAATTAAATATTTTTTGTGTTATTCTAGAACTAAAAATTATGTATAATTTCTGTACACATCACATACATCATTATAATTTCTAGTGGTATACACCACGTATATTAATGTCACGTCTTATAGTCATAAATACCATGTAGATTGTGAAGATTGACTCAAAATACTGCATATTATATAATATCACGATATGTTGTTAATGATATATTTTGTGTAAGTATTCAATACACAAAAATGACTATAAAAATATTAGTTACATGTTATGTGAGTGGTAATACATGCCATGTAGAGTAGAAGGGTACACAAAATGTAGTGTATAAGGGTATACATCGTCTTTCCTTCTATACATGCAATGTTAAATTCTAGATAAAATTTAAAACTAACCAGAAGGTCACACACCATGTCCCTTGTCAGTACACATCATGTACATATTAATATATTAAAAAATTATAGAATATGGGAATCTCTAAGATAGTTTAGATGGAAAATTAAGATAAATGAAATAATTAATTTATTAGATAATTAAATAATTAATTCATGAATTATATCTTAATAATGAAATAATTGAAATGAATTATAACTAGCTTTAAATGAATGGTAATTGCATGTATGGATGATCATGATCTTGATCGATCTATGTATTCATTGGGTTTCTATTTAATTTAATTTTAAATTCTTGGGTTTTGTGATAATTTACGATTAAATTAAATATAATGATCTGTATATCATCCCTTCCCCCTTATTATATATGAGATTTAATGTCTATGGTTTCTTTTATATAACCCAAAACCCATGGTTCCCCTCACATGCATGTGAGTAAACATATGCAAGGAAGGAGCTCCCAAGAGAGAGAATATGGTTTGAAACTGAGTTGAGGTGAAACCAACTAAGTATATACATAGGTCAAAGGTGAGATGATGCAACTAAATCCAAGCTTGGATAAAAGATCTATTCCCATAGAGTTAAGGGTTGGTTTCTCATTCACTCAGCATGAAAACCAATAGAAAATATCATGATTGTACCATATATTTATTTTATTCTATCAAGTGTATAGTTAGTTTATTATTTATTTGATACATGTTTATTGGATTCTTAAACGTGATCGCACAAACACAAGTAGAAAAAGGGTCTATAGCCATAGGCCATGACCTTGGGTATAACCTATAAATATGGTAATCACATCCATTGTTATTAAATCCATGGATATAGACTTGGGGTTATAAATTATCCAATAGGGATCCTGGCCTATGAAGGAAACTTATAGCCATGTGCGCTACCCATAGATATAAGTGGATATAGTTATGGGCGTCTCATGAACCAACCCAAGTGCCCTGGTAACCCGATAATTGATCCAGTCCTAACTTAGCCCGAAGGGTGTTCCTGATCCCCACGGGTTGGTGACTAGAAGCTGAAATCATACAATATGAAAGTGGGAACAAATTTTCCACCAACACAACAGAAGTAAGATAAACAATTCTGTATGAATACAAGAAAAACTCCATAGGGAGAACTGCGCCAGAAGTCAAATAGGCATAAATTGTCTAAAGTGAAATCCCAAAGCACCAGAAAAACAAGATAACACCCACATCCCAATGGAATGAAAAACCTGAGACTCAAGGATTAGCAACAAGAACCACCTCCAAGTGGCGCTTTTACATTGCACAAAAATATAAGAAGATAATCTACAAACACTTGAAGGCAAAGGTAGGGTGTGAGATAAAAACCCAGTAGGGTTTCACTAATGATTCCATAATAATATGCCAAAATTTAATTAACCAAACAAAGATTTAAGTTTTAAATAAATATTCATGGAATTTAAGAATAATATTTAAAAGAAATCATGATTTACATTTAAAAGGATGGAAAAATTTATAAATAATGGATTAAATAAATTTTTTATGTAAAATAGTTTATACAAATTCAAAATATATTTTTAAAATAGTTTACAACCAATGGAATATATATCAATCATTATCATTGAGAAACATTGTCATATTCTAAAATGTATGATAGTTCTAGGCTACGAGACTCCCTCACACTCAAATAGTTATCATTACAATATGTGTACACATGTCTCTCAGACACTGTTTAAAGAGGACTCATCACCATCCCATCAGGGATGTGACCTACAAGATATATATTGTTAGTTTTGTATATCATCAATAGAGTGTTGTTACAATAACTCACTAACTAACTAGGCTTTCATGTTCTCTAATAACAATTAGTGATGTGTAGTTTCTTTTGAATTGTTTAAAATACAATTTAACCAATTATTCCATTTAAAATATTCCAAATTCCTTTTAAAAATCAATAGAAATATTTTTAATCAAATAATTCCTTTCTAAGATAAAACTACCAAGTTTCTATAAAAAACATTTTTATAATTTTTTCTCAAATAAAAAATTGAAATCAATTTCATCAAATCAATTTCACAATTTAAATTAAACAATTTAAATCTCATAATTTTCAATCAATTACACAAACACACCCTAATATATCAGAATTGGTTTTTTTCCCAATTTCATGACAAATCAAATCCAAATCCCCAATTCACTAGAATTTGGTTTTTAATAAACCAATTGAAATCAATTTAATTTAAATCATGAAATTGAATCCAAATCAAGCAATTTAGGTTCAATCAAAATTGGCCATCACAATGGAACCATCAACTTCAGGATCATGGGATCTTGAAATGAAAATCCCAAAGTGGGAACTCCAACGAAAAATGTAGGTATTGCAGATATGAGAATCAAACCTAGATTAAATATCCGAAACAATGGGGATTTTATCCTTCAAGAACACAAATATATATAAAACCCTAGGGACGAATGAGGAGAGAGCAGGAGAAAGAGAAAAATAAGAGGAAACCCACTGTGAAGAGATCAAACGCCATTCACATAGCTTCGAGTCAATTCTAGAGGGGTGTATAAGGGACAAAATCACCTATTGAGAGCCTCCATGTAAGAAGAAAATGTAATAGGTTCATACCAGCCCATCGAGAACTTAAAATGAGGATTTCAAGGGTTAAAAAAATTAGGTTAATTAAATTCTGTACGCATCATTTTTTGGGTAGATCTACGCAGTTATACAAATCACACACCCTATCCATATTCCCCTTTTTGCCCAGGTGAAATATTTCTACTAGGTTAGGGAATAGTTTTTCAAACAATGTTCCAACCGTATAAATCCCACTATCTTGGTTTATACGGTTTTCACTAGTAGGGCACATGGTTTGGGAAAACCATGACCCAACTATTCACAGCCTACAACATTCATAATTTTCCAAAACTTTCACCCGAATCCATCCTAAACGAAACCAAACCAAAGAATAATTAAGATCAATGTTTAGGGATACTTGAAAATAGTAATAGGATGTTACACCCTCCCCACCATAGAAACATTTTATCCCTAGAAATCCCGTTGAGAAGCTTCCATGTCAAAAATATGAGGCCAATACTCTCTCATCAGCGTCTCTCTCTCCCACATCTCATGAGAATCAACATTGTACTTCAATCACACTCAAACCAAAAGGTATCTTCCTCCCATTAAGTATCTTCATTTCAGAATCAACTATCCCAACTATATGCTCAACCATGGATAAATCAAGCTCGACATTGAGGTCACTCTAGCTCAAAACATGAGATGGATTAGAAATATACTTCTATGGCTAAGATTCATGGAACACATTATGTGTCAAAATCATCTATAGTGGAAGTTATAAATGGTAGGAAAATTTTCCCACCTGATCAATAACCTCAAAAGGTCCCACAAAACAAGGAGAAAGTTTCACTTGCTTCCCAAGACGTCAATGACTTGAACGGGGTGAAAATTTCAAGAACACTTAGTCACCAACTACAAATTCCAATGGTCTGTAATGACAATCAGCATAAGACTTATACCAGATCAGTGCCATCAATATTCTCTGATAAATCAACTAAATGTTTCCTATAATCTCTTAAACCAATCTCGATCTAACCAAATAACATTCACCAATATCCTACCAACACAAGAGATATTTTCAAGGATGACCATACAAGGCCTCAAAAGGAGCCATTCTAATCATGGAATAGTAACTATTGTTATACGAAAACTCAACCATCCCTATATGGTCATCCCAATCACCACTAAAGTCAATAATTCAGGTGCATAGCATATCCTAAAGATCTATATATCTCTTTCTATCTGGACATCTGACTAGAGATGGTATGCCCTTCTCAAACGGACTTGAGATCCTAGTGCCTCCTGAAGGCCTCTCCAAAAGCATGAAGTCAACAAACGATACCTACTAGAGACAATATCAGATGGAACTCCATGAAAATGAACAATATCTTTCACATAAATATTTCCCAACTCCTCAAATTTGGTTGTATTATGAATTGGTATAAAGTGATCTGATTTAGTCTGCCTTTCGATCACAACCTATATCACATTCTTATTTATCTGGGTACAAGGTATCCCAACCACATTGTCCATAGAGATCTCATCCCACTTCCAAGCTGGCACTAGAAGTTTTTAAAGAAAACATGAAGGTTTTTTGTTCTCATCCTTGACTTGTTGGTATGTATTACAATGATAGAAAAATCATCAACACCCCATCTCATACCTGGCCACCAAAATCGACACCGTATGTCATAGAAAATATTTATGGTTCCTGGCTGAATAGACCATTGGAAATTATGGAAACCCCCATCACATATTTTATCATCTCCAACCACACAATAAAGTGATTCTAATAACATAGAATTACCATTGCGGAGAAAAACTATCCAGCCACAGTCTCCACACTATAAAGAGAGTCTCTAATTCTAAGGAAATCATCATCAAGCTACTATTTCTAAAGGATTAACCCGATAAGGGAGTTTTTTGAACTGAACACTAGCCAAGGAAACCTTTACCCCTAATTCTCAGACTCTAATATGAAACTGTACAAAAAGATCCATCAAGTTCCACTCTTCTGATGATTATTTCATAGACTAGGTTAGAAATTTATTGCTCAAGGAATATGCGATGAAATTCCTTTTACATAGGGTATAAGTGATGTCAAAGTTGAAATATTACAGGTATTCCATCCAACACCTATGGGGGAGATTCAAATATTTTTTAGAGAAGATAAAAATCAAGATCTTGTGGTTTGAAAACATGTTAAACCATTCTTCATAAAGGTAATTCCACCAAATATTAAGTTTATACATTACAACTACAAGTTGAAGGTCATGGGTTGGATAATTATTATCATGTGGACTAATATTTCAAGATCCATAAGTAATTAAATGATCACCCTGAATAATAACACAAGCCAAACTTGAACCTGATGCATTATAGAAGACCACATAGCTCTGCCCAGACTCTATAAGAGTGAACACTGGTTCAGTTGTCAAAAAATATTTTAGCTCAACAAAATATCTCTGAAATTTTTCAACCCAAGCAAACATTACTCCCTTCTGAGTTAGGGAAATCATCAAAGAATCGAACTTTGAGAAGTATTTTAAAAAATGGAAATAATATCTAGCTAAACCCAAGAAGATCCAAATCTTGAAAACATTTCATGGTTTCTCCAAGTCATAACATCTTCTACCTTTTTAGGATCAACTAAAATACCATGTTTTGAAACCACGTATCCAAAGAACTTCACTTCCCAAATCCATAAATCACATTTTGATATCTTGGAAGAAAGTTGGTGATTTCTCAATAATTCCAAAACTAATCTCAAATAACACACATGATCCTGCTTAGACTTAGAGTAAACAAGGATTTCATCCACAAAGACTACCATGAAAGTATCAAGATACTCATGGAAGATCCTATTCATCAAAGCTATAAATACTATAGGAGAATTTTTTGGCCATACCTGATCTGAATTGAAGTTTTATGAATGTCATATTATTTTATTCTCAACTGATGGTAACCAGATAATATATAAATATTCAAAAACCAATTTCCACCATTAAAATAGTCAAAAAAATCATCAATTCATGAAAATGGATAATTATTCTTTAGTTTAACTCGATTGAGTTTTCTATAATAAAAAAAGGTAAAGTGACCCATCATCTTTCTTAGTGAAGAGAAACAGCGCCACCCAAGGTGAACCACTCAGGCATATAAAGCCTTTCTCTAAAATATTATCTAACTAAGTCTTAAACTCTTTCATTTCATATGGTTCCATGTGGTAATAAGGAATAGATACTGGTTGATTACCAGACACTAAATCGATAGATAAATCTACCTCTCTTACCAGTGGTAAACCATATAAGTCAGAAGGAAACATGTTGGAAAACTCGATAAAAACTGGAGGGAGACCACCACTCAAAGATTACCACATTAGATCAAAAGAAAACACAGATATTACTTTCCCCAACTCTAGATAATATGGTTTGGATCTACTTGACATTGGGTCCAATTCTCCTTGAAAGGTATGAAAAAATCCATCAGGTGTGGTAAAGAAGACCCATCGAAGATAAAAATAAATATGGGCTTCATTATAAATGATCTAATCCATCCTGAATATGAAGCCAAAAGGTTTCATGTTGAGAACTAGAAAATTACAAGAAATCTCAACATCTTCTAAAGAGAAAACACAAGTGGGACTACGGAGACCCTACACTCTCATTTTTCCAAGGGGTGTAGTAATACCAATCACATAAGATAAAATCTCCATAGGATGATTTATCAGATTCAAAATATGGGTAGAAATAAACTAATGAGATGCACCAGTATCAAATAAAGCAGTCACTAATGAAAAAGCTATAATGATGGAACCTTTCAAGGTTACTGGACCCATATCTTCTTCCTCTAGATACTCTTCCATTGTGTGAAGAAGCTTCATTATGGATTCCTATGGCTAGAACCCATTTTTTCATAAAGCATCAAATTTCACCATAGTTTTAACAGGTGATGATGATCCTGTTCCACTACAAGGAGTAGAAAAGACATGGTAGAACTTCTACAAGTGACTTGAGTGTCTAAAAGAGACAAATATCTTGGGTGACTTTGTGAAAAAACTTTTTGAGTGCCCTAGCTTTCCACACTGGTAGAAAATCAGAAGGAATCTATCAGGAACCACATGAGGTATTGAATGACACTGCTTTTGAGAACCACCATGAGAATCATCACGATTCCTCTTACCTTTACAGGAACTCACAGAACTGCCACCAGGAGAAAAAGGAACTCCTATCAACTCTGAATTGTCAGATGGGTCTATTTCAACCATCAAATCTCTATCCAGAACATTAGTATAAGATGAATGATTCAACAATAAAACATGAGAATGGATATCAAATATAATTCCCATATAAATCTATTGAGTCTTCATCTTCTCATTTGACACAATATCTAGTGAAAACGCACAAGAAAAAAAATCTATTTGCATACTTGGTCACATTCTTGTCATCCTACTCAAGTTTGAAAAACTGAATAGCCTTGGATAACATTATCGAATATGGATAGAACTAGTCAGTGAAAATAACTTTTAATTACTTTCATTATAAGCCATCATGATTCTTCACTATCACCACCGTGTCCCACTATCTCATGCTCGGTCCCTCCAGCACGAAGGTGGCACTCTTCACCTTGATTTCATCAGGTGTATCAAAGAACCAAATAAACACATAATCCAACTCAAATAATCCTAAACCTCTTGAGTATCATTGAATCCTTTGAACACTAATGGATTTGTGTGAAGGAAGACCAGAGCATGATTTCATAAAACATTCCCCTAAGGTTCCATAGCTAGAGGCCAAATGGGACCTGGTGGTGTTGCCTATCCCAGATCTTGGATAGTACACACATTAACCTCAACCAGACTCAGGTCCACAAGATGATTTTCTCACTAATATTCATCAGTAGCTTCCTCCTGGATTTGATTCGCATGTCTTCGCATAGTAATTATGCTACACAACATCAACAGACAACATTGAAGACATAATATTAATACTCATACAAAGAAACACGGTAACTTAATACCATTAGATAAAAAAACAATATTTAGATTTCAATATATCAAAATCAAAAGCATGAAAAAGACTAGAACTAATCCTCAAGATGAAGTTTCCAAACCACCCCTGGAGACTTAAGGATCGTTATCATGATAGATAGCTAGACACTCAATCATAACTACCTCCTAAGTCCCAATAAGATTACGCAACTACATACTGACATCAAGTCAAGATACAAAACTTTCAACTTTTATACCACTTTGTCACGAACCAACATGGGTACCCTAGTAACCCGATAACCAAACCAATCTCGACATAGACCAAAGGGCGTTATTGATCCCCATGGGTTAGATAATATCTCCTAAAATCATACAATATGAAAGTGGGAAAGAATTTTCCACCAACACAATAGAAGAAAGATAAAAAAGTCAGTATGCATACAAGAAAAAATCCATAGAGAGAACTATACCAGAAGTCAAATAGGCATAAATAACCCAAAGTGAAACCTCAAAGCACCATAAAAATAGGATAACAGCCACATCCCAATCAAATAAGAAACCTAAGACTCAACGATTAGTAATAGGAATCACCTTCATGTGGCACTTTTCCCTTAATCAAAGCTTGAATAAGATAATATACAAACACCCAAAAGAATAGGTAGGCTATGAGATAAAAGCCCAGTAGGGCCTCGCAAAGGATTCCATAATAAGATGAAAACATTTAATTAACCAAGAAAATATTTCAATTTTAAATAAAAAGGAAAGGCATTTCAAAAGCATATTTAAAACAAATCATGATTTACATTTTAAAGGATGGAAACATTTCTAAACAATGGATTAAATAAATTTTTTTATATAGAATAGTTTATATAAATTCACAAGTAATTTGTAAAATAGTTTACAACCAATGGAATATATATCAATAATAAACAATGATAAAAATGGTCATATGCCAAAAGGTATGATAGTTCTAGGCTTTGTGACTCCCTCACACTCAAATAGTTATCATGGAAATATGTGTACACATATCCCTCAGACACTGGTCAAAGAGGACTCATCACCATCCCATCGAGGATGTGACCTACTATATATGTTTTTTAGTGTTGTAAATCATCAATAGAGTGTTTTCCCGAATAACTCACTAACTACCTAGGCTTACATGTGCTCTAATAACAATCAGTGATGGGCTATTTATTTTAAAACTGTTTAAAATAAAATTTATCCCATTCATCCATTTCAAATATGCCATTTTCATTTTCGAAACCAATACATGGGTTTTTAATCAAATAATTCCTTTTCCAAGATAAAACCACTAGGTTTCTATCGAAACCATTTTAAGAATTTTTTCTCAAATAAAACTTTGAAATCAATTTCATCAAATAAATTTCACAATTTAAATTCAACAATTTAAATCTCACTATTTTCTATCAACTACAAAAACACACCCCAATTTATTTGAATTGGGGGGTTTCACCAATTTCATTCCAAATAAAATACAAATCCACAATTCACTGGAATTGGGTTTTTAATAAACCAATTGAAATAAATTTAATTTAAATCAATAAATTTAATCCAAATCAAGAAATTTAGGGTCAATAAAAATTATGCATCATAACAAAACCTCCTACCTCGGGATCACATGATCTTAAAACGCAAATCCCTAAGCGGGAGATTACAATGAAGAATGTTGACAACGAGGATTAGAGAATCAAACCTATATTAAAGATATGAAATAATGGGGATTAGATCCTCCAAAAAGTGGAGATATATAAAACCCTTGGGAGAAAAGAGAAGAGGGTGGGAGAAAGATAATGGGAAGAGGAAACCCACCAGGAAGAGATCAAACATCATTCTCCTAGATTCAATTCACTTACTGAGGGGTGTAGAGGGGCCAAAATCACCTTTTGGGAGCCTCCAAGGAATAATAAAATATAATAGGTTATTACAAGGCCACAATTCACTTAAAATGAGGGTTTTAGGGTTTAAAGAAAATTTTGGATTAATTCAGTCCTGTAAGAATGGTTTCCTAGGTAGAGCTGCACGATTAGAAAAACTATGCACCCTATCCATACACCCCCTTTTATCCAGGAGCACAGTTTCTACTAGGTGGGTGAATGTTTTTTCAAAACATGCACCAACTATGAATATCACACTGTCTCAGTTTTCACGGTTTGCACTACCATGGAACACGGTTTTGGAAAACCGTGCACTAGCTGGGCACAACCCATAACTTCCAAAAATTTCCAAATATTTCACCTAAAACCACCCTAAACAATAACAAAACAAATAATGATTAAAATAGGGTTTTAGGGATATCTAAAAATATTAAAAAGATGTTGCGGGGGTCATTATCCCTGATATAGTTTCATCCACATGGGAAACTTAGAGCCATAATACTTTACAACAGTGGCTAGAGGGTTATTTAAAAAAACATCAATTGGGTTTTGATCTTAGGTCTCACTCCTATAATCTGAAGTACGCTACCACTACACTACAAATTTTTTATATAAATATAATGAATATATATATATATATATATATTATTAAATGAATTATAATTTCCATATGGATATAATAGGTTATAGTGAAAGACTAAGTTTCCTATGGCTACTGGCCACCTATATCCATGGTCATATATGATTGCGACTACAAGGTCTAGGTGGAAGGATTATAGTCATGGTACTATAGGACCATGTCTACAGGGCACTGGTGTGAATTCCTATAGCTATAGTCCCATA
Organism: Viscum album; assembly: GCA_963277665.1. Taxonomy (NCBI): domain Eukaryota; kingdom Viridiplantae; phylum Streptophyta; class Magnoliopsida; order Santalales; family Viscaceae; genus Viscum; species Viscum album. Next base: position 3,636,065 of record CAUJRU010000019.1, on the reverse strand, counting down.
GTACCATGGCTATAGGGCCCCTTTACAAAGTCTTACAGCCACAGTTCTATAGGATCACAACTACAGGGTTTAAGATCAAGGATTATAGGATCATGGCTACATGGGATGAGTGTGAATGCCTATAGCTACAATCATATAGGATTGTGGATATATGATCTCTCATGAACCTTTACCATGGGAAAATCTTTCCTATGATATTGATGTGAAAAAATTTGGTATATAGCCACAATTATATTTTCCTATGGTTATAGCCTACATATATACATATAAATGGTTTCTCGTGGCTATTGGTAGGTTATATCCATGAATATCTTGTTCGTGGATACAACCATGTTTTTATTAGTGAAATTAAATGAATTAACAATCATGAAAGATGAAATAAAATAAATTTATTATGCATAAATTATATCATCAATACATGATTAATTAATTATGTAAAATCCACATAATATTATCAAACATGAAAAATGATAAAATAAATAATATTTATGTAGGAATATAAAAAATCCATCGAATATATATAATTCAGAATACACCTTCAATTACTTGACTTTGAATTCAACCATAGATCAAAGTGTTGGTCTATCCCTCATCGAGACAATTTCATTTATCGAGGGGTTCCAATAAAAGTTTTGGGTTTACTTAATTGAGTTGAAATCAAGAGTAACTTCCCTCATAAGAATTGGTGAAATTTAGAGGATAATGTTGATGAAATCCAAGTCTAGTATTTTAGGATTGAGGAGTACACTCAATTGATCAAGGAAATGCTATTTTATATAGCCAGACAGACAGACTATCTAAATACCTTTGATTAATTTAACCGGGCCCTCATTTGGGTTATGAAAAGGGGAATATGGATCCTTGACACTAGAATATCCATGAAATAGAATGTTTCAAATCCATTGGTGAAGGCTATTGGAATTTTATAAAATTGTGGGATACTAATAAATAAAAATTTATATCATCACATTGGGTAATTAAGATAAATTTCTAAAATATTCTTTTACTTATTATAGAAAACTGGCATGCAGAAACACATGAACACTGTGATCATTCATGGACTCAGAACATGTCATCACTAGAAAAATTTCTCAGAGTGGTACAATCATTTATATATTTTAGTACTATTAAAAAAATTTGTTATATCCATTGGAATACCTTATTCATAATCAGACACCTCACTGAGCAAGTGAAGGTAAAAAGGATGCCTACATTAGATTCATAGAGAATTATTCTTATGTCCATTTCATCATGATATCAGCTATATATAGAGAACTAATTATGTAACATAAGGACATGTATTATTGGACCATTAATTCTTATATCCTTGATCTTAAAAAGAGAAGTATATGTTTAACATAAACAAGATTATCACTACCCTATACCAATGTAAACTAGAAGATGGGTACCTAACTAGTTATCCTGCCTTCAAAATGATGAATGATATTGATTAGCTAAATAATTTAGGATTCTATTTGATTTAAAATTATCCATTGATCTCATGTTATCATCTCTACCACTAAGTTTCTCTGTATTCATCAATAGTTATAGGATGTATAGTATATGGAAACAACTCAGGAATATTTTGACTATGATTCGCTAGATCAGTTAAAAGACCATGTTAAAATGGGTTATGGTTCCATTAACCCATCATTTTTAATATTTTCCTTCACTTCATTCATAAGTTGTCTTATACTTTTTAACATATCAGTTCAAAGACCAGAATGTTATACAGGCACCATTGTCTTTAAACTGATCATGTTCTTTTCATAAATACCTTAAAAGGATAGTTTTAAAAGGTTATATAATGTATAAATATGATAATTATAAAATGTTTAATATTCTATAGGTAATGGAACTATAACCCATTTGACCATAGTAAATGAACCAATGTTATTTTGAGGTTATAAACTGAATTTCCTCAAAATGTCCAACATAAACTTAACCATTTTAGTAACTGAAGAAAAAATTACAACAAATAAAATAAAGAGAATAATGATAATTGAATTAACATGAAAAAGGTTTTTAATCAGGTATCAAAATAATATAATTTTATTACATAGGAGGTTAATTATACAAAATAAATGAGTTGGGACTCAAGGTAAGGGACTTTTAAAAATATTTTTTTAAAATTTTCCTTACAACTCTATTTTATTCCATGTTTTGGTTCTTTTAAAATTTTCAAGAATGTTATTATTCATGAATAAAAGGAACATAAAGGTTATTTTTTACTATATTTTAGTTTCTTTATAATTTTTTTAAAAAGTAAAATTTTTAACATTTTCTATATGGGTTATTTTTGACTTTGCAAAAGTGAAAAAATATTTTCTAATGTAGATGGTTTGAATGACTTTTCCCACCATAATATTTGTTATTCTTCTTGCATGTACTTAAGTGCTAGAGACACTATTATTTTAGGGAGAGTTTCAAGGTATTTTTTAATCATAATAATATAAGATATATATTTTCTTAGAAGGACATGAATATCTAATAGATATGATGGGTGAAATACCTCCAAAAATTTGACTTTAACATTGCCTAAACCACGGGGAAGGGGAATGTTATCCCTGAGGATCTCAGTAGGAAGGTTACACCACCACCTATTTTGGAATTGAAATAAGTGTAGATCCCAATGGTCATTTTTTCCTAGTATCACATAGATGTGGAGGATGATGATTTGAGTATGGTTTTGACCAACATTCACTTACCATCATCGTTCCTTGAGTCTATCCTGTAGGGCCAGCAACCGAATGGCGATTTTAGAGGAATTTGAGAAACCTTATATGGTGGAGAGACCATTTCTAGTTTTTATCTCCATTTTGATGATATTCACCAATTCTGGAATCAGTTTTTCATTCCCTTATTTGTGATGAATTTAGTCTCTCAGGACTATTATAGTTCAACATAGTCCATTCACCCCGGCATAATGGATATGTATTATGATACGAGATGTTGTTCCTAGTGTCCGAGTATAAAGAATTACATTATTGATCATGCTTCCTAATATTAAAAATTACTTAAAATAATGGTAGAGAACTTGAATCCTTCTAGTTTACTCCATACTCTTTTGACATCAGTTTGAAAATCAGAAGATGTGTCTATGGACTTTGGTGTTAGATTGCCATGGACTCCCTGAGGAAAGAATTCTATATAGATGGTGATTGATTAGTTGATGAAATTAACTCATTTTATTCTAACCAGGGATTCCATAAAGGTTGAATATCTAGGTAATATTTACATATAAGAGATCATGAAGTTCCATGGGGTTCTATCTACCACCGTGTCAGACAGGGATACCAAGTTTACTTCCAGATTCTAGAAGAGTCTCCAAGTGGTGATGAGGACTTAGGTCAAGTTCAGTACCACTTAATATTCATATACATATGGAAAGAATAAGTGTGATACTCAAATATTAAAGGATATATTCCATGCTTTCATCTTGGATTTTGGTGGATCATAGGACAACTATCTAGGGCTGGTTGAGTTTTCTTATAATAACAGTTATTTACCATAGATATGGATGGAACCCATATAAATTTTTTATAGTCACCTGTGTATGTCACATATTTGTTGGCTAGAGGTGGGATACACCTATATTTTGGGATTGAGTCTTATTTAGGAGACATCGACAAGGATTCAAGATACACTTTAACAGTTGGTTACAACTTAATGTTGGAGCCGTTCTTTGGTGTTTTCCATTGGTGAATGGGTTTTCTTAAAAGTATATCATCGGTTGGGTCAACCTTGTCTTAGGAAATAGGGAAATATGGTTCTGAGAAATGTTGGACCATTTAAAGTCATTTAGTTCCTTTTTCAAGTTTCTTATCGATTGGAATTACTAGCTCAGTTGATAGTCATTCATAATGTTTTCCACATATCTTATCTTAGGAAGTACCATCTTAATCCCTTCCACGTTCTATGTTGGGTGAAGATTGATTTAGATATATATGATTCCATTATAGGGTAAACGGTGGATATAATTTATTCTAAGATGAAAAAATTGTGTGGGAAGTATTTTTCATTGGTCAATGTTTTTTGGAATAATAGATTAGATTCCCACAAGACTTGGGAGTGTGAATTTTCAGTAATGGAGTAGTGGCCTCACCTCTTTCTAGAGAAACCTTCTTATGTGTGATTTTTTGGGGGAATAAAGTCCTATGGTGGGGATAATTATAACATCTTGGTTGAGGTATGGTCTATTTTTAATGTTTAAGAGTCTATTTCTTAGGTTTTAAGGGCATTGGAGATAATATGTGACTTTTTCTAAAGGAACTTGGGACGGGCGTTGACTATAGGATTGGTTCATGCTATGAATTGTATATTCACGACCTCAGTTAACTCAAGGTAGAAATCATGAGCTCGATTCAAAGAATGAAAAGTGTATAGTCCAAGAATTATGTTCACTTCATGAATGTGTTTCTTGGAATTTTTAATTCAAAGATACACCTTTTTCGGAATACATGAAAACTGGAGTATTCATGTCACGAATACATGATTCACTAGATGAATACTTTCTTCCTAGTGTATCTTTTCATGACACATGCCAGAAACATTTATCATTCAAAGTTCTTCCTTTTCACTCAAACCATAGTGCTTCTCCAGGATATTTTGGGTGGATTTAGCTCTTTTGGGCACCTCTATTTGTCACTTTGATCCCTAAATTGGTTGGTTTATTATCTTTTGGTGATTGCATTATTCCTATTCTAGTTTTCTTCATTTCTCATGGTTTATCAATGGTTTTGGGATGTGTTTTTTGAGTCTCTAGGTTTTTTTTTGTGATCTCTATTGGTCCTTTTTAGATATCCTTTTCATTTTCCTTATAGAGGTTGACCCTCATGTGTTTTTTTGGTGCATAGCGTGATTTTTTAATGGTATGTGTTGATCTAACCTCTAAACCGGCCCTTTTTATTATGGAATTTGATTATAAGATTTGAGAATCATTGATAGGGACTCCTTTTATTATTTTTTATTCCTATCCTTCTAGTGTGGGTGGATCCCATCATGTTTGGTGTGTGACTTAAGATTGAGGTAGGTGGTTCCCTCTCTCACCTATGGAATTTGAAAATGAATTTCTCTTAGTTTTATAAATTGTTTATCAATAAATTGTCATGATCTTGGTATTGTTTTATTTGTGTGAATAAATGAGGTTTTTGAGAAAATATGGATTTCCCTTCATTTTGGTAAATAAAATGTGTTTTTAAAAGCATTGTGAAATGAATTTAGGAAATGGGTACTAAAATCATGCTGTAATTGAAATGAGCTTTTTGGAATTGTTTATGAATCGTTAAGAACTTTTGAGATAATTGATGTTTGTCACACATGGCAACCTTATGTATCTAGGTGGAGGTTTTAGTATTAGAATTTTTACCTTATTTATGTAGGGGGTTCACTCATGGGGAGTTACTCTATTCCCTAGTCCCTGTGACATATGGACATGATCATGACATTGTTGGGGGTTCATTCATGGGGTGTTCCTATGTTCCCTAGGCCCTGTGTCCCAAGGACTTGAGAATGCACTATTTTTTTTGTTTTTTTATCAGGGTACAAGTGACCTATATAACCCAAAATTTGTGATCCTAGGGGTTTTTACGATCATTATTTGTATTTTTCATTTTTGGATTTGATATGCATGCTTTGTTGAACTATAAATGTTTTACTGTAATTAAACTATGAAACTGCATCACCTGATTTTGTGAAAGATTTAGAATAAGGGAACTATTTACCATGATATTTATATAAAAATATTTAAATAATTATAATTCCATGTTTTATTTAAATTGAGCCTATTGGGATTATTTTATAGAGGCTTGATATGGAACATCTATGTGGGATCCTATAGAGCTTATTTAGCTCACATCTTGCAGACTATCTTGGGGTGTATAGTCTTTATATTTTCTTTTGATATAGAAAAGGGAAAGGTGCCTCAATGAGGTAATGATGTTTCTGTCAGCTGGGTATGGGTAGATGGTGGTGACATGCTGATACATTTACCATATATCACACATAGTATCTATTTCTAGTATTATTTTTCCTTTTGGGTTGTTGGATATATACTAAAGTTTTTATTTAGATTTTTTGGGTTGCATCACTACCTTGTATTTCTTTGTTATTGTAATATATATTTTATTTTTTTATTTTGACTATATATATATACCATGTAACTTGTTTTAATTTTGGTGGAATAATTCCCTTTGGTTATTGTTCAATTCCTAGGTGCTAGTTGCCATCATGTGTTGATCGGGAATTCCCTTCAGGTCTTTACGTGGTCCGGTTCGGAGCATAGTTGATAGGTTATCTTTGTTGGGTCATAAAAACATCAAAATGTAATTCTTTATATTTATCAGTTTGTAGGTGAAACCAATTTATGGCGGTGTATGATTAAGAATACTAAGAAAAAGAGTTGGAATGAAAACATGAAAATAATATTTTTAATTGAAAGTCCCTTACCTCGAGGCCTAAATCATTTCATTCATATGTCTACCCACCTGATTAATAAAATTATATTAATTTTATAATTACTTAATAAAATATTTCATGTTCTTTCCATTATAAATATTCTATATATTTCATTTGTTACTACATTATATTTAGTTACTAAAATAATTAAGTTCATGTTGGACGTTTTGAGGTCGTTAGATTTATAACCTCAAAATAACCACAATGAGTTGAGTATGGTCAAAGGGGATTTGGTTACATTACATATAGAATATTAAACATTTTATAATTATGATAGTTATAAATTATATATACTTTTAAAACCAACCATGTAAGGCAGTAATGAAAAATGAACCATGTCATTTCATGGAGACGACTGTTCACACGTACGGATGAACAATGTTTTCATTTTTCTTCTCGGTGGAAAAGAAATAAAGTAGATAATATATTAAATGTTCAAAATCATATATATTTTATAAAATTCATATTTCTTCATTATTTCCATCCTTATTACCTTCCTTGTAATTTTTAAATGAAAATCCAATAATATCGCTTCGTGGAGTTGGCAATCCACACATACACACGAGTGATGTTTTCATTTCCCATTGGATGTAAAAGAAGATGAAAAAGGGTTATAAAATAATAATAATTATATTTCATTATATTTAAGATAATTATTTTATTATTTAACCACGGTTAAATATTACTTTACGTTGGTATAGGAAGAAATAAACATGAAACACTTGGTTAAGAATTATACCTCTTCTTTGGAAAACCTCCCTTGGCTTACACCTTAAGCCTTCACATGATGGTATTTTGGTGAGACCAGAAACTATAATATCCAGGGATAGATGTTGGGAAGGTATTTTTATAGGTATTTTATAATCTAAAGTACACAAAGTGTGTGAATAAGTGAGAAGAGGAGGTTCCCTTTTATAAGCGAGGGGAGTGACACACTTGTAAATAATTAAATTTTTTAAATATATTATACATCTTTCTAAAAGGAATGAGGAAAAAGTAAAAAAAATTAAAATAAAAGACAGGTTATGGTCTAAATCCACTCAATAAATCATATTTAACTATGTTTTATATATATTTTATCTTTATATTTAGTTTTACCTCCCCGTTAACCCTTATAACCTTTATGAGTGTGATTAAGTTTTACCAAGGTTACTGTTCATAATGAAAAAAATGAAATGGTAATTGTTACCAAATTTGAACCTCTTAATTTAAAATATGAAATAAATTTTATCATACTAAATTTTTTTAGTGGTAAAAATTAATTGTAATATAAATACACAAACCACAATGATTGTTTTAGAAAAAATGCTCTTTTTAAGCATAAAAATTATTTTATACCAAAATCAAATATAATGTTGATTAATTTAGAATTAATTGGAATATTTTTATTTAATATGGCTTAATATAACTTTAAAACCAACCCAAAATATAATTATACTTTTTAAATACTTTAAAATAAATTAAAGTTTTAATAAGAATATGTATATTTCACAATTCACCCAAAAATCAATCTTTTTTGAAAAATAAAACAATTCATCCCAAGGTATATTTTATATGATGATATAAAAATAAATTCAATTTAATAAAATCGTATTTCTAAAATAAATAAATTTAACTTTTAAATAAAACAATTTAATACATATAAAAAACTTAGTCAAATAAAATTATTAGTTTTTTAGTTGAAAAATCATATAAAACTATTTATAAAACTATGATGAATATGGATCCTTGAAATAAACACTTATAAATAATAAGATTGATTTATTTCTATAATTACATGGGTTTTCACATTTTCCCCCCTTTAAGAAAAATCTTCCTCGTAATTTTATTGATTACTTAAACAATTAAGCATTTTTTCCTTCATATATTTTTCCAATTCCCGTGTTTTTCCCTCAATCAAGTGATTATTTAATAAAAACTTTACCAAGAAAATAAAATTATTTCACAGTACCTTGTCTCTGTGATTTATAATATGAACCAAATTTTCCTCATAAGATGTATTATCTTCCAATTAAACTACTTTAGTACTTAAGAGATGATATTAATCAGGTACATATTTCTGTAACAATGAAACATGAAACAAATAACGCACCTTAGATAAACTCAGAGGTAATAATAATTGGTAAGAAACTAATCCCACTTTTTTCATAACTTTATATGGTCTAATAAACTATGGAATTAACTTTTCCTTTTTACCAAAACATATAACAATGTTCCAAAGAGATCATATTTTTCTTAAAGAATCTCCTTGGAAAATATTTATACATTTTCGTAAAATTGTAAAGTCAAGTCTATTATTTATTAGACCTTATAAAATTATAGAAAAAGTGAGATTAGTTTCTTATATAGTAGCCTCATCATTGAGTTTATGTAAGGTGTATGATGTGTTTCATGTTTATTTATTAAGGAAATATATAACTGATGAATATAATTTCTTGAGCCCTAGAATATTTTAGTTGGAATATGATATTTTGTAACGACAAAGCGAGGGTCAGTTATTCAGGTGCTTAGGATTGGTTTTTCATTTTGTGGTTTCATTTTTTTGGTCATGTCTCTCTATGAGGACCAATTTTGTTCCTCTTACTTATCTTTACTTCAAATATACCACACCATAATCCATTTTGTTATGATGCAGTGGTATTTGTGGGGGTTTTAGGATTTTTGGGGTGAATGTTCAACAGTGCTTGGAGATGCAACCTGCGGTTGTCCTCATCTGATGATGGTGGTTTCTATTTTTTCAGGCGGTCTGATTTTTCAGTGGTTATTAGGTAAAAAGGTATAGTTGAAAGTGGTTTCTATTGCATGGTGGTGGTTTTTGTGGAAGGGGTTGGTGGTCCTTGAAAAGGCATGGTTCACTATTAAGGCCCTAGGATGCTCCCATATCCACTCTTGCCTCTCAATTCCTTTTCTCCTATCCTAGTCTATTTGGAATGGAGGTCTCTAGGGAGGTTTTGGAATGTGGGATTTGAAAATTCAACGGTGTTCAAGGTGAATCCTCTACAGGATTTTATTATTCCATTGGATTCCCACTGCACTAATCTCTCGGGTGTTCATCCTAGTCCGATATGGTGGGTTAGTGATGATAATGATGTAGTTTTTTTGCTAGATCTTGTGTGTTGTTATTGTTTTGTGGATTTAGGGGATGAATTACTTTGGGTGATGGAATGTGATTATTTTTTTTATCTTTGGATGAATTTCATTGTGTTAGAACAATTGCAGGCCTTGTGATTCCAACTGCATGCGAGATGACAATGATAGAGTGTTAGGTTTCTTGGATCCCAAAGGATCTCATAGATCAAGGTGTGGCATGATGGGTCAAAGGATATGAATTTTCAGGTAAACATTTCTATTTTTTATTGAATTTTGATTTTGGATATGATATTTGTTGTGTCTCATGGGGAAATGGTGGTTCACTGATGTAAATTTGAATTTTTAATTTTGAATTGTAATTTCTAGTGGTTTTTATTCCTATATGGAAATTTTGTGGTTGGATAATAGGTCTATGATTCTAGTTTCTATATACTTTTAAGAGGTTCAATCTTAATCTCAAATTGATTTTATTATAAAATAAAAAATATATATTTGGAGGTATAAAATCATTTTTATTATTAAAAGGTAATTTTTCTAAAAATTGTTTTCATTGTGGTTTATGTATTTATATTAAAATTAATTTTTACCACTAATGAAAATTTAATATGATAAAATAATTTCATATTTGGAATTATGAGGTTAATTTTTTTTAATAAGTTCAATTTTATTTTTGGTCATTATGAATAGTAACCTTGGTAAAACTTTATCACACTAGAAAAGGTTAAAAGGGATAACACGGGGGTTAAACTAAGAGATACGGTATAAAATTTCCCTAAAACATATCTAAATATTATCGATTGAGTGTATTTTTAGCATAAACTAAATTGTCTTCTAATTTTAACCATTTTGTTCCACTTTCCTTTGATAAATACATATAATATATTTAAATGTTTAAAGTATTTACAAGTGTGCCACTCCCCTCACTTATAAAAGGGAACCTACTCTCCTTTCCTATTCACACACTTTGAAAATTTGTAAATCAGAAAACACCTGACCAAATAACTTCCCAAAATCCCTCCCCACATCCTATAGGCTCTGATCTCAGCAAACTACCATCCTAATAAGTCTTAAGTTGCAAGCCAAAGGAGGTTTTCAAAAGAAGTGGTATAATTATTAACAAAGTGTTTTCGGTGTATTTATTCATATATATCCTCAAAATATTATTTAAAAATGTTGAAATAATAACATAAGTATCTTCCATATACTTAAATTTTATTATAAATATGGTACAACCCTTTTTCATCCCCTTTTCCATCCTATGGGAAATTGAATCATTTCTCGTGCATACATGTGGACTACCACATCCATGAAATGATGTGTTTTGTTTTTTTATTTAAACCTTTCAAGTATGGTCACAAACATATCAAAAAATAAAAATTAATAATTTTATAACATATTTATGATTCTCTAAATTTAAAATACTATCTAATTTATTTCTTTTCTACCTAGTAAAAAAATGAAATCATCATTCATGCGTACATACAGACTACTGTCTTCATGAAACATCGTGGTTCATTTTTCATGACCACATTATATGGTTGGTTTTAAAAGTACATATAATGTATAAATATTATAATTATAATATCATTAAGATTATTTAGGAAATGGATGACCATGTTCAATGAACCTATGTTATTTTTAGGTTATAAACAGAATGTCCACAAAATGACCAATGTGAACTTAACTGTTTTAGTAACTAAATAAAACACAAAAACAAATGAAATAAAGAGAATAATGATAATGGAATGAACACGAAGCGGTTATTAAGTAAGTAGATAACTAAAATAACTTTAATACTTAGGATGTTATACATATGAATGAAATGATCCAGAACTCAAGGTAATGGAATTTGAAAAAAAATTAATGTTTTTCATCAAACACTTTTTCTTCTAGATCGAGGTTATTTTAAATGTTTCAAGAATGTTATTATTTATGAATAAAAGGTTGATAAAGGTAATTTTTACTATATTTTAATTTATTTAAAAAGTTTTTAAAAGGAATATTTTTAATTTTTTTAAGATGGTTTTTTTTACTTTTTACAAAAGTAAAAAAATGTGTTTTAACGTATATGGATTGACAAAATTTTCCTGATGTCATAGAGATTATTCATTATCAAGATTAATAAAAAACATGACATTATTTTTCAAAGTATATCTTATTCTCAATATTTTGGGAATTTTTTCTTTTTATTAATTTTCATGGAAAAGGATATTTCTCCATATGATTATGCGAAAATTAAAAGTGGTTTTCATATGGGTTCAAATGAGTCTTTCAAGTGTTTTATAAAGAAAAGTGAAAGATTATTATTTTTTGTTTATAATAAAATACTTTAGAAGTATAGATGATGTTAGGTGATTTAGATATAGATCATGTTAATGGGTGATCACAATTTATCTCCCCCATGCATTGGGTAATGATTTAGTCTTTAAAGGTGAAACATGATGGAGACAACTGGGTTAGTTTATCCTATAAAATGTTTGTGAAATTTTAAAGGCGAAAGGATTATTTTTAAAAGAAAAGTTTCTTTGATGATTTCATGGATTTAATATTCTTAATAATGGGTTATCAATTTTTTTATTTGATAAAATGTTGATTTTAATATTTGGAAATGTTTTATTTATGTTCTAAATTTTTTATTGGGAAAAGGGTAAACATTTTGTTAGATTTTCATGTTTTCATAGGACTGACCGGGATCCTTAATTTTTAATGTCCCTTTATAATATTTTTTCCCACAGAAAATTTTTAAATGTTTTTCATGGTATCTTAGAATTATTAGGAACTATATTAATGTTAAAAATTCCACTTTGAGACCATTTTAAAAGAATTAAGTTCATTGAATGGAAAAGGGTGTAAACTTAAAGCCCTATTTTTGTGGGAAAATGTTATCTATGTAGAAGTGTCCACTTTTTTATGTATTGTTTTTACTAATTATATAAAAATATAAACTTAAAATATCATGGTAATGTAATAATGTGAAATCATTTATTTTAAACTCATATTTATGGGTTGTTAAAGTAACATGTCATTATAATTACTATCATATCAAGGTTCAGATACCTTTAGAGGCTTGTATAATGTTAAAAGAAAAAATTAATAGATTAATATTTATGATTTTATCATCATAAAATATACTTTTAAGATTTCAATTTTACTTCATAAAATCCTTGTTTGTTTAGAATGGTTTTCTACTGAGGAAATAAGGCAGCTGAAATAGGAAGGCATTAAGAGGATAATAAACTTCCAAATAAGAAACATGTAATTATTCGAATAAAAAAATTTATGGAAGTGTTAACTTGTTTGAAATAGGATATTAAAAGTGTCTCTTATGAAATATAAAAATATAATTATATATAGAGGAACATTTATATAATGAATCATTTCATGAAACAACACCCTCTTAATTTCGAATGATTTTCAGACTTGGTGAAAGCTTAAGGATTGATAAATTCATTGGTAATGATATTAAAAGTATTAGTATGTACATAATATAAAAATATAATTATTTATATTTATCATTTTTTAGGTGAAGAAAATTGATCGTGGTCTCTGATTAAGAATACTAAGAAAAATATTTGGAAGGAAAACTTTAAAATAAGATTTTTTAAAAGAATGTCCCTTACCTCGAGTACCGAATCATTTCGTTAATATGTATAACCTAATGAGTAATAAAATTAAATTATTTTTATAATTTATTGTGAATATTTTTCATGTTTATTACATTATATTTATTCTTTTTGTTTCATTTTTACTATGTTGTATTCAGTTACTAAAACAGTTAAGTTCACATTGGACATTTAGAGGACTTTTGGTTTATAATCTCGAAATAATATCAATGTGTTAACCAATGAAAAATGAGATTATAGTTCCATTACTCCAAAAATATTAATTTTTTTAATTATGATATGTATACATTTTATAATGTTTTAAAACCAACCATGTAAGGTGGTCATAAAAAATGAACCACATAGTTTCATGGATACGATAGTTAGTGTGTATGCATGAAATGGGTTTATTATTTTTCTAATGGATGTAAAAGAAATAAAGTAGATAATATTTTACTTTTATAGAATGATAATTTTTTTATAAAATTCATATTTATTTATTATTTTCATCCTTATGAATAGCCATGTAAGTTGGAAATGAAAATCTAATCATATATCATCATGGACATGGTAGTCCGCATATTTGAACAATCGATGTTTTCATTTCCCATATGATGAAAAAGGAGATGACGAAGTATTTTACCATAATAATTATAAAATTTAATTATATTTAATTCATTAATGTTATTATTTAAAACTTTTTAATGAATACTTGAAGGAGTTAGAAGAAGAAATATACATGAAACACTTGGTGAAGAATTATACCTCTTACTTAGAAAACCACCCTTTGATTACACCTTAATCCTTTTTAGGTTGGTATTTTGGTGATATCGTGACCTCTAAGAAATGGGGAGGGTTGTTAGGATAGTATTTGGGTAGAGATAAATTGATATAGAGTGATCATACTTTGTGAATAAGTGAATATAGAAGGTACCCTTTTATAAGTGAGGAGAGTGACACACTTTTAAATACTTAAAACTTTTAAATAAATTATATGAATTTCTCAAAGGAAAGTGAAAAAAGGGATAATTTTAAATAAAATATAGGTTAAGAGATAAATACACTCAACCAATAATATTTTTCCATGTTTTAGAGATATTTTATACATTACCACTTATTTTAACCCCATGTAAACCCTTTTAACCTTTACCTGGGTGATAAAGTTTTACCAAGGTTACTATTCATAATTACTAAAAACAAAATTAAAATTATTACCAAATATGAACCTACTAATTAAAATTATTAAATCCATTTTACCATATTCAATTTCTATAAGTGGAAAAAATTAATTTTAATAAAAATATGCAAAACCACAATGATTTTTTTAGAAAATTACCCTTTTTAAGCATAAAAATGATTTTAAACCACAATCAAGAATAATGCTGATTAATTTGTCATTAATTATATTATTTATAGTAAAATTTTACTAATTTCACTTTAAATACAATCTAAAATATAGTTTTAATTTTAAACTAATTTACAAAATTATAGTTTTAATTAAAATATGTATTTTTCACTATTCACCCAAAAATCAATGTTTTTAGAAAAATATAAAAAAATAACCTAATATATATTTTATATTATAATATAAAAATTAATTATATTTTATAAAATTTAATTTTTAAAGTTAATAAATTTATCTTTTAAATAAAACCATGTAATACATGAAAAAAAATCTAGTTAAATAAAACCATTACTTTTTCAATTGAAAAATCATATAAAAATATTTATAAAACTATAATTAATATAGAAAAATAAAACGAATACTTAAAACTAATAATTTTTTATATTTCTAGGATTACCTGGGTTTTCAAATTCTTCTCCCCTTTAATAAATTGTATCCTTTAAATTTTATTAATTACTTAAATAAGTGATGGTATTTTCCCCTCATAACTTCTTCAGATTCCCATGTTTCTTCCTCAATCATGTGATAATCCAATAAAACCATAAACTAGTGAATCAACTTATTTTGTAGTACCTTATCTTTATGATATAAAATATTAACTATACTTTATTCATAAGAAATAATCTATTCCAATTGAACAACTTTAGGGCTCAAGAGATTAGATTCATCAAGTATATATTTTCTAAATAATGAAACTTGAAACACATCATGTACTAGAGATAAACATAGAGGTAGGGACACTTGATAAGAAACTAATCCCAAATTTTCCAAAATTTTGTAGGTTAAAATAAACCATGGTATTAAATTTCCCTTTTTTCTAAAATGTATATCATGTTTTTAAATATATCATGTTTTCCTTAAAGCATCTCATTATAAAAGTGTTTTTTTAGTAAGAATGGAATGTTAAGTCTGTGATTTATTGGACCATATGAAATTTTGAAAAGAGTGGGATTATTTACTTTCTAATTATCATTACATAGAAGTTTATATCAGGTACATGATGTATTTAATGTTCCATTATTAAGGAAATATGAACTCGATGAATCTAATGTCTTGATCCACGAAGTAGTTCAGTTGTAAGAGAATCTTTCTTAGGAGTAAAACCCAGGTCAAATAATAGATCATAGATGTAATAACCCTAACAACAGTAGTCCCGAGTTATTGAATTATTTTATTATACTAAAATAGATAGAATACTATAATCCCAAAGGACCGATCAATTTACCAGTCTTGGGAGCCAGATTACACACATAAACCTTACATTACATTTTAAATCATAAAGTAAAATATTCAAAATCCTTTTAGAATGCCATTATTATCCTAGATTAACCCTGTATGTTAATCATAATACACATCTTCAAATCCTGACAAAAAAACATAAGAAATGGGTGAGCTCAGATGCTCATTATGGTAAGTGTACAATAGAAGCTATCATAAATAAGCATAAACATTAAGGGAGGGTGAATAGATGAAACCCAAGACATTTAAATATAGTATTGAGCATAATATGAGAAGAATAAATAATACCATATAAAATAATCGCATTATGTATAAAACATAACCATGAATATTCTACTAGTCAAATAATCACATGAAATATCAACAACTAGTCTCATAATGAGGAATGAATAATGTCGGAGATCACAAACATACCGTCAAGGCTTCGGACAAGACACTATATGTAAATGGGTAAGAAATCATCCAATACCCAACACAGTTTGTCTCATGAGACCTACTAATGCATCAAGGGGATATAGTGGGCTACACCCATCACTTACTAAGTCCAATGCATTCCTCATATTAAAGGGGTGATAAAACATAATCAACATAAACATTCATATTAAAACTAGCATACGAAATGTGAATAATTTAACCATAAACCATGAATCGTATCAAAATAGAACATCCAAAATCAAAATAAAATCATAAAACACTCTATGAAATATGGTAAATTATATCATAATAGATCAACCTCAATTACACATAAGATTAAAAAAAGGATGTTGACATAGATTCAAATACTCGAATAAAATCATTGATTTTTTTGAGAGAAATACCATTTTTAGTTTGAATAATTTATTTAAAAATCCACACAATTATAAATGAAAACACTTTATTTGAAAATAACCTTACAATATTATAATGGAAGCTTTAAAACATTAAGGCTTTATGATGATGGAAAAATCCACTCCCACCATATAAGTTAAAAAAATATTCCTTCCATCAAAAATGTCACAAAGTACCTCATTTGAAAAACGAAATAAGTTTTCCTTTCAAACCATGTTATAAAATTTAAAACATGGGTAAAAATACTTTAAACATTCTTTGTATAATAGTGAAAATATTTTTGAAAGAATTTTTATAAATCATGGATATGGAAGAAAAATGTTCCCCAATGGAGACTTAAACTTAAACAATCCTGAATAATAATGAGATTGTAAAATAAACCCTAACCTTGTAATTTCTTTTAGTTGGATGAGATATATAATCCTGTATAATGGTTTCATTTTTTTATTAATTTTTACCAGAACCATATCCATATTTATGATATCATATATTATCCTCTTATATTATCTTATCACACATTTGTTAATAATATTTCGCTATTACCCTTGTTTCGAGTGTTAACTGCTTCATTTTCCAATGAATGTTTTGTCATGTAAGTCCTATTTCTTATCTATAAAATATATTTATTTAATATCCATAATGATATTATTCTCATATATATATATATTATATTTACTCAATATATACGTCTTTATAATCATTCTTGAATGGTTAACATGAAAAATGAATCACATAACGTCGCAGAGACGATAGGCTGTAAGTACACACCAATGACGACATCATTCCCTTAATGGTGAAATGTTAAGGAATTTAACAGAATATTAATTATATATAATAAATATCATGTTATATTTATTATTTATTATAATGGCTTGGACCTCTCCGGCCCATTCCTTTGTCGAAAACAAGGTCACGAAGTGTTCTGGAGGGTAGAATGGACTTTTCCCACACTTTTCAGAATTTTGTAACTACACGTCGTGTAGTGTGAGTACACACCATGTACCAACTTTCCAGTTATACCCCATGTTGAAGGCGTGTCCTTTCCACATGAAATAAATGTGTACACGCCGTGTAGCCCATACTACACGCCGTGTAGTTCCTCCCCGCGCACGCATTACCCTCAAGCCGTGTGTTGACCAGTCAACAGCCTTGTGCCATGTTGAAGGCGTGTCCTTGCCACATGAAATAAATGAGTACACGCCGTGTAACCCATACTACACGCCGTGTAGTTCCTCCCCGTGTACGCGTTACCCTCAAGTCGTCTGTTGACCTATCAACGACCGTGTGCTGCGTTGAATGCCATGTTGGAAGCCGCGTGGTGACTATGTGAAATAGCCTAGTACACGCAGTTTACTAGGAAGTACATGCCATGTAATTTAGTGTTTCTTGCCTATAAAAGGAGGGGGCCTCTCCTCCTTCTCAAATCATTCCTCTACTCACCATTCCCTCGAGCAGAGCTCTCCCAAGAGACTCCAATGCTTCTTTCTTGCATAAATTCTTTGTCCGAGCTTCGATTTACGATCCGTCAGCGGCCACGAGATCGTAACAATGAGGTGGAACTTTTGAGCTTGTATATGTTGCTTCCCTTCGGCCTTTTCTTCCCAGCATCCACTTGAGGAGGTTTTTCCAGGATTTGACGGAAGCAACGGAGGCCGATAGACGTCTTCAAAAGTTGATCCGGGGGAGCGTTGTGATCAGAACCTGTTGAGGTAGGGATCTCACCTTCGTCTCTCTCTTTTTTGAATCATACGGGGTCAGTATCCTCTTGTTTTAATGAGAAACTAGTAAACCAATAAATAAAGATAATAACTGGTTAAAGAACAGGGATGGGGAAGTTGTTATGTTTATCTTTGTTTATCAAATTGTTATGTTGTGAATTGAATAGGCTTATGCCTACTGAAAATCACGGTCGTTGGGGGCCTTTGCATGCACAATTAAATTTTTCCCTATCTTTCTACACCGTTTTGTTGATGGAAACTTTGTGGAATATGGAAATTGGTTAATCACGTAAAGTTGGATGATTAAATGAATATCCAGAACCCTTGTGTGATCACCCTGGTTGAACAAAAATGGAATAATGAACATGTGGGTGTTGGTTTGGTTACGTGGTGTGTGAAGGGGGGGGGGGGTGAATCCTGGGTTATTATGAATAGGATGGGCAGCGGGGCTGCAGTAAATGATATTAAAGGGGGAAATGATGTGGCACGTGCCTTGTTTTGTGATACGGTTGTGGAGATGTGATTATAGTGGCGGCAAGGCTGCAGTAATGGGTTGTGATATTAAAAGAAAGTGGAAAGTTGATAAATGAACTATGGGGAAACGATAATGAATTAAATTAAGGAACAATCAATGGGGTTTGATTGATGATAAAAAGGTTGGTTTTGTGTTGCTTGTGTTTTATCTAACTTGGTTTGTGGTTGGCAGAGATATGTTTTAGGAATGATTGATATGGTTGGTTGTGGTTAATTGCCCAGTAGTTAAGGAACTAATAAACTAATTCTATGGAAACATGAAAACCTAAATGGGGTTGGGGTTGTTTGTTGTATTCATGCTTAGTAGTTGCAGTGCTGAGGCACGTGCTCAGTTTCTGTGTTTAGAAGCCATAGGTTGGCTTGTTTGTTTGGTGTACACACACACACACACACACATATATATATATATATATATCTGTGTCTTTGTGTTTTGTCACACCCCACCCATGTTGAGAACTTAGTGTCGAACACTCCCATTTCATGGGAGAGGGTGTTTTACCCTTAGTTACTAGCTCCTTCCTGCTCCTTCTTCCATAGGTTGTGATGGCTTGAGGTGACCTTATACCCAAGACTCTTCAGGTAGGTTTCAATTGGGGTGGTTTTAGCCGAAGACTCCTCGGGCAGGTTTACTGTTCCCAGGAATCTTTGGGATGAGGCCCAGGTGTGTTTGGGTGGGGATTTGATTGTGGTTTGTGAGGCCTAGGTGTTTGCGGGTGGGATACGTGGTTGTGAGGCCCAGGTGTGTGTGGGCGGGATACGTGGTTGTGAGGCCCAGGTGTGTGCGGGTGGGATATGTGGTTGTTGAGGCCCAGGTGTGTGCAGGTAGGAAGAGTGTCGTAGCGTCAGGATGTTTTCCATTAGGAAGAGAATCTTACTAGTGGGAAATGGTGTGGGGTACCCAATACTCTTGTTCTTATATACTACTACATATTGTATTGTGTTTTTGGTGAGCGTGGCTAGTGAGGTTGGGTGGATAGAATTACTTTCTAGGTTTTGGTTTCTTCTGTTGTTTACACGGGACATTAGGATGTCTCCCCACCTATGCACGAGAGATTTAGGTTTCCCTACTAAGTATACTTGTATGCTCACCATATGTTTACTTTCAGGTTTCTAGAAGGACTACCAGGGCCATGAGGGACCCTACTGGTCGAGATAGTTGGAGTTGTTGCAGTTTGTTGTACTCTCGTTTATTTTGGTATTGTACTTTTGAGTTTTCTTGTACTTGTACCTTGTTTCAGAATTATTTAAACATGCATGTGGGATTGGTTGAGTTTATTTTCATTTAATTGTTCCTTTTTCTTTTGGTGTTTGACTCATCCTATTTCCCGATCTTAAATAATAAAAAGGGTAATGCCTCCCATATTTATGAAAACTCATACCCTTGGTGCTAGTCGCCACTCTAGGGCCTACTGGAGGCGGGACTCAGAGGTTATTATCTCCCTTTCACCATTTCCAGCTCGGGAGGGGCATCTTTGGTGGGAGGGGGTCATGATATAATGGTATCAGAGGATGATGGTTGAGATATAGGATGGAGTCTGGAGTTAGGCACAGTGAGGATTGCATGGGATGGTAGGGCAACAATGTTGGATGATCTTGGTGCGTGACATAGGCCACGGAAGACCGGCAAGGAAACATGATTTTAGGGCCCCCCATGATCTGATGGATGGACTCTGAGCCTACTGAACTAACAAGTGAGACTAAATTGCGTGCTGGGTAGAGACCCTAGGGAAGGTACATGAAGAATCATGATTGTGTTTTACTTGACTTGGGTGTTTTGGGAATGAAATTGAAATAATGTGATAAAATGAAACCCTGAGAAATTTCCTTGCTACTTTGGCTTAGGCGATCTTTGTTTACCATAAAGCTATGGCACCTGGACGTCGTCCCTGGGTGACTCAGACAGTCGAGGCCCAACAGATTCAGGTGGTCGATCAGTTGAGGATTGACCGAGAGGAGGAAGATGGCCAGTGGCAGAAGACTCTCAGTTCTTTCCAGCGACAAACCCTCAAGATGTACGAGGGTAGTACTTTGGATATGGATACAAAGGGGTGGATTGAAGAGCTAGGGATCACTTTTACTTTGATCCATGCTCCGAGGGAGTACTGGGTTCCCCTAGCAGTCAGTTAGGTGAGAGGTGTGGTGCGTCAGTGGTGGACGCTCTACCTCGGGGAGAGGTCAGAGGCAGAGGTTCCGTGGGATGACTTTAAGAAGGAGTTCTGAGAGGAATTCATTTATTCCATGATCAAGGAGGAGAAGTGGTAGGAGTTACTCTCCCTCAATCAGGGGAGTATGTCAGTACAAGAGTTGGGGATCAAGTTCAAGGGTCTCCTATGCTTTGCTCTGGATCACTTTCCGGACGAGGAGTCTCAGGCGAGACATTTGGAGGAGGCGCTTCATCCTTCTCTCTAGTATGCTGTCACCCCCTTCACCCTTCCGACGTACTTGGCAGTATAGAAGAAGGTAGATGTTGTAGAGAGGATGCACTCGCAGGGAAGTGCATCACGAGAGGGGATTAAACCGGGTTCGTCGAAGGGAAAGGCAGTCAGCAGCAGGTCTCCTGCGATAGGACCTTCCAGATTCAGGCTAGTAGGGAGTAGGCCCCAGCAGTTCCAATTCAGATCTTCGGGTCCTCATCCCTTTTTCACGATCCTAGGACCGAAGTGTTTCTCTTGTGGAGGTTTTGGGCACATTCAGAGTTGGTGCCTGACCTGAGTTCAGTACGGTGGAGGTGGGTAGGTTCAGCGCCCGCCTCAGCAGCACCAGTTGCCGGTGAGGCCCTTCCAGCAGCAGCAGGACCCTGCTCTTCTGAGGGTAGACTTTGAAGGAGGAGGCCGAACTCAGGGTTCTCGTCGGGGACCTCGACTAGGGCGTGGTCGGGGAGGTGGTCAACATCAGAGAGGAAGAGGAGCTGGGCATGGACAGTTGCACGCAGTAGAGTTGGCGTCTCCAGCAGGACCAGAGGTAGTGCAAGGTACGATTTGTTTGTTCAGCACTCTCATTTCTGCTTTGTTCGATTCGGGAACTTCACACCCCTTTGTTTCACCCGATCTGGCCCATGCTTTGGGTCTAGACGTAGAGAGTATTTCCAAACCCCTAGTGCTGAGTACACCAGTTGGAGGTTAGACTAGCGTGTCTTGTGTTTTCCGGGGATGTGGGATGACATTGGGACCACATCAATATAGTGGGGATCTTCTTTTGCTATAGATGCAGCCATACGATGTCATCCTAGGCATCGAATGGCTGTTTTCTGTTAGTGCCTTTATCGAATGATTCTGAAGAAGAGTCGTGTTCTCTTACGTGGATGGGAAGTGTGTAGCTTTTGTTGGTGAGAGAAGCTATCAGGTGGAAAGTTGGCATGTGAAGCCTCTCCTTTCCTTGTTATGTGGGTTATCAATGGTCTCAGCTGATATAGATATGATGGATGTTCCAGAGGTTATTGTGGAGTTCCTCGATGTTTTTACTAAGGAGGTTGTGACTCTACCCCCCGACGTGACGTTGAGTTCGGGATAGACTTACAGCCTGGTGCCCATCCGATTTTGATGGCCCCTTATCGGATGGAACCTTCGGAGTTGCGGGAGATGCAGATTTAGATTGACGATCTGATGGAGAAGGGTTTTGTTTGACCTAGCTTGTCACCATGGGGTGCTCTAGTTTTGTTTGTTAATAAGGCAGATGGTGGTATCAGACTATGCATAGACTACCGAAGGTTAAATCAGGTTACGGTGAAGAACCGTACCCCCTTTTAAGGATAAATGATCTCTTCGATCAGCTGAGGGGAGCAGGTTGGTTCTCTAAGATTGATCTATGATCTAGATATCATCAGCTGAGGTTAAAGGACATTAACATCTCAAATACGGCATTTAGGTGTGGGTATGGGCACTTTGAGTTTGTAGTGATGCCGTTTGGAGTTACGAATGCACCAGCTATGTTCATGGGACTTATGAACTTTGTCTTCTGAGAGTTTCTGGACCAGTTCATCGTTGTGTTTGTTGATGACATCCTGATCTACTCAAGATCAGAGGAGGAGCACGTTGAGCATCTCAGGGAAGTCGTGGAAGTCCTTTGACACCACCAGCTTTATGGGAAATTGTTGAAGTGTAAGTTCTTGATGCAAGAAGTACACTTCCTTGGGCACGTGGTGTCTCAGCATCGAGTGTCAATGGACTCGTCGAATTTTGAGGCAGTTGTTTCTTGGGCGGCACCCAAGAGTGTGGCAAAAGTTCGTAGTTTCCTTGGGTTGGCAGGTTATTATCGGATGTTCGTTTCAGAATTCTCTCGAGTTGCTTCTCCATTGACTGCTTTGACTAGGAACAACCAGGTCTTCCTATGGAGCGAGTAGTGCCAGAAAGCTTTCGACTACCTGAAGGAGAAGTTGTTCAGTGCTACAATACTCAGGTTTCCAGAGGAAGGGTTGTTTTTTGAGGTGTTTTGTGATGCTTCAGGCCTTGGTTTCGGATGAGTACTGATGTAGAAGAAGGTTGTGATCTGTTATGGGTCTAGGCAGTTGCGCCCTCACGAGCGTAACTATTCCACCCATGACCTAGAGCTTGCAGCAGTATTGTTCACACTGAAGTTGTGGCGACATTACCTCTTTGGGGAGCGCTTTTTGGTCTTCTCAGATCAAAAGAGCTTACGTTATATCTTCTCCCAGCGTGACCTGAACTTATGGCAGCAGAGATGGGTTGAGTTTCTCCAAGAATATGACTTTGAGATCTCTTACACTGAAGGTAAGGGCAACATTGTGGCTGATGTCCTGAGCAGGAAGTCACATAAGGAAGTGGTTCAGGAATCCGCAGATGCTTGGAAAGCGATGGGAGAGTTGGATACCTTTCACTTGGATGCAAGGGTAGAGGGTTTTAGAGGCTGTTTGTTTCAGATGACGGTGCAGTCCTCCTTATTGTAGTAGGTGGAAGAGTCTCAATGGGGAGAATCCGAGGTGGAAGTAATGTGGGATCGTATCAATTAGGGAAACCCTCCAGAAGGATGGTCAGAGGATAGCCGACATTATATTCTTTTTCATGGAAGGTTGTTTGTTCTGGAGGCGATGCGTGAGGGAATTCTCCATGAGTTCAATAGCTCAGCCTTGGTGGTACATCCGGGAGTTTCAAAAATGTACCGAGGCCCAAGGGAATGGTTTTGGTGGCCCAGGGTGAAACGGCCAGTGGCGGAGTTTGTGGCTAAGTGCTTAGTGTGTCAGCAAGTAAAGGCTGAACACCGTGTTCCCAGTGGTTTGTTGCATCCTTTAGATGTCCCTGAGTGGAAATGGGATGACATCTCAATGGACTTCGTCACAGGAATACCCATAGATCAGGGTGGTTATGATGCTATCTAAGAATTGGTGGATCGACTGACGAAATCAGCTCACTTCTGAGCAATTAAGGAGTCAGGCCTGGTGAGTACCTTAGCACAGAGGTATGTAGACAAGGTGGTGCGTTTTCATGGAGTTCTGAAGACTATCGTCTCAGATTAGGATACTCGGTTTACCTCACGAGTCTGAAAGGGGTTATAACATGCTTTTGGCACCCAGCTATGCCTTAGCACTGCTTTCAACCCCTATACCGATGGGCAGGCATAGCGTACTATCCAGACATTGGAGTACATGCTGCGAGCATGCGTTCTGGATTTAGGAGGAGCATGGGTGCGACACTTGCCTTTAGTAGAGCTTGCCTACAAAAACATCTTCCACTCTACTATTGGCATGGAACCATTTGAGGCATTGTATGAAAGACCATGTCGTTCACCCATTTGCAAGGAAGAGGTTGGTGATACAGGTGCTCTTGGTCCAGAGGTAGTACAGAGCACCACAGAGAAAGTCCAGCTTGTGCGTGAGAGGATGAAAGTGGCTTAGGACCGACAGAAGTCTTATGCTGATCGTCGGAGGAGGCCCTTGGAGTTCGAGGAGGGAGATCATGTGTTCTTGAAAGTTTCCCCTTGACGGGGGAAGCAGAGGTTTGGGAAGGGGAGTAAGCTCTCCCCTAGGTTCATCGGACCTTTAGAGGTGCTGAGGCGAGTCCACGAGGTGGAATATCAGCTGACCCTTCCACCTCAGTTAGAGAAGGTTCATGACATCTTCCACATCTCCTAGCTTCATCAGTGCTTACACAACGACTCTCACGTTATCGAATAGGGAGGGTTAGATATGGTAGACGATGCGACCTTCGAGGAACGACCAGTCAGAATCGAGGATCATAAAGAGAAGGTGCTCCGTGGATGAACCATCGCCTTGGATCGTGTGTTGTGGAGGCATGGCGGCGTTGAGGAGAGCACTTGGGAGCAGGAGGCTCTGATGCACGCTCAGTACCCAGAGTTGTTTTGACTTGTGTTTTTCTTTGTTCTTCTGAGATTTGTTTTGATGTTATACTTTGTACCTTTGATATATGGAATGCTTGGCTTGTCTGTTGTGAGACATTTTGTTTCCTTTTTATCTATAAATGTGTAATGTGTCCGGATGTGTGGGTAAAGGGAAAAAACCCGATCCTTAATCGAGATGCATTAATGCGGATGCGATTGAACTCGTGCGGGTGAGTCAGTGTGGTCTAAAGCCGATAATATCTCAACATAGTAGAAAGAATTTCCCAAGCCATGTGTTCGGAAAGTGTGTTGGTTATACGGTGTTGGGGGAAGTGTAAGTTGAAAAATCCTAATATATGGGAGTGGGAAGACCCAATTCTTAATCGAGACTCATTAATGCGGATGCGATTAATCCCGTGAAGGCGAGTAAGTGCCGCCTAAAGTGGATAATATCTCGACATGGGAGATGGAATTCCTAACACAAATGATTAGGGTTGTTGGTTGGGTTCCTGTTATAATGAGAGCCCTAATAGGTATCTTGTTGGGTTTCTCTAGGTTGGTTTTTTTTGAATTCTCAGGGACGAGAATGTTTTAAGAGGTATCTGATGTAATGGACCGGACCTCTCCAGCTAATTCCTTTGTTGAAAAGAAGGTCACGAAGTGTTCTGGAGGGTAGAATGTACTTTTCCCACACTTTTCAGAATTTTGTAACTACACGCCATGTAGTGTGAGTACATGCCGTGTACCACCATGCCGGGTATACCCCATGTTGAAGGCGTGTCCTTGCCACATGAAATAAATGAGTACATGCCTTGTAGCCCATACTATACGCCATTTAGTTCCTCCCCGCATATGTGTTACCCTCAAGTCATGTGTTGACCAGTCAATGGTCATGTTCCGTGTTGAAGGCGTGTCCTTGCTGGGTGAAATAATTGAGTACATGCCATGTATCCCATACTACATGTCGTGTAGTTCCTCCCTGCGTACGCGTTACCCTCAAGCTGTGTATTGACCAGTCAAAGACCATGTTCCGCGTTGAATACCATGTTGGAAGCCGCGTGGCGACCATGTGAAATGGCCTAGTACACACTATGTACTAGGAAGTACATGTCGTGTACTAGGAAGTACACGCCGTGTACGTTAGTTTTTATCACCTATAAAAGGAGGGGGCCTCTCCTCCTCAAATCATTCCTCTCCTCCCCATTCCCTCGAGTAGAGCTCTCCCAAGAGACTCCAAGGCTTTTTTCTTTCATGACTTCTTCGTCCGAGTTCCGATTTACGATCCTTCAGCGGCCATGAGAGTGTAATGACGAGGCAGAAATTCTGGGCTTGGATCTGTTGCTTCCCTTTGGCCTTTTCTTCCCAGCTTCCACCTGAGGAGGTTTCTTCGGGTTTTGACAGAAGTGATGGAGGCCGACAGACGTCTTCCAAAGTTGATCTGGGGGAGCATTGTGATCAGAACCTGTTGAGGTAGGGATCTTTCCTTCATCTCTCTATTTTGTACATCATGCAGGGTGGGTATCCTCTTTTTTTCATGAGATATGGTTGATCCAATAAATAAAGATAATAACTGGTTAAAGAACAGGGATGGGGAAGTTGTTATGTTTATCTTTGTTTATCCTATTGTTATGTTCTGAATTGAATAGTCTTATGCATACTGAAAATCACGGTCGTTGGGGGCCTTTGCTTGCACAATTAAATGTTGCCCTATCTTTCTAGACCTTTTTTTGGATGGAAACTTTTTGGAATATGGTAATTGGTTAATCACGTAAAGTTTTCTGATTAAATGAACATCTGAAACCCTTGTGTGATCACCCCGGTTGAACAAAAATGGAATAATGAACATGTGGGTGTTGGTTTGGTTACGCGGCGTGTGAGGGGGTGGGGGGGGGGGTGAATCCTGGGTTGTTATGAATAGGATGGGTAGCGGGGCTACAGTAAATGATATTAAAGGGGGAAATGACGTGGCACAAGCCTTGTTTTGTGATACGGTTGTGGAGATGTGGTTATAGTAGTAGCAGGGCTGCAGTAATGGGTTGTGATATTAAAAGAAAGTGGAAAGTTGATAAATGAACTTTGGGGAAATGAAAATGAATTAAATGCGGGAAAAATCAATGGGGTTTTATTGATGATAAAAGGTTGGTTTTGTGTGGCTTGTGTTTTATCTAACTTGGTTTGTGGTTGGTAGGGATATGTTTTATGAACGATTGATATGGATGGCTGTGGTTAATTGCCCAGTAGGTAAGGAACTAATAAACTAATTCTGTTGAAACATGAAAACCTAAATGGGGTTGGGGTTGTTTGTTGTATGCATGCTTCGTAGTAGCAGTGCCGAGGCACGTGCCCAGTTTCTCTGTTTAGAAGCCATAGGTTGGGCTGTGTGTTTGGTATACATACATACATACATACATATATATATATATATATATCTTTGTGTTTTTTCGCACCCCACCCATGTTGAGCACTTAGTGTCGAACACTCCCATTTCATGGGAGAGGGTGTTTTCCCCTTAGTTACTAGCTCCTTCCTACTCCTTCTTCCATAGACTGTGATGGCTTGAGGTGACCTTACACCAAAGACTCTTCGGGTAGGTTTCGATTGGAGTGGTTTTCGCCTAAGACACTTTGGGTAGGTTTACTGTTCCCAAGAATCTTCGGGATGAGGCCCAGGTGTGTTCGGGCGAGGATGTGATTGTGGTTTGTGAGGCCCAGGTGTGTGCGGGTGAGATACGTGGTTGTGAGGCCCAGGTTTGTGCGGGCGGGATACGTGGTTGTGAGGCCCAGGTGTGTGCGGGCGAGATATGTGGTTGTGAGGCCTAGGTGTGTGCAGGTGGGATATGTGGTTGTTGAGGCTCAGGCGTGTGCAGGCGGGAAGAGTTTGGTAGCGTCAGGACGTTCGCTGTTAGAAAGAAAAGCTAACTAGTGGGAAATGGTGTGGGGTACCCAATACTCTTTTTCTTATATACTAATACCTGTTGTTTTGTGTTTTTGGTGAGCGTGGCTGGTGAGGTTGGGTGGATAGAATTCCTTTATAGGTTTTGGTTTCTTATGTTGTTTACACGGGACATTAGGATGTCTCCCCACATGTGGATGAGATCTTTAGGTTTCCCTATTGAGTATACTTGTATGCTCACCCTACGTTTACTTTTAGGATTCTAGGAGTACTACCAGGGCTGTGCGGGACCCTACTAGTTGGGACGGTTGGAGTTGTTGCAGTTTGTTATACTCTTGTTTCTTTTGGTATTGTAATTTTGAGTTTTCTTGTACTTGAACCTTGTTTCATAATTATTTAAACATGCATGTGGGATTGGTTGGTATTTTTTTCATTTACTTGTTCCTTTTTCTTTTGGTTTTTGACTCATCCTATTTCCCGATCTTAAATAATAAAAAGGGTAAGGCCTCCCATATTTGTGAAAACTCATACCCTTGGTGCTAGTCGCCACTCTGGGGCCTACTGGAGGCGGGACTCGGGGGTCATTATCTCCCTTTCACCATTTCCAGCTGAAGAGGGGCATCTTTGGTGGGAGGGGGTCGTGAAATTTATATCCATTATATTTATCATTATTCCCATCCAAATAAAGTAGCGATGAAAAATAGATTACACCATAGTGTGGAGAAGGTATGTCGTACATACGCACATATGGTGATTGTATTTTTAATAGGATGAATAAAATGTGGAATATGTTTTTAACACAATAATAAAAACATATTAGAATATATATATGATATTTTATTTATTACTTTATAATGGAAACAACACATAAAGAGGATGTAGAAGAAGAAATAATCTTGAAGGAGTCGATAAAGACGATTACCTCTTCTTTAGAGAATCTACTTTGGATCTCTTCTTAGGGATAATAGGGTTGGAATTTAGAGAAGAAAAGAACCTATATGATATATATAGGGAAGTTTATAAGATAAATAGGAAGGTTTTGGTCGAGATATAAGGCTCAAAATGATGAAATGAGATGAGCGAGGAAGTGCCTTTTCATAATTGAGTCCAGAGGCTCATTTGGAATTTCTAAAAATATTAATTTTTAATAAATTCAATATCAATAAAAATAACACAAAAATTTCATGTATTCAAATATAAGATGAGATAAGGTTGTAATCTCAAAAAACTGATAGATTTTATGCAAGTTTTGGTATTGTTATAAACTTTATCATTTTAATTAACCCTATTTTAATTTTAACTAAGGTGATAACTTTTTCAATATTACAAGGTTTTAATTTTTACTTATTTTATGTAAATTAGAACACAAATGAAAAATTTATAACATTTTAGACCATATAATAATTATTTTTTCTTTTAAAATATGTTTTATGATTTTTAAATAATTTATTAAAATATTAATTGGATAAAATATCATTAGTATCAATTTTGCCACTATTCATTATTTTTCTTTTTAGAAATATCATAACAATATGATATCTTCAAAAAAATAATCCCTAACATGTAAAATCATCAAAAATATTTGTGTATTTCATTAATTATGTCAAGTTATTTTTATTTTAATATTTTTAATATCATTTATTTGATATTTATATTAATTAATCAATTACTTCATTATCATTGTATAATCTTTTAAGGTAATTATTTATTTCCTAAAAATTAGAGATAAATTACCATGATAAATAAAAACATTTTCTTTTTAAAATGACTATTTATAGTTGAATTTATATTCTATATAACCCTATATTAAAAATGGTATAGTTATTGAAATATGAGTATGATATCTTTAACTCTTCTTTAAAGAAAATATAATAAATGTCATATTCTCACACAAGTGGCTTAAAAAGGGTAAAAATCTTAGTCCAAAGATGGTTTTTGTCAGAACCCACTCATCTAATTAAATTATGACAAGTTTTAGGTTAATTTTATAATATTTATAATATTATTGTTTACCCTTAATTACCTGATTTACCTTTTACCGTATTAATAAAAAATTACTAAAGTTACTATTCATAATGCCAAAAAATAAAAAAAACTATTTCCATAATTTGGACCCCCTGATTCCAAATCTGGAATCAATTTTTTTTAAATTAAAAACATAGAATTTTTAATGATTAATTTAAAATTATTCTCGTTGATGGGGTGATAAAATATGTTATTAAAGTTTAAAACATGCAAAAGATTGAAAATTTTTTATATCTAAATTCAATGTAAATTGATTCCAATAAAATAAATTGTATTAAATTCTAAAAAATAATA
Source organism: Viscum album (assembly GCA_963277665.1). Taxonomy (NCBI): domain Eukaryota; kingdom Viridiplantae; phylum Streptophyta; class Magnoliopsida; order Santalales; family Viscaceae; genus Viscum; species Viscum album. The sequence continues at coordinate 3,605,691 of CAUJRU010000019.1, read as the reverse complement.
TATCTATACTTTAAAACCACTCAATAATATAATTCAACACTATAAATTATTTTTATGAAAATAGTTGTTTTCAATTAGAATTTAGTATTTTTCACTATTCATAAAAACATGAATCTTATTAGAAAAATACCAAAAATTCAATCGAAGTAAATTTTTATATTCCAATTTAAAATATTAATTTCATTTTATCAAATATGAAATTGAAAAGTTTCAAAAATTGGATTTAAAATACGTTCTCCATTAAAAGGTGGTAAAATTGTCTTTGAAAAACTATAGGTTTTTGAGCATAAAATTGAGTTTGTTCTTATATTATACTTATAAAATATATTTGATTAATTTAAAAAATATTTCATTGAATATATAGAATATATTTTTCATTAATATAATTTACTAATTATAATTAATTTAATTTATTAAGACAAAATTCCTTTGGTAGCATAAAAATAAAAAAATTTCCTTTATATTCAATTGGTTTATATTTTTTCTTCTAATTAATTGGTAATAAATCAATTCATATTATATTTTTATTGACCATATATTCTCATAAGTTATTTAATAATATTCATGAATAATAATTTAATGGCTAGTTTATAATGATAACATTTAAATAATGATATTTATTTGTTTGTTTAAGCTCGCTATTGTGTGCAATGTAAGCTATCAAATAAATTGAATTTAGAAATATAGAAACCATAAAAATCATGGGGTGTTACATTCTTCCCTCCTTCAATAAATTTCTTCCTTACATTTTTTTAATTCAGGTTTGGTAACTATGTTTTGACTACTCAAAATACTTTTATTGAAATCCCACATCAAAACAATGGTTGATGAAACTTCCAATTCAAAATAAAGAAAGGGAAGTACGAAGGTCACTAGAGATACCACATACTAGGGTTCCATGTAGGAAAACATGGGCATAAAAGAGATATATAACCATAGAGTTCTAATGGAGAGTGATAGAGAACATGGTCAGGATAAATTTAACAATCAAAAACATTATAAATATGTGATGATCGAAGGAACCATTTGATTTGTTAGAAAAGAAGGTACTAGGCTAACATTTTTGGTTTCAAGATCCTTTTCCTAGATATGTAGAATTAATTTACTTAATAGAATAAGAACATAAGTAAACATACATACTTGACAAGTAGATTTTAATCCTTTAATCTATTTCCACCAAAAACTCATCTTTTTCTCCAAATGATGAGTATTGAAGATGAATTTTTCATGCCCAAATATTTCAAATCAATTCTATAAATCAAAAAATCCACAAAATTATAACTATATATTCCTCCCATCATCATACATTAACAAAAACCAAAATGGTTATGATAAGATATGATAATTCCCCAAAAACAATCTTTAAAATTCAATATTAAAACCCAAAGTTCAACATAGATCATTCAAAAAATAAAAATCCTTCCTCAAAAATATTTTGGGCTAAGATTGAAACCCAAAAATCCAAAGGATTTTTTCATATATTATTCTTAATAACATCAATCACTCTTAATGTATTATACAAAAAAATTAATTTCCCCTATCACTTAATCTCCAAGATATGCTAAACATTTCCATAAATAACATGAATCAGCATAAGTCCACAATAAAATCATATTTGACTCCAAGATACAATTCAACTTTTACTAATTAAAATATTATATTAGCCTTAATCTTATAGGATTCCAAAAATAGTGAATGTCTGCCAAAATAACATTATTTACTTAATAAGAAAAAAAGTTTCCAACCCCAAGTTTATATATTTGATAAAAAATGGCCCTAAAATCAAAATAACCTTTATCCATAAGATATAAAGTAAAATTTCATGCTAATTAGTACTTCATGTAGGCTATTGGTATGCATTGAACCCTTGTCACCCTTTGGTTGTGGGTTCAAACCCAATGGCCTTGCCGGACGTGACAATTTGTCACCCAGCTTGTGGGTTATCCCCCCTTTTTTCAAAAACTATATTAATATAACTTAAGAAATAGATTTGATGAAATTCTTGAAATAATGTTAATAACTAATGTTTTCAATATAACCCCAATATGTAAATACTTCATCCATTCATTTCCACATAGGTCCTTCCTTTTTCTAGAGTTTATCCTATAGAAGGGGGAATTGACTTGGGTAATTCCCAGATTCCCCACATTTAAGGTAATGAACTACAAATAGATTCTTATGATGAGTTTTATTTCCTTCCATTGTACTCTTTATTTTTCCTTGGAAATTGTTTACTTTATTTCATTCTTTTCCACACATAAAGAATTTCTCAATTATATTGAGACACTTTCTTGGGAGTCTCCTAACACATTTCTTGCATAATGGAAATATATTCTTCCTTTCTCTATGGTCTCCACCATTGGAGCTCTTTTCAATCTCTACCATTATCTTATTTGGTGAGTTCGGGAGTTAGTTAAGGTATATGTTGTTAATCATATTTTAGGAAAATGGATTAGGCATGAAAATGATATCTTTCACTCCTATCAACATTCTATTTGGTTTCTCATCACCACCTCCTTGTCCATCATATTCAATGTTACCATGAACCCTTAAGGTTCTAGCCATTGACTAAAACCGGAATGCACAGTATGAGTAACAATAGTCAAAATGAGAAAAACATATAATCATTTATAGAATATCATGACACATTATTTTATATCTAAAACACCTTAGGTTTAACCTAGGCTATAAATTTTCATCATATATTCAAATCCTTCAGAATAATTTGTTAAAAAATTTGAATTATCCTAAGAATACCCCCAAGTGTGTCAAAACATGTGCCAATTAAGGCCCATTATCATGTACCAGGTTACGCCGGGACAATCCCGATATCACTTGTTGGAATTGTTACCCCTAGGTACATATATATTGGAACCATGTCCGCTTATTGTATCCGGACACAAAGGTTTTTGTAGGAAGACCCACATAATCTCCACCTTACCAGAATTCTAGGATGTTCTTCTACGATTATCCTCAAAGTATATCTTAGGGTTATGTTACCTAATCCATGTTTTCCAAATCTAGTTTCTAAGGATTCTATTAAACTTTATCTGATACAAACTATAACAACCCCAAACCATGTATCATAGAGCTGATGACTTACTTTATTACATTGGAATAGATATAAGACTCCAATCCCAAATGACTAATCATTTTAGTATTCTTAGAAGTTATATTACATACATGAACCTTACATTACATTTTAAAACATAAAATAAAACATATAAAATCCTTTGATAATTACATTATTCTCCTTGACTAACCCTTAATATCAATCATAATACACATCTTGACATCCTAAAAAAATAAAACATAAGAAAGGGGTGAGCTCAGATGCTCAATAAGGGTAATCATACAACCGGATCTATCATAAATAAGCATAAACATTAAGGCAATGTGAAAAGCAGAAACAAAATCCATTTAAACACATTCTTGAGAATAATATGGAAAGAATAAATAATACCATATGAAATAATCACATGATCTAGAAATCATAACCATGGATATTCTATATGTTGATTAATCAAATGGAATATGAATAACTAATCTCATAATGAGGGAATGTATAATGCTGGACATCATAAACATACCATCAAGGCTTCAGAAAATACAACATTTGTAAAAGGGTAAGACATCAGTCAATACCGAAATTAGTTTGTCTCATGAGACCTACCGATGCATCAAGGTTATATAGATATCCAAAACCATCACTTATTAAGTCCATTTCATTCTTCATATGAAAGGGTTGATGAAACATAATCAACATAAAAATTCATTTTAAAACTATCATATGAACTGTGAATACCTTAACTATAAACAATGAATAATATAAAAATATAACATCCATAGTAAAATTAAAATCATAAACCATTCAATGAAATATGGAAAATTATATCATAATATATCAACCTTAATTAATCATAAGATTCAATAAAGGATGTTGACATAGATGAAAATACTCTAATAAAATCAGTGAATTTTTTCGAGAGAAATACTCTTTTAAATTTGAAATAATTTATTTAAAAATCCACACAATTATACATGAAAAAATTTTGTTTGAAAATAACCTTGTAAAATTGTAAATGAATCTTCAAAACATTAAGGTGTTATGATGGCTGAAAATGCCTCTCATGTCGTATAAGATAAAAAAATATTCCTTCCGTCATAAAATTCACAAAGTACATCATTTATAAAATGAAAAAAAGATTCATTTCAAATAGTTTTATAAAATATGAAACATGGATAAAAATAATTTAAACATTCTTAGGATAATAGTGAAAATATTTGAGAAAACATTTTTAAAAAACATGGATATGGAAGAAAAACGTTCCCTAGTGGAGACTTAAACTTAAACAATCTTGAATAATAATGAGATTATAAAATAAACCCTAACCTTGTACTTTCATTTAGTTGGACATGATTTATCCTCCTGTATAATGGTTTAAAACATGATATAAATTTATACCAAAACCATATCCATATTTATGATATCATATATGATCCTATTATATTATCTTATCACCCATTTGTTAATAATATTTCATTATTAACCTTGTTTCAGGTGTTAACTTCTTCATTTTCCTATTCATTTTTTATCACGTAAGTCTAGTTTCTTATGAATAGAAAATATTTATTTCATATCCAAAAAATGATATTAAGTTAATATATATTATATTTTCTCATTATATACATCTTTATAATCATTATTTATTGGTTAACACGGAAAATGAATCACATCATGTCATGGTGACGATAGACCGTAAGTACACATGAGCGACAGTATCATTACCTTAATAGTGAAATAGTAAGGAATTATAAGGTGTATTATTTATATAGAATCAATATAATGTTATATTTTTTATTTATATCCATTATATCCATCATTATACCCATCCAAATAAAGTATCTATGAAAAGAAGATTACACAACGACGTGGAGTCAGTAGGTCATACATATGAATGCGTGGTATTTTTTTCCATAGGATGGATAAAAGGTGGAATATGGTTATAATATATTCATAAAAACATATCATAATATATATTATACTGAATTTATTACTTTATAATGTAAACAACACATAAATAATAAGTATAAGAATAAATAATCTTGAAGGAGTCAGTAAAGATGAGTACCACTTCTTTAGGGAACCTCCTATGGATCTCTTCTTAGGGACACTATGATTGGTATTTTGAGAATACAAGAACCTATAGGATGTGGATATAGAATTTTATAAGATAAATTGGTAGGGTTTGGTCGATCTAGAAGGCTAAAAGTGATGAAATGATATGAGGGAGGAGGTTCATTTTTATAATTCAGGCGAGGGGATCTTTTGGAATTTCAAAAAATATTAATTTATAATAAATTTAAACTCAACAAAAATAGAACCAACATGTCATGAATTTAAATATAAGATTATATAATGTTGTACTCTCATAAACCAATATATTTTAGACATGTTTTGGTATTTTTCAAACCATATCATTTTAAATAATCCCATTTTAATTTTAACTAAGGTAATAATGTTTTCAATATTAAAAGGTTGTAATTTTTACTTATTTGATTTCAATTATACCATAAATAAAAACTTTATTACATGTTAGGCCATATAATAATTATTTTTTATTTTAAAATTTGTTTTATTATTTTTAAATAATTTAGTTAAATATTAATTTAATAAAATATCATTAGTGTCAATTTTGACACTATTCATTATTTGTATTTTTAAAAATATCACAACAACATGATACATTCAAGAAAACATTACTAACTCATACTTAAAATATCAAATTCATCCATAATATTTTTGTATATCATTAATTATATGAAATTATATTTATTTTAATATTTTGAATATCATTTATTTGAAATTTCTATTAATTAAACAATTACAACATCATCGTTGTATAAGAATTTAAGGTTATTATTTATTCCCTAAAAATTAGAGAAAAATTAAAATGATAAATAAAAACATTTTATCTTTAAAATTAATATTTATATTAGAATTTATCTTATGTATAACCATATATTAAAATTTTTATAGTTATTAAAATATGAGTATGAAATCTTTAACTCTTCTTTAAACTACATATAATAAATGTCATACTTTTACCCAAGTGGATTAAAAAGGGTTATAATCTCAGATAAAGGATGGTTTTGGTATATAAACAATCATAAAATGAAGTTAGGACAAGTTTTAGGGTAATTTTATAATATCTATAATATTATTTTTTACCCTAAATTACCTAATTTACCTTTTACCGTGTTAATAAAAAATTACTAAAGTTAATATTCGTAATGACAAAAAATAAAAGGAACCTATTTAAATAATTTGGACCCCCCTGATTCCAAATATTGAATTAATTTTTCTAAATTCAAAACACATAAGTTAATGTAATTAATTTAAAATTAATCTCATTGATGGGGTGAGAAAACATGTTATTATAGTTTAAAACAAGCAAAAGATTGTAACATTTTTATTTCTAAATTCAATGTAGAATTGATGAAAATGACCTAAATTGAATTAAATGATAAAAAATAATATATTTATACTTTAAAACCATTAAATAATATAATTCAACACTATAAATTATTCTGATGAAAATATTTGTTCTAAATTAAAATTTAGCATTTTCACTATTCATCCAAACATGAAACTTATCAGAAAAATACAAAAAATCCAATCAAAGTAAATTTTTATATTAAACTTTAGTGTAAGATGTTTATTTTATCAAATATAAATTATAAATATGTCAAAAAATTTATTTAAAATAGGTTCTCCATTAAAAGGTGGTAAAACTACCTTAAAAAATATAGGTTTTTAAGCATAAAATTTAGTTTGTTCTTATATTATGCTTATAAAATATATTAAAGAATATAAAAAATATTTTATTGAATATATAACATATATATTTGATGAATATAATTTAATAATTGTAATTTATTTAATTTATTATGACAAAACACCTTTAGGAGCATAAAAATAACAATATTTCTTTATATTCAATTGGTTTATATTTTCATTTCTAATTAATTGGTAACGAAGGAATTAATATTATATTTTTATAAATAATATATTTTATTTAGTTAGTTAATAATATTCATAATAGATAATTTAATGACTAGGTTATAATAATAACATTTAAATAATAATATTTAGTTGTTTCTCGTTATTGCGTGCAACGTATGATATCAAAGAAATTAAATTTAAAAAGTGATATACCATAAAAATATTAGGGGTGTTACAATGTAGGGTAGGTAATATGAAATAAGGTGACTCTATATGTTATGATTTAATGGAATAATCACATGACTTATGAAGCAAAATGGGAATCATAAGAAGCTATAAGAGAAAAATACTTTCACTAACTTAATTATTGATTAAAATTGGGAGGAAACAATTTATTAAGGGGGGGGGTGAAAACCAATGTAATCCCAGAAATAAATAAATATTATTATTTATAATTATTCATTTTATGGATCCATATTCCACATAGTTTTATAAATAATTTTATATGATTTTTCAATTGAAAAATAATAGTTTAATTTAACTAAATTGATTTTCCATGTATTAAATGGTTTTATTTAAAAGTTAAATTTAATGATTTTAGAAATTTAATTCGATAAAATGGAATTAATTTTTTATATTATCATATAAAATATATCTTAAGTTTATTTTTTGGTATTTTTTTAAAATAGTTGAGTTTTGGGTGAATAGTGAAAATATAGTTTTTTATTTAAACTGTCATTTCATTTCAAGTATTTAAAAAGATACATTCTATTTTTATTGATTTTAAATTTAAATTATTAAAAAATTTCTAAAAAAATAAAATTAATTTTTATAATACTTTATTTTTTTATAAAATCATTTTTATAATTAAAATGGCATTTTTCTAAAAACCATTTTCATTGAGGTTTGCGTATTTATGTTAAAATTAATTTTTAAAACATATAGATGTTGAATATGATAAAATGTATTTAATATTTATAATTAGGAGGTTCAAATTTGGTAACAAGGTTAATTTCATTTGTAGTTATTATGAACAGTAACCTTGGTAAAACTTTATCACCCTAGTAAAGGTTAAAAGTGTTAATAGGGCATCAAATTAAGAGATAAGGTATCAAATATCTATAAAAATTTGATAAATATGATATTATGTGTGTACTTTTACCTGAAAATATATTTTATTATAAATTTTTTCATTTTGTTCCACATTGTTTTGATAAAGACATATAATATATTTAATTTTTTTTAAGTATATACAAGTGTTCAACTCCCCTCACTTATAAAAGGGAACCAACTAGCCTCACTTATTCTCACAATTTGAGAAATTTATATCAGAAAATACATAACCAAATTCCTTTCCAAAATATCTCCCCATTTCCTAAAGGTATTGGCCTCGACAATAGACTAACCTAATAAGTCTTAATGTGTATGCCAAGGGAGGTTTTCCAAAGAAGAGGTGTAATTATTAACCGAGTATTTCATGTTTATTTCTTCTTCCACCTCCTTAAAATATTATTTAACCATGATGAAATAATAACATAATTATATTTTATATAATTTTATTTTATTAGTATTATGGCATATCCCTTTTTCATCTCCTTTTATATCTTATGAGAAATGATAACACCACTCGTGCGTACATGTAGTCTACCACCTCCATGAAGAGATGTGGTTCATTTTTCTTTTAAAGCATAAAAATATGGTTATAAGGATGGAACTAATTAGTAAATATTAGTTTTATAACATATTAATTATTATTTATAATTAAATATATTATACTTTATTTATTTTCCACCCAGTAGAAAAATATAAATTTCGTTCATGCACATGTATGGATTGTCGTCTCCATGAAACGACATGGTTCATTTTTCATGAACACCTTAAATGGTAGTTTTAAAAGTGTATCTAATGTATATAAATAATAATTATAGCATTTTTAAGATTATTTAAGTAATGAAACAATAACCCTTTTGACCACGCTCAACACACTGATGGTATTTTGAGATTATTAATCAAATATCTTCAAAACACCCAATGTGAACTTAACCATTTTAGTTCTGAATAAAACATGATATCATATAAAATAAAGAGAATAATGATAATAGAATGAAAATTAAATTTTTTCTTAATAAAGTATAAAAATAATATAATTTTATTACTTAGGATAGTATACATAGGAACAGAATGAGTTGAGATTTTAGGTAAGAGACTAAAAAATCACATTTTAAGGTTTTCCTTCCAACTACTTTTCTCCCATGTAAAGGTTATTTTAAATATTTAAATAATGTTTTTATTTATGTATAAAAGTTTTCTAAAGTTAATTTCAACTATATTTTTCTTTCTTTATAAATGTTTAAACATCAATCTTTTCAATATTTTAGGTATGGATTATTTTTGATTTTTATAAAAGTGAAAAAATGTTTTTAACACATACGACTTAAACACATTTTCCAACCATCATATCCATTTTTAATTATAAATATTCCTCTATAATTTAACATGGTTTTTTAAAGTATATCATATTCTTTCTCTTTTGTTAATATTTAATTTATGGTATTTTTCAACGAAAAATGATATTTCTCCTTATGATTTTGTGAAAATTAAAATCATTTTTCTTATGAATTAAAATGAGTTTTTCAAGGGTTTTTTTGATGAAAAATTAAAATATTATGAATTTTTTATTCATGATAATATAATTTACTATTATATATGATAAAATATGAGCCTGATATATCTTATGGCGATAGGTGATCCTGATATATCACTTCAATTCATTAAAAAATTATTTATTCTTTGATGGCTACAAATGAGGGAGATAACCAGGTTGGTTAATCCTATGGAATTAATTAGGATTTAGTTATTCTGACACAGGGTAAACGTGTGTGAGCGTGAGTTATGAATTTTATTCTCCATGATACCTATTTTATTCTTGCAAATAGTTTTTATGAAAATATTTTGATTTCAAAAGGTAAGGAAAGATGGTGAAATTTTAAAGGTGAAAGGTTTGTTTTTCAGAGAATTGTTTTGAAGATGATTTAATGGGTTTCCTATGCTTAATAATGTGTTCTATTTTTTTTAATAAAATGTTAATTATTATATGTGTAATTTTTTTACCCATGTGCTCAATGTTTTATTGTAAAAAAGTTAAACATTTTCATGGGTTTTCATGTTTTCAATTGAATAATAGGATTCCTTTATTTTTATGCACATTAATGAGTTTTTTTGTACACATCCCATGTTTTTAAATATTTTTTTAGGATATAAGGATGAGTAGTAACTATTGAAAGGTAAAAAATTCCACTTTGGGATCATATTAAATAAAGAAAAATTTTCTTTAATGAAATAGGTGTATAAACCTAAATCCCTATTTTTTGGAAAAAATGTACATTGTGTGGAAGTGTACACTTTTTTATATAATGTTTTTCATAATTATCTAAAACTTTAAACCCAAAAGATAATGGGAATGTAAAAATGTGAAATAATTTCTATTAAACTCATATTTGTGGGTTGTTAATATAACAGGTCATTATATCAGGTGTTTGGTGGGAACAATTTGTTTAAAGTTTGTTTTAGCTAAAAACATACATCAAGGAAAACAAAGTGCATCTCAGTTAATTAACATATTTTCACTCATGCTATTAATATCCCTAAGATAAAAATTTGTTAGTCAAGAGTGACTATATTTTAATTAAAATTAATAAAATCTATTTTTAGGTAGTCGGATAAATCTAGAATTCAATGGAATCTAGGCATTGAATACATATAATTTGGTATATGAATAATAGATTAAACTATATATACTGGGAGAATTTTTTCTAAATGTATAGGAAATTTAAAACCAAATACATTATTTTGTATTAACCTAGATAAGTGATATATTATTCCATACGAATAATGAATATTATCTGGAAGTTTTAAATGGTAACAAGCAATGACTGGAAAACTCATATGAATTCATAGATGGATTCCATGTACCAAAATCTAGTCCTATATTCTGGTAGTTTATCTAGTTGATGTAAATATATTTGTTGGTATTAAAGTGAAACCATACATGGTTGGTACAAGTTGGTACCAATATGAATTGATTGGTTATTGAAGGCTTAAGCTATGTGAAGAACTTTTGTGGTGTTTTGTTTTAACAATATTTTTTACTTGTTGACAACTAATTCTTTTATTGAAGAATTTTTTTGAGTTACAGAATGTTGAAGTTGCTGGTTTTTGAATATTTTCTTAAAGAGGATGTTGTTTAACAATAAGAAGTCAAAAGTTAAGAAAGTATCTCAAACTTTCTAAATGAAATCAGACGATGCTTTGCTGATCTTAAAGTTCTCAAAAATCATGAAAAGTTTCATGATAAAAGCTGTTGATGAAATGGTGGAGAGGTTTGACAATTTTCTCTAAGAAAAATTTTAAAAAAATTCGAAACCAGTTTTATAAACCTGAAAACCAGAACCTATTTTCGGAACCTGATTCCTGAGAAAATCAGAACCTGATTTCGGAACCTAATTCCTGAGGAAAACCAGAACCTGATTTCTGAACCTGAAAACCAGAACCTGTTTTCAGAACCTGATTTTTGAGAAAACCAGAACCAGATTTTTAAACCTGAAAACCAGAACCTGTTTTCGGAACCTAATTCCTGATAAAACTAGAACCTGATTTCTAAACCTAAAAAACCAGAACTTGTTTTCGAAACCTGAATCCTAAGAAAACCAGAACCTGTTTTTGGAACCTGAGTCCTGAGAAAACCAGAACCTGATTTCTGAACCTGAAAACCAGAACCTGTTTTCAGAACCTGATTCCTGAGGAAACCAGAACCTGATTTCAGAACCTGATTCCTGAGAAAACCAGAGCCTATTTTCTGAACCTGAAAATCGGAACCTGATTTCAGAACCTGATTCTTGAGAAAACCATAACCTGATTTCTAAACCTGAAAACTAGAACCTGATTTTGGAACCAGATTCCAGAGAAATCCAGAACCTTATTTCTGAACCTAAAAACCAAAACCTAAATCTGGAACAATTCAGAACATGATTTCTGAGTAATTAGGAACCTGATTTCTGAACAATTTGGAACCTGATTTCAGCACAATTCAGATCCTGATTTCTGAGTAATTCAGGACCTGATTTCTGAACAATTCGGAACCTGTATTCTACACAATTCAGAACCTGATTTCTACATAATTTGGAACCCAATTTCTGCACAATTCAGAACCTAATTTCTGAGCATGTTTATGAGAAAATCAGAACCAAGATCCATATTTTGCATTCTGAGAAAGATATGAAGAGTTCAAGAAGGAAAACCTGAATATCAACTTTGCATAAATCTCGGAGAAATTTAAGGAGATTTGAAGAATTCAATGATTGAAGATTAAATGAGAGATATTTGTGGAGTTTTTTAGATTTTAAGAAGCAGGAATGATTTTCAAGATGCCCACCTTTGTTTTATGAGTTGCCTATAAATATGTGATCAGATCATTCATTCATGAGAAATTTTTTATACACGCAGAAAAGACGGAGCACTAGAGAATTCAATGTGAAATGTTCCTACCATCTTGAAGAAGTTTTATTGAGAGTTTGAGAAGAAGATAATCAAAATCATCTTAGCTTGCTAAGATGATTGGAATTATCTTGAAGAATTTTTCTTGAGTTTTTAGCAGAATGAAATCAGAACCATCATTACCTTTCTAAGAAGATAAAAATTATCATGAAGAAGTTTTCTTGGGTTTTTAGCAGAAGGAAATTGGAACTATCATTACCTTACTGAGAAGACCAGTTTCAGAATATCGGATTCAAGAAAAACATACTGAAGATTCTGAGTGAGCATTTGTGGAGCAACTTCAACAAAGTTCTTATTCTTGTGTTTGGTTCATTTTTTCATTAATAAAACATTGTAAACTGATGGGAGTTAGTATAATATTTCCTATTGGGAGATAGAAGGTGTCTAACGGGAGTTGGAACAAGTTTTATTCACTTCTTTATTGTTTTGGATTTCTATAGACACACGAGAGTGGCTATGGCAAGTACATAGGTTCTCTTATTAAGGGTGAATCTTGTAAATCTTGTGTGCCTTTCTTGCTTTACCTTTCTTTCATGCTTGAGTTTTTTTCTAAAGTTTGATAAGGAAATAAATCTTAAAAGGTTTCAAGGGTTAAGTTTCCTAATGTTTTGAAACTTATAAAAAGTTAAACAAATGATTCAACCCCCCTTCTCAGTTGTTATTCGATCCTTGGAACTTCAAGTGGTATCAGAGGGAAAGTTCCCTTATTGAATCCTTATCATGGAGAATGTCAATTCTTTCAACAGTAGAGGAATTCCTACATTAGATGGTAAGAATTATTATGGATGAAAAAACAAGATGATTCCTTATCTCATATCTATTGTCCTTGAAGTTGTTGATGCTGCTACTATTGGCTTTCCACCTATTGAGAAAAATGCTCCTATGACATTTGCTGATAAGAGAAATATAGAAGTTGATGGAAAGGCTATAAATTCTATTCTCATGTACTTATTAGAAAATTATTATCAGAAGGTGATGGTTCTCACAACATTAAAAAGCATGTGGGATAATTTGGAAAGTGTTTTCGAAGGAAATAGAAAACTCAAGGAGGCCAAGCTACAAATCTGGCATAGTAAGTTTGAAGACATCAGGATGAGAGATGATGAAACAATTGATGAATACTTCACTAGAGTTAATGAAATTTTATGCAACATCAGAGGATTCAGAGAAGACATGGAAGATTCTATAATTGAGAAGAAACTTATGAGAAACTTTCCCGACAGGTTTGATTCTAAAATTTCAGCTTTATAAGATAAATATTATTTATATCTTGATGAACTGCATAACATTCTTGTTGCTTATAAAATAAGGAAAGCTCCAATCTTTAAGGAGAAGATAAAATATTAAATGGATTTTGAAGCTATGAGAAAGATGAAAATCCAAGATGATGATCAAGCTGATCCTTGTGAGTCCGTTGATAAGGAAGATGAGGAGTTGAGTGAAAAAAACATGTCTCTCATATCCAAGAACTATCGAAGAGAAAGAGGAAATTATGGAGGGAAAATTCCTCTCAAATGTTTTGAGTGTGGTGGAATCAGGACATTTGCTATGAATTTCCATAAGAATAATGTTGGATAATATCAAGATGTTTTTATTGAGAATCCTCGATGTAAGAATTATAACAAAAATGTAAAAGAAGAGAAGACTTCTAAATAATTCAAGAAGTTTTCTAGAAAGAAAAGAAGTATGTTGAGAAAGAAGGTTGAATCGGAATCATCTAAAAATGATTCCTTGAAGGATGAATGTAAAGAATGATTCAGAACCTTCATTACAAAAGTTGATAAAACAAATGTTTCTTCAGATAGTGGAGAAGGTGGTGAAGAATCTTACAGAGAATATTAGCTAAGATATGAACTTCTGGCATGTCTTGAGAAAAAAAAATCTCTCAAGAAAGAAATTCATGTGATGAAGAAAAATCATTAAGAAGTTCATGATGGAAGTAAATATGTCAACAAGAAGGAATATTAATACATTCAATAAATTTTAAGTTACAAACATATAATTGCTGAACATGGAAAGATGATTGAAGATCCTAGCAAGAAGCTAGAAACTAAATAATAAGAGGTCAAAAATTTTCAATCAAAAGTTATTTAGTCCTAAAATACCCTGAGGAAGATGAATGAAAACTTCCACAAAGCCACCGAAGTAAAAGATGAGACTTCCAAGATTGTTGAGAAGGCTTACCATGAGAATTAGGTGAAATCATCTCCTATAAAAAATAATGATTTATCTGATTCTTCTAACATTTCTGGTTATGGAAAAAAGGTTATTAAATCTTGGGTGGAGAAAAATTTGAGAAACCTATCAATACTACAAAATTATTAAACTCACTAAAATGAAGAGATGGCCTATATCCTGAGTTTTCTAGAGCTAAAAGAAGTTATCAACCTCAACAAAGTTTCTATAAAGAAAGATCATTCTTTAATAGAAAATCCACCTTTGAGAGATATTGCTGGTGTTGCGGAATATATGGGAATAAATATTATAATTGTTGGCATAATTTATCTCTACCTAGAAGAAGGTTTTAGAAAAGTGGAAGAAATAGCGAAATAAGAATGAGTAACTTTCTGTACTCACATAATGTTTAAAAGGAGAATTCTCAAGATGTCAAAAACATTCCAAAAAATAATCAATTTGAATGTTTGGAAGAAGTTTATTGAATATGTGATTAGTAAGGTCATCATGCCGAATGATGTATAAAACTCCTTCCAGAACAAGTTTCTTATGATAATAAAGAAAAGAAAGTTGAAAATAAGAAGGTTGATGAGAGAGATTTTTTTGTTGAGATAGATTTGAAAGCAAGTAAGAGGAAATAACCATGGATTATTGATAGTGATTGTTCTTCACACATGATAGGTGATATAAAAATCTTGGAACATTTTGAAAGTCATGATGGATGAGTGGCTACTTTTGGCAATGATAGTTCCTTAAAAATTAAGGGAATCAGAATGGAAGATATTGAAGTAGAGAAACTGAAATCTAAGGAAGTCTTTCTTGTTGATGGGATAAAACATAACTTATATAGTGTAAGTAATCTTTTTGATGATTGAAAATAATTTATCTTCATAAATGATTCTTGTATCATAAAAAGTGTGAAAATGGAAAAGTGATTACAAAAAGAGAAAGAACTAGTGGGAATCTCTTTCAAATTGGAGAATCAAATAACTCTTGTTACTTAAGTGCTGAAGAGGAAAACAAGTTGTGCCACCGAATAGTTGGCCACCTTGGGCAGAAGAATATGAGTAATATTTCTATTGTTGATGCAGTTTGGAATTTTCCCGAACTGAAAAGAAGAGATTGAGATGTTTTTATTACTTTTAAAAAAGTAAAGATGACTAACAAAAGTCATAAAAGAGTTGAGATTCAATCTAACAAACCACTTGAGCTTATTCATTCCGATTTGTGTGGGTCGATGAGACATCAATCAACAAAAGGAGATTTATAATTTATCACTTTTACTGATGATTTCACTGATATTAAAAACATCATGTTCAAGAAGCATAAGTTAGAGTCTATTGAAATGTTTAAATTTTTCAGAAGAGATGTTGAGAAAGAATTGGGAGCTTCTATAAAGAAGTTGAGAACAGAAAATGGTACCAAATTCACAAGCAATGATTTTGAAACTTATTTAATGATGCATGGTATCAAACATCAGTATAGTGCTCCTTATACTCCACAACAAAATGTTGCAGCAGAAAGGAAAAATAGAAGCTTGGTGGAAATGGGAAGAAGTATGTTATCAGAATAAAAACTTTCAATATTCTTTTGAAATAGAAGCAGTTAACACTACTTTACATGTTTAAAATAGATTCTTGTTGACACCGAAAACCAACATGACTCCTTATAAGATGTGATATAACAAAAAACCTTCGTTTAAATACTTAAAAGTTTTTGGAAGTCCGTGCTTGATCAAAATAAAAAATATGGAATTAGGAAAGTTTGATGAGAAAGCTGAAGAAGGAATATTTATGTGTTATTCACCAAATGGAAGAAGTTACAAATGTTGGAAAAACAATTTACATAATTTGGTGGACTCATATGATGTAAAGGTAATTGAAAATCCATGTTCTTTCATAAAATTTGTTAAGAATATTGAGGAAGATAAATCAGAGAATCCCCACAATAGTGAAAGTGACTTAGATGAATCACATGGGGAAGAAAGTGATGTTGGGAATGGAAATGTAAGTTTTTATACCTTATGAAAACATGTTGAATCTGAAAATATTATTGGAGATCAGAAGGATTCAGTTCAGACAAGAAGGAAGTTGAGATTAGAAAATCAGACTTCCCTTATCTCAAAAGTTGAACCAAAATCAATTTCAGAATCTATTCAACATAAAGAATGGTTGGATTCTATGAATGAAGAACTGGATCAGATTGAGAAGAATGAAACATGGGAACTTTTTCCATGACCATAAAATAAAAATGTTATCAGAACCAAGTGGGTTTACAGAAATAAATTGAATAAGCATGGAGAAGTTACAAGAAACAAAGAAAATATTGTGTGTAAAGGATATGAATAGGTGGAAGGTGTGGATTTTGATGAAACCTTTTCCAATGTTGCAAGGTTAGAAACTATTCGAATGTTTCTTGCAGTGGATGCTCATCGGAATTACAAGGTTTATCAGATGGATGTAAAGTCATCTTTCTTAAATGGTGAGATTGAGGAAGAAGTTTACATTGAACAACCTTGTGGGTTTTTACTTGATGAGGATGAAAACAAAGTTTGAAAATTTAAGAAAGACTTGTATGGGATGAAACAATCTCCATGAGCATGGTATTCGAATCTTAACAATTATTTTATAAAGATGAAATTTTATAAAGGAAAGGTTGATAGAAACTTTTATGTTAAAGATGCTGACTCTGGAACTTTAATTGTAATCGTTTATGTGGATGATATAATTTTTGATGGAGATAAAGAAAAGTTCTGTGAAGATTTTTCTGAAGAGAAGAAGAAATTTTTTGAAATGTCAGTGTTGGGAGAATTAACTTTATTCCTTGGATTACAAGTTCAAAATCAAGAAAACTACATTTTCTTATCCCAAGAAAAGTATGCCAAGTAATTTTTAAAGAAGTTTAGGATGGAAGAATCAAAGTAAGTTTCAAATCCCATCTTAGTGAGTAAAAAGTTGATCAAAGATGAATTGGGGAACACTGTGAATCAGAAAGTCTTTCGAAAGTTGATAAGAAGTCTTCTTTATCTCATATCTTCAAGGCCTTCTATAGCTTATGTTGTGACTCTCTGTTCCTGGTATCAAAGAAATCCAAAATAATCACACATGCCGGCTGTTAAGATGATTCTGAGATATGTTAAAGGAACAACTTCACATGGGCTGTTATATAAAAGAAACAATGAGATGATGTTTCATGGTTATACTGATGCCAATTAGGCTGGTGATTGTAATGATATAAAATCAACATCAGGAGGAACATTTTTCTTAGGGGATTTCTATGTGAGTTGGCACAGTAAGAATCAAAGTTCAGTAACTTTAATCACAACTAAATTCGAATATGTTGCAGCTACTCAGACTTGTACTCAAATGATGTGGATGAAGGTTCAGTTGGAAGATTTGAAAGTAAAAGTTTCTAAACCTTTGAAGATACTCCGTTATAATCAAAGTGCCACTGATCTTTCTAAGAATCATATTCAACATTCAAGATCAAAACACATTGATATAAAGCATCACTTTTTAAAAGAGAAGGATGCTTCTGGATAAGTCTTAATGGAATATATTTCAAGAAAGTATCAGATTGATGATATTTTTACAAAAGAAATGTCTAAGGAAAGAATTGTTGAACTGAGGTTGCAACTCCATGTTCATCCTCCTCACATGAATTCGTAAAACTCATAAGGAATATTCCCCCACTGTGCTTTGGATTATTTTGACAAAGGGGGAGAGTAATTAACAATTTTTACTTTTCTTTCATTTGTTAATCTAAAGTTGTGGTTATCATATAATGAGGGAGAGAGAAAGAAAAATGAGAGAGGAAAAGAAAAGAAAGAAAGATAAAGATAAAAGTTGAGGGGGATTTTGAGTAAGGTGAATGATTCATTCTCAAATTTACCCAAGATAATAAGGTAGGACGGTCCTTGTAGTTTAGCTTGGGTTGTCGAATCCTCAGAGACCTAAGAAGTAACCTATTGACACGTACATTATATTGACTGTTTTTTGCTATGAAGTTTCCAACTTGGGTTGATTTTATATGAGTTTAAAGGAGCTTTAAAATACTTAAGTGAATTCAATTTAAAAGAATGAGTTGATCCTAGGTTTTTGCTCGGGGTGGATTGGACGTATTTCCTTTTCAATGATTTCAATTTCATATATTTGAGATTGGTTCATTTAAGGAGATAAAACAACATCATCACATACTGGTTTAATGTTTACACCCTTTAATACTAATCCCCTATAAACTTTAAGGGTCAAAGCTTTGATAACTTCAAGGTAATGGTTCGTATTAGCACTTGAAGTGTGTGGCCTTAAATTCAAAAAGGACGATGGAGTTTAAAAATCATAAAATAAAAATATCAATTAAAGAAGTTATTATACATTAATGAGGTGATAAATAACATCCAATCCAGCCCCTTGATACTCCCTTGGATCAACCCATAATTGGTATAGCCCTCCATTGATTCTATGGTTTCAATGGAAGTGGAAAGTAAACTCATGAGGGAAGAAATGGAGAAGTAAAAAAAAACACAATAAAATAACAATCACCCCACAATTGTGTGATAATCTCACATGGTTTGGTATGAAAAAGTTTACAACTTGAACCAACGGTATCAAAGTGATAAGGATAATAACAGAATAATAATAGAAGAAGAACTTTTATTAAGAAATAAGGATTAATTAAAACAACTTACATGTGGAAGACAAATTTGAGACAACAAAATTGCAACATAACACTACAATTGAACAAAGAATGAAAGATACCTAAATACTCCAACACCACTAACTTAAATAGGAATATATGAGCCCTTGGGTCTAGCCTCCAACAGTCCAAGTCTCCTCAATTAATTGTGGTAGGCCATAGGTGGGTGGAAAGTAAGGGAGAGTTGATTTCTCCACCTTTGACCCGAGATGGCAGCCATCTTTCCTTCACCAAACAGAAGTGTTTGGAAGACCTTCTAGATCTCCAAATCAGAGTGGTCCTTAGAATAATAAAATGTATCCTTGGATTTATTATAACCTCCTGTAAACTTTGGGCCCATTTGGAGTTGTGGATTCTGAGATATGATCATATTAGTGGGTTGTTCTTCTGGGCCGCAGATTCTGTGCCAGCTTTTTATATACTATTTGGGCCGCCTAAATAACAATCATGGAGGCCGAATTAGCATTGTATCCTGAATAATTATTTGTTATTCTATATGTCTCCTAGAATACCACGAAATTTGGGCTTCATAGGGCCTGTATGTTGGGCCCCACATTCTCATCAGTGGGCTGGTGTCCAATCTGCCTTCTCCAGAATTGCTTCCTTTCATTGCCAAATATCTCCATCATCCTTTATGAATATTTCATTGATCCTTTAATGAAAAATGTTCATATTGAAGTGAATATCCAGTTAAAAAGAATATCAAATTAAAATATTTATAATTATATTCCTTAAAATTAGATGAATCATTGGGTACATCAAATGATGTTAAAAAATGTACCACATAATAGTGCATTTTAAGAAGGTATTACAATCATAATGTGAAATGATGTTCAAAGTGTAAAATGCACTAAAATGGTTTTTATGAATAATAAAGAACATGAATATTATGTATATTAACAATGAATATTAGCCTCATTTAGTGGCTAATCACACCCCCCCAACTTGAGTTTTGCTAGTCCCAAGCAAAATATATCTCTATAATATGGAATTCGAATTCCCTTTTCCAAAAAAATTTTAATACAGAATGATCACCAGAAACCCATATACTAAACAATCATGAAACCCATCAAAATATTTTAATACAAGATAGTTTCATAAGAAGATCCCAATCACAATCCCATTCCTTTGTTCAAATTCATTACCATATTTCATCCAATATCAATTAAGTATGAGTATGTGTTGTTCATCACAATAGACATGGGGTTCATCTTTATTCAAGGGGGAAATGACAGAAGCGCTAGGTGGAATCACATTTCAATATTAAGATAAGTATTCAATTTTTTTTGTATATTTTTTTTTGTTTTTTTTGCAATTTTGCCATGGTAATTGAAGTTGCACTCAAAAGAGTCAACCCTTGTAGTGAGACTTTGCCGATGACTCCCAGGCTCAAAGACCTCAGGGCACCAAGTAAAGCCCACATACTCAGGCATCATCTAGAGTTAACTGAGTAAAAAACAAAATTCAAATTACCAAAAATAGATATAAAATTACTAACTCTGGGCCAGACAACTATGGAGTCATGATCCCCATGTGCCGAAAGCCACACATTAGGTCATTTCATTGCTCTACGCGAAAATTTATTATTATATTTAATTTTTATTTATTGAATACTCATATTAAAACTAAAATGATCACCAAAACTATGATATTTATTTGTGGGACCCCATGAACTCAAACTAATACCCCACTATCCAAAGGACGTGCATTGTGATATTTTTTTGGATGAACATATAAACGATGAAATATCACATTGGACAACCACACTTTCCAAAATCTATGCTCATGAAATTATACTAGGATTAAAATCAGAATCAGGGCATGATAAATTATTTTATATTCAGTTTCAAAGTGTGCAATGTGTATTACCATGTTTAAAGTTAAAGGAATTTTTCCTTCCATTTACAAATTTTTTTTTCAAATCATTCATTTTTTTTACACAAAAGCATTTTTTATTTTATCACCCCCATAACATAAAATAACACTATCCCCAGTATTTAAAGAAAAGAAAATTTAGTAGTGGGTAGAGGTTGAGAATGAAAGTTAAAAAAGGAAATTGAAAATGTGGATCATGGAATGCAGTCACCTGGTGGTTGAAGTTAAAATTCTTGCTGCTCCCTTTTAATCCTTTTATATCCATGTCATTTGTAGAGTTCCCTAGTAGAAAAAATAACAAATATATATATATATATATATTTATATAAGAAAGAAATTAATACATAATTATATATATAAAAATTATAGAATAAGGAATCACAAAAAGCCGTTGGTAAGTGGTAAGCGCGCGCCCCTGTCTCCCTTCAGTCCCGGGTTCGAATCCCTACGGCTTCGTCGGTTGTGATGGGGTTTGACCCAAAACCCACGATGTGTCCCTTATTATTATTATTATTATATTTTTATTTATTTATTTTGTATTTTTATTTTAACCTAAAAACACATTAAAATAAAACAAACTGATGATGCATTGTCTTCTTTTTAAATTTCTGGGCAAGGCATTACTCAAGGATCACACCACATGACACGGATGAATATGGTGCTCCCTTTTCATACCCATACATACTCATAATAGAAGAACATGTCAACAATCTATTTTTTTATTTATGAAAATGATTCATTAATCCTATAAAAAAAAGATGATTTGCAAAGATGAAAACCACGGATTGCCTCCCGTGTCGCGCTTTGTTTAACGTATTTATCCCGACTTGAACCCCCCAACTTACGCAATAACAACATTCAATATTTTAAGGAACACATGTTTCACCAATTCTACTAGGTTGAGATTGATTCTATGTTTATAATTTGTTTCATTCACAATCCTATGTTCTAAAATGAGTGGGTAAATCCAATGAATTTCTGAAATGGTGGATCTAGTTGCTTCTCTAGTCTTTCCTATGACATCAATGATGATTCCTACATTATTAGTTTCAAGAGAAGAATTAATTCCATCATAAAGGTCATGTTTATACACTATGAAGTGATACTTGAGCGAGGAAGGAAGAATACTAATTTTGAGCTCGGCTTGGATAGGAAATTCAGACATCAGTTGGCACTTTGAATTAAACTCAATTTCATTTTCAAAATTTCTCAACATAATTGGTTCCTTTGGAAAAGAATATTCATCCACCAAATTGGACATATCTATTTTAGGAATGGATTTGGACTCAATGTTTGTGATTTCTCTCAATGGTTCAATGGTTGGTGTTTTTGAAAATTCATCAATGGAGTTATACTTAGGAGACTCAATCCATGATGTCAAATTCTCCTCTTTTGAATCAAAAAATTCAATTTCCTCCTGATTCAAACACCCATCAATAATTCCTTGATCCTCTTCATCTTCCCCAAATCCAAATGTTTTCTCTTCGGTAAATTCATGAGAGGTTTGTGGGAAACTAGACACTTCACATAAGGTTATAGAAGGGATAGTTTGTGTAGGGATGGGTTCCTCACAAGTTTTAATGCTTTGTAGATCTAACCTCAATGATCAAACCTCAAAATTCATTATCTCCATTTGTTGACATTTTTTTTCAGGAAATGGATGTGGATTAGTATGGATAAGGGGTTGATCTGAATGGTCTATTCTAGGTGGATAATTAAGTTGTTGGAATTGCACATGAGGGTGTTCATATTGGCTTTATGGGGATTGAATCTCATTATATGTTGAGATGTTTTGTGGATCATAGGGGTAAAAACAATGTGGTTCATTAGGTTTTTGATGATCCCATATGTAGAAATTAGGATGGTCATTGTACATCACACATGGGGTTGGGTGATCAAAGTGGGGATATGTTTCCTTTGTTTGGACTTGTTCAAAATTGACTTCCATAGGAGTGAGGGGTGAGAAAAGAGAAGTAGGATGAAAAAAAGAAAGATAATGTTTAAGATAACATACTTAGGTCTCCGGAAAAGGCGCCAAAATTTGATTCACGCTCAAATTTACCCAATAGAAGAAGGTAGGAAGGTCCTTGTAGTTTAGCTTGGGTTGTCGAATCCTCAGAGACCTAAGAAGTAAACTATAGACACGTATATTATATGGATTTTTTTGGCTATGAAGTGGCCAACTTGGGTTGATTTTAGATTGGTTTAAAGGAAATATAATAGACTTAAGTGAATTCAATTTAAAAGAATGAGTTGATCCTAGGTTATTGCTTGGGGTGGATTGGACGCATTTCCTTTTCAATGATTTCAATTTCTTATATTTGAGATGGGTTCATTTAAGGAGATAAAACAACATAATCACTTACTGGTTTAATGCCTACACCCTCTAATACTAATCACCTATACACTTGAAGTATCAACGTTTTGAGCACTTCAAGGTAAAGGTTCGTATTAGCACTTGAAGTGTGTGGCCTTAAATTCAACAAGGACGATGGAGTTTAAAAATCATCAAATAAAAATCTCAATTAAAGAAGTGATTTTACATTACTGAGGTGATAAATAACATCCAATCCATCCCCTTTCTACTCCCATGGATCAAAACATAAGTGGGTTAGCCCTCCATTTATTCCATGTTTTCAATGGAAGCGGAAAGTAGACTCATGAGGGAAGAAATGGAGAAGAAAAAAACACAATAAAATAACAATCACTCTACTATTATGTGATAATCTCAAAAGGTTTGGTATGAATAGGTTCACACCATGAACCAACGGTATCAAATTTATAAGGAGAAGAACAAAATAATAATATAATAAGAACTTTTATTAAGAAAAAAGGATGAATTAAAACAACTTACATGTGGAAGACAAATTTGAGACAACAAAATTGCAGCATAACATTAAAATCGAAAAAAGCACCAAAGATCCCTAAATCCTCCAACAACACTGCCTTAAATAGGAATTTTTGAGCCCTTGGGTCGAGCCTCCAACATTCCAAGTCTCCTCAATTAATTGTGATAGGCCATAGGTGGGTGGAAAGTAAGGGGGAGTTGATTTTCCCACCCTTGACCGGAGGTGGAAGCCAACTTTCCTTCACCAAAACAAAGCACTTGGAATACCTTCTAGCTCTCCGAATAAGAGTGGGACTTAGAATAAGAAAATGGATCCTCAGATGTCTTATAACCTCCTGTAAAATTTGGGCCCATTTGGAGTTGTGGATTCCGAGATATGATCATATTAGTGGGCTGTTTTTCTGGGACGCAGATTCTGGCCCAGATTTTGATATACTATTTGGGCCCCCTAAATAAGAATCATGGAGGCCAAATTAGCATTGGATCCTGAATAATTATTTGTTATTCTATATTACTTATATAATCCCATGAATTTTGGGCTTTATCGGGCCGGTATGTTGGGCCCCACATTCTCATCAGTGGGCTGGTGTCCAATCTGCCTTCTCCAGAATTGCTTCTTTTCATTGCCAAATATCTCCATCATCCTTTATGAATATTTCATTGATACTTTAATGAGAAATGTTCATATTTAAGTGAATATCCAGATAAAAAGAATATAAAATTAAAATATGTATAATTACAATCCTTAAAATTATATGAATCATTGGGTACTTCAAATGATGTTAAAAAATGTACCACATAATAGTGAATTTTAAGAAGGTATTGCAATCATAATGTGAAATGATGTTCAAAGTGTAAAATGCACTCAAATGGTGTTTATGAATAATAAAGAACATGAATATTATGTACATTAATAATGAATATTAGCCTCATTTAGTGGCTAATCACACCCCCCAACTTGAGTTTTGCTAGTCCTGAGCAAAATATATCTCAACAATATGAAATTCGAATTCCCTTTTCCAAAAACATTTTAATATAGAATGATCACTAGAAACCCATATACCAAACAATCATGAAACCCATTAATATATTTTAATACAAGATAGTTTCATAACCAAATCCCAATCCTAATCCCATTCCTTTGTTCAAATTCATTGCCATATTTCATCCAATATCAATTAAGTATGAGGATGTGTTGTTCATCACAATAGACATGGGGGTTCATCTTTATTCAAGGGGGAAATTACGGAAGCACTAGGTGGAATCACATTTCAATAATAAGATGAGTATTCAATTTTTTTTCTATTGTATATTTTTTTTGTTTTTTTTTGTTTTTGTTTTTGCAATTTTTCCATGATAATTGAAGTTGCACTCAAAAGAGTCAACCCCTATAGCGAGACTTTGCCGATGACTCCTAGGATCAAAGACCTTAGGGCACCAAGTGAAGCCCACATACTCAGGCATCATTTAGAGTTAACTCAGTCAAAAAAAAATTCAAATTACCAAAAATAGAGATAAAATTACTATCTCTGGGCCATACAACTATGGAGTCCCGATCCCCAAGTGCCGAAAGTCACGCATTAGGTCATTTCATTTCTCTATGCACAAATTTATTATTATTTTTAATTTTTTTTATTATTTTTTTATTGAATACTCATATTAAAACTAAAATGATCACCAAACCTATGCTATTTATTTGTGGGACCCCATGAACTCAAACTAATACCCCACTATCCAAAGGACGTGCATTGTGATATTTTTTTGGATGAAAATATAAACGATGAAATATCACATTGGACAGCCACACTTTCGAAAATCTATGCTCATGAAATTATAAAAGGATTAAAATCAGAATTAGGGCATGCTAAATTATTTGATATTCAGTTTCAAAGTGTGAAATGTGTATTACCATGTTCAAAGTTAAAGGATTTTTTCCTTCCATTTACACTTTTTTTTCAAATCATTAATTTTTTTTACACAAAGCATTTTTTATTTTATCTCCCCCCAACATAAAATAACAATGTACCCAGTATTTAAAGAAATGAAAATTTAGAAGGGGGTAGAGGTAGAGAATGAAAGTTCAAAAAGGAAATTGAAAATGAGGATCATGGAATGAAGTCACCTGGTGGTTGAAGTTGAAATTCTTGATGCTTCCTTTTAATCCTTTGATATCCATGTCATTTTCAAAGTTCCCTAGTAGAAAAAAACAAAAACAAAAACAATATATATATATATAATAAATAAAGTAAAATATAATTATATATATAAAAATTATAGAATAAGGAATCACAAAAAGTCGTAGGTCAGTGGTAAGCGCGCTCCCCTGTCTTTCTTCGATCCCGGGTTCGAATCCCTGCGGCTTCATCGGTTGTGATGGGGTTTGACCCACGACCCATGACGTGTCCCTTTTTATTATTATTTTATATTTTTATTTATTTTTTTGTATTTTTATTTTAACCTACAAATAGATTAAAATAAAACAAACTGATGATACATTGTCTTCTTTTTAAATTTCTGGGTAAGGCATTACTCAAGGATCACACCACGTGACACAGATGAATATGATGCTCCCCATTTATACCCATCCATACTCATAATATAAGAACAAGTCAATAATCTAGTTTTTTATTTATCAAAATGATTCATTAATCCTATTTAAAAAAAGTTGATTTGTGAAGATGAAAACCACGGGTTGCCTCCCGTTCAGTGCTTTGTTTAAGGTCGTTAGCTGGACTTGAACCCCCCAACTTACCCAATACCAACTTTCAATATTTTTAGGAACACATGTTCCACCAATTATACTAGGTTGAGATTTATTCTACGTTTATAATTTGTTTCATTTACAATCATATGTTCTAAAATGAGTGGCTAAATCCAATGAATTTCTGAAATGGTGAATCTAATTGCTTCTCTAGTCTTTCCTAAGACATCAATGGTTATTCCTACATCATTAGTTTCAAGAGAAAAATTAATTCCATCATAAATGTCATGTTTATACACTATGAAGGGATACTTGAGCGAGGAAGGAAGAATACTAATTTTGAGCTCAGTTTGGATAGGAAATTCAGACATCGGTTGGCACTTTGAATTAAACTCAATTTCATTTTCAAAATTTCTCAATAGAATTGGTTCCTTTGGAAAAGAATATTCATCCACAAAATTGGACATATCAGTTTTAGGAATGGATTTGGACTCAATGTTTGTGATTTCTCTCAATGGTTCAATGGTTGGTGTGTTTGAAAATTCATCAATGGAGTTATACTTAGGAGACTCAATCCATGATGTCAAATTATCCTCTTTTGAATCAAAAAATTCAATTTCCTCTTGATTCAAACACCCATAAATAATTCATTTATCCTCTTCATCTTCCCCAAATCCAAAGATTTTCTCTTCACTAAATTTATGAGAGGTTTGTAGGAAACTAGACACTTCACATAAGGTTATGGAAGGGATAGTTTGTGTAGGGATGGGTTCCTCATAAGTTTTAATGCTTTGTAGTTCTAACCTCAATGATGAAACCTCAAAATTAATTATATCCATTTTTTGACATAGTTTTTCAAGTAATGGATGTGGATTAGTATGGATAAGGGGTTGATCCGAATGGTCTATTCTAGGTGGATAATTAAGTTGATGGAATTGCACAGGAGGGTGTTCAGATTGGCTTTGTGGGGATTGAAACTCATTATATGTTGACATGTTTTGTGGATCATAGGGGTAAAAACAATTTAGTTCATTATGTTGTTGATGATCCCACATGTATAAATTAGGATGTTCATTGTACATCAGACATGGGGTTGGGTGATCAAAGTGGGGATAGGTTTCCCATGTTTGGACTTGTTCAAAATTGACTTCCATAGGAGTGAGGGGTGAGAAAAGATAAGTAGGATGAAAAAAGGATGATAGTGTTTATAATAACTTACTTAAGTCCCCGCCAACAACCCCAAAATTTGATTCACGCTCAAATTTACCCAAGAGAAGAAGGTAGGACGGTCCTTGTAGTTTATCTTGGGTCGTCGAATCCTCAGAGACCAAAGAAGTAACCTATAGACATGTACATTCTATGTACTGTTTTTGGCTATGAAGTGGACAACTTGGGTTGATTTTATATGGGTTTAAAGGAACTCAAATAGACCTAAGTAAATTCAATTTAAAAGAATGAGTTGATCCTAGGTTATTGCTCAGGGTGGATTGGACGTATTTCCTTTTCAATTATTTCAATTTCTTATATTTGAGGTGGGTTCATTTAAGGAGATAAAACAACATCATCACTTACTGGTTTAATGCCTACACCCTTTAATACTAATCACCAATACATTTCAAGGATCAAAGTTTTGATCACTTCAAGGTAAAGGTTCTTATTAGCACTTGAAGTGTGTGGCCTTAAATACAACAAGGACGATGAAGTTTAAAAATCATCAAATAAAAATCTCAATTAAAGAAGTGATTATACATTAATGAGGTGATAAATTACATCCAATACAGCCCCTTGATACTCCCTTGGATCAACCCATAAGTGGGTTATCCCTCCATTGATTCTATGGTTTCAATGGAAGTGGAAAGTAGACTCATGAAGGAAGAAATGAAGAAGTAAAAAAAACACAATAAAATAACAATCACTCCACCATTGTGTGATAATCTCACAAGGTTTGGTATGAAAAAGTTCACACCTCGAACCAAAGGTATCAAATTGATAAGGATAAACACAAAATAATAAGAGAAGAAGAACTTTTATTAAGAAACAAGGATAAATTAAAACAACTTACATGTGGAAGACAAATTTGAGACAACATAATTACAGCATAACATTACAATTGAACAAAGAACAAAAGATCCCTAAATCCTCCTACACCACTACCTTAAATAGGAATTTTTGAGCCCTTGGGTCGATCCCTCAACAGTCCAAGTCTCCTCAATTAATTTTGGTAGGCCATATGTGGGTGGAAATTAAGGGAGAGTTGATTTTTCCTCCCTTGACCCGATGTGGAAGCCATCTTTCTTTCACCAAACAGAAGCGCTTGGAAGACCTTCTAGATCTCCAATTCAGAGTGGGTCTTAAAATAATAAAATGGAGCCTCGGATTTCTTATAACCTCCTGTAAAAGTTGGGCCCATTTGGAGTTGTGGATTCCGAGATATGATCATATTAGTGGGCTGTTTTTCTGGGACACAGATTCTGGCCGAGATTTTGATATACTATTTGGTCCACCTAAATAACAATCATGGAGGCTGAATTAGAATTGTATCCTGAAGAATTATTTGTTAGTATATATGTCTTCTAGCATACCATGAATTTTGGGCTTCATCGGGACTGGATGTTGGGCCCCACATTCTCATCAGTAGGCTGGTGTCCAATCCGCCTTCTCTAGAATTGCTTCCTTTCATTGCCAAATATATCCATCATCCTTTATGAATATTTCATTGATCCTTTAATGAAAAATGTTCATATTGAAGTGAGTATCCAGTTCAAAAGAATATAAAATTAAAATATGTATAATTAGATTCCTTAAAATTAGATGAATCATTGGGCACTTCAAATGATGTTAAAAAATGTACCACATAATAGTGCATTTTAAGGAGGTATTACAATCATATTGTGAAATGATGTTCAAAGTGTAAAATGAACTAAAATGGTGTTTATGAATAATAAAGAACATGAATATTATTTATATTAACAATTAATATTATCCTCATTTAGTGGCTAATCAGTGAAGTTTATCTATACATGGATGCAAAATTTTGTTATCACTGAGGGATGGAGATCCTTCAAAAACATTACTTTATCCAGCAGTGTGGTGTCAAGACACTCTCTTTTTGAGAAAGGGTATGTTTTGGTAAAGTTCAAGAATTTGGTATGTGAAATATTTTAGAGGAGAAAATTTGTTAATATGGGTTTCCAACAAATCCAAAGAGGGAGATTTAAGAACCATTGTGTGTTTTGTTTTAACAAAGTTTTGTATTTGTTGACAACTAATTATTTTGTTGAAGAATGTATTTGATTTATAGAAGGTTGAAGTTGTTGGTTGTTGAAGATTTTCTTAAAGAGGATGTGGTTGAACAATATGAAGTCAGAAGTTAAGAAAGTTTCTAAACCTTTCTAAATGAAATCAGATGATGTTTTTCTGATCTTAATGTTCTCACAAATCATGAAAAGTTTCATGATAAAATTTTTTGAAGAAATGGTGGAGAGGTTTAAAAATTTTCTCTAAGAAAAATTCTAAGAAAATTAGGAACATGTTTTCTGAACCTGAAAACCAGAACCGGTTTTCAGAACCTGATTCTTGAGAAAACCAAAACCTGATTTCGGATCCTGATTCCTAAGGAAAACGAGAACCTGATTTCTGAACCTAAAAACCAGAACTTGTTTCTAGAACATGATTCTTGAGAAAACCAGAACATGATTTCTGAACCTGAAAACCAAAACCTATTTTCGGAACCAGATTCCTAAGAAAGACAGAACCTGATTTCTGAACCTGAAAACCAGAACTTGTTTTCAAAACCCGATTCCTGAGAAAACCAGAACCTGTTTTTGGAACCTAATTCCTGAGAAAACCAGAACCTGTTTTCTGAACCTGAAAACCAAACCTATTTTCAGAACCTGATTCCTGAGAAAACCAGAACCTGATTTCTAAACCTGAAAACCAGAACCTATTTTCACAACCTGATTCCTGAGAAAACCAGAACCTTTTTTTCTAAAATTGAAAACCGTAACCTGATTTTGGAACCAGATTCCTGAGAAAACCAGAACCTAATTTCTGAACCTGAAAACCAGAACCTGATTTCAGAACCTGATTCCTGAGAAAACCAAAACCTGATTTCTGAACCTGAAAACCAGAACATGAATTTAGAATAATTCAGAACCGGATTTCTGAGTAATTTGGAACCTATTTTTTGAACAATTCAGAACCTGTTTTCTGCACAATTCAGAACCTGATTTCTGAGTAATTTGGAACCTGATTTTTGAACAATTCGAAACCTTAATTCTACACAATTCGGAACCTGATTTCTACATAATTTGGAACCCAATTTCTGTAAAATTCAGAACCTGATTTATGAGCATGTTTCTGATAAAATCAGAACCAAGATCCAGCTTTATCATCCTGAGAAAGATATGAACATTTCAAGAAGGAAAACCCGAATTTCAACTTTGCCTAAATCTCAGAGAAATTTAAGGAGATTTGAAGAAGTCAAAGATTTATTTTTAAATGCGAGAGATTTACAGAGTTTTTGATATTTGAAGAAGTGGGAAATATTATCATGATTCCCACCTTTGTTTTTTGAGTTTCCTATAAATAGGTGCTCAGATCATTTTCTCATGAGAAATTTTTTATACACGCCGAAAAGACAGAGCGCTGGAGAATTCAAAGTGAAAAGTTCCAACCATCTTGAAGAAGTTTTCTTGAGTGTTTGAGAAGAAGAGAATCAGAATCATCTTACCTTTCTAAGAAGATCAGAATTATCTTGAAGAAGTTTTCTTGAGTTTTTAGCAGAAGGAAATCAGAACCATCATTACCTTTCTAAGAAGATCAAAATTATCTTGAAGAAGTTTTCTTGAGTTTTTAACATAAGGAAATCTGAACCATCATTACCTTGCTGAGAAGACTGGTTTCAAAAAATTGGATTCGAGAAAACCGAACTGAAGATTTGGAGTGAGCATTTATGGAGCAGCTTCAACAAAGTTCTTATTCTTGTGTTTGGATCATTTTTTCTTTAATAAAACATTGTAAACTGAGAGGAGTCAGTATAATCTTTCCTATTAGGAGATAGAAGGTGTCTAACAAGAGTTGGCACCAGTTTTATTCACTTATTTATTATAGTGGATTTCCATAGACCCACAGGAGTGTCTATGGCAATGACGTATGTTCTCTTATTGAGGTCGAACCTTATAAATATCGTGTTTTTTTCTTGATTTACCTTTCTTTCATGCTCGAGTTTCTTGCTAAAGGTTGATAAGGAAATAAATCTTAACAGGTTGAAAGGGTTAAGTTTCCTAATGTTTTGAAACTTATAAAAATTTAAACAACTGATTCAACCCCCCTTCTCAGTTGTTATTTGATCCTTGGAACTTCAGTATGTCTATAAATAGTTTATGAAAAAACCTTATACCAATCGTCATGATAAAATCAATCATAATTATACTTATCATAATAGTTTTTTATGATAATTATTTTGGATATTAGAATTCAAGACCACATTACTTGGAGGAAACCTTATAAATAGAATAGGAACAAGAACATGGAAGGCATAATAACTATAACCATACCTTAGTATAAGCATTTTCATCATGTGAGGCTAACCGGTTAGTTAATAGTTGGCTCT
The DNA here is from genome assembly GCA_963277665.1 of Viscum album. Classification (NCBI taxonomy): domain Eukaryota; kingdom Viridiplantae; phylum Streptophyta; class Magnoliopsida; order Santalales; family Viscaceae; genus Viscum; species Viscum album. The sequence goes on along the minus strand of CAUJRU010000019.1, from coordinate 3,573,224 downwards.
AGTGAAAGTGGGGGTCAGTTAGAGTTGGTTCCCTAGAACCAACTAAATTTGTACTTCTGATTACTTGTATATTAAATGACCTAAATATTCATATCTTATCATATAATTATTTTTATTCTATGTAATATTAATGCTATTATTTTCTAAGAGTATCCTTCACACCTAAAGGTTATATCTATTCTGTGTTATAATGATAACCTATAAATGAAATGATAATATTCTTATACATGTCCTATGGTTTAAATGAAATCACATGCCATTACAAAAGTTATTTTTATACAATCATGTACTATATGCTGATAATTAGGTAAGGATTTATCTACTAAAGTTTTTCTCTTAGTAATCTCCAAGAGAGGAGGTTATGAGAATGGATACACCAATAGGAATTCCACATGTTTTATATGTCAGTAGATATTCCTATATACAATTGTGTGTATTGGTATTTAGAATTGATATTATTATTAATATGTACGATGGATTACATACTTTGATACATGGAGTAAAATAGAGATTCCATATGCTCATGGTGAGGGGTGTGTCATAAGTGAAATATATTAATGAAAAAGACCATAAAGTATTTTTCACTTCCATTAAATAAAAGTATATTTCTCTAGATATTTGATTGAAATGGAACTATCAAATTAATCTATGCCCATGGATGTACATCGACTGGTTTATTTCAGAAATAAAAATATATATAAATCATATAGGTTAATGAAACAAGTATGAAAATTTCTTAATGAGATATTTAGATAATGAGATTATATCAAATAATGAGAATCCATACGAGGTTATTGTCATTGAAACATTAACTTCTTTCTCTATGGTTTCTATCACACCCTAAAATTTATTTTCTTATAAATTTGGTTTTCTAATTGATTTAGTTATGTTTCCATGTTTCTTTGGTTTTCTTTCGAAATCTATAGGTACAGCTACAGGAGGCCATGCCATAATGGTCATGGCTATTCAATAGTGGTTCTTAAAATTAGTGGACAATGACACAACATGTGGTTTTCACCATGATGAAGGTGTAGTAGGAGATGATATACCATGATGAAAGGCGTTGTACTGTGGTTTCCTAGAGATCAGGGCCCTCTGTTCTTCCCCAAGGAGTTCACCCTCATCACAAGCCCAAAGTCCACACTATAGAGGAACCGAGAGAGGGTCTATACACCTTGGATTCTCGGGTCTTGGGTATTTTGGTTCTACCCATTGGGGATGTAAAACTCTATGAAACATAGTGTTATTTCATAGAATGTTTCTTCCTAACTTTTAATTTTTATGAAATTATAAATTTACCCCAGTATGAGTTAAATTCTTTTAGCGGTCTTTTCTACCCTCATTCGGCCCTCTCGACTCCTATTGTGCCTCCTTCTCATCCCTCTTATTCTCTTTGTAATCTCTATGTATTTATTTAGTATTTGAATTTTATTCTTCAAGGAAATCTCATAATATTCCACCCCACTCCCTCTTTTTTTCCTCTTCTCTTATTTCCTTTACATAATAAGGTTTAAATGGCCAAGGGTTCATGTTTTCTTGAATTTAATTTAGTGTTTTTTTGTGATTTAGGGCTCATGGGTGACCTTTAAAGTTTTGTATTACCTCATCATAGGGTATTAACACTAATAATAGTATAAGTGACATGATTGGGGTATGTTTCTCCATGATTGTTACTTTAAGATTAAAACCATGATTTCTTATTAGTTTTTAAGGAATGTTTTGAGTATTTTATATTGTTAATAAATAAATATTTTTTTAAATATAAGTAGTTTTTATTGTAACTTAATGTAATTAGAAATGATTTTACCTATGTCTTTAAAGTGTAAATCTACCATGAAATTCCATGCACACCAAGTATTCATTTAAAGGATTTTATGGATATTTTAAGGGAATTACTCAATGTAAGGAAATGGTTTGACTCTTAAAATTAAGTTATTGGGTTTTATTAAAAAATAAAGGTGTAGTTGGTACTTTTAAAAGTTTTTTTAACACTCTCAAATCAAGTTATTTTCTTTATTATATTTATATAATTTGTCTTTCAAGTAAGTTTTGTACAACTTGTTTTCTTAATGACTAATACAGGGGCCAGATTTCAATTTTTTAAATGGTTTTCTAAAAGTGATACCTTGAATAATTCACCTTTAGGTGTATTGTGATGTAACGACTCTATTTTTTTTCATGTACAACTTTGGAATATTTATAGGAATATTTCTGAAGCCAGGCGTTGAGTTGGCATGGAATTCTGGTTCTCGAATAACCTCAGAGTAGTGATACTAAACATATTAAATATTTTATATCACTAGTGTAGTTTTTTGGAAGTATTTAATAACTCAAAAATTAAGTCTCATATTATAATTTTGAGATTGTGGTTGATTCTAGAATGCAGAATTTACCCTAGGTGTGACATAATGTGTTTTTGAATCGGTCACCCAGTTGGAGGTGACACTTGGTAGGGTATTAAATGTAAGAGGTTTATTAATTACATTTTAATTAATTAATAAAACTAAATCCCTCGCCCTTTTGGATTAAATGGTAGGGTTCTCCCATAGTGACCGACAGACAAACCATGGAGAGAGTGAGGAGGCACTGTCAGACTTCGTTCTAGACAGTGATCGACACTGGATCAAGGTGCAGTAGGTTATGGGAATTTAATTGGGATTAGAGATTTGGTGCTTCATCAAAAGGTAATAATATTTATGATCCTTATTTTCTAACCCCATATATGAATTGTTTTAAGGATTTACATCCCTTATACAACAACTATAGATCCCCTGAGGTTCGATCTATGGGAATTTAGTGAGAATCAGTGGGTTTTAAAGGCTCGTGGGGATTTCCCATTTGGAAATACTGATCAAACGATGTGTCATGAAGGAAAAAACATTGTGTGTTCTTCCTATATGGGGAAGATAACGTTTTTGAGAACTGCATGCTGTCTACAGGGGTTACATTCTATGTAGTGGTCCTTGGATGAGTAGTCTAGGACTTGGCCATGAATTCCATGTAAGGGGACATAGATGTGTAGAAGTACATGGATAGACCTTGGGTGTAAACATGTTCTAGGAAATTACTAGGTACATGATCATAGGATAGGGTACAAAGGAATAGGCTCTTGTACATGGGAATAACCAAGGACATAGGCTTGGTCTGGGCCAAGAGGTACACGTCGTGTATAGCAACATGGACGGACAAGATCTGTGCGGGAAAGGTTACATGCACAGGTGATCAAGCGGGGTTACATGCCATGTAACCCCATGCACACACAATTTAATGTATTATAAACTATGTTTTGTGAGGTTATATAGCCAGGGGTCAGCCTTGAGGGACACACCATGTACCCTAGGATGACAAGGCATATACTCCCCTAAGAGACCTCTCCCTTGTGCATCTCTATCTTTAGAACTTAGATGGAGGACTATGAGTGAGAAATCCTATGTTTTTATCTATTTATAATGTGATTATGGACATGTTTTTTGTGTTATATATGTGATTTAATGTGATTCTAGAGGTAAAATTATTGTAGTGATGTGTAGATCAATTCTTGGTGGGTGCGCTTCCTTAGTCCATTCCTCTGAGGGAACATTATGGAATTATGTCCTAAAAATGATTATGATTCCATCTATGAGACTGGTTCAGATAGAGTTCATGTATCCATATAGGAATCTTGGGGTGGGATCCTCTATTGTATAATCTTCCCTAGGTGGGGTTTGTGGCATCGGTATTAACAACATGTATGGGTGTTGATCCCCTAGTTAGCGGGTTGTACCAGATTGGATTTATGGTATCTCCCAGTGGTTTTAGTTGTGATACCCAATATATGTGGTTTGATTACGAGTCTTGACAGGGTTATTTATATCCCACAATAGTTCTATGTGTGATACCCTATCTGAGTGTTATGATCTACATAATTCTATATTGGGTTCATGGTGTCTCCCAACAGTCCTGGGAGTGATCCCCTATCTACATGTTGAGATATTATGAGTTCTAGTAGGGTTCTTAGAGTCCACCATGATATATTTGTGGAATAAAATATCTAATTATCGAGATCCACTAGGTTTTAGCATGAATTTCTTCATGTAAGTACCCTACTTGAATGTTCTCTTAGATGACTTCCATAAGGAATGTTTAGGATTGTGGAGCGAGTACTCTCGAATAAGCAATACCTTTGAGACTTGAGTAGAATCCTTTATATGGATATAAGTTTGATACCTATAAGATACTTGGAGTCTATGATGAGTATATATATAATATTTTGGGAGTCCTTGTAGTTATGTCACATATGTTGTTTGACATACTCTGTGGTGATGAGCTGACATGTCATGTATAGACAAGCTATGGAGATAAAGATTCTTGTTATCTCTTGATAGGGTTTCCTATACCCTCTGGATAGGGGCCGAGTGGAAAATTTCCATTCAATTTCTCCTTTTTTATTTGGGGTTTTTAGGGATCCTACTAGGAATTGTTATACTCACCCCTATATGGGATCTACCTGCAATGTTATGTCTTATGAAGATGATAAGAATTTTTATGGAGTCCTATGATGACTAGGAGCATGAAGAGAATAGGGAGATAGACAAATGAAGGTGTGTATTGGTGGTTTGATTGTAAAGATGTCCCCTCATTTTGAGTAGGTTGAACACTTTTATCAGTTTTTGGTGGGACTGTATTTTTCCATTTATTCTATCTAGTACTTCTATTATGTTATAATTATGGGATAGATATATGCATGAATCTAATATTAGTTTTTTATTATCTCAACATTGTTTCATGGATATGGATGTGTGTGTGTGTGTAGGTATCATATGATAAATACATCCTTGTGCATGATACGACTACTTGATACGAGTCCCCATCCCTTAGAATATTAGTGGATGGCTTGGGATTGTTGCACTCAGCTTATTGCTGGCCAGGTGGGCCCTGGTGGGTTAGGTGATGACAGAGTAGTATCAAATAGGGTTAGTTATACCTTAGGATTCGAGTTAGGATTTTCTAGATGTGATATTTGGTTTTGGATTTATAGTTACAGTGTTAAATTTTTATGAATTCGGATTTTAGGATAGAGATTCTAGTGTTGGTGTAGCTGCCAACATATCCATTCAATAGGACTTTGATAACCTGCTTATTGAATAGGTACATGTAGACATTTATTGCAAGAAAACATTTATACATGCATCACATATGACTGGGTTGTGGGTTCTATGTCCTTCTTGAGTTAGCTCCCCAGATATACTCTTTGAATGTAGTGTATCATGATTATTTTTGGATTCCTACATGATTTATTTCAGTTGGGATACCATGACAGGAGCGTTTGGATGATCCTTCCAGTGATGAGGCTTCAGTGTAGGGGTTTTCATAGGAGTTGGTACCTCTGGGAGGTTTTCTAGTAGAACTACCACCCACCGAGCATCGGGTTGTACTAAAAGTACTAGTGAAGGATTTTCACAGGCTAAGTGCACTCTAGGAGATTAATAAGAATCATTATCTTAGATTATATAGTGATTTAGACCCTCAGGAAGTAGAGGAATGTCTTGAGGTAGTTTTTTATGTTTTTCGCTTTGTTAGGAAATCTCCCGATGAGATGGTGGTCCTAGCAGCAAGCCTTTTCCATAGATATTTTGGGAAATGGTGGAGTCTGGTGGCTTTGAAACATGATAGAATGATGAAAACTTGGATAGAGTTTGAGTGTATCTTTAACAAAGAGTTATATATACACACATTTCAATCATTTTGTTTCAAGGAGCTTCTAAAATTTCAACAACATAGCATGACCATGACTAAGTATTCGGTGAGGTTCACCAATCTCTTGTGATACTATATAGATATGGGCTAGGAACAATTTTTCAGATCATGGACCTTTTATTAGGGTGTACACTAGGACATCATGGATTGAGTGATATCTATTTTTATTCACACCTATACTGGAGTGCTTGAGTGGGCATTGATAGTGGGGAGATTCCTTGTAGAGAAGACACCGATAGTTGGTGCTGGTAGTGGGTACCCAGGAGCTGAGACCTCAACAGCTGGTAGACGATGTCTGGTTTAGGGATCTAGACATATGAGATGCTTCAGGAGATAGTCCCAGGATTGAGGGTTTTCAATTCATGGCTCTCAGAATGGATCTCGTCTATCGAGAGAGAGGTTGTGTTTCTCTTGCAATGGATGGGGACATCTCACATGATATTTTACGACTCACCATGCAACTGATTGAGAGATGGTTGATGGACCACTTAGGTAGAGACTATGGTAAGAGAAAGGTCTACATGATTAAATATGTGGAATATGTGAGGGGAGAGTAGCAGGTGGTGGTATAAATTTTGATTTGTTGCCACCCCCACCCCCAGGTGGTCCATGATAGGATTAGGGAGCTAGAGGATAGGGGTTAGGAAAACTACATGCCATGGTGAACTATGACCCCAAGGATTTTATGATTATTATAAATATGATATATGTATTTTATACTTAATCTTTAGTACTGTATAATAGAGGTATGATCCACCATTTTTCTTTCCAATTCTTGTTCAAAGCTTTTTCAAGGTGGCATAGGGTGTTAGTGGAGCCCTATTTTGGTATTGTTTGACATAGCATCAGAATCAAAAGAAAGAGGGATGCTTACCCCATCGAGACACATTCTTATGACATGATTCAAAACCCTATGGATGAGTCAGTGCCTCCTAAAGTATATAGGGTCAAGGTATGATGGGAGAGTTCTTTTGACTTATGTGTTTAGGGTAGTTAAGGTGTAATTAGGTGTTAGAGTAAGCCCTGGTTCTGGTGAATAGGCAGGTAGGGGAAATGATGAGCTATAGGTAGACGGGGTTCTAGCTAGTAGGAATGAGTATCATTCAAGGTACAACATGTGAATTTACTACCCCATATGTAGTTTATCACAAAGTCATGGTCCATATTTACCTGAGAATATCTCCTATTATAAGCCTAGCGATACCAGTGGAGTCCATTTTAGCTCATCCCTAATGATTGGAGGCTCCATCATATAGTATTAGAGGTCAAGAATTACTATATATGGTATGAACCAACTCTAGAGGAGAGATCCTCACATTGAATCTTTCTGTAGTGATAGAGAGACCCTATGATGTTTTCCTCAGTTTATATTGGTTACCCACCATTCTTACTCAGTTGGTTTCCATCGATGGGTGTGGAAGTGTTTCCTTATTTTTTTACATAGTTTTACTCCTTTGAGGAGGAGTAATACCAGGTATATTAGGATGAAATAATTCATGAGAGAATATAACAGACTTATTATCAGTTGGTTAATATGAACCATGGAGTAGTAGATGCTATGATATTTTAGTTTCCTGTAGTGGTGGAAGAGTGTGAGGATTTCCTTCCTGAGGGTGTGCTGGGATTACCTCCACACTGAGGTTTAGAATTCTAAATTGAATGGAACCCATGTACTACCCCAATATTTTCTCCAACATATTGGATGGATCCTATAGAGCTTCGTGAAATGAGGTGTAGTTGGAATTTTTCAGAAGGAGGGCTTAGTAAGACCCAATGGGATCACTTGGGTAACCCTCTGTTGTTTACCAAGGAGGTGGATGAGAGACTTGTGAACTGATTCCTACAACCCATTTTGGATTGGTTCATGGTAGTATTCATCATTGTAACTCTTGTGTGCTCGATGTTAGAGTTTCATGAGAGAAACTTGAGGATAAATTATAGACATTCTCTAAGATTACCATCTTCTTGAGGAGATATCATAGAGTAATTTATGGAATCAAGAGTCCAGTTATTGTGATATGTCTCCTCAGACATGGGTGATAGTGGACCCAATAGAGGTTGAAGCCATGATATATTTAGAGACACCTAAGGGAGTGGTTATAGAATCACATGATCACAACGAGGGTTTTTTCACTGTTGTTGAGAGAGGTATTAGAGCAGATAAATTCTTTGAAGTGATCCATTGTGGATGAGGATGGTGCAACATATCTCCATTCTATGGTTGTTTTCCCTCCACTTTTATAGTGAGTCAAATGGGAACAAATTAGGGATATTTTTTCGAGGTCTCATGTGACTAGATATCCACAAGAAATTTTTTTGATGGATTTTCTGAAGGTGGGGATCATGTCATACTCATGTAGATGGATAATGACAACAGTTACACTATTAGAAGAGGAACTAAGGAGGTTTATTTACCTCAATAGTAAATCTATGATATTTTTGGTTGTACTAAGATCCTTTAGAAATGGTTTGGGTGGTCAAGGATGTGGTAGCTTGTGGGTAAGTTTATATCTTGACGTCTCACCTATCTTTAGGTGGGGGCCAAGGTAATCCGATGGTAGTGGAAAGGGGGTGGAAACTTTTTGGATTTCAGGATGAGGTTTCCACAAACAGTGATAGGTCATGACACTATATGAGTGATTTTGGACTATCTCATTAGGTTTTCCCACTCCCTAAACATTTGAGAGAAGATCATAGTGGAGTTTTGGGATGCCTGTGAGTGTTGGAGGTAGTACAATTTCATGGAATTACCTCGATGATCTTTTCTAACCATGGTGTTCACATCATGAAATTATTATGAATAGAATATAGGGGTATTTTGGCACTCAGTTATAATTGATTATAGTATTTTCCCCTATGAAAATGACCAAGTAAAACAGATCGTTCAGGTTTTCATGTTGTATTGGTGCAGTTATCACTCCACCCTCAACATAGTTTCTTTGGAGGCCATGTTTGGGAAAATCTACAGGTAACTGCTGTACTAGTCGGAGCTAGAGGGATATAGAACTTTTGGGCCTAGTGTTGGTTCTAACAATGCTTTTGAGGGATCAGTTCATCCAAGGGTGTATATGGACTATTTGGACACGTCCGGAGTCCCCTATGGACTGACGATGGTGGCCTTTGGAGTTCAATGAGGAGATCCAATGTTCTAGGATGTCACACCTTGTTGATGATTATAAAGAGTTATCTAGGTTTTAATTCTATCAATGAGGTTTTTAGACCCTTCATCTAGTTATTATATGAATTAGCTAGGTGGAATACCACTAGTCCTTATGAACATAGTTACACTGGGTACTTGGTGTTTTTTATGTGTTGCAGTTGTGGAGACATGTGCATGACTCATTACACGATATTGACTCGGATGAGCTGGGTGTTTGGTGCGGAGTTAGATTTTTAAAGTACTCTATGATGTTTGGGAACTAACTAGAGAAGACCCTTTGTGGGAATGTGGATCCCAATGGTGTGTGGTTATTGATAGCACAAAAACCCTCTAGAGAGATCGTTCACATGGGAGACTCGGTAGTGATATTAGCAACCTCATTTGTGCATAGGATTTTACTTTTCAAGATGAAAACCCATCAAGGTGGGTAGAGGGTAATGAATTTGGTTTTTTTTCAATGTAATACTTTGGAATATTTCTAAGAATATTTCCAAATCTAGGTGAAAAGTCAGCACAGAATTCCATGGACCAGAGTTACTCGGTGTGGTGAAATTAAAAATATAAAATATTTTATACCGCATGCACACAATTTTTTATAAAAGTGTGTAGTATCTCTCAAAAAGAGTGCAAATAAGAAATTATAGATTACAGTTGAGTTTGTAACTTGATATTTACCCTAGTTATGACATACTTTTTTTGGCATTAGATGCCCAGTTGGAGGTGACCGTGGGTGGGGTATTAAATATCAAAGGTTTATTAATTAGATTTTAATTAATTAATAAACCCAAACCCCTCCCCCTTTTGGATTATATCGTATGTGAGAGGAGGGGTGTTTTTTCTCCGATGGAGACTAAAATACTAACAGAGGGAGAGAGAGATGAGAGGATCTATCATACTCCATTCTTGATGGCGATCTACACCAGATCGAGCCATAGTAGGTTCTAGGTGTCGTGTTGGACCCGAATCGTTGAATTTTTTCCATGGGTTAGGAATATTTATGATCTTTATATCCCAATCCCTATATATGTGTTGTTTTAATGTTTTAGATCCCTTATACATTTGATATATATCCGTTGAGGTTTGATATGTTGGAATTTGGTAAAAATTTAGAGTTTCAAGAGGCTTATAGGGATTTCCCATTTGGAAATCCCAATAACACAATGTGAAGTTAAGGAGAATACACCATGTGTTCTTCCCATTTGGGAAGATAGAGTTTTGAAAACTACAAGCTATGTATTGGGGGTACATGATGTGTAGTGGGACATAACAAAGTAGCTGAGGACATAGACAGGCACGCCATACAAGGGGACCTAACCATGTGGAAGTACACGGCTATAACCAGGTGTACACGGGTCAAATGACACAACCGGGTACACGAGCACGAGCCGGGGTACATGGGAATGAGATTTTATACATGAAAATTTCAAAGGACATGGGGTTAGGCTGTGACAACATGTACACTCCATGTATGTTTACATGGCCATCTAGGTCATGTGTGGGTAACGATACATGCCTAGGTGATATGTTGGGGTTACATACCTTGTAACCCCTTGTACACACCATGTACAATCTTACACACAAATTACCATGAGGGGACATAGGTAGGGGTTGGACTTGATGTAATCACCATGTACCCTAGGAGGACATACTGTGTACTCCCATAGAGACTTTTTTCTTGTTCATATCCTTCTTCTAGACTCAGATGGAGGTATGTGAATAGCCTATCCCGAGTGTTTCTCATTTTAGAACACGACGGTGGCCTTTTTTTGGCATCATAGATGTGAAACAAGGTGAATCTAGTGAAATTATTCTTTCAGAGATGCATAGATCAGTTCCAGGTGGGTGAAATTCCTTGGTCCATTCCTCTGAGGGCACAATGTGGAATTATGACTTGAGAAAAGGGTTGTGATTCCCTTTATGGGATTAGTTCAAATAGATTTTTTGTATCCCTCTAGGAATCCTAATGTGGGATGTTCTATCATATCATATTCTCTAGGTTGGGTTTGTGGTATTATCATGAATAGAATGTACGGGCATAGATCCCCTACTTAGAGGGTTGCCCCAGATTGGGTTTTCAGTATCTCCAAATGGTATTGTGTGTGATCCCTGACATGTGTGATGTGATTATGAGTCTCAGTATGTTTTTTGGTGTCCCATAATAGTTTTGGGTGTGATCCCCTATTTGAGCATTATGATCTCAAAAGTTTTATATCTGGTTCATGGTATCCCTCAGTGGTCCTAGGAGTGATCCCCTATCTGTGTGTTGACATCTTATGAGTTCTAGTAGGGTTCATAGAGTCCCCTTGAGACATGGATGGAATAACCTATCTAAGTATCAAGATCTATTGTGTTCTATAATGACTTTATTCATTGAAAGATCCGATGACCATGTTCTCTCAGGTGAGTTCCATCAGGGATGGAGAGACTAATGGAGTAAGTACACCTTGATGATCGATACCTTTGGGTCTTGAGTAGAATCCTGTGGATGGCTATAAGGTTGAGATCTATAAGATACTTGGAGTCTATGATGTTTATATCTAGGTTGTTCTGGGAGTCCTTGGGGTTATGTTACATATCTTATTTGACACACCATGTAGTGATGAGCTGACTAGTCATGTATAGCTGAACTATGGAGATGGAGATTCCTATTATCTCTTGCTAGATTTTTCTGTACCCTCAGGCTATGGGTCGAGAATACTATTGCCTTTAATTTTTTCCCTTTTATTTTGGGGTTTTATGGTTCATAATGGGTATTTTTTATACTCACCCTTTCAGGGTCTATGCTTGCGCATATCATGTATTATACAAATGACATACCTTTTTACGGAGTCTTAAGTGGACCATGATTAGGTAGAACATAGTGAGCTAGACAGGCCAAGGTTTGTACCAGTGGTTTCATTTGACAATGATTCCATCATTATAATCATATTGGATACTTTTATTAGTTTTTGGTTGGATTGTATTTTTTCCTTTATACTTTCTATTACTTTTTCTATACTCTAATTGTGGGATAGATGCATGTATTCATTTGACATTAGTTGTATTATGATCTCTTCACTATTTCATGAAGATGGATGTGTGTTCAAGTATATATGTACCGTAGGATAAGGCCTCCCATGTGTATGATATGCCTATTTGGTTATGGATTCTATGCCATGGCCTTTTGAATGTGGGCTTGGGGTAGTCACACTTGACTTATCACCATCCATGCGGGCCCTTGTGGGTCAGTTCGAGACATGTGAAAACTTACAAAAATTGAAATATTAAATTTGATGTTTGTCCCCATAGAGTGAAGTGAATATATATGTATTTTTCACTATTATTTATGTAAAGGGGAAATTTATTTGAGGGTGTTTGGAGGTGTAGGTTAGTTTATTATTAATTGATATGATTATATATTATTATGTGACAATTTTTTGACTCACATCCACTTTTAATTGTAATGGGAAATCTTGGGAATTTAGGTTGGAATTCTAGGCACACATATTGAACTAGTTTATCAACACACTCAAAATAGTGGCCCAAATTATGATTATGATCTTCTTGGGGGGTTTTTACCCTTGATTATTCCAAGAAGGGTAATACTAAGTTTCAGGAAAAGTTGTTTTAAATCTAGTTCTAGTATATATTAGTTCTATTATAGTTTTATCATAGATTTTCCATAGGTATCCTAGGGTCCAATGATGATTCTTGTGATTTTGATGTATTCAAATTTATGGTTTCATGATATTGTATCTTTTATTTTGTAAAAAATTAGTTTATTTTAAAATCAATTTTCCCTCCATCATAAATTGTTTCTTTTTAAGATGGAATAAACAATTGTTTCACTTAGAAAATATATATGTTTTAATATGAAAAGGTGTTTTTAAAGTAAATTAAATTTCTAATCATTTCCATAGAAAATGTAAAACCCACTTAATATATGTACTTTTAAACTAGTACGAGATGTATTTATTTTTAAAGGTTATGCATGGGGTGTGGGAAGGATACCTACTAGGAATATTTTTATCACACCCACCATCTTATAGATTTAGTATTTTTTTCATGGACATAAAGGTTGGTTATCAAATTTTATATAGTCTCTTTGGAAGCGAAAAGTGAGGATAATTTTCTCTCACATGTAGATAGATAGTTGTAGTCTCTCATTATTTTATTCAATTTTGGGTATCTTCGATGTATCAATCACTTCAGCTTTCTTCTTCAGTTTCTTTACCTTGTATTCACTCATAATATGGTTTGAATTTATATGGTATTATTATTTTTTGAATTTATTTATTGTCATTTGGTTTTATATTTATTCATGGGATTTATTTTTCTTATGTATTGTTTGTTTTTTCTAAATTTTTAAACTAATTATTTATATAGCATGTCACTCTGAGGTACAGAATGGTCATAACTAATTTTAGGGTGGAATTAATTTGTTTATTATTGATTAATCATGTAAAATAGTTAATAATAGTGTGTAATTTTATGCCTATAACTAGTTTCCATCTCATGGGGATTGGGAATTCTCTTTGGGCCACATAAAAGGTTGACTCAGGTACCCAGGCCCGGGAAAACCTAGGAAGGTTCATGAAAAAATGGTATCAGAGCCCTATTATTATTTGGGGAGTTATAGTAGATAGGAGATTATATTTTCATAACATAAGAGGTAGTTCATGAGTAGGTTACTGATCAACACCACACGTGATGAATTTTTTTTTTAAAAAAAAATTGGGGGTGTGGCCTCTTTTTGGTTTGTATTGAGGGTTTATAAGTTATTTTGATACATTGTTTTTTTGGATGTTAAATTTTGGTAGAGACCTAGTGTCGTTCGGTTACTATTAATGGATTAGAAACCCATGCACATATTATGTGGACTAATCTAGGTATATTTCAGTGTAATTTACAAGGTTAGTGTATGATTTTCGAGACCATGTTTCTAGGCGGTGCACAGTTGCGAGTTTTCTTGATTTTTGAAATTTTTATCTCTTGATAAATTTCAAGTTACCATATTATCATATGTGATTGATTTATGATGGTTTGAACTATTTTAATGGGTTATTGATATTATTTTTGGTAAAATTATATTATAAAAATTTTCTTAAAAGAGGTCCATGACATGACCCAACCCACTGTGGCCTCGCCCACATCAAAAGTTGGTTGATAATGCCACCCCAAGCCCACCTCTAATATACCAGATGTTGGTGACTAGAATTGAGTAATAATATCTTAAAATACGAGAGACATTATCCTAAACCAACATGAAATAAATATATATCTCCAAATACACAAGATAACCAAAATACCAGAATGATATTTTTAAATGATAAGATAAACTATACATAATTAATTCTTAAGAAAACAAGTACTAGAACATCCCAAAAGGTAAATAAAAGGGATATAGTACATGTGATAAGCCTTAAAAAACATAGAATTAGAATCTCCTCTATATTTAACATGTATACTTGTATCACACACTAGCTATAATGGTCACCACCACTATCTCAAATCACCATTCTCCATAATGTATCACCAAGCATAATTAGGAATGAGCTCAAAATAAGCCCCACTAGCTCCACACCTACCCAGAACACCTTCGAACCTATGAATAATTTTTATATACATAGAATGTGTAGGGATAAGGTTCATGTATGGGTGAGTATAAACATACCTATTAGGATGCCTAAAAACAAAAAATGAGAGTGAAAAATAACAAGACAACTCAACTTATGGTATGATAGGTATCTAAGAGGATGAAAAAGAGGGAAATTAGAACACCATGTTAACTCAAAGATCCTTGTACTAAAGAGTAAGAAGATGAAATGAAAATAAAGGATAATCTAGATATGATTTAAAAATATAAACCTAAAGGATGAAAGAAAGGTCCTAATCATCTCTAATTAAATATTCTTTGGTTATACCCCATAATAAAATAATAAATATCAGATTACCGAATGATCCAAGAAGCTTGGAGTTGATAACCAAATACATGACACATCTTAAAGGTAATATAGAGGTGTTAAGGGGGTTACATTCACAAATAAGTCTGAACAAATTAGCTTTTCCAACCACCAAATCACTACCATAACCTTCGAATGGGAGCCTACTCAGTGCTAAAGCATACACACTAGAAAATAGGTAAGAAACTTTAAGCCCAAATTTACTCATAGAATAACTCAAGTATATAAAGGGAATCTCATCCTTCATAATTATCTATTAGAGAAAGATCACTAAAAAGACTGTGAATCTGATGAATCAATAATAATAAATTCTTCATAACCTTTCAAAGAACATCAGTGGAGGATTTAAAACCTTATAGGAAAAACCTCATTCAAAAACTACTCATTGTAGAAAATGGATATCACACCTCATAAAATTAGGGGGATACCTAACCCTACCAAAATATGAGATAAATGATATTATGACTCTCTGGATGAGGAAGATACTTGAAACTATATTTGAAGAAAAACATACAGATACAAGATCTCATACCCTAAGCACAAGGTAGGATGTTGAACCTTACTTCAACGTTAAGATAAAGGATCTCATGCCCCTGGTATATAAGGGAGATACTGAAGAATAATTATTATATTTATATAGATGATATTATTCACAATCAAATTATGGAGATACAAAAGACATATATTTTAAAGTGAAATTCTATAAATTACATCTCAATTGTTTCTATCAATAATAGCTTACTCGAACCACCTCGTGCCACAACTCAAATATTGAAGACAAGTACACCAGTGCATTCTACATGAAAAATAACTCAAGATAGACTAATCACACATTCAAAATTGAGTCTCAATCCTGAAGATACGAAGAGACATAGATTCTAGGAATGTACATGGTGTATCCTATGAGAGTACATTATATGTATCCCTTAATTATCTTTTTCCCATGTTCCTCCTCACTACATGGGATGTAAGGCTTCATGACACTATGTGTGTACCTATTTGGGTAGTCGTAATGTATCCCAGTACATGGATCACTACTGGTCCTAGTGCATATGGTGTATGTATCTATCTACATGAAATGTAACATTCATGAGGGAACTCGATGAGCAGTGTTGAACAACTTATTTATGTAGTTTAGGAGTACATGATGTGCTCCATAGACACTTGACATGTGGTATTTAGTGAAGACATGGGAATATACCACTTCCCTATCCATGTCACACACCACACATGTTGCACACATCTAAATGATTTATATTTCTATTCTATATGATGTGTGATCCTTATAGATGCCTGAAACTCTATCTCAACACCCAACAAAATACATGGTGGGAATTTTTCTGAATTATATGTCATATAGTTAGGTTTCTTCATCGAGACTCTGTATATTCTATTAATTTTTTACTGTCATCATGTGAAATCACCTATTACCTTTCCACCTCACCATCCACCATTTTCTAGGACTTTTGGGGTCTTACCCGATGAAAAATCTATCACTATTCTTGATTTCCAAAAAATCCGACTTGTTCCCATCATATACAAACCTCATAGAACCACATGGGTTCATTAATCATAGTTTTCATGCCTGGATTGCACATAGTCGGTGTCGTACATCACCTACTCATTCCTCTATTCATTATAAATCCAAACCACCAGCCCCAATGATAACTGGCGGTGATCGTTCATTGCATGAGAGGGGGTAAATAGAGAGTAGTGACTGATGTGAATACTGACCACCCAATAAATAACTCAAATAAAAACATAGGATGTGAGGAAAAAAGGAATTATTAAGAGGTATGGTAACATAGAGAATCAAATATCACTAATACAAAGGATCAAGATGGAATACGATCTAAAAATTATTACACTAATAAATTATGAAGGGGAACCATGTCAAAAATATATATCAGTTTATAATAATCAATATGACATATATGATTTCTTATAGTTAGATTAAATAGAAATATAACATGATAAATGAGGCATAAACTCAATGAATAAACCCTACCTAATAAAACAATGAATATCTCTTTAATTTCATTATCAAAAGCACACAATAAGTTCATCTTTGTCTCTACATATCTAATCTCAATCCTCTAATACATCGTATCTACCATTATCCCACTCTCCATCCCATCTCTATCTCTAGGATTCATGTAATTAACAATGACTAACCCTATAGAAAACCTATAATGGGGTTTAAATAGAGGGTTTTCTTGGGTTTCACTACCATTAAACCAAATTATTAATTAATTGAATTATCTAATTATGCCACTTGAGGCAACAAACACTCAAGAAGCCTGATTTAAAAAAAAGATAATACTGCCCCTAGGGTAAAAACCTTATTCCAGATCCAATCACAGTATTAGTATCCTCATATGGTAGGAGATATAAATATTTCATCAAAAACACATGCATAGGATATAAAAACAATATAATATTTTTACTATATTATTATCTGAAATCCATGAAAATAACATTTCCATGCTAGGTTTTCCCATGTGTAAACTCCATATTCTGAAATCGATGGAACAATAATTTTTTTAGGTCATCTAATTGGTTAAAATTACTCTTTTACCCCTAGGAAGGCCTCAAGAATTTGAAGACTCAATAATTGAACTATGTTTTAACTTGAAAAAACTTATCCTACCCACAATAAACCATTTTCATTATTTAAAAGGAAAAAACTAGAGAAACACAAAAATAGATCTCATATAACAAACTCGCATAGTAAACTACACACCATCGTTTATGCTTTTTGTGTCTGTAGAGGTTCAGTCTCTAAGAAAAATTGGTAAACCACTATGCAAGAAGAAAAAAAATACTACTTTAATCACAAATATCTTGGATCTGGAACATTTTGAAATGATAATGAAGAAAAAACCTGCACCCACCCTAGGTGAGTCTTGCTTAACCTCTAGACCAAAAATCTATTCCGATTTAAGATTCATCCCACAATAAGGGATGAAATCCAAAAACCTAAAAAAATTATTTGTGAAGGATTTTTTAACAAGGATAACTTTGGTGGGAACACCTCACTCCCCACATTTAATGTGAATTCTAGATAGAAATTTCAAGATAGAAGTCAATCTACAACACACATTAACATTTATCACCTTACTAGATTCTATGACAACATCAGGAAAGATGAAAGGGCATAAATTTTTTGGAATCCATATATGCTGTTATTCCCTCAAATTCTAACTAGACATAATGCCTATTTTTCTTAACTTATAACATAAGATCATCACAAACTTTTTATTACTCCTTGAAACAAAAATATATGGGAATTTCTCTTTGATATCACGGTCTGCAACCAAATTCCAGAACTATTGAAGATATCTCGGCTAGGTTATCGTCACTCATTAAAGAAAGATATTGACGATCACCTCATGCAAAACACCAACCCCATTATTATTCTTAACAACAAAACACAACTTTCTAGGTGGACCAACCCTCCACAATCCGAAGTGAATGGGTAAGACCATTTAAATAACCCTACTCTTTCGGTTCCAGACCTCAAGAATCAACCTAATCGAGTGACCAACACCCACAAAATTCTGAAAAACTTCCTCCCCATCACATAATAAGGTTTTTGATGATATGGTTACACCCATATAAATCCATTAGTCACACTGGACTGAATTTTGATCTTTACCAAAGCTATATCTTCCCAGAAAGACCATCATGATATTTAATGAAAGCTTCAAGAGAAGAGAACTATCTACCTAGGAGAGTGGGTGACATGCTTTTCACCTTTTGGAAAGGCCTTATTAGTCTAATACCTGAGAAAATATGGTTAAAAAGGATTATTAAGTTGATATCACCACCATAGAATCCTTCACAAATAGGAAAAATGTGAGGCCATTACTGTTTACCGAAGGAGTGCTACATCTCCTCTTTCAAATAGAATAGATTCCCTGATGATAACTACTAACATAATTCCACCATTACTTGAACACAGATTGCACTTCTAGAAAGAACTAACCACTATGTTATGTTTGTTATACTCTAATCTTTTCAGTCATCATGACCCCATTTCATGAACCCCAATTACACTCCATAAATCTAGGTCTCACAAATTGATACCCATATGTCTGATAGGTTCTTCCATGAATTGTCTTATGGAGATATTTTGTTCAATACACCCATAACTCCATAATGACACTCATCATCCATGGAATGCAGGAAGATGTATACACTAGACTCACATCAGGGTTCAACCAAGGGTCACCCTTTCGAATCATCTACACATTCCTCAACATACACTAGAAGAGAATTTCTTTTCTAGACACATCAAACGTAATGCCACTATTGGATCCCTCTAAACGAATGTCAATTTGAATAAGTGATGAAAATAAATAAATGAAAAGGTCAATTTTGATATAAATTCATTCATAATAAAGGTCTCATTCCTAGATTGTGGGATACATTAATGGTCATACAACTTGGTCATGCCATTGCATAATGGTTCCAACATCATGAGTGACCCCTATGATATGTGGTCAGCTGACTCTAGTAGGTTTATGTGATGATATCAGAAAGGATATCCATAAAAAATGAATTTATATTCATTTATGGTCTTGTGTCCCTCCCACGATATGAAATCTCATAATCCATACAAATTAATTTGTTCATCATGGGAATAAGGTGGTCAATAGTAAAAAATCCTACACTCTATCATGATCATGGGACACACTGGGGACATGATTTAAGACATGAAATCTTAGCCACATGGATTGCACGAAATCATACTGACTTATGCAAGTGTCTTAAACCACCTCAAACCCATGTATGTAGCTCACCTACCTTATTAATTTGTGCATATATAGGAAACCAACACCAATAAAAACCCTATGTTCCATTAAAAAAAGGACACGAGAGACAAAGGAATGGAATTCAAAGAAGTGAGAGTGATATAAAAACACTCTCACTTAGAAGTTTCATAGGTGATAATTTCATAAAATTATGTATAATAATCCTAAAAGTAATACATGTAACATACCATGAAAGAGTCGACTATGAAGTGATTCATAAAAAGGATTGGTTTCATATCCCATATATACAATCAAATAGACCTCTTCTGTTCATGAAACTATGTATCCTATCCACACGTTTTCTTATCCCTCTAACATACATGAGATTGCATAACCCCTATCCATCACATGATTACTTGGCCTCCATTATATTATAAAATCAGCTAACCGTATAATTATTATGCGACCTCTGGATTATAACCAGTCACACCTTCATGCAACCACATCTAGTTATAAGGATTCCTAATCGCACGATCCCATTTCTTTCACACACTCACTTTACCCCCACATTCCATGCGATTTCTTAACCCTCTTGGGAATATAAAACCTCTTTGGACCTATCTTATTCCATTTTTTGGGATCCCTAGATAATTATATCATCTCAAACTCTTTACTCACCTGTCCATATTACTTGTGAGCCATCCCAAAATTTTCTAGATCGCAAGGACATATTCACCGTGAGTTTAATTTCAATTCCATGACTACCAATGGGCTAGGAGAAAATTATATCATGAAGCTCAAGTGTAATCCCCACACAATATTCATATGAACTACATGGAATTTTATTCCCATTATAAATAGGATACATAGGATACCTTTGCAAGGATTGATCCCCATATATAATATCATCATTTTCTCCAATATATTTCCATATCCCAACTTTTTCCAACGACCATATTACCTATAGAGACCATAATTTCTTCCATATATCATCCAATTTCTACATTTCTATATACCTTGTGGAAATTCATATCTAAACCATTTGCCAATAAACTACATGGGTAATGTCCTTGTTGCATGATGCTAAACTACAAAGAATCAGAACTATGAGGGACCTGATTTATGTTATCAACCAGATATGTATGATACCACTCTGGGGTTCAATCCCAATATCCATATCATCATACATCATCTTGTAATAAGGATATAGTCTATGTACATAAAACCTAATAACCCATATCTCCATGATTCCATGCCCCTTACTTACAAGTCCATACTCCTTATAGGAAATCATATTATCCCTATTGATATATAACCCAAAAAACGATATAAATTTCCTCCACCAGGCCATATTCCCACTATATTTATAGTGACACATGTTTGACTATACTCTTGATGGAGTTGCTTCATTTTCCATAGGGCCTTATCTCCCAGTAATCATATCCCCCCTCATTGGATCAAATTTCATTTGAGAATGAAATATTAACCGAGTATTTTTATAATGTAATCCCAATTGAATCCTTTATAGTCACCCTTCTCATGGTATGAACGTCATTACCGGATGATGTTAAATTGTATGGTACTTTCCTATCACATGAACTTAAACCTCACCATTCAAACTACATGGAATTTGATTCTTATCTTCATAGGATATGTAGTATGCCTATATAAGGATCGAGTAACCCATATATAACATTCAAATTCCCCCTATCTCTCTCTCACACACACATATATATTTCTCCATTTCATAATTGGAACTATATGGACTTTGATTCATTTTCATACATGATATGTAGGACACCTATTCAAGGTTTGATCCCCATAAATAATAAAAAAATGTCACCAGAATACATGAAACCTTGTAAAGAATATGGATAACCTCTAATACATATAGATGTGTTCCCATTCTCCTTCAATCATGATCTACCATTTTCATGAGGGTAACTATAGAATGAATAGTACTATTGGGAATGATTCATGAATAAATCTTAAATATATAAGATAGTCTTAGTGTAGGAAATAATCCCCCCTCAACAAGGTGTGGATGAGACAGATCTACCATCCTATGAATTTTATGTGTATTCAAGGAGATTTTGGTATGTACCAATGACCACCTTACCTTTGGAAATTAGGATCATTAATTAAATTAAATCGAATAGACATGGTTTAGGATCAAAATAAAAATGGTTAACCCGATGTGAATCTTACAATAAAAAATGTATAATTGTGAAATTCCATACAAAAAACGTAGTTGGGTAATATCACCATATTTGGATTCATGTTTCAAAAAAATAAAAAAAATAAAAAAAATAGAGAATCAAAATTTAATATTATAATCATAAAAATAGATGATCATGATAAAATAATAAAATTGTGTTTGTATTTGAGTAATATAATAACTCCCTTATCTGTGATGATACAATAATGGGTATCCTTGATTGTGTTTGTGTAATAAAAATCAAAATAACTCCCTTAAATCCTATAGAAATTGAACCAATAGAGAAAAATTTCTCACTTGTTACCACTCATGATATATCCACAACACCATCAACCAAACGAATTTTATTTCCTACATAGCCTCTTTATTGCTAGGTTGAAAATCATCTAATATGGGAATACCACCTAAGTGGTACCATCCCTACACCGGAAGTTTCACATGAAATCCCATATTTCCTAAGGATAAATGACAGAGAAAATATTTTCATAATAACTAATATGTTTTTAAATGATTTAATCCCTGACAATTAATTAATTTCATCTCATTTATATCATTTTCTGATTTTTGGTAAGTTTTGAGCATAAATGTCAAAATTGGTCAAATCTGGAAATTTACAGTTTTCAGAAATTTCTGTATTTCGGGCATAATTTTTACTCTTCTGAACCAAATTGAGTGATTAATTTTTTTTAAGTTTTATATATCTGTTTTCTACATAATTGTCTTATGTGACAAGATCCAATTTGAATGTCTACATGCCCAAAAAATTTCTATCAATGTGAAACGTTTTTCTAGATGGCAGAATAGACCATGACTAATTCAAAGAATCATATCTCGGCCAACCGACCATCTAATTTAGTGATTATAGATGGGTTATAAATATTACTATAAGTTTCAGAGGATAGAAAAATATCAGTCAAAAATTCATTAATTAAGTCCGCCAATGCAATGGTCGAAGAAGGGTTGGTGGAATAATGTTTGACGGCCTAAAAACGTATCTTCCATTTAGGCGGAAATAACTTCCTTGAAAAGACTCCAATTTCTATGATATTTTGTAGGAATATGTCCAACTCAATTCCCAACATTCTATAAGAAGGGACCTCGGCCTCATTCTGTAGAGAGAGGGCAGAACCGAAGCTATCATTCTGGAAAACAGATTCTGGAGGGGAAAATTCTGTTCTTTCTTTTCACTCATTTCTTATTATTATTTTTGTAATGCCTTAATCTTCCTCATAATTCTCAAATAACCTTAACATGGTGGGTTAAACTTATGAGGTTATTTGGGGAGGTAAGGTTTTATATTTGTAATGTTTTGAGTTCTTACATTTGATTGAATAAAATCTCTCTCTCTTCTGCGAAGTTGTTTTCAAATTCTAATAACATAATTTATTATCTTATGCGATCGTATTCGATTTTATAATATGTAATTATTTTTGCTTTGATGAATGATAATGTTTTTCCCTCCACTAGGTTCTGATCTATATTTGGTAGAATAATATCAGGGCTTAGTGGTTAAGTACTCGACGATCGTTAGTACGTGTGAGAGTTGTAATGCATATTCAATATTGTTTGGGATAAACAAGACCTGATTGGGAATTGCCAAAATCAATTGAGGGTATTCGCTGAAACACTTTCAAAAAAGTAAGGAGAGTAGACCAAAATAATATCTTGTTATTCTTTACTCTCACCAACACCATTTACCAAAAAAGTGAGAGGAAGTGATTGTGGAATCTTATTTTAATCAGCTTAGCAGAAGAGGATTGAATTAATCAGAACTATTCTAACATTTCAATTAGAAAACTGACCTCTACCTGATCACAAAAATTTATATAACTATTTAAATAACATGATTTTTCAATTTTATTTCAATCTTTTACCTAATTTCTACCTTTAGTTTCTTTTCAAAATCAATCATTAAAAAACAAACACCTCTTCATTATCTAATATTAAAGTGACAAACTTGATTTTTGAGCGCTCCTCTCTGGAGACAATCTAGGTTAACCACTATATTATATTTTATCTTAGTAAATAATTGTTTTTTCTACACCCCAAGATAGTTGTGTGTCAAAAATTTGTGCCGTTTCTAGGGAGGTAGTGCCACAATATAATAAAACATATCCAACACTTTTCAAAAAAAAAGTAATTAAAAATATTTTTCCAAAATGTTTTCAAATGATTATTTCTTTAATTCAAGGAAGAATTATCCACAAGATAAACAAGTAGATGAGGCTGGTTATAATATAGTTCAGATGCAAGAACTTCAAAAAGACATAGAACAACTAGAGAGAAAAGTATATCTAGCATTTGAATTTGTCTGTGCATTGATGGAGAAACCAGAACCTAGGAACGAACCTAAGGAGGCCAAGAAGGAAGAATTTACTACTGAGATATGTGTGGGAGATCAAGAACCATTAAAGGAAGGCACCGAAAAAGAATTGAAATTTAAAGAGAAGATGAGGGAGCTTTGCTACCTACCTCTATCTAGTGAAATTCAACTCCAAGATGAACTTTCCACTGAATAATCAATTGAAGTCGAGTCACTTAAGGGAGATAATATTCTTCTTAACTATTGTCATTATGATTGTATATAATCTGAATTGAGTATCACCTCTAATTGTGTTAAATTTTTATATTTCACTAACATATATGTTTACTTGAAGGCTGAGGAAGAAAAAGAATATGCACATCATAAGGAATATATGGAGCTCTCTAAACTTGTTGAACACTTATTAGAAGGTGTTCAAGAGGAGGTAAAAGTGGATTTTCCTAAGGAAAATGAGAAACAAGTTTCTTACTTTGGAAGGGAAGAATTTGATATTGATTCATCATGTTTTAATATTATTCATGTAGAATTTCACTCTGATTCTACCATTGACTGTTATTTTGATGTAGCATACTTTGAGAAACCACTGAAGAATGGTGATGAAGTTGTGAAAGTGGAGACCAAGAATGAGGACTCATTCATTGTCATACCCACACCATGCATGTTTTATCTCATTTTCATGGGGGTGGATTTGAAATAATATATCCATGTAGTCCTAAATAAAAAGGATGATGTGCATACTAGAAGGAAGAAGTGTTGGTGGTTAATATTAAAGAAACTCAACCCACCATCAGATTGGGGATAACCAACTGAACCGCCCATCTTGTGGCAGTCAAACCCAGGGCCCACATGTGGGATTAAACCATGCTCTATCATTCTTTTCTTACTCTATTTCTATTTTATTTTATTTTAATAAACTACTTATGTTATCTTCACTACACTAGGTTGTAGGTATTAATGTGTGCAACACTTAGGAGAATAACTCAATGTTGCACTACTAATAAGTCAGATTATACCTTTACTTTACACTTTATTGATTGTTGTGATTCAATTAAAATATATTATTACATGATAAATCAATTTTAATTCATTGTGGACACTGCATAATTTAAGTGCGGGGGAGGGAACCTTTGTAGTTTACTAACTTTAATTATTTGTTTGAAAAAAAGTGTGTTTTTTTAAAAAGGTTTTTTTTTCAATTTTTGTGTGTTTCTAAAAATTTTGAGCAGAAATGATTATCATTGTAATTTTTAAAACCCATTTCAATGAGTGAAACAATTTATTCCACGAAACTAAGCTTAAAGGAATGCTGAAAATGACTTTGTTTCAAGTTCAAATATTTAGGAATTTCCTGAAAAGTACTCTTAATTTTGAATATCATGCCACATCTCACTGTCCTTAAATTTGAAATCACTTACCTGTGAGGATTCTAAACCTAATTCTCATATTCTTTTCTTTCACCTCACTTCTTGAGAGAACAATACATTGATTGATTTAACCATAATTTGATTAATACTTGTTAAAACATGAGGGTTTTAGGTACTTATGTTTTAAATGATTGAGGCATTTATTTGATTTTAAATCCCCATTTTCATAAGAATCCTTTTTATAATGGCCCATATTGTACATTTAATCCTTTTAGCCCATAGAATCCATGAACAACCTGTTAGGTTAGACACATTACAAGCCAATTTTCCCTATCCAACATCCTCTTGAAGTGAAATTTAATGATCTAGCTGAACTTAAGTGTGGGGGGAGGTTAACTTGAGTTGTGCTACCTCATTTGAAGAGACTTTGGGTAGAAAATCAAATGATGAATAGATGTGCTTACTACTAAAAAAATCATTTTGTTGAATGTTGCTCCTTTTATAGAGCTTTCATGTATGTGAAATTGTGCCTTTATGGAGCTTCTACTGAAAAAAAGAATGGTGTGCCTATCTAGAGCTTTCAAGAAAAATCATGTTTGAGATAATTGAAAATTTTTCTATTGAAATGAAGAATGGTGTAAAATTTCACTTATTTTCATGCTGATGGATCTGATTTACTACTAATGGGATTGAGGAGGAGGTAATACTTGAGTAAAAATTAGAATAATGCAATTTTGCTTCAAAAAGAGCCAAGCCCTCCTTATTCAGCCTCAGAATTTTTCACATCTAAATCCTACCAATAGAAAGCCACAGAACAACCCTATAAAGTCCTCATGATAAAATCATGTCTTTGACTCACATCAGGTGTATATTTAGGAATTTATCAAACCTATGGTGACCCTTGCATGAGTATTGGATGAGAAAGACGTTGCTGAAAAATTAAAATTTATCTGATGAGTGAAAATGAAAGTGAGGTAAGTGTTTTATGTGCATGATAAGAGAAATGTATAAGAAATATATTGAATAATACAAAAATAAGAAAATGAAATAATGGATTTTTAGGAGGTATGATATCTTTTTTTTCATGGTATTAAATTGGTGGATCTCATGGATATGTGTTTTAAATTTACTATGATTTGATTTTGAGTTTTACTTGTCCAGGAGTCCAAGTGATAAGTGTGGTGGAATTGACAGAGATAATATTTTCATAATAATAAATATGTTTTCAAATGATTTAATCCCTACCAATTAATTAATTTCATCCTATTTATATCATTTTTTGATTTTTGGTAAGTTTTGATCTTAAATGTCAAAATTAGTCAAATCTGGAAATTTACAGTTTTCTGAACCTTCTGTATTTCGGGCATAACTTTTAATCTTGTTAACCAAATTGAGTGAATACTTTTCTTAGGTTGTATATGTATGTTTTATACATAATTTTATTATGTGACAAGATCCAATTCGAATGTCTACATGACCAAAAATTTCTATCAATGTGAAACGTTTTTCTAGATGGCAGAATGGACCATGACTCATTAAAAGAATCATATCTCGGACAACTGACCTCCAAATACATAGATTTCATCTGGGTTAGAAATATTACTAGAAGGGTAAGAGTAATTTTAAATATCAGTAATAAATTCATTCATTAAGGCCTCCAATTAATTGGTCAAAGAAGGGTTGGTGGAATAGTGTATGGCGGCCAAGAAAAGTCTCTTCCATTTAGGCGACCATAACTTCCTTGAAATGACTCCAATTTCTCTGATATTTTTTGGGAATATGAACAACTCCATTCCCAAAATTCTATAAGAAGGTACCTCGGCCCCATTAGGAAGATAGAGGGCAGAACTCAAGCTATCATTCTGGAGGATAGATTCTGGAGGATTTATTTTTGAGTTCTTCATTTCTATTTTGTTCTTCAAGTCCATAATTCCTTCTTCTTTCTTACATTTTATTGAATAAAATCTCTCTCTATTCCGTGAACTTGTTTTCAAATTCTAATAACAGAATTTATTATCTTATGCGATCGTATTCGATTTTATAATCTGTTATTATTTTTGCTTTGATGAATGATCATTTTTCTCCCCCACTAGGTTCTGATCTATATTTGATAAAATAATATTAGGGATTAGTGGTTAAGTACTAAAATATCATCAGTAAGTGTGATAGTTTTAATTCATATTAAATATTGTTTGGGATAAACAAGACCTGATTGAGAATTGCCTAAATCAATCGAGGGTATTCCCTGCAACACTTTCACATAAGGAAAGAGAGTAGACCAAAATAATATCTTGTTATGCTTTACTCTCACCAAAAACATTTACCAAAGAAGTGAGAGGAAGTGACTGTGGAATCTCATTTTAATCATCTTATAAGAAGAGGATTTAATTAATTGGAACTATTATAACATTTCAATTAGAAAACCGACCTCTACCTGATCACCCAATTTATATAACTATTTAAATCACATGATTTTTCAATTTGATTTCAATCTTTTACTTAATTGATACCTTTATTTTCTTTTCAAAATCAATAATTTCAAAACAAAAAACTCTTCATTTACTAAGTTAAAATATAATATAGTGGTTATCCTAGGTTGTCTCCAGAGAGGAGCGCTCAAAAATCAAGTTTTTCACTTTAATATTAGATAATGAAGAGGCGGTTGTTTTGAAATGATTGATTTTGAAAAGAAACTAAAGGTTGAAATTAAGTAAGAGATTCAAATCAAATTGAAAAATCATGTGATTTAAATAGTCATATAAATTGGGTTATTAGGAAGAGGTTGGTTTTCTAATTGAAATTTTATCATAGTTCCGATTAATTCAATCCTCTTCTACTAAGCTGATTAAAATGTGATTCCACAATCACTTCCTCTCACTTCTTTGGTAAATAGTTTTTTTGAGAGTAAAGCATAACAAGATATTATTTTGGTCTACTATCCTTCCTTTTGTGAAAGTTTTGCAGTGAATACCCTCGATCGATTTAGGCAATTCCCAATCGAGTCTTGTTTATCCCAAACAATCTTGAATATGCATTACAACTCTCACACGTAATGATGATCGTCGAGTACTTAACCACTATGACCTGATATTATTCTGTAAAATAAATATCAGAACCTATTTGGGGGAGAAAAATTATCATTCATCAAACAAAAAATAATAACATATTATAAAATCGAATATGATCGCATAAGATAGTAAATTCTATTATTAGAATTTGAAAACAACTTCGCAGAAGAGGGAGAGATTTTATTCAATCAAATGTAAGAACAAAAAACATTACAAATATAAAAACTTACCTCCCTAAATCACCTCATAAGTTTACCCCAACATGTTAAGGTTATTTTATATTGATGAGAAATATGAAGGAATTACAAAAATAAGAAGAATAAAAGAGTGAAAAGAAAGAACATAATTTTCCCCTCTAGAATCTGTCCTCCAGAATGATACCTTCGGTTCTTCCCTCTCTCTTCAGAATGAGCCCATGGTCCCTTATTATAGAATGTTGGAACTGAATTTTTCCATATTTCCATAAAATATAAGAAAAATTGGAGTTGTTTCAAGGAAGTTATGTCCGCCTAAATGGAAGAGACTTTTCCTGGCCGCCAAACACTATTCCACCAACCCTTCATTGACCATTTCATTGGAGGCCTTAATGAATGAATTTATTCTTGATATTTTTAGATCCTCTGACCATTATAGTAATATTTTGAACCCATCTAGAATCACTGAATTTATATATCGATTGGTCGAGATATAAATCTTTGAATGAGTTATGGTCCATTCTGCCATCCAGAAAAACGTTTCACATTGATAGAAATTTTTGGGCATGTAGAAATTAGAATTGGATCTTGTCACATAAAAAAATTATGTATAAAATAGAAATATACAACCTAAAAAAGGAATCACTCAATTTGGTTGACAAGAGTAAAAGTTATTCCTGAAATACAGAAGGTTCAGAAAACTGTAAATTTCTAGATTTGACCAATTTTGACATTTAAGCTCAAAACTTACCAAAAATCAGAAAATGATATAAATAAGATGAAATTAATTAATTGGAAAGTATTTAATCATTTAAAAAAAATAATTATTATAAAAATATTATCTCTTTCAATTCCTCACACTTATCCCTTTGACACCTGGACAAGTAAAACTCAAAATCAAATCATAGTAAATTTAAAACACATATCAATGAGATCCACCAATTTAATACCATGAAAAAAAGATATAATGCCTCCTAAAAAATCATTATTTCATGTTCTGAATTTTATATAATTCAATATATTTTTTATACATTTCTCCTCCCATGAACATAAAACACTTTCCTCACTTTCATTTTCTCTCATCACATAAATTTTAATTTTTCAGCAATATCTTTCTCATCCAATACTAATGCAAGGGTCACTATGGGTTTGATAAATTCATAAATATCCACCCAATGTGAGTCAAATACATATGTTTATCATGAGAGATTTACAGGTTTGTTCTATGTCTTTGGATTGATAGGATTTAGATGTTAAAAATTATGAGGCTGAATTAGGATGGCTTGGATCTTTTTGAAGCAAAACTGCATTATTATAATTTTTACTCAAGTATGATCTCCTCCTCAATCCCCTTAGTAGTAAATAAGCTCCATCAGCATGAAAATGAGTGAAATTTCACACCATTATTCATTTCAATAGCATTAGTTTCAATCATCTCAAACATGATTTTTCATGAAATCTCCAGATAGGCACAACTTTCTTTTTTTAGTAGAAGCTCAAGAAAGGCACAAATTCTCATACATGAAAGCTCTTGAAAAGGAACATCTTTCAAAAGAATGGTTTTTTTCAAAAATAAGAACATATCTTCAACATTTTATTTTCTACCCAAAGTCTCTTCAAATGAGGTAGCACAACTCAAGTCAACCTCCCCCCACACTTAAGTTCAACTAGATCATGCAATTTCACTTCAAGAGTAGGTTTGATAGGGAAAATTTGCTTGTAATGTGGCTAACCTAATAGGATGTTCATGGATTCTATGGGCTATAATGATTAAATGTACAAGGTGGTCCATTATAAAAAGGATTATTATGAAAAGTGGTCTTTAAAATCAAAGAAATGCCTCAATCATTTAAAACATAAGTACCTAAAACCATCAAGTTTTAACAGGAATTAATCAAATTTTGGTTAAATCAAGAATGATATCATTCTATTAAGAAGTGATGAGAAAGAAAATAATTTCAAAATTAGGTTCAGAAGCCTCACAGGTAAGTGATTTTAAATTTAAAGACAGTGAGATGTGGAATGAGATTCAAAATTCAGAGTACTTTTCATGAAATTCCTAAAGATTTGAACTCGAAACAAAGTAATTTTCAACATTCCTTTAAGCTTAGTTTCACAGAATAAATCGTTTCACTCATTGAAATGGGTTTTAGAAATTACAATGATAATAATATCTGCTCAAAAGTTTCAGAAACACACAAAAATTAAAAAAAACTTTTAACAAAAACACACACTTTTTTTAAACACAGTAAGATAAATAATTAAAATTACAAAACTACAATGGTTCCCTCCCCCACAATTAAATGATGAAGTGTCCACAATGATTTCAAATTTATTTAACATGTAAGAATATTTTTAATTGAATCACAACAATCAATAAAGTGTAAAGTAAAGGTACAATCTGACTTATTAGTAGTGTAACATTGAGTTATTCTTCTAAGTGCTGCAACCATTAAAATCGAAAACCTAGTGTAGACAAGATAACAGAAGTAGTTTATTAAAAGAAAATAAAATAGAAATAGAGTAAGAAAGAAGGATAGATCATGGTTTAATCCCCCATGTGGGCCCTGGGTTTTGACTGCCTCCTGATGGGCAGTTCAGTTGGTTATCCCCAATCTGATGGTTGGTTGAGTTTCTTTAATATGAACCACCAACACTTCTTCCTTCCAGTATGCACATCTTCATTTTTATTGAGGACTACATGGATATTTTATTCCAAATCCACCCCCATGAAAATGAGATAAAAAATGCATGATGGGGGTATAAAAATGAATGAGTCCTCATTCTTGGTATCCACTTGCACAACATCATCATCATTCTCCAGTGGTTGCTCAAAGTATGCTACATCAAAATAACAGTCAATGGTAGAATTAGAGTGAAATTATATTTGAATAATATTAAAACATGATGAATCAATATCAAATTCTTCCCTTCCAAAGTAATCATCCTGTTTCTCATTTTCCTTAGGAAAATCCACTTTGACCTCCTCTTAACAACTTCTAATAAGTGTTCAATAAATTTAGAGAGCTCCATATATTCCTTATGATGTGAATCTTCTTTTTCTTCCTCATCCTTCAAGGAAATACATGTGTTAGCTGAATCTGAAAATTTAAAACAATTAGAGGTGATACTCAATTCAGATTCTATAAAATCATAATGAAAAGAGTTAAGAAAAAGATTATATCCCTTAAGTGGCTTGACTTCAATCGATTCTTCAGTGGAAAGGTCATCTTGGAGTTGAATTTCACTAGATAGAGGTAGGTAGTCAAGCTCATAAATATTCTCGTTAAATTACACTTCTTTGGTGGTGCCTTCCATTAATGGTTCTTGATCTCACAAACATATCTCAGTAGTAAATTCGTCCTTCTTGGCCTCCTCAGGTTCGTTCGTAGGTTCTGGTTTCTCCAATAATGCACGGACATATTCAAATGCTAGATCTGCTTTTCTCTCTAGTTCTTCTATGTATTTTTTAAGTTCTTGCATCTGAACTATATCATAACCAGCCTCATTTACTTTTTCCTCTTGTGGATAATTGTTCCATTAATTAATGAAATAATCATTTGAAAAAATTATGGAAAAATATTTTTCATGTGTTTTTTTAATTTGAAAAGTGTCAGATATTTTTTATTAGATTGTGGCACTACCTCCCCAGAAAAAAACCCCATGTTTTGATGCACACTTTTCGTGGGGTGTGGAATAAACAAGTATTTACTAAGTTAAAATATAATATAGTGGTTAAACTAGGTTGTCTCCAGAGAAGAGTGCTCAAAAATCAAGTTTTTCACTTTAATATTAGATAATGAAGAGGTGGTTTTTTTGAAATGATTGGTTTTGAAAAGAAACTATAGGAAGAAATTAAGTAAGATATTGAAATAAAATTGACAAATAATGTTATTTAAATAGTTATATAAATTGGGTGATGAGGTAGATGTTGATTTTCTAATTGAAATGTTATCATAGTTCCGATTAATTCAATCCTCTTCTGCTAAGCTAATTAAAATGAGATTCCAAAATCACTTCCTCTCACTTCTTTGGTAAATGGTGTTGGTGAGAGTAAAGAATAACAAGATTTTATTTTTATCTACTCTCCTTCATTTTATGAAAGTGTTTCAGCTAATACCCTCGATTGATTTAGGCAATTCCCAATCGGGTCTTGTTTGTCCCAAACAATCTTGAATATGCATTACAACTCTCACACGTACTGACGATCATCGAGTACTTAACCACTAAGCCCTGATATTATTCTATAAATATAGATCAGAACCTAGTGGAGGTAGAAAAATGATCATTCATCAAAGAAAAAATAATAACAGATTATAAAATCGAATACGATCGCATAAGATAATAAATTCTGTTATTAGAATTTGAAAACAACTTCGCAGAAGAGAGAGAGATTTTATTCAATCAAATTTAAGAACTCAAAACATTAAAAATATAAAACATTCCCTCCAAAAATAACATCATAAGTTTACCCAGCCATGGTAAGGGTATTTGAGAATGATGAGGAAGATGAAGGCATTACAAAAATAAGAAGAAGAAATGAGTGAAAAGAAAGTACAGAATTTTCCCCTCCAGAATCTGTCCTCCAGAATGATAGCTTCGGTTCTTCCCTCTCTCCTATGAATGATGACGAGGTACATTCTTATAGAATGTTTGGAATTGCGTTGGTCATATTACCACAAAATATCAGAGAAATTGGATCCGTTTCAAGGAATTTATGGTCACCTAAATGGAAAATACTTTTCCAGGATGCCAAACACTATTCCACCAACCCTTCTTTGACCATTTCATTGGAGGCCTTAATGAATGAATTTATTCCTGATATTTTTCTATCCTCTGACCCTTATATTAGGATTTGGAACCTAGCTAGAATCACTGAATTTGGATTTTGGTTGGCTGAGATATGATTCTTTGAATGAGTCATGGTCCATTCTGCCATCCAGAAAAACATTTCACATTCATAGAAGTTTTTGTGCATGTAGACATTCTAATTGGATCTTGTCACATAAGAAAATTATGTAGTAAACATACATATACAACCTAAAATAAGGAATAACTCAATTTGGTTCAAAAGAGTAAAAGTTATGCCCGAAATACCGAAGGTTCAGAAAACTATAAATTTCCAGATTTGACCAATTTTGACATTTAAGCTCAAAACTTACCAAAAATAAAAAAATGATATAAATAAGCTGAAATTAATTAATTGGTTGGGATTAAATCATTTAAAAACAAATTAATTATTATTAAAATATTATCTCTGTCAAGAAACAATCTAACCCACCCAAAATAAAATAAAATAAAAAAGGTGGTACTCATTGCCACCACCAACCTATTCAGGAGTCTATATTTGGAGCATGAGTACCTGATAATATCATATATAAGAGAGGTGGAGAAAGAGGATGAAATTGTTTATAACACTAACCAAGATCTATCGATGAAGGCCTATATTACTCACCATTAACTCAAGGAATGCACAACTCATATTCAGCTACATCCTGCAGAGACAGTCGTTCTTTACACATACCTCAAGCCCAATTAAGTTGGGACTTCCCGAAGGACTTGATGGGCATGATGAGATACACAAAAAAGAGAAAATATAATACTATTGTTTCCTTATAATGTTATATATAACATATTACAATTGTTAATATGAAGCCAAAATATATTCTAGTCCCCACTAAATGACTTTTCCACAATACTGTGATGACCCCATAAGAGTCAGCTCATACTCTAGCTCCCGCATATCAAGACTATACCTTTATCTTAGAGGTATACCAGGAACTGGTCTATATTAAATCTCTAATACATGAATCCCATCACCTTATCTTAATGAAATCCCAAGAGTTAGCCCATATCCCATATCCAATATATGATGCCCATGACCATATCTTGGTGGGATCCTAGAAATCAACCTATATTATGAAACCCCTCTATAAAGCTCATCACCCTATTATGATAGTGTCCCTAAAGTTGGATCATATCCCACCTCCCATATATAAATCTTATCATCCTATCTTGACAGTATCCTAGGAGTTGGATTATATCCCATCCCCATCATATAAATCATATTACCCTATCTTGGTGGAATCCCAGGAACTGGATCATATCCAAACCTAACATATGTAGCCCATTATAATATTATAACAATAACGAGAGGGAAATATTGTAACATAAACCCACTCCAATCGAAGATTTCTATCAGTATATCCTAGCAACGAAAATAGAGAAAGCCAATATTACCACTCAGACCCTCCAAAACTACCAACATATCCTAGCAGGGTAAAATGATATTCACAATCATATTCCACAAATCACACAAGAATAGGCATATATCGTTATTCCAATAGTGTGGAAAGTGAAAAAAATGTTCAACATGATCATAAAACTACAATAGAGAAAGAACTTACTCTTATTCCCTCTCAAGAGGATTATCAGAATACCCTGATAAAGGGTGAGGCAAAGGACTAGACTCATATTCCTTCTCTAACTATAGTCAATTAAAATATCTTAGTATTCACCTTGGGATAAGAACATTTCCTTGATGCAGAAATCTAGTGGCATATTCCAAAGGAAAACCAGGATTAGGCTCATATTCCCATTTCAACTAAGGATTTCTAGTATATTCTAGAAGTTAATAGAAGTTAGACACATATTACTACACCTACTAATGAGGGGACATATCAAAATCCCTCATAATTCATATAGGTGAAGGTGTATATTCCATCCCCCATTCTGAAGGTCCTTCGACCTATCCTGATTGGGGATGAAAATCAGAATCTAGTGCATATTCCCACGCCAACTAAGGATTAATGACATATTCCAATTTCCACTCAAAAACAGTCTCATACAGCTGATAAGAGTTTAAATATTCACCAACATACTCTGAAAGATCAATGAAAATGGGATGATATCCCCATAATAGTGAATAGTGATTGTATGCTTATTTCGATGATGGGAACACAACAGGTCCACATCCCGGATCAAACCTATATGGAAGGTCAATATATACAAAAAATAATACATAAGGAGGATCATATGCTGAACTTAATGAATTATAGTATCCTTGAGGCTGTACATTTCTTATATACAGCTTCTAAAGGGTCCGCTAACTCTTCTTCTAAAGAAGAAGGCCATAGCTACCCTAGCAGTCCTCCCTGTGTTAGTATAGATATGGATCATGAGAACAATTTCCCTAACATCCATCATGTACACCCTCCAAAAATACCATCTCACCTAGAAAAGGAAATACTCCCCTTGTTAGAGAACCTTTATATAAATAGGCACTCTACAAAACATCATATAGAGAGGTTCTAAAAATGATGGATCCAACCACATGCAGTACCCTGATTATATCAGATAATGCCTCCTATAAATTGATTGACAACATTTAACAACATGCAATATCTTTACCAACCTCAGGGCATGTATCATTTTCTTTAAGAAATAGACCCTTATGGTTTGAACAGGTTGATGAGAACATATCCGAAGAGGAAGCCTCCGTGGATATATGGAAAGATCTAGATAAGTGAAATATTTTAATTATGTTTTGGCCCCTAGACACCACTCAATATTAAATTCCTAAGGCGATAAAGTTAGAATGTATAAATTACCTACACCTCAAACTGTGGGAGACATATCATCATCTCAAAAAAAAATATCTATCATATGAATAATATGTTGAAATTTTCAAGATGATATCAAAGACCTAAGGATGATTGGATCTTACAACTGTCTCAATGGAATAAAACCCAATGTTCTATAAACAACATAACAATCTCCAATGTACATTCCCAAACATCTTGAGGAGCCTTCTCCAAATGATCAATAATGATACATCCAACTCACACATCAGAGGATAGGGTGAATATAGCAGATTACATTTCACCCCATTCTCCAGATAATAGAGTATTCCTAGGTGGGTACCTTGGAATTACATTGTTTTGAGCCAAGCCTCAGGACTAGAAGGTGTATATGCATACTAGACCATTCAGTGAAATCCTATTATCTTTAAAGATTGAAAGTGATGTACTCATCAAGAGAGATCCATTTATTGGATACTACAATAGGCATATCATAAGTTTTAATAGGTATCTAACTTGAGAAATAAAAGGCGATTTACCAAGGATTCACCCTTAAAAACCCAAAATTCACACTTAGTACATAATATGAACCCCACTTATACTTGGTTAAAGGTAAAATAAATCAATAATATTTCCTACACCACAACCAAAATAATAATTCAAGGAAAAAACTATCCCATAGGTCTAGGATAATTTATATGAAATTTACCAGCATCATTTAACTTGGGATCATCAGAACTTAAATGATATGCAGATACAATAATGGTGGAATCCAAACTACCCCATACCATAGGGCTGTGGTAATTTATACCATCATTACTTCTATATAACGAAATTTGATTTTCTCTAGGTTAGGAAGTAATTTGTAGGACACACCCTAGTCATTATTACTAATGCATGATACACCCTTTCCTCCATTGGGGAAACACTCAATTTAAATTAAAGGAAACTTTTTGCAAGTGAAATTATATAAATCATCCTATGAGGAGTGGAAATTAAGGATTATCAAACCCCAAAAAGGTAATAATCCCAAAAAACCCCCAAAAAAGATTCATGTTATGAAAAATTTAGAGAAAATCACTAATGAGTATTACAAGAGAAGTAACCAACCCTATGACTCAAAAGTAGATGGATACATGGAACTAATGTCCCAATAGACCACATATAATATTTTTAACCCCATAAATTAAAATACTAACATATAGGAATGTGAAGAAGAGGCATTGACCCAAAATGAGGAACGTGACACAGAATCAAAGGAAGGATTAGAAACAACAACCTCCCAAAAATCATTTTCCTCAGCCAAAGATAATAGAAAAGGTATATAAAATTCCAGTTATCCACCCAAGGAGGATATAACACTCATGGTTAAATAAAAACTAGATAGGTATAAATCTATGAAATATTAGTTATAATGATGGAAGGAAAAGTTTCTCTGGGTAAACGCTCCCTCTATGAATAATACTCTAATGGATTTTAGTGAATCTCCTCCAAAATCTATACATCATCCAGAAAGGGTCAATCAACTAGTCGGAAAATAATATAGTTAATAAGAAGCCTCTGAAGCATTAAAACTAATATATTTGACCTATACCATCCTAAAATATAGGTATTTCCCTCCTTTTGGACCACAAATGGAATTGTTCCAAGAAAGTCAACCTCAGTTTTGGAAAATTGGGTACTAATAACCAATATAATAAATTCACCCATATTAGGCCTCACTAACTTAGGAAAGAATCCCATCAGATATTTTCAAGTATATTCAATTCCTTATGACACGATTGGAAGCCATAGAGGGAAGGAATTCCCCAATTCATCCAAGAAGGAAACCTTATCCTGATTGGGCGAATGCAACCCCTCTACCAAAAACTTTGGAAACCTCACATTCCAAACTTTAAATAGCATTAGAAACCCTTAGAAAAATTCTACACACATCGTGTCCCATTTTGTTCCCATGATGGGTATAACAGAGTAACAAGAAGACACTAATATTAGGTGACTTGGGAAAACCTTGGTAGGGCCAACCATTATTTGGTATAGTATTCTACTATCCAGATTAGTAAGAAAATGGGATTACATGAATTACAAATTTATATATAAATTTAATTACAACCTTAGGAATATGATTATCACAAACCTCACAAATTATAAACAACATGAAAAAAGAGAGTCAAATTTTATCGCAAGGTAGAAGTAATTAACCTATTCAATTGAAATTGAGCCACCATAGGAACATATTGTAAATATTTCCATACAAGGTTTCAAGGATGAGATATAGGCACCACTTATCTTGATAAAATTATCTAGTGGGTTCAAGAATTTGGATGAAATAACGTAATGTATGGAGGATTCTATCTATCATAATAAGGCCAAATATCGACTGATGTTAGCGGGTTAACCAAGGTAAACTAAAAAATACAAGATAGTACTCATCACACGCAATCTGTACCTAGTGTTGAATTTGGATTCAAAACCCACTCCACATCATGTAGTACCCCCATTTGAATGATCAAAACAACAAAAAAATATCCTTTAGGAAGGAAAGAAATAAATTATTCACCAAATATTTTAAAATAGAAGTAATATGAATTACTCAATCAGAAAATATCGAGTCCAAGTATATTTCATTGAAGCGCAAGAACATGTTTTGTTTGAGTTTCTAGAAATACAAAAATCTATAGAGTCTTATCACCATGAATTCTCAAATAATTTCCCCTACCATCATATGTTGGGACACAATATATAGTTCTTATTTTTCTTCAAAGATCCACTTCAAAATATGGTTATATTTGGAGAAGTTAATTTGGGTAGATGGCTTTGTGTGTGATGTTCGCAACACTTTCTATCTTACTCATTGTACTAGATCCCATATTTGGTTTGATGTGATGGAGATTTTAGTGGATTGGGACCTTGTTATAGATGGAGTCCATTATTGTATTCCCCTCCCCTAAGGTTTCATTCTCATCTCTACAACTTACTAGGGTTTCACATTTCTCCTTGGTCTGACTTTGTTTGCTTCCTTCTACTTCTCTTTATACATTAACCACCATGAAAGACCCATCCTCTAGTTAGACACAATTGTGATTTGATAATTTAGGACTATGTTCATGGATTATTGTAGTGACATTCTCTAACTTTGTCATTGGTTTCTTCCCTTTAGGTGTATTTAGTTCCGAATCTTTGGAGAGGATTCAACCCCTTGCTTTTACCCCTGATTTTTTCACCTTATCCAACATGCATAACCCCATCTCAGTCAAGTGTGTTGTTTTCCTTATGGTGGTTTGGTAATGTGGGGGAGGGAGTGGTGAAAATGTAGTCTTCTTCGGATGGTTTTTTCTTAGTTGGTTCCGTTTTTCTTTAAGGAGGTCTTGAGTGAGGTGGAATCTTCCCCTAGTCAGTGTTGACCAAATGCTTCAGTTTGTTGATTGGTGTTTTTTAGTGTTATTCCTGGATGATAAATATATATTTCAAGATTTTGGATCTAGTTAATTTTGGTGATGTATTCTCATTGTTTCTCAGTTTATTTAGTTCATGAAGGAGTCATTATTTTTCTTAGATAGTGGATCTTCTTGACG
The DNA here is from genome assembly GCA_963277665.1 of Viscum album. NCBI lineage: Eukaryota > Viridiplantae > Streptophyta > Magnoliopsida > Santalales > Viscaceae > Viscum > Viscum album. The sequence goes on along the minus strand of CAUJRU010000019.1, from coordinate 3,533,307 downwards.
GTGGTTGGTATTTCTCATTGTGATGATTGATTAAGTTGTCCATGTTCTTTCACATCAAGGTAGAACCTAAATTGTGGGGAGTCAATGAGGATGGTTCAATGATGATCGAAATTGAAAATGACGAATTAGCTAGTTTCAAGGTAACTATTCTTCTTTATGTGTGCAACTTGATGTGGTCTGAAATTACAGGGTTTGAAGATTTGAATTTCCATTTGGTGTGATGTTCATATATGAAGTTTTGATTTTGAAATATTAATTGGGTTTTGTGTTGTATTATTTTTCAATTCTTCATGTTTGTACTGGTTCTCACCTAATCATACAAAAATGATTATTTTGATATTCTAAAAAATCAGTTTGAGTGAGTGAGGATACATTTGATTGAGCATACCCCATCATGAGAACCAAATTAAACCATATAGCTGTGTCCATAAGACCCTATAAAATTCCCAACTCATCCTATTCAATATTTAAAACTCATAAGAATAATAATGTCCAATGAAGAATTAACCATTAATAGAAATAATAAGAATTAGAAACTTGACCAATCCCCAAAATTAGTCCCCACCCTTCAAGACTTCTTACCTCTAATATTTTTATAATGGGAACTAACCCAACAAATATAAGCTTCATCTGATGAAGAACCATTATTTTAGTTTGTTAACATCATCCATATGATTCAATATTTTTTTCAATAAGGAAATTATATATGATCTTAGATACCCTACATATAATCAAGAAGGATTCCAAATAGGACAAGGAGGCTGAACGGGTTGAGGAGGATAGGGAAGATGAGGATGTAGTTTTCTTAGAAGTTAGGCATGATTCTCACAGAAGCTATATATGCTGCTAAAACCCATATGCAAGGACTTTAGTGACCCTAATGGGAGAATGGATCTTGTCCCTAATATTCCAAGACCTACTCTGGATCATTTATATTAGAGGATATCTTGGAAGTACTGTAACATTATGATTCAATCCAAGGAGTAGAAAACTCTATATAGCACGACCCATGAACATTGAGGATCCCCCTCTGATTTGACTCAATGGAAGGCGTCGTCATCACAATCAGTGCTAGTCTTGAGGACACAAACCAGGGAACAACCTCCCATCGAGAGATATTGCCCTATGGAAAAAATTATGTTATACTCAATAAATTGGATGCTTATTTGGCCATGATCTTACATTTGGATTACCTTTTTATATCAATGGATCTTCGAGAGGCATTGATTGAATCTATTTCTTTTGAACTTGAATTTAAAGATGAAGTCACCAAAATTGAGGCTTATGAAGCATAAATTATCCTGATTGAATTCCATGTGGTTATTTTTTTATGGAACAATATCAGGAGGATTCCGTACAAGGACACATTCGACCTATATACCTAATAGGAAATACCAATGATATTTATTTTCTTTGATAACTAGTCAAAAATGACTTTGGGATCAACCTCATACTAGTCTGGGCCCTTTGGATCTTGGATTTTAAGGGGACTGACCTACCCCCTCAAATATAACCATTTAGAAATATGATAAAAGTGAAAAAAACCTCTTGGGAATATCAAATTAAGGACTCAATTTAGTGACCACATCTCAAAATCTATGTTCATGGGGGTCATCTAGGATACAACATTCAACATCATACCACGAAGGCCGTAGATCCACATTTATGAAATAATACCTTCATCATACCATAAATGCTTGAAATAAACATTCAATGCATGGGATGGGGTGCTATATGGTGATGAAACTCAATTTGACTTATGCTAGGCCTAATATATAGAAGAAACATTTTATAAAAGGGATGGAAAAAAACTAGTGATAGATAAGATTTTCCTGATCGCCTCCAAAAATGGTTTGAATATTAATGTAGCTAATCTATGTATGAATGTTGGTGATGAATATGTGCTTACCATTAATCGAGTTGAGGTACTGCTCTTGAATTAAGAATATTTTTAAGTCCAATTAATTACAAGAAGGCTAAGTGACTCACACACTATCTCCATGATAAAAAAAACCATACTTGGAGCGATATGATTCCAAGGAAAGTAGAAGCTTCACTAATAATTATACTCACGAATTATCCTCTCTGTTAGAGGAGTTTTCCCTAACACATCCCTTTGGAGACATCAATATAAATGTCAAATTTCTTAATAATAATTCCCCATATTATACATAGAGTCTTTAGGTTCTATCCAACATTCATTTTTGAATGATGAAGATACCCATTTCTCATTGGTATCAACATTCATTTCAAAATTATAATGGGGTGACATATATTAGGTTCATGATGGAAACTTCTTGTAGTCATCTCCACTGACTGACTTTTCCTTCTTCCATTACAATGAAAATAACCCTATCTCAGATTATATTCCTGATGATGTGGAAGAACAATATAAAGATGATGAGGAACAAGGAGGATATGAATATATTAGTGATGATCCTCCTGTATTTGAGGAAGACATCCCCACCATGGTTGATAAAGTCAGGGAAGTGAATCTAGACACCTAGGAGTATCCACAACCTATATTGATCAATGGTATAGTGTTTCCTAGAGAATAAGAAGAATATATACACTTCTTAAAAGGTAATCAAGATATATTTTACTAGAAATATAGTGAGATGCATGGAATTGACCTTGGGGTAGCCACCCACCATCTAGGGACACCATAAGATTATAATGGGTATAAATAAGTGATGAGGAGAATATATCCAACCCAAGATACTATGGTGGAAGATGAGGTGGATAATATCATCAAGGAAAACTTTATTCGGGAATTCATATATCCAAAGTGTCTAGAAAATTTATTCCTGATAAAAAATTAGAATGGGAAAAATTCAATTCTTCATTTACTTCAGGGATCTGAATCAGTATTTCCCAAAATATGAGTTTCTAGTCCCAATAACAGAATTATTGATCGATGCCATAATTGTTTTTAAATAACTCTCCTTTATGGACGGATACTCTACCTATAAACAAATTATTATGTCTTATAAAGATGAATAATAAACTAATTTCATATAATTAAAAGGGGTTTACTATTATCAGGTGATTTTGTTTGGCCTAAAGAATTATGGGGATATATATCAATGTTCCATGCATCATATCTTCAAGACCCTTCTAGGAAGGATAGTGAAATTATATGTGGATGATATGGTGGTGAATTATTTATAGTGTTGTGATCACTTTTTTATCCTCAATATAGATTTTATAAAACTTTAGAAACACATCTTAATGATGAATCCACTGAAATGTGCTTTCTAGGTAACATTAAGAAAGTTTTTCAGCTTTTTTTTATGACACTATGACATCAAAGTTGATCCCGAAAATATTATGGTATTTCTCAATATGATACTACCTCAAAATATCAAGTAATTGAGGAGAATAAATGTTAGATCACATATAATCAATACTTCATCACCAATCTTTCCTAAGAGTATTTTTCATTCACCAGAATGATGAAGAAAGGAATCACTTACTAGTGGGATGATACTTGTTATATAGATTTTGATTATCTCAATAAACACCTTATACAACCACCAGTCCTGATGAAACTGGTTGAAAGTAGGACACTCATTCTTTATGTGTAATACCTATATTGGTCACTTGATTTCTCCTCACCCAAAAAAATGATCCTAGTAAGAAAAATAACATATATTATCCCAATAGGATAATTCTTGATGTCGAGACACAATATTGTAACATCAGGAAGAGCTACCTTGGTGTGGTCTTTGCAATAAAAAAGTTGATACATTACTTATAGAACCATGAGGTCCATTTGGTGTCTTATATCGAACCGTTTAATTATATCCAGATCTATCTAATGTTGAGTGGACATTTATCATGATGAGAATTCATTTTATAGTAGTTTGATATTCTGTTCATATCATAGAAACTAGTCAAAGGACAAGAATTGAAATATTTTCTTGTAGAACATACCAATCCAAAAAATAAATTAATGGATATGAGACTACTAGATGAAGATATAATTTCTATATAAAATCATCCCCAAGGGTGGGGGATATATTTTTATGGTGTGTCCATAACCCCAATGGGAAAAATAATGGATGATCTAAACTAAAATTGTATTGGTCTAGGAATTGTATTCATCTCCCAAAAAAGTGACATCCTTTAATATTTATTCTTTATATCTGAAGGTTTATCCTATAATGAATCCAAATACCCATATTTCATCATTGGTTTGGAGATGGCTCTCCAACTTCTAGTTGCATGATTACATATCAAAGGTGACTCAGAGTTGATTTTCAAACAAATTATTGGTGAATATTCCATAAATAAAGAGGAGTTAGTCCCTCTAAATGATTATTCCTAGGAAATAATGACACAATTTTCCCTTGAGATGACTATGACACATTTATCGTAATCAAATAACACTCGTATAGACACAATAACCAATATAGATGAAGCTATGGTAAAATCAAATCAAGACTAGTAGATTTTTCATATTTATCGACAACACATAACTCATTTATCATCCATAATATTCCGGAAATTAATGTGGTCCACATAGTCTCTAACCAAGAAGATATACCACCTTTACAGTCGGATGCAACTGATGATTAGATGTACCCAATCATTGAATATCTCTAAAATGGGAATCTCCCATTAGATAGTGAAGAAAGGAAGAAACCCATCACTGTGTGGTGAACTTTACCCTTTACGACACACCTAATTATCATAAATTCCACCATAATTGAAGATTTGATAGTGTCCTCATTAGATGTAATGTGGGAGGGGAAGCTCCGACCATCATGAAGGAAGATCATGATGGAGCAGGTGGAACCCACTAATCAGTATCCAATCTCTCATATCAAATCATGAGGGTAGGTAAATTTTGAAAAATAATGATAAAAGATTGCATGGAGTTTTTAAAAGGTTCCATGAATTACAGATACATTCCAATTTCATACATTAACCCTTGCAGTTATTATATAATATAAATTACTCAAAACCATTTTTTTATGAGGTATAGATGTTATGGGCCCATATACCCTAGCCACTTCCCATAAGTTAAAGTATATTTTCACAAACACAAAATTCTTCTCTAAATGGGAAGAGGTTATTCCCCTCAAGGATGTAAGCACCACGGTTGTCATAAACTTCAATAAGTCACATATTATCACCAAATTCAGTGTCCCTCACATGATATTGATGGGAAATGGCCCCAATTTTTGTGACTATAAGTCGTAGGTATTGTATCAAGATTACAACATCCAATCCAATCATCCATATAATTACCATTTAGTGAAAAAAGGATATATAAAGGATTTCAATAAGGTTCAGTACAACATACTTAAAAAAATGGTGGGAGAGGATAAGAAGTCTTTTCCATATAATATCTTATATTTTTTGTTTTCATATCAAACCATAACCAACATTGATGTCTAGGAAACCCCATATTCACTTTTTTATGGGACATATGTAGTGCCACCCATTGATGTTTAGGTCCCATCACTTCAAGTGTCCATCCATAATAAACTATATGAATAGAAATAGACCCAGAAGTGACTCTATGAGCATGAGAGTCTCAATGAGAAGAGGTTGAACATGTTATGAAACCTTGAAATTCACCAAAACCAGATCTCTCAATATTTTAATAAAAATATTTTCCTCTATTCATTATTTGAATGGGAATTGGTGGTATCCTTGTGAACCGCCATGATTCTAGGAAAGAATCCTCTAAAATTGAGAAAAAAAATAGTTGGGTCCCTATGTGGTACATAAGGTATTCTCTAATAGGGTGTATTTCCTGATCACTATGGATGGATAATGAATGAAACTCACCTATAATTAGAGGTTTCTCAAAATAGATCCCGATCTAGAAACTACGTGTGGATGTGGTTTGGAAATAGTTTCATCTATAAAGACATCCCTATATGAAAAATACAAGTGGATGTAGTTTTGGAATAGATTTATCAAGGGATAATAATCACCCAAAGAGTTGTTTGAAGTACATATCATCCATCCTTCCTATGCATGGTGAGTAATCCCTTACTACGCACTTGGTTTGATACTCCTGGGGGATATTCTTACATTTAATCACATTTTAATTGTGAACCATTTTGAAAGATTTGAATATATTATAACCAAGTATGACTTCGGTCAAAACTAATGTCTCATAAATTAAAAAGAAGGTGTCATGATTTAGATATCCTATGAATGGTTTTCAATATTATATGATTACTCACTAAAACTATTGTTTTTTACAATATTATTTGTGGTTTTAGTCAATGGTTGGAACCTGGAGGATTCATGTTAATGTAGAATGTGATGAGTAATGGAATGATTGTACTCATGAGTATCCAAATTAAATGATATGTGTAAGGTGAAAACTTTGGATTATACCTAAAAAGATACCTCATTATATGATTAACAATATCAACTTGGGTGAGTTTCCTGACACATCAAAATAATATAAAAATGGAGTTTTGGGAATACCATGGAGGGAATAAGATTAAGCTTCCTACATGTCAATTATGTAGGGAAAAATACTAAAGGGAATGTATTAGAGGAATGAGAAGTTGTTTTATGTATAGAATATAAGTTCATTAAGTAAGTAATTTTTGAGGAAAATGAAGAATCTGATGGGGGAAATGAATTTCATCCTAGGTTACCATTTATAGTTCAATATAATATATGGTGGGAATATGGGTATTATTCAAGTCGATTCCCTAATCCAAGGGTTAACTCTTAAACCAAAGAAATACCTATGTTATGCTAATATTTGAAGTGAAAGGATTGGAGTGTTTATGTATTGGTATTTGAGATGTATCTTATAAAAGTTTTATATAAAATATATTCTAGTTATAATAATTATGAAACATATAAGGATGTTTCTATTGTAGTTTTTCTTCAAGGATTTGAAAAAATATGTTTAAAGGTACTGATAACCAATAAAAGTTATTTAGTGGTAAGGTGATAATGTTTAGTTGGAATAAAGAGATGATTAACATTGATGAATTAAATGGGATAGTATTAGTGAACTTGAAATTTGTTAGTGATTTGATGAAAAAGTGATTTAGGTCAACTTTAATGATTATTATTTCATTTTTTTTGATTTAGGGAAATAGTTTTTGATCTTATTTGAGTAATAAGGACTGTGTTAATTTTTTGGAAGCATATATGTTTTAATGTGAGGTTAACTTAAGAGTTATGGATACCATCATGAGTTTATAAGTTTAAGGTTTATCATAAGTTCAAAGGCATAGATACCCCATTTGAGGTTTTAAGTGATGGGATATTGAGGTGATTTGAACCTTTTACTAGCTTTTAGGAATATTATACTATTGAGGTTTAAATAAAACTTTTGGTTAGTATTTTCTTTGAGATTAAGTTAATTATGTTTTTGTATTTTTTCATTTTTATCATAAATTAATTTCTGTCACATGTGAAAATTGAATCTTGAAAAATTTATTCCTTATTTGGAATTAGTTGTTCCAAATTTGGTAAATAGGTCCTTTTTAATTTTTGGTCATTATGAATAGTAACCATAGTTAATATTTATTGCCCTATTAAAGGTATAATGGGATAATTAGGGTTAAAACTAATGTGATAATGCTTCAAATATATCAAACACTTTATTTTATTTAATTGTATAATTATATTTACATAATCTTCCAAGATTTTAAAATATGATCTTTTATTTACATTTGGATTTGATTTTGACCTTTTTAATGGTTAAGTAAAAGATAAGTTTTAAAATGTTACTTTCTTTCTTTTAATATCTGTAATATTTTGTGATAGGGATAAAAACAACTTATGTTTAGTTATAAATTTTTTTTTAAATTTGAAGTAATTTTTTATTAAGGTATTTTATTTTTAATTTTTAATGATGAAATAATCACCTTAAATTCTTATGCAACGCTGACAATGTTCATGTGAAAGAAGTACAAAAAATAAAGTAAATGATTATAAAAAATATAAAAGTAATATTTTTTAGTTGAGTTAAAATATCCCAAGAATTTTGATGATAAATATAACATATTATATATATATATATATATTAAATGTTTAGATTCTACTTCCAATATTTTAATTTTTTTTCAAAGTCATATTATGTGAATATTTATTAAAATGGAATTAGTAGTTTTTAATGATAAATATATATTTTTTTAAATTATTTAATAGTCATAAAAATAACAACAGAGTGACAATTAGGATGATAAATAGTTTAAAATTTCATAAATTGGTGTTTATAAGACAATTTTTAACTTATATCTTAAATTATAACCCTTTAATATTAAAAAAGTCATTACAAGAGTTAAGATTAAAATTGTTTAACCATGAGGTTAAACCAAAAGGTAAGGTCTAAAAGATATCTTAAACTCTAAAAAGTTTATTTCATGATTATATTAAGACCCTATATTACTTATCATCGAATAAATGTCATTTTTAAACCATTTTATATAAATTAAACACATATTATATTATAATGTTTCATGTATTTCTAGAAATGACATTAATGATATTTTATAATAAAAATTATTTTATTAAACAATTTAAAATTCATAAAAATCATATAATTATAAATTTGAGTTTTATATGTTTTAAAATGTCATCCATAGTCCATTTATGGGTCACTTGTATTTTTATGGTAACTTTCTTAACCCTAAAAGAGTAAAAAACATTAATATCATAGTAATTGTCAAATGGGTTAATAGAGAGTTAAAACTAAGAGATAAGGGAAAAAATAACAATTTTTTTTCAAAATTTTATTAGATGAAAGTATTTGGACTCATAATAACATTATATTATAATTTTACAAATTTGGTTCCATTTTTATATGAAAATTAATATATATTAATTTAATAATTTACATAATTCCAAGAGTTCCCCTCCACTCAATTATAAAAGCGAACCTAATATCCTTAATTATTCATAATGATTGAGACTTATAGATCAACCAGACCTTGAAAAATTATCTTATAGACTTCCACTGTCATGAATTAGAGGTGAACTTCTTCTTAAAATACCATTTCTAGGGTCCTTAAGAATTAATGTAAACGACACCTACTGACAAAGTGGTAATCATATTTCCTGACCTCGTTGAATATGTTTACTCTTATACCTCCTATAAATACATTTAATCTCTTATAAAATAATGTATTAAATATTTTAGAGGTAATTAATTATTATGATTATTTAATAACTAAAATCCACCTTTTTCCTATCCATTAGAAGATGACAATGTCGCTTATTTATACGTGTGTGCTGCTACCTCCACGAAGCGATGCGATTCGTTTTTAATTTCCATTTTACATGGATGCTAATATGGATATATTTTATTAATATATAAGATAAATATGATATAAATATGATATTTTAAAGGTGAATTATTATTTTCCTTTATTTCATTACATCTGTTGAAAAATGAAAACAAGGTTCTTGTGTACGTACAACCTACCATCTCCATGAATTGTATAATTCATTTATTATATATATATATATATTATGGATGAATATAAATATATATAAATTGAATATATATGACATTTATATCATGGATAACATTCTAGAGATGATGTAACCATGATATATATTCTAGGACCAGAACCAACGAACCAAAACTCTCATGAAAAATGAAATAGTTAAAACATGGAAATGATGATTTTAATAAGGAATTATTAATGAATGGGTGTTGAAATGTAATAAAAGAGTCATATATAATATTATAATTATGTTTATTATTATTATGTATAATTATAATAAATTTAAATTTATTACATAGTAGGTTATATAACTTTTAATGCAAGTTGAACATGTGGTAAGGGTTTCCAATCTCACTTTTATTTTTGTAAGACTTATTCCATATTCACAACCTGTTTCATTTGTGTGGAATATAAACTATTAATGAATGTATTTCATGAAGATTTAATGAAAATTATTTTTATTTAAAAATCTATATAATGTTCTCTGTTTCATTAGGCTTTGATATGGAGACTACCAAATCAGTAAGGGTTTTATGTTACAATCTAATTATTTGTTGGGATTGTTTATGATTAAGTTTCTGATGATAAAATTTTATGATCTAAATCTCAATAAACTCCTGAATTTTATTACCTTATAGTTATTTTGGGAGATTAAATGTTTTAATTTCATTTTCTTCTGTTTAATTGATCAATAGACTGATAAAACAATTTTAATGAGAACCAAAGGTATTTCTCTCTTTGGTCGAGAATTCATTTTCTTCCATATCCATGTTTTATAAAAACAATTTCAATAATTTTTTTAATATTATATTATGATTTTTTAAATTCATTTTTAATCAATGTTAAATTTTTAATTTTTTTAAAAGAAATCTTATTATCATTTTTCGAATGTGTTACTTTTGACTTTTTACTAAAAATATGAAATGAATCGTTGTTTTAATATACATAATATGAATATTTTTTAAAATCATGAACACTCAATGATTTTAATAATAAATTAAATGTTTCATTTTTTCTTTTAAAATAAATTTTTTCCATATTATTTTTTACATTTTTATATTTTAAAAAGTGATTTCAAAATGAAAAGGGTATATTCCTCAAGAAATATTCCTGTGATCTTTTAAAGAAATTTTTGTTTAAGATAATATCCATGATGTTAATTATGATTTAGTGGGGATATATTCCAATGATAAAATACTTATTATTTCTATAGATGGTTTATGATTATGATTAAAAAATATTTATGATACCCATTTATTTTTCAATGGTTATTCTATGATAAAATGTTAAAATGTTTATAAAATCCATTTCCATTCCACAGGTTATGATATATGATGAATTAATTCTAATATTATAGAAAAACATATGTATGATTTTCAATATGTTATGGGTTAGAAAAAAATTATATCCCTCTAATGCATTAGGTAAATATGGAGATTTCATTAGATAATTAGGATTGGAATAGGGAGTGAACCTAGTTTAGTAAGGGACTCTATCAACAACAATAGTCTTGGGAGTAAAACTTGGATTAAGAAAATATAGAATTGGGAGTGAATCTAATAAACTATGATATTATTGGTAGTGATCCTTAACTAAGGAAATTATTTTTTATGATTATGTTTATTAAACATACTTATGTATTATGAAACTTTTATTCCCTCCTAGCTCATGTTATTTTATCCCTTTATAATTCATGCCTTATGAACTACCAATATATATTATATTACTCAATATTATAATCTATGATATGTCGGGTATGATTTTCAAAAGTTAATTTTATTTTTTTCATAAACTTATATTCATATTATACTTAAGTGATCCTTGATATCTCCCTTATTTACCCTTATTAATCATATGAGCTCACCCTTTCTTATGTTTCCTTTCCCTAGGTTATAAAGAAATGTTTTAAGTATGATATATCTATAAAGGGTGATAGTTATAAAGAACATAGTGGAAGATGATACAAATCTCATATGAAAAATTTGTTTATACATCCATGTTTATAAAAACACTAAACCTATACAATTGTGACATTGATCATAATGTTATGTATTTCATACTCATATAAAAATATGTAATACTTATTTCTGAAAGGTTTAGGTTACTATAATTCTCATATAAATATTGAAAGGAAATTAAATATAGTTAATAAAATAAAAGGTTTTATGTAGTTTATAATTTCATTATACATCCATAGGAGAATAATTATAACTTTTCATTTCATTGAAAGTATAAATTTTATAATCATGAGTATCAAGTTATACATTTAGATCACTAAACTCTATAGATCATAGGATACATCAACAAGTGGTACCTATCCATTTTATAGAGGGTATAAGGTTACTTGAGAATTTAATACAGATATATTAAATAAATATCATACCAATAATAAATATACTTTGTGTTATTTTACTAAAAATGTTTTGTATTTGGTTATCACTAACTTTTTGAAGATTTTTTTATAAAATAGGTGAGAAATAATGTGATGGAAATTTGTTAAGAATGTTTTTTAAGAAACTTACTAACATAAGTTAGATGATACTTTTATGATCTCAAAGTTCTTAACATCATGGAAAACCTCATAATACATGCTTTTGATCCAAGGGGAAGTTTAACATTTCCAAACAAAGCGTTTGAATATAATTTTTTGAAGTTTGAAAGAAGTGAATGAATATGATAAAAATGAATAAGTCACTAAAGGTGGGAGTGGTAAAAACATTACTCGAAAAATATTCCAGATGAATATGTTGATATAAAAACTAGCTATGCAAAATTTTCTATTTGGAAAAAACTAGATATAAAGTTTGTAGAGGTAAAGAGAAGTGAAATTGAGTTTTGTAAAAATATTACTAGATGTAAAACATTTATCATTACAGAAAAACCATCCAAATAGATTTCATTTAATAATAAATAATGAAATTGAAAATTTCTAAGGCTGTTTATAGGAATTTTTTACAAAAATTTCTTCCAAAAAACCTCATCGGATAAACTATATCAGATGAAATCTCTATAATGAAGTTCACAGATAGATCAACAGGTGATAGTTTCCAAAATATTTATGATGTGTAATATTTGAAAGAATTATATAGTGTTTAGGTGAAAACACATTGATAATGTAACTTGCTGAAGTTTTTACAAAGTGAAAGTAGTGCAGAACATCAGATGTACCAAATGATGATCAGAGGAAAAACACGATATTACTGAAGATTGTGTGGTTTCATGAAATTTGAAAGAACACATGGGAGGGGAATTCAAAAAGTCTAAGATGATTTTTTTAGAATAGGTTTCATGCAACTAATGTATTTAGAATTTGAAAAAATTTAGTCAACCATATTCAATGTGTAAAGAGAAAAGAACATAAGAAGATGAGTTTCTAGACAGATAGTTTATATGAATTATAAAGAGAGTATTTTTTTTATAGGCTGTGTGAAGTTTGAAGTTATAAATATAATAAGTGTACTACTAAAGATAAGTATACTAGAAAAACATCAATAAGATAAAAAATTATTTATTTCCATTAGATATAGGATATTTAAGAAAATTTTTAGTTGAAGAGAAGTTGTAGAACAGTGTTTAGACAGGGTAGATTCAGATGAATAATTTTCTTTGGATTCTTCTAAAAGATATTCCCAACAAATAAAATTAAAGTTATGAATTTTTTTGATCATAAAGATAAGGATTCATCACTCAGATAGTCATCGAAAACAAATTTTATTCATAATTAGATGATGTTTTAGGAGATTATATCTCTTATGAAGTTTGATTTGAGGAATATTTCATCAAGAAAACATCCACCAAATTGAGAAATAATGTATAATTTCTATAAAATTCATGAAGCTTCAAGAGGATTCGAGAAGACACTAAAATACTTTATAAGGATCCATGGAATTCATCTTGAGTTGGAAATTCAAAATGGTTTCTCCCCTATTTCCACTTGGGGAAGTACCTAAAAACAGGGAATGGAAAGTGCATTGTACTTGTAACTATTAATAGAGACAAAAACATGATACACTATATAATTAGTTTCATAAGTGAGTTCCCAAAATAGATCATTTTTGGGTTGAATAATTATAGATATAGGTTTCAATTAGAGAATCATACATACACTTCAGTTCTGAGCACCAAAAAATGAAATCAAACCAAGTTTTCATAGAAGAATTTTAGGCATAATGGTATTGTTAAATCAGATAGAACATAGTTTAGAAAATTATGATGAAGCTCAATAAGGTGTATCAAATAGAGTTTACCCAACAAATATGGGCTTGCCAGATGAACATTATCAGATGGTGGAATTGGATGGAAAATTTGGAAAAACTTTTCTGGAGTAGAATTTACAAAGATTCATACATTTTATTGTTGATATTTTTTATAAGAAATCCTTATAAACTTATGGGAGTCGATATAAATATATATATGAGGAGATAGAGAGAGTCTAATGGGAGTTGGGTCAAAATTTTTATTCACATATTTATAATGGTTAATTTACATGGACCCATGGCAGTGTCCATGGAATGTATGTAGGTACTCACACATAGTTAAAACCTTGTAAATCATGTATTACTTGTTTACTTTCTTATATTTTCATGATTGTGAGTTTTTTATAAAAATTAAATAAGGAAAATGACTCTTACAAGTTACAGGGTATAAATTTCATAAATTTTGAAAGTTGTAAAAGTTCACAACTAAATAAACCCCCCTTATCAGTGGTTCAATGAACCTATGAAAATTTAATTGGTATGAGAGTAAAGGTTATCCTATTGAGTCATTATAATATAAAATATCAATTCAGTAAAAAATAAAGGCATTCCAACATTCTATTACAAAAATTATCATATAAGGGAAAAAATAATGATATTTTATCTTTCATTATTTATCCTAGAGGTTTTAGATGCAAAAATATTTTTGTTTTCACCCATTAAGAAAATTCCTCCCATGAATTTTTCTAAAAAGGAAAATGTTGATGTTGATTGAAAATTTAGAAATGATCTTCTTATGTCACTATCAAAAAAATTTATATAAAGGTGATGGGTCTAAAAAAAGACAAGGAAATTTCTAACAAGCTCGAAAATATCTTCAATGAAAACACAAAGGTGAATGATTCAAGGATACAAATTTGGAAAAGTGATTTCAAATATATAAGAATGATAGATGAAGAAATTATTGATGAATAATTCACTAGAGTTATTAATGTCATGTGAAACATTAGCGGTATTAGAGATATCTTGAAAGAATATACTATTGTCAAGAAATTGAAAAGAAATGTCCATGATAGTTTTGACTCTAAATTATCATCTTTAAAATATAAATATGATTTATCACTTGATGAATTACAAAAAATTATTGTTTGTTATAATATGAGAAAAGATCCAAAATTAAAAAATAACATTATAGATGAAATGTATTTTGAATCTGTGAGAAAGTTAAAAATCAATGATTCTAACAATGCAAATATTTGTGATTTATAAGATAAATAAGATGATGGAATGAATTAGAGGATCACATCTCTTACTCTAAAAACTATTGGAGAGTTATATGAATATAGGGAGGAAAGATGCTACTCAATTGTTTTTGAGTATGGAGGTATTGTTCATTTCTTTATGAATTTACCTAAGAATAAATTTGTGAATTTGAAGACAAGTATGAGGAAACAAATTGGTGGAGGAAGTTTAAAAAATATTATAAAGAAGATAATAAATCTGCTGGTGGTAATAAAAAGTTCACTAGAAACATAATAAGTATGTTGAGTAAGAAATTTTATTCTAAATCTCATGAAAAAATTTCTTCATAAGATGAATGTTTATAAAGATTTAGAACCTTCTTTAAAAATTTTGAGAAAAATGGGAGATTCCAAACACTGTGAAGAATGGAAAGGAGGTGGAGAAATTTATAGAGAATATCAGTTGAGATAATAACCGGTTTCATGCCCTAAAAAAACACTAAACTCATGAAATAAATAATAATTATGAAGGGAGAAATTAAAAATTACAATGAAGGAAGAAAATATGTCCTTAAATAGGATTATGTGTACATCTATGAGATTGAAAAAATAAACTAAAAGGTGCTGAATGGGGAAAGATAGTGAAATATATTAGTATAAAACTTGTAGTTAAGGATGATGAGTTTTGTAAAACCCCATAAAAACGTTTTATGGATGAAAGTAGCTTAAGAAATATGAACAAGAATTTCCAAAAATATTTATAGGTAAATGATAAAACTTCTCAAGCTACTGAGAATGCATATCCCAGGAATAATGTAAAATCCTCATCCACTAAAAGTAAAAGTTCATCTAATTCTTCTAACCTTTTAGGTGTTAAGAAAAATATTGGAAAATATTTTGTTGAAAAAGGATGTAAAAAATATAATGCATTAATAAATATTCACATTAACCATCTGAATAAAGTTACCTCATGACAGGAGGGAAAAAAATAAATATGTTATGAACCTCAAAAATCAAACTATATAGGATGGTCTTATTTATTTATAATATCGAGATTTAGTGAATATTGTTGGTGATGTGGTATTTTTTGCACAAATATTACAATTGTTGCTACAAAACGTCTCTTCCTAAAAGTAGGCCTGAAATGAGGGAGATAAACATTTGTATAAAAGTAAGTAACATTCCTAAGTAGTAGGAGTTTGGGAAACTAAAATCTCAACATCTTAGAAAAGTTGAAATGAAAAATTAGTTTTACTTCCATGAAGAAATTTTTGGACGATGTGACTAAGATGGATACTTTTCTGAAGAATTTATGAAAAAACTAGCATGCAAATTTTATTTTGAAAAAATGAAAAAGAACCTAGAAATAATAAATTTGAAGAAAGATACTTTTTTTATTGAGATGGATCTAAAATAAAGCACGAGGAATAAAACATGGATTTTTGATAGTGGTTGTTCCTCATGCATGATAGGTGATCTAAAAATATTGAATGATGTTAGAAATCACGAAGGAGGATTAATTACATTTTTAAACAATAGTTACTTAAATATTTGAGGAATAAGAACTAATTATATTGAAGTATATAATCTTAAATTCAAGGATGTTTAATATGTTTATAGGATCAAAAAAAAATGTATTGATTGTTAAATAACTTTGTGATAGTGGAAAAGAAGTTATATCCAGTAATGATTCATCAAAAGTGTAGAAGATGGAAAAAAATTAACCAAGGGTGAATGAACCAGTGAAAATATTTTTCATATTGGAGATATTGGTAACTTAGGTTATTTTAATGATAAATATTCAAACAAGTTGTGGCATAAAATTCTTGAGTATCTTGGAAATAAATGTAAAGACCTTGACCCAAGTTTTCCAGATCCAATTCCTTACATTAATACGTTGGAATATATACAAGACTATAATCCAAAAAGTATTATTAGTTTATTAGTTTCGGAAGCCAGATTATATACATGAACCTTACATTACAACTTTATATAAAAAACATAGAAACATTATTGGAAACTCCCATAAACTCTTTGATTATCCCTTCATGTCATTCATAATATACATCTTTTCACCCTGGGGAAGAATAAAACAAAATAAAGGGGTGATTTTAGATTCTCAATAAGGGTAAGTAAAGCAATATAAGATAATAAAAAAAATAAGGCATGGTGAATGAAAATAAAAACATGCCATTAGAACATACTATTGAGCATAATATGGTAAGAATAAAAGTTGAATAAATAATTACATATCAATAATCACATGAGAATGAAACAAAACGATGGATATTCTAATAGTTGAATATTCACATGGATTATCAATTAATAATATCATAATGAGGGAATTCATAATTCAGACATCATAGATATACCATCAAGTAATTGACCGACAAGTCTACATAAATGTGTATGTCCTAATTCAAAACCCAGTCTTGTGTGTCTCATGAGACCTACCGATGTATCGAGGGGATATAGAGGTCCCTTCCTATAACTTAATAAGTCCAATTCATTTATCATATATCGAATAAAAATATATCTTTAAGTAAAAGTATCCCATTCTACTTTTAAATATTTGAATGAAAATCATATATTAATGTAATATAATGAAATCATTGATAAATTCTTGAGAGAAATCCTGAATTTCTTTTAAAACAAGAGTTCTTTTCAAAAAATCATTGTATTTATCATGGAAATAAAATTGTAAACTTATATATCACAAAAAATAAAATGGGGAAAATGAAATTATTTTTGAGTAATAAATGATGTCCCAATAAAGTGAAATCATGTAATTTTTTTAAAGAACTATAGAAATAAGACACTTTAGAGTATTTTAATGAAAATATTATAGATTCTTTAAAAGTGAAAAGGAATAATTATATGCACAAAACAATAAATGAAGTGAGACAGTTTTTCCATGAACAATTAGCGATTTTTTAAAAATAATGGTGGCATAAAACAGATTATAGAGTGCACTTTAAAATGGTTAAGAAATCAGAAAGTTCTCTTTAATTGGGATTTCTTATCGAGAAGAATTGATAATAGAACCTTATAAAATCATGTATTTCTCATCAAATAATGATGAAAAGACCTAGATGAATGATTTGAGAACATATAAAATGAATCCTAAAGAAGTATATAAAAATAAATAATAATTACATTAGGGTAGATAGAGAGAAAGTTTAAACCTAATGAAAATGGAAGTTTGTGGAGGATCCCTTAACTTATAAGATATAATTTTACCATTCGAGAGCATTTGTTTCCTTGGTTTTAATGATCAGTTTAATTATATACGAGTATGGAAGTTCATGTAAAATGGAAATAGGTATCCAAAATTGATGTTATATGTTATTAATGAACATCTAAAAGATTATAAGTCATTTGGTTATTTGGGTTAAAGATGAATCTTTAGATAAGATGTTAGTGATAATCGTTTAGATTCTTTTGGAGGTTTTTTCTATCATCCAAACTAGTTATATTTTATTAATTTACATCATGTATATATAACGGTTTCATAACATTACATATGATATAATGTATATATATTATAATCTGATTTAAGAATAAAAATGGTATTATGACTATCCTTGAAGGTGTTAATGGAATTTTAAAACACTTCATCCGAGAATACATTTAATCAATACATCACAGATGATGTTTACATTTTTAGAACCAAAGGAGAGGGAAGATAATTAAAGATGGATTATTCCCTCAACAAAACAAAATTAAAGTATATAGAAGATACTGGAGATATCATGTCACATTGAGATTGAGAGGTGAGGAGAATATATGAAAAGAAAAGAACTTGAAAAGAAATTAAATGAAAAAGAAATAGGTTTTGTACCTCTTGATTTTTTTCCTCCTTGAGAACCTCCTTAGGGAAAAGGGTTTTGTATTTTGATGAGACCAAGGGATCCTGGATGTAGGGGAGGGTCTTGGGATTATGATTGGGTAAAAATTGGACAAGGATCAAATATTGGAATGTGTGAGGAGAAGAGGTGGTGACGGGTGGTACTTATAGTGGAGGAGAGGGGTGTTTTTTGAATATTTTATTCATTTGTTAATTATTTTGGATCAAGATTGTGAATAGTTTGAGAATTATCACAAAATATATTAAAATAATGAAGTATAGTTTTATATTATGGTTCTTACATCATCCATACATCAACAAAGACTCAAAAATTCATTTATTTACTTATAATGGTAAATACCGTAAATTACTGTATTTCACTATTCACAAAAATTAAACTATTTTAGAAAAACACAAAAAATTCACCGTAACCATTTCATAACATGTATAATTCAAAAATGGACTCAATATTTTGAAAACAATTTTCTAAATATGAGAAACTTAATTTTTAAATAAAATCATCATTTACTCAAAAATACCAATTTTAATATTATAACTATTTTTATGACACTTTGAAAAATTAATTAAGGTATTATAAAATTATCTTATAATCATAAAAAAACATAATATTAATTTATGAATCTATTTTATGAAAATAATTTTTCTTTTAAATCATTATATTAATTATAAAATTGCAATTAAATATTTATAACTTACAAAAAAACAAAAAATTAAGTTATCATTTTTAAAATATTCGTCTACTTATTCCAAGATATAGATATATCATATTTTTATTAATAAGATGCCCAAATTTTATATATACTTTCATAGGTAAGGTTACTATTCTATTGGCATATTTACTATTATTAAGGGTCACATTACTATTCCAAAGGTCATGTTACTATTCCATGGGTATAGGTTTCTTAACTTCTAAAAATACAACTTATTTAATTCATTATTCATTTATAATGTTTCTATTGTGTTCTTTAAATGATTTTATGTGATTTATACTACATGAAATAATTATATGAATGGAAATTTCATTGATACAGTCCAGGGTCGTTACATTTTCCCCTCCTATAAAAAATTCATCCTCAAAATTTACAAAATGTCACCTCATAAAAAGATTTGGGTTGTTCTTCATCATAACTTCCTATAGTTCACACATCACCACTTCCATTTTATGATTTTTCCAAATTACCTTTACCAGCTGAGTCATCCGATTCCTCAACACCTATTCTTTAGTGTCAAGAATCTGGATATTCTATTCACAATATAATAAATCAGGTTACAAATCAGTTCCTTTAGAAGTGAGGACTTGCATTGGGCCTGGCATGTAATTCTTTAACAAAGATACACTACTGTAAATATAATCTATACCAACGGTTTTGGGCAAAACATTGGTATATGTCACTAATATGGAGTTATACTAACGGTTTTGGGCAAACCGTTGGTATAGTTAACTAATATGGAGTTATAATAACGATTTTTGGAAAACCGTTGGTATAGTTCACTAATATGGAGTTATACCAATGGTTTGGGGAAAACTATTGGTATAGTTCACTAATATGGACTTATACCAACAATTTGACCAAAACTATTGGTATAGGTAACATATATGGACCTATACCAACGGTTTTCCCAAATCTGTTGGTCTAGGTCTCTAATTTGGAGCTATACCAACAGTTTTGGGAAAACCATTGGTATAGTTCACTAATTTGGACTTACACCAATGATTTTGGGGAAATAATTGGTATAGGTCCATTATAGAGTCCCTATACCAACAGTTTTGGCCAAACCGTTGGTCTAGGTCCCCCCTAAACCAACGGTTTGCCCAAAACCATTGGTATAGGTCCCAAAATCAAAGAACCTATACCAACGGTTCTCAAAACTGTTGGTATTGGTCTATACCAACGGTTTTGAGAACCATTGGTATAGGTACATGTATTTTTAATGGAATCTTCTTACAGAGGACATTAAATATATCAAAATTTAAAATACTTATGATAATAAATATATATATTTATGAAATTATGTACACAAAAGTAAGTTAGGTTAGTGGTTAGGTCGTTCAATTACCAACGAGAGGTGGTGGGATCCAAACCCACCGAATGATTGTTTTCTAAATTACATATACCAATGGGTTTATAGAATAATTGGTATAGATT
Organism: Viscum album; assembly: GCA_963277665.1. NCBI lineage: Eukaryota > Viridiplantae > Streptophyta > Magnoliopsida > Santalales > Viscaceae > Viscum > Viscum album. The sequence goes on along the minus strand of CAUJRU010000019.1, from coordinate 3,512,409 downwards.
TTTATAATACTTATACCAACGGTTTTCCCAAAACTGTTGGTATAGATCTATCCCCACAGCTTACTTGCCTACGGTTCTCCGAACCGTTGGTATAGGCTATACCAACAATTTGGAGGCCTATACCAATGGTTCCAAACCATTGGTATAAGGTATTTTTCTTATAGTGAGATGTGGAACACGTTGTGTACTTTAGGGAAACTAAGTGGCAACACCAAATAACAATCCACAATTAAAACTCACTCCAGGATTTCAAAATGTCAAATGTACCTGGGCCTTAGTTTCCCTTTATTCCCAAATATTATAACACCCATCCATGGAGATACATTCAAGAAAACATGATCCCCCACTTGAAATTACAAATCCTTAATTCGATTATTGACATAACTCATTTGCATATTTTTAGATTCTTTGATATGATTTTGAATTGTCTTTACCTTTTCTATTTTTTTCTACACAAGTTATGGGCCTACAAGCTTCCTTTCACCATGTTCATCCCAAAAAGTTGGTGTATGGCATATCTTTGTATATAATGATTTATATGGTGAAATTTGAATACTTGAATAGAAACTATTATTATAGGAGGACTCTATCAAAGTTAAATACTGATCCCACATACCTTGAAAGTCACGTGAGCATGATCTCAACATGCCTTCTAATGTTTGAATGGTCCTTTCAGACTACCCCTCAGTTTGAGGGTGATAAGTAGTACTCAAATGAAGTTCAGTATCCAAATATTTTTTAATAATTTTCAATAATCTAGATGTAAATCATGGATCACCATCAGACCCAATTGAAACAGGTGCTCCATGATGTTTACAACTTTATTAATATAGATTCGTGTAAGGTTCTCTAGTAGAAAATCCTTCCTTTAGTGAGGAAATGTGCATATTTGGTAAGTCGATCAAAAATTACCCATATTTCATCACTATTTCATAGATTCCTTGGTGATGTCGAAAAAAAATCCATAGTAATGTCATCCCATTTCCATGTAGGAATTAGCACAGGTTTCATGAATCCTGTAGGATGTTTTATTTTATCCTTTACCTATTGATAAACTAAACATCTTGATACATAATAAAAAAAATTCACTTCATATTATCCCACCAGAAATTTTCATTCAAATCTCTATACATATTAGTTATACTAGGTTGTATAAAGAAATTAGAGCTATGGGAATCATCCAATAACTCCCTTTTTAGCTAGGTCATAGAGGGAACATATAACCTCCTCTCAAATTTTAGAATTCCATCTTCATATACGAAGTTATCCAACTTCCCATCATTCACAGCTTTAATTTTCTTTTGAATATTCTCATCATTATATTGAGAACTTTTAATCATTTCCAATAAAGATGGTTGAACAACCAATTGAAAAATTATTTATGTTTTACCTTCCTTGATAATTCCCATATACATATTTCCTAGAGCCATGTACAAAGGATCCTTGTTAATCCTCATTTTGTTCAAAACTCCATGATCTTTCCTTCTTAATGCATCTCTAACCTTATTCTCCTTCCCTGGGAGGTAGTGTATAGAAAAATCATAATACATGAGTATCTCGAGCCATCTCCTTTACCTCATTTTGAGTTATTTCAATGAGAAGATATATTTCAAACTCTTGTGATCTGTATATATCTCACATATTTCACCATAGATATCATCTCTCCATATTTTCAGAGCAAAGATTTCATAAATTAACTCAAGATCTTGAGTTGCATAGTCTTGTTCATGAGTTTTTAACTACCTTGATTCATAGGCAATAACTCTCTCATTGTGCATAAGGACACAACCAAGTCTTTTCTTTGATACACCACTATAAATCATAAATTCACCATTTCCTGATAGTAGATTCAAGATCATATAATTTACTAATCTCTTCTTAAATTCTTCAAAACATTATTCACATTCCTATATCCAGAATAACTTAACCCCTTTACAAGTAAGCTTGGTTAATGAGTTGGATAATTGGGAAAAATCCTGAATAAAACACCTATAGTAACCTACTAAACCAATGAAACTACATAAATCAGTTATGTTTATTAGTGTAGGCCTTTCCTGAACCACCTTTTTATTCAAAGGATCGATTAAGATTCAATCATTAGATATAATATGGAAAAGAAAAGAAACTGTTTGAAGCCATAATTCACACTTTCTAAATATCCCGCATAACTCTTTTCATCTAAGAGTCTTTAGAACAACCCAAAAGTGGTTCTCATGGTCCTCATATATTTCTAAATATATGAATATATCATTAATAAATACCACAAAAAATCATCAATATATTCCTTGATCACTTTGTTCATTAAATCCATAAAAACAAGGGTGAATTAGTCAGTCCAAATGGTATTACTTTAAACTCATAATTTCCATAGATGGTTCGAAATGTTTGTTTTAGGAATATCTTCCTTCCTCACACGCAGTTTATGATATCCAGATTGAAGGTCAATCTTCAAAACATATTTAGCTCCATGAAGTTGATCAAATAAATAATCAATGAGAGGCATATGATACTTGTTCTTTATTGTAATAACATTTACTTCTATATAATCAATGAAAAACCTCATGGTTCCATCATTATTATTGACAAAAAAAATAGGGGCTCCCCATGGAGAAAAACTAGGGTGAATAAATCCCTTATTACTCAACTTATATACTTTTTTATTCTGCTTCACTAATTCCACAATATCCCTTCTATAAGGATTTATTGATATAGGTCTTGAACCAAGAATTAAATCAATAGAGAACCCAACTTCCCACTCTGGAGGATATCTAGGTAAATCCTCTAGAAATACATCAATATATTCTTGAACAATTGGTACTTGTTCAATTTTATGGTTTCTTTCCTTATCCATATATTATGTTTTCTATTCCTCCCAATGAATTATAATTAGAAGAGCTACTGGAGGTGGATCCAGATATGACTTAGATAATGAGGTTTCTACAATAAATATAAGGGGTTCTTCATTTTCGTCACTAATCATAATTTTCATCTTTTTTCAATAGATTTCCGCATCACATATTGAAATCTAGTCTGTACCAAGGATTATATCAAAGTCAATCATAGGTATTATGACAAGTTCATAAGCTAAAACATGGTTATGTGTCATTAAGGGGACTAACCGACACATCTTTTTTATAATGATACTTCCCTTAGGATTTTTCAATGAAAACTACTTTATTAACTCAAAAGTGAAATTTATTATTTTATTGAAATGCTTGGAATATATAAAAGACTGGGGTGATCTAGAATGAAATAAATAATTGGATAAGTTTTCGGAATTTATTAAAGTACCTACCAACACATTATTATAAACTTTAGCCTCCATAGTTGTGACCACATAAGCTTGGCCTTTCTCCCCAGGATTTCTCTGGGGTATGTTTCCTTGATGCATTGGAAAATAATTTTCATAGTTTCCCATCTCCCTAAAATTATAGAATTGAACCTTGTTATCTTATTTCATTACCTTGAAGTCATGGTCTTGGTGCCCTTTTTTATCTACAATTGTAATCGAATCCTTTTCCTTTTAAGCAGGCACCAGGGTGTTTCCTTCCACAAGTATCACACATTTTAAAATTTCAATTTTTTATTCTTCCCTTTATCCATTATTTCCTTTTCCACCCATGTCTTCTCTTGATTCCCCTTAAATACATAAGACTTATAGAATTCTTTCTCCATCTTGACAGTACATGGGAATATATCTTTATACGATGAGAAATTTTGAGAGACTAGTTCTCTTTGGAGAAATGGTTTTAACCCGTCAAATAATCGATCAATATTGATCCTTGGATTATGTATGTAGTCCAAGACATGCCTTGATAACATTGTAAATTTGTCTTCATACATCACAATGTTTTTATCCTTTTTTTGTTTTAGATTCAAGAATTTCCTCTCTATATCCGCTCGTTGTTCAGGAGGGAACTATTTTTCAATGAAAATTTCCTTAAAATATTTCCATTACATATTTGAAATTTCTTCCTCCTATGTGTTTTTAATCATTGACCACCATTTATCAACATCTCCTGAGAGTGTATAAACTTCCATGATAACCTTCTCCCTTTCATTACTTCCCAAAATGTGAAATATTTTCTATAAGGAACTTATCCACTTCTCTAGTACAAATGGGTTTATAGTCCCGTTTAACTATGGGGACTATTGTCACAAAACATAGTCTAACATTTATCATCCATGTTGTAGATCAAGATGGTCCCTATGGTTAAGGTTATTGTCCATAACCTAAGTCAGCTATCCCAGTATAGTTATAAGTTACTTAGAAACATTCACAGCTCCAGTACCAACATCATTATCTTCTATTGGAGGAAAATACCTACATGGGATACGTGTGTCGATACGGTTTCCATCCCTTCCACTAGGAACCATTTCTAAATAATGGCATACACTAAATTAGTTTATGAATCATAATTCATAATTTGGAACTACTAAATAATGTAACATAAATTGAAATTTTATGCATAGCTAATCTCATAATCATAAACATGTTTTATTTGAGGACATATTTTCTTTTAAATCCTTTATAATGGTTTGTGAATAAAATGTGAATTATCCTAAGAATATCCCCTAGGAGTGTCGAAATTGGTGCGAAGTAAGGCCTGTTGTTGTGTACCAGGTTACCCCAAGTCAGGCTTGAGATACCTTGTCATAGTTTTTACTCCTATGTACATCTATACCAGAACTATGTCCACTTATAGTATCTAGAGATTGATGTATTTATATAAATACCCACATAATCTACATCTTACCAAAATTTTATGATGTTATTCTATGATTATCCTCAAAGTTTGTTTAAGGGTTACGTTCCCTAATCCATTTTAAATTGAATTTAAAAGGTTTAGACTAAACTTTCTAAGATACCAACTATAGAGACCCCGACCCCATTTTCCCAGAGCCAGTGCCTTACATTAATACATTGGCATTGATACAATGATCGAATCCCAAGGGAATAATCATTTTAGTAGTTTTAGAGGCCATATTACATAACTGAACATTAAATTACAATTTAAAATGAAAAAAAACATAGAAACTCTATTGGAAACCCCTATAAACTCCAAGATTATCCCTGTAAGTCATTCATAATATTCATCTTTTCACCATGGGGGAAAATAAAAAAATAAAGTAGTGAAATGAGATGTTGAGTAAGGGTAAGTAATACAAAGGAAGATAATATAAAAAATAAGGCATGCTGAATGACTAAAAACACATACCATTAGAAAATAATATTGAGAATAATATGGTAATAATAAAATCTGAATAAATAATTCCATATAAATAATCACATGAGAATGAATCTTAACTATGAATATTATACTAGTCAAGTATTCATATGGATTATAAATTACTAATATAATAATGATGGAATGAACTAGAAATCATAATCATACCACCAAGGAATTAGTAAATAAGTCTACATGAGTAGGTAAGGCCTCTACAAAAACCTGGTCTAGTTTGTCTTATAAGACATACCAATGCATCGAGTGGCTATAGCATGCCCCACCCATCACACACTAAGTCTAATGAATTGATAATATATTGAATTAAAAGATATCCTCAAATCATATTTCCCATAACACAATGAAATATTATAATCATAATCATAGATTAATTTACTCTATTTAAATCATTGAGAAATTCTCAAGATAAATCCCCTTTTACTGTGAAGAGAATAGTTATTTTGGAAAAATTATTATATTTGTCATAAAAACCCGATTGTAAAAATGTATATAGCAGAAAAGAAAAGGGGGAGGGGGAAATGAAATTATTTTTGAGGCATAAATTATGTCCTATTTAACTGAAATCATGTAGAAATTTTTTTCAAGAAACTTTATAAATAAGATATTTTAGTTCAGTTTAAGGAAAATATTATAGATTCTTTAAAACAGAAAAGGCATAATTGTTTGTATAAAAACAGAAATGAACCAAGATAGTTTTTACATGATAAAATGAATGATTTTATAAAAATAATATTTTATTAAAATAGATTATATAGTGAACTTGAAAATGGGTAAGAAATCGGGAAGCTCCCTTTAACCGAGCTTACTTATCAGGAATAATTGATATGGGAACCATAAAAAATCATGTATTTTATGTAAAACAATGATGAAATGACTAGGATAAAATATTCTAGAACATATAAAAAGAATGTAGAATAATTATATAAACATAAAGAATAATTACATTTGGGAATAGAGAGATATAGAGCGTAACCCAAATGAGAATGGAAGTTCGGGGAGGATCCCTTACCTTATGTATGGAAGTGTTCTGCATTTGACCTTAATGTACTGGAAAATCAAATTAATTAATTAATTAATCAATTAATAACCTTTTAAAAATTTATTTGATTTAATATAATTTTATTAAGTTCATTTATGGTCTTTTTTATGAGTTATAAGATACAATTTTATCATTCGAGAGCCTTCGTTCCCTTGGTTTTCATGATCAGCTTTCTTGTATATGAGTATGGAAGTTCGTGTAAAATGGGAATAAATATCCATAATTGATGTTATATGTTATTAATGAAAATATATAATATTATAAGTCATTTTTTATTTGGGTTTAAGATGAATCATTATATAATACATTAGTGATAAACGTTTAGATTATTTTGGTGGTTTTTTTCAGATCATAACAAACTAGTTTTTTATTAATTAATACAATGTATATATAATGGTTCAGGAACATTAAATAGGATGAAATAAATATATTATAATCTGTTTTAAATATAAAAATTATTTTATGACCATCAATTAAGGCCTTAATGGAAATTGAAAACACTTTGTCCTTGAATGCGATAAATCAACACATCACGAACGATGTTTTCATTTTTAGAACAAAAAGAAAGGGAAGAGAATTGATGATGGATTATTAGATAAACACAATAAAATTATATTCTATATAATATAATTGATATATCATGTGACTTTGTGATAGGTAGGTGAGGAGAAGATAAGAAAATAAATTAAATGAAAAAGAAATAGGTTTTTTAGCTCTTGATTTTCTCCTTCTTGAGAACCCCTTTAGGGAAAAGGGTTTGGTCTTTTGATGAGATAAAAAGCTCCTAGATGTGGGGGAGGGTATTGGAAATATTATTGGGTAGAAATTATAAAAGGATAAAATCTTGGAAGGTGTGAGGAGAATAGGCAGTGAGGGGTGGTATTTATAGTGGAGGAGAGGGGTGTTTTTTTAATATTTTATTCATTTTTTTATTATTATGGTTCAAGACTGTGAATAGTTTGAGAATTATCATTAAATATATTAAAATAATTAAGAATAATTCTAGATTATGGTTCTCACATCATCTACACATCAACAATGACTCAAAAATTCATTTATTTTCTTATAATGTTAAATACCGTAAATTACAGTATTTCACTATTCACAAAAAATTCAACCAATTTAGAAAAATCCAAAAAATTTACCCTAACCATTTTTCAACATGTAGAATTCCAAAATGGAATCCGTTTTTTGAAAATAATTTTCTAAATATTATAAATTTAATTTTTAATGAAAATCACCATTTACTCAAAAAATGCTGATTTTAATATTATAACCGTTTTTACGACACATTCAAAAATTCCTTATAGTCTCATAAAATTATATTATAATCATAAGAATAAAAATATTAATTTATGAATCTATTTTATGAAAATAATTATAATTTTAAATAATTATATTAATTATACAATTTTAATCTAATATTTATAACTTAAAAAAATACCAACACTTAATTTATCGTTTTTAAAATAATTATTTAATTATTCCAAGATATAGCCATATCATATTTTTATTTATAATTTACAAAAATTTTATTTATACGTTCATAGGTGAGTTTACTATTTTATTGGTCGGTTTACTATTTCTAAGGGTCATATTACTATTGCAGAGGTCAAGTTACTATTCCATTGATATAAGTTCCTTAACTTCTAGAAATACCTCTTATTTAATTCATTCTTCATTTATAAAGTTTATATTTTATTCTTTAAGTGATGTTATGTTATTTATACTATATAAAATAATTATAACAATGGAAATTTCATTGATATAATCATTTATTGTCATAAGAAAATTATGAATAAAATTTCTAAAGTAGATGCTGTAAGAAACCTTCCAACATTGAAAAGGAAAGAAAATGATTTTTATATAATATTTCATAAACGTAAAGTGATTTACAGAATCCATAAGAATGTCTATATTTAGTCTATAAGACTTCTTGAGCTTATTTAATCAAATTTTTATGGACCGATGAGACATCAATTAATGAAAGTATATTTTCTTACTTTATCATTTTTATTGATTATTTCACTTAGATAACTAATTTTATATTTATGCATCACAAATATGTTGCAATAGAAATGTTCATATTTTTTCAGAAGGGGAGTTAAGAGTGAAATGGGTGTTTATATAATGAAGTTGATAACTGATAATGGAAAGGAATTGACATAAAATTATTTTAAATTGTATCTAAAGAAAAATAGAATCAAACATCATTATAGTGCTCCATAAACTAGTCAATAAAATGGAGCTGCAAAAATGAAAATAGAATCTTGGTTGAAATGAGAAGAATTATGTTGGTAGCATATATATTTTCAATATTTCTCTGGAGATAAGATTTTAGTACTATTGTACAAATAGAAACATATGTTTTTTAAGGCCAGAATACAACATGACTTCCCATAAGATGTTGTATAAAAAAAAACCTTCAATGAAATAATTCAATGTTTTTATAAGTCCATATTTACTAAAGATAAAAAAATATTTATCATGGAAAATTTAATGAAAATATGAGTATGAAATTTTCATGGGATATTCACCAAATGAAAGAAGTTATAAATGTTGTAATAAATATTTAAAAAATTTGGTGGATTCCTTTGATGTTAAAATTATTGAAAATAATACATCCTTAACAAAGGTTGTCAAGAATTTTGTAGAATAAAAATTAAAGGCTACCAACATTAATTACAAAAGTGAAGATTAAAGTGAGTCAGAACAGGTGACTAAAGATTCATAATAATTGTGTGGTGAATAAAGTGAGATAGGAAGAAAAAAATTTGAGATTCTATACTCTATTAAAAGAGGTTGAATTTGAGAACATTATTTGAAATTGGAAATATCCAGTTTAGACTATAAGAAAATTGAGGTTAGAAAATCAGATATCACTTATCTCGCAGATTAAACTTGAATTATTTATAGAATTAGCTGAACATAAATAATGGGTAGATTCTATGAATGATACTTAGATAAAATTAAGAAAAATGAAACCTAGGAACTTTGTCCATGTCTAACAAGAAATAATGTTACTGTGAAAAAGTGGGTGTATAAAAAAAAGTTTAATGAACATGGGAAAGATTCAATAAAAAAATATGACTTGTCTGTAAAGGATATTCATTGGTAGAAGGTTATGATTTTGAAGAAACTTTTACCATTTTTGTGATATTTGATACTATCAGAATGTTTTTAGAAGTGGCTGCACATTGTTGTTAAAAATTTCATCTGATTGATGTAATTTTAGATTTATTCAATGTGGAAATTGAGTAAAATGTTTATATTGATAAACCATGTGGTTTCATACTTGATAAAGATTAAAATAATTTATGTAAGTTGAAGAAAGACTTGTATGAGTTCAAAATAAGCTCAACCATCCTGGTACTCCAAACATGATAATTGTGTGGAAAATTTGTATTTTTATAAAGGTAAAGTTGAATGAAAATTATATGTAAAGGAGATAAACTCAAGTACCCAAATTTTTATTGTTTATGTTAATGATATAATTTTTGCAGCGGATAGAGAAAATATTTTTATAGAGTTTTTTGAAGAAATAAAGAAGAATTTTTAAATGTCAATTCTTATAGGTTTAACCTTCTTTATAGGTTTACATGTTCAATAAAAGGGGAGATACATTTTCTTATCTAAAGAAAAATATTGTTGGTAATTGTTATAAAATTTTTTCTAGGAAGATTCTAAAGAAGCTACTACACCAATTTCTATTGGGATGAAGATAATTAATGATGAAGTGAGGAAAAGTGAAAATCAGAAATATTTCCAAAATTTGATAGGATGTTTAATATATCTTATAGATTTAAGGCTATAAATTTTCTATGTTATTATGTTTTGTTCTATATATTATAGTGATCCAAATGAATCTTATATGTTGGAATAAAAAATAAAACTGAACTATGTTAAAGAATGAATTCCTATGTACTATACTACAAAAGATGTAGTGATTTGAATTTTCAAGGATATACTAATGTAGATTGGTCTGGACATTTCAATGATAGAAAATAATCTTTAGGAAAAACATTTATTGGGATAATGTTTTGTTAGTTGAAATAATAAGAAATAGATTTTAGTAATACTGAGCATAGTGGAAGAAAAATATATTGTCACCACCCATACCTATACAGAAATTTTTTGGATGAATGTATAATTGAAATATTTGAAAGTGAAATTCTCTACACCATTGAAGATTATTTATTATAATCAAAGTTTGATTGGTCTTATGAAAAATCCTGTCAAACATTTGAGATAAACACTTATATATAGTGTCACTTCATTAAAGATAATTTTTTTGGTAGAGATGTTATTCTAGATTACATTTATAAGAAATATCAAATTACTAATGTTTTCAAAAAATCTCTGAAAAAGAATTATTTGTGGAATTTAGGCTGGAACATCATGTTCAGCTTCCACTAAAGAATTCCTAGAATTTTTAAGGAGGCCCCCACCATGCTTTGGAATATATTAACAATGGGGAAGAATATGTAAAACTTTATCCCGAATGGGGGTGACAAAGTACATATTTATGAAAATTAATATGAAGACATGGTTATCATAAAATGTTAGAGAGAAAAAAAGGCGAGAGTTAAAAACCAAGAGTTGAAATTACATAACAAATGTAAAAAATAAAAATAAAAATAAAAAATAAAAGTAAGGTGGGGTTTACCTTAACATGGATGGAAATTTTCTTGTCACCAAGAGATGAAATTCTTCAAAAACAATACTTTATGTAGTTGTGTGGTAGAAGGATATTCTCTTTGAGAAAGGCTATGTTTTGGTAAAATTTTAGAAAACGTTTTTTGTTTTAAAAATGGTTTGTAAAATGTGAGTGATGAAAAATGATGAGATTTGAGATTTTTTAATGAATGTTGTTAACAAATCCAAATGGGAAGATTGAGAATTCTTTATGATGTATTACTAATTATGTTTTCTATTTTTTGAAAACTAAATTTTTTTAAATATTTTTTTATAAAACAAGTGAGAAATAAGGTGATGGAAGTTTTTAATGAATTTTTTTAAGAATATTTCTATCATAAGTCAGATGATTATTTACTAATCTCAAAGTTCCTAAAAACATAGAAAACCTCATGATAAATTTTTTTGATCAAAGTTGGAGTTAAATATTTCTATAAAAACCCTTTTGTCATAATTTTTTTAAGTTTGAAAGAAGTGAAATAAGGTGACAAAAATGAAGATGTCATTAGAGGTGTGATTGGTACAAACATTAGCAGATAAAAATTCCAGATAAAGATGTTTTAATAAAAAATGACTATGAAAATTTTTGTTTAGAAAGACCAGAGATGAAGTCTTTGGAAGTGAATATAAGTGAAGTTTAGTTTCAGAGAAACATTACGGGATGTATAAAATTCAATTTTCCAGAAAAAACTTCTATACATAGTTCTTTTAAGAATAAATTCTAAAAGTAAAAGGTTTTTGATATTTTATATAGTAAATTTTTTCACAAAAGTACTCATACAAACCTCATCAGATAAACTATATTTTACAAAATATCTATAAGTATTTTTACACAAATATCACTGGATGATATTTAAAAAATGGTTTCTAAAGTCTAGTGGTTGAATGAATCAGAAAAATTTTAGGTAAAAATATATTGAATGTGGAACTTGCTGAAGTTTTCTCAAATGGAATGTAGTGTAGGATATTAGACGTACCAAATGCTGAAAAAAAGATGTTGTTATAGAATTTTTTATGGTTTCATGAAATATTAAAGAATGAATAGGAGGAGAATTAAAATAGTTGAAGACAAAGTTACGAGAAGAATATGTTGCATTAAAATAATTTCCTCAGAAGTTATAACTATTTAGTCAACCAAATTCAGTGATTAAAGCACCACAAATTGAGGTAGTTGGGTTTTTGGATAAAAAGTTTCTATGAAGTCTAAAGAGAAGGGTTTTTTGTGGGCTATGCGAATATTGAAGTAGTAAAGATAGGAAGTGTACTGCTGATGTAAATTCCATCTGAAAAACATCCATTAGAAAAACAATTATTTATGTTTATCATATAAAGGGTTTTTATGAAAATATTTAGTTGAAAATAATTTGGGAATGGGAATTCAGAAAGTGAATTTATAAAAAAGTAATTTATTTTGGATTCATATAAAAAAATAATCTAGATGAAGAAAATTCCAATTGTGAAGTTTTTTATCTTACAGAGAAAGATCTATAGTTAGAGGAGAAATATAAAAATGTTATCGATGTCATCAAATGAACTTTTTGTAGAAGTATTTATCTTTGGGAGTTTAAGATGAGGAATATTTCATCATATGAACATCCACCAGAGGGAGAAATAGATTGGAATTACAAGAGAATTTAGGAAGCCTCAAGAATATTCATGAAGAAACTGTAACACTTTTAAGGTTTCAGGGAATTCAATATGATTTGGAAACTGAAAATTATTTCCCACCATTTCCACTTTGGGAAGTTCATATAAATAGAGGATGGAATGTATAATTTAATTTTCAATGTTCATAAATAAAAAAATATAATTCACTGTAAAATTAATATTAGAAATCATTTTCCAACTGAGATAAGTTATAGGTTAAAGAATTATGGATAGATTTTTCAAATATAGGATTATACAAACATTTAAATTCAAAGCACTTGATAGAGAAATCAGACCATGTTTTTATAGAAAAATATGTGGTAATGTGTTTTTGTTAAATTATACAGAACAAAGTTTAGAAAAATAAGTGAAAGTTTAGTGATGTGCATAAAATAGAGTTTACCAGTCGAAGACAGGAATACAAGACAAAAATTACCAGATAGATGAATTGTATGAATTTTCTAAATGAACTTTTAAAAAGAAAAAATTATTATGTTTTATAGATTTTTATGGCTCAATTTTATAAGATAAACCTTTTAAAATGATGGGATTCAATATAAACATACCTATCATGAGATATTATGAGTCTAATGTGAATTGGATCAAAATTTTTATCCACTATTTTCTAATAGTGAATTCCCATACACACATAGGTGTTTCCATGGAAAGGATGTAGGTTCTTACACTTAGGCCAAAACTTATAAATAGTTCATTCCTTGATTACTTTATTATAATTTCATTCTTGTGATATTCTCAAAACATTTGATTAGGAAATAACTATAAAAAGTTACAGTGGTTAAATTTCATAATATTGGACATTTTTAAAAGTTCACAATTGATTCAACCCCTCCTTCTTAGTCGTCCAGTGATTATAAGGAACTTTTAATACATGACCTATAACTGTAAAGGTTTAGAGTCTTTAAATACTATATACATAATCAAATAATCTCAAAAAATACTTCAACATCTCCCACAAGTTTCTTATCTCATAGTAACCTAGATGTTTCTTACATAGTACCTTTCTTCATAAGCTGGGGATAAAGGAAAGATAATAAAGGGTGAGCTCAAATGTTCATTAAGGTTAAATATAAGACATATCAATAAATTATCATAAGTGAGAATAAGATAAGAATATGGGTATAATAACATTATCATAACTTACAAAAATAATACCCAATCAGTAAAATATCATTAATCATAAATCATGGCATTGGGATTTATCATAATAAAATACATAATTCATAAGTGTTTACAATCATCAATAATCAATCATGATCTATAGGAATATATCATAAATATAAGACATTGGTTTTTGTAACACACATAAGTATAGGAAATTATTTCCTTAGTCAAGGATCATGGACCAGACTATCATAGTGGATTGTGTTCACTCTGCATTACATTATTTCTTTATTCAAGGTTATATCTCTAGACTATCTTATTGGAAAGAGTCTCTTACTTAATTGGGTTTAATCCCCATTCTAATTCTTATTTTCTAATGAGATATCTATCATTACCTAATGAATTAGAGGAATATATAATTTTAGGCCCAACCATCACATAATGAAACCTTACATATGTGGTCCATAAGATCATGAAATGATAATCATATCATCATATCATAATCTATGGAAAGGAAAAAAGCTTCATAAACATTTTCTCATTTCATTATAGTATAACCCAAGGAAAATAAATGGGTTTCATAAAGGTTTCATGATAACATAAATAACCTATTAGAAAGTAAAAGGTTTCATTAAATTATCCTTAAATAATCATCATCATATTAAATCAAGAGAAATAAAGTGTATGGTATCATAATATCATATCCTCAGTGAAGTGTAGAAATCCTTAAAGGATGTTTTAATTGATGAAAAATACCTTTATAAGAAAATTTTAACCATTACATGAAGGAATGAGAAACATAACATTTTCTTTTGATAACATTTTAATTTAAAATTCCCATAATATTGAGAATATTTTTTTATTTAAAAATAAACATGGAAACTTGTAATGAAATTTTAAAATTAAAGAGAAATAATGATGGTGGAAAAATCCTTTCATACTATATACGTTAAGAGAGAACATTATTTTCACACTTTTACAAAAAAGGTAAAAAAATATCTTGAAAAAATATATTTAAAAATACTAATTTAAAAGATTTGTAAATAAAGTAAAATTTGATGAAAATAAACTTTTAAAAAAAAATTAATTATAGGTAAAAACTCCATTAAAAAAATTTGTTAGAGTATGGATATTGAATAAAAAGTTTGGTGATCAAAGAGGAAATAAGGTCGACTTTTAATTAAAAAAAATTTCTCAATAATTTTAAGTACCAAAGAGTAGAAAACAGTAATAATAGATAAAAATTATAGGAATAACCAAATTGGAAGACAATTTATGGTGTTTTAAAGATAATATGCATATAAATTCCCCCAACATAAATTTCAAATAGGAAATCCCAAGAATAAATGAAATTGTAACATTATCCATTACCTAAACTCCCTTCTTGCTTCCTATACATTGAAATATAATGTATAATAAATATATATTTATTTTAAATTTATTATATAACCAAATTCATACACAACTGACAATTTATCATTCCTTTATAATTTACAATTATTATTTTATTAAAAATTTATTCATTAAAATGAACATCTGAGTAAACAATTTTTTTTTCCTTGAATTTTTTGGTTTAATGGTTCTAGTAATTGAAAATTTTTCATGGTTTAATCATATATATAATATTAATCATTACATAATTGTCATATATATTCATAATATACCATTTTATAATTATTTATATAAAGAGGCGACAAATAATGAATCACATATCTTTGTCAATGCGGTAGTCCACACCTACGCATGAGTGGCGTTATTTCCTTCCAACAGATGGAATGTTAAGAAGTTAGATAAGATATTATAATTATAAAACTATAATTGTATCATAAATATAATATATTAAAATTAAATCCCTATAATATCCAACCTTTAATGTCATTGATGGAAAATGAATCATATCACTATGTGGATGCGGTAATCTACACAATAACACAAGTGATACTTTCATTTCCAATTTTGTGGAAATAATATAGAAAATGGTTTTCAAATAATCGTAACAAAATATCAATATATTTATGATACCAAATTAATTATGTTAGCATGGATACAACAAATTTAATGGTAGTAGAAGAAGAGTGAAACTTGAAAAAGATGAGAACATAAACCTATTCTTTGTGAAACATCCTTTGAATATATTCTTAAAGACACTAATGTATGTCATTTAATAATTAAATAACCTCTTTGATTAGTCTAGTAATGTTTATAATATATTTGGTTAGGGTTTGGATGAGCTAAAGGGATCAAGTGGCATGAATAAGAGAGGAGAAGGGGTTCCCATTTATAAGCACGGGGTGTGGCACGCTTGTAATTATTAAGATTATTAAAATATAATAAAGTAACTCTCATTAGAAATTCACTCTAAATTGGCTCAATTTAAAATATAGGATGAGATAGAACTGAAATATATTCACCTAATAGTATTTATAATAGTTTTTATGACATTTCATTCAATATATATTTAGTTTTACCCTTCGTTAAACCCTTTAACATTTACTGCAATAATGAATTTTTCCCTCGTTACTATTTAAAATTAATATAATACCATACTATATTAGAATATATTTATTTATAAATAATTTTATTTCATTGATATATTTCATTACATGCAACACTAAGTTTAAATGAAACCTGATATATTATCAAAATTGTAGTATGTGAACGTTATCGCATAACCATTAGATCGATGGATATGAATAGGACTATATAAATTATGAAAAAATTATAGTTACATATGTATAAAATGAATTAATATATTACAAATTAATTATAAATAAAAATTATTTAAAAATAGAAAAAATATGTGTTTTGCTTCTGAAAAACTGTTTTTATGCACGCAATGTATTTTTATCTTAATAAAATATATTAATCAATATTGATGAATGATTTTAATGATATATATATGTATATATATATATATTATTTTCAATAAAAAAATTTAACATTCATTTTATATTTTTTTGGTATTTGATAAGAATAAAACATGTTTTGGGCATAAAAATGTTTTTTTAAAAAAGTGGTTTACGTACGTTGTGCATGTTTTTGTAAATTAATTTCTACCACTTATATGAATTAAATTTTAAAAAATAGATTAAATATTTGGAATCAGGGGGTTCAAATTTGGTAAATATTTTCCTTTTTTAGGCATTATGAATAGAAACCACAGTAAAATTTATCACCATAGTAAAGGGTAAATCTTGTTAATCTAGGTTAAAACCAAGTTATAAGGCCATAATTTTTCATCCTAATTTTTATTATATGAAGGGAATTCTAATATTGTCACATTTTTCATGAAAATTATTTTTAATGGATACTTTTCCTTGAAATTTAACTATATAATATTTAAAGTAATAAAAGTTACAAAATGTCAGTCTCTTAGTTTTAAATATATTTTATGTGTTCACATAGAGACAAAAGTAAGTTATGAATGCATAAAAGTTTATATTTTTATAATAATGAAATAATTTTCATGATAAAAAATTTTTTTAGTAGATATATAATTACCTTAAATGTTTATGCAATGCCGACACAATTTTTCTTCAATTAATAGAAAAATAAAATAAATGATTTTAAAAATATTAAAATTAATATAATTTGAGTGATTTATAGTTTCCCATGAATTTTTCAAATAAATATAACATATTATTGATTCATAAAATTATTATAAAGTTTTATTTATGTATTTTAAGTCAAACTAAATAAATAGTTTGAAAATTAACCTTAATGATATGTTATCAAAATAATATTTTATTAAATTATTTAAAATTATTAAAATCTTGAAAGAGGAAAATTTGGGTAATATATGGTTGAAACTTTCATCCTTTTTCCATTTATGAATCAATAATTACCTTATAATTAAAATTATAACCCATTAAGAATTATTTTGTTTACCATAGTTAAGGTTAAAATGGGTTAACTAAGGGGTTAAATGAAAAATATATGTTTTAAAACACCACATAAACCTTTAAAAATTATATTGGTTGATGGGATTACAACCAAAACCTACCTTATATAAAAATATATGTACATTTGGATGATTTGTTTTGATAATGACCTTACTATAATTTAATATTTTAAGTAATTCCAAGAGTGCCCCTCCCCTCAATTATAAAAGGAAACCCCTCCTTTATCATCTTCACAAAACATTGAGAAATATATATCGAACATAAACAAAAAAAATCCAACCCAAACATCCTTATTCACATTATATAGGTCCTAATCATACCAAAAGGTAAAAATTATGGCCATTAAGAGGATATCAAAAGGATTTATTTGAAAAAAGAGATAATTGCCTTAACCGATCACTTTTTTTTACTTCTTCCTCACCACCTCTAAATATAAGGAATTTATCATAAAATAATAACTTAGGAATAATAAATATAATTAAATTTTATCATGATTATAAAATAACTATAATCAGTCATCTTTCCTATCAAATGGGAAGTGAATGTATCGCTTATGCGTATGTATGGTTTACCTTCTCCACGTAGCGAGAAAATTCATTTTCCAGCACCATATTTCATGGATTATTATTATAATGGGTCACATTTTTATTATTTATAATTATGAAATAATTATACTTCTATAATTATAATTCCACATCTACCTTCGTACCTTCCAATCCGTTGGAAAACAATAACGTCACTCTTGCATACATGTGGACTATCACCTTTATAAAGCGATGTGATTTGTTTTTCATTTCCATTTTTCATGGATGGTAATAAGGATGGATTTAAATAATATATATTACATATATGGTATAATAACTATTCATTATAGGTGTTTTATTATTTATTTTTCTTTTATTCCACCCTCCAAAAAGTGAAAATAGCTTTCATCCGTACGTATAACCTACCGTTTCCATGAATAGCGTAATATATTTCTCTATATTTATATTTTATAAATGACTCTAAAAATGTATATAATAGAGATATTTTATATTTATATCATGATTTAGATTATATATATGATATAACAGTGATCAAAGTACATGTTCTAGAAATACCAAACCAAAATTCTCATGAAAAACTAAAAAGTTAACACCCATAAATGACTGTTTTAGTTCGGAAATATTAATAAAAGAGTGTGTAAATGTTATAAAGGAGTAATATATGATATTATAATTATTTTAATCATTAATTAATATAATTATAATAAATTTAAATTTATTATACATGTGGTTAGAGTGGTTTCGATGAAAGTGGAACTCGAGGTAACAATTTATCCTCTCAAATTGTCTTCTTTGGGACATATGTTATTCTATGAACCTATATTGTTTTATGAGGTTTATATAATTACCTTTTACATGTTATATAACTATTATTATTATCATTTTAATGATATTTAAATATTCATTTTATGTTATTTTTTCATGGGGATTATGATTCAAATGTCACCAATACGGTAAGGGTTTTAGGTTACAATCTCATTGTTCATCAGGATTATTTATGATTATGTATATTATGGTGAGATATTTTTATCTATATCTCAAAAAAATCACTAATTTTATTCAATTTTTTTTATTTATTTAGAATATTGTTTCCTTAAATTTTCCACACATCAATTACTCATGATACCAAAAATATGTTTTTAAGTAAAATCGACTTTATTTCTCTCCTCAGTCAAAAAAACTTTTTCTTCCATATCCTTTTTTCTAAAAATGTTTTAAAGAAGAAATTCGATATTATCATTTGATTTTTAAATTAATTTAACCAATTATTTATTTTTTATAAAATGGTTTAAAATAAATCTTCTTTTTCCGAATGAAGAACTTTTTGATTTTTTCTATAAAAGCGTGAAAGAAATGTTTTATATTAACTTATACAACATGAATATTATTAACCACTATAATGATTGATAACTGATTTAAATATTCCATTATATGTTTCAATGGTTATTTTCCATAAAAATACTTTCCTTAATATTTGTGAATTTATTATTTTTTAAAAATGTTATTTCAAAGTGAAAAGAATATTTTCCTCAAGATATTTTCTCATGATCTTTTAAAGGAATTTTTCATCTATATTAACATCCATTAATGTTACTAATAAATTAAATGGGATAACATCCAATGATATGATCCTTATTATTTATCATGTTCGTTTATTATTATGTTGATGAGATGTTACTGAGACTCATTTATTTTCAATGCGTTATATTATAATGTTATGATTAATGATATTGTGGAAGTTATATGAATGAGTTATGATTATGTGATGGTTGGGTCTATTAAATACCTCTAATGAATTGGGTAAATATGTATAACTCATGTGTAAAATATTTTATACATGAATTTGATTTCATATTTACAATTTTATGCATGGGATATACTTTCATGTCTATAAGATTATGTATGGACCTGATTTTCATGTCCAAAAGATTATGCAAGGACCTGGTTTTTATTTAAATAAATTTATTCATAGACATATATTTCATGTCCATAAGATTATGAATGGACCGGGTTTCATGTCCATAAGTTTATGTGAGGGCCTCATTTCACGTCCTTAACTTAACGAGTGATTTTTTATACATGTTCACAAAGTTATATTATTATGTTTTTATATATTCCTATGTATATGTTATGCTCCCATGGAACAATTTATTTTATTCCTTCATGATTCATGCCTTATGAACGTCCAAGATTTATTCCATGACTCAAGATTATGATATTTGATATATAAGGTATGATTTCTAAATGTTATGATCATATTATCACACCCTTATGCTCATGTTATGCTCAAGTGATCATTAATATCTCCCTTATTTACCCTTACTGAGAAAATATACTCACCCTTTTATAATTTTTCCTATTCCCCAAGTTACGAAGAAAGGTATTAAGTATGATATATCTAATGAAGGGGATAGTTATAATGAACATAGTGAGAGATGATGTAGTCCACTTATTAAATAGTTTTTTATGTATCTACTTTTCCAATGTATATAGACCTATACAATTATAGAATATATATTTATGTTATGTAATGAGTATTCATTTGAAAAGGTGAAATAAATATGTATGAAAAGTATGAATCCCTATAGTTGGTATTAGATCAAGGTTTATTTATCCTTTAGAAAATAATATGAGAAAAAATTAGTGAGAACCTTGTGGATAATCTTAAGTATATTATAACATCCTAAATTCATAGTAAATAATATTTTATGTGGTTATACTATAGAGACCTGGGAATATCATTCAAAGATATTACACCATTTTTTTGAATATTCATCACATTACACAAACACATGCCTGAGGATCATAATAATTTAGTGTATTTGGAAACTTTGAAACACAAAAATCTGCTGCGTAGGTGAAATACATCATCTCCCACTGTCGTATCCATAACTATCACCATTCATAGACACATCATATTTAATATATTTCATCATAACCTAGTAAAATGAAACATAATAAAGGGTGAGAATTGATGTTCATTATGGGTAAACAAGGGAGATACATAATAATAACAAGAACACAAGTGAATGAGAACATGAGCATAACATTTGAAAACATTAAAATGCATATCAAAGATCATAATATTGAGTAATTAAATTAATATTTGTAGTTTATAATACATGAATCCTAAGGGAATAAATGAAATAGATCTATAAGAGCATAACATTGGAATAAGACATAGATTTGTGGCTTAAACAAAATTATAAAAATTCATTTCCATAGTAGTCAAGACTCACTGCCAACTATATCATAGTGGAACGGGTTCAATCCCAAACCATCATAGTAGTCATCGTTCACTCCCAATACCATCATAGTGTACAAAGTCCCTTACTGAATCAGGTTTAGTCCCCATTCGTATCCTGTCTATCTCAAGACATATAAATCTTTACCCAATGCATCAGAGAGATATATAGGTCCCATCTATATCACAATAAAAACTATATTTATGTGTGGAAAAGATCATAAAACATTCATCATATCATAACCCATGAAATTAAATGGGTTTCATAAACATTTAATCATATAATAAACTATGTAAAAAAGATAGATCTCATAATCATTTCATCATTTCATCATAGCACAACAAATTAATGAAGAAGTAGGTTTCTTAAGAATTTTATCATGGTATAACCCATGGAAGAGAAAAAGGTTTCCTAAAAATCATTCCATCATAAATATAAAACATTAAGATAAATAATAAGAATGGTATCCTTGTATCATATCCCTATTATTTCATAATTAACACCAACAAATTTCACCTTAGATGGAAAATGATTTTGATCAACCATTTAATTATTTTTGAAGAAAATATCCTTTCCTATATGAAAAAATCCTTTTAAAACATAAGAAAATTTGAAAATAATTTTTTATGAAAATAACCTTGAAAAATTATAAATTAATTATGAATTAAAATAATGGTTATGATGATGGGAAGTTTTGTTTATGTTGTACAAATTAAAAAAAATAATCCCTTCACATTTTTGGTAAAATCCAAACATGCATTATTTGGAAAATGGAATGAAGAATCATTTTTTTTTAATTAAAACATGGGTCAAAATTTATTTTCAAAAAAATTGGATTATAATAAAATATATTTTTTATAACATTTTTAGAAAACATGGTTTTGGAAGAAAACAAATTTCTGACTGAAGAGAGAAATAAAGTCAGATTTTCTTAAAAACATTTATCAATCATTTTAAGTAACAAGATAGGAAAACTGATATTATTACTTAAAAATATCCTGAATAAAAATATGATAATAAAATCCATGAGTTTATTGAGAGATGTATCTTAATATTTTATCATCAGAAACAAAATCATAAACAATCTCAATAAATGATGAAATTGTAACATAAAATCATTACGACTTTGGTAACATTGAATCATAATAACCATGATGGAATTAAATAAAATGGAACCTAAAATATCATGAGGATAGATAAATTATTTATATTACATGTAAATGGGTTGTATATACATCCCATGGAAGAATATAGGTGCATAATATAACATACATCTCAATGAAGGAAAATTGAGACAAAAATATCATACCTTAAGTCTTGGCTTCATTAGTACACATTAAAAAATAATATATAATAAATATAAGTTTATTATACATCTATTATACAATAATATTTTTATATTTCATACCAAAAATTATTTTTATGACCTTCATTACCTATCTATTAACAATTCGATGTTAAAGTTATGTTTTGGATAATAAATGCTTTGTTTTTCATATATGTTTTGATTTATTAATTTTTTCATATTAATTTTATAATCATTTAATCATATAAATAATTTTAAAAACTATTTAAATATCATATATATTCATAATATATGTATTTAGAGTAATGCATAAAATTTAGTGATAGAAAATGAAATACACCATTCATTGAGAAGGTATGTCGTACATACACATGAATGATGTTTCCATTTTATTTTTGGTTGGAAATGAATAAAGGTAAATGATATATTATCATTAAAAATAATTTTTATTTCATATATATCATATGTTTTATTTAAATCCCTACTTAATACTTTCCATGTAAAGTGTTAACGAATCACATCACTTCAAGAGGCGGTAGTCCACCGTTCACACGAGCTAGGTCATCACATTCACAAGAAAATGGAATAAATGAAGATATGTATGATATAATTATTCCATAAGGATAGTAATATCATAAATATAATATATAAAGAATAAATCCATCATTATATCCATCCTTGAGAGGTGGTAATGGAAAAATGAACGATATTAGTTTCCAAGGCGGGGTAGTCCATCGCACACACGAACAATGATTTTTTAACGAATTTGATAGAAGTGGAGATGGTTATAGTAAATTACCATAAAATAATAATATCTAAGTATATGGAATATAATTATGATATTATATAATAATTTTATAATAATAATTTGAGGAGGGGGAATAATAAATAAAACAAAAACTCTCATTGATGAACGTTACCTCATCTTCAGGTATCCTCCTTAGGTTTTCACAAAAAACCATTCTTGGTTAGATTTATTTGAAAATAAGGATTATAGGATGAGATGAGGGAAGTTGAAAAGGCCTTTTTTATGTATTTCTTGAACCAAAAGGGTTTTATGGTGAAAATTTGAGAGGATAAGGGGTGGAATTTTATAATTGAGGTGAGTGACACACTTGTAAATTTTTCCTAGCTCTCTATTATTTTAAAGGTCAAATAGATCAATTTTGGAATCTTATTAAGAGTATGATGAAATATGATGAAATTTAATTCATGTAATGAGATGAGTTTAATAGTATTTTTTATTGTAAATATACCTCTTTCATTATGGATACAAAAATAGAGAAGAAACTCCTTGGGTATATATAGAAGGATTATGAATCCATTGTTACCTATGAGTGAAATTTTACATTACATGTAAGGTATGATTATCTTTTAATCATTAACGATAAAATAAAAAATGATCAATTATTTATTGGTTTGAATACAAGTATTCGAAATTAATTATATATAAGGGAATTTAGAATCTATGAAGAAATCATTTGATGTTCACTAAAAGTGGAAATAGAAGTTATAAACTCTCATGGTTTTGGTGATAAGAAAAAGAAAATGGATTTTCATGGAATATCCATTGGTATATCAAGTGGAGGGTAGAAAAAGTTTTGATGTCCTGATTTTCAAAAACATGGGAAGGAGCAATTAAGTGATTTCATGAAAGGAAAATAAGAATATTTCAAGTGTGCGAAGCAGGAACATTGATAAAAAATGTTTAAGTATTGTGAAAAGGATAGTCAATGAAATGAATTGAGAGATAACTCAACAAAATATACCCATCACACTCTAGTGCTATAAATTCAAGGATTTTGGGAGTTGTAAAAATCAACCCCCTAATCCAATGGTTAATGAGAATAGTTAACCGTAGTAAACAATGTAGTCAAAGGAGAAAGGAAAAGCATATTAAATCACAACAGCTAAAGTGTGTCAGGATAGTTTGGAAATAATTATACTCCCCCAAAGATTTAGGGATTCCATTTTGAATATTTTATTTATAATAAATATGAAAACCTTATCCTCTTTTGAAATTTTATATGATTCTGAATAATGAATAACTCTCTCTATATAGATCCCATATCAATTTCTGGAATAAAGAAATCATATATGATATTCTAAAATAAACCTATGATTATATATTAGTGTAAGGATGAACACAATGGAAATATTATTGGTTAGGATATGAGTTTACATAACGATTAAAGGATTAATTATCTTTCCGAATCATATAATATTTTATTGTTACTTTATTTTTAGAAGTTATTAGGGTAAATACATTTTCATATGAGCCTTTATGAGTGATTAAAATTATTTCAAGATAATTATTAAGTTGATCATAGAAGTATATGAGATAAATTCAATCTAATATCTGAGTTTCAATGTTGGGTAGACATATTTTGTAGGATCCCTAAGGTTAACTATTTATGGAATGGATTGAGATAAATTTTGTGTGTTATTGGTGAGGTTTTAGAATTTAAACTATTGTATTTATTTATATTAGAAAACCTGTGCTGATAATTTTGGTTTTTTAAAATATTTAGAGGTAAAAGGAATGACTTATGAATCTTATGATTCATTAAAAATAAATTTTAGTTCTACAAGAATTAAAAATTCATCTCGAATAGTCATCGTTTGGGGTAACAGATGATATTATGTTGGAAATTGATTAGAAAGAGGAAACTCTACATGTCAATTAAGTATATTCCCTTATTTTCTTAGTCTAGATGGTAAAAAAATTAATAAACTAAATGGGGAATAATATTTTTTTTCTTATTTCCTTAAATTATTTTGAAATTATGTTCTTTTTTCACACCTCACTGATTTATGGTTTTGTAGTCATTAAATTTCTCATGATCATTCACTTTCTTGTGATCAATGTTCTCTATCACTATCCATCATTTTATGGACATTAAAATTTTCTTCATTGTCTATATTTTAAGATACTAAAAATGTTCACCTATATGTAAACATATATATATATACATGTGTGTGTGTGTGTGTGTGTGTGTTATTCTAGATAACATTTGTATTTCCCTTTCCCTGTTTTCAAGAGGATGTTTTATGAACCCTTTTTACGATGTAGGTTTTAAACAAAAGAAATTTTCAAATATCAAACCTGTGATTACTAAGTATGAGTTCAAATTTTAAGGACAAAATTTATTAATGGTGGGGATGGGGATAAATGTAACACCCTATGATTTTAGAATATATTTCTTATTAAATAGTTTGATTTATTTGATAGCTTATGTCACACGCAACACCGAGTTTAAATGAATCATGATATACCGTTAAAAAAATATTATATGACATTTATTGCCTAATTGTTGGATTGGATGGTATGAATATGACTAACAAAATTATGAATAATATATGCATAAAATGAATTCATCGGTTATCAATTTATTATAATTAAAAATCATTTGAAAATAAAAAAAGTTATATTTATGGAAAATCTTTTTTATGCGTGAATTGTATATTTATATTAATAAAATAAATTATTCACTACTATTTAATTACTTTTATGAAATTTAAATATTATATATTCAATATTTTTCTTACAACTAGTTTAATGTTTTCTAGGCTTGGGATAAGAATAAACCAAGTTATATGCTTAAAAATATATTTTTCTAAAAAGCGTGTTTCTTTGCATTTTGTGAATTTGTTTTCAAATTAATTTATAAAACTTTTAAGTATTGAATATTATAATCTGGATTCCATATTTTTAATTATGGGTTTTAGATTTTTTAAATAATTCCCTTTTATTTTTAGGCATTATTAATATTAACCGTATTAAAATTTATCACCGTAGTAAAGGGTAAATCGTGTTAATATAGGTTAAAATTAATTAGTAAGACCTAATTTTTAATAATAATTCATA
The DNA here is from genome assembly GCA_963277665.1 of Viscum album. Lineage (NCBI taxonomy): Eukaryota > Viridiplantae > Streptophyta > Magnoliopsida > Santalales > Viscaceae > Viscum > Viscum album. The sequence goes on along the minus strand of CAUJRU010000019.1, from coordinate 3,485,794 downwards.
TCAAATGAATTTAATTATAACCTTATCACATTATTCATGAAATTTATTTTTTTAATGGACCCTTTTACATGGAAATCACCTATATAATATTTAAAGCAAAAATTGTTAAAAAATTCCACTCTCTTAGTTTTAAATATCTATTATACATTCAAAAAGGGAATAAATAATTTTTTGAATGAATATTTTTTCATGATAATGAAAAAATTTCATGATAGAAATTTATTTATAATTTTTAATTATTATATAATTACCTTAAATGTTTATGCAACACCAATGCAGTATTTCTTCAATTAACGTAATAATAAAATAAATGATTTTAAAATTATTAAATATATTTTAATTTTGTGTGATTTATATTTTTAAATTAATATTTTTGATAAATATAACATATTAGTTACTTTTTAAATTATTATATTCAAATAAAAAAAATTATTTATGTATTTTATGTCAAATTAAACAGATAGTGTCAAAATTGATATTAATGAAATTTTATCAAAATAATATTTTATAAAATTATTTAAAAAATTTAAAAATCCTAAAAAAAGAAAATTAGAATTATATATGGTCCAAAATATCATCCTTTTTACCTTTATTATTCAATATTTACCTTTTCAGTAAAATTATAACCCTTTTAGAGTGGAAAAATTATCATCATGGTTAAAGTTAAAATGGGTTAACTAAGGCAGTAAACCAAAATATATGGTTTAAAAAATGACATAAACATATAAAAATTCTTTTTTCAGATTGGATTAAAACCATATATTTCCTTATCTTCAATTATATATCTATTTGGAATCATTTTTCTTGAAAATGAATTTCTTATAATTTGATATTATAAGAAATCTCAAGAGTGTCCCTCCCCTCAATTATAAAAGGGAACCCATCCTTTCTCTTATTCACACCACATTGATTTATCTATATTAACCATACCCAAAACAAATTTCTTCATAACTTCATTATTCACCTTATATAGGTTCTAGCCTTCCAAAAAGACCAACCCTAGGGCCTTTGAGAGGAATCTAAAGGAGTTCTTTAAAAGTGGAGGTAATCACCTTAACCAATCACTTTTGTTTTACTTCTTCCTTAATTCTTATAAATCCTAGTTATTTATCAGAAAATAATAAATTAAGTATTATAAATATACTTAAATTTTATTATGATTATTAAATCACTGTTTCAACCCTCTTTCCCATAAAGTGGGAAGTGAAAGTATCTCTTATGCATACGTATGACTTACCATCTCTATGTAGCGATACAATTCATTTTCTACCACTATATTTCATGGATAGTTATTATGATGGGTTTAATATCTATTTATGATAATTATTATATAATTATACCTCTATAATTATAATATCACATCTGCCTTCTTACCTTGAAATCCGTTAGAAAATAATAACGTCGCTCATGCGTACGTGTTGACTACCACCACCACAAAGCGATGTGATTTGTTTTTCATTTACATTTTACATGGATGGTAATAAGTATGGAATTAATAAATAAATATGAAATATAAGATATAATAATTATTCTGTAAAGGTGAGTTATTATTTACCTTTATTTCCTTCCATCTTTCAAAATGTGAACACATTGTTCATGCATACGTATGTCCTACTGTCTCTTTGAATAGTGTAATTAATTTTTCTATATCTATATTCTATAAATGATTCCAAAAAAATATAGTGGATAGAAATTATATTTATATCATGATTAAAATACTATATATTATTTAAACATGATAAAATTACAAGTACTTGAAATACCTAACAAAAGTTATCATGAAAACGAAACTTTTAACACATAGAAATAACGATTTTAATAAGGAATTATTAATAAATGGTTGTTGAAATGTTATAAGGAAATAATATATGATATTATTAGTACAAAATTTATTTTATTATATAATTATAATAAATTTTATTTTATTTTATTTAATTTTAGAGTTATTTCAAAGTAAGTAGAACTTGAGGTAAGGTTTTATCATCTCAAATTTTATTCTTTGGGAAATATATTATGTTATGCACCTATCTTATTTTATGAGGATTATATACTACCCTTTGACATGTTATATCAGGATTATTATCTTTTTCATGATATTTATGGTTTCATTTGAAGTTATTCTTTCATTAGGATCTGGATTTAAATGTCACTAAAGTGGTAATAGTTTTATGTTGCAATCTCATTGTTTATCAGGATTGTTTATGATTATGTTTCTGATGATGAAATATTATGATCTAACTCTAAAGAAAATAATGAATTTTATTATCCTCTAGTTAATTATTGAGAATACATGTTTTCATTTCATTATCCTCACCGTAAGTATTCAAGAGACCAAAAATATGTTTTAAGGAAAATCAAATTTATTTATCTCTTTGGTTGAAAAAAATATTCTTCAATATCCTTATTTTAAAAAAATGTTTTAAGAAATATTTTTACTATTCTAAAATGATTATTTAAATTAAATTTTAACCATGTTTTTATTTTTTTAATATTATTAAAAATTAATATGCTTATCATTTTCCAAATGATGCAATTTTTACTTTTTTTATGAAAGTATGAAATGGATGCTTTATTTTAATATATACAACATAAAAGAAATATCCCACCATAATAAATGATTAAAACATTGAAAATTCCATTACATGTTTCAATGTTTATTGTCAAAGAAACATTTTCCATTAATATTTGGATTTGTTTATATTTTAAAAAGTTAATTTCCAATTTAAGAAGTTATTTTTCTTTAATAAATTTTCCAATGATCCTTTAAAGGAATTTTTAATCTATGATAACATTTTTGATGTTACATATGCTTTATTAGGGATATGATCCAATGTTACTATCCTTATTATTTCTATGGGTGGTTTACAATTATAATGATTAGATGTTCATAAAAACCTTTTATTTTCTATGGGTTATGTTATAATGGTATGATTTCTAACCTTATGGAATTTATATGAATGAATTATGATTATTTGATGGTTGGGTTCATTAAGTCCCTCCAAAACATTGGGTGAATATGGAAAACTCATGAGTTAAATATATTATGCATGAAATTAATATCATGTTCAAAATTTTATGTATATACATGGATTTCATGTTTATAAGATTATGAGTGGACCTGGTTTTCATGTCCATAAGATTATGTAGACCTTTTCATCTTATCGATACGTTTATGTGTGAACTCGGATTTCATGTCTATAAGATTATGCGTGGAAATGATTTCATTACCATAAGATTATGTGAGGGTCTGATTTCATGTCCCTAACTTAATGAGTGAAAGTTTTCTTATTTATACAAGTTCACAAATTTATAAGATTATGTTTTTTCCACATTTCTATGTCTATGTTATGCTCTCATATAACGTGTTCATTGATTATTTCATGATTCATGTCTTATAAAAAACCGGGATTTATTCCATGAATCAATATTAGGATCTTTGATATGAAGGGTATGATTTTAAAATTTTATCGTCATATTCACATACCCATATTCTCATGTTATTCTCATGTTATCCTTGATATCTCCCTTATTTACCCTTATTGAGAATCTCAACTCACCTTTTTCTTATGTTTCATTTTCACCAAGATTCAAATAATGGTATTAAGTATGATATGTCTAAGAAGCATGATTGTTATGGAAAACTTAGTGGGAGATGATGTAGTTCACTTATGAACTAGTTGTTTTTGTATCCATGTTTTTAATGTCACTGGAACTATGTGATTATAGTGCAGATAATTGTGTAATAAAATAAATATTCATATAAAAAGATGAAATATCTATGTACGAAAAGTAAGGGTCACTATAATGACTAAAAATTAAGTTGAAATTATTATATAATATTAATTATGATGATTAAAACTATGGAATCCATTTTAATATTTAAATTTATATATTTGAAATAAATTTATTTTAAAATATCTATGTAAAATGCAACAAAAATGTTTAAAAAAATTGAAATTTTAAGCATAAAACTGAGTTTTCCTTCATTATTTTCCATGTAAAAACTAATAGATGAATGTTAAAATAATTTAATAAATATATTTATAATATATTTAATTAAAATAAATTATCAGTATATTTGAATTAGAATTATTAAGATAAAAAAAATTGTATGCATAAAAAATATGTTTTTAGAAAAACTTATCTTTTTTACCTTAAAATGATTTTATTTTAATTCATAAAACACTAAAATGAAAGGAATTAATTTTATACATATATAAATAATATTTTTTTCATAATTTTTTAGTCCTATTCATATCCTCCAATCCAACGACTAGGGCGATAACTATTACATTAAATAATTATAATTTAATAGTATATTGTGGTTTGTTTAAACTCAGTGTTGTGTGTAAAAAAATATCAAGGAAATTAATTTTATATAAATAGAAATGTATCATAAAATCAAAGAGTGTTGGATTCAACCCCCTTATAAGATGTTTTGTTTTTAAAATTACATCACTTTGATAAAAAAAACTGAGGGTACTTATGCCTCATCACATCTTCAGGTTCCCATATAGATTATTTACATTTATAGTTTCACTACTAAACATTGACTAGGTGTGTGGTTTTGATTCACAGTACTTTCCCTATTTGATATAGAATCTCCATCGGTTTTCCCTATAATAGTGATCATTCTTTAGTGGTATTAACTATGGGTTTATTAAATGTGAAGTACTAGGTATGTAATCCATTAGTAGAGATACATGGAACACATTGTGAACTTGAGTGAGATTCATTGCAAGTGACAAGTGATAAGTAACCATCCCATTATGATCATGAATTTAAAAGAGGCCAATACATATAGGGATGAACTTTCTCTTTATTTTAAATATCATGACTTTCTTCCAAAGATATATTCATAAGAATATGTCATCACCAACTTCAAACTCTAGATATCGATGATGGTTGTCAGTATAACACTTATATTCATATTGGGATACCCTAGAGTGATGATAAATAGATCCAAAATTCTTTATCATTTCCTTATCTATCTCAGGTCCCAAAACCTTTCTTTCTCTAACATAATCCCAACAAGTTATAGTTCTTCACTTCCTACCATATCCATTTGAATTCTCATGTGAAGGATATTATTGTAGGAAAATACAACCAAAGGTGTTGATCCCAACCACATTTGAAATCCATAGAACATTATCTCACCATATCTTCAAGGGTTTGAGTTTTTATCTCAGAGTGACCATCTGTATGCGGATGATATATAGTTATAATGTTCAACTCCATATTCATTTATATTTCAGGACTTCTCCAGAATTTCAAGGTGAACCACAGATCCCAATCAGATATAATAGAATGTGGAATTACTTGAAATATTACAAATTACTTGATGTATATCTTGAAAATATGATTAAGAGAGAAATATTCTCTTATTGAAAATAAATGTGACGACTTATTTAGGAGATAAACTAAATGCCAAATATAATTTTTCCATTTAGATGTTTTGGAGAGTCTATAAATAAAATCCATGGTAATGTTTTCCCATTTCTATTATGGTATTAGTAATGGTTGTAATATCCTTATGGACTTCTATCTCTAAGACTAAGATTACTAATATGCTAGACATTGGGATACATAATATGTAATATACCTTATTTATATTATCCCACCATAAATATTATTTCAATACTCTATACATTATCTTATTTCTAGGATGAATAGAGAATGATGATCTATGAGCTTCATCCATCAGATATTTCTTTAATTCTAGTATTGACAAGACACATAATCTATTCATGAACCTTATCATTCCATCAAATTCATGGTTGAACACGGGAATATTTCTCACATTATTTTATAGATCTACATGCACCTTATGTTCATCTTTAATCCTCACATTTAAGGATAGTTGAAAATTCATTTTTGAAAGAGATGATCTATCCACATTCCTCATGATTTCAAGGACCGGGTTCTAAAAATCCATAAATATTGAATCTCTTTCAATCCTCATCATGGAAAAACTATCATGGTAATTCTAACTTAGATCATTAACCACCTTGTTTTCCTAAAAAGGTAGCATCATATTGATCATTCATAATAAATAATAAATTCAACCATATCCTTTTTAGAATATTAAAATCTATATATGTGAATATATAATTCAATATTTTATGATCAGTATATGAGTCAAATATTTCACCATAAATATAATGCCTATATATTTTCAATGAAAAAATTGATGATTCCCACTCCAAATCGTGAGTCAGGTAATTTTTTTCATTATTTATCAATTAGAGTGATGAATAAGCTATCACCACATTATTCTATATGAGGACACATCTCAATACCTTCTTTTATGCATCACTATAGATAAAAAAACCTTCTCTACTATAGGGTAGTGTAAGAATAGGTGCGTTGAGCATCCTTCTTTTCAGCTCCTTGAAATTTTTCTCACATTCATCTATCCAAAGTAACATGACTCCCTTCCAAGTCAACTTGGTTATTAGATTATATTTATATGATAAATCCCTCACAAAGATCCATTAGTATCCATCCATCCTAAGAAAACTATGTATCTTGGTTACCCTAGTCGTTCTAGTCCATTTCTTAATAACTTACAACTTTGAAGGATCCATAATATACCCTTTCTTGAAATTATATTACCTATGAATGAAACTTTTTGTATCCATAATTTTCACCTATTGAATTTGGCATACAACTGCTCCTACCTCAAGGTATTTAGTAAAATCCTCTAATGATATTCATGATCTTCCTTTGTCTTAGAATATATAAGAATATCTTCTATAAAGAATACCAAAAACTAATCATGTTAATATATAAAGACTTTATCCATTATATCAATGATGATAGAAGGAAAATTGGTAAGTCTAAATGGTATTAATATATATTCACAATTTCCATACCTTATATGAAAGGATATCCTTAGTATATCCTCATTATTGACCCGCAATTTATGATATCTAGAATGAAGGTAAATCATGAAAATGTATTAATCTCCACTTAGTTGATTAAAAAATGCATAAATATAGGATAAATGATACTTTTTCTTGGTAGTGATCTTGGTAAGTTATTGATAATCAATATAGTGATGCATTAAAATATCCTTTTTCTTAACAAAAAGAACAGGTTCACCCTATGTTGATGCACTAGGGAGTATGAAACCCTTATCAATATTATCCTAGAGTTTCTTATTCAATTCATTATACTCAATCGAGTCCATTATATATGGTGTATTTAAAATCAGTACAACACCATCTAAGTGTTCTATTGAAAACTCAAATTTATGATTTGGGGGAAGACTAGGCATGTCTTTAGGAAATACATCATCATAATCCCAAAAAAATAGGCATACCATCGATGTTTAGTTTCTACCCAACCAATTGAGATAAATATATCTCATGAATATGTAGTAAGAACCCTACAAGGGAAGTGAATTCCATTAAAAGTTTCTATTCATCCTTATACAAAAATATGATCATAGGTTGATTAGAAATATCAATGATACTTACCTTACATTTAAATTGATATGGGTTCTATATAGAGTGATCCAATCCATTCCCAAAATCAAATCAAATTCAACTATTGGGAAAATCACAAGATTTGTAGGAAGAACATTCCCAAAAACTTATATTAGAAGGAATATATATACTTGAGATACAATCATCATAGTGTAACATCCTGCCCTCCTCACTAGCTTGATTTGAGTTGGAGGTTCTACTCAACCTTAGGAGATGTTCCCAAGGTGCCAAAGGCTGCTAATAAATGCTGGGGGATTCAAGAACAATCAGTGAACTATTTACCTTTAAGAAAAAAGAAACCAACCCAACTAGCCACAACGAACCACAAATACATGAGGCATGTCAATAATTTCAACCAATACAACAAACTACCAAGATAAAATCATACAATGAAACCAATTACATTACATTGACCAAATACCAATAAAACTAAACCACAATAATGCAGCTTCAGAGTAACAAGAGGAAGACTAAAAAAACCAAATAATCCATGACACAAATCTAAAGCTCCAAACTAAGCTACATGCTCCAAGAACCATAATACCAGCTAAACATCACGATGTACCACTAAAGAAATTTGACGCTTTACCTTTTCTTGTGTCTTGGAGTACAACATCAGTAAAATCACCAAAGTTCCAAAGCATGGGGTGAGTAATAATAATCAGTAGGTTTTCCCAAAATGAATTAACCACACATGACACTAGGATAGAAATGTTAGAAAAATATATAAAAAAAATTATATAAAACCATTAAAAAAATTTGACAATTCACTACCAGCCAAACACATCCTTACCAAAATAAATTCACCCAAATCAACACGATTCCAAGGAGAGAATCCAACCCATGCAACCAAACACATCATTAACCCAAAACCCCTTTTAAATTTCATGAGCCATTCCAACTAACATGGAAGAACTCATACCTCAACCACACACCCAATCTTCAAACACCCACACCCGATCTCGGTGTCACCATTGACTGTGGAACTTAATTTTAGTACCAGTCCACTTTTTATAGTGGTACTTCATACCCACTTCCCTTTAATGGTGGTCCTTCCTAGCCAATATCAATCCTTTTCCAACCATGCTTAACTTTGGAATCCAACCCTCATGCCAACAACATCCACCAAGTCACAAAAACAAGCAAATTTATAATTTACAAAACATAAAAATATTCCCACCAATAATTACCACATCATATAAACAAACATTTGTCAACAATCATGCTAAGCTAATAATTTCCAACCAAACAACCCTTTAATAGAAAACACTTCAATTAAATCACATTTATTGAAAACACCATTACGCCAAATCCATGCCCAAATATCATTTCAATAAAACCCAAATTTTATAAAAAACCATTTTCGCAACTAATTTTCCATAAAACAAACCAACCCACCAATTTAAAAATCACCATTTAAAATCCCACAGAAAGCACATTGCCCAATAAACACCCTTTTTTTCTAAAATCTGAAAAGAATCACAATATGGGTTCCAAACAAGCTTCACACATCCTAATCACAACCAATTTCAAGAAAAACCAATTAATTTGATATTAATATTTCTAGTTCCATAATAATGGAAATGTGAGTGAAGCCACCTACCTTAGGGTAACAGTGAATTCCACCAACGCCCAACTACACCAAAAATCCAGGTGAAATCTCCCACAAAACCACCTTAGATCTATTTTCCTAAAATCAAAAATCCAAAATATCATCATTTTAGGAAGTTACATGAAAAAATTTTATATCCAGAAAACTGAAAGAGAGGGAGAACTATATCTAAGGAAAACCATGGAACAACCAAGAGAGGTGACATACTAGAGAAGAATCGCCTTCAAAGAACCAAGAAAACCCTTCAATTTGCTTACAAAGTGAGTGAAAGAGGTTCCCTAGCCCATGAGAAGAATAAATACCAAGTGAGGCTCAAGTGGGAGGATACTTGGGGTGTCTTAGGTTAATTCCGAGTGATCCCATTTAAAAAAACACATTTTTAATGCTGCACACGATTAGCTCGTATAGTTAGAAAAAACATTCTCTAACCGTACAACTACTACTATACCAAAGGGTTCCTCGCATGGTTGGTACACATTTTTAGACAAACTATGGACCAATCATGTTAAATAACACTATATCAACTTTAATAGATTCTTGGAGAAGATGAATGGTTTTCCCAAATCGTGCTCAAACCGTGCACCCTTAAAACGCCTTTAAAACTTTCCAAAACACTTTCAAACTCTCCCAAACATTACCTAACCATGTTATATACATAAGAATACATAAATAAAGGCTATATATCTCAAAACTAGGGTAATTAATTCTCCCCACCATTGGACTTTCCATTCTTAAAAAGTAGAGAACCATCACTTTTCCAAAAGAGTCTGGGCCATTGCTCGGCCATATCTTTATCATGCTCCCAAGTCTCCTCCTGAATCTGACCATGTTTCCACAAAAACTGAACTAGGGAAATTATTTTACCATAGAATAATTTCTATTACCTGTCCACAATTTTCCCTGGCACATGCACCAACGAAGCATCCGATTCTAGCTCAACATGATCCTAATGAATCACATGGTCATGATCCAACTGATACTTTTTCAACTGTGACACAAGAAACTCATTGTGCACCACACTAAAACATGCTGGAAAATACAACTGATATTCCACCTCTTCAAAACATTCAAGTATCTCAAAAGGCCCAATGAACATCAGAGATAACTTGCATTGTTTCCTAAAATGATGATGTCCCAACCTCGGAGAGATTCTTAAGAACACATGATTACCCACCTCGAATGACAACATCTATCGAAGATGGTACACATATGATTTATAATGAATCTACACCATATCCATTTTATTCTTGATCAAAATTATCATATCCACTATTTCTTTATCAAGACTCATCCTAACCATCAAATTCTCACTTGTTTCCACTCAATATAGTGGAGAACGACATGCATACCCATACACTGCTTCAAACGAAGCCATATGTATGGAGTCATGATACATATTATTGTAGGATAACTCCACCAATGAAAGTGATACTTCAATGAGCCACTAAAATCCATTACACAATCCTACAACATGTATTCAAATGTTTGTATCATCCTCTCAGATTGTCCATCCATCTAAGGATGATATGTTGTACTCATCGTCAACTGAGTCAAAAGAGGTTTCTACAAGGATTTCTAGAAACGATACGTGAACCTAAGATCTCTATCTGATAAAATCAAAACTGGTACAAAATGCCTCTTTACAAGCTCATGGATATATATTTTAGATATATCCTCCACCGTATGAGATTCATGAATATGGATGAAATGGGCCAACTTTGTGTGATGATCCACAATCACCTATATGGAGTCGTGTTTATTGACCATTATTGGGAGACCTCAAACAAAATCCATCATTATATGCTCCCATTTCCACACTGGGATAGGTAAAGACTGCAACATACCTACCAGATGCTGATTCCCTGCCTTGAATTTTGGACAAGTCAAGCATCTTAATACAAATTCGGCCACTTTCCTTTTTCTTACCCACCGAACCGAACTGGGATTTTAATGCTTTATACATTTTGGAATTCAAGGATGGAAACCCATATATAATGATGATAAGAACTAAGAATTTCCTCTTGAAAATAAACTGGTACAACCATCCAATTCTGGTACCACAACCCTGAATTCCCATCCAGTTTCAAGCCCTCAATGGTCTCCCGACCATTGAATTTTGACCTCATCGCCACACACTCTAAATCAAACATATGATTCTCTTTAACCAAATCAACCAAGTTCAAAACCAACTAGAATGGATAGAAAATGACTGAATCACCTTATTATTCACATTAAAACCCCATGTTGGCTATAACCGACATCAACCACCACTGATAATATTCTTGTTTCACCACTTGAGCATATGAATTTCTACTTTATGCATCTACCACTAAATTTCCCTTTCCCAGTATGTACATCAGGTCAAAGGAAAACATATGAAGATAATCCATCAATCTCATTTGTCTCAAATTCAAATCTCTTTGTGAGAAAATATGCTTAAAGCTCTTATAATCAGTAGACACAGTGAATTTATCATCGAAGAGATAGTGACACCATGTTTTCAAATCATGAACCACTTCTCCCAACTCCAAATCATGTGGTGGGTAGTTCTTATCATGAAACCTCAAATGATGTGTTCCATACACAACGACATGATCCCCTTGCATAAGAACACACCCCCACCCTAATCATGATGCATCACAATACACCACGTAACCTTTCCCTGGTTCTGGAAAAACCAAGATTAGTGCTGATGTAAGAAGATCCTTAAGCTCTTCGAAAGATTTCTATCACTATTAATTCCATTTAAATGGAGCATTATTTATTATGAAAGATATCATTGTTGAATCTAATCATGAGATGTCATGACCAAAGCATAGATAATAGCCATCTAGACAAAGGAATCTCCATATCTCAAAAACATTCTTCGGTGGTTTCCATGAGATAAATAACTCTATCTTCTTTAGATCCACTAAAACAAATAGTTCATAAATATCATGCCCAAGAAAAAAAACCGCTTGTATACAAAAAAACATTGATAGTTTGGCATTCAAATAATAACCTCTCAAGATTCCCAACACTACTATGAAGTGTTTCTCATTCTCCACCCTTGTCCTTGAATAAACCTATATTTCATCCATGAATACCACCATGAAACAATAGAGATATCTCTAAAATATCTGATTTATCAATTACATGAACACCTGGTGAATTTATAAGAGCAAAAGGCATATCCACATACTCATAATTTCCATATCTATTTCAGAAATCTATTTTTGGTATATCCTCCTTCTGCACTCGCAACTGATGATATCCTAATTGTAAGTCAATCTTGGAGAACCACTAAGCTAACCTCAATTGATTGAACATGTCATTAATGGGATGAAGTGGATATTGATTCTTAATCTTAACTTGGTTAAGCTTACAATAATCAACACACATCTGAATAGTTCTATCCTAATTTATAAGAAAAAAATCAGTGTTTCCCGCAAACACATACTAGGCTGGATGAACCCTTTCTTTTCTAGATCCTCAAACTGTATATTCAATTCCATCAATTATGCTAGTTCCATTCGGTAATATGGAAGTAAGATAAGACTGGTCCCTAGGAGGAGATCAATCATAAACTCTAGTTCTCTTATGGGTGGGAACCTGGAGAATTATTCCAGAAAGAGATCTATAAACTGGTCAACCACTACAATAAAAATGCTTCACCCAACCTCTTCCATCGATGCCCAAGACAAAGCTGAAAACTGATACAATATCATCCCAACTTCTTCTTCCAACAAGCATGTTTCATACACCTTCATATTTTTCTCTCCTCTAAAGAGGTGTTTAATGAAATCATCTGTCATGAAACTAATCATTTACGCATAAGATTCAATGTGGGAATTAAAAATATTCAGCCAATCTATACATAGTATTAGGTCATACACATCTATCTCAAGCACTGAGAATTCCCACATCAAATAAACCTCATCCACAACTATAAAACATTCTCTATATAGGAATTCTCAACATTCACTTTGAACCATATTAGTTTAAAATTTTAAAACATAAGGAATCATTTCCACACATAAACCCAGAAAATCAACCGCATGACAAGAAATGAAAGAATAAGATGCCCCCATATCAAAAAACACTTTCATAAAGGTGGAATTAAAAATAACCACACCTCACACCATGGATGGTCCTGACTTATCATCCACCACAACCTGCTCAACTCTAAACTGTCGCTTACTTTCCACACTATACTCTTTATTACTATGATGAAACTTTCTTTAGTGAGGAGTTATGGAATTTCTAGATTCACCATGACTAACTCATATATTCAAAAAAGGGGCATGCTACTGATCCTATTCTATTAAGGAATAGGATGACTGTGATCCACGAGGAATGTCATAAACAACCGACCTGAGAGCATTGTGACAATAATACTGAACATGCCCCCATCAACTTGTAGTTATTATATGACTGAGGTTGTGCCATACAATCCGTCTTCATGCGGCCTATAGAAGCACCCTGAAAACATCCTGGATTACTCTTAGGCTTTAGAGGAAGATTCACTGATCTTTTCGTCAGGTTCTGAGACATACTCCCACCCTAGAAATACGTGTCCATCTTCCACTTGATCCCCACGTTAGAGTTCCCACTATTTCCCATGGGTACCAACATGTTTCCCCCACTTGTATCCTCTAAGATATCCCTTTTAGACACTTATTATCTATTCACCATTCCCGTATAATCATTTATACATAGCAGCAAAATTTTGGAAAGAATTTCCTACATCAACCCATCTTCTAAAATGTGCACCTTCAAGGGTGAACTAGCCACCACCTCAGGTGAAAACTGCACTAAGTTCATAAAACTATCTACATATTCTATTACCGAGAGGTTCTATTGCTTCAAAATTAATAAATCCATTGTACACTAAATTTTTAATGTATGAGGGTAGAATTGTTTGTTAAAAAATTCCTCAAAACCCTCCCATGTCATGCCTTGGTTCATTCTAGACTGGACTGCCAACTGCCACCACTGATTTTCAAGATCTTCCAACATATACATCGATAACTTCACTTTAAACTTTGCCAGTGTTCCCAAGAAATTGAATAGTTGATTCATCATGTTCAACCATGCTTTAGCCCTTTCCGGCTCTGAATCACCCCAAAAATGGGTGGATTCTATTTTTGAAACTAAACTGAGTGATCTGCATGCCTTAGCTCATCACTTCTATTCTCACTTCCATAGCTTGGAAAGATTATACTATGCTCTAAAATAGTTTCTGGTTCACCTAGGGCTTAGGTGAAACCAAATTTTCTACAACTTCAATATGTTGGTCTCTCCGACTCATACCTGATGCCATTTCTATCAACATAAGAACAACCATAAGGCTTAATCCATAGAAAATTAAGGCTTAAAATTTTAAATTATACCACATTCCAGTTATCACGACCATTCTTTCCATGTTCAACCATTTTTTTAAAAAAATTACAGTATGTTTTGGAAATCGACCAACTTTCAAAATACCATAACCATTCTCTTTTCAAACTGCATACTTGAAAACAATTTCAAGATTTTTCAAAATTCAAAACATTCATACCACAACATAAATCATTATTCCATATGAAATACTAAATCCTAGTGGGAATTCATTTATACTAGGAATTACATGCTCATCACATTGGCTACACCCATCATAATGAGATCATGCTCCTATAAGTGTATCCAAAACGATTATGTACCCAACTTTATGGTAACATTAAGTTCAGCATGAAAGGGTTAGCTACATCCTTTTCTGCTATAAATTTTATGTTTTGAAAATCCTACTGTTTTCTACCATCACAACTCAAGTAATAAACCATGAATGAATGCTAACACCAAGACCAACAACTGATATCAAGACCAAACAAGACCAAATTTACTTGTACGTCAAGGACCGAACAAGATGATACCACATATAACATCCCACCCCTCCTCCTTGGCTTGAGTTGAGTTGGAGGTGATACTCTACCTTAGGCTACGTTCCCAAGGTTCAAAATCCTGGAAATAAATGCCGAGGAATTCAAAAACACTTGGGGAATGTTTTTACCTTAAAATAAAATCAACCAACCCATCTATCCATAACCAAATACAATTACACGATGCATGTCAATAATGTAAACCAATACAACACACTATCAAGAGACAATCATACAACCAATCCAATTCCATAACAATGAACATAGACCTATACAAATATGCCATAATAATCCAGAGTGAGAGTACCAAGTGGAAGACTAAACAAAAACCCCAAAGAATCCATGACACAACTCCATAGCTCCAAACCAAGATCCATGCTCCAAGCACCACAATACCGCCTAAGCATCATCATGTACCACTAAATCAATGAGATGCTTTACCTTTTCTTGTGTCTCAGACTACAACAAATACAAAACCACCAAAGTGCCAAAGCAAGGGGTGAGAAATAGTACTCATTAGGTTTTCCCCAAATGACTTAACTACACATTCCACTATGAGTGAACTATTATCACAATATATTAAACAATTTATATGAATCCATTAAAAAAATTCATCAATTCACAATAATACAAAAACATCCTTACTAAAGGCAATTCACCCAAATCAACATGATTCCAAGGAGAGCAACCAACCAATGAAACCAAACATGTCATTAACCGAAAAAACCCTTTTCAATGTCATGAACCATTCCAAATATCATGTCCACACACATAACTCAACCATACACCCAAGTTTCACACACCGACACCTGATATCAGTGTCACCATTAATGGTGGAACTTCATGCTCGAACTCATCCACTTTTTATAGTGTTACTTCACACCAACATCCCTTTGATGGTGGCCCTTCAAACCCATTATCCATCCTTTCCCAACCACAGTTAACCTCATAATCCAACCCACATGCCAACAACATCCATTAAGTCACAACAACAAGAAAATTTACAATTTACAAAACATAAAAACAGGCCCACTAATAATTACCACATCATATAATCCAACATTTTTCAACAATCATTCCATGAAAAAAATTTCCAACCAAATAACCCTTTAATAGAAAACCCTTTAATAAAATCACATTTATTGAAAACACCATTATGACACATCAATTCCTAAATCTCATTTCAATAAAACCCCCATTTTATTGATTTTTTTTCAAAACTCATTTTCCATAAAACAAACTAACCCACTAATTTTAAAATCACCAGTTTAAAATCTCACACAAATCACATTGCACAATAAACCCCCATTTTTTCCAAATCTAGAAAGAATCCCAAAATGGGTTCCAAACAAGCTTCACAAATCATAATCACAACTAATTTCAAGAAAAACCAATTTATTTAAAATTAATCCTTCCAGTTCTATCTAAATGGAAATGAGAGTGAAGACACCTACTATAGGGTTCTAGTGAAATCGACCAACGCCCAACTACACCACAAATCCAGGTGAAATATCCCCTGAAATAGTCTTATAAATATTTTCCTAACATCAAAAATCCCAACTCTCATCATTTTAGGTAACAAAAACCCTATATCCACATGCGATGAATGTATATCTAGAAAACCAAGAGATAGCGAGAACTAGATCGAAGGAAACCCATGAAACAACCAAGAGAGGAGACTTACTGAAGAAGAATCACCTTTAAAGAACCAAGAAAACCCTTCGATTCTTATCAAAAATGAGTGGAAGAGGTGGAATAACCCTTGAGAAGAGGAAATATTGATTGAGGATTGAGTGGAAGGAATTTAGGGGTGTTTTAGGTTAATACCAATTGATCCCATTTTAAAAAAAACCAATTTTAATGTTGTGCATGGTTATCTCGCATGGTTAGACAAACTGTGTGCTAACCATGTAGCTGATACTATCCTAAAGGGTGCCCGAAACGGTTTGTCTGCAAAGTTAGACAGACTATGTGGAAACCGTATGAAAGACCACTATTTATACTTTCCCAGTTTCTTGGAGAGGCTGCATGGTTTTTCCAATACATGCTCAAACTGTTCACCCTTAAAATAGCCTCAAAAACTTTCCAAAACCCTTCCAAACTCTCCCAAAAATTATCCAACCATTTTATATCCATAAAAAGAAATAAATAAGGGTTACATACCTCAAATTTAGGATACTAAAATAGCATTTTGGGGTTTTATATCTAACTTAATATCTAATTTTTGAGGTGGTGATGTGATACCCATTTAAAATTTTTCAGATATAAAAGATTTGGTATGTCGAGAATCAAGTAAAAACATTTTTAGCTCTAGAGTGGATGGTATTTGTACTATTCACCACTTTGTTCTCAAGAATCACTTCAAAAATTGTGATTTAATGACGTTCACATTTATCTCTTGGATTAAGAGGTTTCTAATAAAGATCTCTATCATTAACCCTTAGATTCATGAACGGATTGGCATAATTTCCATACTCCATGCAATTATAGCATTGTATTATGGGTGAAACAATTGGTTGAACTTTTTCACCACTTCCTTCATTGAATGGCCTCTTCACAACAATTTAGAATTCATTTTCATGATAGACTTATTTTCTACACTTAAAAGATTTACTATACCCCTAATTCAAATTTCTATGTGCTTCTTTCCACACTTTTGACATGAAGGAAGATTAATTTTCTTTACTCTATGAGTTTTATTATTATAATTTCTCTAAAATTAAACCTTTTTCTTTTTTGTCCCCAAAACCACGAGAACACTAAGAGTATACAATTTATATTTATATATATCTATTAATTTATCTTATATATAATTATTATAGATACTTGGTCTTAATTCTTTAAATAATCAGACAAATTTTCTTTTCAGATTGATGATAATTCTAGAATCATAACTTGCATATTTGGTGAAATTTTCCTCATAGGTACTAACAGATTCACCATCCTTATACTTTAGTTTTAGGAATTTTACTTCTATTTTCATGTGAATAGTTTATGTAAAATACTTATTGAAAAATACCTTCTAAATTCCTCCCATTCCATGAAGTTATTTTCCTCCTCTTTCCTTGTATTATTGAAAAGAATTAACCAAGGATCATCTTCACCTTAAAAATGATACATGGACAAATTAAACTTCTCATTTTATGGGCATTGGATAATAGAGATTTTATTTTCTATATAATGGATGAATTACTCAGAAATAAGTGGATTAGAGGAACCACTAAAGTAAAGTGGTCATTTTCATATAAAAGACTCAATATTGAGTTATTCCTTTGGTCGTTTGGAAGTTTTGCACGATTCATGTTACCATTCATAATTTGAGATACTTGGGTGAGTGAAGCTATAGGATTTTATACACCATCTCCCATTTCATTTGGTTTATTATAAGTATGATTGTTTCATTTCCCATCACATTCAGTGTTAACATGATTCCTCTTGGCTCCAACCATTGAATAATAACAAAAACCATAGTGTGGCCAACATTGATCATAATGAGTAATCATATAATCCTAAAAAATCATTTTTAAGATTTATAAATCATGAAAAATTATTTTTAATCTATGGAACCTAGTATATTCATAATCATCATCTATTAAAATCATTCATAGTGGTTCATAATGAGGATGTGAATTAGACCAAACATATCTACCAAGAGTGTATATCCATGTTTTCAGTCTTTGGCCCACTCATCATATACTAGTGAAGATCATGTTAATACCCAATATTCACCTTTTGATATTTTTAGCCTTATGTGTATCTGTTCTATATCTGCATAGCCTTTCCATTATCAATATAGTGACATATTTTCTAGAAAAAAATTATAATCTCTAATTTACCAGAACTTTAGTATGTTATCCTATACTTAGACTAATATTTAGAGTTTTAACCAAAGTTTTATATTCCTAATTTCCAAAAATAACTAAACCCTCCTATGATACTAAATGATGTGACCCAAGCATTTAATAGATATATATTATATAATTTTAGATGAATATTCAATACATCTCATACCAATACACACTCTATAACCAAAAAGGTTTAGTATATTTGGAGGCTAAAAACAAAATTTAATTATTCCATAAAATATATTCGACATATCCCACATGGTTAATCTCTCATAGTACCCATTTTATAAATTTCACAATTAAAATATTTATTTATAATATAGGGGAGAAAAAAACATAAGAAAGGGTGATATATGATGCCTAGTAAGGGTAAACATATGAGATATTAATCAATGATCATAAGTGATCATATGATAAGCATAAGAACATGAGAACATGATCATAAATTATGAAAATCATACCCAATCAGTCAAATATCATTAATCATAAATAATAAAATATAGATTTTTCATATCAAAAGACATAATTCATAAGTGTGATGAATAATAAATAATCAATAATGATCTATGAGAACATATCATAAGAATAATATATAGGATTTTGGAATACAAATAAGCATATAAATAATTTCCTTAGTCAATGATCACAGCCAACACTGTCATAGTTGATTGGGTTCACTCCCCATTCCATAATTTCCTTAGAAAAGGTTCACTCCCAATACTATCTTATTGGATATAGTCCCTTACTAAATTGGGTTCACCCCCCATTATATTTATTATTATCTCATAAGATATCCATATTTAACTGATGCATTGGAGGGATATATAATTTTGGGACCACCTATATCATAATGAAAAATATACATATGTGTGTGATAAGATCCTTAACCAATCATTATATTAATATATAATATTTCATATAAATAAAATATGTTTTATAAACAATTCATCATATCATCATAGCATATCCTATAGAAAAGAAATGAGTATCATAAAGGTTTCATCATAACTTAATTTTTCCAATGGAAAAGAAACGAGTTTCAAAGAATCATCCTTAAATTATCATCATCGTAATATATCTGTAGAAAGAAAGTAGATGTTATCAAAAGATCATATCCCATGTTAAAAATAAAAATCTTTAAAGGATATTGACATAGATGAAAAATACTTTTAAAATAACATGTGGACCTTTCTTTGGAAACCAGAGAAAAATATCATTTTCTTTTGAAAACATTTTAGCTCAAAATTCATAGAATAATAAGAAAATTATTTTCTTTGAAAATATATATGGAAACTTGAAAATGAATCTTCAAAGAAAATAAAATTCATGATAGTGGGAAAATATTTTCATATCATATACGTTAAGAGAGAACATTTTTCACACTTTTTCAAGAAGTCAATGAATGAATTGTTAAGAAAATATTCATTAAAAAAATTCATTTTAAAGCTTTTTAAATAAATTCAAAGGTAATTGATTTTTTTTCAAGTATATTTAATAACTTCCATAAATTTTTTAAGAGCATCAATATGGTATAAGAAGTTGTATAACCAAATAGGATATGAGGTTAAATTTTATTTAAAAAATTTTTTTGATCACTTTATGTGACATATAATAGAAAATGGTTCCAATACATAAAAATTACAAGAATAATAAAATGTGAATAAAATATATGTCCTATAAATGGTAAGATCCATATAATTTTCCTCAATTAAAATTTATCATAAGCAAACCTAAAAAGAAATGTGATTATAAAATAAACCCTTAACTCGAGTATTATATTTTCTTATAATCGTTAAAATATAATATATAATAAATATAGATTTATTATTATATATATATATATATATATATGTATTTTACTAAAAAAAATTCATACATAAATTACTATGTATAATTCTTTTATAATTTTAATTATCCTTTTATTAACATTTTCTTCATTAAAATGAACATTTGGGTGAAAATTGGACTACTTTTCATGCATGTTTATGTTAGATGATTGCGATACTTGAACTTTGGTTAGGATTTAATAATATAAAGAATATTAATAATGAAAAAATTATTATATTTATCCATTATAAACACTTTTATAATTATTCATAAATAGCTGTGATGAAAAATAATCTCATTGATTCGTGGAGATTGTAGTCCACACGTATGCATGAGCGACGTTATCTTTTTACAATAGATAGAAAGGAAAGAAGGTAGATAAGATATTATAATTAAAAAAAATTATTTCATAAATATCATATATAATCCTTAAATCCATGATAATAACAAACCATGAATGATAGTGATGGAAAATGAATCATATCACTACGTGGAGGCGGTAGTCCACATGTACGCATGACCGATATTTTCATTTACCATTTGATGGAAAATAGGTGGAAAATTATTGTAGAGTATTAAAAATAAAATATCAGTATATTTATGATACTACATTCATTATGTTAAGGTGGATATATTATATTTATAGGAAGTATAATACGAATGAAACTCGAAAAATATCGATAAGTATGTACACTTCTTCGATAAACCTCTTTTAAATATATTCTTAAGGACACTTCAGATGGTATGATAAGAAGATAGAAAAATTTAGGACATGGATAGGGGAGTTTATAAGATATTTTGGTAGGGTTATTTTAGGATAAATATCTAAAGTAATGGGATATAATAGAGGATATGGTTTCCCTTTTATAAATGGAGGGAGTGGTACACTTGTAATTATAAAGAATATTAAAATCCAATAAAGTCACTCTCATGGGAAAGTGGCTCCACATTGGATCAGTATTGAATATATGATGAGATAGAAACTAATATACTCATCTAATATAATTTATACATTTTTTTAGTTTATTTTAATCCTTATTAATTTAGTTTAACCCCTCGTTAACCACTTTTAACATTTATTGTAGTAATGAATTTTTACCTCGACTACTATTCATAATTAAAAAAAATGAAGTTGAACATATTACATAATAATATTTATATTTATTATAAATATTTAATCTATTTTACAAGATTATATTTCTATAATTGTTAGAAATTTATTTTAAAATAAGTGCACAAAATGAAACAAAACCATTTTTTGGAAAAATGTATTTTTAAGCTTAAAACTAAGTTTACATTCATTACTTTCCATGTAAAACATATTAAATTAATGTTAAAATATTTTATTGAATAGATTAAGAAAAAAATAAATTAAAATCATTAATAAATAGATATTAATTAAATTTATTAAGATAAAATTATATTTTTCTCATAGAAACATTTTTTATGAAATCATATTTTCAAAATTAAAATGATTTTATTTTAATTTATAACCAACTAAAAACCATTGAATTAATTTTATATATATGTAAAAAATAAATTTTATTGATTTAGATATTCCTATTAATACCCTCCAAACAAAAAACTATATAAAAACTATAACATTAAATAATAATAATTCAATAGTATATCACAGTTCATTTAAACTCAGTGTTACATGTAAAGACATATATCAATGGAATTAAATATATATAAATAGAAATATATTATAAAATATCAGGGTGTTATAGGGTCCCTCTTGGTCAATATCCTATACTTAATTTATTTATTGGGGTCTATCCATTATCAATAGTGATTGTCGATTCCTTATAACATTCCTCAGCTTGACCACCTATCAATAGTACAAGAATATTACTTCACACACCTCACTTATTTGATTCAAAGTCCATGATTATACTGATTTTAATTTAGATATAACCCTCATTCAATATATCTCAATGGGAATACATCTGGTGAACTATCCACTTGAATTTCCAATGAACTAACCATCGTACTAAGCATCCATCAGAAATCATCAACTTTTGAAAACAACACTTCCACCTACAGAAGACTAGTTGATGATGATCTTATAAGATCAAATAGTCCATCAATGTTTTGTATTCTCATGGACTAAATCAATAACTTGATGATTCTTTATAATCTTAACACAATTAACATTGGGAATGGTGGAAGTGATGTGATTGAGGTTGGCTGCTTCATTTTTTGACCTTTAAAATTAAAACATTGATTTCTTGTTTGTATTTGATACATTTTTTAAGTGTTTTATAATTACAATAAATATATCTAATTATTTTTGTTAAAAATAGATTTCATTTCATATAACTTCATGGAACATAAAAGTATTTTCCCATTGTTTTGAATGTTTAAACCTGATTTGACATTCCATGCACAACAAGGGTTTATTTAAATGTTTTAATGGATATTTTAAGGAAATTAATAAAATTAAGGAAATGGTTTGGGATTTAAAATTGTGGTATTGAGTTTTATTTTAAAATAAATGTGTTCTTGGACTCTTTAAAATGTTTTTATTTACTTTTGGATCAAGTGAGCTACTTAATGATATTTACATGATTTTTTGTTTCATGGATTTTTTAAAACTTTTTTTTCTTAAATACAAATATAGGGCTCATATGGAACTATAAAAAATTATTTTCTAAAGGTGATAAACTTTATGAATTACAATTCATGTGTATTATGAAAAATTATATAAATTGAAATATAATGTGCGATTTTCCCCCATAGAGGGAAGTAAATATATATATATGTATAGTTTCTTTATTCCTAATAGAAAGGGGCTATTTCTATGAGGAGTGTTTAGAGGTAAGCGTGAGTTTACTATTGATTTGTATTATCATATATTATTAAGTTATAATTTATTTAATCACCACCAATTTTAAGGGTTTTGGGAAACTTTGAGTAGCTAGGTGGCAAGTTTTGGAACACATAAAACACTAGTTTAATATCACTCAGTTCCCTCAAGTATGACTGTTCTCTACTTGAAGGATTTTCCCCTCGATTAGTCCAGGTAGGGCAATACTATGTTTAAGGTAATGTTGTTTGAGATATGATACTGGTATATAATGGTTATATGTTTTTTGATTTAGATTATCCCTAGGGATCTATATCTCACATGATGATGTTTATAATTGTGATGTTTGTACGTAAATGGTTTTGTGATATTGCATTATAGATTTTTTTTAAAACAAAAAGTTTATTTCAAAATAAATATTCCATCGATCTTAAATTTTTTCTTTATAATATGTAATAATAATTTGTTTCACATGAAAAAGATCTATGTTTTTATATGAAATTGTTTTTTTTTTGAAGGAATGTAAATTGTTTCTCATTGTATAATAAAATTCAAAACCTACATTACAACATCCCTAACCTGAGAGACACTAAACCAAAGCCCCAAAACGAGTCACTAAATGCCCTCAGGAACACCTACCTATATGCTAAAGGTTTCCTACTAGTAGCAAGGGTCTAATAGAACCCATGGAGAGACTGGAACCTCATTATTAGAGTATTCCACATCAGATAAAATATGAAAGAAAAGAAATAGGAACCAATAAGCATTAAACATGCATTTACAAACCTTTACCAAAAATAGGTATAAGGACACAACCAAATTGAAAATATTCTATGTCATTCCATATATTTCCATGTGTGAAGAAAACCCAAAATAAAGAAAAATTGAAGAATCCTTAAAATGGGTCCTGAATCCAAGTCAGGATCCCTCATCTATGCACATTACATGCCCAAATAAACCCTATTGCATTGAGCCTTTCCCCTCAACCTAACCTATAACCCTGAAATCTACTTGGGTACCCAACAGATTCCCAAATAAGGTGTGAGTACAACTCAGTAGGCCACCACCAATAATGTCTTAAAAATATCCAGCATAAACAGGTAGTGTTGGAATGTACTAAAAAATGACTAAAAAAATATATGTTCCAAATGTTAACAATATTCACTTAAAACATTTTCTTCATTTCTTCCATGGGTTATAAATTTACTTCAATTACACTATGACCTATTCCAGTAAACTACTATGAATAAGGGGATAGGTCAAGTTCCCTATCTCACTAGGGAAACCATTTCAAAATTAATTACATCAATATTACCTTGAAGCCTCAGTCCAGGAAACCTCATCAAATGAAATCATTAGGGGAATAGAGTCTCAATCCGACTACCTAACCCATGTATTTTAGATGTAGGGATTAGAGCCCCAATCCAACTAGACCCATAGAGTGTATAAACTCAAGTCAATACTCTTGAGAAAGTGTTTTTTTCAAAAATACTCTATTTTAGTAAGGTGAGATCGTTGAGAAAAATACTCTATCTATTTATATTGATTTTGATGTTCACAAATACCCTTATTTGTTATTTTTTATTCTAATGATTTTACTTTGATTATATTTTATGAAATTAATATTATTTATTTCTCTATTTTTGGAATAATATTTAAGCATTTAATCCACGTGGAATATCTGGAAAACTGTTTAGAAATATATTTAGCATGTTCTAGAAACGCTGTTCATACCCTACGTTGAGGAGAATAGAATAAGGATGGAATCTGTAATTTATGAGATACCAAAAAAGTATGGTTAAGCAACCATACGTTATCAGAAATGTTTGGAAGGAACCTTACGTTTGGAATATCATAAAAGTATGGAAGAATAACTCTACGTTAGTATGGAATGTCATGTTTGTTTCTAAAAAGTATGGTTCACCAACCTTACTTTTGTAAACAACCTTACACTGGATCATGTACCATACATTTAGAAGCTGATAAAATTATGGATTATATACCGTACGTTTGAAAGTTAAATAGAAAAGTATAGATGATCAACCTTACAATTAAGAACAACCTTACGTTTGAAGAATGGATCATAAAATCTTACATTCCTAATCAACCTTATGTTGTGAACCTTACGTTCAGAGAATGTATGCTATGTAGTTCAACCCTAAATTTGGCGTCGAAGATTTAAATTATGACTTTGTTGACCAACGGTCTTTATGCAGATTATTAGGCTGATTTCAATCCAGATTAAAAGCCTGATTTTAAAATGCATTTTTAACTAATTTAAAACCGTTCATTTATGATTCAAATGATCAATTTAATAGGATCTTTTCAAGCCAAAATTTCAGGGGAGTTACGACTGCTCAGTTTTTCAAATATTTGAATATCGTGATTCTAAATGAGACTTTTGTGGATATAAATTTATAAAGTGAAACACTCATATTTAATATATATATATATATATTATTTTGTATTATAGATAAAGAGGAGAATCATAAAAAAGAAGAAAAATATATTTAACATGCTCTTGAGTTCTTCACGACTACAGTTTTTAAAGTGTCATTTAAGATTTACAGATCTGCTGCTACCAAGATCTATCAAGCTCTGTTTTTATGAAGAAGAAGAGACATGTTGAAGATTCACCATATCTACATCGAATATATTTTTTGAATCCATTGTTGTTGGAGTTGAAGAATTTATTTCTATATATATTGCAACCAAATCAGCTTAGAACTACTTCTACCTGAAGATCATTCTTTAGACGATGATCCATCGACTGTCAGTTGTGTGATGTTGCAACTATGAAGAACAATTGGAAAGTATTTCAATAAAAATAATTTTTTTATTTTGAGTAACCGACTTCTCGTACTAATCTGTGTATTCAGTTCTATGTATGAACTAGAAGGCTTTGTTTTTAGCCTTAACTTGTAAATGTGTCAACTTCCTACACTCAGTTGTGGATAGTTTTTTGATAAGAGGACCAGATAGTGAAAATCAAAAAGCTCATGGACTAGAGAGTTGGTGGAGTGGACTAGGGGCCTTCTGTTCCCCGAACCCCTATACACCCTTGAGTTCTTTAACTATTTATTTTCTACTGCATAAACAATCTGATAAAGATAAAAGGATAGACTCGATCGTCATCATGATTCTTGAAGAATATGTAAAAGGCACAATTCACCCCCCCCTATTGTGCATATTTGGTATAACCCGATCCAAAAATTGGTATCGGAGGTGGTTATTTTGGTAAATCTATAACCAGATAAAGTTTTTTGGATTATACAGAGCACACTAGCCGATACACAAGAGGGTATGTCAATGGTTCAAGCTTCATACTTCAATGGTGAAAATTATGGATGCTAGAAATCAAGGATGATCATTTATTTAAAGAACCTTGGATACAGAGTCTACTCAAAAATTCTAACTCCCTATGTGATTCCAGAGAAACCTAAAACATGGAGTGATGATAAAGAAGAAGATTACAACACAAATTGGAAAGCTATGAATGCCATAATCTGTGGTCTTGGACCAGATAAATTCAATAGAGTATCTCTGTGCCCGATGGATTATGAAATATGGCAGACTATTGCAGTTTCCTATGAAGGAACTGACAATGTCAGACAAATGAGGTATGCCACTGCTAAATTGAAATTCAACACATTCATAATATTTTAAGTAGAAATAATCACCCAAATGAATGTAATACTTACATAAATTGTCAATAATATCACTGCCATGGGTGAGCCTATCAAATAAGAAAATCAGGCCCTGAAAGTTCTAAGAGTATTACCACATAAGTGGAATGGAATTTCGGCTGCTATTAGGGAATACTCACCAGTAAAAGATCTTACAATGAGAGATAATTGTAACTCTTTTTATTTATGAAGATGAGATAGAAGATAAATCAAATTAGCATAAATTTTTAATAATAAAGGAAAATACTGCATTGAAGGTAACATCTCAAAACAAAAGAAGAAAAATGATGAATAAAATCAAAGTGAAATCAGAGAATTTTGATTCATCTAATTCATTTGTGGAACTAGAACAGTTGGTGAGAAAGTTCAGTAAATTCTACAGAAAGAAGAAATTATTCAAAAGATACTTCAAAAAGGACAGAAAAAACCAAGGGAAGTCAGATGTTATGAATGAAAAAAGACGTGTCACGTTATACCTGACTATCCTCAATTAAAAGGAGAAAAGATAAATAATTTTCTCAAAAAAATTATTATGAGAAGAAAGAAAAAAGATCAATGAAAGATAATTGGAGTGTTTATGAAGACTCCAGTAGCTCATCAAAGTCTGACTATAAAAAAAGAAGAATAAAATCTGAAAGAAAACATGTGTTTTATGACAGAAGCTGATGATGTACAATCTTATTACTCATCTGATTCTGATTCCAGTTCTATTTGTTCAAATAATAAACTTACATCCTACTGCAATATGCTGGAAGAGAAATATTATTTTGTATTTAAGAAACATAAATCACTGAAAAATATCCATACTACTGTTTTAATAGAAGGAGACATTCTACTAAAACAACATCAAAAGGTAATTAAAAATATAACTCATCAAACACAAACTGTACAGATAATGAAACTAAAATAAAAACACTTCAAATGGAAGTAGAAGCATATAAAAGTGCAGCTCTTATTTTTACAAAAGTAGAAAATACTCTAAATGAAATTATTTGAAAGAATGTGATTAAAAAGGAAAGAAATGGAATAGGCAGTAAAGGTGAGAAACCCAAATTGTATAAGAACTATTTTGTCCCAAGTACAAAAGGTAAAATTTGAAACTATTGTGGAACAAAAGGTCACATATCTAAGAAATATTATTTAAGGAAATTTAAAATATTTGGGATTAAGAAAGCTTTTATTACAAGCATTTTATATGATTCTATTGATTATAGAAAAATAAAGCAAGTCTGGATTCCCAGGTCTTTACTAGATAACACTGGTGGACCAAACAAAATATGGGTACCAAAACAAACCTTTGTTTAAATTCCATTGCAGGAAGCATGTCAAAAAAGACGAACTGAAATATGGTATATGGACAGTGGCTACTCCAGGCATATGAGTGGAAATTCATTGAACTTTAAAACATTAACTCAAAAGGATGGCGGTCTAGTCACATTTGGTGAAAATGCCAAAGGTAAAATTATTGGCATTGGAACTATTGGAGAACTAGAAGTTATATCAATAAATAAAGTACTCTATATACAAGGATTGAAATACAACCTGATAAGTATCTCTAAACTCTGTGATGATTATTATTTTGTTGATTTTTCTAACAACTATTGTCCCATTTTAAAGATAAATTGCTTAAATTGAGAGCACCCAGAATAGATAATGTTTACACACTGGAACTAAATTCCTTGTGTAAACAAAAAGTAAAATGCTTAACTGCTAAGATAAATGAATCTTGGATCTGGCATATAAGACTTGGACATTGCAATATATATTCTTTACATAAGTTATCTAAGAAACAATTAGTTTCAGATTTTCCTAGTCTCAAATTTGAAATTGATAGATTCTATGATGCATGTCAACTTGGCAAGAAGCACAAATCATCCTTCAAATCTGTTAACAAAATTGCTACATCTAAGCCTCTAGAACTTATCCATATGGATTTTTTGGACCTTCAAGAATAGAAATCTTGGATGGTAAATTTTATGTATATGTTTTAGTTGATGACTATTGTATATTTACATGGATTTATTTTATAAAATATAAAAATTAATCTTTTACTATATTTGAATGTTTTTTTCAAAGATGTCCAAAATGAAAAAGGTTCTAAAATAATTTCTTTGAGAAGTGATCATGTTGGAGATTTTGAGAATCTGGAATTTAATCCCTTTGCTCAAATATGGGTACTAAACACACCTTCTCTGCACCAAGAACATCTCAACAAAATAGAATTGTGGAAAGAATAAATAGGACTATTCAAGAAATGGCTATGACTATACTAAATAAATACAGTCTTCCTACATACTTCTGGGTAGAAGCTGTAAGAACAAACTGCTATATAATGAATAGAGTTTTAATCGCACCAATTTTTAAAAACACACCCTATGAACTATGGAATAATAGAAAACCTAAAGTAAATTACTTTAAAGTTTTTGGATACAAGGATTACACCTTAAACACCAAGGAAAATCTTGGTAAGTTTGATCCAAAATCTAATGAAGGAATTTTCTAAGGATATTTTGATACTTCTAAAGATTATAGAGTTTTTAATAAAAAGTCATGGATTTTTGAAGAATCAGTTCATGTGAAATTTGATGAATCTGATCCCTTTGGGGAAAAGAAAGACCAAATTGATGAATCTGACTTTAATGATAACATGAGACTTGAGAACTTAAAAGATTACATTGAAAAAGATTTAAATGAATTTTAGTCCAGTTCAGAACGAGATGACATTGAATAACCTAAAAGTGTACTACTTAGACATACCAGAACCCTAAAAAATCACCCTTTAGAAACTGTTATAGGAGACCTAGACACTGGAATAAAAACTAGAAGAAATGTAGGAAATCTTGTTGAATTATCTGCCTTTATATCCCAATTAGAACCTAATACATTATAATAATCCTTAGTTGGTGATATTTGGATGATAGAAATGAAAGAAGAACTAAACCAATTCAAGAGAAATGATATTTGGAATTTAGTTGAAAGTCCTCAGAACTATCTAGTCATGGGAACTAAATGGGTCTTTATAAACGAACAATATGATCAAGGAATAATAACTAGAAATAAAGAAAGACTAGTAACTAATGGTTATAATCAGGAATAAGGTATAAATTATGATGAGACCTTTGCATCCATAGCTATATTAGAAGCTATTAGAATTTTTTTCACCTATGCATCGCATATGAACATTAAATTATTTCAGATGGATGTTAAGTCTGCCTTTGTAAATGGTTACTTATTGGAGGAAGTTTATGTTGAGAAACCTCATAGTTTTAAAAATTCACAAAAACCAGATTCTATTTTTAAACTTATTAAATATTTTTATGGACTTAAACAAGCACCTAGAGCTTGATATGAAATATTAATTTATTTTCTTTTAAAAAATGATATTACTGTTGGGATGGAAGATCCAAAATTGATTAAGAAAACTATCTACTCTAATATTTTATTGGTTCAAATTTATTTTGATTATGTAATTTTTAGTTCAACAAACAAAAATATTTTTCATGAGTTTTCAAATCTAATGCAAAAATAATTTGAAATGAGTATGATGGGAGAATTGAATTTCTTTTTAAAACTTCAAATTTATCAAAAAGATTTTGTAAATCTTTTAAATCAAATAAAATAAATTACTAATTTACTAAATAAATTTGGACGTGAAAAAAACAATACATTTAAAACTCCTATGTGTACTAATATAGAATATGATTTGAATGAAACTGGAAAATTAGTTGACCACAAGTTATATAGAGGTATGATTGGTAGTTTATTATATCTTACTGCTAGCAGTCTAAATATAATGTATTCAGTATGTCTTTGTTCTAGATTTCAATCTGATCCTAAAGAATCTCACTTAAGTGCTGTTAAAAGATTTTTTAGATATTTAAAAGGAACTATTTTTCAATCTCTTCCCTATCAAAAAAATATTATTTTAATTTAATTTCATATTCAGATGAAGAAATTGAAAGTTGTAGATTAGATACAAAAATCACCTCAGATACTTGTCACTTTTAGGGAAATCTTTAGTGTCATGGTATAGTAAGAAATAACACTTAGTTTCCCTATCAACAGTCGAGGCAAAATATGTATCTACAGATAGTTTCTATGAACATGTTTTGTTGATGAAAAACACTCTTATGGAATTTGGACTAAATATTAATAACACACCTATTTTATGTGATAATAAAAGTGCTATAAATATTTCAAAAAACCCTATTAATCATTATATAACTAAACAAATTGATATCATGCATCACTTTCTAAGAGACCATGTTCTTAAAAAGGATATATTCTTATAATTTTTAAGAATTTAAATTCAATAAGCTGATATTTTTTCTAAACCAATTCCCACTGCATGGTTTAATTTTATTAAAGGGGGTCTAGTTTTATTTATTTTTAAATTAAATTTTAGTTTCTAAAATTAATTATTTTAATTCTAATTTTTTTATTAATTTTTTAGTAATTTAAAAAATTTCATTAGTTCTGTTTTAATAATTTTTTTCCGCGTATGTTTTTATTTAAATAATGTAATGATTATTATGTATGTAAAAGACATGGGAATCAAGGATTTCAGAAATTGTTTCAAATTCTAAAACCCGTTCATTTCTTTCAAACCCTTTTGAAACCAAAAAACCCTTACCACCTTCGTCTACCTTTGACTAAACCTTCTAAACCCTAAACCTTCAAGCCTTTAGAACATTGAAACAACAATATACAAGACAAAGAGAATCGAGGAAGGAGAATCTAGTAATTCCAAGTGTCATCGCATGACAGGAAGAAAGATTCTATAGGGAAAGGTAATCGACCTGGAATGGTTGTATCAAACATATCACATGCAATAGAAAGACCTCACTTTTCAGAATATCGAGCAAACATTCAGTGGTGAAAATAATGAGTTTCTATATGAGGTATAGATTCGTTACTTTTTCAAATCTGTTCAGTTTTATCTTGGAGATATAGAGGGAACTATATGTGAAAAAATTTAAGATCGGGATTTTTCAATTTCTTCTGTAGAAATAGCTAGAATCTTAAACTGCCCTCATGAGGGAGTTTATCATTTCGAATTAAAAAATATTTTACATGATGAACATAATCTAGAAGAAATTATGTCATTTTAATTTGGTTATACAAGCATAAGAAAAATGCTAGTGAAGGATCTGGAACCTGATCAAAAGATTCTTGCTAAGTTTGTGCAAACAGGGATTTCACCTAGGATGTCAGAGATGGATAAGACTTTATTTCTTGATATGTATTTAATTCTTTTTCGTATGAGTGAAATAAAGTTAAATTTTCCATGATAAATGGTAAGATATCTCAACTACTACTATCAGCCAGAGGCTATAATGATCTTCTATCCCTATGGAAGATTCATTTCAAAATCACTATTTAAGTATGATATGGCGAGATTAATAGATGCCAGATTTAGATGCCATCACAACAATATTTTCAATTATGTAACTCTAAGGAAGACTGGATTATTCTGGAGTAATGTGAAAGGCAAGATTCTGCCTGTTGGAGCTGAGGAGGACCATGAATCAGCTCAAGGGGAGTAACGTGCTAAATCCAAGTAAGGCATGGCAGAATCTAGAGTTAGTGGAACCTCAAGAAGACTGAGATTTGAGACATTTGATACACCTGATGATGAGGAAATTCAAGAAAGACATTAGAGAAAAATTCATAGAGTGGCTCAAGATGGTGAGGATCCTACTCAAACAAAAAAAAAGATGCAATTGAACCTCTTCTGAGCTACAAATTTATTTGATAATCTGCAGTACAGGAAATTGCACAATCAAAAGTTTCTCAAATTGTGGTGACTCAAGTAGAAAAAGAAAACATGCCTAAAACTGTTGAAAATCCTGGAGAAGTTGAAGTGGCTAGATCTGAATATTTTCAAATTTTACAGCACACTGAGATTGTTCAAGAGGAATTAGATCAAGAGAAACCTATATTAGAGGATCTAGTCTGGGATGAAATCAATGAAGAAGATGCTCAGGACGAGCAAGAACCGGTGAATATGAATCAAGAAGAGAACCTTTCTAAAATTTAAACAGAATTTATTAATGAGGATTTTTCTGTGGATGATTTAGGAAATAATTTGAAGGAAAAATCAATAGATAAGCCAGTAAAGAGGAACAATGAAGCGAAGTCAGATGCTAAATCCCTACCTTTAGCTTTGATAAATCTAGTGGAAGCTCAGCTTGAGAATCAAGCACAAGGTGCCTCTGATTCTAAGAATGATCATGTGGAAGAGTTAATCCATAAATTTAATAATGTTCAAGATGAAAATGCTTCTTTGAGAAGATAATTAGAGAAGGAGAGACAGAAGTTCCAAAACATAAAAGATAGTTCAGTTTCAAAAATGGAAGTGAAAGTGTTTAAGAATGAAATGTCTGGTGAAGTTAGAGAACTGAAATATGAAATTGTACTAAAATAAGATTTGGAAGAATTCAAAATTTTCATAGAACAACATTTTTCAACTGTGAGGGACAGTCAAGAAGGTACCTCAGGTACTTCGCCTGATCTGATAAGGAGATTTCAGGCCATTACAACAATAATGAGCAATAAGAATGATAGATTGAAGGACATACATTGTAATAGTTTTCCATTATCTATTCTTCTGGATAATCAAAAGTATCTTGTTGACCAGCTTACATCAGATGAAACAGGGATCATAGTTTTGTTAAACAGATTCCCAGAGAAACTCAATCATTTTATAGAGAAGGAAGAGCAGTTACATGAGTTTTTCAGAGTCAATTTTATTGAATAAATCCATTTGAATCGGGAATAAAGGGATCTCATAGTCCAGTTAGGTGATTTACTGATGAAAAGGTAGAGACTGTAGATGTCAGAGCTCAAGTAAGTCATACAGAGACGTTGAAACCTGTTTTCCAAACGTTTTTAGCCCAACCTTGATTCTCATTGTCATTACTGTACACGTATTTATATTTTCAATACAATATACTTGCTTCCCAAGTTTATGTTTTACTGTGATGTCTATGTTAGAATTCCAGTAATCTAGATTTAGATATTGATAAATATTTTATCATAGCATTTACTTAATTTCAGTGTTACATTACAATGTGTTCCATTTCTTCTTCTTTCATTTTTTTTGATATCACAAAAGGGGGCAAAATATGGATAAACACAACATTTTTTTTTGAGAAATATGGATAAAAATATCACACAAAATTCTTTATTTATAAATGAGGAGATATTATTTTACTTTATAAAGGAGGAGAAAATGTAAAAAGTACGAAATAATTTTGTTAGAACAAAATATTATTTTTATCTTTCCAAAATTATAAATTATATGAAATTAATTTTGTAAGATAATTTCATTGGTTATTTCATGGGTTTTATGATCATCAAAAAAGGGGGATATTGTTGAGAAAGTGTTGTTTTCAAAAAAACTCTATTTTATTAAGGGGAGATCGTTGAGAACAATACTCTGTCTCTTTATAATGATTTTTATGTTCCCAAATACCCTTATTTTCAATTTGTTATTCTAATGATTTTACTTTGAGTATATTTCATGAAATTAATAATTTTTATTTCTATATATTCAGTATAATATTTAAGCATTTAATCCACATGGAATATTTGGAAAAGTGTTTAGAAATCACTTTATCGTGTTCTGGAAACATTGTCCATACCCTACGTTGAGGATTGTAGCATAAGGATGGAATCTTTCATTTACAGGATACCTGAAAAGTATGGTTAAGCAATTATACGTTATCCGAAAAGTTTGGAAGGAACCTTACAATTGGAATATCATAAAAGCATGGAAGAAGAACCCTAAGTTAGTATGGAAAGTCATGTTTGTTTCTCAAAAGTATGGTTCACCAACCTTACTTTTGTAAAAAACCTTACATTGGATCATGTACCTTACTTTTAGAAGCTCAAATATGTATGGATTATATACCATACGTTTAAAAGTTGAAGAGAAAAGTATGGATGATCAAACTTACATGTGAGATCAACCTTACGTTTGAAGAATGGATCAAAAAATATTACATTCTTGATCAACCTTACGTTCAGAACCTTACGTTTAGAGAATGTATGCTTTGTAGTTCAACCCTATGTTTGGCATCAAAGATTTAAATTACGACTTTATTGAGAAATGGCTTTTATGCCGATTATTATGCTGATTTCAAGCCAGATTAAAAGCCCAATTTTAAAACGCATTTTTGACTAATTAAAATCCATTTATTTATGATTCAAATGATCGATTTAAGAGGATAATTTCATGCCAAATATTTAGGGGAGTCAGGAATGCTCAGTTTTTCAAATATTTGAATATCGCGATTTTAAAGGTGACTTTTTTGGATCTAAATTTATAAAGGAAAAAAATCATATTTTTTCAATATATATATATATATATATTATTTTGTATTATAGATCAAGATTCGAATCATCAAAAAGAAGAAAAATATATTTAACAAGATCTTGAGTTCTTCATGACTACAGTTTTTACAGAGTCATTTGAGATTTATAGATCTGCTGCTACCAAGATCTATCAAACTCTATTTTTCTAAAGAAGAAGAAACATATTGAATATTATCCATCTCTACATTGAAGATATTTTTTGAATCCATTTTTATTGGAGTAGAAAAATTTATTTCTATATCTATTGCAATCAGATCGGCTCAAAACTACTTCTACCTGAAGATCATTCTCTAGACGATGATCCATCAACTATAAGTTGTGTGTTGTTGCAACTATGAAGAACAATTGGAAAGTATTTAAAGACAAATACTCTTTTTATTTTGAGTAACCGGATTCTCATACTAAGGGGTGTATTTGATTCTGTTTATGAACTATAAGGCTCTATTTTTAGACTTAACTTGTAAAGGTGTCAACTTCCTGCACTAAATTGTGGACGATCTATTAATAAGAGGACCATATAGTAAAAATCACCAAGCTCGTGAAGTAGAGAGTTGGTGTAGTGGACTAGGGGCCTTATGTTCCCTGAACCACTATACATCCTTTAGTTCATTAACTGTTTATTTTCTACTGCATAAATAATCTGATAATGATAAAAGTATAGACTCGGTCATCATCACGATTTGTGAAGAAATTGTAAAATGCACAATTCACCCCCCTCTTGTGCGTATTTGGTATAACCCGATCCATCAAATACCCTAAAAACCACCATGCCATGTGCACATTCTTCTTTAACCATTTACCACATTTACCATTTCATAAACCATACTCAATTAATACACATAACATTCACATGGATTAACTCATTTACCCATTGACACTATTCCAAACAACCCCTTATTCCATTTTAATGACTAGACATAACTACCATTGGTGAATTTTCATAATTCAAGTTAACATTTCGACATATATTTCATGGGATCTACTTTATCACAAATCAATTCCATGCTTATCATTAAAATTTTCCATGTTTAGAATAATGGTACACCCCATGGGTGGCCCTATAACTGTTCTAATCAACCTCAATGAATCTCAATAGGATAATGAAGGGTGCAATTAATTTTTTAACTAAGGAATTTAACAAATCATACTAAAGGAATCAAATTCATGATAAGAAGTCACCATAGCACAACTACATACACATAAACCAAACATCAAAACTAAGGGATATAACTTGTAGACCACTTACCTAGATTCCAAAGATGAAAGTCCACTCAACATCAGCCCTTGACTTTGATCCAAACACCCTTTGAAGTCCCAAACTCAGATCCACTATAAAAATAGATTTTTAGGGATTCAGAAGAAAAAAGATGTCTATAAAATCCCTAATCCAAAAAATAGAAGGAAGAGGGGAGTTAGACTCACCCTGATCTTCGATCCTCACCCAACAATGATCCAAACGGCCTATAAATGAAGAAAATTGATCATTGGGAAGATTTGTGAGAATTGGTTGATTACTATGGCTGCTGGAGGAAGAACGGAGGATAAAAATCAAGTAAGGTTTCATAAATCCTCAAGTGGAAAAAAGGTAAAAAACTACTTTTCATGGGGCGAATGGTTTTTATGCATGGTTGGCCAAACCATTCACCAACCATGAACCACCCTATGTCCAATAGGGGGGCCACACCACACAATTAATTAGGAAGCCTGAATTGCTTGACAAACCCTGTGATAATTGTGAGGGATGTATCTATCCAAGACCGCATGGTTCTCCCTTCCCCCTTGAAAGGTTTCTTGAACCATTCACTCCTCCTCCAGACATGCATGGTTTGGGTTCACAATTAATACCAACCATACACCAACCATGCAAATTGCATTGGATGGACCAATTGTCCCTTCTTTCATCCCTCAAACCCCCAAAACATCCCTGATCTTTCTCATAAGGCCAGTAAAAACATCATGGACCATCATATAGGTATTTAAACTAGAATTTACATAGGAATATTCTTTCCTAGAAGTCCGGGTTCTTACTACATACCCACCGTATAACTGCTCATCCTCGAGACACACTCCTAAGAATCATTGGGATTCTAAGGTAAGGAGATAAGGCTACTGGCCCCGCATATCCATCTTCCTATCCCATCTTTATTCCTAGACATAACCATACCGCCACAAAACTCAATCCAAGGGCATAATCAGGCCCTGAAAGACCTTCTCACTATGACCCACAACACGAACCATATGCACCTCAAAGTACGCATCTTCCTTAAGCTCAACATTATCAACATTAATCTCATGTCAATGGTCATGGTGATACTGTTAATGTTGTGACACCTGCAAAACATCATTCATGCCACCATAACAGTGTTGAATAGTCAATCGTTACTCCATTGGTCTGATCCTCTCCACAATCTCAATTGGCCCCATGTACCTAGGTGACAACTTACTAAGTTTTTAAATCTAACAATAACCCAACCTTGTCGACACCCAAAGAAACATGTGATCACCCACCCTAAACTTGAGAGGTCTACAACACCAATCTGCATATGAATTCTGCCTACTCTGATCCATATCCATACATTTCCAAATTAACTAAACCTATTCTAACATCCCCTACATGAGACTCTATCCAAACAACTCTGATTCCCCTACTTCAATTTAACATAATAGAGATCTATACGGTCCACCATAGAGTTCCTTATATGGTTCCATCAAAATAATCTCTAGATAACTATTTTTATAAGAGAACTCAACAAATGCCAAAAAAAATTAACAAGATCCACCAAAATCTAGGACACACACCCTTAACATTTTCCTTATCACCTAAAGAGTATGATCTGATTTTCCATCTGTCAACAGGTTGAAATTCATATTCATAAACACTTGGGTACCAAGTGCCTTATGTATCCCCCTCTAGAGGCATGAAGTGAAACCCAAATCCCAACCCAAAAAATATAGTTCATGGTACCCAATGAAACTATACTATTTCCCAAAATTATAACTCACCCAATAGGTCAATGGTGAACGTCTCTCGTATCGACAAGAAATGTGCCACCTTGGTCAACCAATCCACAATTACCCAGATGAAATCATTCTTTTGAGGCATCCTTAGATGTCTCACAATAAAATCCATCTTTACTTCAAATCATTTCAACTCCAAAATGGGAATAGGCTATAATTGACCACTAGGTTACTAATTCTTGGCCTTCACTCACTAAAAGGTGGATCATCACATCATGAATCTTTCAATTTATTACTTCATTCCTAGCCACCGATATAGCCTCTGAAGGTCATGATAAATTTTTGTCAAACTAGGATGTACTGGACATTTCAAGGGATGGAAATATCACATCAAATCTTCCAACATACAAGTTGGAACAACAATATAGACACAAACATAAATGATCTCATCATCACCAATAATCCAACCAGAAGGTGACTCCCTAACTTCAAGACTTTCCGTTAGGGCCAAAAACTTCGGTTCCTCATACTTCATATCCTTGGTATGGCTTAGAAGCATGGAATAAATTGCCAAGGATTCAAGGGTCATATTACCTTTCCCATCCCGCACATCTAGATTAATCTCTAAAAAAACTTCATCAAATTCCACTCGGAACTGTGAACTTCCTTATTCTGAGCCTTTCGACTCAAATTATTTGCAAAATTATTTCCTTTTCCTGGCATGTAAAATATATCAAAATTGAAGGACTCCATGTACTCAAACCATATTCACTGATGAAGGATCAAATCACACTATAAGAAGATGAAATTAAGGCTTTTATGATTAGTATACCTAGTAAACCATTATCCAAAAAGTAATTCTTCAAATAATTTAAAACATTAACCACCAAGGATAATTCAAGGTCTTGAATAGGGTAATTGCATTCATGAGGCCTCAATTTCTTTGGCCCATGTGCCATGACCTGATCATCCTGCATCAACACTAACCTAATACCAATATAGGACACGTCACAAAACAAGGTATACCCTTACTTGTCTTGTGTATGATCATAATTGGTGTGGTAGTTAGCCGCTTATTTAACTCCTAGAAATAATTCTCACATTCCCCAGACCATTTAAACTTAATTCCCTTCTTGGTCAAGACAAGAAGTGGTGCTACCAAATGGGGAGTCTTTGATGAATCTTTGGTAGTATCCCACCAAAAACAGGAAACTCTGGACATCATCAAAATTCTTGTGATGCTCCCAAGAGACAAAAGTTTTCACTTTATCTGGGTCCACAGACACACCTTCCTCATGGATGATGTGACCCAAAAAATGTACCTTTTCAATCCAGAAATAACACATGGATAACTTGGCATATATCCTATTCTATCTTAGTACAACCAAGAGATGTAAATATGTTTGTCATGATCTTCATGATTTTTGGAGTACACCAAGATGTCATCAAAAAAGACAAATACAAAATGATCCCGGTAAAAGTGGAAGAGTTAGTTCATTAGGTCCATATAAAATATCAATGCATTGGTTAACCCAAAATATATCACAATAAAATTATATAACCCACACCTATTGCTAAAAGTAGTCCATAGCATATCATAATTTCTCACCCTTATCTGATGATACCTCGATATCAAATTAATTTTGGAAAACATTGAAGCACCTCCCAGCTGGTCAAAAATATTATCGATTCAAGGAATATGGTATCTATTCATAACTTTCATCTGATTCAGGTTCCTGCAATAAAAATAGAATTTCAAGGACCCATAAAAATTATTGGAAAAAAATACTGGAGATCCCCAAGATGACATACTTGGATGAATAAACCCTTTGTTCTCAAGTTCCTCCAACTATGTTTTGAGCTCCTGGAGTTTTGATGGTTCAATTCTGTATGGATGAATTGAAAATATTTATTCTCCTATAAGAAACTCTATCGTCACCTCAACATCACCCTTAGGTGGTAGAATCGAGATGTCCAATGGAAACACATATTGAAACTAATACATCATAGGAGGGAAGACAAGAGACTATACGACCCCATCATCAAGCATCAGACAATCCACTTGGGATATGAGTTACTCCCCTTTGAGGATTTGAAATTTACCCTATGATAGTAGCAATTAGTATAGGCATGATACATTACCCACCAATCCATCCCCAAAATCAGATCAAAACATGAAATCTTAAGAAAAGAATCCCATAGGAAATGACACCCTCTAACCTCAGGCATCAGACAAGCCACTTGGGATATGAGTTACTCTCCTTTGAGGATTTTAACAATACCATATGATAGTAATAATCAGCATTGGAATGATAAATTACCTGCCAATCCATCCCCAAAATCAGATCAAAACGTGAAAACTTAAGAAAAAAAGTCCCATAGGAAATGATACCCTCTAACCTCAAGGGTACACTCCTTACATTTCCAAATATTTTCATATCACACCCCTAATTTTGTATCAATTGACATCATACCATACATATATTCCCCCACTAGTCCCAAAAAACTCACATATTGGGAAGATATAACAGAATTTTAGGCACCAGTATCAAATAAACTACTAGAAAGCGTAGAAGCTGCAAGAATTGTACATCTTAACATCGATGGTCCAACCTTGCCACCTCTAGATACAGACTAAAATATATGAAGATAAACTATACCTATAACCTAGGCTATAATATGAGTTATTGGTGCTACACTACTATACAGATAAGGACACCCTTGCCTTGAAGCACCACATCCACTATCCCAACTGGTACGACCGACAGATCTCCAACTGCTAGCCTGATATGTGGCAATTGACCCCTATCCACAATCTGAACTGGCCTGAGTCCCCCATAGTCACCCAACTATTGAGGGATCCTACATAACCTCTTCACATTCCCCATACTTTCTCATTCTCAGCATGGAACTGGTGGTCGGGGGCACTGACCATGCATGTGTCTCAACCTACCGCACTGACAGAAGAAAGCTTGATCACTACAATGGGAGCCAGGTTCACTTTTTTGAATACTCTTTCCACCACCGCCCATGTGAAAACTCTCAGATAGGTTCTTCCAACCATCATAAGATGCACCACAAGATTACTCAACTGAAACTATATGTCCACCACCATAAGCCTCCTTGAGATTTCCTTCTAAAATAAGGGCCTCATACACCACCTCAATAAACCTCTTTAAATGGAAGATATTCACCTGGGAATTAATCTCATGTCTATGTCCATCCTGGAAACGTCTCACCATAGTTTCCTTATCACCTAAAAACCCTATAATAAATAGTTGTTGGTTAGTGAAGCATCTAACATAATCCATTACTGACATGGTC
Source organism: Viscum album (assembly GCA_963277665.1). Lineage (NCBI taxonomy): Eukaryota > Viridiplantae > Streptophyta > Magnoliopsida > Santalales > Viscaceae > Viscum > Viscum album. Next base: position 3,443,967 of record CAUJRU010000019.1, on the reverse strand, counting down.
TCCTGGGTCAACCTCATAAACTTCACAACCTTATCATGCATCAAGGTATTTGGATAGAAATGTTCCAAAAAACATTCTTAGAAGTATTTCCATAACATAAAATAACCTTCCAAACATGAACTAGGATATCCCACTATACAATTGCTAGTCCTTGCAACATGTAAGCTGCTAACTTGACTATCTTCTCAAGAGGACTCTCCAAGTGATCCAAAATCATCTAGATGGACTCTATATAGAACTCTACTACCTCAGGTCCACCCTCTTCAGAAAACATTGGAGGTTTTATTAATTAAAACTCTTTGGTTAGATCAAAATACTCAGAGAAACACACACTGGATCCGATTCCCTCATCTGCATAAAATGATCAAAGTTCTCATTGAAATGCTCCCCTTCTCTGTTATCATAGATCACCAGGGTTTCTTGCTCCACTTCTGGAGGATTATTCTCTATGGTTCCCTCTTGTCTCCTAACTAGAAAATGTATTCATGGGGGAATTTTTCTACAATTACAAACCCACAATCTCAGATCACATAACATGAAACATACACAATTTTTACAAAATAAGGATCTCTATTAGCCACAAACAACCATTTACTAATACAATAACCCAATAGATATTATCCCACCACTATTATTACCTTCATACATCACTAACGCGAGTCATTGTTAATAAGGGAAAACTAACTCACACAATCACAATCCTTTTCATTAAAAATCCTTTGAAACCATTTTCCACTTGCACGATGTAAATCATTCTATTTTAGGCCCCTTTAAATCTTTAAAACTTATTACAACCAAAATTTTTACCCATTTATATATCTTTATTAGTCACAATTCATTAACCATTTTTTCACATTATTTCTCTTTACCCACTTCCATCTTCTTTATTAGACACAAAATCTTTCATGTTTTCATGGAAAGTGAGATTATTTCTATCCCTCATGTCTCACTACTCTTCCCCCTGCATCACTACCATGATGAATTTCACCTATTTCACTAGGTTCCTAAAATGAATCATGAATGCACTACCTCATACCCTTTCAGTCATGAGAAAAGTATCATAAAATAGTCACATCACACAACAAGTGTATCATACAATGGTGAATTATCATTAAACTTTATCAACACACATCAATAACTGCAATCCCACCATGGGATACTTGGTTTTTCCCTTATACATGGGTTAGGAACTCTCATACACAAGCTCATTTACAAGGTAAGAAACTTACTAGTCTCCCATATACCATTACCAAATAGCGAGACACTGAAAATAAAACCAATTTAATACCACTTTATAATGTTCCCAACCCATGATCCACTAAACTAGTGCCCCGAGTAAGGTCACCACATGACCTCAGGAACACCTCCCTGTATGCCAGAGGCTACCAACAAGTAGTGAGGGTATAATAGAACACGTGGGGAGACTATAACCTCTTTATTAGAGTAAGCCACAATAGATAAAATATTAAATAAAGTAAAAAATAACCAATAAGTAATAAACATGAATCACTAACCATTTCAAAAAACTAGGTACAATCCCACAACGAAATGGAAAATATGATATATCATGTCATACAGTTCTAGGTGTAAGGAAAAAAATAAAGACAAATGGAAGAATCCCCAAAATGGGTCTTGAATCCATATCTAGATCCCTCATCCAAGCACATCCTATTCCCAAAACAACCCTCAAGCATATTTACTTTTCCCATAACCTAAACCTAAACCCTAAAATCTACCAGGGTACCCAACGACAGTCCAAACAGGGTGTGAGTATAACTCAGTTGGCCACAACCAATGGTGTCTACAAAATATCTAGTCTAAACAGGTAGTGTAGGCATGCACTAAATAAAAAAAGATAAATGGGGATCCAAATGTTTAAAATATTCACTTCAAACAATTTCATCATTTGTTCCATGGGTTAGAAATTTCATTTAATTACAGTACGGTCTATGCCGATTTATTACTATGCGGAAGGGGATAAGTAAAATCCCTTATCTCACTAGGGAAAAAATTTCACAATTAATTTCATCACACTTACCTTAGAGCCTTATTCTAGTTAGTCTCATAAAATGCAACCATTAGGGGAATATATCCTCATCCCGACTCCTTAACCCATTCATTTTAGGGGTGAGGTTTAGATCCTTAGTCCAACCCAACCCATGGGCATATAACCTCAAGTAAATACCCCATAAACCACAAATCCATGTGCACATTCTTATTTAACCATTTACCAAATTTACCATTTCACAAACAATACTCAATTAATACACATAACATTCACATTCCATAACTCATTTACCTATTTTTATTACAACCCATAATTCATTTAACACATTCACTTTAATTCATTTAACCCATTAGCACTATTTAAAACAACCCCTTATTCCATGAAAATGACTAGACACAACTAACATTAGTGCCTTTTTATAATTCATGTTAACATTTCAACATATTTATAATGGGATATACTTCATCCTAAATCAATTCCATAATTATCATTATAATTTTTCATGTTTTAAATGATGGAACACCTCATGGGTGGCCCTATTACTAGTATAATCAACCTCAATGCATCCCATGGTGATCATGAGGGGTTCAATTAATCTTTTAACCAACTATTTTACCAAATCACAATAAATTAATCAAATGTACAATAAGAAGTCACCATAGAAAAACTACATATACATAAATCGAATATCAAGACTAAGGGATTTAACTTCCAGACCACTTACAATGATTCCAAAGATGAACATTCACTCAACATTATCCCTTGACTCAGATCCAAACACCCTTCAAATCCCCAACATAATATCCACTGGAAAAATAGATTTGTAGGGATTTAGGAGAATAAGTACATCTACACAATCTCTAATCTGAATAATAGATGAAAGTGGGATCTTATACTAACCCAGAGTGTCGATCCACATCCAAAGGCACTCCAAACAGCCTATAAATGAAGGAGATGATTCCCTGGGAATCTTGGGGTGATTTGGTTCATCACTAGGGATGATAGTGGAAGAATGAGGATACAAATTGAGTAAGGGTTCATAAATATTGAGGGAAAAAAAGTTAAAAACCTAATTTTAATGGGGTTCATGGTTTGGTCATACAGTTGGCCAAACCGTACACTAACCATGCCCCACCCTCTATCCAAATGGGGGGGCTAGGGTGCATGGTTACTTTGGGATCCCTCATGGTTTGAAAAATCGTGAGATGTCCATGTGAGATGACTATGTCCAAGACCACATGGTTTTTCCTTCCCCCTTTTTTGGTTTCTTTGAACTGTGCACTCCTCCCCCAAACATGCATTTTTTGGTTGCACAGTTACCACTAATTGTGTGCTAACCATGCAACCTACACTAGATGCCCCAATTATCCCATATTTCATCTCCTTAACCCCAAGAACACCCCTGATCTTCCTCATACACCTGGTAAAAATTTAATTAACCATCATAGAGGTATTAAAACCAGAATTTGAATAAGTACATACCTTCATAGAGGCACGGGTTCTTACACACTCACTACAAGTATTCTAAAACAAGAATGAAATAAATTTATTATTAAAGGTTATGTATGGGGTGTAGAGAGGATACCTATTTGGAATATTTTTCTCATGACCATCACATTAAAATTTTATAATTTTTTCATTTCAAATATGGTGGTTGGTTTCTAACTTTTACGAAGGTTATGTAGAGGTGGAAAGTGAAGATACTTGGATTTCCCATGGACAAATGTAGTTGTGGTCTTTCATTATTTAATTTATTTTAGGTATTTTTTAGGTATCAACCAATAAAACTTATCACCTCAGTTTCTTTCACTTTTATTATCCATGTACTTTAGTTTGGATGTACATGGTATGGTCATGTGTTGGATGTATTTATTATCTTTTGGGTTTATAGTTATTTATTATATAGATGGGACTAGATAAAATCACATAATTTATTTAATATCATTTAAGTAAATATTGATTTATTTATTTAAGAAATGATATTTCAATATCCGAAAGTCTGTGAACATCATGAAAAATAATAGTAATAATATTATTATTATATGTGGGGTTTAATTAGAATAAATAAATTAGTTAAGGGACTTAGTATAACAACTAATTGTTTAACCTAAGTATATAATCCAAATTATATCACTTCTAGGGTAATGGGATTTTTTGTGCACAAAAAAATCTCACAAGAAACTTTTACCAGACCATGAAAACTTATATGGAATTATCTAAAGAACAAGACATAATTATCACCATCCTCCCTCTCCATATCAATAGATCAAGATAAATAATTCTTCAATCCTAAAGGAATTCTTGTTACAATCAATGGTGAATGATGGAAGATAAAAAGTACTTCCATGCCAGAATATGATGTCCTAGAAGTGATATTTCACGCTTCATAGAGCATGTGTGGGTAGTGCTAGTGGGATTCTACCCATGGATCCTTCATTATAATGATTTAATGACAAAAATTTCAACAAAATCAACAATAGAAAATGAGTCATCAAGTAGAGGTAATTTTTTTATATAAATTAATTATAAATTTTATGAAAAAAGATACTATTTAATAATATTTTAGGGTAATATTAATCTAGTAATGATGATCTAATCTGAATAAATTGATAATAAATTTTTTTGGGAACATGAATAACTGCTTCCTCTATTTCCTAGAAACATCAATTCCCACATTGGGTATCCTCTAATGGCCATGTTTCAAATGTGAGAGGCTTGCTAAATGTGAAATTGGAACCTATGGAGGGTTTATATCCTTGTGTTATGGACCTAATGACCTAAGAGTCTTATTAGGTATGTGATGATCACCTAGAGAAATGGTTATAAGTGTGACTATTGACTATTATGGGATTACCCATACGATATCTGAGCATAACCAGGCATGTGATAATTGAATAAGATGGTATGCCATAAATCATTTTTATGTGATGAAATTGGATATATCATATTTTATAATATGGATATATCATGGTTTTATGCCACTTTCAATGCTAGTGATAGTGTGTAACATGCACATATCATAAGTCCTAGTGTTAATTATAATTCCATTCTTTATGATTGTATGTGTGGCCAAACATAAAGGGTTAACATTTGAGTGATATTGCAAAATGGGCTATAATTGAACTATCCATTACAAAAATATAATTAATAGGATTAGATTCATTTATACAAGGGTTTCATGAATTAGATCAGGAATTTAACCATCAATTATAATGCATGAATAAATTCATATGTGCTTGAGGAGTGTCCTAGAGGTCCCTATAAAGCGCCCACCACCATGAGATGGTAGCATATTTGAATTTCAATCCTAGATTAAAACCCCATCAATCTGAATCTATCATTAACATTCATATTTTTCTTTCTAAGGTACCAACATATCAGACGTATGATTATCCCAATTTTGTGAAAAGTTATTTAGATTCAACCTTTGGATACACCATGAAGTGAATAATATTTCAATTGTTCCTTGGTGATCTTAATTAACCACACATGATGAAGATAAATTTATAAGCAGTAGGCATCAACTAGTGTAACACCCCAATAATTTATTAGATATATTTTTTCAAATAGATTTAATTTCTTTGATATTTTTCGTTACATGCAATACTGAGTTTTAAAGAACCATGATATACTTTGAATATTATTAATTAAACATGACCATTAAAACCTAGCCATTAAAATTGTAAAGACTCGTAAAATTCAAGAAAAAATTTTTTCTTAATTTTCTTTGGGATTTTACAAGAATGCGGTTTCTGACAGCACTTGATTCCGAGGCCCGGTGTGCCCGGAATTTCTATCTGAAGTTTAGCTCGGGTACGTTCAGTGAATGAATGAGCGGGTTTTTCTAACTTTTGAACCGGTGCTCGAAATTGAATTCTGAGGGCACCGATGGATTCGCAGCGCCAATAATTGCTTAGGAACACCTTTTCCGGAGTTGCATTTACAAGGGAGAAGTTGTGAAAATTTTGTGGAATTTTAAATAAAAATTGAGCTACAATTTTTATTTTTTTCATTCTAAGTGGTTAAAACCTTTGAGTGGATGTTGGGGAAAACCACCCAACTTCCCATGGGAGGTTATGAGGGTTGTGGGGCCCACACGAACCCCACCCCTTCAAATTACCTAACTTCTTCAACTCACCATTAAAGTTGATAACTTTTGTTAATTAATTAGGTGAGTTTAATTTGAATGTTTGAATTCAAATGCTTATGTCTTGTTAATAAAATAAGGGAAGTACTTATTTTATTTGGTTGAAATCTTGTTGTGTGAGTCTTTGGGAGAAAAGGAAAAGCTCTTGAAGTTATTCTTCCTCGACGAAGAACGTGAAGAACTCCGACCTCGGACGAAGGTTGACAAGAACACCGGATCCTCGGAGATCGACGATGCGATGCCGACGAATCATTTCTCCGCGACATGACTCTCTTCTTCCATGACGTCTTCTTCCGCGATGGTTATTTCCGCGACGAACACTCACTCAACGAATTCGATGAGGTAGTGGTTTTATGCGTTTCTATATGTGAATTTCTTACATCATCATTCCTCGTACAATTGGACCACTTGTTATCAGATAACGGTAGGGTTCTGGACGGCACAAACACGGCCGACCATCCTCCCATTTTTCTCTTGTCTACCTTGTAGTGGAAGGAATGAGGATGGCGTGGTGCTTTCGCACTGCGCGGGGTCATGCGGCAAGGAATGCGTGGCCCTTTCACGCTGCGCCGTTGAATCGAGAAAGATCATGGCACCGTCGCGCCGTGCTGGAGAACCCCAAAGGCACCGCGGCCGGAGCGGGGCTGCGGCCATAGGCTGCAGTGGAGCAGGGACCGGCAGCCGGTTCCGGGCTGCCGGCATCGGAGCAGGGGAACCGACCATCGCCGGTCCCGTGGCGGCAACAGCCGGCCGACTGGATCGGGCCGGCAGGACAGGGGAAGAGCCGGGGGCTACGACCCCCGGCTGGCCAGCTTGAGTGGCCCCCCATCTTGGGGGGTCGCTGTTACGAAACAGGGGGGCAGGCACCCCCCCCCCCCCTCCCCCCCCCCCCCCCATCCGCTCGACCGAAACGGCCGAGCCCCCTGGCTAGCACCAGCGCGCCGGGCCGGCTGCCCATGCCGGTCCGCCAGGCCGGGCAGCGCCCAGGTCGGGCTGGGCCATGCCAGCCGGGCCGGGCCATGCCAGCCGGTCCGGGCCGCGCCCAAGAGTTCCAGACCCAAACCCAGGATGGTTCGACCCAGTTCGGGCCGACCCAGAGGGTATCGGGCCGGGTCGGACCGGGCCTGAACCCCCTAATACTAGACTTTTTGGTCTTTTGCCCATAACTTGGGTCGCATACCTCCGATCGATGCACCGTCAGCAGCGATGTGATCCTTGGATCGAGACAGTCGTTTCAGTATATCGCACACAAGGTTTAGGAGGACTTCGGGTTTGGCTGGGTTGGTTCGTACACGAAACCAACCGGGCCCTCAGAGCGAAAACACTTATAACTTGAGCTCCGGAAGTCCGAATGATGTGTCGTAGACTTTGTTGGATTCCTCTAAGTGAGACGGACCTTTTGGCTTACTCTGCTCAAGGTTTGGACATAGTTGGAGTACGGTCGGGTTGGTTTTGACTTAAAAACCAACCGGGCCCCTAGGACGAAAAAGCCAATAACTCTCAGACCGGGCGTCCGATTGACACGCCATCTGTGACGTTGAGTTCCTGTTGATACGGAACTTTTGGATACATCAACTCTGGACTACGTGTCAGTTTATGTATCAGCCCTTCGGCTCATGGAGCGGATCCTTCCGAACGAGCTTTCTTTGTGCGGGAACCCTAGAGTTGGCTGCGACTGCAACGACGATGACGACTATGCAGAAATCCTCCATGGATTCGGCGGCGATGACTACAACACTCAGCGATCCTACATGGATTAGTGCTACCGATCCTGTGTGGGTCAGATCCTGTGTGGGTCAACGCTCAGCGGTCCTGTGTGGGCCAAAACCTACAGATCCTGTGTGGGTCCGATCCTGTGTGGGTCATTACGGGGGTTAGTTACCTATCGATCCTTTGTGGGTCATTGCGGGGGTTAGTACCTATCAATCCTATGTGGGTCTGATAGCTTAGATGAATCAGTGGCTACATCTGATCATCTCTATCGTCTTACGAAGAAGTATACCTATGTGAGCTGAATCTTGTCTTCCAATCCTTATCTTCGATAAGATTGACTTGATATCCTTTGTGGATTACGTTTTGTTTTCCTGTGTGGAATGGGTTGTGATTTCTTGTGTGGAATGGGTTGTACTTGAGCTTGGATGTTGGAGCCGAACGAGAATTAATGACTTGGGTATATGTATGGGTATATACCTAAGTATTGTCGGATGTTACTTCGTGTTTGTATCTTTCCTTTGTGGTTTATCCTTTGTGGATTCTAGGAGACCTTCGAGGGTCTAGGGGTCCCAACTGAGTAGCTTATACTCACCCCTGCACAGGGTATGACCGCACAACATTGTGTTGGTTGCAGACGATGGACAACGCTGATCGTGGTCGAGGCACGAGGAGCAGGTCAATACCTGGAGGTGGATCACTGGGCGGGGCGTACTCGGAGCAGACGGCTGGACCCGAGGAGTTGTGGAGGTTATCTGTACCCACCCTTCAGATGGGAATTCCAGTGGATGGCTCGAGGCTACGGATTTACTTTCAGTTGTTGTTTCCCCTTTCCAGTTGTACTTTACTTTCAGTTTGGTTTGTATACTGGCCCACTTACTTTTATGCACTTACTGTTGTACCCAGTTTTTACTTAGTGTTTACTTCTGCTTGCTTGCTCTGTGGATTTGTTTACTTTACAAAGGAAATGCCTTCCCTTTTTTCCGGAAATTACTTCTTGGTGCTAGTCGCCAACCCCTAGCCTATGGAAGGCGAGCTTTGGGTAGTCACGGCACGGGCCCTGAGGACGGGTCGTGACAAATTGGTATCCGAGAGAGGTTCTACTGTAGAACTCAGGACTCTGATCTTTGTTCTATGTGAAGTAATAGTGTTAAGGTTATTGAGTGTGGTTATTAGTCCAGGGAGTCCAGTGTTGGTGCGGCGGCCGACGTATCCGTACACCAAGACCCTGACTTCTGATTTTCAACTTAATGCACAAAGACATTGATTGCATGTGTGTTTCAAGTTTTCTTTGTGATTACTTGGTGTTAGCTCACCAGGTATACTATTTGACCATGGAGCACCTTTTTCTTTTTAGGATGGCCCCATGACAGCAGCCAGTTAGGGTTCCGAGTGTTGTGTGTGACGACAGCCCACCGAGCGATGAGGCCTCGGTTCAGGGCCCTTTGACAGCAGAAGCACCGGCGGTACCTCTACCCGCCGAGCCACCGATGCTACCAGCCACAGCCACTGACGATGCACGTCACCTTAGTGCACTGCATAAGATTCAGCTTCAGCGACCGCCCAGGTTCCACGGGGAGACGGACCCTCAGGCAGCTGAGGATTGGCTGGAGGCAGTTGTATGGGTTTTCAGGTTATTGAGGACACCAGCAGACCTCATGGTGATCCTCGCAGCGAGCCTCCTACACGCGACAGCAGGCAGATGCTGGAGTTTGATGCTCCAGGTGCACGATGAGGAATCTCTTCCCCAGACGGACATTGAGAGCCTCTTCCGCTCGGAGTTCGTCCCAGCCTCCCTCCGTGCGGTGCGCATCCAGGAGCTTCTTTAGCTGCGGCAGGGCAGCTTGACGGTCGCCCAGTACTCAGCGAGATTTATCGATCTCTCGCGCTACTCGACAGACATGTTATAGGACCCATTCTTCTGGGGCCGGACCTTTGAGCATGGATGAGGAATGAGATCAGGGCATCGCTGATCTCCCTCATCATTTCGACACAGGCAGGGGTACTGGAGCGAACCCTTCTGATCGAGAGCTTCCTTGCTGAGCCTACATCAGTAGCGAGACCTACCGCAGGGCAGGACATAGCAGAGTCTTCTACAACAGGGAGTCAATGGATGACTCATGGGTCCAGGCAGGCCAGACCCCCAGGAAGACGACCTCAGGACACTGGCTCAGTGGTGCGGGTCACACAGCACGGAGCCAGTCTTTCGAGAGGCAGACAGTGCTACGCATGCCGCGGGCAGGGCCACATGGCTCGTGACTGCCCGGCCCTCCGTGTAGAGGAGAATAAAACGGTTGAGGGACCACCTAGACAGAGGGAGAGGGTCGACCATGGCAGTCCGTAGGGAGCAGGCGGACGAGGCAGAGGAGTTGGCCGAGCAGCAGGTGGTGGGAGACGCATTGAGGCTCTACCACCACCACCGCCAGGAGGTCCACCCCGACTACAGGGAGCTGGCGGGCAGAGACAGGCGCAACTTCAGGCAGCGGAGGCCTACGACCATGGCGCACCCGAGATGATTCGTGGTACTATCTGTGTCTATTCCACCCTTTCTACAGTTCTTATAGACACATGATAGAGTCATTCTTTCATAGCCGCTTACCTTGTTCGGAGCTCGGAGATTCCGAAAGAGCCGTTGGCTCGATCCTTACGGCTAGAGACTCCTACAGGAGCAGACTCAACGATTACGCACTGGTGCCAGCAGTGTGAGCTTACTTTAGGAGGTGAGAGCTTCGGCTGGGATATTCTTGTAGCGGCGTCGAGGCCTTACGAAATCATCTTGGGCATGGATTGGTTATCTACAGTCCATGCTCAGATCAACTGTATTAGGCGAAAGGTGAGATGTGTACGCACCGATGGGAGCAGGTTCACCTTCACCGGTGAGAAGGGAGTCTTTGCAGCACAGGATTGACTCTCGTAGAGGAGAGGACGGACCATCATTCATCAGTTGGCTAGCCTCATCCTAGGAGCAGTTGACGTGCGGAGTACTGGTTTTCCTGTAGTGGTGGATCAGTATGCTGATGTTTCCCCGATGACGTTCCAAGACTACCTGCTTGCAGGGAGGTAGACTTTTATAGTGATATGTACCCCGAGACTGCCTCGATATCCACTCCAGCATATCGGATGGCCCCCACCAAGCTTCGAGAGCTACGGGTACAGTTGGAGGACTTACAGGTAAAGGGATTCATCCGACCCAGTGTTTCACCCTAGGCTTCCCCGATATTTTTCGCCAAGAAGGCGGACGAGAGCTTGTGACTTTGTGTCGACTATTGTCGCCTGAACCAGGTGATAGTGAGGAACAAGTATCTGCTACTGAGGATTGACGACCTCTTCGATCAGCTCAAGGGAGCACGGTGGTTCTCGAAGATAGACCTCAGGTCAGGCTATCATCAGCTTAGAGTTCGGGACGAGGACGTGTAGAAGACGGCCTTCAGATGTCGGTATGGCCACTATGAGCTCTTGGTTATGCCATTCGGCATAACCAATGCTCTAGTAGTGTTCATGGGCCTCATGAACAGGATCTTTCAGCCATACCTCGATCGATTTGTTGTGGTCTTCATCGACAAAATTTTGATATACACGACCACTGAGGAGGAGCACGCCTACCACTTGCGGGTTGTACTGGACACACTCCGAGATCACCAGCTTTATGGAAAGCTCTCGAAGTGTCAGTTATGGATACTTGAGGTCCACTTCTTGGGACACGTCATCTCTAAGGCAGGAGTTGTGGTGGACCCTACGAAGATCGAGGCAGTATTAGCTTGGGATCCACCCAGGAGTGTGACGGAGGTGCGGAGTTTCTTGGGGATAGCTGGGTACTACTGAAGATTTGTGCTAGACTTCTCCAGAGTTGCGGAACCACTCTCATCCTTGAAGAATAAGGCGAAACCCTTTGTGTGGTCAGACAGATGTCAGCAGAGCTTCCAGGAGCTGAGACAGAGATTGACCAGTGTGCATATCTTGAGGCTACCAGAGGAGGGAGTTGGATACGTAGTTTACTGCGATGCATCAGGGACCGGACTCAGATGTGTCCTGATGTAGGAGAAATCCATGATCACCTATGGATCACGTCAGTTGAGGCAGCATGAGCAGCACTACACTACCCATGACCTGGAGTTAGCAGTAGTGGTCATCGCTCTGAAGATGTGGCGACACTATCTGATGGATGATCACTTTGTAGTCTATTATGACCACCAGAGTCGCAGGTACATCTTCTCACAGAAGGACCTGAAGCTGAGATAGCAGCGATGGCTCGAGTTCCTCCAGGGCTATGACTTTGAGATAGTCTATACTCCTGGAAAGCGGAACGTGGTATCCGATGCTCTTAGCAGGAGGATGAGCATTCAGCTACCTGGGGAGGCGACAAAGCAGCTAGCCGCTTTGCAGATATCCTCTGTGGATATAGATGGAGAAGCCTTCCTTCAGTCACTCACAGTCACTCCTCCACTACTACAGCGGGTCAGAGAGGCACAACGTGGGGACGCCGACTGTGAGACGCGGCGTGCGCAGATATCCTCAGGACAGGCACCTGATGGATTCTCCATGGGAGGAGAGCACAACGTCCTTTTCAGAGGATGTACCTTGGTACCAGTTGCTTTATGGGAGGATGTGTTGAGAGAGTTTCACACTTCCCCTTTGGCGGTACATCCTGGATTGGTGAAGATGTACCAGGATCTCAGACGAAAGCACTGGTGGCCGAGCATGAAGAAGGCTATGGCAGAGTTCATTTATCGATGCCTCACCTGCCAGCAGGTGAAGGCAGAGCACCAGGTACCAGCAGGCTTGGTACATCCCTTGGAGGTTCTGGAGTGGAAGTGGGATGACATATCTATGGACTTCGTGACTGGACTTCCACGCACTTCCAGAGGTCACGACTCCATTTGGGTGATTGTCGACCGACTCACCAAGTCGGCTCACTTATTACCCATCAGAGAGCAGGGCTCAGTGGGGAGCTTGGGACATCTCTACGTTCAGGAGATTGTACGGCTTCATGGTGTGCCATCATCTATCGTCTCCGATCGAGATTCTCGCTTTACTTCACGGCTTTGGAAGGGGTTGCAGGAGGAATTCGGGACGCATCTACGTATGAGCACCACCTTTCACCCCCAAACATATCGCCAGATGAAGAGGACCATTCAGACACTCGAGGACATGCTCTGCGCATGTTTCCTCGACTTTGGTCGCAGTTGGGAGGACAACATACCCTTAGTGGAGTTCGCGTACAACAACAGCTACCACTCCACCATCAGTATGGCACCATACGAGGCGTTGTACGACCAACCTTGGAGATCTCCTCTGTGCTGGACAGACCCTGGGGAGTCAGCACTTGTGAGACCGGAGATGGTCCAGACCACGACGGAGAAGGTCCAGGTCATCCAAGAGTGGATGAGGACATCTCAGAGCCGGCAGAAGTCTTATGCTGACAGGAGTCGGAGGCCACTAGAGTTCGAGGATGGTGACCACATCTTCTTACGGGTCTCACCTTGACGTGGATTACAGAGATTTGGTCGAGGCGGAAAGTTGTCTCCACGCTTCATCGGACCATTCCAGGTCCTCAGCCGGATTGGCGAGGTGGCTTATCGCTTGGCTCTACCACCTCAGTTGCACCGGGTGCATGACGTCTTCCACATATCCCAGCTGAGGAGATACGTGCATGACCCGACGCATGTCATTGACCATGGGGAGCTGGACATAGATGATGGGGCCACTTTTGCGGAGGTCCCAGTGGAGATCGAGGATCGACAGGAGAGGGTCCTACGTGGATGGTCGATTCCTCTAGTGCGCATTAGATGACAGCACGGGAACCTCCAGGAGAGTACTTGGGAGCGCGAGGCTCATATGCGTGCATAATACCCACTTTTGTTCCCCTAGTTTTTGATGTATCTTTACGGGGACGTAAAGCCCTGAGGTGAGAGTAATGTAAATACCCGTAAAATTCAAGGGAAATTTTTTTCTTAATTTTCTTTGGGATTTTACAAGAACGCGGTTTCTAATGGCACTTGATTCCGAGGCCCGGTGTGCCCGGAATTTCTATCCGAAGTTTAGCTCGGGTATGTTCAGTGAATGAACGAGCAGGTTTTTCTAACTTTTGAACCGGTGCTCAGAATCGAATTCTGAGGGCACCGATGGATTTGCAGCGCCGGTAATTGCTTAGGAACACCTTTTCTGGAGTTGCGTTTACACGGGAGAATTTCTTAAAAATTTGTGGAAGTTTAAATAAAAATTGAGCTACAATTTTTATTTTTTTTCTTTCTAAGTGGTTAAAACCTTTGAGTGGAAGTTAGGGGAAACCACCCAACTTCCCATGGGAGGTTATGAGGGTGGCGGGGCCCACACGATCCCCACCCCTTAATATTCCCTAACTCCTTCAACTCACCATTAAAGTTGATAACTTTTGTTAATTAATTAGGTGAGTTTAATTTGAATGTTTGAATTCAAATGCTTAAGTCTTGTTAATAAAATAAGGGAAGTAATTATTTTATTTGGTTGAAATCTTGTTGTGTGAGTCTTTGGGAGAAATGGAAAAGCTCTTGAAGTTCTTCTTCCCCGATGAAGAACGTGAAGAACGCTGACCTCCGATGAAGGTCGACAAGAACGCCAGATCCTCGGAGATCGACGACGCGACGCCGAAGAATCATTTCTCTACGACGCGACTCACTTCTTCCGCGACGTCTTCATCCACGATGGTTATTTCCGCAACGAACCCTCACTCAACGAATTCGATGAGGTAGGGGTTTTATGCGTTTCTATACATGAATTTCTTCCGTCATCATTCCTCGTACAATTGGACCACTTGTTATCAGATAACGAGAGGGGGCCGGACCGCACAATCACGGCCGACCCTCCTCCCCATTTTCTCTTGTCTAACTTGTGGTGGAATGGAACGAGGATGGCATGGTGTTGTCGCAACGCGCGGGGTCATGTGGCAAAGAATGTGCGGCGGCGTCGCGCCGCGCTGTTGAATCGAGCAAGATCGAGGCGCCGTCACACTGCCCCGGAGAACCCCGAAGGCACCGCAGATGGAGCGGGGCCGCGGTGGAGGGGCACGGAGCTATCACGCCGCGCCGGGAAGACCATGTCCGCGACCATAGGCCACAGCGGAGCAGGGATCGGCGGCCGGTTCCCGGCCGCCTGCATCGGAGAAGGGGGACCGGCCATCACCGGTCCCGTGGCGGCAACAGCCGGCCAGCCGGACAGGGGAAGAGCCGGGGGTTACGACCCCCGGTTGGCTAGCTTGAGCGGCCCCCCATCATGGGTGCCGCAGTTACGAAACAGGGGGCAGGCGCCCCCCCCCCCCCCATCTGCTCGGCCGAAACAGCCGAGCCACCTGGCTAGCGCCAGCGTGCCGGGCTGGGCCGCGCCAGCCGTTCCGGGCCATGTCCAAGCGAGCCGGACCCAGTCCCGGGACGGTTCGTCCCGGTTCGTGCCGATCTAGAGGGTATCAGGCCGGGTCGGACCGGGACCAAACCCCCTAATACTGGACTTTTCGGTCTTTTGCCCATAACATGGGCTACAGACTTCCGATCGACGCACCGTCAGCTGCAATGCGATCTATGGATCAAGACAGTCGTTCTGGTATATCACACTCAAGGTTTCGGACGACTTTGGGTTTGGCCGGGTTGGTTCGTACACGAAACCAACTGGGCCCTCGGAGCGGAAACGCTTATAACTTGTCCTCCGGACTTCCGAATGACGTTTCATCAACTTTGATGGATTCTTATAAGTGATATGGACCTTTTGTCTTACTCTGATCGAGGATTGGACACAGTTGGAGTACGGTCGGGTTGGTTTTGACTTAAAAACCAACCAGGCCCCTGGGACGAAAAGGCCAATAACTCTCAGACCAGGCGTCTGATTGACGCGCCGTCTGTGACGTTGAGTTCTTGTTGTCGATACAGAAATTTTGGATACATCAACTCCGGACTATGTGTGAGTTGATGTATCAGCCCTTCAGCACGTGGAGCGGTCCCTTTCGAACGAGCTTGCTTTGTGGGGGAACCCTATAGCTGGCTGCGACTGCGACGATGATGACGACTGTGCAGAAATCCTCCGTGGATTCGGCGACGATGACTACAGCACTCAGTAATCCTACGTGGATCAGTGCTACCGATCCTGTGTGGGTCAGATCCTATGTGGGTCAGCGCTCAGTGGTCCTGTGTGGGCCAGTGCCTACAGATCCTGTGTGGGTCTGATCTTGTGTGGGTCATTGCGGGGGTTAGTTACCTATCGATCCTTTTTGGGTCATTGCGGGGGTTAGTACCTATTGATCATGTGTGGGTCCGATGGCTTAGATGAATAAATGGATATATCTGATCATCTCTATCGTCTTACGAAGAAGTATACCTGTGTGAGCTGAATCTTGACTTTCAATCCTTATCTTCAATAAGATTGAATTGATATCCTGTGAGGATTACGTTTTGCTTTCCTATGTGGATTGGGTTGTGATTTCTTCTATGGACTGGGTTGTACTTGAGCTCGGATGTTGGAGCCGAATGAGAATTGATGACTTAGGTATATGTATGGGCATATACCTAAGTAGTGTCGGATATTACTTCGTGTTTGTATCTTTCCTTTGTGGTTTATCCTTTGTGGATTCTGGGAGATCTTCAGGGGTCTCGGGGTCCCTACTGAGTAGCTTATACTCACCCCTGCACGGGCTATGCCCGCACAAAGTTGTGTTGGTTGAAGACGACGGACAACGCTGATCGTGGTCGAGGCACGAGGAGCAGGTCAGTACCTAGAGGTGGATCACTGGGCGGGGCGTACTTGGAGCGGACGGCTGGACCCGAGGAGCTGTGGAGGCTATCTGTACCCACCCTTCAGATGGGACTTACAGTGGACGGCTCGAGGCCGTGACTTTACTTTCAGTTGCTTTTTCCCCTTTCCAGTTGTACTTTACTTTCAGTTTGGGTTTGTATACTGGCCCACTTACTTTTCCGCACTTACTGTTGTACCCAGTTTTTACTTAGTGTTTACTTCTGCTTGCTTGCTTTGTGGATTTTTTTACTTTACAAAGGAAATGCCTTCCCTTTTTTCTGGGAATTACGCCTTGGTGCTAGTCTCCAGCCCCTGGCCTATGGAAGACGGGCTTTGGGTAGTCACGGAACAGGCCCCGAGGATGGGTCGTGACAAATTGGTATCCGAGGGAGGTTCTACCGCAGAACTCAGGACTTTGATCTTTCTTCTATGTAGTGTTAAGGGTATTGAGTGTGGTTATTAGTCCAGGGAGTCCAGTGTTGGTGTGGCGGCCGACGTATCTGTAGACCAGGACCCTGACTTCTGATTTCTGACATAATGCAAGAAGACATTGATTGCATGTGTGTTTCAAGTTTTCTTTGTGATTACTTTGTGTCAGCTCACCAGGTATACTGTTTGACCGTGGCGCACCTGTTTCTTTTCAGGATGGCCCCACGACGGCAGCCAGCTAGGGTTCCGAGCGTTGTGCGTGATGACAGCCCACCGAGCGACGAGGCCTCGGTACAGGCCCCTTTGACACCAGAGGCACCGAAGGTACCTATACCCGCTGAGCCACCGATGCTACCAGCCCCATCCGCTGACAATGCATGTCGCCTTAGTGCACTTCACAAGTTTCAGCGTTAGCGACCGCCCAGGTTCCATGGGGAGACGGACCCTCAGTCAGCTGAGGATTGGCTGGAGGCAGTTGTACGGGTTTTCAGGTTACTGAGGACACCAGCAAACCTCATGGTGATCCTCGTAGCGAGCCTCCTGCACGCGGCAGCAGGCAGATGGTGCAGTTTGATTGTCCAGGTGCACGATGAGGCATCTCTTCCCTGGACGGAAATTGAGAGCCTCTTCCGCTCGGAGTTTGTCCCAGCCTCCCTCTCTGCGATGCACATCCAAGAGCTTCTTCAGCTGCGGTAGGGCAGCTTGACGGTTGCCCAGTACTTGGCGAGATTTACCGATCTCTCGCGCTACTCGACAGATATGGTACGAGACCCATTCTTCTGGGGCCGGACCTTTGAGAATGGATTGAGGAATGAGATCAGGGCATCGCTGATCTCCCTCAGCATTCCGACACAGGCAGGGGTACTGGAGCGAGCCCTTCTGATCAGGAGATTCCTTGCTGAGCCTACATCAGCAGCGAGACCTACTGCAGGGTGGCACGTAGCAGAGTCATCTACAGCAGGCAGTCGACAGATGAGTCATGGGTCCGGGCAGACCAGACCCTCGGGCAGATGACCTCAGGACACTGGCTCAGTGGTGCGGGGCACACAGCACAGTGCCAGTCTTTCGAGAGGCAGAAAGTGCTACGCATGCGGCGGGCAGGGCCAGATGGCTCGTGACTGCCCGACCCGCCGTGCAGAGGAGTAGCAGATGGTTGAGGGACCACCCAGGCAGAGGCAGAGGGTCGACCGTGGCGGTCTGCAGGGAGCAGGCAGACGAGGTAGAGGAGCTGGCCGAGCAACAGGTGGTGGGCGACGCTTTGAGGCTCTACCACCACCACCGCCAGGAGGTCCACCCCGACCACAGGGAGCTGGGGGGAAGAGACAAGCGCAACTTCAGGCAGCGGAGGCCTACGACCATGGCGCGCCTGAGATGATTCGAGGTACTATCTGTGTCTATTCCACCCTTGCTGCAGTTCTTATAGACACAGGATAAAGTCATTCTTTCATAGCCGCTTCCCTTGTTCGGAGCTCGGAGATTCCGACAGAGCCGTTGGCTCGATCCTTACAGCTAGGGACTCCTACGGGAGTAGACTCGATGATTACGCACTGGTTCCAGCAGTGTGAGTTTACTCTAGGAGGTGAGAGCTTTGGCTGGGATCTTCTTATAGCGGCGTTGAGGCCTTACGACGTCATCTTGGGCATGGATTGGTTATCTACAGTCCATGCTCAGATCGACTGTATTAGGCGAAAGGTGTGATGTGTACGCACCGATGGTAGCAGGTTCACCTTCACCGGCGGGAAGGGAGCCTTTGCAGCACAAGATGGACTCTCGCAGAGGAGAGGACAACCCATCACTCATCAGTTGGCTAGCCTCATTCTAGGAGCAGTTGACGTGCGGAGTCCTGATTTTCTGGCAGTGGTGGATCAGTATGCGGACATTTTCCCCGATGACGTTCCAGGACTTCCTCCTCGCATGGAGGTAGACTTTTCTATTGATATGTACCCCAGGACAGCCCCGATATCCACTCCAGCATATCATATGTCCCCCGCCGAGCTTCGAGAGCTACGAGTACAGTTGGAGGACTTGCAGAGAAAGGGATTCATCCGACCCAGGGATTCACCCTGGGCTTCCCCGATATTGTTCGCCAAGAAGGCGGACGGGAGCTTTCGAATTTGTGTCGACTATCATCGCCTGAACCAGGTGACAGTGAGGAAGAAGTATCTGCTACCGAGGATTGACGACCTCTTCGATCAGATCAAGGGATCACGGTGGTTCTAGAAGATATACCTCAGGTCAGGCTATCATCAGCTTAGAGTTCGGGATGAGGACGTGCAGAAGAAGGCCTTCAGATGTCGGTATGGCCACTATGAGTTCTTGGTTATGCCATTCGGCATAAATAATTCTACAGCAGTGTTCATGGGCCTCATGAACATGATCTTTTATCCATACCTTGATCGATTTATCGTGGTCTTCATCGACGAAATTTTGATATACTCGACCTCTGAGGAGGAGCACGCCTACCACTTGCAGGTTGTACTGGACACACTCTGAGAGAACCAACTTTATGGCAAGCTCTTGAAGTGTCAGTTCTGGATACGTGAGGTCCACTTCTTGGGACACGTCATCTCTGAGGCATGAGTTGTGGTGGACCCTATGAAGATCGAGGCAGTATTATCTTAGGAGCCACCCAGGAGCATGACGGAGGTGCGGAGTTTCTTGGGGATAGCTGGGTACTACCGGAGATTTGTGACAGACTTATCTAGAGTTGCGACACCACTCTCAGCGTTGACGAATAAGGGGAAACCCTTTGTGTGGTCAGAAAGATGTTAGCAGAGCTTCCAGGAGCTGAGACATAGATTGACCAGTGCACCTATCTTAAGGCTATCGGAGGAGGGAGTTGGATACATAGTTTACTACGATGCATCAGGGACCGGACTCAGATATGTCCTGATGCAGGAGCGGGTCGTGATCACCTATGGATCACGTCAGTTGAGGCAGCATGAGCAGAACTACACTACCCATGACCTGGAGTTAGCAGCAGTGGTCATAGCTCTGAAGATATGGCGACACTATCTGATGGGCGAGCGCTTTACAGTCTATTCTGACCACCAGATTCTCAGGTACATCTTCTCGCAGAAGGACCTGAACCTGAGACAACGGCGATGGCTCGAGTTCCTCTAGGAATATGAATTTGAGATAGTCTATACTCTTGGAAAGTGGAACGTGGTATCCGATGCTCTCAGCAGGAGGATGGGCATTCAGCTACTTGGGGAGGAGACATAGCAGCTAGCCGCTTTGTAGATATCCTTCGTGGATAGAGATGGAGAAGCCTTCCTTCAGTCACTCATAGTCACTCCTCCACTACTGTAGTGGGTCAGAGAGACACAATGTGGGGACGCTGACTATGAGACGCGGCGTGCACAGATATCCTCAGGAAAGGAACCTGATGGATTCTCCGTGGGAGGAGAGCACGACGTCCTTTTCAGATGACGTACCATGGTACCATTTTCTTTACAGGAGGAGGTGCTGAGAGAGTTTCACACTTCCCCTTTGGCCGTACATCCTAGAGTGGAGAAGATGTACAAGGATCTCAGATGAAAGCACTAGTGGCCGAGCATGAAGAAGGCTATGGTAGAGTTCGTTTCTCGATGCCTCACCTGCCAGCTGGTGAAGGCAGAGCACTAGGTACCAGCAGGCTTGGTACAACCCTTAGAGGTTCCGGAGTGGAAGTGGGAAGACATATCTATGGACTTCGTGACTGGAAATCCATGCACTTCCAGAGGTCATGACTCCATTTGGGTGATTGTTGACCGACTCACCAAGTCGGCTCACTTCTTACCCATCAGAGAGCAGGGCTAAGTGGGGAGCTTGGTACGTCTCTACGTTTAGGAGATTTTACAGCTTCATTGTGTGCCATCATCTATCATCTCCAATCGAGATGCTCACTTTACATCCCAGCTTTGGAAGGGGTTGCAGGAGGCATTCGGGACTCATCTACGTCTGAGCACCACCTTTCACCCCGAGACAGATGGTCAGACGGAGAGAACCATTCAAACTCTTGAGGACATGCTCCGCGCATGTTTCCTCGACTTTGGTCGCATCTCGGAGGACCACCTACCCTTGGTGGAGTTCGCGTACAACAACAGATACCACTCCACCATTGGGATGGCACTATACGAGGCGTTGTACTGCCGACCTTGCAGATCTCCTCTGTGCTGGACAGACCCTGGGGAGTCAGCACTTGTGGGACCGGAGATGGTCCAGGCCACGACGGAGAAGGTCCAGGTCATCCAGGAGTGGACGAGGACAGCTCAGAGCTGGCAGAAGTCTTATGCTGACAGGAGGCGGAGGCCACTAGAGTTTGAGGATGGAGACCACGTCTTCTTGTGGGTCTCACCTCGAAGTGGATTATAGAGATTTTGCCGATGCAGAAAGTTGTCTCCACGCTTCATCGGACCATTCCAGGTCCTCAGCAGGATTGGCGAGGTGGATTATCGCTTGTCTCTACCACCTCAGTTGCACCGGGTGCACGACGTCTTCCACGTATCCCAGCTGAGGAGATACGTGCATGACCCAACGCAGGTCATTGACCATAGGGAGCTGGACATAGATGATGGAGCCACTTTTGCAGAGGTCCCAGTGGAGATTGATGATTGACAGGAGAGGGTCCTATGTGGCCAGTCGATTCCTCTAGTGCGCATCAGATGGAAGCATGGGAACCTCCAGTAGAGCACTTGGGAGCGCGAGGCATAGATGTGTGCATAGTACCCACTTTTGTTCCCCTAATTTTTGATGTATCTTTAAGGGGACGTAAAGCCCTGAGGTGGGAGTAATGTAAATAACCGTAAAATTCAAGGGAATTTTTTTCTTAATTTTCCTTGGGATTTTATAAAATCGTGGTTTCTAACGGCACTTGATTCCGAGGCCCGGTGTGCCCGGAATTTCTATCCGAAGTTTAGCTCGGGTACGTTCAGTGAACGAACGAGCAGGTTTTTCTAACTTTTGAACCGGTTCTCAGAATCGAATTCCTAGGGCACCTATGGATTCGCAACACTGGTAATTGCTTAGGAACACCTTTTCCGAAGTTGCGTTTACACGAGATATGTTGTTAAAAATTTGTGGAGGTTTAAATAAAAATTGAGCTACAATTTTTATTTTTTTCTTTCTAAGTGGTTAAAACCTTTGAGTGGATGTTGGGGGAAACCACCAAACTTCCCATGGGAGGTTATGAGGGTGGTGGGGCCCACACAAACCCCACCCCTTCATATTCCCTAACTCCTTCAACTCACCATTAAAGTTGATAACTTTTGTTAATTAATTAGGTGAGTTTAATTTGAATGTTTGAATTCAAATGCTTATGTCTTGTTAATAAAATAAGGGAAGTACTTATTTTATTTGGTTGAAATCTTGTTGTTTGAGTCTTTGGGAGAAAAGGAAAAGCTCTTGAAGTTCTTCTTCCTCGACGAAGAATGCAAAGAACGCGAAGAATGCTGACCTCCGACGAAGGTCGACAAGAACGCCGGATCCTCAGAGATCGACGACACGATGCCGACAAATCATTTCTCCACGATGCGACTCTCTTCTTCTGTGACGTCTTCTTCCGCGATGGTTATTTCTGCGACGAACCCTCGTTCAACTAATTCGACGAGGTAGGGGTTTTATGCGTTTCTATATGTGAATTTCTTCCGTCATCATTCCTCGTACAATTGGACCACTTGTTTTCAGATAACGGGAGGGGGCCGGACCGCACAATCACGACTGACCATCCTCCCCGTTTTCTCTTGTCTAACTTGTGGTGGAATGGAATGAGGATGGCGTGGTGTCGTCGCACCGCGCGGGGTCATGCGGCAAGGAATGCACGACGCCGTTGCGCCGCGCCAGAGAACCCCGAAGGCACCGCGGCCGGAGCGGGGCCGTGGTGGAGGGGCACGGTGCCATCGTGCCACGTCGGGCAGACCAAGGCCGTGGCCATAGGCCACGGCGGAGTAGGGACCGGCGACCGGTTCCGGGCCACCGGCATCGGAGCATGGGGACAGGCCATCACCGGTCTCGTGGCGGTAACAGCCAGCCGGCCGGAGCGGGCCGGCCGGATAACAGAAGAGTCAGGGGTTATGACCCCCAGCTGGCCAGCTTGAGCGGCCCCCCATCATGGGGGTCGCGGTTACGAAACAGGGGGGCAGCCGCCCCCCCATCCGCTCGGCCGAAACGGCCGAGCCACCAGGCTATCGCCAGCTGGGCCGGGCCGGGCCGTTCCCAAGCGAGCCGGACCCAATCCCAGGATGGGTCGGCCCGGTTCGGGCCGATCTAGAGGGTATCGGGCCGGGTCGGACCGGGCCCGAACCCCCTAATACTAGACTTTTTAGAATTTTTCCTATAACTTGGGCTGTAGACCTCCGATCGATGCACTGTCAGCTGCGATGTGATCCTTGTATCGAGACAGTCGTTTCAGTATATCACACTCAATGTTTTGGAGGACTTTGGGTTCGGCCGGGTTGGTTCGTACACGAAACCAACCGGGCCCTCGGAGCAGAAATGCTTATAACTTGAGCTCCGAACGTCCGAATGACGTGTCGTCAACTTTGTTAGATTCCTCTAAGTGGTACGGAACTTTTGGCATACTTCGATCGAGATTTGGACACAGTTGGAGTATGGTCAGGTTGGTTTTGGCTTAAAAACCAACCGGGCCCCTTGGACGAAAAAGCCAATAACTCTCAGACCGGGCGTCCGATTGACGCGCTGTCTGTGACGTTGAGTTCCTGTTGTCGATACAGAACTCTTGGATACATCAACTCCAGACTATGTGTCAATTGATGTATCAGCCCTTCATCTCGTGGGGCGGACCCTTCCGAACAAGATTTCTTTGTGCGGGAACCCTATAGCTGGCTGCGACTGCGATGACGATGACGACTGTGCATAAATCCTCTGTGGATTCGGCGGTGACGACTACAGCACTCAACGATCCTACGTGGATCAGTGCTACCAATCCTGTGTGGGTCAGATCCTGTGTGGGTCAGCGCTCATTGGTCCTGTGTGGGCCAGCGCCTACAGATCCTGTGTGGGTCCGATCTTGTGTGGGTCATTGCGGGGGTTTGTTACCTATCGATCCTTTGTGGGTCATTGCAGGGGTTAGTTACCTATCGATCCTTTGTGGGTCATTGCGGGGGTTAGTATCTATCGATCCGGTGTGGGTCCGATGGCTTAGATGAATCTGTGGCTACATCTGATCATCTCTATCGTCTTACGAAGAAGTATACCTGTGTGAGATGAATCTTGACTTTCAATCCTTATCTTCGATAAGATTGACTTGATATCCTGTGAGGATTACGTTTTTCTTTAATGTGTGGATTGGGTTGTGATTTCTTTTGCGGACTGGGTTGTACTTGAGTTCGGATGTTGGAGCCGAACGAGAATTGATGACTTAGGTATATGTATGGGCATATACCTAAGTAGTGCCAGATGTTACTTCGTGTTTGTATATTTCCTTTGTGGTTTATTCTTTGTGGATTCTGAGAGACCTTCGGGGGTCTTGGGGTCCCTACTGAGTAGCTTATACTCACCCCTGCACGGGCTATGCCCGCACAAAGTTGTGTTGGTTGCAGACGACGGACAGCGCTGATCGTGGTCGAGGCACGAGGAGCAGGCCAGTACCCGGAGGTGGATCACTGGGCGGGGCGTACTCGGAGTGGATGGATGGACCCGAGGAGCTGTGGAGGCTATCTGTACCCACCCTTTAGATGGGACTTACAGTGGATGGCTCGGGGTTGCGACTTTACTTTCAGTTGTTGTTTCCCCTTTTCAGTTTTACTTTACTTTCAATTTGGGTTTGTATACTGACCCACTTACTTTTCCGCACTTAGTGTTGTACCCAGTTTTTACATAGTGTTTACTTCTGCTTGCTTTCTCTGTGGGTTTGTTTACTTTACAAAGGCAATGCCTTCCCTTTTTTCGGGAATTATGCCATGGTACTAGTCGCCAGCCCCTGGCCTGTGGAAGGCGGGCTTGGGGTAGTCACGACACGGGCCCCGAAGACGGGTCGTGAAAAAAATTGTTGTTATAAATAGGAATTAAAATTTTTAAATATTAAGTATTATGGTTTTATATAAAGAAAACATATTTCTAAAAAATTACTTAATTTTTAGTAAGGTCATTATATGTTTCAAAAATACTATTTTCCCAAAAAATGTCTTTATCGTTTTTTATGAAAAAATAATAAAAGTAATTTTTTCACTATTAGAAATTTTATTAGAAAAAAATAAACTTAATTTTTTAAATCTACATGTCAAAATTTTCTTTGAGTTAATGTTTGATGATTTTCTGAAAATATTAATAGTTTGATGAATAGTTTAAAACACTGATTTTAATTAAAAACTATCTTTTTATTTAAAAAAATTAAAAGAAATATTTTATTTTAATATGTTTTTAAAGTAAAATTAGTTCAATTATATATTTATTAATCCAATTTTGGTTATTGGATTCAAATTTAAAATGAATTCTGTCATTAAAACTTTATATACTTATGAAAATTTTCTCTTTGGAAAACCACTATTTTGTTGCACTTGAAGGTTTTTTTGAAATTAAATTCTACCCATTATTTGATTTTAATTTGATAAATAGATTCCATATTTTTAATCATAATATTAAATATTATCTCATAAGGTCCATATAATTGTTGACCATAAGGAATAGTGAAAACGGTAAACATGAATTCCCACAATTTAGGTTAAAATAAGTTTACTGAGGGTTTAAATAAAAAGAAAAGGGTTAAAAATGACCTAAAACTCATATAGTTTCTAGTGTATGGAAATATTTGTTCCCTTATCACCATAGAATCTATTTTTATTTGTTTTTGGGATAAGTTTCCATAAGAGAGACCTATATAATAAATTATGTAGTGAAGAACACAAAATATCAAATTCTTGATTTTAAATTTCAATTATGTGTTCATATAGGGAAACAATAAAATTTTAAGTGAATATTGATGTTCATTTTGAGATTAATAAAATTATTTTCATGTGAGTTTTTTTAATAATTATATAATAAGCCTAAATTCTTACGGAATACCAAAATAATATTTATTTAATTAGTAGAAACATAAAATGAATGATACTGTAAATAATAAAAGTATTATAAATTGAAGGAATAATTGTATTTCATGACTTTTTTGGATAAATATATCCTTATATACAGGTTTCATAATAATATATTTGAATTACACCTTTTTATTGATGTTTTAAAGTTAAATTAAATGAATAGTTTTAAAATTGACATTAATGTTATTTTTTAATAAATAATATTTCATTAAATGAATCAAAATTCCTAAAAATCATAAAATATGGAAATATATTGGTATATTTTTAAAAATATAAACCATATTCCATTAATTTACCAATTAAACCTTTATAATAATTATATTAAACCCTAAATAGTTAAATCATCTTTATCATAGTAAAGGTTAAAACGAGGTTTGGCGCGTTACATGTGTTTGTGTTAAAACTAATTTTCCACACACAATGTATAATTAGTTTATAAATTGGATTTAATATTTATAATAATTGGGTACAAATTAACTAATTAGGCTCATTTATTTATACACAAGGAAAAAATAACCAAGGTAAATAAATAAAAAACTAGTTACTGTGGTGAAAAATAAAATAGTAAAATCAAGTAAACTTAAAGGATAAGGAATAACATGTCTAAAACATTTGTTTTTTAGTATATTAGGTGTTTTTCAATGAAATTAATATTTTATAAAATAAATTAATTATCAATTTTTTGGCACTGGGGGGTGGGAATGACTTCCCATCATTGAATAGTTTTGGATATTTACAAAAAGTCACTCCTCCATTGTAAATGGGCACTTCCTCCCCTCACTTATTCACACCTATCAAGAAATTTGGATCAACCAAAAACTAGAAAAATACATCCCCAATGTCATTATCTATGCTATATAGCTACTGATCATACCAAAATTCCAACCCTAGGGTCCTTAAGAAGAGATACAAAGGGGGTTGTTCTATGTGAAGGTAATTGTCTTCACTAAACTCTTTTTTACATCTTCTCTTACCACATTCATTCATGTATTAATAATTAAAATATAATAAAACCAGTATATAAAATATATTTATATTTTATTATGTTTTTTAATAACATATATCTATCTCCTCTTCCATCAAATGAGAAACTAAACTATAGTCCATGTTTACGATGAGCTACCACCAGGTGAACCGACGTAATTTGTTTTCCATCACCATGACTCGCAACTAGATATAATTATAATTTTAAATTTTATTTATGATATTAATGATATTATTATACTTATTGAATTATAATATCACTAATAAATTCTTAATTTGTATTCCTTGGGAATATAACAACGTCGCTTGTGTGTACGGCGGACCACCACCTCACAAAGTGAAGTGATTCATTTTTTACATACATTTAAATAGAAGGTAATAAGGATAAATTTAATGAAAATATTTGATATATATGACATAAAAATGATTATATAAAGGTAATATATTATTTACCTTTTTTTCACATGACTATAAAATCGAAACAACGTAAATGAATATATATAACCTATCATCTCCATGAATGGTGTATTCCATTTTCTATCTCTATATTTTATGGATTACTATAAATACATATATAATGAATATATATGTTATTTATATCATGGTTAAAATTCTATAGATTATTTAACCATGATAAAATTTAAATTAAAAAAACCAAATCGAAGCATACATGAAAACAAGGCAGTTATTTCTCAAAATTTTATTTTTACAAGGAGTTGTTAATAAATGTGTAATAAAAGGTAATAATTAAGACATTAATGGTATGTTATATATAAGTATGGTTATGTAATATATTTATAATAAAACTATATTTACTACATAAGAGTTTTGAACATTAACTAAGGAAGTCAATATTTAAGGTAAGAGAATTTCGTCTCAAATTGTCTTCTTTGGGAGATATGTTATTGATGAAGCATTGTTGTGCATTCTCTGAATAATATTTATAACTAAGTGCAGCATAGTGGATAACCTAGGTTGTTCTCTTGATGAACCTTTATGGTCAAGCAATCACTACTAATTCACACTTTTATTATATTTTCTATATATATGAAATAAACTGACTAGAAATGAGATTTTAGAATTGAAAATGCAAAACTAAAAATAAATATGCAATACAAGGAAAACAGAATGAATGAAAATAGAATTATGTTAGATAGAAAGGAGATATTCTCGAGAGAATCACCTTGAGTGAACCTTCATCATCTCATAATTAGTTTCTAATTTACTTAATGAACACACTCCATAATATGCATGAACATACTCCTTTTCATATGGTTGTGAATATACAGTACTCTCAATGATCGTTGATAGACCACATATCCACCTCCTCGATCGAGGGAAAATATTGCCAAAGAAAATGTTAAACCTCGGGTGGCATGTGGAGACACAAAGGCACCTTTACCACTAATATCCTCCTCGGTATAACTCTAAGAAAATAAGAAAAATTAAGAATGAATGTTCAAAGACTTGGGTTCATAACTGGATTAATCCCCCGAGAACTTCCTTGGGTTAGATACTCATGATCATGAGCATAAGAGTTCACAGTGATGAAGAGAACAGGGGGAAACAAAAGAGGGAAAGAAATTGAGAGAAAGGAGGACACTTGAAATAAAACATGAAAGGAAATTAAATAATGAAAATAAAATAAAATAATAAAATACATAAAATGGCCAACAAAGGCTACCGCTAAGTTTCCAACACTTTATAAATAAGAGATAGTACATTTTTATTAGCAAAGGGAGTGAAAATTTGGATCCAAAATCATCCTTTGAAAGTATTTCTGTGGTAGACCTCTTTAATGACATAATTTGGGAAATGATACTCCATTAAATTTGTTCCAATATCTCTCCTCTGTTGATCCACAAAATTTTAGCGTCATTGGAAACATGGGAATAGAGATATATCCAAATTACTCCATCTATTTAATCTTCCCATGCTGACAGTTCTTATTCCAATTCATCGAGTTCAAACGCATTTATGCCCTTGAAAATGAAGGAATAAGACATGATGATATTAATGAATGTTCTTCCTCCAGATTTATTATAGATTGATATAAAATATCAGATCAATTAGTTTGGCCATTTATGATATATGGGCCCAACAATAAAATTCTCTAGTTCTGTGCATAGTTTTCAAGGCCTGAATTGTGAGATGGATTTGAGATTCCAAATGATAGATTGATCTTTGGGTCCAGAAGTGTAATGTCTCAGATTTTCCATTTATTATTTTTATATATTATATGGAATTATTTCGAGACCATATATGAAGACGGGACATCATTCTGAGGCCCAATGAGCCCAGAATGGTGGTTTGAGCTTTTTTTAAGTTAAGTGAGTCGGCACTTGTGCGCGGTTGTGGTAGTTTACAAATGGATGCCTGGATTAAAAATATAAGGGCACCATCACGTCTAGGACGATGAATTTACCTAAGAACGATTCTAACCTCGACTGTAATGGGATGATGGATAAAGTTAATTTTTAGACGTTTTAAGTGAAATAAAATAAAATAAAATCGCAAGGTTTATTTTATTTCTTTTTGGAAATATTCGCTGCAGCGCGACGACGAGGCGGTTGTTTCTTTAATTAATGACGTTTCATAATGACTCAGAAAGAGAAACGCTGACTCAATAATTCCGCAACGTTTTGGGATTTCAAATACGTTTCTCTTTTTATTTGGATAATCAAATATTGCTCATTGGCGACGATTGAGAGAAATATCTAGAGAATCCAAGGAGCATTGGAGCAAACTCTCAGCGACGAACGATGACTGATCGAAGATGAGAATCGCTGTGCCAATGAATTTTAAGGATCTCGATGATGAAAACAGTGTGACCCTTTCGTCAACAATAGATCCTTTCTTAAAGGTATGGGTTGTTATTTCATTCCTCTTTCCCTGTTTTTAAATTTAAACGACGAATGCGGATCAACCACGAACATGTTGATCCACAGATTCGTACGTTCTTGCGGGAGGGATTTCTTTGGGATGATTATGGGTAATTAATCCATTTTGATTATGTTTGTTGATTTCTGCTCTGTTCTAGCCTATTAACGGGAGAAGATCAATGCCACGATGAACGATGACGGAGGTTCATTCCTCAAATTTGTTCTATGGGTTTTTTCTTTCCCTTTTCTTCTCCTGCATTCTTCGCGTTCTTCATGGGGTGATGAACAACGGATCATTGCACACTTGTCTTGAAAATCAACGATCCCAAACTAGAGATCCAACATCGCAATGACCCTACGAAGGTGGGATGACCATGACAGACGACGAATCGGCTCGAATCGGAAGAGGTCGTTCTTCAAGAGTTCTTCACACAGGAAGATCAAAACATGTTTTCGGAGCCGATCAGAGGTCCGAAAACATCAGAAGAAGCTTCATGGTGTCAGCGCAACCAAAACCTGGGTGTTCCATAGAGATCAGATGACCGGATCAACGAACCGAGCATCACTGGAGCTGCGACGGCGGAGGCCTGTGTTTTTAAAAATTTCCAGAATACACGGCATGTACATCCGAAGAACACGCCCTGTAGTACTGGCGACAACGACTGGGGTTTCTGGGGTCAGAAAGGAATCACACAGCATGTGACCCTAGTCACACGACGTGTTGGAATTTACCCGAAGCTCTATGCGTATTTTTGGAAGTACACGGACACGGGATGTTCTAAACGGCTTCAGAACACGACGTGTACAACATAGAAGAGGTGGCTACGTGAGACCCGATGTGTATCTAGGGGGTACACGGACACATGATAGTGTACACGACCATGTAATCCATCAGACATCCAGGCGAGGCCAGTAACATGGGTCACCCCATTTACCAATCACACGAGTTCGAGTATACGGGTTGAATACCATGTACGGGCACATGGCTAGCGTACACGGAGCCGACCCCAGTCACTCAGACACAATGTGTACACAGTAATACCTGCCATGTACTAACTTTTCTAAACGACCAGCCTTACGACAAAGGCTGTTGTACATGGGCAGTACCCGAGGTCAGACGACACGACATGTAACTTTTCTACACGCCGTGTACTTTTTTTAAAATGGCATGGTCCTCTTGTTCACCATATCTTGGACATGTTTCGTTTGGGTTAGTGCCCCTTTTTCTCATTCCCCGGAAGGTCAGACATCATTTCATTCTACATGAGTATGATCCCTTCACTAGGAATTTATCTAATAGAGTTAGGCGTCCATCCGAGAGGCCCGGATCGAGATCCTATATCCATTCTTGACCCTAGGTAGAGTCAGGCATCGACGTGACCAACTCCACCGGGCGTCGGTCCTCTACCTAGCAGGTGAATTCCGGATGAGTCGTGGTATCCTCCATGGCCCTGGCAGTGATCCTCATCTATGTATCATGATATTTCCCACTCAGTAGTGTGTGTCTCATAATGAGTGCATCTATCTATCAGAATCTTCCCACTCAGGAGTGTGTCTCTCGTAATGAGTGTAACTACCTCTCATGATGGTTCCTGATAAACGGTACTTCTCGGACGGACGTCATTAGAGATATAAGACTTATGGAGTGTGTTCCCCCATAATGAGTGCATTGCAGAATCTTCAAACTAAATCCCTAACAGGGGTATGTGGTTGTGTGATTTGTCTCTAGACCGCGGGTCTAGGTTTTGAGTATATCTGTTTTGTGTTTCTCTTTCTATATGTTCTGTAGACATATAATGTGAATAAATGATTATACCTTTACTTTACTGCTTTGTGGTTTTCGGGGTCCTCTACTGAGTATTGTTATACTCACCCCTCCATGGGATTAGCCAGCACATGATGTGTCTTGTGTAGATGAGCGGCCTTTTGATAGAGTCTAGGGAAGACCAGGACAAGACCAAGCTTTCTGAGTTCCCTACAGGCCGAGGCATTCCTACGACTACAAGCAGTAGTCCTAGTACCTTTTGTGTTTACAGGTTGGACTTTGATGTTATTAGAATCGTTTTTGGTGGGCTTGTATTCTGGACCAGCTTACTTTCAATACTTTACCTTTCACCGTACTCTCTTGTTTGGGTTTAGTTGTATGCATGCATTTTGTTCCTTAGTGGTTTCTTTTACATTTCAGAATTTGTGGGCTTGGATATGTGTGTGTCTGTATAGGTACTTAGGCAATGCCTCCCATATTAGTAATATGCCTACTCGATGCTATTCACTAGCCCGAGGCCTATTGGAAGCAGGCTTGGGGAGTCGCGTTGTGGGGCCCACTGGTATGGGTCGTGACAAGAAGGATAAAATTAATCCCATCGAACATAGGAAACTATAAAGTAAGAATTATGAAATTTGGACCAGTGAAGAAAATTTTATGTCTGAAACATTGAAATAATTTAAAACATATCAAATTCAAAATAAGCTATTTTAGAAATTAAGCTAAAAAATGATTCAAAAACATAAAATGTGACAATTTCCCTTAAATTAAGACATTGGTGGTATTAAAAATAATGAAATTCAGAATAAAATAATTGAAAATATTTGTTCTATCAGTTATGTTATGAACCTATCTTATTTTATGAGGTGTATATACACACCCTTTGAAATTTTATACAATGAATTTATTTATTCTCATGATATTTAAAGTTTAATTTGATTTTATTCTTTAATGGGGAAAACGATACAAAAGTTAACAAAGCGTTAAGTGTTTGATGTTACAATCTCATTGTTTATCGAGGTTGTCATGATTATGATTCTAATGATGAGATAATCATATCTAAATATCAAAAAACAAATAATTTTTATTCATATATGGTCATTTATTTAGAATAAATGTTTTCCTTTATATTTCCTCTCTCTATAAACTCAATAGAATGTTTTAATGAAAAATCGACTTTATTAACCTCTTCGATCGAAATAATTTCTTCTTCCATGTCCATATTTTCTCAACATGTGTGAATGAAAGTGTTTAAGATTCTCTAAATATTTTTTAATGTAAATTTACACATATTTTATTTTTATAAAAAAAATTTAAAAGTAATCTTCTTTTCATTTTCCAAATGAGTCACTTTTAACTTTTCATTGAAAATGTGAATGGAATCTTTGTTTTAAAATGTAAAGTATAAACAAAATTTCCATCCATCATGACCTCCCAATGTTTTAAACCTTCCATTATAATTAAAAATGTTATTTTCAAATAAAAATATTATCATTTTGTTTTGTGAACTCTATATTTTAAAAAGGAAAATTTCAAAGTGAAAATGTTATTTTCTTTAAGAAATGTTCCAAGTAATCTTTTAAAATTATTTTATATCTAAGATGAAATACTTTAATAATACTTAATATTTACTGTATATATGATTCAATTATAAAATCCTTATTCTATATATGTATGTTTTATGTCTATAATAACAATATGGTCATGAAACTAGTTTCTTTTCTATGAGTTATGCTATAATGAAATGACGACATGTTTATTAAACACATTTTTTCCACTTGTTATACTTCGATGAAATGTTTATAAACCCCATTTATCTACATGTTTTATGATGTGATGAATGTTTTATGATATTATGGAATAAAAATGTGTAGATTATGTGATGATTGGGACCTATATCTTTATCCAATGCATTGGGTAATTATTAATGTTATATGAGCTCAAAGGGTATGTAACACCCCAAGGTTTTGAAAATAAATATAGAATTCAATTTTATAAACCAAACATTTCCTCTTCTATGTTTTTAATTTTTAAAAATGGTCATCTAGAGCTTAAGTACAAGAGCGGATCATGTTTGGAGTTAAGGTAAGGGTTTTTTCACCCGAACTGCCATTTTCATTCGGGATACTTTCATTGTCTTATTAACTCCAGAATGACGAAATTCAATACAATAACTTGTCAGTAAATACATAAATGAACTAACCAGAGTTATGGTAAACTAAATACAGGTCTAATAGGTTCTGAAATAATTTATTAACAAGTATAATTTCATATTCCAAGAGCTTAAGTACAAGAGCGGAACACGTTTGGAGTTAAGGTTAGGGTTTTTCCACCCAAACTACCATTTTCATTCGGGATACTTTGATTGTCTAATTACCTCAATGAAATTATTATATATTGTTATGTACTATCATATATTCTATGTGAGTATCATATATATGTGTAAAAACCAGAACCCTTCCTTATTTTCTGGATAGTTACACATTTTTTAAGGAACTTTCAAATTTGTTTCCAAAATGCAAGCCTGATACAAGGGAATTTCTCAAATTATTTCCTATTTTTAAGGGCACTATATGATATGTTTTTGGAAACCATTATCTTTATAAAATCACTCATTTTATTATGAAAATACTATATTATCTCACTTCTGGTTTTATACAAATATTTTTCCAAAGGAACTCTTCTTTTCAAAATAAAATAGTATTTATCTCAAGAATTGCTTAATGATTTTATAAGAGTGTTTTCGTATAATTCAACACTCTTGTTGATTCCATGGTATTATTGGGTTTAATAATTTATGAATTCATATAACATATTTTATTTAACGGTTTATGACTAACTCTATTGTGGATGATCTGTCCTAAAACTATTCACCATATTATTCTGAATGGCTAGTGTTTATGTTCAATAATTGGGGAAGGTTTATTACATTTCATATGATAGTTTCAATATGAATTTATATGTTGTTTATGTTTATGCCTGCTCATATGGGGAATGCATTGGACTTATTATATGACGTGTGGGGCCTGCTATAGCCCCTCGATGCATCCGTAGGTCTCATGAGACAACTAGATGAGGAATTGGCCGAGGCCTTTCCCAATGTGATATGGATTTTGGCCGAGGCCTTAATCATTAGACGTCTTGGACAAGGCCTTGAAACAATGTTTCAGAATGTTTGGTATTGTACATTCAATCCTTATGAGTTCAACTATTGATATTTCATGTAGTTATTAGACTATTAGAGTACCCATGATTATGTTTTATTATGTCATTATTTACTCAACTCATATTCCTCCCATAATGTGTTCAAGTTTATTATTAAAGGCATGTGTTTTCAATTATTCACCATGTATAATGATTATATTATATTCCGCTGTATTTCTTACTCTTACTGAGCATTTGAACTCACCCCTTTCTTATGTTTCATTTTCTGAGGACATGAAGAAGTATTTTATGAATGATTTTCAAGCATAATCTAGGAGATGTGATGGATCTAGTGGAATAAATTAGTGTTGTTTTTCCTTTCCTTATGTAAAGTTGAACTTATATATGTATCTTGTTTCCAATAATACTAAACTACTTGGTCCTTTGGGATTCGTATTCCTTGTATGTATGCCAACGTAATCAAATAAGGCACCAACTCCGGGCAACTGGGGTCGGGTCCTTACAGTTGGTATCTGAGGAAGTCTAGTAGAATACTTGGAAACTAGATTTAGAAAACGTAGAATTAGGTAAGAGTCCCAAAGTTAGTCTTTGAGTATATACATACAATAACGTCCTGGTATTTTGGTAAGGAATAGATTATGTGGATCTTTCAAGCAATACATCCTTGTCTGGATATGAGAAGGTAGAGGCAACTTTGGCACAAATGTATCTTGGGGTAAAACTCGAAAACACCACTTTGAACTAGACTCGAACAGGAACTAGTGCACGAAAATGGACCTTTCAGCACTATTGGTTACAACACTCCCAAGGGATATTCTTAGGATAATTCACATTTTCTTTACAAGCCATTATGAAGGATTAAAATGTAAAATATTCCTCAAAGAAACCATATTTCTGAATATGGGATTATCCATGTGTAGGATCTCAATTTTTTTGAGTATTCTTAAGATAAGATTATACATTATGATTCATAACCTAATCTAGTGTATGCCATTATCTAGATATGGAGCCTAGTGGACGTAATGGAAATTGCCTGAATGCAAGTGTCCCCTGTAGGGATTTTCCTCCGATGTATGATAATGATGTTGGCTCTGGTGCTGTGACTGGTGATATTCAACTCATAAATATACTGGGATAACTTACTCATGTTATGAATAATAACCTTACCCATATGGAGCATCCAGATCCACCATGTGGAGGAGCCATGCTAGATCACTTTATGTGACAACAACCTCCATCATTCAACGGGTCTACAAATCTGTTTGTAGCCGAGCAGTGGATATATTCCCTTGAGAAGATATTTCTCGCCTTGGGATGTAATGAAATAGAGAAGGTTGTCATGGTAGTATATCATCTATCGGGAGATGCGGATTAGTGGTGGTCATTAATCCAAAACACAAAGGAGGAGGAAGAGATAGAAGATATGGAATGGATGGATTTTAAGGAAATATTCTTATAAAAATATCTCCCTCATGAGCAGCGAGCAGATATGGAGAGAAAATTCTTGAATCTGAGGCAAAAGGAAGATGAAAATGTTTCAAGGTACGAAGACAACTTTATAAGATTAGCACGACATGCTGTGGACTACATATGAAATCCAAGGATCAAAATTGATAGACTCTTTGATGGACTAAAGACATTCCTATGGAAGGCACTGGTCTCCCAAAGCTTTTCATAATATGAGGATATAGTTTCATGTTCCATCAAGATAGAAAAAAAATTCTCTAAGTCTTATGACTTTAAGGGAAAGCAAGAAATGAAGAGGGCTGCTGAAAACCCTGGGAAAGGAAATAAGGAAACAATGAAGAAGGGAAGAGTTTAATTTTCACCATGTAAAAATTGTGGAAGGAAACTCCCTTGTGAGTGCTTAAAAGGAAAATGATTATGCTACAAATGTGGTCAGAGAGGCCATCTTGCTGGTGATTGTAAGGGGAAGAAGGAAGACAATGATGTTCGATGCTATAGTTTTCGGGAGATGGGGCATTATGCTAATGATTGTCCAAGACGTCAAGTAAATATGCAATTGAAAAGGCCAAGGGATCAGGGACAAGCTTATGAAATCACAACTGCAGAGGATGAAGTTCCTAATGATGTGGTGGAAGGTACTTTAATTGTTTCCTCATGTTTAGCCAATGCTTTATTTGATTCTGGATCATCACATTGTTTCATATCTTCCCAGTTTTCTAAGAAAATGAGATATTTACAATTTGATTAAATAAGGGAGTTTTCAGTCGAAAATCCTAAGGGAAGTATCATTGCTACAAAGTTCTGGGAATCAGTTCCCATAAAGGCATATAAATGTTCTTTATCTGCTGATCTTATCGTCATACCCATGATTGAATTTGATATAATCCTCAGTATGGATTGGCTTTTGGGCCATGATGAAAAAATTTATTTTAAGAAGAAGGAGGTTACGATTTTTGATGACGATGATAAAGAACACCTTTTCTTTAGAGAAGAATCGTCACCACCATATTCTTATCTAGATCCACCCCCAATAGCTCAACTAAATTCAATTATTGGGGAAGAAGAGAATGAAATAACTGTGGGTGAGGAAAGGAATGTTCAAATGGAGGATGTACCTATTGTGAAAGAATATATTGATGTGTTTTCCAAAGATTTACCTGGATATCCTCCAGAACAAGAAATTGAGTTTTCCATTGATTTAATTCCTGGTTCAAAGCCCATATTGAAGACCTCTTATAGAATGGCCACTGTGGAATTAGTGGAACTAAAAAACAACTAGAGGAATTGAGTAAAAATAGATTTATCCGCCCTAGTGTGTCTCCATGGGGAGCCCTTGTCCTTTTTGTTAAGAAGAAAGATGGATCAATGAGGTTAGGTATCGACTACAGGGAGATCAATGCTATAACAATAAAGAACATGTATCCTCTACCTCGCATTAATGATTTATTTGAACAACTTTATGGAGCTCAATACTTTTCGAAAATTGATCTTCGATATGGATATCATCAGTTGCGTGTGAGGAAGGAATATATTCCAATGACAGCATTTCAGACCAGGTATGGGAATTACAAGTTTACAGTAATGCCTTTTGGATTGACTAATGAACCCTCTGTCTTCATGGATCTAATGAATAGAGTTTTCAAGGAATATATTGATGATTTTTTATTGGTATTTATTGATGATATCTTGGTATACTACAAAAGAAATAATGATCATGAAAATCACTTGCACATTATCCTGAAGACTCTTAGAAGACATGAATTATATGGGAAGTTTAACAAGTGTGAATTCTGGCTTCAGG
Source organism: Viscum album (assembly GCA_963277665.1). Taxonomy (NCBI): domain Eukaryota; kingdom Viridiplantae; phylum Streptophyta; class Magnoliopsida; order Santalales; family Viscaceae; genus Viscum; species Viscum album. Next base: position 3,405,823 of record CAUJRU010000019.1, on the reverse strand, counting down.
ATATTTATTTTCTTGAACATATTGTCTCTAAGGATGGAATCCTAGTTAATCCTATGAAGACAAAGGTAATCCAAGATTGTCCCACACCAACAAACATAACTGAGGTACATAGTTTTATTGGCTTAGTAGGTTATTATCGGCGTTTCGTGCAAAAGTTTTCCCAATTGGCTAATCCGCTAACGAAGCTCACACATAAAGGGGTTAAATTTGTTTGGAAAAAAGATTGTAAAGAATGTTTCGAATAAGTGGAGAGAGGATTAGTAAATGCTCCTATATCGACTCTACCATCAGGGAATGGCGGGTTTGTTATTTATAGTTATTCTTCAAATAAAGTACTTGGTTGTGTCCTTATGAAAAATGATAGGGTTATTGCTTATGTATCCCGACAACTAGAAATTCATGAGAAAAAATATCCTACTCATGATCTTGAGTTAGCTACTGTAATCTCTGCTTTGATGATATGGAGGCATTATCTTTATTGTGAAAAATGTGAGATTTATACTGATCACAAGGGTTTGAAGTATATTTTATGAAAGAAAGAACTCAACATGAGGCAAAGGAGATGGCTTTAAATACTCAAGTATTATGATTACACGATACACTACCACCCGGGGAAGGCAAATAAGGTGGCAGATGCCTTGAGCAGAAAGGATCATGGAATTTTGAGAAAGATGATATTTGAAAGGGATCCTATTTTCATGGATCTAGTAAAGATGGATATGGGAATAACCATGGAAGGTGAAACATCAATGATTTTTCAAATGGTTGAAAAACCATCTTTACTAGAAAGGATAAAGAATTCTCAGGCTGATGATGGAGAGTTTCAAAAGAAGATTAAAGCTGTGAATGATGGGATATTGAGTGACTTCGTATATGGAGATGGAATTTTGAAATTTGGGAAGAGACCTTGTGTTCCTGATATACCTGATCTAAAAAGGGAATTGTTGGATTATGCTCATAGTTCCAATTTATCTATACACCATGGAAGCACTAAGATGTATAGAGATTTGAAGGAACATTTTTGGTGGGAAAACATGAAGAGTGAGATGGCTGATTTTTTGTCAAGATGTATGGTTTGTCAACAAGTGAAAGAAGGAAGGAAATAGCCTGTAGGAGTATTGCAACCTCTTCCCATACCTGAGTGGAAATGGGATAATATCACGATGGAATTTGTCATGGGACTACCAAAGAATCCTAGATGGAACGATAAAATATGGGTCATTGTTGATCGTCTTACCAAGTCAGCACATTTTCATTCTATAAGAGAATATCTACCACTTGAACATCTAGAAAGAATATATGTTAATGAAGTTGTGAGAATTTATGGAGTACCCATATCAATTGTTTCTGATCGTGATCCACATTTTACATCAAGATTCTGGAAAATTATTCAGAAGGCCCAAGATACTGATCTTTGTTTGAGAACTACCTACCACCCACAAACTGATGGACAATCGGAATGGAAAATTCAAACATTGGAAGACATGTTGAGGTCTTGCTCACTTGATTTTCAAGGTATATGGGATCAGAATTTACCTCTTGATGTTATTAATATTTTCACAACTTATTATATTCCCCCTTTACTTATTTTATATGAAATGTGCATAATTTGTGTGAAATATTAATGTTTTAATATTAAGTATAATATTTGAGCATTTTTAGAAGTAGTCAAATTGAGTCAGTTTAATGTTTTAATTATAACTATCACTATACTGATCCAAATTGTGTGGTTCTTGTTTTGTAGGATTCTACGTTCAATATACAACATTTCATTAGAAGGAACCATGATCCAATTCTTCCATTTGAAGGGTCATATGGTCCTCACAAACAAGACCAAAGAATCTGTGAACAAACTGGACCATCCTTGAAGTTTGATTTACTGGGTTCAATCGAGAAGTCCAAAGACCTTCAATCTCCACCATAATTCTGGGGACACTACATTGCATCTTGGATAAAAATTGCATGGCCCAAATCCAAGTACAAGGGGCCCAAATAAACCTTTGAAGTCCAGCCCACCATTCTGGCCGAGAATTAAAATCAGTATAGTATGCATGACATATCTCCTGATGTAAGCATCCAATCGAGCTGAGATTTTTCAGTGTGAAAGAGGAGATATAGGCGGCCGACTTTGTTGAAGAAGTCATTCAAATTTGAAGGCATCTTCCTGTTCAAAAATCCATTCACATTTTGGCCATCGAAAAAGAATGGATAGAAATGGACAGTTTACCTTTGATTAATCAACCGGCCATAACTTTGGCTCCAATTGTCCAAATGCCTCCAAATTTTGAGAGTAGTCGGCCAACATTATTGTCTACAACTTTGAAGAAGGATTTATTTGAAGATTCGGCTGTCTGTATAGCTCAATTGGCGAAGAAAGTGGAGGGACAGATTGGGAATGCAAACAGTCCACTCCTTGGGTTATAAATACTCTCCCCTTCTCTCCTTGAGAGGGGTTGGCATTTCAGGAGAGAGGAGATCATATTGGCACGACCAAAGCTTTGCCAAAGGCTTGGGAGGACCTGCCAAACTCAAGTTTTCACTTGAGAGACCTTTCCTCCTCTCTTTCTTTTCACTTACTTTTGTGTTCTTCATTTTTGTAATCTTGTAATTCCCTTTCTTTGTAATTCTGTTTTAATGCAAGTTACTTCTTCAATATCTCTTATTCTCTTCCACCTTCTGTATTTTAATATTAATGTTCTTAAAATAGTTTAAATTCAGTTCAATCCCTTTCCCTTCTTAAGCTTCCTCATTCAATCGAAATTCCATTTTTGATTCTTAAATTATTTCGTGTGTGTGTTCGGCACACTACTCTTATCTTGTCCCTTTCTTTTTCTTCTCTTTATAATTCATCACCATAAACATATATTACCAGATTATTAAACATCCAAATGGCTGAGTAAATCTCTCATTGGGGTGAGTTATAATTTGGGGATGTTAATTGATTGAGAGTTTTGCTCGATGAGTATTCTTTAAATTAATATTGTGTATGTTAAACTTAATATGTCATGGATTAATGATATGTTTTGTTTAACAAGTGGTTTCCATGGATTATTGGAACCATAAATACACTACCATAAATAAGTTTTGATTGAGATTAGAACCCTAAGTTAAGTTAAGGCTTGGATTAAAGCTTTCACACTTAGGAATTCCAATCAACGTCAACTTATGACATGGGTGTTAATTTAATGCAATACAAAGTAAGGCTCAAGGATATCACATGCTTAACTCCCCAATGATGAACTCACCCCAATATTTATCAATTTGGTAAATCAAACATCATCCATAAATCATTTCAATTAAGCTCTGCAAACAAACCCCCCTAATCAAAATACAATCAACTAAAAACAATCGACTATTACGAAGTACCATCACCGAGGATTCGACCCGAGTGCTGCTATACACATTAGCAGAGCACCAGAACTTTGACCGGTCGATAGGCGACAATCGGCCGTGCGTTTCAAATGGCGCCGTTGCCGGGGAATGGTGCTTTAAGTAGTCATTAGTTTCTGGTTATTGTCAAGAAAACACAAAAAAAAAACAAATTTTTTAAAAAAAATTGAAAAAAAAACACAAAGAAAAACCCGTCTTCTCATAAAAATCATAAACTGAAAAAATACAAAGAAAAACCCGTCTTCCTCTTTCTTCCAAAATCTCTCTGAATGCCCCGTAGCCTTCCAAACAATCCCTCAGATTTGTTTGACCCTGAAATTGAGCGAACACTTCGCCAACTTAGGAGGAACATAAGAGATACTCAAATAATTCAAGAACCAATCATTGCCCTACCAATTGAATTAGATATGGCCAATCCTAGGGAACAAACATTGAAAGAACTTGCTGCCCCTGATATGAATTACCAACCTCTTGGTATTCAATATCCAAACATTGAAGCTGACTTCGAACTCAAATCGGGTTTGATTCATCTTCTACCTCATTTTCACGGGCTAGCCGGTGAGGATCCTCATCTCCACCTCAAAGAGTTCCAAGTGGTCTGCTCAACCATGAAACCTCAAGGGGTTTCTGAAGAACAAATCAAGCTTAGAGCTTTCCCCTTTTCCCTAGCGGATTCTGCCAAGTCTTGGCTCTACTACCTCCCACCTGGTTCCATAAACTCATGGGTTGACATGAAGAGACTTTTCCTTGAGAAGTTCTTTCCCGCTTCCCGAACAGCTTCTATCCGAAAGGAAATAAGCGGCATCCGTCAATTCCCTAATGAATCACTCCATGAGTATTGGGAGAGGTTCAAAAAGCTTGTGGCAACTTGTCCACACCATCAAATCCCTGACCAACTCCTGATCCAATACTTCTATGAGGGGTTATTGGCTATGGAGCGAACTCTCATTGATGCCGCAAGTGGCGGTGCTCTTGTTGACAAAACTCCTGCAGCTGCAAGAGATCTCATAAGTAACATGGCTGCAAACACGCAGCAATTCCATACTCGAGCACATGCTCAAGTGAAACAAGCCCAAGATAATCAATCCATAGAGCCCAACAAGATGACTGAGTGGATGAGTGAACTTACAGGTCTTGTGCGTCAACTAGCGGTGGCTACCAAAGCCCCAACCTCATCTTCTCCACAGTCACTATTCCCTGGACCTATCAAGAATTGTGGAATCTGCAACTCTCCATCTCATCCGACTGACACATGTCCACAACTTCAAGATGATCCATCTGATTCATCTAGTCCAATGGAGCTCAATGCGGCATATGCTCAGCGAAACTTCAACCCTCAACAATCAGGTCAGTTTATTAGAAACTTCAACCAACCCCACTCTGAGCCCTTCTCTTCTACCTTTAACCCACCTCTGAGGTATGGTAATCCCATTTCTCATCCTCCGCAGTTCCCTCCTCAAAACCCAAACCAGTTTCAATACAGTCAAGGTGTTGGTAACTTCCAACAACCTTATCCTTTTGTTCCTCAACCCCAAAGGAACAATCCTCCTCCTGGATTCCACTATCCTAACGAGCCTTCCCAATTCCCCACCCAATACAATCGCTTTCCCAAGAACCAAAATCAAGGCCAACCCAATTTGGGACATGCCTCTTCTTCTAAACAACCATGGGAAAGTGCTGTAGAGGATCTTGCTTCCTTCACCCGTTCTAGCCTAAAGAACATTGAAACCCAAATAGGTCAACTTGCATCCCACCTTAGCCAGCAACAACCATCCAATTCATCCCAACTCCCAGCTCAACCATTACCCAACCCCAAGGTTAATGTAAGTGCAATTGCACTTAGATCAGGAAAGCAACTTGCTATGCCTCAAGATAAATCCTCAAACCCCCCTTTCGATGTTGATCTAGAAAATGAAAAGAACAAAAAGCTGGAAAAGGAACTTGAATCCACTCCTTCACCTTCTTCCATTCCACTTAGGAACCCGATTCCTTTTCCTCAAGCCATCTCCAAGCCTAAGAAGTCCTTTGAACCTGATCCGGAAATGCTTGACATGTTTAGACGTGTTGAAGTGAACATCCCCCTCTTAGATGCCATCAAACAAATCCCTAAGTATGCCAAGTTTCTTAAGGAATTGTGCACCCATAAGAGGCAACTTAGGAACATTGAAAATGTTTCAACTCAACAGTCCATTCCCATGAAGTGCAAAGATCCAGGGACCTTCACGGTTCCATGTCAAATAGGGAGTTCCAACTTTGATGATGCACTCATAGACCTTGGAGCCTCAATAAATGTCATGCCCAAATCCATTTTCTCCAACCTTGGTCTAGGTCCCTTGCACCCAACAGGTATTGTCATTCAATTAGCCAATCGAAGCACTGCCAGTCCTGAGGGGATAATTGAGGATGTTCTTGTTCGGGTCAATGATCTTATCTTCCCAGCTGATTTCTATGTCCTTGACATGGAAGGTGAGACGACCTCTTCTCGATCTCCCCTAATTCTAGGAAGACCATTCCTCATGACTGCGAGAACCAAGATTGATGTCCACTCAGGCATCTTATCCATGGAATTCGGTGACCAACTGGTCAAGTTCAACATTTTCCAAGCCATGCGATATCCATCTGAGGATCACTCTGCATTCTCAATCCATGCTTTTGAGGACACTTCTAAGATTCAATCGAACCCCAATCCACCATGTTCTTCATGTTCTAATGATAAAGGATCTTGTGAAATCTGCACCATGATTAACAAAGTCATAAATGGTGAAGTTGATGTGGACCTCTCATTCATAGACTCCATCAATCTAGAGGAACTTGAAAACTCTCTTGAATCCCACATCAACTCTGATCTCTACTGCTCCACCTTGGACAGTGTTGAGGAAAATGATCCAAACCCATCTAGAATCCCTTCTCCTACTCCTAACTTGTCTAGCTCTCCAATAAAGGCTGAAACTGATCTAAAACCACTTCCTTCACACCTCAAGTATGCATTCCTTTTCCATGATCCCTCCTACCCTGTCATTATCTCTGCTGCACTTTCTGAAACTGAGGAGTCCCAACTTGTTCAAGTGTTAGAGGAAAACAAAAATGCCTTAGGTTGGACCCTAGATGATATTCCAGGAATCAACCCTGCCCTTTGCATGCATCACATCCATCTAGAGGAATCATCCAAACCAATTAGGCAACCTCAAAGAAGACTCAATCCACTCATACTTGAGGTAGTTAGGGAAGAGATTACCAAGCTTCTTAAAGCTGGTATTATCTACCCAATTTCTGATAGTGAATGGGTTAGTCCAATTCAAGTCGTTCCTAAGAAGGGCGGGATAACAGTTGTCACAAATGAACATGGAGAAGTGGTCACAACTCGGGTGAAAAACAAATGGCGTGTGTGCATCGATTATCGCAAATTGAATGCTGAAACACGAAAAGATCACTACCCACTTCCTTTCCTTGACCAAATGCTTGAGAGATTGGCCGGAAAGTCACACTATTGCTTTCTTGATGGTTACACCGGCTACTTCCAAATTCCAATCGCACCTCAAGACCAAGAAAAGACCACATTCACTTGCCCCTTTGGAACCTATGCCTATAGGCGAATGCCTTTTGGCCTTTGTAATGCTCCTGCAACATTCCAGCGGTGTATGATGAGTATTTTTTCTGAATTCATTGAGAATTGCATGGAGGTCTTCATGGATGACTTTACCATTTATGGCGAGTCATTTGAATCTTGCTTACATTCACTCTCTTTGGTCCTTCAAAAGTGTGTCAAGTGCAACCTTGTGCTGAATTTTGAAAAATGTCACTTCATGGTTTCAAATGGGATTGTTCTAGGGCACATAATTTCTCAAGAGGGTATCCAAGTTGATCCAGCCAAAATTGAGGTGATCCAATCACTTCCAGAACCCAAATCAGTTCGAGACATTCGGTCCTTCCTTGGTCATGCCGGTTTCTATCGGCGATTCATTCAGAACTTCAGCAAGATTTCCCTCCCACTCACTCGTTTACTTCAAAATGATGTCACATTCAATTTTGATGAGGCTTGCAAGAGAGCCTTCATTGAACTCAAATCTGCTCTCACATCTGCTCCAATAATCCAACCCCCAGATTGGTCCTTACCATTTGAATTGATGTGTGATGCTTCTGATAGGGCCATTGGGGCTGTTCTTGGTCAAAGAAGAGAAAACATTCCTCATGTCATCTTTTATGCCTCAAAAACATTGGATGAAACTCAATCACACTACACTGTGACTGAAAAAGAACTTTTAGCTGTGGTTTTTGCCTTGGATAAATTCCGGCCCTATCTCTTAGGTGCCAAAATCATCATCTTCACGGACCACTCAGCATTAAAGTTCTTACTAAAGAAAAGTGATTCCAAACCAAGGCTAATAAGATGGATTTTAATGCTCCAAGAGTTTGACCTTGTGATAAAAGATAAACCTGGAAAAGAAAACCCTGTGGCTGATCACCTGAGTAGAATTTCTAATTCTTCTCATTCTGAAATAATTGATCCTGAATTTCCAACTGAACACCTCTCATCTCTCACTCCAAAGTTACCATGGTATGCCCCAATTGTCAATTACTTGGTTTCTGGTGTTTTCCCTGAATATTTTTCAAAAGAACAAAAAGAAAAGATGAAAAGTGATTCAAAGCATTATTTTTGGGAAGATAATAAACTTTGGAAAACTGGGGCTGACATGGTAATTAGGAGATGTGTTGATGAAACTGAACAATCCTCCATCTTGGAATTCTGCCACTCAATGCCTGGAGGTGGCCACTTTGGACCACAAAGGACTTCTCGAAAGGTCCTAGATTCTGGATTCTTTTGGCCTTCACTCTTCAAGGACTCACACGAGTTTTGTCAATCATGTCCCACTTGCCAAAAGTTTGGCACAATTTCCAAAAGAAACGAAATGCCTCAAAAGCCATTAATCTTCTGTGAGCTTTTCGATGTTTGGGGCATCGATTTCATGGGACCTTTTCCCCCTTCCAATGGATTATCCTACATTCTCCTTGCTGTTGACTATGTTTCTAGGTGGGTCGAGGCCAAACCCACTAGGAAAGATGATGCTCAAACTGTGATTGAGTTCCTCAAAACCCATATCTTCCATCGATTCGGAACACCACGTGCTTTGATAAGTGACTTAGGAACTCATTTCTGTAATAGAACCATGGAGTCACTTTTGAAAAAGAATGGGGTTGTACATAAAACATCCACTGCATATCACCCTCAAACAAATGGAATGGCTGAACTTTCTAATAGAGAAGTGAAAAGAGTGCTTGAAAGAATTGTTAAGCCCACAAGAAAAGACTGGCCCGATAGACTTGGTGAAGCACTTTGGGCCTATCGAACAGCCTATAAGACACCCATTGGGATGTCTCCATTTAGGCTAGTCTTTGGTAAAGCCTGTCATTTACCAGTTGAAATCCAACATAAGTCATTTTGGGCTGTCAAAACATGTAATTTTGATTGTGAAAAATCTGGTGAAGAAAGATTGTTGCAGTTGACTGAATTGGAGGAGCTTCGACTCGATTCGTATGAGAACTCCATTCTCTACAAAGAAAAGGCAAAGTCACTCCATGACAAGTACATTCTTCGAAAGGTATTTCATGAAGGTGAAAAGGTAATGCTCTTCAATTCTCGATTTCGACTTCACCCAGGTAAGCTCAATTCTCGTTGGGATGGACCTTTTATTATTACTAATGTTTACCCATTTGGTGCAGTGCAAGTCGAAGACCCTTCTTCAAAAAGAACATTCACGGTAAATGGACACCGGTTAAAGCATCACCATGAGAGGCCATTCACTTCAGGTTCCACATCGACTTCCATTGACCCACCACTAGATGGAAATGGCGACCCACCAAATCCAAACCAGGGGGCACCTCTTTCCCTTTAACTCTCTCTCTATCTCTTCCTCTCTCTACCTCTTTCTTCTTCTTACTCTCTCTTTCATTTTGTTACCACTTTATTCATCAAACCCTTTCTTTTTATCTTTCTTGTGTGGGTGTGTATTTTAAAAAAAAACCTTAAAAACTAAAAAAAAACAAAAAACACAATTACTTAAAAAAATTACAAAAAAAGAGTCATGCTTACTCACCATCTAGTTTTGAAATTTTGTCCAACCATTTTGGGGAGTCAAAAGGCTTGTTTTAAACTCAAATATATTGAATTTTTATCTCAAACTTGGGTAAACAATTTTGTGTCAATAACAAACATTTTGAATGAACAATTTTTTGGTGGAAAATGATTCTCCCCTACCGTGAGGAATAACATTAGCCTTCATGCCAAGGTCATCTATGGCCATCTTTTTCATTGTGTGTCTTCACCACTGATTGTGAGTCTTGCGTTTGTGGACCTTCGAGCTGAATTTCCATCTTTTGTGTGCATTAATATGATAGAGGCATTTTCTAAGCCACATGAGAATCAGAATAGCCAAATAGCCTCCCGTTACCCTTACATTGATCCTACTTTTGAAAGCCCCTTTGAGCCTATGAAACCCTTTCTTTTGATAGCCACATTACAAGCCTAATACCTTGTCCCACCCAACATCTTCATGGATTTTCATTGTACAATTTATTGAAATTTAAGTGTGGGGGGAATGGACTTCATTTTTGGGCGTACTTTCATTGATTTCCAATGTGTCATCATATGCTTGAGGGCAAGCTTCCATTCAAGTGTGGGGGAGAGGTTGTAATTCTGTGATCTTTGGGTTGTATATGTGTAATTGTCATTTGTACAAAAGTCATTGAAAAGTGTTCAAAAAAAAAGAAAAAAAAATTATAAAAAAAAATGAAAAATAAAAAAAAAAGAAATGGGTTGTGTCTTGGGTGGGTCAAAAATCATTCATCATCAACCTTTGATCATGTTATAACTACTAAAATTAGTTCCATGAGGAGATCAAGCATGGTTTGGGAGATGACTGTGAGACTTGTTTCAAGCACAACTTTCGAAAGAAAAAAAAAGAGCAAAAAAAGAAAAGAAAAAAAAGAACACTTGACTCATCTTGTATTGTGTCATTATTGGAAGTCTTCCATGTTGTACATTTTCCATCATCTCAACCTATTCCATTTTCTATCTCCCTCACTTTTCATTCATCACACATTCATTCCCTTGTAAATATGTGTTTCTATTTCCTTTCAAATCAAATTTCAAAAAAAAATGTGCATTGATTTTTCCATGTTGGTGTTTTTAACCCCTCTTTTCCTTTGGACATTATATACCTACCGTCCCATAGCCACTGAAAAACCCCTTAAAAGACCTCTTGATTATTGTACACATTAGATTTGGGAATGGAAGCTGAGAGCTCTTACAAACTCTTGATTTTCACTTTTTGTTGGTGAATGAGTGAACCTCCTAAAATACATTTTTATCATCTTGAGAGGAGTAAGTTTGGAGTGCCTACATTTTCCAATTCAAACCTTGAACATGAAAAAATGAATTGTTTATGATGCATTATTGTGAACCAAATTTGTGATGGAATTCAATATGGATGAGTGAAATAGTCTAAACCTCCCCTGATTGGAGAAAACAAAATTTTAATATTTGTTGGTGAGTGAAAATGATTTTGTCATGTTTTTATATTTGTTGCACATGAGGACACGCGCAAATCTAAGTGTGGGGGAGTTGATGTTATTAATATTTTCACAACTTATTATATTCCCCCTTTACTTATTTTATATGAAATGTGCATAATTTGTGTGAAATATTAATGTTTTAATATTAAGTATAATATTTGAGCATTTTTAGAAGTAGTCAAATTGAGTCAGTTTAATGTTTTAATTATAACTATCACTATACTGATCCAAATTGTGTGGTTCTTGTTTTTTAGGATTCTACGTTCAATATACAACATTTCATTAGAAGGAACCATGATCCAATTCTTCCATTTGAAGGGTCATATGGTCCTCACAAACAAGACCAAAGAATCTGTGAACAAACTGGACCATCCTTGAAGTTTGATTTACTGGGTTCAATCGAGAAGTCCAAAGACCTTCAATCTCCACCATAATTCGGGGGACACTACATTGCATCTTGGATAAAAATTGCATGGCCCAAATCCAAGTACAAGGGGCCCAAATAAACCTTTGAAGTCCAGCCCACCATTCTGGCCGAGAATTAAAATCAGTATAGTATTCATGACATATCTCCTGATGTAAGCATCCAATCGAGCTGAGATTTTTCAGTGTGAAAGCGGAGATATAGGCGGCCGACTTTGTTGAAGAAGTCATTCAAATTGGAAGGCATCTTCCTGTTCAAAAATCCATTCACATTTTGGCCATCGAAAAAGAATGGATAGAAATGGACAGTTTACCTTTGTTTAATCAACCGGCCATAACTTTGGCTCCAATTGTCCAAATGCCTCCAAATTTTGAGAGTAGTCGGCCAACATTATTGTCTACAACTTTGAAGAAGGATTTATTTGAAGATTCGGCTGTCTGTATAGCTCAATTGGCGAAGAAAGTGGAGGGACAGATTGGGAATGCAAACAGTCCACTCCTTGGGCTATAAATACTCTCCCCTTCTCTCCTTGAGAGGGGTTGGCATTTCAGGAGAGAGGAGATCATATTGGCACGACCAAAGCTTTGCCAAAGGCTTGGGAGGACCTGCCAAACTCAAGTTTTCACTTGAGAGACCTTTCCTCCTCTCTTTCTTTTCACTTACTTTTGTGTTCTTCATTTTTGTAATCTTGTAATTCCCTTTCTTTGTAATTCTGTTTTAATGCAAGTTACTTCTTCAATATCTCTTATTCTCTTCCACCTTCTGTATTTTAATATTAATGTTCTTAAAATAGTTTAAATTCAGTTCAATCCCCTTCCCTTCTTAAGCTTCCTCATTCAATCGAAATTCCATTTTTGATTCTTAAATTATTTCGTGTGTGTGTTCGGCACACTACTCTTATCTTGTCCCTTTCTTTTTCTTCTCTTTATAATTCATCACCATAAACATATATTACCAGATTATTAAACATCCAAATGGCTGAGTAAATCTCTCATTGGGGTGAGTTATAATTTGGGGATGTTAATTGATTGAGAGTTTTGCTCGATGAGTATTCTTTAAATTAATATTGTGTATGTTAAACTTAATATGTCATGGATTAATGATATGTTTTGTTTAACAAGTGGTTTCCATGGATTATTGGAACCATAAATACACTACCATAAATAAGTTTTGATTGAGATTAGAACCCTAAGTTAAGTTAAGGCTTGGATTAAAGCTTTCACACTTAGGAATTCCAATCAACGTCAACTTATGACATGGGTGTTAATTTAATGCAATACAAAGTAAGGCTCAAGGATATCACATGCTTAACTCCCCAATGATGAACTCACCCCAATATTTATCAATTTGGTAAATCAAACATCATCCATAAATCATTTCAATTAAGCTCTGCAAACAAACCCCCCTAATCAAAATACAATCAACTAAAAACAATCGACTATTACGAAGTACCATCACCGAGGATTCGACCCGAGTGCTGCTATACACATTAGCAGAGCACCAGAACTTTGACCGGTCGATAGGCGACAATCGGCCGTGCGTTTCACCTCTCATATAATTTTCCTGCAACAATAGATTTTATTCAAGTATACAGATGACACCCTATGAAGCATTATATGGGAGGCGATGTCGTACACCAACTTGATGGGATGATGTTGGTGAAAGAAAGCTCGTGGGCCCATAACTTGTTGAAGAAACAGTAGAAAAGGTGAAGATTATCTGGAACCATATAAAAATAGCTCAAAGTAGGCAAAAGATCTATGTAGATAACTGAAGGAAGGATTTGGAGTTTCAAGAAGGTGATCACGTTTTCTTAAAGGTATCTCCATGGAAGGGTATTATACGATTCGGTAAGAAGGGAAAATTAAGTCCCAGGTACATCGGACCTTTTGAAATTCTGGATCGAATTGGAGCCGTAGCTTACCATTTGGCAATGCCACCAAGTCTCTCCAAGGTTCACAATGTGTTGCACGTGTCAATGTTAAGAAAGTACATGCCAGACCAAACACATGTACTCACTTATGAAGAAGTTGAACTTGAGCTCGATCTATCTTACTGTGAAGAGCCTATCAAGATTCTTGATACTAGAGAACAAGTATTGAGAAATCGGACGACTCGACTGGTAAAGGTTCTATGGAGGAACCATAAGATGGAGGAAGCAACATGGGATCCTAAGGAGCTTATGTTAAAGACATACCCGAATCTTTTTAGGTAATATTATGTGAATTTATAGGATGAAATTTTTGTAAGGAGGGGAGAATTTAACACCCCAAGGTTTTTAAAATAAATAGAGAATGAAATTTTATAAACACAACTTTTCCTCTTCTATGATTTGAATTTCGAAAAATGGTCATCTAAAGTTGTGTTGAGTAAGTCATTTGGATTCGGATAGAACAAACTTGATTTTTGGTGAATAGTAACATACCCTTATGAATAGTAATATGAATAGTAATATGCCCCTTGAATAGTAAATAATATTATTATTTTATTCTCTTAAGGTAATATGATAATGGGATCTTAATTAATTTTTCAATGTCACATAAAACTAATTGCACCTCAAGATTGTTATTTTTAGAAATACCTATGACCTTATTTAAAAATTAAATTAATAATATTTAGAAAATTATTTTTGAAAAATGGATTTCACTTTTGAACTCTACACATCGAAAAATGGTAGGGGTGAATTTTTGGGATTTTTCTGAAATTATTGAATTTTTGAGGAATAGTGAAATACGATAAAATACCGTATATACAAATTATCAGATAAATACACTAATTATGACATCATATGTGATGTAAGGCAACTTGGTTCGAACTCACATTCCATTATTACTATTAGGCGTCACATGAAACAATACTATTGGTTGTCTTGAGGGAAATAATAAAATAATGAATTAAATATTCAAAATTTACTCCTCTCCTCCACTATAAAAACCCCTCACCACTCCCTCTTCTCTTCACTCCTCTAAGCCTTGAAGCTACTCAAAGTTCTTACCAATTACCCTTCCCTAGTCTCTTCCCACGTCCAAGATGCTTTTGGTCTTTCCAAAAGACCAAATCCCCTTCCCTTAATGAGTTTCTCAAGAAGGTTATTTCAAGAGGTAAAGTACCCTTCTTTTTCATTTGGTTCCATTTCAATTTATCTTTTTTTGTTATCCTCTCCTCACCTCCTCTGTCCAAATGATTATGAAAAATCCAGAAAAATCTATATACTAGATTTATATCATGTGAATGGAAGAACCATCATAAATATTATTACTCCCTCTCTTTTATTTTATAAACGAAATCGACATCCATGAGGTTCCGATTTATAACCTTCTTGGACGACGAAGTTTCGTTCTTCAATTTCTTCTTCATTACTGGTCATGAAACCATATTCATGGTTGAACCAGACTATAATATATGTTTTATAACCAAATTAATATTCCGGAACCAGAATATGTACATATAATTAAGTTATATGACAAAACTAGTTCATAATATTCCAAATACTGCCGAATAATCGAAGTGGTGGTCATCTAATGATTCATCCTCATTCCATGTAACCAAATGATATAAATGGACATTAAAAATTCATGATGTTCCTAAATAATATTTATTTTCAATTTTGGATATTTACATCCATTCCACTTCCTTACTTAAAATCAAGTGAACCGAATATGAAAATAATGGAAACAAACACTCCAGAACGACGAAATTCAATACAATAACTTGTCAATAAAGACATAAATGAACTAACCAGAATTATGGTAAACTAAATACATGTCTAATAGGTTCAAAATAAGTTATTAACAATTATAATATCATATTACAGAATCTTAAGTACAGGAGCGGAACACATTTGGAGTTAAGGTAAGGGATTTTCCACCTGAACTACCATTTTCATTCGGGATACTTTCATTATCTAATTACCTTAATGAAATTATTATGTAATATTATGTAATCATCATATATTCTGTTTTAGTATCATATATATGTATACAAACCAGAACCCTTCCTTATTTTATGGATATTTACACATTTTTAAAGGAACTTTCAAAGTTGTTTCCAAAATACAAGCCCGATCCAAGGGAATTTCTCAAATTCTTTCCTATTTTCAAGGGCACTCTATGATATATTTTTGGAAACCTTTATCTTTATAATAAAACTCATTTTATTATGAAAATACTATCTTACCTCACTTCTGGTTTTATACAAAGATTTTTCCAAAAGATCTCTTCTTTTCAAAATAAAAGAGTATTTTTCTCAAGAATTGCTTAATGATTTTATAAGAGTATTTTCATCTAATTCAACACTCTTGTTGATTCCATGATATTATTCGGTTTAATAATTTACGACTTCATCTACCATATTTTATTTAATGGTTTATGACTAAATCTATTGTGGATGATTTTTCCTAAAACCATTCACCATATTATTCCGAATGGTTAGTGTTTATGTTCAATAATTGGGGAAGGTTTGTTACATTTCATATGATAGTTTCAAAATGAATGTATATGTTGTTTATGTTTATCCATGATCATATGAGGAATGTTTTGGATTTATTATGTGATGGTTGGGGCCCGCTATAGCCCCTCGATGCATCGGTAGGTCTCATGAGACAACTAGACGAAGAATTAGCTGAGGCCTTTCCCAATGTGATATGGATTTTGGCCGAGGCCTTAATCATTAGAAATTTAGGCTGAGGCCTTGAAAAAATGTTTCAGAATGCCCAAAATTATTCTTTACATCATTATGAGTTCATATATTGATATTTCATGTGGTTATTCTACTAGTATAATACCCATGATTATATTTTATTATGACATTATTTACTCAGCTCATATTCCTGCCATAATGTGTTCAAGTTTATTATTAAAGGAATTTTTTTTCAATTATTCACCATGTATAATTTTTATATTATCTTTTGTTGTATTGCTTACTCTTATTGAGCATTTGATCTCACCCCTTTCTTATGTTTCATTTTCTCATGACATGATGAAGTATTTTATGAATGACTTGCAAGCATAATCGAGGAGATGTGATGAATCTAGTGGAATAAATTAGTGTTGTTTTTTCTTTTCCTTATGTATAGTTGAACTTATGTATGTATCCTGTTTCCCATAATACTAAACTACTTGGTCCTTCGGGATTCGTATTCCTTGTATGTATTCCAACGTAATCAAATAAGGAACCAACTCCGGGAAACTGGGCTCAGGTCCTTACAGGGTAGATGAGAGGTTATCCTAATCCTTAAAGAGGGCAGATGAAAGGTTATACTAAGATTAAAATAGGGTACATGGGTGGTTAGCCCAAGCCTGACATGTTATGAATGTTTTGCTGGATAGTCTTGACATATGATTTTCTATGCTAATGGGTATTCCAAAAATATATGTCTTATGAAAATGTTATTCTCTCATAGATTATGTACTTTGATTCATTTATTATTCATCTTTTATAAAATCCAAATATTTTTACCATGACTCAAGATTATGATCTATGATATAGAGATTATGGTTTTCAAATGTTAAGTTCAAGTTCATATACCCATAAACTCATGTTATTCTTTAATGATCACTGATATCACCCTTGTTTACACTTAATGAGCATTAGAGATCACCCTTTATTATCTTTTCTTCCCTATTTTTTGAAGAAATGTTTGATGTATGATAATTTTAATAAGGGTTATATATATGAGGAAATTATTGGGGGAATATGTAGTTCACATATGAAATAGTTTTATCTGTTTATATGTTTTATAAGCCACAAAACCTAAATGGATATGGTGTGTATTGTTACTTTAGGTAAGTAATATTCATTTAAAAAGATGTAATATCTATGTAGGATAAGTTTGGGTCTTTACAGTTCATTAAATAGTGAAGGTTTAGTTCAAATTTGGAAACTATGATGAAAAACATTATTGAAGAACCCATAAGATGAGTATAAGTATAGGATAACATCCTAAAGTTTTCGTAAAGAATATATTATGTTGTTTACTAAGAAATAAATCCATATCTAAATAATATAAGTTTAAGTGGTTTTAGAAAAGATATATCAAGGGGTAAAAACTACGAAAAAGGAATATCAGTCTTAACTCAAGCATTACCTAGTACACGACAGCAAGCTTTATTGCGCACCAAGTCTAACACTCCCTAGGTATATTCCCTGGTCAATCTACATTTTCATGAGGAACCATTATGAAGGATAAAAATAAATTATGATATTGGACGAACTAGGTTAAACCTAAGGTTTCATAGATTTAAAATAAGGTTTCATGATTTAGACATCCAATAAATGAATTTTCCGGACTATGTGTTTTCCCACTATGATCATTACT
The DNA here is from genome assembly GCA_963277665.1 of Viscum album. Classification (NCBI taxonomy): domain Eukaryota; kingdom Viridiplantae; phylum Streptophyta; class Magnoliopsida; order Santalales; family Viscaceae; genus Viscum; species Viscum album. The sequence goes on along the minus strand of CAUJRU010000019.1, from coordinate 3,388,124 downwards.
ACATAGACTATTATTTTTGGTTCTAGTCAATGGTGGGAACCATAATGAGATGAGATAATGTTGAATGTGATGGAATCTGTGTTGATATAAAACCAAATGGGATGATTAATATAGTAATGGATATTGTGATTATCTCTAATTAATTATCGTGATATACGATTAACAACTTTCACCTTAAACAACTATTTGACTCACCAATGAAGATATGGATAGAGTACGATGACTGTTCAGATGGTGGAGAACATATAAAAAATAAGATTCATATTTCTATATGTTGAGAATGTGGAAATAATCTATCATGGGAATGTTATAAAGGAAGGAGAATATGTTTTATGTGTGGAGAATAAGGGCACAAAGTAATTAATTACCAAGTAAAAATGAAAAATTTAGTTAAATAAATGGATGAGAATATTTATTTCCCTAATGTATAATCAATGGTTTAATATTTTAAATGTGGAAAGTATGAGAGTTGTGAAAATCAATGTCCTAGGGGGAAATATCAAGAAGAAGTTCAAAAAGGTTATATGAGTAATTTTTTTTGATGAAGATACTAAAAATGACATATGAAAAGAAAGAGGTATTTAGGAATATGATTATGAATCCTAGTTAATGGATTAAGAATGAAGTGTAATGATTAAAGTGTTTATATATTGGAATTATATATATATATATATATTATTTTGTATAAGTTTTGTGTTGAGTATTTTCAAGAATATGTTGAATGGTAATGATGAATTGGAAAAACGATTTAATGGAATGGTGATATTTTATGGGAAACACATGATTAAGGGAAAATAACCCACAATATATTCCTGATGTTGATAAAATGGTGTTCAGTTTGGATAGAGAGATGATTAATATGGTTGTAATAAATTGCATACTATTTAATACCTCCAAATTGATTAATGATTTGTTGAAAAATTGGTTTATGTTATATTTGATGGAGTTTACATTATTTTTGGAATTATGGGAAATATTTAATAATATGGGGTTTTATTTAAGTAATGAGTAAGAATGTTTGTTTTTGTTGATGTGTTATGATAATTTTACTCATTACCATGTTTAAGGAAAATATATGATCAATTTCTTCACATATTTGATCTGTGACGTTAATGTTTTTTTGGGATTGATGATAAGTTGATTTTTAAATTTATTAACCTTCTTTAAAATTTGTTGAATTTCAATTTTGATTAGACTTGGAGGAGCCTTAAGGTTAACTATTCATTGAATTTATTAATTAAACTTTCGATTTTATTGGATAATTTATGCTAAATATTTAATTTTTGGAAAATATTTTGAGGCTGAAGGAATGAATTATGGATATAATGATGATTTTAGTGCTTTAGGAATGAAAAATTATTCACAAATATTAATTTCACAGAATAATTTAAATTTGATCGAAGAAAAATCAAAGTATGCAAGTTTACTTATGATATAAATGAAAGTTTATCCCAAGATATTTGGGTCCCTTTGAAATTATTGATTTTAACAGGACAGTATATTGTCTATTGGAGATTCTACCAAATATCTCTCATGTCTGTGACGTGTTCTACGTATCTCTCTTGAGGAAGTACATACTTGATCCTTCACATGTACTAAAATAATAGGTCATACCACTAAAATATGATCTTTACTATAAATATCAACTATTTTGGATTCTGGATCATATAGAGAAAGTTATATGAAATAATACCACCCACCTGATCAAGGTTTTGTGGAAAAATAACCATTTTGAGGAAGCTATGTGGGAACCTGAGGATGTAATGAGGCAGATGTATCCTTAGTTGCTTATACGAATCCTTAGTTGTTTATACCAAAGTGATGAAATTTCAAGAGATAAATTAATTTTAAGTGGGTAGAATGTGACAACCTAAAATGTTACACTATATATTTATATATTCAAATATATTAAATTTCTTCAATAGCTTACATTACATGCAACACTGAGTTTTAACGAACCATGATATACTATTAATATTATTATTTATACTTGACCATTATAACCTAGCTATTAAAATTGTAAGTATGAATATGAATAATAATATTTTAAATAATAAGTGTAATGGTTTTATATAAAAAACATATTGATAAAAAATACTTAATTTGTAGTAATGTTTTTATATGTTTCGAAATTACTATTTTCTCGAAAAATGTTTTTATTACTTTTAATGGAAAAATCATAAAATTAATTTTTTTTAAATTTTAAAAATTTATTTGACATAATAAAATTCATATTTTAAATCTACATTTCAAAATTATATCTGAGTGAATATTTCATTATTTTCTAAAAATAATAATTTTTGTATGAATAGTAAAAAATAATGATTTTGATTAAAAGTTGTCTTTTCATTTAAAGAATTTAAAAGGTAAATTTTATTTTAATTTTTAATATAAAATTTCAATGAGTAAAATTATATATTTATTAATCTAATTTATGTCTTTAGAGTCGATTTCATATTGAATTTTGATATTAAAACATTCCACAATTATGAAAAGCTTATCTTTAGAAAACTGATGTTTCATCACACTTGTGGGTTTTTATTATAAGTTTAATTCTTCCACTTATTTGAGTTTAATTCAATAAAATGGATTTCATATTTGGATTCATCATAATTAATATTATTCAACAAGGTGAAATTAATTTTCTACTATAATGAATTGTGAAAATAGTAAAAATTAATTACTACGGTTAAGGTTAAACGAGTTTACTAGGGGTTAAACTAAAACAATAAGGGTTAAAAATGATATAAAATTGGAATAATTTATATTTTATTGATACATTTATATCCTTATCAACCTAGGATATATTATTATGTATTTTTGGGAAATTGTTTCATCAATTTGACCCATATAATAACTTAAGTAAAGAAAATGGAAAAATGTCACACTCTTGCTTTTAAAATTAAATTAGGTGTTCACATAGGTACCAAAGAAAGTTGTAAATGAATATTTAGGATAATTTTGAGCTTAATACACCATTTTTCATGATATTAATTTATTTATAATTTTTAATAATTATATAATTACCTTAAATGCTTATGCAATACTGACACATTAATTATTTAATTAATAGAAAAATAAAATTAATGATTTAAAAAATATTATTAGTAATATAAATTGAATAAAATATTGTCTATGACAGATTAAATCATCAAACAATGAACATATGTCACATCTTTGAACCCTAAGGTTGATCGGGTGTCGCCTTCCACTGTTGCTGTAGTTTCTGCAGACAATCGGGTTGGGGATCAATCCAATCTGCATGTTCCATGTTTGGAGGTTGCAGATATGAACCCTAATGCTACTCGGGTGTTGGTTTCTTAAGTGTATGGGGTTGGGGTTTGAAATACAAGAGTCCAATGCATGAATGTCATTGTTCTGAACCCTATTACTCAGGTGTCGTCTGCCACTGACACTGTGGTTTCTTCAATTGATCGGGATGGGGTTCGACCGGCTACAAATGTCTCTTCCCTATAACCTAAGATCGTTATCACATCTGGTAATGTTGATCAGGTGTTCCTGCTACTAGGGATATTGTTTCTTCCAATTTTCTTTGAAGTGTTTCAAATCCAAAAGGTAAGGGAATATCTTTTTCAGAGATTTTATCCATGAAGGCTGGTGGCTCCTCAGACTTATTTGCAGATGAACAAAGAAACTCCAGAGATGATCACAGTAGATTTATTATCTCTGTTTATCGAGCTATATTGCAGGAAAGACTTGAAAAATGTCAATTTTCACTATTTTTTTGATTGATCCTTTCTAAAAGGGACATGAAAATTAATGTTTATTATTTAAAACAGAAGTTTGGACGGATATGTGGCTTCAATGAGTAGAAAATTATTCCAATTGGAAAGGGATATTTTTATTTAATTTTTAATTCTGAATTACATTATTCTACTACTTAGAGATTTAGCTTTTATAATATCTATCCAGGAACCTTTTGGATTTATTTGTGGGAGCTTGATTTTAATCCTTATAATCAAATTCATAATAATGCACATATTTGGGTACACATTCATGGAATCAGTCAGGTTCTTTAGCATCAGTGAATCTTAAATAATGTTGCTTCTTGTATAGAGGTACCTATAAAACTTGATGATAATAACATAATTGGTGAATATGGGTATTATTAAAGGGTTTTGGTTGATTTTGATCGTCTGCATCCAAGGAAAAGTAATTCCACTTTGTTGGTTGATGGATTAAAGATAGATGTTGAGTTTGAATATGAAGTTGTTACCTCTATTTTTGATTTCTTCAAAGTGGTTGGACATAATGTTTCAGGTTGTAGATATGTTATTATAATTCAAATGATTAATGTTTATTCCTCCAAGAATAAGGAAGCCGGGATTTTACCAAAGTAGAAGATGGGAACTAAGACATCTTTTAAGAAGGAAGATAATGTGGGCAAGGAGGTTCATGCTCTCTTGGCAGGGGATTCCTCTGATAGGACTCCATATCTCTTTAAAAGGGATTATACCATGTCTGGTAAGGAGTGGAACTCCCTATATGATTAGGAAAATAAAGGTGATAAGGAGGATTAGGGAAACTCCACTGGAGGTTTTATTGGTACTACTGGAAGTAGTAAGGATCCTACTAGTCTTGAATCTTTTGGTAGGTCCTAGCTATCTATGGCTAGATTATTTGGTCACGATGGCTCTACGAAGGATCTTATGGTGATGAGTGAACCAATGTTTAACCTTGGTCAATCTAATTTTGAAATGGTTATGTAGAATGAAGTGTATGAGGAATTGGGGTAAGAGCTCTCCTTATCCAATAAAGTAAAGAGTAAGATGAAGACAGATGTCTTCCCAACAATGAAGAATTGGGGAGGGAATGAAATGAAATGGGATTGGAAACAAACTAAGACATGGAAACATGTTATTCATCCAAAAAACCACAGTCGAGGATGTGGAAGAGATGATTTGGATGCTGCACATGGGTGTGGATGGCATATCAGATCTTCTTATAAGAAGCTCACTCTGGAGCAGATTGATCTTAGAGAAAAGTAATTTATACTCTTTAATAAGAAAATTCACAGTCATAATGATAATCTACTGATGATATAGATCATGCTTATGGGGATTATCTGGTTGCTCCTCATTTATAGTTTTCTATTTTGAATAAATGATTTCCTTTTTTAACCCATAAATTACCTTTTTCATGTGTCATTTTTTTCTCAATAAATTTTGGTAGGAGCATGTTCGCCTAGTTCCTGGATCATTATGGTAAAAGAGAGCTCTGTTCCATACATGTACTTGTAATAAAACTAATTTTACACACACATATGATTTTTATTTTATAAATATTATATAATTTTTATAATCATTGGATCCAAATTATCTAATAAGGTTCATTTTATTTTTATACTCAAGGCATAAGTCACCTCTGTAAATAAATAAAAAAACTAGTTATCTGGGTGAAAAATAACATGGTAACATTAATTAAACATAAAGGATATGAAATATCATATTTTAAACATGTTTTTGTGTGTATTTGGAGTTGTGTATCAATAATATCATCCCTCCACTCATTTAATTTTAAATTTTTGAGGCACTTGGGTTGAGAGTGACTTCCTATTATTTTATAGTTTTGGGTTTTTAAAAAAATACCACTCCTCCTCCATTATAAAACAAAACACCCTCCCCTCACTTATTCACACCACTTAAGACATTTTTATTGAAAATAACATGAAATAAATCCCTCCAAAATATCCTTTTCCATTTTATATATCTTATTTTAATCCCAAAAGAGACACCCTAGGGTTCTTAATAAGAGTTTAAAAGGGGGTGGATCTAAGAGAAGGTAATTAACTTCACTAAACTCTTTCATTTTTACTTATTCTCTTACCACCTTCATTCATGTATTAATCATTAAAATATAATAAAAAATAAAAAATCATATACTGATATATTATTATGTTTATGGAATAACATATATCCATCTACACTTCCATCAAATGGGAAATGAAATCGTCAATCTTATGTACGACGAACTACCACCTCACAAACCGATGTAATTTGTTTTCTATAAAAAAACTCTCATGTATGGATATAATGATATATTTAATATTTATATATGATATTTATAATATTATTATACTAATAGAATTATAATATAACATATAACTTCTTACATTCCATTCCATGGGAATACGATAACGTTGTTCATCTATATGGATGACTACCGCCTCGCGAAGCGATGCAATGCTTTTTTCACTTACTCTTTAAATGGAAGTGAATAATAATAATTATAATGAAAATATTTTATATATATGAAATAATTTTTTTATGTAAAGTTATATATTATTTACCTTTCTTTCATTTCATCCTTTAAGAAAATGGAAACAACGTTCATGCGTACGCACGACCTACCTTCTCCATGAACTGTGTATTTCATTTTTTATCTTTAGATTTTATGGATTACTATAAATAAATACCTAATAAATATATATGATATTTATATCATGGATAACATTCTGTATATGATGGAACCATCATCAAATTAAAAGGACTGAAAATTCAAATTCAAGGCATACATGAAAAACAAGGTAGTTATTAACCAGAAGATGATTTTAACAAAAAAAATTGATAAATGGAGAAAACAATGTCATAATAAAATAATATATGGTATGTTATATATAATTATGGTTCTATAATTGATTCATAATAAACTTATATTTATTACATATGATATTTGAATGTATACTAAATAAGTTAATACTTAATGTAAAGGAATTTATTCTCAAATTATCTTATTTGGGACATTTGTTATGTTGTGCACCTATCTTTTTTTATGAGGAATATATAAATCCCATTTGACATGTTATATAACGAATTTATTTATTATCATGATATTTCAAGTTTCATTTGATGTTATTATTTAATTGGTCTTATGAATAAAAAGTTACCAAAGTGGTAAGGGTTTGATGTTACAATCTCATTGTTTATCAAGGCTATTATGATTATGCTTCCAATGATGAGATATTATGATATACCTCTCCTGAAAAACATGAATTTTATTCTCCACTATTTATTTATTTTGAATAAATTTTTTCATTTTCCATTTCCTTTCTCTATATACTCAAAAGAATGTTTTAATAAAAATTGACTTTATTTCTCCCATTAGTTAAAAACCCTTTTTATTCCATATCTATGTTTTCAAAAAATGTTTGAAAGAAAATTTTTAATATTATAAAAATATTTTTTATAGTCATTATTTTACACATGTTTTAATTTTTTAATTTTTTTCAAAAGGAATCTTCATGTCATTTTATGAATGATAAACATTTGACTTTTTACTGAAAATGTGAAAGAAATCATTGTTTTAACATGTACGACATGAATGAAATTTCTTGCAGTCATGGCCAAACTATGTTTTAAATATTTATTTATAAGTTTCAATGGAAATTTTTAAAGTAAATAATTTTAAAAATTATTTTTTATCTTTTATATTTAAACAGATAGTTTTCAAAGTGAAATAGTTTTTTCTCCAAGAAATGTTTCTAGTGATCTTTCAAAATCATTTTCCATCTAAGTTGAAGTCCTTTGATGTTTTATAAGATTTAATGGGGATAAAATTCAATTATAAAATCCATATTTTTTTATTTATTTTTTATATCTATGATGATAAGATGTTTATGAAACTCAAACTTTTTTCCATGAGTTATTCTATGATGAAATGGTGAAATATTTATAAAACATGTTCATTTTCCATGGGTTATGCTATGATGAAATGGTTTTGGAACCCATTTATTTTCATGGGTTATGATATGATGAATGTTTTATGATATCTTGGAACAAAAATGTACATATTATGTGCTAGGTTGGACCTATATATTGCAACAATGCATTGGGTAATGATTAATCTCATATGAGCTCAAAGGGTGCATGAGAGGTTAACCAAAGCCTGAAATATGATACACATGAGGTTATATAATGCCAAAAAGTGTGTACAAGTGAGGTTATCCCAATAACAAATTAGGTACATTAGTGATTAAACCAAGAATAAATATTAACAATGTCTTTGTGGATAGCCTGGACATAATATTTTTTACGCTTATATTTTTGTGAAAAATATGTCTTATGCCAATTTTATTCTCTCATGGATTATATACATAGATCACTTTATGATTAATGTATTATGAACCACCATGATTATTTCCATGACTCATGTTTATGAATTATTTTATTCCAGGTACAGTTTTCAAATGTTAATCTCAGGATCTCATACCATTACACTCATTTTATTATTATGTTATCATTGATATATCACCTGTTTACCCTTACTAAGCCTCTGAGATCACCATTTATTATGTTTTCTTCCCTAGGTTATGAATAAATGTTTTATGTATTATAATTATAAGAAGGGTTTTATATATGAAGAAATTACTGGGGTAATATGTACTTCACCTATAAACTAGTTGTCTATGTTTCCATGTTTCCAAAGGCACTATAACTAAATGGTTCTGATATGGATAATTATGTTATATAATGAATATTCATCTTTTATGATGTAATATATATGTATAAAAAGTTATGTTCCTTATAATTACAAGTTATTATGTAAGGTATACAAACATCTTCTTTATTTATAGTACATGTGATTTCATTCATCCTTTCATTATCGATCATGCATTGAGTTTCTATATTTTTTTCTCTAGTTTAAGGAGTTTTGTTAGATCCATAAAAATCCTAGTATTGGTACCAAATAAAATATTAACAAGTTAATAAATTCCTAGAAAATATCATATGTGAAGGTTAATGATGTGTAGATCTCCTCTCAGGAGCCCAACTTTTAATAAAAAGAGTTTCATAGCCCAAAAATCTAGGGTAGTGGAGTGATTTGATAGGATCATATAGATGTTACATTAAACATGTTCATATGAAATTTTTTATCTCACATATTAGTGGTACCATATCTTAAAATGTGTTTAGATTTATGAAAATATGATTGAAATAAAAATCATCAAAATCAAATTGTATATCATATGCCGATCATAGAATAAGATTAATTTTTTTTCTTTCTAGTTGAATCAAGGCGTATGATATGGGGATATTATAAAAAATGAATCTATATAAAACACAAGATTTTGTGTTAGTCATACCTTATGACTCTTTCAATATCATTTCATATAATAATAAGTTTTATGTTTCGAAAAATAGAGCATCAAATTTCTAAGGATATGTATATTCCTATCATTAAAAACAATATGTGATATCATATGTAATGATTAGGATATTAGTTATAAAATGTAATTGATAATGTGCCATTAGGACTATCATACATTATGTCATGAATATCAGTCATAATGCACAACTAATAGTTTATTAAGCCATAACCTCTCAGTCATATCCAATGATTCCCATAAATTATAAAATATGATTGGTATAGAAAAATATATTTTTCATGATAATCCAATTATGAATTGGATTTTATTCTTTATTATTTATAATTTTTTAATTAAAAAAGTGTTTTCAATTAATAAATTATAAATATTTTATAATATATTAATAAATGTTTAAGAAACATTTATTATTAAATATTCCTTAATAACAAATATTAATATTAAAAATAACTTTTATCAAATTATATGGAATGAATAATGTTGGGATCATGGTTGCTACATGATAAACCATTAGACGATACCCATAAGAAGAAGAAAGATGAAAGAACGTTTCGGATGACACCATGATGTAGTGACTAGAACTTAGAAGGAAACCTACACCTAAGTCACCTCACCCAACACACAACCTCCAGACACAGTCAGGCCAGAACTATTGGATGCAATGATAGAAAGAAAATAACAAGGCATAAGAACACAAAATAAATATGGTTTTTATTAGCATTCCAACCCATGGGGGAGAACTTCTTCACTTTGATTAAGGAAAAAAGGTGGATAATAAGTGTTAAGATGAAGTCATTGTGTTACATACACAAATTAAAACCCCACCATTGAATAGAGGAACCAAACATGAATCCATTCATCATGACCTCCTAAACTTCATAGAAAATGCTCCCTCAAGATCTTATCTTTCTAGAAATCCTCCCATTTATTTAGTGAGATACATGGCATTATTCTGCTTAGATGGTTCATTGTGTTCCCTATAAAAATATTGTGAAGTTACCACTTATGAGAATCCCTACCATGTTCTACAAACTACCACCACCCATTTGAGTCTCTCAATTCCATTGACATGACCGTCATTGTAATCGAGTCAAATTTTAGTTATTAATAATTTCCTACAAAATACTGTATAGTGGAAAGTAGGGTCGAACCCACAAGGAAAGAACCACTTTTCTTCTAAAAAAAACTACAACCCCACTGTTGTCCGTAGTGGGGGTAGCTAGATTTATTTTTCTTTTGTTTTTTTACATTATATATTTTTTTGGTGTAATTTTAAAGCAGTAATGCAACAATACATTTTTGTGTGTGTTGTTTTCTAAACTATATTGAAACAGGAAATAGTTTGAATACAAAAAATCAACAGAAGTATAGAATGCTGATAAATGAAGGAACAAAATGAAACACCCCAGGAAAAAATCTATTACACTACTTTTTAAAAGGATTCATAACCATTAAAATGTTGTTGTTATGTACTAATATAAAAATTATGACTTACTTTCTTCGCTTGTAGATAAGTCATATAGATTGATCAATTTTGGAGTTTTTCACTCCAAGAATGTTCAACTGTGAAAATATTGATTTGAAATCGACGACAGTACAAACTCGCTGTAAGTTCTAAAGTTTTTTGAATTTAAAATATTTTGAGAAATTTATCCATAGTCATTCTTCCCAAATGATGGTGGATTAGAAAATTAAGTATGAGTGGTACGAAGCAAACAAATGAATTTAGAATTGATCTCGTCGATCAATTCTGAATACATTAAAATGATAAAGTGAAAAGTAAGGATAAAAGATAACATGAAGAACATTAATTTCTCCCTAAACTAGAAGATTTAGCTAACTGTCATGTTCATTATAAAAAAATCATTTGGTTACAATATATGTAATTGAGAAGAAAACATAGGAGAAGAACTCCCATATGAAAACAAAGAATTGCACTGCTCTGCTCCTTGGATCTCTCGGAAGAAGATGCTCCAGGATTTCCTCAAAGGATCTACTCTGCTATGGTGTGTGAGAGGTTGTTGACTGTTCGAATTGTGTTGTGAAGGTTATCAAATGCTTCTCTCCCTACTACTGCTCTGTTTTTAAACTTGCGGTCATCTGATGCACTCTCACCACTTCCTTCCACCGACATCAACTGTTCTTCACTATTGCACCACACACATGCACTTTTTAGTCAATGACATGTCGCTTTTGAATCACCCTTGTAAATAACATTTGATGAGTTATTTGGATGAATGTGGATGTGTTTTCGAATTTGGTATGAACCTGCATAAGAAAGAACAAAAGAGAACAGTTAAGAAACACGAAGAAAGTTTAATTAAATATTAGTCAAGTCATTAAGTCTTAATTAATAATTTTTAAATTTAATATCATTTATTATGTTATTTTTTTAGTATTGTTGATAATAAGTTATTATAACTATATTTTCAAATTAGATTATTATTAATTAAAATGAAATAATAATATTATTCTTAAATTATAAAAGTTAAGTTATAATAAATAAATAAATATTGAAGTATTATTTGGTTGATCAATTTAAATAATAATTAATAATTATCAATATATAAGTTAAAAAAGTTTTATTAATTATATATTTTATTAATTTTAATGTTATTATTTTATTAAGTTATTAATTATTTTTATTATAATTATGAATGCTAATTTTAATCAATATAGTTACTAAGTTTATTATTATTTTGAAAATTAAATTATTTATTATTTTAAATTAATTGGATTAGTTAATCTTAATTATTATTAAGTATTTAGTTTTTATATATTTTATTAAATTAGTTTCGTTAATAAAAATAGAAGTTTTATTTTAGTTAATTAATTTAATAATTCTGTATTGTTAATTATCTTATATTTATTATTTATTTAAAAGTATTATTTTAATATTTTAGATTTATATTTTATTTAATTAGTTTATATTGTTATTTTATTAATATTAATTTTTAATGTTTAATATTTAATAACAATAATTATTTTATATTTTAGTTTAATTTTTTATTAGTTTTTTTATTTACGTAAGTTTTATTTTAATTTTTTTTAAATTGATCTTCTTCTCCCCCGCCCCCACAAATCGACATAACAGGGGGGATTCTGGAATGCTCTAGCAGCAACATGGGTCAACGACTCCTTCTCCCTACTGCGCGGCTTCGCCTCCTCATGGCGACCAACCTCAGCTCTTCCATTCGGCTCCGGCAGGCGACAATAGTACTCCCCCTACTTCCGCGGCCAATAGCAGATTCCCAGTGGTGGTTCAGTGGAGTTCACTGTGGCTTGCGGTCCTTCTCCATATCCAGATACGAGGTGGTGTGGTGGACTCCTCATCGGTGTATCAGAGCCTTCAAGGTGGTCTCCGACCTCAGCTTGATACAGATCTGCCGCGGGGGACCCCTTCCATCATCACTGATGAAATCGCCTTCTCCACAGTGGTGGCAAACTTTAATTTCCAGATCTGTAAATTATTATGTTGCTAAATCTCCATTTGGAACTTGTTTAAGTTTGTCCTGAGTTGGGTGTTGATTTTCATTCAACTGGTTGAATTGTGGAATGTGAGTGTCAATGTCTTGTTGAACAGATAAAAAACGGCGTGAGAGATTGGTGGGTAAAGACTTGATGGCGGTGGATAAGGGAGGAAGTGCGTCGGTAGTAGGGTGCGAAAACACCGATGGTGGTGGATGGATAATAGAACTGTGTACTCAACAGTATCATTGAAACCGTTGGTGAAGTATGGGGTTTGCAGTGGCACCAGTGTCGTTAAGTGGAGGAGAGACCGACACTATTTGAATTTGAGAAGAAGAAGAAGACATCGTTGCAGCATTGGTGCGAACGCTACTTCGGTAGCAGAAAATGGTTGTGACACCAACATCGAATGAGGCTGTCAATAGTAAATCATGGATGAGAGAAACTGACACTGATGCGGCGTCGATAACACAAAGGCTTGGGAGAAGTATCGGTAATAGGGGATGTAAGATCAATGGTGAGACTGACACTGTTAGTAGAAAGGAAGTAGCGTCGGTGGCACCTTCGAAGTAAAAGGATGAAAAGAGGGATCAGTGTGAGGAAGGGTAGGAGAGACCGATGCCGAAGGTAAAACTATCAGTATGAGGGTGAGACACCGACAATGTAAAATGGTGAGACCGATACCGATGGGTGGTCGGTGCGTCTCATCGATAGTGCAAAAGAGTAGTTAATTATCGGTACGTGAACTGCAAAAAATAAAATAAAATAAAATAAACAGATTATCAAATTAAATAAAATAATAAAGAATTAAAAAAAATTGAAAATTAAGTAATATAATAAAGACTAAATACTTAAATTAAATTAAAAACTAATTAAGTTATTAATCAATCAAGAATTAAAATTTGAATTAAAACAATAAATTTAAAAGAGTTAAATTAATTAATTCAATTAAACTATAAATTAAAAAGGATAAAATAAATTTTAAATAAATTAAGAAATCAAATCATTAAAGGTTTTTAAATAATGTAATGATTAATCAAATTAAATGAGATTAAATTTGATTAAAATATTTAAAGAATTAAGACTAACAAAATAAAAATCAAAACAACATGTAGTCAGTGAGACCAACATGGTATGGGTAAGATGTATCGGTGAAATAACTCACCAATAGAAGAGAAAAAGGGTGGCACGGATGGTACACATCGGTGAGACTAACTGTCAAAAATTAAAAAGTTAGTGACTTAAATTTTTAGAACCGCATAAATAAAATAAAAATAAAAATGTTTTAATAATCTAAAATAATCAATTAAATAAAAAAATATACATTTAAAATAAAAAACGCATTATTTAATCAAATTATAACTTAAAAACTTAACTAATATTAATTGACAGAATAATTAAATTAATAAAGTAAAGTTATTTTAATCAACCTAAACTCCAACATATAATGTTGAATTAAAACTAAGTTAATTAATACACCAATAAGATGATTAAATGATTACTTAATATTAATGCCAATATATTAAAAAGTGAACATATTAAAATTAGCAAAAATAATTATATTGAATATGGATATGGAAGAGAAATCTAACCACCATGTTCTGATGGAGAGTGGTAGAGAACATGGCTATGGAAAAGCCAGCAATCACAAAGCCATAAATTTGTGACAATCTAAGGTACCATCTAATTCATCAGATATAAGAGCACTAGCACAACATTTTTGGTTTTCAAGATCATTTCCCTAAAGTTGATGAAATTGGAATTAAAAGAAATTCTTTCGTGATTTTGGTATAGTCTCACCGTTGGTTATTCTTTGGACAATTTCCACTTCATCTCTTAAAGAAATGAAGTTGAATTTGTCATTCGTGATGTGTTAGAAGATCATGTGATAGAATGATGGGTCATTCCATCTGTCTCAAAAAAATGGTTAGAAAAGTTATCAAAAAATACATAAGTTCATCTATAGTGAGATTAATCATATATGGTTCCTAAAATGGACTTATACTTCATATATCATACTGATTAATATAATAAAACTAGTTTCTACTAAACAGGGACTTCCTGTAGGCCAGTGGTAGGCGATAAAGGCCAGTCGCACTTCGGTTGTGGGTTCAATTCCCACAGCCTTGTCTGACGCGATGGGCTGTCGCCCATCCTGCAGGTTGTCCTTTTTCTAAAGCTATATTACTATAACATCCCATCAATAATATCAAAAAAAGTTCTATCCTTAAACAATACTAACTTATGTCCAACATAATCCATTCCAATCTTTAGTCTTACCTAACATAGTATAACAAAAACGATTACTTGAAATGTCAACAACCAAGCATGTGAATACCATCATTTATCCCCCATATATCTTGTTGGTCACATTCAAATCCTGTGAATGCCTTAATCATGTATTCTCTTGAAAAATGAATACCCATTAAACCTTAGTGAAAACATGAAAGCTGTCAAAAGTTAACTCTTTCCTCATACCAAAATCCAAAAATTCAATATACTCAAACCATGATATAACCTTCTCCTTATATCAGTCATGAGCTCATGAATACTATCAAACATTTAATTTTCTCCTTATCCCTTCATTATGCGCATATCATCTACATTCCAAAAATATCTGAATAACCTTTCATGGATACTGGTACCATTAATCATACACTTTCAAAACTCATGGAAAGACAACAGTGTAACAATCCTTAGATGTCTCTTTATTCCATAGTACCATGAGATTACTTATACAACATTACACTTGATAAACATGTAATCATTCCATTACCTTCTTAAACCATTGACCGAGCTTCAACAATTCTTTCACCTCACATATCATTTGTAGTCTCTTCATCATCATCAACATAAATACTACCCATACGACCATACTAATTCTCTTCATGAGACTTTCCCTTAGGGCATTGGTTTGCATAATGCTCGTACATTCCTCATTTAAAACATTTAACCATTGTTGATGTCGTAGCAATACCATTATCCTCATCCATGGTGTTAACTGAACCTTTTCCTTTGCACTTACTGGCTTTGTGTCCTTCTTTTCCACACCCAAAGCATCTTCCAGTTCCCTTGAAACAATCTCCCCGATGCCTCTACTCACATGATTTACATGAGGGAAATTGAACTTTCTTTCCTCTGTGATCATCATGAAACTCCATCTTTCTCTTATTATCTGAGTCGGGAAACTTACCAAAGTTGAGATTATTGATCATATTATGAGATTGCTGATTAGGCATAATAACGATGTTTGGACATCAAAATACCGTTTCATTTGGTTTCTCATGAAGAATATCATTCCATTGTCCGTCATATCCTCCATTATCATGAATCTTCCTGTTTCCAGCCATTTTCTAAAACCCAAAAGGAATAGTGTGAGAGGTGAAAATCATGCTAGGGAAAACAACATAGTAAAGGGGGAGTTCCCTCAATATCTAACATCTTAGGTTAAATTCTATGATCGTTACCGTAGTTCTAGGACTATATCCTATACGTATACTTATCCTTAGGGACATCCCTAGACATACCTTAGAAATATCTCTAGGGATCTCACTAACGTTTTCGCATCCTAGTTTCCAAAGGCTGACTAAACCTTTCCTCTGATACCAAATGTAGAGACCCTAAGCTTGACGTACATGGACATTACATTACTTTTGCGGAATACTTAGTACATAACAAAAACACACACACAAGGACCTTAATAGTTTAGTGTCTTTGGAAACCTGGAATATAAGCTTCTAATCGTGGTGAAAGATCTTCAACATCTCCCATAAAGATCTTCCTTTTTTTACCTAAAACCTTTCTTTATATCCTAGGGAAAAGAAAACATAAAAGGATGAGCTCAAATGCTCAGTAAGGGTAAACAAAAGAAATATCAATCATATCATATACATAAGAACATAACTTTTGGAAATCTTAACCTGCAAAAGAGATCATAATTTCATAACATGGGATAAATCATTGTACTGAAATGTAATCCCAATAATCATAACTTAAAACATGAAACTTTTTGGAATACACACATAATCATAGAGAATCATTTCTTATTAGTCAAGACTCATTGCCAAGACTATCTTAGTGGACAAAAACCATTTCTGAACCGAGTTCACTCCTCGTTTCAGTCCTGTTTCACTGAACCGGTTTAACCTGCCGTTCCAGCCATTATATCTCATGAGATATAAAATCTTTACCCAATTCAATGGAGGGAGATATAGGTCCCACCCATCTCAAAATGATACCATTCTTATGTGTGCCACAAAATCATAAACCATACATCATAGCATAACACATGTAATAAAAATGGGAATCTTAAACATCGTGACATCATTAAACAATTCATATAAGATAAAGGAATTCATCAAAATAATTCCATCACAACATAATCAAATAAAAGTAATAATAGGGATAAAAATAGAACCCTTTATTATCTTAGATGGAAAATAATTTTGATAAAACACTTGAACTCCATTCTTGAGGAAAATATCCTTTCTGCTTCAAAAACACTTTTCTTTCTTAACATGTCGTACAATTCTAAACTAAAATAAGTTGATTAAAAATAAACTTGAAAACTTGTAAAGGAAGATTCTTGGAAATAATTTTTTAAAAATCCATTCATGCCGTATAAGTTAAAAAAACATTCTTCATACTTTTGTCGGAAAAGTCAAGAATTGACCCCCTCCACCACACTTAAAACCCAAATTTATTCCCAAATTTGAATTCTAAAGTGGAAAAGAACAATTTAACAGTTTAAGTTAAAAACATATTTTGAATAGAGTAGATTTATGAAATGTTAAGGGTCTCATTGAAGTTCAAAAATATTGTTTGGCACAATAATTAATGTAACAGTAGGTTCACAAGAAAGTACATGCATTATCATTAAGTTAGTGAATAATTTTCAGTATAGATCAAAAGTATCATGTGAGGTTTGTGGGTGAATAGTATATTGGGTGTAAGGAAGTTTAGAAAATATGACTCAATTGGATATTCAATAAAGAAAAAATCAATCATTCCAAACACCCCTTAGCTATGAGAATTCAACAAAAACACAAGAACTAGTCTACAAGTAGGCCCAAACAATTGATTTCAAGCAGTAAATGATTTAAATATATCGATGAATTTAAATTTTCTACAAAGAGGAAGATACAGAATTTTATAAAACATAGTAACATGCAGTAGATAGAAGTAAAACTGTGACATGCAGAGAATTTTTATTAAATTGAACGGGCGAAGAAAAGTTAATAAAGGAATTAAAATACTTCCCTAAAATGGGTTGTCATTAATCCTTCAGCATATGAATATCACTTCCTTGTGACACAACATCAACATCCTAACACATAAAACAAGAACCATGAGAAAGAACAAAGAAATAGTAGAGATAACAGAAAAATAGAGCATGAACCATTTTTATTCAAATTCCAAAAAATGAAACAACAAAAAGGACAAAACAAGAACCATGGGTTGCCTCCCATGCATCGAAAAGATTAATGTCTTCAGACAGAATTTATTAAGAACCAATTATTAAGGACAGTGAAGGCAGCCAAGCCCTTTGGTTATCCCTAAAAATACAATTTCACTCTCCGCCCATTAACCAACATGGGTTTGTTTTCTTCACCTATAATCTCTAAAGCTCCATTATTATGAACTATAACAATAGTGAAAGGTCAATTACACTTGTAATTAAGTTTTACAGGAAATACTTTGAGTCTATAATTAAAGAGATGTACCTTCTTTCTATGTTTGAATTCTTTGGTTTGAAGAGTAGAATCATGAAATATTTTAGTCATCTCTTTGAATATTCCTAAATTATCATATTACTCTCTCCTAATCTCATCATGTTCACTCGGTTCAAGTAATATTCTCTCACCATCACTCTTAAAATCAAAATTCATTACCTTAACTTCCCAATATGACTTATGTTGATACTCCATAGGCAAATGACAACACTTTACAAACAAAATCCCATAAGGATACATACCCATTGGGCACTTGAAAGTGGTTCTATATGCCCACAAAGCCTTATCCAAATTAAGAGACCAGTCTTTTCTAGAATTTGACATAGTTTTTTCAAAAATTTATTTCATCTCTCTGTTAGAAATTTCTACTTTCCCACTAGATTGTGGATGATAAGGAGTTCCAATTTTATGAACACATCCATACTTTTCCATCAAAGACTTAAATTTTTAATTCTTAAAGTGTGTTCCATTATCAGTAATAAAAGATTTTGGGACTCCAAATCTTGAAAAGATGTTCTTTTTGAAAAATTATATAATAATTCTTTCTTGTTTTTTGGGCAGTGCCAGTTTCTAAACTCACTTAGACACATAATCTTCAGCAAAAAGTATGTACTCATTCCCAAGAGATGTTAGAAATGGACCCATGAAATCAAAACACCCGACATAAAAAATTTATACTTCTAGAATACCCTTTTAGGGTTACTCCTGCATCCTACCCACATTTCACAATATTAGAAAATGGCACAACCAACCACATAGCTCTTAGAATCCATAAAATGGGTGGACCAATAAAAACCATATTGGAGGACTTTTTTGAGCTGTCCTTTTACCACCATAATGACCTCCCCAAAGCGAGGAGTGAAAAATATATAGAATAAAAAGAATTTCTTCGTCAGGCACACACCTCCTAAGTATAAAATCAGAACACCTCCTAAAAGAAGAGGGTCATCCTAAAGGTATTACTTTAGTTCAAAAATAAATTTAATCCTTTGGTTATTGGACAGATCTTTGGGAAAGACTCGTACTGCCAAGAAATTGGAAAAATCTACATACCATGTAGACTACATGATTGAAACAGTGAGCAGTTTTTCATCTGGAAAGGAAGAATTGATCTCCATTGGATCTTGAAAATGGGTATGAGGAATCCTAGAAATATGATCAACCACTAAATTTTCAGCTCCATAATTATCACTTATCTCTAAATCAAATTCTTGTAGCAACCGAATCCATCTAATCAACCTAGGTTTTGTTTCTTTCTTAGTCATCAAGTACTTCAAAGTGGAATGGTCAGTGAAAATGATGACTTTAGAGCCTAAAAGGTACTTTCTAAACTTATTAAGAGAAAAAAATATCTAGAAATTCATTTTCAGTGGTGGTATAATTCTTTTGGGTCTCATCTAGCAATCTACTAGCATAATACACCACATGTAACTTCCTATATTTCCTATGTCAAAGGAAAGCACCCACAACCATATCACTAGCATCACACATAAGTTCAAAAAGAAATTTCTAATCCAGTTTAGTGATGATAGGTGATGAAGTGAGTTTTTATTTTAACAAATTAAATGATTTAAAATAGTTTTCATCAAAATTGAAAGGTACATCCTTAACTAGAAAAGAACACAAGGGATTAGTTATTTTGGAAAAGTCTTTTATGAATCTCCGGTAGAAACTAGAACTCCCTAAGAAAATTATAACACCTTTTACATTTTTAGCGGGTGGGAGTTTTTGAATGACTTAAATATTTGTAGTATCAACTTCCAGACCTCTCTTTGCCACTTTTTGACCAAGAACTATACCTTCTGTGTGAATAAATTGACACTTCTCCCAATTAAAACCAAGGTTGGTTTCAATGCTTCTTTCTAAAAATAACTCAATATTTTCTAAACATCTATCAAATGTACTAACCACAATGGAGAAATCAGCCATGAATACCTCAATGATTCTCTCAACCATGACTAAAAAGATAGCCATCATACACCTTTGAAAGGTAGCCAGAGCTCTACACAACCCAAAAGGAATACCCCTATAAGAAAATGTCATGAAGGGGCATGTGAAGGTAGTATTTTCTTAATCCTCTGGAGAAACATGAATATGGTTGTAACTAGAATACCCATCTAGAAAATAGAAAAATTAATTTCTAGCAAGTCTCTTAAGAATTTGATCAAGAAAGGGAATTCGAAAACAGTCCTTCCTAGTGGATGAATTATGTTTTCTGTAATCAATACAGACTCTCCATTTTGTGGCTTTCCTAACTTGAATTTCTTTATTGTTTTCATTTTTAATTACTTTGAAACATCCATTCTTAGGGAAAACCTATACAGGGATGACCCAAGTGGTATTAGATATGGGATAAATGATACCAGTGTCCAGCAGCTTGATCAATTCCTCTCTCACAACTTCTTTCATGTTTGAATTTAGCCTTCTTTTACACTCTATCCTAGGCTTATGGTCTGGATCTATATGAATTTTGTTCATGCATAATGAGGTTATAATAAACTTTATATAAGTTATGGTCAAGCCTATGCCAGATTTAAACTTTTTAAGAACATTAAGAAATATCTCTTCTTGTTTATTTTCAATTATGTAGAAATTATAACAAGAAAAGTGGAATTCTTACATAGAAATGAATATTTCAAATGACCAAGGAGTGGTTTAAGTTCAAGAGTGGGTGGTTATACACTCTAAGGAAGAATATTAGGCCTAGGGGGTCCAGGGTATTAAACATACCTCTTAAAAGGTGTATTAACAGATGAAATATTTCCAATTTCTAATTCAGATTCATAATTTACAATGCTGCTGTCCAAAGTGGACAACTCACTATCCATATTTTTCTAGATTAAAACTTAACATATTTATCAAGGATGTCATGAACCGCCTTCACTAAGATGAGGTAAGGGATATAAAACTTCTAGACCCTTCCTTCTTCAAGTTGAAGGAGAGATAATGACCCCCTGAGTCCCACCATCAATAGGCCCCAAAGTGGCAACTAACATCAAGGGTATAAAATATCACATAATATGGAAGGAATTACCCTTTTTATAGAACAAGACTGGGAGATAAGTTAGTAAACCCAAACAAATCAAAAGATTGAAAGTAAAAGTAAATCCAAAAATCTATTGCCATATGCATGTTCAATATAAACTGATACAACGTACAAGAAACTCTGAAAGGAAGTACCAAAATAAAATAAATGGAGCAACGACAACTTTCCTGACATCCAAGCTAGTAAGGTCTGACATAGTGGTCAAAGTCCTCCTGGAAACCCGATAGAAGTTTTATATAAATAGGGTGAGTATATAGGTATACTCAGTAGGGAAAACTAAAATCTCTCGTGCCGAAGTGGGGATGAATTCTAATGCCCTGGGAGAAAATAAGTAACCAAAATGCATAGAAAGGAAACTATCCACCCAACCTCACCAAGGAACAATCACCAAATAACACAATTTAGGTAAAGTATTAGTAATAAAACATCGATATTTGGGTACCCCACACCACTTCTCCACTAGTTATTTAGGACATCCTACGCGTCAGACCTCTCCCCCTGGTTCCACTGCAGTCCCACTGTCGCCCCAATAACCATATGGGCCACCACAACCATGAATCCCTCCCACAAACACCTAGGCCACCACAACCACATATCCCACCCACAGAAACCTGGGCCGCCGAAACCACACATAACCACTCCCGAAAATACATGGGCCACAACAACCACTGCCACACCCGAAGACACCTGGGCCTCATCACGAAGACACTTGGGAAACAAACCTACCCGCACACACTTAGGCCAACCACCACAACACACCCTACCCAAAGAGTCTTGGGACATAATGAAACTTAGGCCATCACAACCTACTTGAAGAATCTTGGGCTATCTAGGAGAGGGAGCAGAAAAGAGCTAATAACCATCCACTCATAAGAATGTTGGGGAAAACACCCTCCCCCATGAAATGGGGGTGTTCAACATAAAGTGATCAACATGGGTGGGGTGTGTATAAGAAACCCACGAACTAAATTGTATACATATAGGTAAAAAAGTACTCATCCCAACCTAAGGGTTCCGAAACTAATAACCATCCCGCACAAGAAAACTTTTACTTCTATCGATACGTGCACAAGTACACAACAACTACAATGAGAGCACAATCTATTTTTGGAAATCAATTTCCCCATTATACTCATTCTCATTATCTTGTTTGAGTGGTTCCATTTATAACATTCCTCCACTAACGCGAAAGTAATGGGCATAACTAAAATCCAAATCAACATCTAAAGGAAAATGAAAATGCAAGAATTTATGCGTTCACACTCAGTTCTCTTGTAAAGTAACAACATCAAAAGGGATCTGTGAGATACCTCGAAGTAATAGAACCAAACCAAGACCCAAGAAACTATATCCACATGGCCTCAGATTAAAAAACCAACAACCACTCAACCAGAGGTTCAAGCCCCCTCTAAATCACCCCACAAGGCATCAAATAGAGCAACCATAGATATCACCAGAACAGAGCAAATAATTTTTCAGATTTAGCCAACACCATTAATTGAGTAAATTATTTTAGTTTGGTTAATCAGGGTGATCACACAGGGTTTTTTATTCATTAGGCATCCATTTAATCAACCATGTTTATGTTACTAACCTGTTTCCATATAACATCCATTATATCACCATATTTTTCAGAAAAACAGAGCTTCATTAGTGCACAAGAAATGACCAACAATGACCACGATTTTCAGTGGATATAATCCCATACAATTAACTACATAAAAATAAGGGTATAACACAACAACATTATCAAATTTCCCATCCCTTAATCCTTTAAAATTCTTTTTATCATCTTTGTTAAAGTTATTTTCATCTAAGTCTTGAAGGATCATCATCATACCTACCCCACATAATGCACAATAAAGCGAGATGAAAAAACCCCCTACCTAGATGATCAAGGATCAAAGTTTTATCCTCACACCAAGAACTGGGGATGCATGACTTGTAGAGGAATAAATCAAAGGACTCTAAGGATGAGTGGGAAGGGGTCCATCATGGGTGCATGATTCATCTCATGAGGAATTATTAAGGCGCACAAAGAGAAATAGAAAGGAATATGGAAGAGAGGATATCATGTTAATAAGAGGCCAGATCCTAAAATCAGGGAGACAATTTAGAAGTACATAAAAGTCAGATCATGGAATGACTACATGCCTTGGTAGTTTCAAACACTGTAATTAATTGAGATTTAATAATTCTCCTTAGATATGGTGGAGATAACGGTTGCGAGTTAATAGATTTCCTTTAAAAGGATAAAAAGAACACGTAATAGGGGCTAAACTGGAAACACAAGAAAGGGTGTGACACCGAGGAAGAGGCCACACATTTTGGTAACTCAAGGTTTTCCAGAATCTTGGGGGTTTAAAACATCTTTTATGGGCCTTAAATCACTTCTAAAGGGGTATTAAAACCCTTTTACATCAAGCGATACGTTACTGGGGTGAAACTGGAAAAGTCCTAGAAAAATTGTAAATGACTCACCGATGGGTGAGTCATAGTTGTGCTAGAACCGATGATGTTTGGTGCCACTGATGACCCTTCAGTGCCACTGATGGCTCATAAATTACTCCAATTCCCATCGGTTCCACCGATGGCTGATCGGTGCTACCGTTCGTTCGTCTAGAAATTTGGAAAACTTCTCAATGAATAACCGATGGTCCCTAACATACCCCCAAACACCAGAATTTGAAAAATTAATGGACCTATAGGGTCCAAGTCATTCCGTCAGATACCTCTCAAAATATTCTCACCCTTCATAATCTAAGAGTAAACCTGAAGAAAATAGAGGAGTCCGAACAACCACCTCATAAGATACTTATCAGGGAAAAACCACCCTAGATTTGTTCAAAAGTTAAAACAATCCTCGACGTCTTGGATAATTTATGTCACATCTATCTCCTGAACTACAGAAACACTACCACTCTTCTCCCCCAAGAACCCACACAAACATATAAAAGTCACACCGTCTAAACTTATGGATTAGGGATTCACTTTTTCCATGTAAAGATACTAACTATTTTGGGCGGCACTAACTCGCATGCACGAGTTTAATCACATCCACTTTAATGCGTCTTTATTAGGGATCATTTCCTTCCCTCCCCATGGTGAGTAATTTTCACACACATTCAGAGTAAAAGGGAATAACCCATCTTATAGTAAACAAGGTCAATTATTACATCATAGCAAAGAGAAAAGAAAACAGAAGATCAAAACTCAAAACAACACTGGGTATTGGGCACACAACTGTGCCTCCCATTCCCAGGTACTCTCCTTGAGGCCACCATGCCTCCACAACACACGAACCAAAAAAATGGTCTTTCCATGAAGTGCCTTCTCCCTACGATCCTCGATTCTCACTGGTCACTCCATAAACATTGCATTGTCCTCGATATCCAACTCTCCCCAGTCAAGGAATTGGGAGTCATCGTGTAGATACCGATGAAGATGAGATACATGGACGACATTGTGGATACTCTCCAATAGCGGTGGTAAACCCAACTGATATTCCACCTCACTGACTTGTCTCAAAACCTAGAAGGGTACGATGAACCTAGGAAAAAGCTTACTCCCCCTGCCGAACCTCTGTTGTCCACGCCGAGGGGAGACCTCCAAGAACATGTGGTCCCCAACATTGAAATCTAAGGGTATCCTCCTATGATCTGTATATTACTTCTACTGGTCCTAATATGCCTTCATCCTCTTACGCACATGCTGAACCTTCTTCGTTGTGCTCTGCACCACCTCTGGACCAAGAACACCTACCTTTCCAAACTCTTTCTAGAACATGGGTTATCGACACAGTCTTCCATAAAAGGCTTAAAATGGTTCCATGCCAATGGTTGAGTGATATCTATTGTTGTAGTAAAATTCTACCAGAGGCAAGTGTCGTACCCATGATCCTTCGAAGTCCAGAACACATGATCGCAACATATCCACCAACGTATGGATGCTCCTGTCTTTCTTCCCATCTGTATGTGGGTGGAAAGAAGTTCTAAGGCAAAGATGGGTGCCAAAAGCATGCTATAATACCTTCCAGACTTGTCAAGTAAATTGTGTATCCAGATCTGAAATGATGGTTCTGGGAACTCCGTGCAACCTCACAACTTCACCCATGTACTTCTGTGCTAAGGAATCCACTATGCTCGACTCATAAAACACCAAGAAGTGAGCCGATTTATTTAAACAGTCCACCACTACCCAGATGGAATCATAGCCTCACTCAGCTCTGGGTAGTCCTATGACTAAATCCATTGAGATGTCATCCCACTTCCACTTAGGAACTTCTAAGGGCCGAAATAGACTTCCAAGAACATGGTGTTCAGCCTTTACCTACTGGCACACAAGGCACTTTGCCACAAACTCCACCACTACACTCTTCATTCTGGGCCACCAAAACTGAACCCTCAATCCCTGGTACATCTTGGAAATTTCTGGGTGTACCACTAGGGATGAGTTATGGAACTCATCAAGAACTCTCTCACACATTACCACTGAGAAAAAAAAACTTTCCATGAAACAACATCTAATTCTGACCATCCTCTGACCATCCTCCCGAAGCACTTCCCTGGTCAACGCGATCAAGCATCAATTCAACCTCTAAGTCTCCCCGCTGAGACTCCACTACCTACCTTACCATGGAATACTACAATGTTATTTGAAACAGACAACCTCTACCATCCTCCACTCTCAGGCCCAGATGTATAGCAATGAACTCCTCCATTACTTTCCAAGAATCTACTGACTCCCAAACCACATCCTTCCATGACTTCCTGCTCAAGGAATCGGCCAAAAAATTCCCATTTCATGAGGTTTAAGAGATCACTAAGTTGTTGTCCTGAAGAAACTTTATGCACCACCACCACTACAAGTTCAGGTCTCCATTGGAGAATACATACCTCAAACTTTTTGTGATCTGTGAAGACCACGAAGCATTCCCTGAAGTGGTAATTCTGCCAATACTTTAGTGAGAACACCAATAATACATGATCTGAGTTATAGGTGGCATAGTTACATTCATGAGGACGAAACTGCCTAGACCCATAAGAGATCACTCCCCGCTACTGCATCCGGACACACCCCAAGCCTAGATGTGAATCATCAAAGAACACTTCAAATGTCACCCCTTTCTATAGAAACCTCAACACTGGGGAACTTACCAACTTCCCCTTTAGATAACCAAATGATGCTTGGCACTGATCACTCCATACTAAATCCTAGTGTTTTCTGGTCAATGCCATCAAAGGTGATGTAAATAGAGAGAAGTCAGTCATGAAACTTTGGTAGTAACCTTCCAGTCCCAGGAAACTATGAACCTATGAGACATTCTTGGGTGCTTCCCAAGATGAAACCACCTCGATCTTCGATGGGTCTACTGCTATTCCCTTATGAGACACCACGTGTCCAAGGAAGTTCACCTCTCATGTCCAGAACTTTCACTTAGACAACTTCCCATAGAGTTGGTGGTTTCAGATGACTTGAAAACTTTCCTCAGATGCTCGGCAAGATCCTCCTCTAATCTTGAGTAGATCAGGATTTCATTGATGAACATGTCTACAAAACGGTCCAAATACATGCGGAAAATAGAGTTCATGAACCCCATGAACACAAATGGTGTGTTCATAACACAGAATGGCATGACCAAAAACTCAAAGTTCCCATATATACACCTGAAAGGAGTCTTCGAGATGTCACCCTCCTTCACCTTCAACTGGTGATATCTAGGCTGCAGGTCAATCTTAGAGAACTAACCTTCCCCCTTCAACTGGTCAAAAAGGTCATGGATCCTTGGGAGGGGGTAGCAGTTCTTTAATGTCACCAAATTCAGTCTTCAGTAGTCTATACACAACCTGAGATCACTGTATACCTCCTTTGCGAACAAGACTAGAGTACCCCATGGCGATACGCTTGGTTAGATAAAAACCTTCTTCATCAGGTCATCAACTTGAATCCCCAAGTCCCATAACTCAGATGGTGCAATTTGATAGGGAGACATCGAAATCAGATGTGCACTAGGTTGTAAGTATATCCCGAACACAACATCACGTCAAGGGGGTAGAGTCACAACCTCTTTAGGGAAGACAATTTGGAACTCACTGAAAATCCCCAGGACTTCCACCATCTCTAAGTCTGATGAATCCACTAACAGCTTGGCTGACAAGGAAAAAAAGAGATCCAATCGTTGGATTCCCTCTTGGAAACCCCACTCACCAATGAAAGATACACACTGGACACTCATATTTGATAACACGACTCTTCTATGGAAGCAGTCGATAACAACATTCATGGAAAAAATCCAGTCGATGCCCAGGATGACATCATATGGCTGTATTTGTAGCAGAAAGTGATCCCCACTAGACTGATGCAACCCCAACATTAGCCTACACCCTTGACAAACCTCAAACAGGCTGGTCTAACCTTCAACTGGCATGATCAACACCCAGGGCATGGAAAGTATCTTTACCTCTAGACCCAAGGCATGGGATATACTGGGTGTAACAAAGGAGTGAGAAGCTCCAGAATCAAACAAGGCACATACAAGAGTACTAAACAAACAAATTGTACCTTGAATGAACTTTGGCCCTGCCGGAACTATTGCCTCTGCGGTGTGAAAATGCCCACACCCAACTCCTCCACCCCTTGGCTATTGGTTGCATCCTCGACCATTCCCTAGTTGAGGTCCTTGAGGAATTCCCAGAGGTAGGCCTCCCCTAATACCATTCTCCCTTGGGGGGGCGGGAGCTCACTGTCACTTCTGCTGCTGCGGAAAAGGTCTGGCAAGAAACTAGTGATGCTGAGGCGGGCGCTGAACCTGCCCACCCCCACTGTACTGCACTTAGTCTGGGAACTAATTCCGATGGTTCCTATGGCTTTCAAAGATAAATAATCTTTGTTCTAGGCTAGAGGAGAAAGGTTGAGGACCGTGAGTTCAAAACTGTAACTGCTGAAGCCTACTCCTTGTCGGTCAAAACCAAGAAGGCCATGATACTGGAGGCCTATTGTTGACGAACTTCCACTTTGACGAACCCAACTGGATTCTCTCTCACAAAACAACTCCCAGTGTGTTCATCCTTTCCACCACTTCATCCTTCTTCTAAACCTCCATGTATGTCAGTAGAGTAAAGGGAGTAACAATGTACTAAAGTGAAGGTCAGAGTGCCTCTTCTAAGTGCCTTGCCCATGACTCCTTGTCTGGGAAGAGGTATGGAGTGAAACTAATGAGGTCCTTGAACTTTATCCCCAACTCACTTACTGTCATACTCCCTTGTTAAAGGGAGAGTATCTCTTTCCTCTTTTTGGCATTCATCGTGGAAGAAAAGAATTCCACCCAGAACTCCTTCTTGAAGTCAGTCCACGAAACCTCAGCTTCCTTATTCTCCTCGAGATAGAAAATCCACTAATGATGCACCACTCCCAGCATCTGGATCATGGATAGAGGAACCCGCTACTCTACCAGAGCCTAGATTATGTTGAAAGCTATCACCAACTCCTCGAGCAATCTCTCTGTATCTATGTCTGAGACGCTTCCCTCATAATTCCCAAGGGTCTGCCACTAAAAGGCACAAACCGCCTTCTTCCACTGGTTGTCCTCCTCCTCTTGATCCGCCCTCCGCTGATCATCCAAATTATCCTGCTAGGCCTCCATTTCCCACACTACTCATGGACGTCGTCTGGGTTCCATAGCTATAAGGTAAATAAGGAATGCCTACGCCCGAGTAGTGTGGAAAATTCTCTTAAATTTTGTCTAAACTTTTTATTAATTTTACATTACCAAAACACCCAAAACACACATGAAAAAAGTAATTATGATGCATGTAGAGACCCTAATCTTGACGTACATGGACATTACATTACTTTTGCGTTAGTACATAACAAAAACACACACACAAGGACCGTAATAGTTTAGTGTCTTTGGAAACCCGGAATATAAGCTTCTAATCGTGGTGAAAGATCTTCAACATATCTCATAAAGATATTCCTTTTTTTTACCTAAAAACTTTCTTTATATCCCGGGGAAAAGAAAACATAAAAGGGTTAGATCAAATGCTCAGTAAGGGTAAACAAAAGAAATATCAATCACATCATATACATAAGAACATAACTTTTGGAAATCTTAACCTGCAAAAGAGATCATAATTTCATAACATGGGATAAATCATAGTAATGAAATGTAATCCCAATAATCATAACTTAAAACATGAAACTTTGTGGCATACACACATAATCATAGAGAATCATTTCTTATTAGTCAAGACTCATTTCCAAGACTATCTTAGTGGACAATGTCCATTTATGAACCGAGTTCACTCCACGTTTCAGTCCTGTTTCACTGAACCGGTTTAACCTGCCGTTCAAGCCATGTCTATATCATGAGATATAAAATCTTTACCCAATGCATTGGAGGGAGATATAGGTCCCACCCATCTCATAATGATACCATTCTTATGTGTGCCACAAAATCATAAACCATACATCATAGCATAACACATGTAATAAAAATGGGAATCTTAAACATCGTGACATCAATAAACAATTCATATAAGATAAAGGAATTCATAAAAATAATTCCATCACAGCATAATTAAATAAATGTAATAATAGGGATAAAAATAGAACCCTTTATTATCTTATATGGAAAATAATTTTGATAAAACATTGGAACTCCATTCTTGAGGAAAATATCCTTTCTGCTTCAAAAACACTCTTACTTTCTTAACATGTCGTACAATTCTAAACTAAAAGAAGTTTATTAAAAATAAACTTGAAAACATGCAAATGAAGCTTCTTGGAAATAATGTTTTAAAAATCCATTCATTCCGTATAAGTTAAAAAAAACATTATTCGTACTTTTGTCGGAAAAGTCAAACAGTACCTCGTTCGAAAAACGACAAAAGATTCCTTTTATATCCTTTACTAAAAACTCACCGAAGGGTAAAATTGGATTTAAACAATTGTAGTTGGATGGGAATAATATTACATATTTAGGGAACATGGATGTGGATGATAAAATACACCCCAGTAAATACCAAAGTATAAACAATCTCGGATAAAAGTGAGATTGTGATATTTTCCCTTACCTTAGGTCTGAGTTGCTTCGTAAGTGTCCAAAACTCCTGTATAATGATTTACATAATGTTATTGACTTATTCCAGAATCATACTCATTGTTATGATATCATATATGGTTCACTTATGACTTTATTTTACCCGTTCTTTTGTAAATTCCATGTTAAAGAGCGTTTTGGGTAAAATTGTTTCATTTGTCGTCTGTGTTTTGACTTGTAATTATTCATATGATTACATAGATCATGATTACTTAATTCCAGAATATAAAACATGATTTATATATAATATATATTTAGAATATACATATATATAATAGATCAGTAAATGGAAAGAAATACACCGTTCATGGAGAGGGTAGGCCGTACGTACGCATGAACGTTGTTTTCGTTTCCTTATTGAGTTGAATGGAATTAAGTAGATGAAATACATATATATACACATTAATCCAGTATCATTATTATGTAATATATTTCATGATTACTTATTATATATACATTATAATCATTCATGAATGGTTAACGTGGAGAATGAATCTCATCGCGTCGTGGAGACAGTAGTCCGTACGTACGCACGAGCGATGATATCGTTATCATGATCCTGGAATTGTATTGGAGTGTATGTATACTATTTTAGAATCAATATCACTTTAAAATAATAATATATATTCATTCTTTACACCATTATACCCATCCAAGAAAGGTGGTGGTGGAAAATAGATTACACCACGGCGTGGAGACGGTATTCCGTACGTACGCACGCGCGGTGATTTATTTTTCCATAGGATGGATAGATGGTGAAATAGGGTTGTTTCATACTTATAATAACATATCAGCATATGATTGATACTGATGTTATTACTTCATAATGAAACAACCTAAGAAGAATAAGTGGAAGAAGAAATAAAGGTGAAAGAATCGGTAACGGACATTACCTCTTCTTTGAAGCGCCTCTTTGAGTCCTCCTCTTAGG
Source organism: Viscum album (assembly GCA_963277665.1). Taxonomy (NCBI): domain Eukaryota; kingdom Viridiplantae; phylum Streptophyta; class Magnoliopsida; order Santalales; family Viscaceae; genus Viscum; species Viscum album. The sequence continues at coordinate 3,356,723 of CAUJRU010000019.1, read as the reverse complement.
GCAATAAAATTGGTCTTTGAAGAATACCAGGACCTCTAGGATGTTTCTAGGGAAGTGGAGAAGTGAATTTGGCAGGGGTTTGCCGAGCTTTAAGGCTCAATGTGGTGTGAGTAAGAGAGGGAGGATGTGCCCTTTTATAAGGGAGGAGAGGGGCACCTTTGGAAAACTAAAAATATTATTTTATTATAAATAAAAATTCGGTTTTAAATAGCTAAAAATTAATTTATTTTGAAGCTAAGGTGGGTATGGGTCTAAATCCTCTCATCCAATAGAATTTAGACAGGTTTAGGTTCCTATTTTAACCTTATCATTTAGTTTTCACATTAAGTTAAATAATTTTACTTTTACCGTGTCTTCTTGTGTTCTTACGCTATAAGGTTAATAAACTTACTATAACAAGCCAAAAGAACCCCAAGTTGTTTATTATTAATATATATAACATTATCTAAGTCATTTGGAAGAACATTAGTTTTTTAGGAATAAAATAACAATTAATAATATAATATTTGTTTTAAAAACTATTTTATGTCAATTTTGACACTATTTAGTAATTGATTTTTGTGAAAATCATAACAGAATTATTAGTTGGAACCAAGTTAATTAAATCAATTCTAACATGTCATATTAACCTGGAAAATTAGTGGAATTCATAAAAAGTATCAAATTACATTTATTTGGGTATTTATAACATCAATTATGTCAATATTTCATTAATAAGTTAATTACTGCATCATCGTTGTGTCATAAATAAATTAAATTATTTAATGTCTAAAAATTACAGATAAACTACCATTATGTAGGAAATTTGTTTAGATTTCTAATTAATATTTATAGTCGAATTTAGCTTATGTATAACCCCATATTAAAAATGATTTACTTATTAAACTTTGATTTTAACTATTTTAACCCTTCTTTAAATAAATTAATAATAAATGTCCTAATCTAATACAAGTGGGCCTAAATAGTCATATTTTATTCCTAAGGTTGTTTTTGGTCGAATTACACTTTTCAAATAGAATTAGGACATGTGTTAGGGTAATAATAATATCTTTTTTACCCTTAATTACCCTATTTACTTTTAAACGTGGTAAAAAGGTAAAAAGTTAATATTCACCAAAAATTATTTTCATCTCATTAAACCACATTTTAGTACTTGATATTAACCGTGTCTCTTGTATTTTCAAAATTCCACTCACAGAAGTGGTAAAATTAAGTTTTATGAAAAATTCAGTTTTTTTAACTACCACTTAGTGGTTTCAATATTCATCAAAAAATGAAAGTTTCAAAAAAATACCAAAAATTAGGCCTAATCTATATTTGATACTATGATTTCAAAAATGATGTCTGTTTTATCAAATTCAAAACATATCAGGTACATTAACTAATTTAAAAATTAATTCCCGTCGTCAAAACAAATAGCGTGTTTTTAAGAGATAATAATTATCAAAAGATTGACACTTGTTTATAACTGGTTTAAATGTAAAATTACATCCAATGACCAACATTTTATTAAATTGTAAAAATATATTCTAAATATACTTTAAAACCACTCAAATTAATAATTTATCACTATTAATTATTTCGATTAAAAAAGTTGTTTTTAATTAAAATTTAGTAATTTTCACTATTCATCAGAATATGAAATTTATCCGAAAAGTACCAAAATTTCACCCTAAGATAATTTAAATATTCCGAATCCAAAAATGAATTCTATTTTGAAAAATAAAATTTACAAAATTTCAAAAAGTGGTTATTACTATTCATAACGGCTAGTTTTAATAATATTTTAATAGCATATCATTGTTTTGTGAAACTCGGTATTGCGTACAACACACGCTATCAAGGAAGGTCGCGATTGCATGTAATGCAAGGTAAGTCAAGGATGCGTGTTGTGCAAGCTCCTTTTGGTGTAGCATACAACACAAGACATTAATGAAATTAAAAATAATATTTTTCATAAAATCTCGGGGTGTTACATTCTACACCCCTTAAAATGAATTTCGCCCTCGAAATTCGTCGGGGTTATAAATGGTTTACTACTCGAAAGTTTCTTTAATAGAAACCCACATCGTAAAAAGGAATACCAAAACCAATCTTTAAAAACAAAAGTATGAAACGTAACGGTTACCCAAATAAACTCATCACTGGGTTTCCACATAGGTGAAAATATGGATATGGAAGAGAAATCTAACCACCATGTTCTGATGGAGAGTGGTAGAGAACATGGCTATGGAAAAGCCAGCAATCACAAAGCCATAAATTTGTGACGATCTAAGGTACCATCTAATTCATCAGATATAAGAGCACTAGGACAACATTTTTGGTTTTCAAGATCATTTCCCTAAAGTTGATGAAATTGGAATTAAAAGAAATTCTTTCGTGATTTTGGTATAGTCTCACCGTTGGTTATTCTTTGGACAATTTCCACTTCATCTCTTAAAGAAATGAAGTTTAATTTTTCATTCGTGATGTGTTAGAAGATCATGTGATAGAATGATGGGTCATTCCATCTGTCTCAAAAAAAAAGGTTAGAAAAGTTATCAAAAAATACATAAGTCCATCTATAGTGAGATTAATCATATATGGTTCCTAAAATGGACTTATACATCATATATCATACTGATTAATATAATAAAACTTGTTTCTACTAAACAGGGACTTCCTGTAGGCCAGTGGTAGGCGATAAAGGCCAGTCGCACTTCGGTTGTGGGTTCAATTCCCACAGCCTTGTCCGACGCGATGGGCTGTCGCCCATCCTGCAGGTTGTCCTTTTTCTAAAGCTATATTACTATAACATCCCATCAATAATATCAAAAAAAGTTCTATCCTTAAACAATACTAACTTATGTCCAACATAATCCATTCCAATCTTTAGTCTAACCTAACATAGTATAACGAAAACGATTACTTGAAATGTCAATAACCAAGCATGTGAATACCATCATTTATCCCCCATATATCTTGTTGGTCACATTCAAATCCTGTGAATGCCTTAATCATGTATTCTCTTGAAAAATGAATACCCATTAAACCTTAGTGAAAACATGAAAGCTGTCAAAAGTTAACTCTTTCCTCATACCAAAATCCAAAAATTCAATATACTCAAACCATGATATAACCTTCTCCTTATATCAGTCATGAGCTCATGAATACTATCAAACATTTAATTTTCTCCTTATACCTTCATTATGCGCATATCATCTACATTCCAAAAATATCTGAATAACCTTTCATGGATACTGGTACCATTAATCATACACTTTCAAAACTCAAGGAAAGACAACAGTGTAACAATCCTTAGATGTCTCTTTATTCAATAGTACCATGAGATTACTTATACAACATTACACTTGATAAACATGTAATCATTCCATTACCTTCTTAAACCATTGATCGAGCTTCAACAATTCTTTCACCTCACATATCATTTTTAGTCTCTTCATCATCATCAACATAAATACTACCCATACGACCATACTAATTCTCTTCATGAGACTTTCCCTTAGGGCATTGGTTTGCATAATGCCCGTACATTCCTCATTTAAAACATTTAACCATTGTTGATGTCGTAGCAATACCATTATCCTCATCCATGGTGTTAACTGAACCTTTTCCTTTGCACTTACTGGCTTTGTGTCCTTCTTTTCCACACCCAAAGCATCTTCCAGTTCCCTTGAAACAATCTCCCCGATGCCTCTACTCACATGATTTACATGAGGGAAATTGAACTTTCTTTCCTCTGTGATCATCATGAAACTCCATCTTTATCTTATTATCTGAGTCGGGAAACTTACCAAAGTTGAGATTATTGATCATATTATGAGATTGCTGATTAGGCATAATAACGATGTTTGGACATCAAAATACCGTTTCATTTGGTTTCTCATGAAGAATATCATTCCATTGTTCGTCATATCCTCCATTATCATGAATCTTCCTGTTTCCAGCCATTTTCTAAAACCCAAAAGGAATAGTGTGAGAGGTGAAAATCATGCTAGGGAAAACAACATAGTAAAGGGGGAGTTCCCTCAATATCTAACATCTTAGGTTAAATTCTATGATCGTTACCGTAGTTCTAGGACTATATCCTATACGTATACTTATCCTTAGGGACATCCCTAGACATACCTTAGAAATATCTCTAGGGATCTCACTAACGTTTTCGCATCCTAGTTTCCAAAGGCTGACTAAACCTTTCCTCTGATACCAAATGTAGAGACCCTAAGCATGACGTACATGGACATTACATTACTTTTGCGGAATACTTAGTACATAACAAAAACACACACACAAGGACCTTAATAGTTTAGTGTCTTTGGAAACCTGGAATATAAGCTTCTAATCGTGGTGAAAGATCTTCAACATCTCCCATAAAGATCTTCCTTTTTTTACCTAAAACCTTTCTTTATATCCTAGGGAAAAGAAAACATAAAAGGATGATCTCAAATGCTCAGTAAGGGTAAACAAAAGAAATATCAATCACATCATATACATAAGAACATAACTTTTGGAAATCTTAACCTGCAAAAGAGATCATAATTTCATAACATGGGATAAATCATTGTACTGAAATGTAATCCCAATAATCATAACTTAAAACATGAAACTTTTTGGAATACACACATAATCATAGAGAATCATTTCTTATTAGTCAAGACTCATTGCCAAGACTATCTTAGTGGACAAAAACCATTTCTGAACCGAGTTCACTCCTCGTTTCAGTCCTGTTTCACTGAACCGGTTTAACCTTCTGTTCCAGCCATGTATATCTCATGAGATATAAAATCTTTACCCAATTCAATGGAGGGAGATATAGGTCCCACCCATGTCATAATGATACCATTCTTATGTGTTCCACAAAATCATAAACCATACATCATAGCATAACACATGTAATAAAAATGGGAATCTTAAACATCGTGACATCATTAAACAATTCATATAAGATAAAGGAATTCATCAAAATAATTCCATCACAACATAATCAAATAAAAGTAATAATAGGGATAAAAATAGAACCCTTTATTATCTTAGATGGAAAATAATTTTGATAAAACACTTGAACTCCATTCTTGAGGAAAATATCCTTTCTGCTTCAAAAACACTTTTCTTTCTTAACATGTCGTACAATTCTAAACTAAAATAAGTTGATTAAAAATAAACTTGAAAACTTGTAAAGGAAGATTCTTGGAAATAATTTTTTAAAAATCCATTCATGCCGTATAAGTTAAAAAAACATTCTTCATACTTTTGTCGGAAAAGTCAAGAATTGACCCCCTCCACCACACTTAAAACCCAAATTTATTCCCAAATTTGAATTCTAAAGTGGAAAAGAACAATTTAACAGTTTAAGTTAAAAACATATTTTGAATAGAGTAGATTTATGACATGTTAAGGGTCTCATTGAAGTTCAAAAATATTGTTTGGCACAATAATTAATGTAACAGTAGGTTCACAAGAAAGTACATGCATTATCATTAAGTCCATGAATAATTTTCAGTATAGATCAAAAGTATCATGTGAGGTTTGTGGGTGAATAGTATATTGGGTGTAAGGAAGTTTAGAAAATATGACTCAATTGGATGTTCAATAAAGAAAAAATCAATCATTCCAAACACCCCTTAGCTATGCGAATTCAACAAAAACACAAGAACTAGTCTACAAGTAGGCCCAAACACTTGATTTCAAGCGGTAAATGATTTAAATATATCAATGAATTTAAATTTTCTACAAAGAGGAAGATACAGAATTTTATAAAACATAGTAACATGCAGTAGATAGAAGTAAAACTGTGACATGCAGAGAATTTTTATTAAATTGAACGGGCGAAGAAAAGTTAATAAAGGAATTAAAATACTTCCCTAAAATGGGTTGTCATTAATCCTTCAGCATATGAATATCACTTCCTTATGACACAACATCAACATCCTAACACATAAAACAAGAACCATGAGAAAGAACAATGAAATAGTAGAGATAACAGAAAAATAGAGCATGAACCATTTTTATTCAAATTCCAAAAAATGAAACAACAAAAAGGACAAAACAAGAACCATGGGTTGCCTCCCATGCATCGAAAAGATTAATGTCTTCAGACAGAATTTATTAAGAACCAATTATTAAGGACAGTGAAGGCAGCCAAGCCCTTTGGTTATCCCTAAAAATACAATTTCACTCTCCGCCCATTAACCAACATGGGTTTGTTTTCTTCACCTATAATCTCTAAAGATCCATTATTATGAACTATAACAATAGTGAAAGGTCAATTACACTTGTAATTAAGTTTTACAGGAAAGACTTTGAGTCTATAATTAAAGAGATGTACCTTCTTTCTATGTTTGAATTCTTTGGTTTGAAGAGTAGAATCATGAAATATTTTAGTCATCTCTTTGAATATTCCTAAATTATCATATTACTCTCTCCTAATCTCATCATGTTCACTCGGTTCAAGTAATATTCTCTCACCATCACTCTTAAAATCAAAATTCATAACCTTAACTTCCCAATATGACTTATTTTGAAACTCCATAGGCAAATAACAACACTTTACAAACAAAATCCCATAAGGATACATACCCATTGGGCACTTGAAAGTGGTTCTATATGCCCACAAAGCCTTATCCAAATTAAGAGACCAGTCTTTTCTAGAATTTGACATAGTTTTTTCAAAAATTAATTTCATCTCTCTGTTAGAAATTTCTACTTTCCCACTAGATTGTGGATGATAAGGAGTTTCAATTTTATGAACACATCCATACTTTTCCATCAAAGACTTAAATTTTTAATTCTTAAAGTGTGTTCCATTATCAGTAATAAAAGATTTTGGGACTCCAAATCTTGAAAAGATGTTCTTTTTGAAAAATTATATAATAATTCATTCTTGTTATTTGGGTAGTGCCAGTTTCTAAACTCACTTAGACACATAATCTTCAGCAAAAAGTATGTACTCATTCCCAAGAGATGTTAGAAATGGACCCATGAAATCAAAACACCCGACATAAAAAATTTATACTTCTAGAATACCCTTTTAGGGTTACTCCTGCATCCTACCCACATTTCACAATATTTGAAAATGGCACAACCAACCACATAGCTCTTAGAATCCATAAAATGGGTGGACCAATAAAAACCATATTGGAGGACTTTTTTGAGCTGTCCTTTTACCACCATAATGACCTCCCCAAGGCGAGGAGTGAAAAATATATAGAATAAAAAGAATTTCTTCGTCAGGCACACACCTCCTAAGTATAAAATCAGAACACCTCCTAAAAAAAGAGGGTCATCCTAAAGGTATTACTTTAGTTCAAAAATAAATTTAATCCTTTGGTTATTGGACAGATCTTTGGGAAAGACTCGTACTGCCAAGAAATTGGAAAAATCTACATACCATGTAGACTACATGATTGAAACAGTGAGCAGTTTTTCATCTGGAAAGGAAGAATTGATCTCCATTGGATCTTGAAAATGGGTATGAGGAATCCTAGAAATATGATAAACCACTAAATTTTCAGCTCCCTAATTATCACTTATCTCTAAATCAAATTCTTGTAGCAACCGAATCCATCTAATCAACCTAGGTTTTGTTTCTTTCTTAGTCATCAAGTACTTCAAAGTGGAATGGTCAGTGAAAATGATGACTTTAGAGCCTAAAAGGTACTTTCTAAACTTATTAAGAGAAAAAAATATCTAGAAATTACTTTTCAGTGGTGGTATAATTCTTTTGGGTCTCATCTAGCAATCTACTAGCATAATACACCACACGTAACTTCCTATATTTCCTATGTCAAAGGAAATCACCCACAACCATATCACTAGCATCACACATAAGTTCAAAAAGAAATTTCTAATCCAGTTTAGTGATGATAGGTGATGAAGTGAGTTTTTATTTTAACAAATTAAATGATTTCAAAGAGTTTTCATCAAAATTGAAAGGTACATCCTTAACTAGAAAAGAACACAAGGGATTAGTTATTTTGGAAAAGTCTTTTATGAATCTCTGGTAGAAACTAGAACTCCCTAAGAAAATTATAACACCTTTTACATTTTTAGCGGGTGGGAGTTTTTGAATGACTTAAATATTTGTAGTATCAACTTCCAGACCTCTCTTTGCCACTTTTTGACCAAGAACTATACCTTCTGTGTGAATAAATTGACACTTCTCCCAATTAAGAACAAGGTTGGTTTCAATGCTTCTTTCTAAAAATAACTTAATATTTTCTAAACATCCATCAAATGTACTACCCACAATGGAGAAATCAGCCATGAATACCTCAATGATTCTCTCAATCATGACTAAAAAGATAGCCATCATACACCTTTGAAAGGTAGCCAGAGCTCTACACAACCCAAAAGGAATACCCCTATAAGAAAATGTCATGAAGGGGCATGTGAAGGTAGTATTTTCTTAATCCTCTGGAGAAACATGAATATGGTTGTAACTAGAATACCCATCTAGAAAATAGAAAAATTAATTTCTAGCAAGTCTCTTAAGAATTTGATCAAGAAAGGGAATTCGAAAACAGTCCTTCCTAGTGGATGAATTATGTTTTCTGTAATCAATACAGACTATCCATTTTGTGGATTTCCTAACTTGAATTTCTTCATTGTTTTCATTTTTAATTACTTTGAAACATCCATTCTTAGGGAAAACCTATACAGGGATGACCCAAGTGGTATTAGATATGGGATAAATGATACCAGTGTCCAGCAGCTTGATCAATTCCTCTCTCACAACTTCTTTCATGTTTGAATTTAGCCTTCTTTTACACTCTATCCTAGGCTTATGGTCTGGATCTATATGAATTTTGTTCATGCATAATGAGGTTATAATACCCTTTATATAAGTTATGGTCAAGCCTATGCCAGATTTAAACTTTTTAAGAACATTAAGAAATATCTCTTCTTGTTTATTTTCAATTATGTAGAAATTATAACAAGAAAAGTGGAATTCTTACATAGAAATGAATATTTCAAATGACCAAGGAGTGGTTTAAGTTCAAGAGTGGGTGGTTCTACACTCTAAGGAAGAATATTAGGCCTAGGGGGTCCAGGGTATTAAACATACCTCTTAAAAGGTGTATTAACAGATGAAATATTTCCAATTTCTAATTCAGATTCATAATTTACAATGCTGCTGTCCAAAGTGGACAACTCACTATCCATATTTTTCTAGATTAAAACTTAACATATTTATCAAGGCTGTCATGAACCGCCTTCACTAAGATGAGGTAAGGGATAGAAAACTTCTAGACCCTTCCTTCTTCAAGTTGAAGGAGAGATAATTACCCCCTGAGTCCCACCATCAATAGGCCCCAAAGTGGCAACTAACATCAAGGGTATAAAATATCACATAATATGGAAGGAATTTCCCTTTTTATAGAACAAGACTGGGAGATAAGTTAGTAAACCCAAACAACTCAAAAGATTGAAAGTAAAAGTAAATCCAAAAATCTATTGCCATATGCATGTTCAATATAAACTGATACAACATACAAGAAACTCTGAAAGGAAGTACCAAAATAAAATAAATGGAGCAACGACAACTTTCGTGACATCCAAGCTAGTAAGGTCTGACATAGTGGTCAAAGTCCTCCTGGAAACCCGATAGAAGTTTTATATAAATAGGGTGAGTATATAGGTATACTCAGTAGGGAAAACTAAAATCTCTCGTGCCGAAGTGGGGATGCATTCTAATGCCCTGGGAGAAAATAAGTAACCAAAATGCATAGCAAGGAAACTATACACACAACCTCACCAAGGAACAATCCCCAAATAACACAATTTAGGTAAAGTATTAGTAATAAAACATCGATATTTGGGTACCCCACACCACTTCTCCACTAGTTATTTAGGACATCCTACGCGTCAGACCTCTCCCCCTGGTTCCACTGCAGTCCCACTGTCGCCCCAATAACCATATGGGCCACCACAACCATGAATCCCTCCCACAAACACCTAGGAAACCACAACCACATATCCCACCCACAGAAACCTGGGCCGCCGAAACCACACATAACCACTCCCGAAAATACATGGGCCACAACAACCACTGCCACGCCCGAAGACACCTGGGCCTCATCCCGAAGACACTTGGGAAACAAACCTACCCGCACACACTTAGGCCAACCACCACAACACACCCTACCCAAAGAGTCTTGGGACATAATGAAACTTAGGCCATCACAACCTACCTGAAGAATCTTGGGCTATCTAGGAGAGGGAGCAGAAAAGAGCTAATAACCATCCACTCATAAGAATGTTGGGAAAAACACCCTCCCCCATGAAATGGGGGTGTTCAACATAAAGTGATCAACATGGGTGGGGTGTGTATAAGAAACTCACGAACTAAATTGTATACATATAGGTAAAAAAGTACTCATCCCAACCTAAGGGTTTCGAAACTAATAACCATCCCGCACAAGAAAAATTTTACTTCTATCAATACGTGCACAAGTACACAACAACTACAATGAGAGCACAATCTATTTTTGGAAATCAATTTCCCCATTATACTCGTTCTCATTATCTTGTTTGAGTGGTTCCATTTATAACATTCCTCCACTAACGTGAAAGTAATGGGCATAACCAAAATCCAAATCAACATCTAAAGGAAAATAAAAAAGCAAGAATTTATGCGTTCACACTCAGTTATCTTGTAAAGTAACAACATCAAAAGGGATCTGTGAGATACCTCGAAGTAATAGAACCAAACCAAGACCCAAGAAACTATATCCACATGGCCTCAGATTAAAAAACCAACAACCACTCAACCAGAGGTTCAAGCCCCCTCTACATCACCCCACAAGGCATCAAATAGAGAAACCATAGATATCACCAGAACAGAGCAAATAATTTTTCAGATTTATCCAACACCATTCATTGAGTAACTTATTTTAGTTTGGTTAATCAGGGTGATCACACAGGGTTTTTTATTCATTAGTAATCCATTTAATCAACCATGTTTATGTTACTAACCTGTTTCCATATAACATCCATTATATCACCATATTTTTCAGAAAAACAGAGCTTCATTAGTGCACAAGAAATGACCAACAATGACCACGATTTTTAGTGGATATAATCCCATACAATTAACTACATAAAAATAAGGGTATAACACAACAACATTATCAAATTTCCCATCCCTTAATCCTTTAAAATTATTTTTATCATCTTTGTTAAAGTTATTTTCATCTAAGTCTGGAAGGATCATCATCATACCTACCCCACATAATGCACAATAAAGCGAGATGAAAAAACCCCCTACCTAGATGATCAAGGATCAACGTTTTCTCCTCACACCAAGAACTGGGGATGCATGAATTGCAGAGGAATAAATCAAAGGACTCTAAGGATGAGTGGGAAGGGTTCCATCATGGGTGCATGATTCATCTCATGAGGAATTATTAAGGCGCACAAAGAGAAATAGAAAGGAATATGGAAGAGAGGATATCATGTTAATAAGAGGCCAGATCCTAAAATCAGGGAGACAATTTAGAAGTACATAAAAGTCAGATCATGGAATTACTACATGCCTTGGTAGTTTCAAACACTGTAATTAATTGAGATTTAATAATTCTCCTTAGAGATGGTGGAGATTACGGTTGCGAGTTAATAGATTTCCTTTAAAAGGATAAAAAGAACACATAATAGGGGCTAAACTGGAAACACAAGAAAGGGTGTGACACCGAGGAAGAGGCCACACATTTTGGTAACTCAAGGTTTTCCAGAATCTTGGGGGTTTAAAACATCTTTTATGGGACTTAAATCACTTCTAAAGGGGTATTAAAACCCTTTTACATCAAGCGATACATTACTGGGGTGAAACTGGAAAAGTCCTAGAAAAATTGGAAATGACTCACCGATGGGTGTGTCACAATTGTGCTAGAACCGATGATGTTTGGTGCCACTGATGACCCTTAAGTGCCACTGATGGCTCATAAATTACTCCAATTCCCATCGGTTCCACCGATGGCTGATCGGTGCTACCGTTCGTTCGTCTAGAAATTTGGAAAACTTCTCAATGAATAACCGATGGTCCCTAACATACCCCCAAACACCAGAATTTGAAAAATTAATGGACCTATAGGGTCCAAGTCATTCCGTCAGATACTTCTCAAAATATTCTCACCCTTGATAATCTAAGAGTAAACCTGAAGAAAATAGAGGAGTCCGAACAACCACCTCATAAGATACTTATCAGGGAAAAACCACCCTAGATTTGTTCAAAAGTTAAAACAATCCTCGACATCTTGGATAATTTATCTCACATCTATCTCCTGAACTACAGAAACACTACCACTCTTCTCCCCCAAGAACCCACACAAACATATAAAAGTCACACCGTCTAAACTTATGGATTAGGGATTCACTTTTTCCATGTAAAGATACTAACTATTTTGGGTGGCACTAACTCGCATGCACGAGTTTAATCACATCCACTTTAATGCGTCTTTATTAGGGATCATTTCCTTCCCTCCCCATGGTGAGTAATTTTCATACACATTCAGAGTACAAGGGAATAACCCATCTTATAGTAAACAAGGTCAATTATTACATCATAGCAAAGAGAAAAGAAAACACAAGATCAAAACTCAAAACAACACTGGGTATTGGGCACGCAACTGTGCCTCCCATTCCCAGGTACTCTCCTTGAGGCCACCATGCCTCCACAACACACGAACCAAAAGAATGGTCTTTCCATGAAGTGCCTTCTCCCTACGATCCTCGATTCTCACTGGTCACTCCATAAACATTGCATTGTCCTCGATATCCAACTCTCCCCAGTCAAGGAATTGGGAGTCATCGTGTAGATACCGATGAAGATGAGATACATGGACGACATTGTGGATACTCTCCAATAGCGGTGGTAAACCCAACTGATATTCCACCTCACTGACTTGTCTCAAAACCTAGAAGGGTACGATGAACCTAGGAAAAAGCTTACTCCCCCTGCCGAACCTCTGTTGTCCACGCCGAGGGGAGACCTCCAAGAACATGTGGTCCCCAACATTGAACTCTAAGGGTATCCTCCTATGATCTGTATATTACTTCTACTGGTCCTAATATGCCTTCATCCTCTTACGCACATGCTGAACCTTCTCCGTTGTGCTCTGCACCACCTCTGGACCAAGAACACCTACCTTTCCAAACTCTTTCTAGAACATGGGTTATCGACACAGTCTTCCATACAAGGCTTAAAATGGTTCCATGCCAATGGTTGAGTGATATCTATTGTTGTAGTAAAATTCTACCAGAAGCAAGTGTCGTACCCATGATCCTTCGAAGTCCAGAACACATGATCGCAACATATCCTTCAACGTATGGATGCTTCTGTCTTTCTTCCCATCTGTATGTGGGTGGAAAGAAGTTCTAAGGCAAAGATGGGTGCCAAAAGCATGCTATAATACCTTCCAGACTTGTCAAGTAAATTGTGTATCCAGATCTGAAATGATGGTTCTGGGAACTCCGTGCAACCTCACAACTTCACCCATGTACTTCTGTGCTAAGGAATCCACTATGCTCGACTCATAAAACACCAAGAAGTGAGCCGATTTATTTAAACAGTCCACAACTACCCAGATGGAATCATAGCCTCACTCAGCTCTGGGTAGTCCTATGACTAAATACATTGAGATGTCATCCCACTTCCACTTAGGAACATCTAAGGGCCTAAATAGCTTCCAAGAACATGGTGTTCAGCCTTCACCTACTGACACACAAGGCACTTTGCCACAAACTCCACCACTACACTCTTCATTCTGGGCCACCAAAACTGAACCCTCAATCCCTGGTACATCTTGGAAATGTCTGGGTGTACCACTAGGGATGAGTTATGGAACTCATCAAGAACTCTCTCACGCATTACCACTGAGAAAAAAAAACTTTCCATGAAACAACATCTGATTCTGACCATCCTCTGACCATCCTCCCGAAGCACTTCCCTGGTCAACGCGATCAAGCATCACTTCAACCTCTAAGTCTCCCCGCTGAGACTCCTCTACCTACCTTACCATGGAATACTACAATGTTATTTGAAACAGACAACCTCTACCATCCTCCACTCTCAGGCCCAGATGTACAGCAATGAACTCCTCCATTACTTTCCAAGAATCTACTGACTCCCAAACCACATCCTTCCATGACTTCCTGCTCAAGGCATCGGCCAAAAAATTCCCATTTCATGAGGTGTAGGAGATCACTAAGTCGTAGTCCTGAAGAAACTTTATGCACCACCACCACTACAAGTTCAGGTCTCCATTGGAGAATACATACATCAAACTTTTTGTGATCTGTGAAGACCACGAAGCATTCCCTGAAGTGGTAATTCTGCCAATACTTTAGTGAGAACACCAATAATACATGATCTGAGTTATAGGTGGCATAGTTACATTCATGAGGACGAAACTGCCTAGACCCATAAGAGATCACTCCCCGCTACTGCATCCGGACACACCCCAAGCCTAGATGTGAATCATCAAAGAACACTTCAAATGTCACCCCTTTCTATAGAAACCTCAACACTGGGGAACTTACCAACTTCCCCTTTAGATAACCAAATGATGCTTGGCACTGATCACTCCATACTAAATCCTAGTGTTTTCTGGTCAATGCCATCAAAGGTGATGTAAATAGAGAGAAGTCAGTCATGAACCTTTGGTAGTAGCCTGCCAGTCCCAGGAAACTATGAACCTATGAGACATTCTTGGGTGCTTCCCAAGATGAAACCACCTCGATCTTCGATGGGTCTACTGCTATTCCCTTATGAGACACCACGTGTCCAAGGAAGTTCACCTATCATTTCCAAAACTTTCACTTAGACAACTTCCCATAGAGTTGGTGGTTTCAGATGACTTGCAAACTTTCCTCAGATGCTCGGCAAGATCCTCCTCTAATCTTGAGTAGATCAGGATTTCATTGATGAACATGACTACAAAACGGTCCAAATACATGCGGAAAATAGAGTTCATGAGCCCCATGAACACAAATGGTGTGTTCATAACACAGAATGGCATGACCAAAAACTCAAAGTTCCCATATCTACACCTGAAAGGAGTCTTCGAGATGTCACCCTCCTTCACCTTCAACTGGTGATATCTAGGCTGCAGGTCGATCTTAGAGAACTAACCTTCCCCCTTCAACTGGTCAAAAAGGTCATGGATCCTTGGGAGGGGTTAGCAGTTCTTTAATGTCACCAAATTCAGTCTTCAGTAGTCTATACACAACCTGAGATCACCGTATACCTCCTTTGCGAACAAGACTAGAGTACCCCATGGCGATGCGCTTGGTTAGATAAAAACCTTATTCATCAGGTCATCAACTTGAATCCCCAAGTCCCATAACTCAGATGGTGCAATTTTATAGGGAGACATCGAAATCAGATGTGCACTAGGTTGTAAGTATATCCCGAACACAACATCACGTCAAGGGGGTAGAGTCACAACCTCTTTAGGGAAGACAATTAGGAACTCACTGAAAATCCCCAGGACTTCCACCATCTCTAAGTCTGATGAATCCACTAACATCTTGGCTGACAAGGAAAAAAAGAGATCCAATCGTTGGATTCCCTCTTGGAAACCCCACTCACCAATGAAAGATACACACTGGACACTCATATTTGATAACACGACTCTTCTATGGAAGCAGTCGATAACAACATTCATGGAAAAAATCCAGTCAATGCCCAGGATGACATCATATGGCTGTATTTGTAGCAGAAAGTGATCCCCACTAGACTGATGCAACCCCAACATTAGCCTACACCCTTGACAAACCTCAAACAGGCTGGTCTAACCTTCAACTGGCATGATCAACACCCAGGGCATGGAAAGTATCTTTACCTCTAGACCCAAGGCATGGGATATACTGGGTGTAACAAAGGAGTGAGAAGCTCCAGAATCAAACAAGGCACATACAAGAGTACTAAACAAACAAATTGTACCTTGAATGAACTTTGGCCCTGCCGGAACTATTGCCTCTGCGGTGTGAAAATGCCCACACCCAACTCCTCCAACCCTTGGCTATTGGCTGCATCCTCGACCATTCCCTAGTCGAGGTCCTTGAGGAATTCCCAGAGGTAGGCCTCCCCCAATACCATTCTCCCTTGGTGGGGCGGGAGCTCACTGTCACTTCTGCTGCTGCGGAAAAGGTCTGGCCAGAAACTAGTGATGCTGAGGCGGGCGCTGAACCTGCCCAACCCCACTGTACTGCACTTAGTCTGGGAACTAATTCCGATGGTTCCCATGGCTTTCAAAGATAAATAATCTTTGTTCTAGGCTAGAGGAGAAAGGTTGAGGACCGTGAGTTCAAAACTGTAACTTCTGAAGCCTACTCCTCGTTGGTCAAAACCAAGAAGGCCATGATACTGGAGGCCTATTGTTGACGAACTTCCACTTTGACGAACCCAACTGGATTCTCTCTCACGAAACAACTCCCAGTGTGTTCATCCTTTCCACCACTTCATCCTTATTCTAAACCTCCATGTATGTTAGTAGAGTAAAGGGAGTAACAATGTACTAAAGGGAAGGTCAGAGTGCCTCTTCTAAGTGCCTTTCCCATGACTCCTTGTCTGGGAAGAGGTATGGAGTGAAACTAATGAGGTCCTTGAACTTTATCCCCAAATCCCTTACTGTCATACTCCCTTGTTAAAGGGAGAGTATCTCTTTCCTCTTTTTGGCCTTCATCGTGGAAGAAAAAAATTCCACCCAGAACTCCTTCTCGAAGTCAGTCCACAAAACCTCAGCTTCCTTATTCTCCTTGAGATAGAAAATACACTAATGATGCACCGCTCCCAGCATCTGGATCTTGGATAGAGGAACCCGCTACTCTACCAGAGCCTAGATTATGTTGAAAGCTATCACCAACTCCTCGAGCAATCTCTCTGTATCTATGTCTGAGACGCTTCCCTCATAATTCCCAAGGGTCTGCCACTAAAAGGCACAAACCGCCTTCTTCCACTGGTTGTCCTCCTCCTCTTGATCCGCCCTCCGCTGATCATCCAAATTATCCTGCTAGGCCTCCATTTCCCACACTACTCGTGGACGTCGTCTGGGTGCCATATCTATAAGGTAAATAAGGAATGCCTACGCCCGAGTAGTGTGGAAAATTCTCTTAAATTTTTTCTAAACTTTTTATTAATTTTACATTACCAAAACACCCAAAACACACATGAAAAAAAGTAATTATGATGCATGTAGAGACCCTAATCTTGACGTACATGGACATTACATTACTTTTGCGTTAGTACATAACAAAAACACACACACAAGGACCGTAATAGTTTAGTGTCTTTGGAAACCTGGAATATAAGCTTCTAATCGTGGTGAAAGATCTTCAACATATCTCATAAAGATCTTCCTTTTTTTTTACCTAAAACCTTTCTTTATATCCTGGGGAAAAGAAAACATAAAAGGGTTAGCTCAAATGCTCAGTAAGGGTAAACAAAAGAAATATCAATCACATCATATACATAAGAACATAACTTTTGTAAATCTTATCCTGCAAAAGAGATCATAATTTCATAACATGGGATAAATAATAGTAATGAAATGTAATCCCAATAATCATAACTTAAAACATGAAACTTTGTGGCATACACACATAATCATATAGAATCATTTCTTATTAGTCAAGAATCATTTCCAAGACTATCTTAGTGGACAATGTCCATTTATGAACTGAGTTCACTCCACGTTTCAGTCCTGTTTCACTGAACCGGTTTAACCTGCCGTTCAAGCCATGTCTATCTCATGAGATATAAAATCTTTACCCAATGCATTGAAGGGAGATATAGGTGCCACCCATCTCATAATGATACCATTCTTATGTGTGCCACAAAATCATAAACCATACATCATAGCATAACACATGTAATAAAAATGGGAATCTTAAACATCGTGACATCATTAAACAATTCATATAAGATAAAGGAATTCATAAAAATAATTCCATCACAACATAATCAAATAAATGTAATAATAGGGATAAAAACAGAACCCTTTGTTATCTTATATGGAAAATAATTTTGATAAAACATTGGAACTCCATTCTTGAGGAAAATATCCTTTCTGCTTCAAAAACACTCTTCCTTTCTTAACATGTCGTACAATTCTAAACTAAAAGAAGTTGATTAAAAATAAACTTGAAAACATGCAAAGGAAGCTTCTTGGAAATAATGTTTTAAAAATCCATTCATTCCGTATAAGTTAAAAAAAACATTCTTCGTACTTTTGTCGGAAAAGTCAAAAAGTACCTCGTTCGAAAAACGACAAAAGATTCCTTTTATATCCTTTACTAAAAACTCACCGATGGGTAAAATTGGATTTAAACAATTTTAGTTGTATGGGAATAATATTACATATTTAGGGAACATGGATGTGGATGATAAAATACACCCCAGTAAATACCAAAGTATAAACAATCTCGGATAAAAGTGAGATTGTGATATTTTCCCTTACCTTAGGTCCGAGTTGCTTCATAAGTGTCCAAAACTCCTGTATAATGATTTAAATAATTTTATTGACTTATTCCATAATCATACTCATTGTTATGATATCATATATGGTTCACTTATGACTTTATTTTACCCGTTCTTTTGTAAATTCCATGTTAAAGAGCGTTTTTGGTAAAATTGTTTCATTTGTCGTCTGTGTTTTGACTTGTAATTATTCATATGATTACATAGATCATGATTACTTAATTATAGAATATAAAACATGATTTATATATAATATATATTTAGAATATACATATATATAATAGATCAGTAAATGGAAAGAAATACACCGTTCATGGAGAGGGTAGGCCGTACGTACGCATGAACGCTGTTTTCGTTTCCTTATTGAGTTGAATGGAATTAAGTAGATGAAATACATATATATACACATTAATCCAGTATCATTATTATGTAATATATTTCATGATTACTTATTATATATACTTTATAATCATTCATGAATGGTTAACATGGAGAATGAATCTCATCGCGTCGTGGAGACGGTAGTCCGTACGTACGCACGAGCGATGATATCGTTCTCATGATCCTGGAATTGTATTGGAGTGTATGTATACTATTTCAGAATCAATATCACTTTAAAATAATAATATATATTCATTCTTTACACCATTATACCCATCCAAGTAAGGTGGTGGTGGAAAATAGATTACACCATGGCGTGGAGACGGTATTCCGTACGTACGCACGCGCGGTGATTTCTTTTTCCATAGGATGGATAGATGGTGAAATAGTGTTGTTTCATACTTATAATAACATATCATCATATGAGTGATACTGATGTTATTACTTCATAATGAAACAACCTAAGAAGAAGATGTGGAAGAAGAAATAAAGGTGAAAGAATCGGTAACGGACATTACCTCTTCTTTGAAGCGCCTCTTTGAGTCCTCCTCTTAGGGCACTAAAATTGGTCTTTGAAGAATACCAGGACCTCTAGGATGTTTCTAGGGAAGTGGAGAAGTGAATTTGGCAGGGGTTTGCCGAGCTTTAAGGCTCAATGTGGTGTGAGTAAGAGAGGGAGGATGTGCCCTTTTATAAGGGAGGAGAGGGGCACCTTTGGAAAACTAAAAATATTATTTTATTATAAATACAAATTCGGTTTTAAATAGCTAAAAATTAATTTATTTTGAAGCTAAGGTGGGTATGGGTCGAAATCCTCTCATCCAATATAATTTAGACAAGTTTAGGTTCCTATTTTAAACTTATCATTTAGTTTTAACATTAAGTTAAATAATTTTACTTTTACCGTGTCTTCTTGTGTTCTTACACTATAAGGTTAATAAACTTACTATAACAAGCCAAAAGAACCCCAAGTTGTTTATTATTAATATATATAACATTATATAAGTCATTTGGAAGAACATTAGTTTTTTAGGAATAAAATAACAATTAATAATATAATATTTGTTTTAAAAACTATTTTATGTCAATTTTGACACTATTTAGTAATTGATTTTTGTGAAAATCATAACAGAATTATTAGTTGGAACCAAGTTAATTAAATCAATTCTAACATGTCATATTAACCTTTAAAATTAGTGGAATTCATAAAAAGTATCAAATTACATTTATTTGGGTATTTATAACATCAATTATGTCAATATTTCATTAATAAGATAATTACTGCATCATCGTTGTGTCATAAATAAATTAAATTATTTAATGTCTAAAAATTACAAATAAACTACCATTATGTAGGAAATTTGTTTAGATTTCTAATTAATATTTATAGTCGAATTTATCTTATGTATAACCCCATATTAAAAATGATTTACTTATTAAACTTTGATTTTAACTATTTTAACCCTTCTTTAAATAAATTAATAATAAATGTCCTAATCTAATCCAAGTGGGCCTAAATAGTAATATTTTATTCCTAAGGTTGTTTTTGGTCGAATTACACTTTTCAAATAGAATTAGGACATGTGTTAGGGTAATAATAATATCTTTTTTACCCTTAATTACCCTATTTACTTTTAAACGTGGTAAAAAGGTAAAAAGTTAATATTCACCAAAAATTATTTTCATCTCATAAACCACATTTTAGTACTTGATTTTAACCGTGTCTCTTGTATTTTCAAAATTCCACTCACAGAAGTGGTAAAATTAAGTTTTATGAAAAATTAAGTTTTTTTAACTACCACTTAGTGGTTTCAATATTCATCAAAAAATAAAAGTTTCAAAAAAATACCAAAAATTAGGCCTAATCTATATTTGATACTATGATTTCAAAAATGATTTCTATTTTATCAAATTCAAAACATATCAGGTACATTAACTAATTTAAAAATTAATTCCCGTCGTCAAAACAAATAGCGTGTTTTTTAAGAGATAATAATTATCAAAAGATTGACACTTATTTATAACTGGTTTAAATGTGAAATTACATCCAATGACCAACATTTTATTAAATTGTAAAAATATATTCTAAATTTACTTTAAAACCACTCAAATTAATAATTTATCACTATTAATTATTTCGATTAAAAAAGTTGTTTTTAATTAAAATTTAGTAATTTTCACTATTCATCAGAATATGAAATTTATCCGAAAAGTACCAAAATTTCACCCTAAGATAATTTCAATATTCCGAATCCAAAAATGAAGTCCATTTTGAAAAATAAAATTTACAAAATTTCAAAAAGTGGTTATTACTATTCATAACGGCTAGTTTTAATAATATTTTAATAGCATATCATTGTTTTGTGAAACTCGGTATTGCGTACAAAACACGCTATCGAGGAAGGTCGCGATTGCATGTAATGCAAGGTAAGTCAAGGATGCGTGTTGTGCAAGCTCCTTTTGGTGTAGCATACAACACAAGACATTAATGAAATTAAAAATAATATTTTTCATAAAATCTCGGGGTGTTACATTCTGCACCCCTTAAAATGAATTTCGCCCTCGAAATTCGTCGGGGTTATAAATGGTTTACTACTCGAAAGTTTCTTTAATAGAAACCCACATCGTAAAAAGGAATAACAAAACCAATCTTTAAAAACAAAAGTATGAAACGTAACGGTTACCCAAATAAACTAATAACTGGGTTTCCACATAGGTGAAAATATGGATATGGAAGAGAAATCTAACCACCATGTTCTGATGGAGAGTGGTAGAGAACATGGCTATGGAAAAGCCAGCAATCACAAAGCCATAAATTTGTGACGATCTAAGGTACCATCTAATTCATCAGATATAAGAGCACTAGGACAACATTTTTGGTTTTCAAGATCATTTCCCTAAAGTTGATGAAATTGGAATTAAAAGAAATTCTTTCGTGATTTTGGTATAGTCTCACCGTTGGTTATTCTTTGGACAATTTCCACTTCATCTCTTAAAGAAATGAAGTTGAATTTGTCATTCATGATGTGTTATAAGATCATGTGATAGAATGATGGGTCATTCCATCTGTCTCAAAAAAAAGGTTAGAAAAGTTATCAAAAAATACATAAGTCCATCTATAGTGAGATTAATCATATATGGTTCCTAAAATGGACTTATACTTCATATATCATACTGATTAATATAATAAAACTAGTTTCTACTAAACAGGGACTTCCTGTAGGCCAGTGGTAGGCGATAAAGGCCAGTCGCACTTCGGTTGTGGGTTCAATTCCCACAGCCTTGTCCGACGCGATGGGTTGTCGCCCATCCTGCAGGTTGTCCTTTTTCTAAAGCTATATTACTATAACATCCCATCAATAATATCAAAAAAAGTTCTATCCTTAAACAATACTAACGTATTTCCAACATAATCTATTCCAATCTTTAGTCTTACCTAACATAGTATAACGAAAACGATTACTTGAAATGTCAACAACCAAGCATGTGAATACCATCATTTATCCCCCATATATCTTGTTGGTCACATTCAAATCCTGTGAATGCCTTAATCATGTATTCTCTTGAAAAATGAATACCCATTAAACCTTAGAGAAAACATGAAAGCTGTCAAAAGTTAACTCTTTCCTCATACCAAAATCCAAAAATTCAATATACTCAAACCATGATATAACCTTCTCCTTATATCAGTCATGAGCTCATGAATACTATCAAACATTTAATTTTCTCCTTATCCCTTCATTATGCGCATATCATCTACATTCCAAAAATATCTGAATAACCTTTCATGGATACTGGTACCATTAATCATACACTTTCAAAACTCAAGGAAAGACAACAGTGTAACAATCCTTAGATGTCTCTTTATTCCATAGTACCATGAGATTACTTATACAACATTACACTTGATAAACATGTAATCATTCCATTACCTTCTTAAACCATTGACCGAGCTTCAACAATTCTTTCACCTCACATATCATTTATAGTCTCTTCATCATCATCAACATAAATACTACCCATACAACCATACTAATTCTCTTCATGAGACTTTCCCTTAGGGAATTGGTTTGCATAATGCCCGTACATTCCTCATTTAAAACATTTAACCATTGTTGATGTCGTAGCAATACCATTATCCTCATCCATGGTGTTAACTGAACCTTTTCCTTTGCACTTACTGGCTTTGTGTCCTTCTTTTCCACACCCAAAGCATCTTCCAGTTCCCTTGAAACAATCTCCCCGATGCCTCTACTCACATGATTTACATGAGGGAAATTGAACTTTCTTTCCTCTGTGATCATCATGAAACTCCATCTTTCTCTTATTATCTGAGTCGGGAAACTTACCAAAGTTGAGATTATTGATCATATTATGAGATTGCTGATTAGGCATAATAACGATGTTTGGACATCAAAATACCGTTTCATTTGGTTTCTCATGAAGAATATCATTCCATTGTCCGTCATATCCTCCATTATCATGAATCTTCCTGTTTCCAGCCATTTTCTAAAACCCAAAAGGAATAGTGTGAGAGGTGAAAATCATGCTAGGGAAAACAACATAGTAAAGGGTGAGTTTCCTCAATATCTAAAATCTTAGGTTAAATTCTATGATCGTTACCGTAGTTCTAGGACTATATCCTATACGTATACTTATCCTTAGGGACATCCCTAGACATACCTTAGAAATATCTCTAGGGATCTCACTAACGTTTTCGCATCCTAGTTTCCAAAGGCTGACTAAACCTTTCCTCTGATACCAAATGTAGAGACCCTAAGCTTGACGTACATGGACATTACATTACTTTTGCGGAATACTTAGTACATAACAAAAACACACACACAAGGACCTTAATAGTTTAGTGTCTTTGGAAACCTGGAATATAAGCTTCTAATCGTGGTGAAAGATCGTCAACATCTCCCATAAAGATCTTCCTTTTTTTACCTAAAACATTTCTTTATATCCTAGGGAAAAGAAAACATAAAAGGATGAGCTCAAATGCTCAGTAAGGGTAAACAAAAGAAATATCAATCACATCATATACATAAGAACATAACTTTTGGAAATCTTAACCTGCAAAAGAGATCATAATTTCATAACATGGGATAAATCATTGTACTGAAATGTAATCCCAATAATCATAACTTAAAACATGAAACTTTTTGGAATACACACATAATCATAGAGAATCATTTCTTATTAGTCAAGACTCATTGCCAAGACTATCTTAGTGGACAAAAACCATTTCTGAACCGAGTTCACTCCTCGTTTCAGTCCTGTTTCACTGAACCGGTTTAACCTGCCGTTCCAGCCATGTATAACTCATGAGATATAAAATCTTTTCCCAATTCAATGGATGGAGATATAGGTCCCACCCATCTCATAATGATACCATTCTTATGTGTGCCACAAAATCATAAACCATACATCATAGCATAACACATGTAATAAAAATGGGAATCTTAAACATCGTGACATCATCAAACAATTCATATAAGATAAAGGAATTCATCAAAATAATTCCATCACAAAATAATCAAATAAAAGTAATAATAGGGATAAAAATAGAACCCTTTATTATCTTAGATGGAAAATAATTTTGATAAAACACTTGAACTCCATTCTTGAGGAAAATATCCTTTCTGCTTCAAAAACACTTTTCTTTCTTAACATGTCGTACAATTCTAACTAAAATAAGTTGATTAAAAATAAACTTGAAAACTTGTAAAGGAAGATTCTTGGAAATAATTTTTTAAAAATCCATTCATGCCGTATAAGTTAAAAAAACATTCTTCATACTTTTGTCGGAAAAGTCAAAAAGTACCTCGTACGAAAAACGACAAAAGATTCCTTTCATATCCTTTACTAAAAACTCACCGAAGGGTAAAATTGGATTCAAACAATTGTAGGTGTATGGGAATAATATTACATATTTAGTGAACATGGATGTGGATGATAAAATACACCCCAGTAAATACCAAAGTATAAACAATCTCGGATAAAAGTGAGATTGTGATATTTTCCCTTACCCTAGGTTCGAGTTGCTTCGTAAGTGTCTGAACCTCCTGTATAATGATTTAAATAATGTTATTTACTTATTACAGAATCATACTCATTTTTATGATATCATATATGGTTCACTTATGACTTTATTTTACCTGTTCTTTTGTAAATTCCATGTTAAAGAGCGTTTTGGGTAAAATTGTTTCATTTGTCGTCCATGTTTTGACATGTAATTATTCATATGATTACATAGATCATGATTACTTAATTAAATAATATAAAACATGATTTATATATAATATATATTTAGAATATACATATATATAATAGATTAGTAAATGGAAAGAAATACACCGTTCATGGAGACGGTAGGCCGTACGTACGCATGAACACTGTTTTCGTTTCCTTATTGTGTTGAATGGAATTAAGTAGATGAAATACATATATATACAAGTAAATCCAATATAATTATTATGTAATATATTTCATGATTACTTGTTATATATAATTTATAATCAATCATGAATGGCTAACGTGGAGAATGAATCTCATCGCGTCGTGGAGACGGTAGTCCGTACGTACGCACGAGCGATGATATCTTTCTCATGATCGTGGAATTGTATTGGAGTGTATGTATACTATTTCAGAATCAATATCACTTTACAATAATCATATATATTCATTCCTTACACCATTATACCCATCCAAGTAAGGTGGTGGTGGAAAATAGATTACACCACGGCGTGGAGACGGTATTCCGTACGTACGCACGCGCGGTGATTTCGTTTTCCATAGGATGGATAGATGGTGAAATAGGGTTGTTTCATACTTATAATAACATATCAGTATATGATTGATACTGATGTTTTTACTTCATAATTAAACAACCTAAGAAGAAGAAGTGGAAGAAGAAATAAAGGTGAAAGAATCAGTAACGGACATTACCTCTTCTTGGAAGCGCCTCATTGAGTCCTCCTCTTAGGGAACTAAAATTGGTCTTTGAAGAAGACCAGGACCTCTAGGATGTTTCTAGGGAAGTGGAGAAGAGAATTTGTCAGGGGTGGGCCGACATTTAAGGCTCAAAGTGTTGTGAGGAAGAGAGGGAGGAGGTGCCCTTTTATAAGGGAGGAGAGGGGCACCTTTGGAAAACTAAAAATATTATTTTATTATAAAGCCAAATTCGGTTTTAAATAGCTCCAAATTGATTTATTTCGAATATAAGGTTGGGATGGGTCGAAATACTCTCATCCAATATAATTTAGACAAGTTTAGGTTCCTATTTTAACCTTATCATTTAGTTTTAACATTAAGTTAAATAATTTTACTTTTACCGTGTCTTCTTGTGTTCTTACACTATAAGGTTAATAAACTTACTATAACAGGCCAAACGAACCCCGAGTTGTTTATTATTAATATATATAACCTTATCTAAGTAATTTGGCAGAACCTTATATTTTTAGGAATAAAATAAAAATTAATAATATAATATTTGTTTTAAAAACTATTTTATGTCAATTTTGACACTATTTAGTAATTGATTTTTGTGAAAATCATAACAGAATGGTTAGTTCGAACCAAGTTAATTAAATAAATACTAACATGTCATAGTAACCTGGAAAATTAGTTTAATTCATAAAAAGGCTTAAATTACATTTATTTGGGTATTTATAACATCAATTATGTCAATATTTCATTAATAAGATAATTAATGCATCATCGTTGTGTCATAAATAAATTAAATTATTTAATGTATAAAAATTACAAATAAAATACCATTATGTAGGAAATTTCTTTATATTTCTAATGAATATTTATAGTCGAATTTATCTTATGTATAACCCCATATTAAAAATTATTTACTTATTAAACTTTGATTTTAACTATTTTAACCCTTCTTTAAATAAATTAATAATAAATGTCCTAATCTAATACAAGTGGGCCTAAATGGTCATATTTTATTCCTAAGGTTGTTTGTGGTCGAATTACACTTATCCAATAGAATTATGACTTGTATTAGGGTAATAATAATATCTTTTTTACCCTTAATTACCCTATTTACTTTTAACCGTGGTA
Source organism: Viscum album (assembly GCA_963277665.1). Taxonomy (NCBI): domain Eukaryota; kingdom Viridiplantae; phylum Streptophyta; class Magnoliopsida; order Santalales; family Viscaceae; genus Viscum; species Viscum album. Next base: position 3,329,788 of record CAUJRU010000019.1, on the reverse strand, counting down.
AAAAAAAGAAAAAAGTTACTATTCACCAAAAATTATTTTCATCTCATTGAACCACATTTTAGTCCTTTATATTAACAGTGTCTCTTAGATTTTCAAAATTCCACTCACAGAAGCGGTAAAATTAAGTTTTATGAAAAATTCAGTTTTTTTAACTACCACTTAGTGGTTTCACTATTCATCAAAAAAATGAAAGTTTCAAAAAAATACCCAAAATTAGGCCTAAGCTATATTTGATATTATGATTTCAAAAATGATGTATGTTTTATCAAATTCAAAACATATCAGTTACATTAACTAATTTAAAAATTAATTCCCGTCGTCAAAATAAATAGCGTGTTTTTAAGAGATAAAAACTATCAAAAGATTGACACTTGTTTTTAACTGGTTTAAATGTGAAATTACATGCAATGACCAACATTGTATTAAATTGTAAAAATATATTCTAAATATACTTTAAAACCACTCAAATTAATAATTTATCACTATTAATTATTTCTATTAAAAAAGTTGTTTTTAATTAAAATATAGTAATTTTCACTATTTATCAGAATATGAAAGTTATCCGAAAAGTACCAAAATTTCACCCTAAGCTAATTTCGATATTCCGAATCCAAAAATGAAGTCCATTTTGAAAAATAAAATTTACAAAATTTCAAAAAGTGGTTATTACTATTCATAACGGCTAGTTTTAATAATATTTTAATATCATATGATTGTTTTGTGAAACTCGGTATTGCGTACTACACACGCTATCGAGGAAGGTCGTGATTGCGTGTAATGCATGGAAAGTCAAGGATGCGTGTTGTGGAAGCTCCTTTTGGTGTAGCGTACAACACAAGACATTAATGAAATTAAAACTAATATTTTTTATAAAATCTCGGGGTGTTACAATGCATGTACCATTTCCTAGGATCTATACCCTACAATCAGTGTATCATCAATTGGTAGTTCGGTAGGTCCAAAGTCCTTACATCAGATCATAGGGGGCCATAAAATCCCATGTTCTAGCCAATATTCAGTAGCCTATTTCATGCACCATGATTTCCTAACACTATTTCTCTACTATCCCTGCAATCCTCATTATGCATATCCTCAAACTCCATCTTATCTCTCAACCATCGCTCTGATACCATTATTTCATGACCCACCTTTTCCAAGATGAGGGAAGGGACAAAAAACTTTCAGAATCTTCTTTCTTCAAGTTTAAGGAGAGATAATGACCCCCTGAGTCCCACCTTCAATAGGCCCTAGAATGGTGACAAGCCCCAAGGGTATAAAATCTCATGTAATATGGAAGGAATTAACCTTTTTAAAGAAAAACATCGGGATATAATATGTTAAAGCCAAAAAACACCAAATAATGAAAGTAAAAGTAAATCTAAAAATCCATTACCATATGAACGTTCCATATAAACTGATACAAAGTACAAGAAACTCTGAAAGGAAGTATCAAAAGAAAAGAAAAGCAACAAATAAAGTTGTCCTGACGTCCGAGCTAGTTAGGTCCAACATGGTCCTAAAAGTCCTCATGGAAACCTGAAATTTGTTTTATATATGTAGGGTGAGTATACAGGTATAATCAGTAGGGAAAACCCAAAGCTATCATACACAAGTGGGGGGAATTCTAATGCCCCGTGATAAAAGAGGTAACCAAAACACCTAGCAATGAAACTATCCACAAAGCCTCACCAAGCCAGAGTCCCCAAATAATGAAAGTCAGGTAAAGTAACAATAATAACACATTGATATTTGGATACCCCAAACCACTTTCCCACTGGTTATTTAGGACATCCTATGCATCATACCTCCCCCACAGGTTCCACTGTAGTCCCAATGCCACCCCAACAACAACCTTATGGTCCACCAAAACCATGTATCCCACCCACAGAAACTTGGGCCACCACAACCACACATATTTTCCGTAGACACCTAGGCCACCAAAACCACACATAACCACGCCCGCAAATATCTGGGCCACAACAACCACTACCACACCTGAAGACACCTGAGCCTCATCCCGAAGACACATGGGAAGAAAACCTGCCCGCACACACCTAGGCCAACCACCACAACACAACCTTCTCAAGGAGTCTAGGGCCATAATGAACCTTAGGCCATCATAGCCTGCCCAAAGAATATTGGGCTACCTAGGAGAGGGAGAAGAATGAATCTAATAACTAAATAATCATAATAATGTTTGTAAAAACACCTTCCCCCATAAAATGGGGGTGTTTGACATGATGTTCTTAACATGAGTGGGGTGAGTATAAGAAATAAAAGAACTAAATTGTATACATATAGGTAAACAAGCACTCATCCCAACCTAAGGGTTTCAAAACCAAAAAACAACCCACAAACAACCACTTTTGTTGCTACTACTACATGCACAAGTACACAACAACCACAACCAACGCACAAACCATTTATGGAAAACAATTCCCCCATTGTACATGTTATCTTTATCACATTTGAGTGATTCCATTTAAAACATTCCTGCACTACCAGGAAAATAATGGGAATAACCACAAGCCAAAACAAAAACTAAAGGAAAATGACCAAGAAAGCATTTCAACATTCACACCCAGTTCTCTTGTAAAGTAAGAACATGAAAATGGGTCGATGAGATCCCTTGAAGTACTGGAACCAAACCAAGCCCCAACATACCAGCTCCACACGACCTCAGATTCACAAACCAAAAAACCCTCAACCAGAGGTACTATCCCCCTCTAGATCACCACACAAGGCATCAGACATAACAAACATAGATATCACTAGAACAGAGAAAATAAGTTTTTTGATTTATCCAACACCATTCGATGAGTTCCTGCTTTTAGTTTGGTTAATTGCGGTGATCACACAAGTTTTATTATTCATCAGGAATGCATTTAATCTACCATGTTTACATGATTAACTAGTTTCCATGTTACAACCTTTCAATCACCATATTATGTAGAAAAATAGAGCTTCATCAGTGTGCAAGAAAGGACCACCAATGACCACGATTTTCAGTGGACATAAGCCCATACAATTCACAAAATAAAAAAAGGTATAACACAACAACATCAACAACTTTACCATACCATAAAACTTTAAAAGTATGTTTATTATCTTCATTAAAGTTGGTTTCATCTATGTCTTGAAGGATCATCATCATACCCACCCTGCATGATGCATAGTAAAGAGAGACGAAGGAAAAACCCATTCCTGGATGATCAAGGATCGAAGTTTTATCCTCACACCAAGAAATGGGTATGCACGACTATCAGAGGAAGAAATCCAAGGACTCCAAGGCTGAGTGGGAAGGGCTCCATAATGGGTGAATGATTCATATTAGGAGGAAGTCTCAAGGCACACTAAGATAAATAGAAAGGAATAAGGAACAAAGGACCTCATGTTAAGAAAAGGCCGGATCCTTAAATGAGGGAGACAATTTAAAATTACATAGAAATTTGGATTGTGGATCGACCATGTAGTTTGGTAGTTTCAAACATTTGGATTAATTGAGATTAAATAATTCTCCTCATAGATTGTGGATATTATGGCTGTTATTTAATAGATTTCCTTTAAATAGAGAAAATAACACTTAATAGGGAATAAAATGGAAACACGGGAAATGGTGTGACACTAAGGAAAAGGCTACACGTTTTGGTACCTCAAGGGTCTCACGACTCTTGGGGGTTTCAAAAATATTTTATAGACCTTAAATACATTTTAAAGGGGAATTAAAACACCTTTACATCAAGATATACGTTACTGGGGAAAACTGGAAAAGTCTTCGAGTTTCTGGAAATGACTCACTGATGGGTGAGTCACCATCACCTTAGCACTGATGTCGTTCGGTGCCACTATCGACCCATCAGTGCCCCCAATGCCTGGTCAGTACCACTATTCTTTCATCCTAAAATTTGGAAAACTCCTCAATGAGTCACCGATGGTCCCCAACATACCCCCAAAAATTAGAATTTGACAAAGTAATGGACCAGGAAGGTCCAGGCCATTACAAAGGTAGAATCATCAAGTTGTCTCAAAAGTTGTCCCTAAACACCATCAAAGTTCTCAAAAGTGTTGGTGACAACATAGTCACCCTAATTCTCACTCAAAATGCTCATAATTTCAGAAATATAGGATTCTCTTACTGAAGGAATTGGATAGTTTTCCAATTCTGGAAAATTTTCTAGATTCTCTATTTGAGCATAATTTTAAACTTGTGAGACATATAAATCATTATTTTCAGCTTCCAAATTAATTTCTTCAACAAATGATTGATTTTCATATTCTTCATAGTTTTCAGTTGAGTTTTCATCTTCTATGGACTCTACCATTAAATAGTTTTTAGAAAACATTGGTCCTTTTACATTTTTGAACACATTAAACTCTTTTTGTTATTTTATAATTTCATAGATAATTTGACCTTTAGAAACATCAATAACTTCACCACCTGTGGCCAAGAAGTTCCTTCCCAAGATTATGGGAACCTCTTGATCACACTCCATGTCTAATACTAGAAAGTCAGTTGGAAAAAACAATTTCCCAACCCCAACTAGCAAGTCATAGATCCTACCCATAGGATGAGTGAAAGATCTATTGAATAACTACAATATGACTGTGGTGGGTTCAAGATCACCCAATATCAACTGTTGAAATAGTGAGTATGGGAGAAGGTTGATACTGGATCCTAAATCACACAAAAATTGAGCTGATCAAAATTTCCTAGGGAGTAAGGGATAACAGAACTACATGGGTCTTTAAATTTTAGTGGGATTTTATTTTGGAGCACAACACTACACTATTCGATGAGGCTATAGGTAGCAAACTCTTCAAGTTTATTTTTGTTAGAAAAAATTTTCTTAAGGGATTTCAAGTAATATGGGATTTGAATTAAGGCTTGAATGAATAGAATGTTCACTTTCAGTTTAGAGAAGAGACCAAGGATTGAATAAGTTCATCCCTGGTATTGCTTTGAGGTTTCAGATATTCCAGGAAATGTATGGGTGGGGAAATGTTTTTCATAACAACAGGCATTTCTCTCACCTCTTCATCAAAATTTTCCTTTTCTTTATTCTTTTTATTTTTAGAAGAATTTGCAGCATGATTTTCCAGTGAAAAATTCAGATTCTGTTCATTTTTATGACCTTTATGAGAATTTCTAGATTGTGTATAGAGTAGATTTTTGTTACCAGTTTCATATATATTTTCATTTTGGGAATTTTTAGTGAGTTTTTCTATAAAATTTTGAGTATTAATCCCATTACTAGTGACAACAACCATGACATTCTACCTAGGGTTCAGTTCAGTTGTACTAGGCAACCTACCCTTGTCCCTAGAAGTCAAATAGATAGAAATTTGGACTATCTGTGTTTCCATATTTTTCATTCTAACATCATTTTACATTTTATCAGTTTCATATTTTGTTTCATGTTTATTCAGTTTATTCATGAATCTTTCCTCTTGAGAGTTCATTTTATTCAAAAATAGATTCAGCTTAGAAGACATTTGATTATCATTATTTCCTTGAGCATTTGATGACTCACCCCTTTGTTGATTTTAAAAGTTTTCTCTTGGATTGTTTCAATAATTAGGGGTAGTGGATTTTTTCATTAAACCTTGATATTTACAGGAAAAATTAGGATGGTTCCTATAGACTTGGTTATAAATGTTTGAAAATAGAACTTCTTTGGGAGACATCCTAGGACCATAGTTAACAAAATTTGAGTTTTCTTATAGTAGGGATAGTATATCAATATTGGGAAATATTTTTTAGTGTGACCATAAATTATACATTGAGTGAATTGTTGTCGAAGTGATTTATTCTAAATTTTAGTTTCAACTTGGTTAACCGATTGTTTAGAATTCTGGGTTATTAATGTTTGAAGTTAGTTGGTGATTTCAGCAAGTTGGGTTTGATTTTCATTCATTGAACCAGAGTTAACATTAAAGTTTTTATTGAATTTTTTTTTTCATGAATTTTTATGTTGTGAATTAAGGGAAATATTATTAAATATTTGTCTCAACTCTTCATCTATATTTTCATTATAATTACCCCCACAAACTTGATCAACTAGATTCTGTTCAAAGTAAGATAAGCCTTCATAGAAGGTATCCATGAGAAGGTGGGATGGGAGTTGATGATGGGTAAAATTCCTAACAAAGTCCCTAAATATATCCCATGATTCATGGAAAACTACTCTATCCTTTGGATAAAAACTAGTGTTTTTTGTTCTAAGGTTACCTTTAAGTCTATGGGGATAAAATTTCATTATTAATGAGTTATAGACCAGATCCCAGTTTTCAAATATGTCTTCATCTAGACTTAGAAGCCACTTCCTAGCGTTCACTTTAAGGCAAAAGGAAAAGACACTCATTCTTATCTCATTCTTTGAATGTCCAAAAAGAGTTAACTACTACACAATATTGTACAAATCTCTAATAAAGGAAAGAGAGTCCTCATTAGAGATCCCAATGAATACATGGAGCAGTAATATGTGGGATTGTTTCATCTCATAGATTCTAGATCAAGGTGAAAGTATAATGGAAGAATGGTTACTTAAAACTTGAGGAATTTGAAACTCCCTCATCCTGGTCCTTTCATTTTTTTTTCTAAGAGTTCATGTGGATGATTTTTAAAGTTATTAGGTCTAGGATCCCTATTATCTAGATTTTCTATTTCATATTTCCTTTTCTTCCTAAGAGCAATAAGGTGTTTATTATGTTCAGGGTTTAAAGGCTCTATTCTATCATAAATAGACCCAGTGTTCATGCAATATGTGAAAAAAGTGAAATTCAGCCCAAAAAATAGTAACAAAAAATAAGAAGTACAAAAAAAGTTACAATTCAGCAGAAAATGAAGCCGATTTTTTTTACAGTTTTCAATTTTTCAAAATTTTTTTATTTTGTTTTTGTGAATTTTTTAGTTTTTTTAGAAAATGAAGGGATCGTTCCTTCCCATAAAATGAAGCCAAAAACTTGAAAAGAAATAATTGTAATTGAGTAAAAGTTTAGTTATTTATAATTTCCTATAAACTACTGTATAGTGGAAAGTAGGGTCGAACCCACATTGAAGGAAGGAACCACTTTTCTTCTAAAAAAACTAAACAACCCATTGTTGTCAAAAGTGGGGGTAAAGTAGCTTTCTTTTTCTTTTATTTTTTACTTTTTATATATTTTTTTGTAATTTTACAACAGAAAAGTAACTACACATTTTTTTTATTTTTTTTTCTAAACTATACTGAAATAATAAATAGTTAGAATATAAAAAGCAACAAAAGTATAGATTGCTGATAAATGAAAAAACAAAATGAAATGCCTAAGAAAAACTCTATTTTATTGGTTTTTAAAAGGATTCCTAATCACTAAAATGTTTCTTCTATGTACCACTATAAAAATAATGACTTACTTCCTTCACTAAGAGATAAGACATACAGATTGATCAATCTTGGAGTTCAACACTACAAGAATGTTCAACTGTGAAAATTTTGATTTTAAATTTACAACAGATGAAACTTTCCCTAAGTAATGATGTTTTTTGAATTTAAAATATTTTGAGAAATCTATCCATGATGATTCTTTCCAAACTATCATGGATTTATAAATTATGTACGATTGGTACGAAGCAAACAAACGAATTCAAAATTGATCTCACCGATCAATTCTGAATATATTAAAATGATAAAGTGAAAAGGAAGAATAAAAGATAACCATCAGAACTTTAATTTCTACTCAAAATAGAAGATTTTTCTAATAGTCATGTTCATTATAAAAAAATAATTTTGTTACAATATATGGAATTGAGAAGAAAATAGAGGTGAAAAACTCCCCTATGGCAACAAAGAACCACACTGCTATGCTCCTTAGATCTCAAGGAAGAAGACTCTCTAGGATCACCTCGAAGGATCTGCACTTCTCTGGTGTGCGAGAGGTTGTCAAATGTCTGAATTATGTTGTGAAAGTTATTGAATATTTATCTCCCTACTGTTACTCTAGTTTTAAACTCGTGGTCATCTACTGCACTATCACCACTTCCTTCCACCGATATCAAGTGTTCTTCACTATTGCACCGCACACGTGCAATTTTTAGTAAATCACACGTCGCTTTAAAATCACCTATGTAACTAACTTCTGATGAGTTAGTTGGATGAATGTGGACATTTTTTCTACTTTGTTATAAACCTACATAGGAAAGAACAAAACAAAATAGTTAAAAAACAAGAAGAGAGTTTAATTAGACATTAATCTTGTCATTAAGTCTTAATTAATATTTTTTAAATTTAATATTATTTGTTTAGTTATTTTATCAGTATTATTGGTAATGAGTTATTATAACTATATTTTTAAATAAGATTATTATTAATTAAAATGAAATAATAATAATAATATTAAATTATAAAAGTTAAGTTATATTAAATAATTAAAAATTAAAGTATTATTTGGTTGATCAATTTAATTAATAATTATTCATTATCAATATTTAAGTTTAAAAGGTTTTATTAATTTTAATGTTATTATTTTACTAAGTTGTCTATTATTTTTATTATAATTATAAATGTTTATTTTAACTAATTTTAATTACTTATTTTATTATTATTTCGAAAATTAAATTATTTACTATTTTAAATTAGTTAGAGTAGTTAATCTTAATTATTATTAAGTATTTAGTATTTCTATGTTTTATGAAATTAGTTTAGTTAATAAAAATAAAATTTTTATTTTAGATAATTAATTTAATAATTTTGTTTTGTTAATTATCTTATATTAATTATTTATTTGAAGGTATTATTTTAATATTTTAGTTTTATATTTTATTTAAGTAGTTTATATTGTTATTTTATTTATATTAATTATTTAATTCTTAATATTTAAGAAAAATAATTGTTTTATATTGTAGTTTTATTTTTTATTAGTTTTTTTATTTAAGTAGGTTTTATTGTAATTTTTTCTAAATTGATCTTCTCCCCCCCCCAAATCAGCTCAACGGGGGGGGGGGGGGGGGTCAGGGACTCTTTCTCCCTGCTCCGCAGCTTCACCTCCTCTTGGAGACTAGCCTCAGCTCCTCCATTAGGCTCCGACAAGCAACATCGGTACTCCCCCTACTTCTGCGGCCAATGGCGGATTCCCGGTGCTGGTTTAGTGGAGTTCACGGTGGCTTTCAGTCCTTCTCCAGATCCAGTTGTCGGGTGGTGTGGAATAATCATCAATGGAATGATGACATATTCCAGGTGGTTATCGACCTCGGATCGGTACATATATGTGGCGACAAACGACTTCCTTCATCACCAACAAAACCACCTTCTCCACGATGGTGGCAAGCTTTAATTTCCAGATTTGTAAATGATTATGTTTCTAAATCTCTGTTTGGAACTGGTTTGAGTTTGTGCTGAGTTGTGTGTTGATTTTGATTTGACTGGTGGAATTGTGGAATGTGAGTGTCAATTTCTTGTTGAATGGATACACAATGGCATGAGATATTGGTGGGTAAATACTTGATGGCGGTGGAGAAGAAAGGGAGGAAGTGCGTCAATATTAGGGTGCGAAAACACTAATGATAATGGATGGATAACAGAATGATGTACTTAATAGTATTAGTGGCACTATTAGTGATGTATAGGTTTTGTAGTGGCATTGGTGTCAATAAGTAGAGGAGAGACCGATGCTATGTGAATTTGAGAAAAAAGAAGAAGACAACATTGCAACATCGGTGCGAAGGCTACTTCGGTAGAAGAAAATGGCAGTTACACCGGCGTCGAATGTGGATGTCGCTAGTAAAGCATGGATGAGAGAAACTGACACTGATGCAGCGTCGATAACACAAAGGCATGGGAGAAGTATCGGTAATAGGGGATGGAAGATCTATGGTGAGACCAACACCATTAGTAGAAAGGAAGTAGCATCGGTGGCATCGTCGAAGTAAAAGGATGAAAAGAGGGATCAGTGTGAGGAAGGGTAGGAGAGACCAATGCCGAAGATAAAACTATTTATATGAGGGTGAGACACTAACAATGGAAAATGGTGAGGCCGATACTGATGGGTGGTCTGTGAGACATCTCAAAGAATGTACAAAATGAGTAGTGGACTATCGTTACATGAACTACTAAAAAATAAAATAAAATAAAATAAATAGATTATCAAATTATATAAATCAACAACTAATTAAAACAATTGAAAATTAACTAATCAAATAAAGAATAAATAGTTAACTTAAATTAAAAACTAATTAAGTTATTAATCAAACAAGAATTAAAATCTTAATTAAAACAATAAATTTAAAATGGTTAAATTAATTAATGTAATTATATTTGAAATTAAAAAGGATAAAATAAAGTTTAAATAAATTAAGAAAACAAATAATTAAAGGTTTTCAAATAACGTAATGATTAATTAAATTAAATGAGATTAAATTTGACTAAAATATTTAAAGAATTAAGACTAAAAAAATATAAATTAAAACATGTAGCCGGTGAGACTGACAGGGTATGGGTAAGATGTATCAATGAAATGACTCACCGATAGAAGAGAAAAAGGGTGGAATTGATAGTACACATTGGTGAGACTGATGGTAAAAAATTAAAAAGTTAGTGAATTAAATTTTCAGAACTGAAAAAAATAAAATATTTTTTTGAATAATCTAAAATAATCAATTAAATAACAAACTATACACTTAAAATTAAAAATGCATTAGTTAATCAAATTAGAACTTAATAACTTAACTAATATTAATTGACATAATAATTAAATTAATAAAGTAAAGTTATTTTAATCAACCTAAAATAAAACATATAATATTGAATTAAAAACTAAGTTAATTAATACACAAATAAGATGATTAAATGATTATTTAATATTAATTTCAATATATTAAAAAGTGGGTAGATTAATAATTAAAAAATAATTATATTGAAAAATTTAGTTAGATTATAATAATTATTTTAAAGAACAAAAATACATTATTTTTTATAAAAGTTGATTAATTAATAAATTTAATTATAAAAATATTAAAGTGTGATTATTTAGTAAAATGTATAAAATTAACTAATTAAATTATTAAAAACTAAATATAAAATTGTTGAAAACTGTGTAAAAATAAGGCCACATCATCCATCATCCAATCATCTGTGTCTATCAGTATAACGTCCAATTGTCTCAAAATATTGATGCCACAATATTATATTTAGAAATCATACATTAAGATACATGGAGTATATTTATCCATTGGTCCGAATTCCATAGCCATAAAATGGTTTCCACACTTGGCCAAAAAACAATAATCTCCCACATGGAAATTATTTTCTAATATTCGTTAAAAATTCCACTATTAGATTCTACATAACTCCTTCCATTCATCAACCAAAGTTAGTGGTATAATTGTTTTCCATCATTATTTCAGTCATCCCAATCTGACCAAGGCATAATATAACCTCAATATATTCTAGAAAAACACCTTAATTATCACGTCCAATAGATTGTGAGTCCCTTCAGTCTTACATAGGAAAAACACTCTATCCTCCAACAAATTCTAGATGAAGTGATATTTCATAAAAATATACTTTATCTATAAATTAAACTTTAGATTTTTAGCTAAGTGAATCATACTTTGTGAAACAAAAAAGATAATCTCATCACTCCACCCCCTTCATAGATTTTCCAAGAACCCTTCATCCATATAAAATCCTTCCTAGATTCCATCAAGACGATGTACTCCACATTAAATGTTGAGAGTGAAACCATTGGGTAAATCTTTTACATCTTACTCACTACCATTACACTAAAAGTGAACACATAAATAGAAGCGAACATCTATGTATTCAAGTCTCCCCTGAAGTCTGAGTGTAAAAAACCTTTCAAGGGCTCATCAATTTTGAAACCAAGTGATATTATATTGGAACATTCCAAGTACCAAAAAATATGATTTATGTCCTACTTGTATTACTTTATATATTTTGACATAATTTTTTTAAAAAATCCCACAAAATTCACAATGTATTGATTAGTGTAGACCATGACGTACATTAGACTTCCTACTTCTGATGTATATAGGACCTTCATAGTGTACTTGATCTCAATATCCATTCACAGTGACTTCTCTTTACTCAAATTGACTTTTTTTTTCTAAGGGCCGTGGTCCCCAGTTTCACCTTACTAATGGAAAAGTGATCCACTACCTTTCAATCATAATCTGAATATCTCAGATAACAATTATCAATCTTGAGTAACTCACTATTTGTATCCCCAAAACCTACACCACTGAACTGTGATATTTTATCTAAAAAATCCTATATAGTTTAGCCTTCTTCTCACCAACTATTTCCTTCACTAGATAGGTAATCAATATTTCATAAGTTTAGGGTATATGGATGATGAAACACCATAATCAAATACCTTATAGTAACTATAATGTTCAACATTTATCTAGATATTTTTTACTCCATCATGAAATCTTTGAGCTTTTGATTTCATTATATTAGTGCTTTCTTCAAATCATAAAGTCTATGTTTGAGTTTTTACGAAATATCTTGGTTCTAATGACCCTTGAAACCAAATAGATTCTCCATGTAGACTTATTCATAAATATTACCATGAACAAATTTTAGATTCACATCCAACCTATAATGTCCCCAACCTAGGAGCTGCTAAACGGTGCCCCGATTCGGGTCACCACATGGCCTCAAGCATGCCTCCATCTATACCAGAGGTTTCTTACAAGTCGTAAGGGTCTAAAAGAATATTTGGGGAGACTATAACATCTTTACCAGGGCAAGACAAAAAAAAATGTTAAAAGAAATAGTTGAAACAATAAGAAATAACCAAAATCATGTATAAGCAACCATCTTCGAAACATGGTACAAGAAACAGTGAAACAAGTAAATATGCTTTGAGATGATAACAATGCCAAAGTAAGTAAAAAACCAAAAATGAATACAACCAAACGAACCCTCAAATAGGTCATGACTCTATGTCCAGATCCCCATCCATGAATTTACAAAGACCAAATCAGATCCCTAGCATAGGGCCTTTCCCCTTATCCCGACCTGCTACCATGAAATATGCTTAGGTAACTAATGGAGGCCTGATCAGGGTGTGAGTACGACTCAGTAGGCCACCACCAATGGTGTCTATAAAATATCAAGTCTAAAAAGATAGTTTATGAGAAATATAAATACATGTAAAGTTACACAAAATAATACATAGGTGCAATTGGTTAACAATATTCATTTAGTTGTTTTCATTATTTGTTTCAAGGGTTGATCATTTACATCTTTTACAAAATGACCAAAGACAATTCAATTACCTAGGATAAGGAATAATCCAAGTACCCTATCTCACTAGGGAAAACTATTTCACTATCAATCTCACTATACATACGCCAAAGTATCAGTCTAGGTAGTTTCATCCAATGAAACCATTACGGACTAGGGAATTAGTTCGGAACCCTAACCCATGAATTATAGGGGTTGGTCAGAGCATTAGTCCAACCCGACCAGTGGGAGGAGAATCAGTCCTTTATCCCACACCACCAATCCATGTGAACATTCTTATCCATCCATTTCCACAATTACCATGTAACAACCACACACAAGTAAAGAACATATCATTAATATTCCACAGTGATTCAACATACACACCAACATTAAACATTAAACCACTAGCACAAATACTAAGTAAATTTCATTTCCCATTTAACATATTCAACATATCATATTCCTTAATCCATTCACACAATTTCATTATAAGTCCATGATCCATATGAAACATTCACATTAATCATTTTTAATATTCTTTTCACACCATTCCAAACAATCCCTTAATCCATGTTTAATAATTATAACTCACTAACCTTAACCCCTCTTTATGATCCATACTAATATGTCAATACATTCATTATGATCTCTACTTTATTTGAAATAAATTTCATGCTTAGCTTCACTATTTTCCATGTATAGGAATATTGGCGCACCCCATGGGTGGACCTAATCCAGTCAAATCAACCTCACCGCACCTCATGGGGAACATGAGGGGTTCGTTTCATTATTTAGCCATCCATTTTACTATATCCTACTCAAGGGAATGAGAAAAAAATATGAGGGAACCATTATCAAAACAATATATAAAAAAATTTATAATAAAAATATGGGATATAACCTATAGACCACCTACCTCGAATCTAAAGGATAACACACTCTTAACCCTTTCCTTAGATCCGTATTCAAGAACCCCTTGAATCCTAAACCTAGAATCCACAAAAAAATATGGGTTTAGGTCTTCTGAAGAAGATAACCCAAGATACACACCCTAATCCTAGAAAGAGAATCAAGGGGAGTGTTAGACTTACCCATAGATTTAATCCACAACCAAAGGCACTCAAAATTGACAATAATCGGAGGAGAACCAAACTTGGTAAGATTTAAGGTTTAGGTTTGTCACTAGGTTTTAAAGGGGGAGAATGGGGAAGAAAATCGCGCGAGGATCTAAAAATAATGAGGGGAAAAAAAGAAATTCACACATTTAATGAGACTCATAGTTTGGTTTCATAGTTTACCAAATTGTGTGCTAAGCTTGTGCTTGCCTCTGTCTAAGAGAAATCAAACCACCTGATTACCTAGGAATTCTGCATAGTTTGGGAAACCATTCATGAATCGTGTAGAATGCCTCTATCTAAGACCACATGGTTTGGCTATCCCCCTTGCACGGTTTTCTTAATTGTGAGCCATTCCTCCTATATTGCATGGTTTGGGTGCATTATTTTCACTAAGAATGTGCTAACCATGAAACATGCAAAAAATGACTATTTTCCCTCTTTCCTCTGCCTCCCAAACTCCTAGAACACCATCGAGATTCCCCTTACACTGGGTAAAAATTTAATTACACACATTTAAGGGATTCAGGAAAAAATTTAAATAGGAACATACCATCATAAAGAATGGGATCTTACAACCTTCCCTCCTTGTAACTGATCATCCCCAACCCGCTCTTTCCAAGCGTTACTGAGCTTCCAAGGAAAAAAGACTAGGCCACTGGGCCCATATATCTTTCTCCCTTTCCCAAGCTTATTCTAGAATATTACAATGTTGCCAAAAAATCCAAACCAAGAGTACAAGATTACATGTAATGACTTTATCACTATGATCCACAATACGAACTAGGTGATCCTCAAAGGACACATCAACATAAAGTTCAACATCTTAAACATCAATCATATGATATGGGATAGTGTGATACTACTGAATCTATGAAACCTAAAAACATCATTCATTCCACTATATCACTATGGATGATCCAATCAGTATTCCACTGGTCTCATCCAATCCACAATCTCAAATGAACCCATGTACCTGGGTACTAACTTACAATTTTTCCGAATCTGATGATGACCCAACCTCAATGAAACCCAAATAAATACACGACCACCCACCCCAAACTGAAGAGGTCTATGAAACTGATCCACATATGATTTTTGCTTACTATGAGGTATTTCCATTCACTTCGAATCAACTAAATCTGTTTTGACGTCTCCTGAATGAGACTCGGTCCTAACAACTCTGATTCCCCAACTCCGATCAAACACAATGGTTCTCTACACAGACTACCATAGAGTGCCTCAAAAAATTCAATCTGAATTGTATCATGGTAACTATTATTGAAGGAAAAATAAATAAGTTCCAAATGATTTTACCATGATCCATAGAAATCTAGGACACAATCCCTCAACATGTCCTCTATCACCTAAATGATATGCTTTGGCTTCCCATTCGCCTGCGGGTGGAAAGCTATAATAAAAAACACATAGGTTCCTAGCTCCTTCTTTTAACCATACTAGAAGGGTGATGTAAAACATGGATCACGATCCAAAACCATAGTAAGAGGAACCTTGTGCAACCAAACTATCTCCCAAATATATAACTCACCCAACTGATCCATGGTGAATATCTCTCAAATTAATAAAAAATGAGCCACCTTATTAAATCGATCCAAAACTAGCCACATTGAATCATTCTTCCAAGGAATCCTCAGTAGACTCACTATTAAATCCATCACCACGTAATCCCATTTCCATTCCAGAATGGGTGAAGGCTTTAAAAAACCACTCGTCCGTTGGTGCTCGACCTTAACCAATCGATAGGTAAGGAATCAAACCATAAAATAAACAAACTATTTCTTCATCCCTGGTAACCAATATTTCCTATGAAGATTATGGTAAATTTTAGTCAAACCCAGATGATCCCCCCACCATGATTCATGGAACTCACACATCAACTCTTCCCACATACTTGGTGGCACAAAAAATGGCCACTGATATAAATGATTCTCTCAACACCAATGGACCAAACCAAAGGTGAATCCCCACCATTAAGACTTTCCCTTAATTCCTCACACTCTGGATATTCATTATTCATTTCTTGCACCTGAATCAGAAGCATTAAATCAATTAAAAATATGTAAGGTTCATCTACCCAAGCCCATCCTGTACCTCGTGATGCATATCAGAAAACAACACCATCACTCTTCACTCAGAGTTAGATTCCTGAACAGCCTAATTTTGAGTCCTTCGACTCAAAGCATCTGCAAGACTATTTCCCTTTCCCAATGTACAAGTCAAATAAAAATCAAAACATTTCATGTACTCAACCCATATCTGCTATCAAGGGTTAAAATCATGTTCGGAGAAGATATAATTAATAATTTTATGATTAGTATACACTGTAAAACATTCTCCCAGTAATAAATGACACAAAAATTCCAAGAAGAAAAACCACAACATCTAGATCTAGATCATGGGTAGGGTAATTTCTTTCATGAGGCCTCAACTGTCATGATCCATATTGCACAACCTGATCAACCTGTATCAATAGTACCCTAATCCCAATATCAGACGCATCCCAAAACAAATTATACTCCTTTATAGGTTTGGGTAAGATCATAACTGGTGTGGTTTACAATAACTTATTCATGTCTTAGAAATAATTCTCACATGCGTTATTCCACTCAAACTTAGTGGCCTTCTTATTCAATCCCAAAAGCGGATCTGAGAAATGGGACAAATCTTTGATGAAACTTTTGTAGTAACCAACCAATATAAGAAAAATTTAGGTATTAGAAATGTTCTAGGGAAGATCCCAAGATAAAAAATGCCTACAATTTCTCTGGATCCACTAACACACCTTCCCCTGAGATGATGTGACCCAAGAAATGCACTTTATCAATCTAGAAATGAAATTTGGAGAAAATGGTGTATAGCCTATGATCTCTTAGTTTACCCAGGACGATTTCAGGATATTTGGAATGATTTTCATGAGTTTTAGAGTACACGAAGATGTCATAAAAAAAGAAAAGTAAAAATTGGTCTAGGAATGAGTGAATGATTCTGTTCATAAGGTCCATAAACACTTATAGAGCATTGGTCAACCCGAATGACATCACAAGAAACTCATACAACCCATACCTACTCTTAAAGGCAGTCTGTGGCACATAAGATGGGCCAACCCTCATATGATGATAATCCAATCTCATATAAATATTGGAGAACACCGATGAACCTCTTAGATAGTCAAACTGATCATCAATTTGAGGAAGAGTATATCTATTCTTTACTGTCACTTGATTTAGCTTCTGATAATTGACACAAAAACATAGAGATCCATCACCCTTCCTATAAAATAGCACTATATACCCCTAAGGTGACATTCTAGGATGAATAAAATACTTTATTATCTAACTAATCCAACTGAGTTTTAAGATCTTAGAGTTCTTCATGTTCCATTCTATATAAATGTATAGAAATTAGCCCCTCTCCCAAAAACAACTCTATTGTGAACTCAACATCCCTCTTGGGAAGTAGCTCTGAGAATTACTTAGAAAACACATCCTAAAACAAATCCACCACTGGGGGAAGAAAAAATTCTATACTCACCCATCATCAAGTATAAGACAAGCCACTTAGGCTGAGTGTTCACCAAACTACTGACAGACTAGCCTTGCATGGCCTGCCCAAGAATCCCATTCACTATGATGGACATAATTGTCTCAGTGAAGAGACATAAACATTACACTATGATGGTAACATTCAATGTGGGAATGGTACAACACCAACCAATCCATTCCAAAAATTAAATCAAAACATGAAATTTCTAGCACAAACAAGTCCCATAAGAAATGGTACCTGCCAACCTCGAGGGAACATCCCTTACACTGCCTGATGCTTTCTATCCATATCCCCAATGGTGTATCAATTAACATAACCCCACATAGACAGTACACCACTAGACACAACACAAACACAAAATGATTAGAAGTAAAAAATAATGCGATGTACCTATATCAAATAAAGAACTAGAAAGTGTGGAAGCTACAATGATCGTACCTCAAACGATCGATGGTCCAACCTCTCCACCTCCAAGTGTAGAATGAACTGCATGAAGTTGAACTGCCCCCTTTACTTGGGCGTTGTCTTGATATCCTTATGTTGCACTACCCTCCTAATAGGGGCACTCTTTATTAAGAGTACCACATCCACCACCTCAACTAGTATGACCAGTAGAACTCTAACTTGCTGCTTGATATAGGGTAACCAGCCCAGTACCTATACTCAACATTGGCCTCAAGCCTCAATCTATTCTCAACTGATGTGGGTTTCTAAAAAACCTATGAAAATGCCCCATTATACTGCATGATCAACACTCAAATGGTGGTTAGGGACATTGACCCCGTATATGTCATGACATTCCACACTGATAGCAGTAAACTTGGTCACTCCACTGAGAGACTGGTTCCCTCCTATGGTTACTATTTCCACTACTTCCCTAGTGAATACTTTCAAAATTATGCTTCTTACAATTAGAAGTCTCACCACTAGATCACCCAATTGAAGCTGAATTCCCACCACCAGAATCTTCCTTAATGTTCCCTTATGAGATAAGCACCATATCCATCACCTCTACAAACCTATTCATTGGAAATATATTTACCTGGGACTTGATGTCATGTCTAAGTCCATCATGGAAACCTATTTCTATAGTCTCCTCATCCCATACTAAATCTAGAACAAAATATTGTAAGTTCATAATGCGGGACACAAACTCTATCACTAAAATAGATCCCTCGGCCAACCTCACAAACTCCGCAGCCTTGTCTTGCCTCAAGGTATCTTTATAGAAATGTTCCATAAACTTTTAATAGAAATCATTCCATGTCATACCATCAACCTAATGAGTCTAAACCAAAACATCCCACCAACTCTTTTCCTGACCCCACAACATTTAAGTTGCCGACTTGACTCTCTTTGTAGGAGGAGTCTCTATGCAATCAACAATTTTCTAAATAGAATTATATAAAAAATTAGGCTACATCAGGTCCCCCCAATAAATGTCAGAGGGTGTTGTAGCCAAAACTCCCTAATCTGCTCTAACATGCTCGGTGCCACCCACCCTAGGTCCGTTTCCATCATCTGCATGAAACAAGAAAATTTATCATGGAACTTCTCTCCTCCCCGATCGCCCTAGACCATCGGGTTTCCTTGCTCGTTTTCCAGAGGAGCATTCTCAGTGACATATTTTTCCCCCAACTGGCACGTGATATCGTGGTGGCATCCTCTTACAATTTCAAACACGTAACTCATAATTCAAACATAAATCTTTCACAGTTTACACAAAGAGGGAACTCCACTAAACATAAACAACCCACCCTATATACACTATTAAAAGGGGTATAACAAAACCATCTTTAAACCAATTCCACAAAAATAAAAAAAATCTTTCCACTTAAGCACATTTCCCAATTCAAAACTTGTTTCATACAATATTCTAACTCATTTACACTCTTTTATTAAACATAATTACTTAACCATTCTTTAATTTATTTTTTTTCAATAATATGTATCATCTTTATTAGATAAAATTTTCTTAAAATTTTTAAGGAAGTGAAATGTATTCTAATATTTATGTCCCACACAACCATCCTATGTGTTCCTACCATGAAGTATGCCACCTATATCCCTAGGTTCCTAGAATTATGTATGAATGAAAAAACCCATACCCTTCCATCCATGAGAAAAATATCAGGAAACAGTCACATCCCACAATAAGTGCATCACCCAATGCTGAAATATCATTCAAATATAATAACACACAAAAAGAACATCAATTGCCACCCTAGGTACCCGAGTTTCCCTCATACATGGGTTAGCTACTCCCATGCACGAGCTCATTTCCTAGATGATGACACTTCCTAATATCCAATCTAGCATTACCAAATAGTAAGGATCATAAAATATCTACTATGATACCACTTTGCAACGTCCCCAACCCAGGATCAACTAAACGGTTCCCCGAGTCGGGTTTCCACATGACCTCAAGCACACCTATCCATACGTTAGAGTCTTATGATGAGAAGTGAGGGTCAAAAATATCATTTGGGGATACTATATCCTATTTTAAAGGGTAATCCATAGTAGATAATAAATGTAATATTGGAAATAATAAGAAATAATGAAAATCATGCATAACCAACAATATTACAAATATTGTACAAGCTAAAATGAAATAAGTAAACATCGCATGTAATTATAACAGTACCAAATTGAATAAAAACCCAAAATAAAGACAACCTGATGAACTCCCAAATGGGTCATGACTCCAAGTCCAGATCCTCATCCATTCATGTCCCAATCCTAACTCAAATACCTTGCATTGAGAATTTTCCCATGTCCTGACTTGAAACCATGAAATATGCTCAGGTACCCAATGGTGGCTTGATAAGGGTTCGAGTACAACTCAGTTGGACACTACCAATGGTGTATACAAAATATCCAATATAAATAGACAATGCATTAAAAAAATAAATATGTGGCAAGGTACACAAAATACAAATCAGGTGCCATTATTTAATAACATTCACTTATCCATTTGCATCGTTTGTTTCATGGGTTGAGAATTTACATCATTTACATAATGGCATAATATATTTAAATTACATAACATAAGGAATAATAAATTTTCCCTATCTCATCAAGGAAAACCATTTCACAATCAATCTCATCACACATACCTCTAAGCATCACGCTAAGTAGTTTCATCAAATGAAACCATTATGGCCTAGTGCATTTGTCTTTCACCCTAATCTGTGTACTCTAGGGGTGGTCATAACATTAGTCCAATATGACCCATGGGAGAAGAATAATTCCATTATCCCACACCACTAAGCCATGCAAACATGTTTGTACATCAATTTCCACATTTACCATATCAAAACCACATAGAAGAAAATAACATATCACACATATTCCATAGTCATTCAACATGCGAACCAACATAAAAAATTAAACCATTAGAACATTTAAAAAGTACATTACATATACCATTTAACATATTCAACCATTCTTATTCCTTAATGAATTTATGAAACTTCATTAAAAGTACATGAGCCATATGACACATTCACATTAATCGTTTTCAATCTCCTTTCTACACCATCCCAAACAATCCCTTAATCCATGTTCAAAAATTAGACACCACTACCCTTAATCCATCTTTATGATACAAACTAACATGTCAAAACATTGATTATATACTTTATTTCAAATCAATTTTATGCTTATCTTCATAGTTTTCCATGTCCAAGAATATTGGCGTACCCCATGGGTGTCCCTAATTTGGCCAAATCAACCTCAACACACCTCACGAGGGTCTTGAGGGGTTCATTTAATCATTTTTTCAACCATTTTATCAAAAACTATTCAAGGGAACAAAATCACAACAAGAGGCAAACAATATCACAACCACACATGCACAAATAGACAAGAAAACTATGGGATATTACTTGTAGACAACCTACCTCAAATCAGAAGATGAACACACTATTAACCTTTTCCGTAGATCTGGATTCAAGCACCCATTGATGCCTCAACCTAGAATCCACCAGAAAAAGAGGGTTTTAGGGATTTAGAAGAAGACAACCAAAGATAAAATCTCTAATCCGTGAAAGAGAAACGAAGGTAACATTGACCTTACTTGGAGCTTTGATCCGAATCCAACAAAACACTAAATGACCAAGAATTGAAGGAGAACCATACTTGGGAAGATTTGGGGGTTTAGGTTAATCAATAGCGTTTCAAGGGGAATATTGGGGAACAAAATAATGTGAGGATTTAAAAAACCTAAGGGGGAAAACTAGAAATTTACACTTTTAATGAGGTCCAATGTTTTCCCACACGATTCAAAAAATGTGTTCTTTCCTTTTTCCAAGATAAATTTGTTTTCACGGTTACCTTAGAATTCTACAAGGTTTGGAAAACCATGTGCCAACCATGTAGAATTCATTTTTATAGGACTGGATGTTTTCAATATCCCCCTTACATGGATTACTTAACCGTGCACCCCTCCTCCTAGCTAGTATGGTTTGGGTGCACGATTTTCACTAACCATGAGCCAACCATGAAACATGCACAAAATGACCATTTTTCCTCTTTCCTATGTGTCTTGAACCCCCGAGACACCCTAAATCCTCTTATTACACCCAATAAACATTTAATTAGCCACATTTAAAGGATTCAAACCAAAATTTAAATAGGAACACACCTTCATGAAGTCCGGGAACTTACACAAATACTATAGATGTAAATTATCCATGGTAACCATACTTAACACCAACTAAATAATCATATGTTTCATAATATGAGAAATTATCATAAGGAAATATACTATTTACATATATTTAAACCCCTTTTATGATAATACATTCCTTGTGCCTATTTTTACCATATAATTCTTTCTTGATTTTATAAACCCACATGTTTTGAAATACTTTCTTTCTATCATGTCTATACATCATCTCCCATATTCCAGAAACATAGAAGGAATCAATTCCGTCACTCATGGATAAATCCCATTGATTTAATTATTTTAAAAATATATCCTCTATTGGGCTCTTGAGCTCCCTTTCATCTATTATAATTTATCAGTGAAAAGTATTTTACGAAATTTTCACACGGTGCCTTACTCTAGTAGACCTCTCCAATGTCCCTACAGCTCAAATACATATGGTAATACTACTTATGGATATGTTTCTTCTAAATATTTTACATTGGACTCTGCAATACTTGAGGTTTTTGGTACATAAATAATAAATAAAAACAACAATTTTTTTTACCCAATTTCAATAAATCCTTTGGTTAGTATGGTGATTCTAGTACTAATGTGTTTTTTATAGTTTCTACAATATTCATGACCTCCAGATGCACATCAAACTGTTCATCATTTTCTGATGATAATTTTCTCACACAATATTTTTTTTCATTAATCTATTCCTTTCATAGGACCCATTTATGAAAGTTTAAATTTATACTTCTAATGGAATTTTTAGTGTCATTATCCCAGATTTGAAATAAAAAAACATTGTTTATATATCCTAGAAAGTAACATGCTTGAGACCTAACCTCTAGATTGTATCAATCCTTGGAATCAACATGGACATAGGCGATCAAAACAAATGATTTGAGGTGGTTGAATTAAAAATTACTTCCAAAAAAATACTTCAATAGTAACTATCCAATCAGAGATAACAAACTTTGATTGATTAAATAAACTGCACAATTCACTACCTCTTCCCAAAAATTCTTTAGAATCCCCGTGTGAATCCTCATGCTTCTCAAATTTTCAACCAGCATCTAATTCATGATCTCTATCATTACATTGTGTTCTATATTCCCTAACATCTAATTCTCAAATTGAATCCACTTATACTAGAAAAACCTCAAAATCTCCTTAATTTTATACTCCCAACCATTATATGAGTGTAATAAATTGACCTTGAATCCAATCTACTTTTCCACCATGGGCCTCCACCAGAGGGAGATTCCTAAAACCATATATTTGTACTTCATGAAGTACATCCACACTTTTCATGTGTAATAATTTATGAAGGTCATGTATTAGAGTGGCCCTTCATGAGAATGATCCACTACTAGTCCCAACACATCTGTGTAAACCAACTCCAACTTTTGATTCTTTGGTTCCTTTCTTTCCATAGGTAAGGAAACATTATGGTATTTACCAAAGGCACAATATTTACATGCACCATAATCTATGGTACCAATATTAAACATTCATTTTTAGTGAATATTATCATCCCTTTATCACTGAGGGGACCTAGATATCCATACCATAAATTCATGGAAGTTATTTCTCTAACAAGGATCATACCTTTTAATAAAAATATTAGGTGTAGTTCATTTTCCCTCCATCCTTTTCTACAAACAAGGAATAATATAAAATTTTCAATGATCTATCCTTGAATTTTGTATAGAAATAGATGTCATCAAGTTTTCCAAGAAATATTAAATTTTTATTTATCCTCTGTATGTGTTGAACTACATCCAACTCCAAAATGAATCCATTATTTGTCTGGATGAACATTTCCCCTATACCAAAAATCATAATATATTTTTTCCACCAGATGTACCCTACTCCGAACCTTCCAAAAACTTAATTCTTCGTACTTCCTATCTTGGATGTTTAGTGAAATAAAGATCAAGAGTCTATTAACCATGACCAGGGTGGTCTAGAGACACTTATGAGTAATCCGATGCTATATTCCAACACAAGATTCACATATCCAATTATATACATATACTTTCATGAATTAACTCACCACTCATCACAATCAATTTTAGGGGGAAATTCCCCACAGAAATTAACGTATAAGGAAGAACCTTCTACCAAGCTACTTCTCCATGAGATCTTTATTCCTTTTCCCTTCCAGGGACTTTTCCATGCGATAATATGACCTCTTCCATCCAAACTATAGGAATTTATAGAATACCACCAAATCCCATTCCCATAAATTTCTTCATTTGATATTAGGTTTCTAACCTTCATGAACTTCATTTTATCCTTTTAATTGGAATTACTACCAATGCTCACTATTGTATCCTATGATTCTGAGAGCGAGTAAAGTAAAAATACACCCATTCTAGGTCCCTAAGGTTTTAATTCACTAAATCATACTATAATTGGGTCATATTGAAGTTATTAATATGATTAAAAATCTAATTTGCTTACGAAATATGCAATGATGATAGTATTTCCTATAAGAATACCTTGCTCATCATTATTGGTTTCTCATACATTCTAGTGAGATCCTTCAATAGTTTTGATGCAGTTTTCACTTCCAAGATACTATATTCCACATTAAGGGATAATAAAATACTAATAAAAAAGTGATTTCTTATACATCCTCTCCAATTCTTCTATTTTCATTAATTTTGACTTAGTTTCGGTCAATGGAATATCTATGTCATTCCACAACAAAAAATCTTCCTTTTTCATCGTCTAGTACCTAAATTTCATTCTGTCGAACCTCTCTACCTAGACCATACCATATTCTTACCCGTACCTCTAGAAATTTTGAATTCTGACAACTTTTAAAAAAATTGAGAAGAATGATCAAGGATTTATTTCTGATATTATCATACAAGATGGAGAACAAATTGATACTACTGAACCTAGATATGAAAAACCTCTAAAAGATCCTGGATTTATAAAACTCCAATTGAGGATTTGATACCAGTTGTTTGGATCATGGATTTCAATTTATAAAAAACCATATTATATACACAAAAATTTATGAAAGAGGTAAAAATCATGGATGGCCCATGCCACAATGAATATAACATGGAATGAAAATTTCACCTAAATCCTTACCATACGCACAACCTATGAACATGCTTAGGAAAGACATATTAGAAGAAATGGTAAAAATAAAAAATGAGGAATAAGAATAAAAATTTTATGTGTTTCGTAATTGTGTCCTAATCCATGGGGAAACACTACAATTTGATTTTAAAAAGGATTATTTTTAGTGTGAATCTCATGTCATTATGTTATATATGAAAACAAATATCCCTACATTAAATAGAGGAACCCAACTAGTTTATCTTATCATAACTACTCCTCAACATCATAGATAGTGTTAACCTGAGTTATGATCTTTATAGATTACCTCCCATTCATCCAATGAGCTAAAGAAATATAGTCTCCTTAGCTATTTCACTCCATGCCTTATGGAAATATAGTAGTGATATCACTTGCAAAAATCACTTAAATGTTTTGTGCAGTAGCTCCAACTAATTGAGTCTCTTAGTTCCACCATTTAACTGTCTGTATCCATTCACATTATATCTAGTCATCTGAAATAGATTCTTCCACCACACCATCTTAAAAAATGAGACAGTAGTCCACATGGATGTTCTCCACCCATTGATCTTAATTCCTTAGCCAAAAAATGGTTTTCACACTTTCCTGAAACCCAAAACCGTATGAAATAAAAATAAAGTGTTTATTTAGAAATCATAAGTTTTTTTTTAAATTTTTTTAAAAATTTAAAAATAAGGCCAAAATATAAAGTGTTTACAATTAAATTATGAATGGTTTATTATTATAAACTTTAATAGTATAGATTAAATAATTATTTTAAGAAATTAATTAAACCTCATAAAAAGGAGTTTTGTTGAATGATATGATCAAGGTTTATATAATGTTATGTATATGCTATTATTATTATGTTAATTTTTTACATAATATAAATTGGATTAATTTTTTTATAATTCATAAAATATAAAATATTTTAATTAAAAAAAACATATAATGTATAATATGAAGTAGTTCATATTATTAAATGGATTTTATGGGTTTATATTCCATATTATTGAATGTATATAATTATTAGGTAATTTATGAATTATTTATAAGTAGATATTATTTATATATTTTTCATAAATAATTATCTAATGTTTAAATTTATGAATTTTTCATTTATTTAAACGTTTTACAATACTCCATTCATAGATATAAATTTTTTATATTTTGAATATGTGTATGATTTAGTTAAATAGTTAAATTAATTCTAGATATTATCATACCTGAATTTAAGTAGCTATATATTATGTGTCATAATAGATTTTGTTTCTATCTACCATGAATTCATGTTTTAATTAATGTTATTATCTTGAATTTAGTTATTGAATATAGTTTATACATAATAGGTGTTAGAATTATGAAGATTTGGAATCACTCTTGAGTAAAGTGTCACTAGGTAGAGAGACTTTGGTCTAGACTTCCCACTAGCCAGGAGTCTTATTTATAAATTATTATAGAAAGGTGCATGTTTTCTATATGTGGATTTAAGATTACTCTTGTGTAGATGTTAAATTTCATATAATTATAAAAACATACATGAAATATTCATAAAACATAACCATGGGATGCATTTTGATATGTGTAAATATATTTCTCATCTATTATTGGTAGAGTAACAAAAATTGTGAGTTGTGTAAATAGTTACACGTGAATAATTTTTGAACATATTTATTTGGTAGAATGAATAGGATTCCATACTAAATTAAAATAATTATACACACACACACATATATATATATATATTATGAGAATAACATTATATAAGATAGTGAGATTAAAATCCCCTCAAAAACCAAGTGTGAAATTCCTTCCAAAGTGACACTTTCCAAAACCTCAATCAACCATCTAGGTCGGTTTGAACTGGATTGGGGTTCACCTAGATTATATTTTGTAGGGTGAGAAAGAAATGGGGCGATCCTAAGGCTGAAGAACTTCATTATTGGTGTTTTATTTGGGTTAAATTGAGCTTGGAAGCCCTAAGGGTTATGATACCATAGGAATATAGTTGGGTTTATCCATATTATGGATTGGGAAAAGTGTTGTCTATTCAAATATCCATGACTAATATATGATACGATTGGGATGAATCCCAAAATAAATAACTAATAAATTAGTTTCATTACAAATAAGGGTTATTTTATTAGTGAAATGTGTATCTTGGAATAGTAATGGATATAATCTGATCTAAAAGGGGTCATCATTTTATTGGGAACCCATTTAGGGAATGTCCATATTAAATGGTAGTGAAACATGATACTCATATGATGACATATTATGTTGTAGATAATAACATAATTATCATCAAACATTGTTTTGAGATAAATCCTATAGGTACAAGAAGCTCAATGTAAGAAACTTCTTTGACTGTTAATATACGAATAGTTCTTAAGCCAAGAGAGATTATATGTGTTAGATAAAATACCATCCCCAGATAACCAACTATTGAAGTTGTTTAATGGGTTAATCATAATGCTTGTGAGAATAATAAGATGATATAATTGTTGTTTCAAAGGCATGAGATGCAAAATGAACTAGGGGATTTTAATATGCACTCATATACTTATTATGATTCTATATGTTGACGACTTAGTGTGACTATAGGTATAAGGCCCCATCCTTAATAATTACTTAATCATGAGTTAAGTCAAGAATTCACATTGAGTATCTTTTTAGGTTTAGAGTTTTAGACAATTAGGCCATAATTATTACATAATATACCCGGACATTACATGTGGATAGTTACACCAAGTATCCACTTTTTCCACCAAAGGAGACCCTTTAAACAAAACATGATTTATTTTTCTTGATAAAAATTTTATTAACTTCTTCCTTCCTCTTATCCATCCTTATACCCTGTGGAAAACATTTCAAAAACATGGGATGAGAATAAAAATCTTAGTAATGGACATAAAAAGAAAGAAAACCATTAGTTTAGTTAAAACATAGAAACTCATTTAATGTTCTTTGAAATAATTAAACAAAACATTTTCACATGAATAACACTCAAATTTTTTTCTCAAAAATACATTAAACTAATAGAAAGAAAATTAAACTACTTTACGTGACTTAGATTATAATATACATAAATCCATTTCAATCACATTCAATTGGAATAACCATATGGTTGACTTACAAATTGAAGATATTTAATGGGGATCACCCTTCATATAAGCTATATCAGGATCACCTGTGATATATAATGGGGATCATACCTTCATATAAGCTATAACAGGCTCACCCGTGAGTTATAATGGTGCTCAGCCCTTCATATATGCTGTTTTGGGATCATCCGTGAGCTGTAATGGGGTTCAACCCTTCTTATAAGCTGTATCAGGATCACCCATTTCATATAATGCTCAATACAATTTAAAAAACACATTCATCACAAAACTCTTTTGAAAAAAATCATCTAACACCATATGAAAAACATTTCCTTATAAAAATACCATTTTAATTTAAGATACCATTTTAAATTCAAATATACCCAAATAAAGCAATAAGGGATTTATTTAAAATACATTAAGGCTTATAGAGGAAGCCAAATATCAAATAACAGTAATGGAAGTGGAGAAGTTATTATCGCCGTATATATTAAAAAAATAACATTCCATTTGAAATTTTGTAAAGAAATTTAAATGATCTGTATAAACATATTCCTTTCGAAAACATTGAATGAAATTATAGATAGACATAAAATATCCTTTATAGTCCTTTTATATCCATATAAATAAATATGTAAATTAATATCATGAAGACAAAGATTTGATAATTAAATATTTAAACTTTCAAGGTGTCCCATACAACATTGAACATTTAAATATTAATCTATGTGAATTAATAAATATCATTATTATAGATAAAATATGGATATGAAATTCATTGACATTGTATATACATCTGGTAAAAGAATAGAGGTGGATATTTTCAGGAAATACCTCAATGAAAGGATATTGAGATGATCTCCCTTACAAACATTGTATCATTAGATTAAGGATAAATAAATGAAATAATTATGTATTACAAATATTAATACACCAAATATAAGTGGATATTAAGTGTAAAAAAATCATAGGTCATTCACATATATTATTGGAAAAACAAAACCAATGAGATGGATATTTAACTCAATGAATGGAGATTGAGTTAAGATTTCGCTTAAAAAGTTTGTATAAATGATGTATGAATTTATAAATGGGGTGATTATATGTAGAAAAATTATATCCACAAAAAATTAAGTGGAAATTACAACATAAATAAACAAATAGTTATTCCACACATAATCTTTGCATAATATAATCAACAAATTATGCGTAAAACCCAAAGAGTGGAAATTGAGTTTAGAAATTTCCATACAAAGATCATTTTGTAAATAAAATAGGTCAATTATGTGTATTAAATATATGTAAATGTAAATTAAGTATAAATAAATGATAGGAAATCATATTTTATTTCTCACATAATCATAGCACGACATAATCAAGAATTATAAGATTAACCCAAAGAATGGAAATTAGGTTAAGAAGTTCCCTTACCTTGAGTCCGAGTAGTGTTGTTCGTTATTTATCTCCCTGAATAATAAACTTAAGTTAATTTATAATTTCTTTAGATCCTTTTTCAAGTTTATTATTACTTTTATATCACTTATTAACTTGTTATAATGATCATATAATTATTCAAGTTCTGTTGTTTTGTCGATATTCGGTACTTGAGAAGAAAATGAACTTGTTTTGATGTAAATTGTACATGTAGTCAAAATTATATCATCTAAATAATGATATTAATGATTTAAATACCATATATATACAATATATATTTATTTCTAATAGTCTATAACATTTGGAGATAAATTAAATGCACCATTCATGGAGATGGTAGGCCATACGTATGCATGAACGCTACTTTCATTTATTTTTAATATCAGAGAAATGAAAAATAAATGATACATAGGTATATTATAATTAAAGTATAATATATATGTTATATATGTTACATTATTTCATTAACACCATCATTTATATGTTCTATGTAGGGAATGAACGATTCATATCACTTTGAGGGGCGGTAGTCCGCACTTTCACAAATGAAATTATCGTGTTTACACATCATGAAAATCATAAAGGTATGTTGTAAATAAAAATTATAGAATAATAGTGACAATATAAATATAATATATATCATATATAAGTACAATTACCTCATAATGGCCACCATGAGAGGTGTTTGGGGAAAATTGAACAATCATCGTTTCGTGAGGTAGTAGTTCACCGTACACAGAAACAATTTGTTCGTATCCATTAGATGGAGGTGTGTGTAAGTGTAGTTTGAATAAATATCATCACAACATACTAGTATATTGAGTATACTGGTGTTTTTATATAATAAAATAATAATAAGATCATATGGTGTGGATACGGAATATAAAGGGAAGGAACTTGAGAGAAGACGTTACCTCTAAATCGGGTAACTTCTTTTGATTTCAGCCAAAATGCTTTCTTGAATTGACTTCTTCCCATGGTAAGGCTTCTGGGAGGAATGGAGGGATTTTGGTAGCTTATTTCAGTAGAATTTGGGCGAGACGAGGGGCTTGAGAGGTGTGAGTAAGTGGGTAGAGGCGATGTCCTTTTATAAGATGAAGGTGGGGCACTTTAGGAATATCTTGAAATATTATTTTATTATAAATTGATTTTTGGTTTCAAATGTTCCCAAAGTAATTTATTGCAATGATAATATTCATTTGGGTGGAAAAAATATCAACCAATAGGCTTTAGATAAGTTTAGGTCACAAATTAAACCTTATCTTTTTTTCTTTAACCCTTAGTTAAAAACATTAACTCTTACCATGTCTTCATGCATTTTCATAATATATAGTTACTATGTTTACTATAAAATGATAAGAGACCATAATTGAATCATTAATGAAAATTTTAACATTATATAAGTTATTTGTACAAATATTATATTTTTAATACTATTATATCATTTAATATATAGTATTTGTTTTCTAAACTCATTTATGTCAATTTTGAAATTATTTAGTAATTGTTTTTTATTAAAGTCATAACAACTTTATTCCTTACAAAAATGGCATTAAATCAAATATAATATGTAAATAACATCCATAAAATTCGTGGATGGAATAAAAATATGCAATTTGAATTTATTTTAATATTTATAATATCATTTATTTGAATCATTCATTAATGAAGCAATCACCACATCATCATTATGTCATAATTAATTTTATTTATGTAATTTATAAATATTATAAATAAAATACCATGAATTTGTAAATATTATTAAATTTATAATTACTACTTATATCTGAAGTTATCACTTATATAACACCATATATTTTTTTAGTGAAAGATACATGTTTATGTCATATTTTTATTTACTTTAAATTAATTATTATAAAATGTCATTTTCATACCAATGTGACTCCATGGTGTCCTGAAATCGACCCAAGTATTCCCATGGTCAGATATATCTCATCCAATAGGATTATGTCTTGTGTTAGGGTGTTTTTATATTATTATAAAATTATTTTTTACTCTTATTTACCAGATTTACCCTTTAACCAAGGTAAATAAAATAATTACCGAAGTAACTATTCATAATGTATAAAAATAAAAGGTTACTATTAAAAAAAATTTAAAATTATGAATAGAAATATGAAATAATGATTTCTAATTTCAAAACACATATTTCTCATTAATTAATTTAAAATTAAGTTCTGTTTTCAAAACTAAAAAGCGTGTTTTTAAGAAGTAAAAACTACAAAAATATTGACATGTGTTTATATCAAATTTCAATGTGAAATTACATAAAATGATCTAAATTGAAATAAATGATAAAAATATATTCCATTAATAATTTAAACCTTTTAAATAATATTATTTACCCATATAAATTATCTCGAATTAAAAAGTTGTTTTCAATTAAAATTTAGCGTATTTTTAATATTCATCAAAACATGATAGTTATCAGTAAAATATCAAAAATCCATCCAAAGTAAAATTTGATGTCACAATTATAAATAATAAGATTTTTTTTTTCAAATATAACATATAAGAGTGAAAAAAATTAGATTTAAAAAGGGTTCACCATCAAAAGGCGATAAAACTGCATTTTTAGAAAAATACTTCTTTTATCCGAAAAATCGAATTTTTTATTATATCATATCTAGAAAACATATAAAACGAATTTAAAACATTAAATTGAATATATAAAATATATTTTTCATTAAATAAAAATTCATAAAGAGTTTTTTGATTTTAAAAACACAATTATTCTTTCTTTAAATAGGTTCTCATAAAAAGACTTCCTTTATATTCAATAGGTTTTTATTTCAATTTATAAAAAATTTGGTAACCAATGAATGATTATTTAAACATGTGTAAACCATATTTTCATAATTCCGTTGATATTATTCATTCCCACCATCCCAATGGCTAGGTGTTAACAACTATTTAAAATATTAATTATATTATTGTTTTATTATTCTGTACAACTAAATGTTCTGTGCAATGTATGATCTAGGAGAAACATGTTGTTGCATATCAAGTATGATGTTGAAAAAAGCATCCCATATAATATAAAATTAATATCTTATTCATAAATATTAATAGAAAATAAAAAGTACTATTCTATAAATACCTGGGTCATTACAATAGGTTTCCTTAAGGACTATTCTATTTAATGAATTTATCTAGTCTTCACGAATGGAAATGTTTTGACAATGTGAATAAGTTTAGGAAAAGTTTACCAGATATTATAAAGTGTTGATAATATGTGAATTAGTCATAATATGTCTAGGTTATGGTAATGTATGGATAAAAAAAGTGTGGAAAAGTTAAAACTATAAGATGAAAAGTAAGTATGAGAGTCTAATAATGTTTCTTCAAGTATCCAGTAATGGTTAGTGAAACCATAAGGAGTTATTAAGAAGAAGGATTAATGATTCGATAATATAGAATTGTTTGGCATACTTGAAGGGGTCTATGAAACTCAATGGAATGTCTATGATAGGTATTAGTGTTATATAAATCAATTATTTGTTTTTTAAGGGTATATGATACTAAATATATAATTTAAAAATATTATTAATATATAATATTTAAAAATAAATGGTTTAATTGACATAGATTATAGTTTTCATTCAAATGATGAAGAAAATTTTTCCACATCAAATTTTTTTATGTGATGTAGTTTATCAATCATAAATGGATCTAAATAAATAATGTGTATAATTATCTAATTAGTCTTATATGATATTATGAGTTTTTTTAACAATCATTTGTTATAAAAATGAGATATTTAATTTTATACTCATGGTTTATGATTCATCAGTTTCTATAATATTATTTGAAAGGAAGAAAAGGGAAAATGTTTTATCGTGGCTAAAATGTGTATTTAGATTTTTATTAAAATATGAGGGAAGATGTTCCCACAATCAATTAGCATAATATTTTAATTAATAGTGTTTTTATAATTAAATTCTCCAAATATATAAAATTTAATATAAGATATGAAAAAATATTTTTTTTCTTAATATATTTATACTAAGAGGAAATAACCATTATTTACTAACATGAAGGAGTTTTTGTATCTTATCATGATATTATAAAAGGAACATAACATCTAAGAGTCCAATTAGAGTATGTGTGAACATATATAAGTATAATTTTAATAAATAAATGATTACACTAGTGTAAAATTAAAGTGTTTTCCAATTAAAAATTTTAAGATTTAGAATATTTTATGGTAATGGAAAATGTAAAATAAACATTTAATTATCAAGAGAAATAAAATATCACTATTTCTTGAAGGATTATGCCAATAAAAAAATTAATTACACTTATTATCCAAAATTAGTGTTATGGTAGGGGTAAATAAAAATGTAAAGTGTTCTAATAACTATGATGTCAAACATAGAAAAGGTCTAAATAGATAAAATAATTTTGAGTCATATAATTTGTTTTTATGAATATAAGGAATTTAAATATGTTCAAGGAGTTGAAAATTATGAGCATGATTCCTAAATATAAGTAATTTAAATATGTTTTATAAAAATGTAATGATAATTGTTCCCTAAATGTATCACTTTGATTTATCCCTAACAATTGTTTTTCATTTTCATCATAATATCATGAGTATTATTCTTCTATTGAGATAATAAATATCCACATGAGACATGAAAATTATTTTTTTTTTCACCGGATGACACACAAAGTACACCACATTGAGTGTCATACACTATGTATTTGGTAAAATTGGGGTAGATGGATCATATTTCCCCTACTACCCAAGGTTGGAGAGATACCTAATATGATAACCTTTATAATTTGATATATTCCTTATGAGATACTTGAGGATTATCTAATAGGTGGGTGTTCAGATATGTTTCTGATTATGTCATTGGTTGTAGATTAACCAAGATAAGATTTTTTCCTTTAATATGATGAGTATGATATCTGTTACCTTGATTGAGATAGAATAAGGAGTGTAAGGTGGCACCGAGATAGTAAATATGATGTGATTATCTTTATTGATTAGGGGAATTTGATGTGCTCTTCCACAAAGGTGATTTAAATGTAATAAATTCAACAATATAGTTAGTCTAAACTTAGATAATAAATAATGCATGGATTATCTATATGATATTGAAATACTTATTGTCCTATGGTTACATGATGTCTTAGATAAAAGGAACATATGATAATTCATAATAGTATGTGATAAAACTGGTGGACATAACTATTGGGGCTAAGCTGGCGATAAAGGTGATGAAGGTTTAATGAGTTTTCTTTTGTTGTCATGGTTGGTTTTTGAAGAAAATAAATCACTTCACTTTGTTTTGGAAACAATTGTTTTGAGTTTTTGTTTTGAAAAGAATCAGATTATTTATTTTAGAAATATTTTCCTTAAGATGAGAAGGAAAGAAATAAACTAGAATGAAAGTAAAGTTATGATACTTTCCAATTTTAAATATGATGATGCTTAGATGTTTTGGAATTCCGATAAATCACAAGTAATGTGGTAGAACTTATGATGCAAGCTTGATGAAACAAAGGGGTATGTAAAAGCTATGATTGGTGGTGACTATTACCAAGCTCTGAATAGTGGTGACTATTACAAAGCTGTGAATGGTGGTGACTATTACGAAGCTGTGAATGGTGGTGACTATTACAAAGTTGTGAATGGTGGTGACTATTACAAAGCTGTGAATGGTGGTGACTTTTACAAAGCTATGAATGGTGGTGAATATTAAAAAACTGTGAATGGTGATGACTATGGGAATAGTCGTGCTGAAGGAATAGTGATGTTGATGGAATAGTCGTGCTGATGGAATGGTCATGCCGACGAAAGAAGAGATGATGCTTGTCATACCAACATAGTAATGACTTTGTTTTGTATCAGACTCAATAGTCGTGCTGATGGAATATTTATGCTGATGAAATAATTGATGATGCTTTTCATGCTGAGATAGTAATGAATTTGTTTTGGATCAGACTCAATAGTCGTGCCGATGGAATAGTCGTGCCGATGGAATAGTCATTCCGATGAAATAGTCATGCCGATGAAAGAAGAAATGATGCATGTCACACGAACATGGTAATGAATTTATTTTTCCTTAGACTTAGAGTCGTGCTGATGGAATATTTATGCCGATGGAATAATCATGCTGATGAAATAGTCATACTGATGAAAGAAGAAATGATGCATGTCATGCCGACATGGTAATGAATTTGTTTTGAATCAGACTCAGAGTCGTGCAGATGGAATAGTCGTGGCGATGGAAGAGGAAAGAGTCATGCCAATGGAAAAGTGGAAGGATTCATGCCAATGGGAATAGTTGTACTGATGGGAATATTCATGCCGATGGGAATAGTTGTGACGATGGGAATAGTCATTCCGATGGGAATAGTCGTGCCGATGGAAATAGTCGTGCCGATGGAAAAGTGGAAAGAGTCATGCCGATGGAAAGAGAAAGTGAAGAGATGATTCCTCTCACGCTGATAGGGTAAAGACTTTGTTTTACATCAGACTCATAGGTAAAAGTGAAACAAAAGATATGGTGCCGATTAAAGACCTTCATACCCAGAAATAATCATACTCAACAATTGTAGCCACATTTATGGTTTTTTAAAAGAAAAATTGTTTTTGTTGTCTGGAATAAGAA
The DNA here is from genome assembly GCA_963277665.1 of Viscum album. Taxonomy (NCBI): domain Eukaryota; kingdom Viridiplantae; phylum Streptophyta; class Magnoliopsida; order Santalales; family Viscaceae; genus Viscum; species Viscum album. Next base: position 3,292,933 of record CAUJRU010000019.1, on the reverse strand, counting down.
AAGGGTATGGTGATACAAATGAAAGAGCTGAAGATTGAGACGAAGTTTCAAGAAGATTCGAGAAGCTTTGGGAAACATTGATGAAGTCAAGATGTATCCCATATTTGTAGAGGGGAATTAAAATTTTGGAAAATTTGAGTGAGCAGGAAAAACTTTTGGATTCCGGCCAATCATCACCTATAAAAGGAGGAGGTACTTTGTACTTTCTAAGAATTAGTATAGTTCAAAGAAGAGGAGAGATAATCTCTGAGTTTTAGAGAGATAAGAAGAGGTTTTTAAGTGGTTCCAATTATATTTATATTGAATATTACATACCTATTTATGAGTGGTTTCAATTTTATTCTATTGTATTCAATTGAAAATTCAGACTGAGAAGAATCGAAAAGGGAGAATCGTACTAAGGGTAATTGGACTGATTGTTTTACATTGTCCAAGTGGTTCATACCTTTATTTTAGGTAAGGAAAATAAGATTTTTTTTACAATTGAATACATTTGGTGAATTGAAAATAAGCACATGTAACATGAGATGTTACAAAACAAATGTATTACCCTATTGTGCTAATATGGTGCACATGCACTAGTTGTAGTGTTTCATAGTGCTACACGAGTGTAAGGGTATATACCACTCTTTGTAATCTAAGGATTGTTTTCCTAGTGGATTTTATGGTATTAGATCATTTCCAAACCATACCAGGGAAGTATCTATTCTTATTGAATAATGAACCATGTAAATATTTGTGTTCCTTTGTATGTGTGATATTTTTTTCTTAGATGGAAGTTGAAATACTTAATAGTTGGAAAAGGCTATTTCAATTGAAAAGAAACATAAAAGAAAAAGAGTATCACTGATTCACCCCCTCCCCCTCTCAGTGATACAATACTCTGATTGGGAACATTCAATTGGTATCAGAGTAGGCTTCCTTCGCTAATATTTGTTGATGGAGAACATGAACTGTGTGAACAGTAAAGGTATCCTGGTCTTTCATATAAAGAACTATAATATCTGGAAATATATAATGGTTCCATATCCTATGTCTATCAGTTATGATGTTCTTGAAACTGCAATAGTTGGGTTTCCTCCCAATGACGATAGTGCTCCACTTACACCTGTTGACAAGAAGTTTATTAATAATGATGGAAGGGCCAAGAATTCTATATTATCATCACTTTCAAAAAGTGAATTATTGAGAGTGAAAGGTGTTGACATAGATAAAGGTATATGGGATATGTTGAAAAACATATACAAAGCCAATAAAAAAGTCATGACGGCAAAGTTACAAATATGGAGATTGAAGTATGAAGATTTGAAGATGGGTGAGCATGAATCTGTCAAGGAATTATTTAATAGGGTGAAGGAAATTATGAGTACTATCAGATGTCTTGGTGAAAAATAGAAAGACTCTACAATTTTTGAAAATATCTTGAGAATCCTACCTGACAAATTTGACGGAAAAGTTTCTTCATTAGAAGATAGAGATCCTGAAACATTATCTCTTCATGATTTACACATCACACTTATCATATATGAAATGAGAAGAGAGAATGCTATGAAGAGAAAACAAGTTTGATAGAGAAATTTCTTTCAATGCTATGAAGAATAAAAATTCAAAGTAGATTGTTATTAAAGATGAAGCTAGTGATTCTGACTCTTAAAATGAGGTATGTAAAAATCTCAATGAAATCTTATCCTTATTTTCTAAAAATATGAAAAGATGTACATAGAAATACAAAGGGAAACTTCCCTTAAATTTTTTGATTGTGGAGGTGTTGGTTACTTTGTTGCTAATTTTCCTCAAAGAAATAAAGAAGAGGATAGTTATATTGATGAAAGAAAGATAAGAAGATCATGGAAGAAAAAGGGAGATAAGGGAAAGGAAAAGAAATTCTTTAAAACAAAAAGAAGAAGTTTATTTTCAAAAGATGAAGAAAATGAAGAGAGTGATGCTGAATTCGAAAAATCCATTGAGTATGGTAATGGAAATAATTTCATTACAATAGTTAATGTTGAATAATTTAGAATTAGTAGTTTGGAAGAAGAATAAACTCATCTTGAAATGCACTTGAAAGAAGAGTTGAAAGAATTTATGAGAAAGATTAAAAGGCTTGAAAAGTGAAACCAAAAGTTGGAAGACGAATGCTAAAAAAACCAATAATGTTTTGTTGGAGAGAAAGAAAAGTTTGTTAAGGAGATTTATGATTTGAAGAATTCTTTTGAAGATGAAAATAATCGTAATGTGAATTTGGAAGTAAAGATAAGGCAAAAGAAGATGAGTTGAAACTTGTCCAATGAAAACTCTCTAAAGCTGAAAAGAAAAGTCTAAGTTTCCAAAACTCTATCACTGAAGTTGGGGAATGTTCTCATAATGAGAAACTTGAGAAGGTAAAACAAAAGACACATTCAAATGGTAATAATAAGAATTAAACTATTTTTGAAAAGAAAAAAGCTGGGAATGTTATGTATTTATTTAAAGAGAAGAATTCAGAAGTTACAAAACATCTCGAGTCTGAAAATGTTTTATCTGGATCCAGAAAAGTCTCAAATACTTTCGATCTTATCAAGACTGAAAAGAAGAAGAAGAATCCGATTGAAAGTGAAAATAGTATGGTTGAGAAATGTTTTCACAATTCTGATCAGTATATAGGTTTCAAAGGAAAATACTCTTTCTATGGGTATTGCGGGTATTGTGGGGGATTTAGACACACAACAAGTATGTGTTGGTTCAATCAACAACATTACTATTATACCACAGGTTATTAAAGAAAGAGATTGATGGGGAGTTAATATTCTCAATGTAATAAAAATGAGAAGGTTGTCTTGAAGAAATCTGAAAAGAATGTTGTAAATATTTCAAATAGGTTACAACCCTTGGAAACTATTTGTGATAGATGTGAAAAACCTGGACACCTTGAAAAATGATGTCTTGTTTTGTTAGAATCTTTTCAAAATATTCTCAATTCTCAAAATCCGAAGGTGAAGAATGAAAATAATGGAGAAAAGGAGCTTGTTGTTGAAACTACATTAAAATCCATGAAAGGAGAATAACCCAAGATACTTGATAGTGAGTGTTCTTCTCACATGATAGGAGACATGAAATAGTTGAAGGATGTGAAAGACTATAAATAAGGCACAGTGACATTTGGAAATGATTAATCATTGAAAATAAAAGGTGTTGGGTCAGCCATTATTGGAAAAGAAAAGATGAAATCTAAGAAAACATTGTATGTTGATGGTCTGAAACACGACATGCTAAGAGTTTCACAATTGTGTGATTAGGGTAACAAGGTTATCTTCAAGAAATATGGATTTGTTTTAAAAAGTGAAGATGATGGAAAGATTGTTACAAGAGGCCAACGTATGAAAGGAAACTTGTTTAAGGTTGGTGATTCAAAAAACTGTTATTACATGAGTATGGTTGAAGATAATAAGTTATGGCATAAAAGGCTTGGACATATGTGTCAGAGAAACATGAGAAAGTTATTCAAATGTGATAGTGTTCAAGACATTCCTGTTTTCCCAAGAAGTAGAGATTGGTGTTGCACTATTTTTATGAAAGGATATATTACAAATGTTGTGCATAAGAAAGTTGATATTTGTTCAAAAAAACCCCTAGAGTTGATCCATTCTGATATATACGGTCCAATGAGAAAACAATAAACACATGGAGATAAGTACTTCATTACAATCATTAATGATTTTACTTTCATTACTTGTGTTGTGTTCATGAAACAAAAATCATATTATTTGAAAATGTTTAAAAGTTTCAGAAGAAAAGCTGAGAAAGAATGTGAGTATGCTGTGAAGAAGTTGAGAATTGATAATGGTGGTGAATATAGAAGTGAATAGTTTCAAAACTATCCTAATAAGTTTGGAATTTGGCATGAGTATAGCTCTCCATACAATCCACAACAAAATGGGGTTGCTGAAAGAAAGAACAAAAGTCTGGTGGAAATAGGAAGAACCATGTTACTTGAGCATGGTCTTTCTTATTACTCTTGGAGGCAAGCCATGTGTACTACTATTTATATTTAGAACCATTGTTTCTATAGGCCTCAATCAGGTATGACTCCCTATGAATTTTGTTATGGAAAAACTCCAAGTTTGAATCACTTTAGAGTTTTAGGAGTCCTTGTATTATAACGAAGAAAGGTGTAAAATGTGGTAAGTTTGAGCAGAAAGGTGAGGATGGAATCTTTCTTGGCTATTCTCTATATTGAAGAGGGTATCGATTCTTCAACAAAGAAACAATTTTTTCTGACTCAGTTGATGTGAAATTGATTGATGTCTCCGAGAAAGAAAAACATGTTCAGGTGGACAATGAAGTTAAAAAAGTTAAATAATATAATTCTGATAAAGATACAAACAAATTTAATCCAAATAAAGGTGATGAATCAGAATCAACTATTTTTAATGATGAGGAATACAATCGAAAATCTTATCCAAGGTTGAGGAAACATGTGGAAGCTCAAAATATAATTGGTGCTCAACATCAAAAGGTTCAAACTAGAAGAACAACCAATTCCATTACACATACTTCTTTATATTCAAAAGTGGAACTGAATGACGTGAAAAAGGATTTTGAGCATCCAGAATGGATTCAAGCCATGAATGAAGAATTGGATCAGATTGTTACATCCCAGGTAATTAAAGAATAAATAATTTTCATGTTTCTTAATATTTACGAATTAAATACTAATTTTAATTAAAAGGGGTTTCTACGTTCGATAGCGTACTCGATACACAACGATGAGTTTCTTTGAAAACTTACGTTGCACACATGTAATAAAATAATATTATTTTAAATGTTAGTTAAAAAGTAGCCATTGTACTGGCGGGAATGGATAGAAATAACTAAAATATGATTATATATGTTTTTAAATGTTTTTATATTTATCCAATAAAAGATAAAGGCTTAAAATACAGAAAGAATTCAATTTTAGGCATTTATACCCTAATTTTCACTAAGGGTTCACTTATAACCTTTTGACGGCGAACCGTCATTAAATATAGTTTTGATCAATCTTATAAACTATATTGGACCAAAAATAACTCTTCTTGAGAATCGGGACATCAAAATTTACTTTGTGTAAATTTTTGGTATCTTTCTGATAAAGTTCATTTTTTTTATGAATAGTGTAAAATGTTGTATTTTAATTCAAAACCTCTTTTTAATCAAATTTATTTATATGATTAGATTATATTTTGAATTGGGTTTAAAGTGAAATTAGAAAATATTTTTACCATTAAATCCAATAGTGGTCGTTGGAATTAATTTCACTTTGAAATCGGACTTAAACTAGTGTCAATCTTTTGATACTTATTGTTTCACAAAAACACGCTATTTGTCATACAGCGGGAATTAATTATTAAATTAATTAATTTGAATTATATGTTTTGAATTTTTTAAAATGGACTTCATTTTTGAATTCGGAATATCAAATATAGCTTAGGGTGAATTTTTGGTAATTTTCTGAAAAACTTCAATTTTTGATGAATAGTGAAACCACTAAGTGGTAATCAAGCAAACTAATTTTTCAGTTAAATCAAAGTTTACCACTAATGTGTATTGAATTTTGAAAATCCGACATACATGGTTGTCATTAGTATGTAAAATGTGGTTCAATGAGATTAAAATAATTTTTTGGTGAATAGTAACTTATTAAGTTTTTAATCGCGATTAGAGGTAATTAGTGTAATTTAATGTAAAAATGATATTATAAAAATGTGAAAACACCATGAAACTTGTCCTACACCTATTGGGTGAGTCATGGCTGACCAAGACAAGCCATGGGAAAACTTGGGGACCCCATGGAGCCACTTTAGTTTGAAAATGACATTAATATATTTTTATTTAATGTTAAAGTGAAAATGACACTAACATAAATTGTTTTACTAAAATTATTTTTAAGTGGGGTTATACAAGTCCAAATTTTTATTATAAATAGTCATTGGAAAGATAAAAAGATTTAATACATCATATTATTTTGTTTTATAATTTTTATACATTAAATAAATTAAATTATTTATGACATAATAATGATGCAGCGATGACATCATTATTTGACGATTTAAATAAAATGGAAAGATAATGTAAAATCTATGAACTACACATGTCCAAAACTTATTGGATGGGTGGATTTAGAACCCTTATCACCTTATCCACGAATTATTCCAATGTGTGACCTTTTAAAATCGAAACACTTTTTCAAATAAAGTAATATTTCTTTACTTTCCAAAAGTGCCCCTCCTCTCTTATAAAAGGCCCCCACCTCTACCTCATTTCACTCACTCCTCAAGCCTTTGGCTCGGCCAACACCTGCCCAATTACTCTCTCTACATCCCTCTCCTCATCCTAGAGGATTCCCTTTGGGAAGAATCCTTTCAAAGGAAGCCTTTAGGCTCAAATCAAAAGGAGTTACACTTTTAAAGGTAATTCATCCTCTCTTGTTCATTTGTTTTATTTTGCTTCTCCAACCCTCTAAAATCTTTTTATTTACTTATTTTGTAACAAAACCAGTATCATAAATATACTAGGATGTTGTTATAAGATTTATTCTAGCTACACTCTCACACAACTACATCAAATGGTTAAAGAACATACGGTTTTCGTGGATGGTGAAATTCTGCCTCCCGAAACGATGATTGTTCAATACTCATTTAACACCTTCAAAGGTGGCCATTATGATGTCACTATTTTTATATATGATATATAATATTTTTATTTTTTCTTTAAGCTTCTGTATTTTTCATTTTGGGCATACCTTTATGGTTTCCATTATGGGTAAACACGATATCTTCATTTAAGGAAGTGCAGACTACCGCCCCCTCAAAGTGATGTGATTCGTTAATGCCATATGTGTGATGTGTAAAGGATGGATTTAAAGTTATTATATATGATGTTATACCGGAATTATAATATACCTCAATATCATTATTATTTCTTTCCATTAAAGTATGATATAGAAATGAAAGTAGCGTTCATGCATACGTACGGCTTACCGTCTCCATGAACGGTGCATTTCATTTCTTATCCCCAAATGTAATGTACTATTAAAAGTACATGTATATAATGGATATATATAATTAATGATATATCTAAATGATGAATATAATTCTGGAATTAAAATATACATACCTCTCATTTAGTTTTAATTCCATTAATATGACAAAGAAATGAAAGTAGCGTTCATGCGTACGTATGGCTTACCGTCTCCATGAACGGTGCATTTCATTTCTTACCTCTAAATGATTATGTAATATTATAAATACATGTATATTATGGATATATATGATACATATTATATCCAAATCGGGAATTTCATTCTGGATATAAAGAACCTTTGACCACACGAACAACATGTAATTGTAAGAAGTCCACTTTCGACTTAAGAACCAAATATTGACAAAACAAACATTTTTAACGTAAATGGTTACATAATGTTTATAACATGGCAATAAGTGATATAAAATGAATAATGAACTTTAAAAAGGTTCTTAATCAAGTAGAAATTAACTCAAGTTTATTATTCAGGACGTTAAAGAACGATCGAGTCAAGTCGGACCCGAGGTAAGGGACTTCGTCTCAATCTCCTTTCATTGAGGCATATTTTATTTTATACACAACTTTCTTTTATACGGTGTATAAAACCCTTTGAATTTTACTTTTATACAAAAGGAATCTTTTTCTACGAAGCGTTTTATTAAACGAAAAAAAGGAATGTTTTTTTAACGTACGCGGTGACAACGACCTTTTCCTCCGCCGCGAGTATTATTTGGTCTTTGGCTTCCTCAACAAGCCGTAATGTTTTTAGAATAAAATAAATACCATATACTCTTTTATGTATTTTAGTATTGAAAATGGTTTTGAAAAAGGATTCTATTTTTTCTATATATTTATGATATATTGTGATTGAAATGTGGAAATGTTATCATTCCTTTATATTGGTTTTATGTATTATGATTTTATATTGGTACTTGGACATTTTAACGGGTGGTTACGTTATAAACCATATGACGGGAGGTGCCGTGAATACCAGGATGGGTGGTTACGTTATAACCTCCAATGCATTGGGTATGGAAGTCGGCCGTATGGCTATTCCATTAAGTATGTATGGAAATTGGCCGTATGGCTATTCCATTAAGTGATATGTGTGGAAGTCGACCGTATGGTTATTCCACTTATGTATGTTTATGTCCCAAGTTACCTTTATATATGTTATGTGTTCTTTTTATGGGTTTTATGGTAATCCTTTGGTTACAAAAAGGTATGTAATGATAATTTATTCAGTATAGAGTTTTTACTACTTCATGAAGGTGAAGGTATTACTTTGATAGAGTATATATGGTTTACTTGATGTTTGAAAAACTAATAGTTTTCATTCTTTCTGTATCCCTTACTGAGCTTTTTATGCTCACCCCAAGTTTTTTTTGAAATGTTTTCACAGGATTTAATGTGGAATAAGGTCAAGGATGGGATCAAGGGAATGTCATCCTATATAAAACATGGAACTAGACACGTTTCTTTTTAAGAGTTTTTTTTATTATGGAAACATAGTAGAAGTGACTACTTTGTAATCTTTTGAGATGTAATAGTTATGTTCTAATACTCTAAAACTCTAAACCTAAAAAGATCCTCAAAGTGAATTATTAATTTAATTCAATATTAAGTAAGGTTTAAGGCCGAGGCCTTATAGTTGGTGTCAAAGGTTGGTTTAGACAACTTTAGGAGTTAGAAAAGTGTTAAATTATAATATGATTGAAATGATATAGCATTTACGGATTACCATGTTGCTTCGCCTAAGATATTTCTGTGTTCAGAATGGTTTTCCGCAGTGGAAACAAAGCAGCTATGTTGGGACGACATCAGGAGGAAGATAACCTTCCAAATCAGAAACCTGAGATGGTCGGAATCGGAACTGAACAGTTTGTTGCAGTGATGGAACAGTTGAATCAGGCTATAAATGGTGGTGGTATCCATGCACGAGATCAGCCAGATCAACCGCAGAGGAACATGTCAGTAGTGGAACATTTCATGAGGCAACATCCCCCATCATTCAGAGGATCATCTGACCCTGTGCATGATGAAGGGTTGATTAAAGCACTGGAGATGATTTTTGATGTCATGGGGTGTTCAGAACATCAAAAGGTTAGTCTTGCTGTTTACCGTTTTGAAGGTGAAGCTGATCAGTGGTGGTCGATGGTGAAAAATATAAGGGATAGTGATGAGATTGAGGATCTTCACTGGGACTAATTCAAAGGTATGTTTCTTGAGAAATATTTTCCTAAGGTGGTTTGTCTTAGGATGGAAAAATAGTTCCTAGAATTGAGGTAGGAGGATGATTCAGTGGGTGCTTATGAAGAAAAGTTCACTCGATTGGCAAGGTATGCTCCAAACTTCATATGAGATCTTGATAGTAAAATAAACCGTTTTTACTCAGGGTTAAAGCCAAAGTATTGAAGGGCTTTAGCTTCTCGTGAGTTCAAAAGTTATGAAAAACTTGTTCGTTGTGCGGAGAAGGTGGAAATGGAGTTTGCCGATGATTAGGTGTTCTATGACAAACAACAGAATAAGAGGTCTAGTTGGCAGGCAAAGGGGAAGAATTCATCAAAGAAGCAAGGAAGTAAGAAAACCAAATATACATCCTGTGAGAAGTGTGGTAAAATGCATCCTGGAGAATGTGTATCCAAGTCTGGTAAGTGCTTTCGGTGTGGTAAGTCTGGTCATATTGCTCGTAACTGTAAGGAAGATGATCAAGCAGGAAATGAAAAGCCAACGGTAAGATGTTTTAAGTGTAATGAAATGGGTCATTATGCAAACAAGTGTCCAACGAAGAACTCAACTGGGGGAATGCAGCCAGACTACAAGAAGAAAGGGGTGGTAAAATCCATTGCAACAACTTAAGAAGATGTTGGGCCATTGAATGAAGTGGTATCAGCTCCAGGGAGCTCAGTATTTTTCGAATATTGACTTGAGGTCAGGGTACCATCAGTTGAAAGTAAAAGAAGCAGACGTTCCGAAGACTGCGTTCCGTACTAGATATGGCCATTATGAATTTTTAGTTATGCCTTTTGGTTTAACCAATGCACCTATTGTATTCATGGACCTTATGAATCAAATTTTCCATGAGTTCTTGGATAAGTTTGTGTTTGTGTTTTGAGGTTTGGGAAGAGGTTATGTGTGCCTTGTGATTCACAGTTGAAGAATGAGTTGTTATGTGAGGCTCATAGTTCCCCGTTTTCAGTTCATCCTGGCAGTACTAAGATGTACAAAGATCTGCGGGAGTATTACTGGTGGGATGGAATGAAAAGAGATATTACTGATTTTACTGTGAAGTGTTTGACATGTCAACAGGTTAAAGCATAGCGACAGTTACCTAAAGGGATGCTTCAGCCTTTACCAGTGCCAGAGTGAAAATGGGAAAACATATCCATGGACTTTGTTGGGGGATTACCGAGGACATCTTGAGGTAATAACGCAATCTGGGTTATTGTTGATCGCTTGACCAAATCTGCTCATTTCCTTTCTATACGAGATACTTTCTCTCTTGATCAACTTTCCCATTTGTATCATAAAGAGATTGTCATGTTACATGTAGTTCCTCTCTCCATTGTATCGGATCGTGATCCCAGGTTTACTTCTAACTTTTGGAAAGGCCTTCAGAAGTCGTTGGGTACTGAATTAAATTTTAGTACAGCTTTTCATCCTCAATCAGATGGGCAGTCAGAATGAACAATTCAGACATTGGAGGATATGCTATGACCTTGTTCTATGGATTATCAGGGAAGTTGGGACCAACATCTTTCTTTGGTTGAATTTTCATATAATAACAGTTTTCATTCCAGTATACAGATGGAACCATTTCAGGCATTATATGGGAAGCAGTGTCGAACTCCAGCTTTCTGGGATGAAGTGGGTGAAAGAAGTAGATGGGACCAGAATTGGTAGAAGAGATGGCAGAAAAAGTTCAGCTGATTCAGAAGCACATGAGAACAGCTCAGAGCAGGAAGAAGAGTTATGCGGATAACCAGAGGAAGGATCTATCTTTCGAGGTAGGTGATCATGTTTTTCTCAAGGTTTCTCCTTGGAAAAGTGTGATGAGATTTGGTAAGAAAGGAAATCTGAGTCCAAGGATTATTGGACCATATAAAATTCTGGAGAGAGTTGGATCAGTTGCATACCGGGTGGCTTTACCTCCGAGTTTATCTCAGGTACACAACATTTTTCACGTTTCAATGTTGAGGAAGTATATGCCAGATCCATATCATGTTTTGAGTCCAGAGGTAGTTTAGCTGGAAGAGAACTTATCTTATGAAGAACAACCAGTCCAGATTCTTGACCACAGGGAGCAGGTGTTACGGAACAAGGTGATTCATTAGGTAAAGGTTTTGTGGAAAAACCATGTGATTGAAGAGGCAATGTGGGAATATGAAAATGCTATGAGGGATAAATACCCCCACTTATTTTGATAAGTGAATAAAATTGCGAGGATGCAATTCCCAAAAGGGGGGAAGGATGTAACATCCCAGGTAATTAAAGAATAAATAATTTTCATGTTTCTTAATATTTATGAATTAAATACTAATTTTAATTAAAAGGGGTTTCTACGTTCGATAGCGTACTCGATACACAACGATGAGTTTCTTTGAAAACTTACGTTGCACACATGTAATAAAATAATATTATTTTAAATGTTAGTTAACAAGTAGCCGTTGTACTGGCGAGAATGGATAGAAATAACTAAAATATGATTATATATGTTTTTAAATGTTTTTATATTTATCCAATAAAAGATAAAGGCTTAAAATACGGAAAGAATTCAATTTTAGGCATTTATACCCTAATTTTCACTAAGGGTTCACTTATAACCTTTTGATGGAGAAATATCATTAAATATAGTTTTGATCAATCTTATAAACTATATTGGACCAAAAATAACTCTTCTTGAGAATCGGGACATCAAAATTTACTTTGTGTAAATTTTTGGTCTCTTTCTGATAAAGTTTATTTTTTTTATGAATAGTGTAAAATGTTGTATTTTAATTCAAAACCACTTTTTAATCAAATTTATTTATATGATTAGATTATCTTTTGAATTGGGTTTAAAGTGAAATTAGAAAATATTTTTACCATTAAATCCAATAGTGGTCGTTGGAATTAATTTCACTTTGAAATCGGACTTAAACTAGTGTCAATCTTTTGATCCTTATTGTTTCACAAAAACACGCTATTTGTCATGACAGCGGGAATTAATTATTAAATTAATTAATTTGACTTATATGTTTTGAATTTTGTAAAATGGACTTCATTTTTGAATTCGGTATATCAAATATAGCTTAGGGTGATTTTTTGGTAATTTTCTGAAAAACTTCAATTTTTGATGAATAGTGAAACCACTAAGTGGTAATCAAGCAAACTAATTTTTCAGTTAAATGAAAGTTTACCACTAATGTGTATTGAATTTTGAAAATATGACATACATGGTTGTCATTAGTATGTAAAATGTGGTTCAATGAGATTAAAATAATTTTTTGGTGAATAGTAACTTATTAAGTTTTTAATCGCGATTAGAGGTAATTAGTGTAAATTAATGTAAAAATGATATTATAAAAATGTGAAAACACCATGAAACTTGTCCTACACATATTGGGTGAGTCATGGCCGACTAAGACAAGCCATGAGCCAACTTGGGGACCCCATGGAGCCACTTTAGTTGGAAAATGACATTAATATATTTTTATTTAATGTTAAAGTGAAAATGACACTAACATAAATTGTTTTACTAAAATTATTTTTAAGTGGGGTTATACAAGTCCAAATTTTGATTATAAATATTAATTGGAAAGATAAAAAGATTTCCTACATCATAGTATTTGTTTATAATTTTTATAAATTAAATAAATTAAATTATTTATGACATAATAATGATGCAGCGATGACATCATTATTTGACGATTTAAATAAAATGGAAAGATAATGTAAAATCTATGAACTACACATGTCCAAAACTTATTGGATGGGTGGATTTCGAACCCTTATCACCTTATCCACGAATTATTTCAATGTGTGACCTTTTAAAATCGAAACACTTTTTCAAATAAAGTAATATTTCTTTACTTTCCAAAAGTGCCCCTCCTCTCCTCTTATAAAAGGCCCCCACCTCTACCTCATTTCACACACTCCTCAAGCCTTTGGCTCGGCCAACCCCTGCCCAATTACTCTCTCCACATCCCTCTCCTCATCCTAGAGGATTCCCTTTGGGCATAAGTCTTTCAAAGGAAGCCTTTAGGCTCAAATCAAAAGGAGTTACACTTTTAAAGGTAATTCATTCTCTCTTGTTCATTTGTTTTATTTTGCTTCTCCAACCCTCTAAACTCTTTTTATTTACTTATTTTGTAACAACACCAGTATCATCAATATACTAGGATATTTTTATAAGATATATTCCAGATACACTCTCACAAAACTACATCAAATGGTTAAAGAACATACGGTTTCCGTGGATGGAGAAATTCTGCCTCCCGAAACGATGATTGTTCAATACTCATTTAACACCTTCAAAGGTGGCCATTATGATGTCACTATTTTTATATATGATATATAGTATGTTTATTTTTTTCTTTAAGCTTCTGTATTTTCCATTTTGGGCTTACCTTTATGGTTTCCATTATGGGTAAACACGATATCTTCATTTAAGGAAGTGCGGACTACCGCCCCCTCAAAGTGATGTGATTCGTTAATGCCATATGTGGGATGTGTAAAGGATGGATTTAAAGTTATTATATATGATGTTATACCGGAATTATAATATACCTCTATATCATTATTATTTCTTTCCATTAAAATATGATATAGAAATGAAAGTAGCATTCATGCGTACGTACGACTTACCGTCTCCATGAACGGTGCATTTCATTTCTTATCCCCAAATGTAATGTACTATTAAAAGTACATGTATATAATGGATATATATAATTAATGATATATCTAAATGATGAATATAATTCTGGAAATAAAATATACATACCTCTCATTTAGTTTTAATTCCATTAATATGACAAAGAAATGAAAGTAGCGTTCATGCGTACGTACGGCTTACCGTCTCCATGAATGGTGCATTTCATTTCTTACCTATAAATGATTATGTAATATTATAAATACATGTATATGCTGGATATATATGATACATATTATATCCAAATCGGGAATTTCATTCTGGATATAAAGAACCTTTGACCACACGAACAAATGTAATTGTAAGAAGTCCACTTTCGACTTAAGAACCAAATATTGACAAAACAAACATTTTTAACGTAAATGGTTACATAATGCTTATAACATGTCAATAAGTGATATAAAAGGAATAATGAACTTTAAAAAGGTTTCTAATCAAGTATAAATTAACTCAAGTTTATTATTCAGGACGTTAAAGAATGATCGAGTCAAGTCGGACCTGAGGTAAGGGACTTCGTCTCAATATCCTTTCATTGAGGCATATTTTATTTTATACACAACTTTCTTTTATATGGTGTATAAAACCCTTTGACTTTTACTTTCATACAAAAGGAATCTTTTTCTACGAAGCGTTTTATTAAACGACAAAAAGGAATGTTTTTTTAACGTACGCGGTGACAACGACCTTTTCCGCCGCCGCGAGTATTATTTGGTCTTTGGCTTCCTCAACAAGACGTAATGTTTTTAGAATAAAATAAATACCATATACTCTTTTATGTATTTTGGTATTGAAAATGGTTTTGAAAAAGGATTCTATTTTGTCAATATATTTATGATATATTGTGATTGAAAGGTGGAAATGTTATCATTCCTTTATATTGGTTTTATGTTTTATGATTTTATATTGGTACTTGGACATTTTAACGGGTGGTTACGTTATAAACCATATGACGGGTGGTGCCGTGAATACCAGGACGGGTGGTTACGTTATAACCTCTAATGCATTGGGTATGGAAGTCGGCCGTATGGCTATTCCATTAAGTATGTATGGAAATTGGCCGTATGGCTTTTCCATTAAGTGATATGTGTGGAAGTCGACCATATGGTTATTCCACTTAAGTATGTTTATGTCCCAAGTTACCTTTATATATGTTCTGTGTTCTTTTTATGGGTTTTATGGTAATCCTTTGGTTACAAAAAGGTAAGTAATGATACTTTATTCAGTGTAGAGTTTTTACTACTTCATGAAGGTGAAGGTATTACATTGATAGAGTATATATGGTTTACTTGATGTTTGAAAAACTAACAGTTTTCATTCTTTCTGTATCCCTTACTGAGCTTTTTATGCTCACCCCAAGTTTTTTTTGAAATGTTTTCACAGGACTTAATGTGGAATAAGGTCAAGGATGGGATCAAGGGAATGTCATCCTATATAAAACATGGAACTAGACACGTTTCTTTTTAAGAGTTTTTATTATTATGGAAACTTAGTAGAAGTGACTACTTTGTAATCTTTTGAGATGTAATAGTTATGTTCTAATTCTCTAAAACTCTAAACCTGAAAAGATCCTCAAAGTGAATTATTCATTTAATTCAATATTAAGTAAGGTTTAAGGCCGGGGCCTTATACAGATTGAAAAGAATAATACATGGGAACTCATACCCATTCCTAAAAACAAAAAATTCATTGGCACAAAATGGGTTATTCAGAAAAAGATGAATGAGAAAGGTGAATTTATCAGAAACAAAGAAAGATTAGTTTGAAAAGGTTATTCACAGATTGAGGGTATTGATTTTGATGAAACCTTTTCTCCAATGGAAAGACTTGAAATAATATTAATCTTTCTTTCTATTTCCGCACAATGGGGATACAAAGATCTTTCAAATGGATGTTAAATCTACATTCATAAATGGTGATCTTGAATAATAAGTTTACATCGAACAACCTTGTGGATTTTTTATTAGAAAAGATGAAGGTTATGTGTGAAGATTGAAAAAGGAATTGTATGGACTAAAACAAGATCCAAGAGAATATTATTACAAATTGGATACATGTGTAAGAAAGATGAATTTTAAAAAAGGAAGAGTTGATAAAAATATTTACATTAGAGAAATTCAAGATTATTCCCTCATTATAATTGTTTATGTTGATGATATTATATTTTTTGAGAATGCTAAAGGAAGATGTGAAAGATTTTATGAAGAAATGAATAATGTTTTTGAAATGTCCATGCTGGGAGAAATGATATACTTTCTTGGGTTACAAATCCGGAAAATAAAGAATACATTTTCCTCTCCCAAGAAATGTATGAAAAATAAAATCTCAAGATGTTTGGAATGGAAAATTCAAAACCTATTTACACACCCATTTTAGTGGTAACAAAACTGAGTAAAGATAAAGATGGGAAAGAATTGGATCAGAAAGAGTATCAGTAGTTGATTGGAAGTCTATTGTATTCGACTACCTCAAGAACCAAAATTTTTTATGATGTTACCTTATGTTCAAGATTTCAGAGTGCTCCGAGAGAATCATATATTATTACTGGAAAAAGAATTCCCAGATACATCAGAGGCACAACATAATTCAGAATCAGGTATTTTATCTCAGATAGTATTGAATTATTTGGTCATTCTGATGCAGATTGGGAAGGAAATGTTAATGATAGAATATCTACATATGGTGGTGTATTATTTTTGGGAAATAATTGCGTTAGTTTGTATTCAGAGAAACAAAAATCAGTGACTCTTAGTATTGAATAAGCTGAGTATGTTACTGCTACTCTAGCGTCTACTCAACGTATGTGGATGAAAACACAATTGGAAGATTTACTTGTAGAAATGAAGTTACCCTTGCTCTTGGGTTATGACAATCAAAGTACAATCAATCTCACAAGGAATCTAGTGCAACATTATCATTCAAAACATATTGATATCAAATATCATTTCATCAAAGAGAATGCGGAGAAAAATGAATTGAAGCTGGAGTATGTTCCCACATCGAAACAAGTTGATGATATTTTCACAAAACCTTTATCAAAGGAATCATTTTAAAAAATGAGGTTGAACATGGGTGTCCATCCTCTTTCTCTTCAAGGCTGAGGTATGTGTATTTGTCCCCACTCCCATCTTACCTTGGAATTGTTTTTTCAAGGGGAAAAATTGTTTTGTTTCAAAAATCTATTTCACAAAAGAGAGAGTTGTGGGTAAGCTGTGAATTCAGTATTGTTTCATGTGTGAACTATTCTATCTTTTTGCTGGAGTGGTTGTAGGAAAAGAAATTGAATTGTTTTACAGGAAGAATGAAGAATATAAAGAAGAGGTTATGATCAATATTTTGGATAACATGGATTTTCTATTAATTATTATCATTTCCTACAATGAGTTAGCTCACATAGGATTAGAATTGTTGATATGTAATCGATTTCTTGAGTTTAAAAATTTCAGTGATTTATGAAACTTGGTTGACAACAAAATCAAAAGGGGGAGATTTTTGGGACCAAGTTTATGATAAAGGTAATGAAGGATTCAAGAGTTTTCTTTTGTTTCAAGGTTGGTTTTTGAAGAAAAGAAATCACTTCACTTTGTTTTGGAAACAATTATTTTGGTTTTTTGTTTTGAAAAGAATTAGACTCTTTTTTTCAGAAAGATTTTCCTTAGGATGAGAAGGAAAGAAAGAAACTAGAATGAATGGAAAGTTATGATACTTTACAA
Source organism: Viscum album (assembly GCA_963277665.1). NCBI lineage: Eukaryota > Viridiplantae > Streptophyta > Magnoliopsida > Santalales > Viscaceae > Viscum > Viscum album. The sequence continues at coordinate 3,275,272 of CAUJRU010000019.1, read as the reverse complement.
TGTTAAATATGATGATGATTTTCTATTTTGGAATTACCATAAATCATAAGTAAAGTGGTAGAACTAATGATGCAAGCTTGATGGAAGAAAGGGGTAAGTAAAAGCTATGAATGGTTGTGACTATTAAAAATCTATGAATAGTGGTGACTATTACAAAGCTGTGAATGGTGATGACTATTACAAAGCTGTGAATGGTGGTAAATATTACAAAGATGTGAATGGTGGTGACAACTACAAAGAAATAAATGGTGGTGACTATTAAAAATATGGGAATGGTGGTGACAATTAAAAAACTGTGAATGGTGTTGACGATGGGAATAGTCATGCCGATGGAATAGTCATTCCGATGGAATAGTCGTGCCGATGGAATAGTCATGCTGATGAAATAAGAGATGATGCTTGTCAGGAAGACATCGTAATGACTTTGTTTTCTATCAGACGCAATAGTAATGATGATGGAATAGTCGTGATGATGGAATTGTTGTGACGATGGAATAGTCATGCTGATGAAAGAAGAGATTATGCTTTTCATGTCGACATAGTAATGAATTTATTTTGGATCAGACACAATAGGCGTGCTGATGGAATAATTTTATTGATGGAATAGTCGTACTGTTTAAATAGTCATCCCGATGAAAGAAGAAATGATGCATGTCATACCAAAATTGTAATGACTTTGTTTTGAATCAGACTCAGATTCATGCCGATGGTTTAATCATACCGATGAAATAGTCATGCCAATGAAAGAAGAAATGATGCATGTCATGCCGACATGGTAATGAAATTGTTTTTCATCGGACTTAGAGTCATGAAAATAGAATAGTCATGCCGATGGAAGAGGAAAAAGTCATGGCGATGGAAAAGAGGAAAGAGTCATGTCGATGGGAATAGTCATGCCGATGGGAATAATCGTGTCGATGGGAATAGTTGTGCCGATGGGAATATTCATGACGATGGGAATAGTCGTGCCGATGGAAATAGTCATGATGATGGAAATAGAAAGTGAAGAGATGATGAATGTCATGCCGAGAGGGTAATGACTTTATTTTACATCAGAATCATAGGTGAAAGTGAACGAAAAGAGGTGGTGCTGATTAAAGACCGTCATACCCAGAAACAATCGTACTCAACAATTGTACCCACATTTATGGTATTTTAAAATATGTTTTTTGTTTTCTGGAATAAGAAATGGGTATGGTGATACAAATGAAATATCCTAATATTAAAATAAAGTTTCAATAAGATTTTAGAAACTTCGAGAAACTTTGATGATGTTAAAATGTATCCCATTTTTTAAAGGGGAAATTCAAATTTGGGAAAATTTGAGTGATTGGGAAAATCTTCTGGATTACCTCCAATTGTCACATATAAAAGGAAGATGTAATTTTTTAATTCTAAGAAATATTACTATTCAAAATAGAGGAGAGATAAGATATGGGTTTTAGAGGGAGAAGAAAAGGTATTGAAGTGGTTTAGATTCTATTTGTATTGACCATTACATACCTGTTTTGGAGTGGTGCCAATTCTATTCTATTGTATTCAATTGAAAAATCAGATCGAGAAGAATCGAACTGGGAGGATTGTACTAAGGGTAATCAAACTGATTTTTTTACATAGTCCAAGAGGTTCTTACCTTTCTTCTAGTAAAGAAAAGAAGATTTTTTTACAATTGAATACATTTGGTGAATTGAAAAGAAGCACAGGTAAGATGAGATGTTACAAAACAAATGTATTACCCTATTTTGATAAGAGAGTGAACATGCACTAGTTGTATTGTTTTATAGTGCTACATGAGTGTAAGGTTATATCATATTCATTGTAATCCAAGGATTGTTTCATAGTGGATTTTATGGTATTAGATTATTTCCAAACCATACCAAGGACATAGCTATTCTTATTGAATAATGAATCTAGTAAATCATTGTGTTCCTTTGGATGTGTGTTGATTTGTTTCTTAGTAGGGAATTGAAATCCTTAATAGGTGGAGAATGTTTTTTCAATTTAAAATAAATACAAAAGAAAAAGAGTATCACTAATTCACCCCTCCCCCTATCAGTGATACAATACTCTGACTGGGCACTTTCAATAAGTATATAGATATATGTGTTTTATGATGATCATGCTAGATCCTTCTATAGATTGAGTAGTATTTGTGATTTTCTGGAGGCATCAATTTTAATCCATTTAGGGATTTAAAGATTCATATTTTCTGTAAATTCTATAATGGCCTCTGGGGTCACACTTTTTTGGTTGACTGAATAATGATTGATTTTGAATCATAAAACTACTCTAAATTTATTCTAGACTACTCTAAAAATTTTGTATGGGTATTCACAAGGTATTACATTTGATGTGATGTATGATGATGTTATTGATAGATTTACAAAAGTGTTTTGGAAGTTATCCAAAATGGTTTTAGATATGCCTTCACAAGTTAATGTATACAATATTTTAAAAGGTCAAGTGGAACCAAGTCTATGAGGATTTAGTGGAAATAGAATATTGAAGGAGATGTAATTACCTATAGAATTTCTCATGTGATAAAATTTATAACATCCAAGTATTTCCATACATAAATATTTAATCTTTTTAGATGAATATTCAATATATTTCACTAATACACAATCGAGGATTATAAGAGTATAGTGTCATTAGAGGCTAGTTACATGATAATATTTTTTCATGAAAGATATTAAACATCTCCTTTAAAGATATTCCCAATTAGAACAATTTATAGATATACTCTACATAAACCATTATTCATATCCTATGGAAAAAAAGAAAGGGTTACCTAAGATTCTCAGTAAGGTTAAACATGGAATATATTAATCGATTATCATGTGAAAGAATAAGATAAGAATTAGGGAATGAGATTATGAATATAATATTAAAAGTTCACACTCAATCTACCATGGATTGTTAACATGACACATTTCATAAAACATTCTCATTTCAAAAGAAATGATCTATAGGAGTGAGAAATAATAATAAATGAATCATGAACCATAAGTTCATGTTATATATGTGTGGCGCCATCATATGTAAATAACCCATTTCATATGTAAAGGTTAACATACGAGACCATCAAATAATAATGGAGCCAGAATAAACACATGTTTCCTATTTCATAATGGATCAAGCATCATCACCTGTTTCCTTCTATGGATAAATCCCATCAACCTATTTCCCATAATGGATCGAACACATCAACTTGTTTCCCATAGAAGTCTCATTAGATATAATACTTCAGCCAATGCATTAGAAATAGATGTTTTTCCCACCCATTACATACTCAAAAGCATACAGATCTATTTCACATGATCATAAATAATTAATCATATCATAACCCATGAAAATAAAAGGGTTTCATAAACATTCCATCACATCATAATGTGTAGAAAGGAAATGGGTCTCAAAATCATCGAATAAATTCATCACAACACAATCTGTGGAAAAAGAAATATTTTAATAAAAATATATTCATTATAATCATAAAACATATAGAGAAATAATAAGTATGGTAGAATTGGATAATATCCACAGTAAAACTTAAGTAACATCAAAGGATACCATCTTAGTTAAAAAATTATTTTGGAAGAATACTTGAAACATTTCCTATGGAAAATAAAATTTTCACCTTGAAATAATTATTTGAAATATGAAAAAATACAAAATTTTAAAGAAAAAATTTTCTTTGAAAATTAATTTAGAATATTTTAAAGGAATATTTAAATTATTGAGAAGTAATGACAGCAGAAAATACTATTCATTCTATACACATTAAAATGAAGATTGCTTTCACACTTTTAGTAAAAGTCAAAATAGACTTTCAAAATATGGCTATAAGATTATTTTTAATTTTTTTTCCAAAATTAAAACATGGAAAAAATTTACTTTAAAACATAATTGGATAATAGTGAAAAATTTCTTTACAACATTTTTAGAAATCCTGGACATAGAATAAAAAGGGGTTTCGATCAAAGAGAGAAATAAATTTAGTTCTTCCTTAAAACAATTGTTTTGAAATATTTAGTACATAAAGAGAGGAAAATGAAAAAAAATGTATTATACAAAGAATAACTATAGTAGAATAAAATAAAATATTTTATTGAGTGGTATATCATAAGATATCATCATTGTAAGTATATCATAAACAATCTTGATAAACAATGAGATTATAACATTAAACCTTTACCACTGTGGTATCTTTTGAATTATAAGTACCATGAAAGAAAAAAAATTATATGGATATGTATATAACACAATTATCATGATATGTATCATAAAAAAAATTCATGTTATGTATATAAACCACAAAAAAAAAATATGTGGTGTATTGGGCATGTGTCGCACAAAAGTAAATGTGAGACAAAAGGCCCTTACTGATTTGGTAATCTTTTGAATCATAATCCCCATTAAAGAATAATTTAAAATGAAACGTTTATTATAATTTAAGGAAATATATTCATGACATAAATTTTATATTGGTATTATATACACTATAAAAAATAAATGACTGGTGAATATGAAACATTTCTCCTCGAAATAAAAGAGAGACTAGAAATCCACTACCTTAAGTCTCAAATTACATCATACACATTCAAACCCCCTGTTTAATAAATATATTTTGATTAGAGAAATATTATATGACCATAATCATATTTATCATACAATATATTATTTACTTTTGACCTTTTATTATCCATTTATCAATAATTTGTTATTAAAAGCATGTTTCAGGTAATAACTGCTTCATTTTTCATTAATGTTTTAGTTAGGTATTTTTGGTAATTTTACATTGATCATGACTAACTAATATCTATAATATTAAAAATTTTATAAATATAATATATATTCAATATATATGTATTTAGTGTAACCCATTAAATCTAGATATAGAAAATGAATTAAACCATTCATAGAGACGGTATGCCATACGTACACATGAATGGTGTTTCCATTTTCTCAATGGATGAAAATAAATAATGATAAATAATATATTAATTTTATAAAATCTTTTTTATTTCATATAAATCACATTATTTTATTAAATATATCTTTAATACCTTCCATGTAAACCATAAGTGAAGAATGAATCATATCGCTTCACGATGCGGTTGTCTGCCAAACACATGAGTAAACTTATCGTATTCCCACAGAATGGTAAGTGAGAAGGTATATTTGATATTATAATTTCATAAGAATAATTATTTCTTAAATATAATATAAATATTTCAAATAAATCACTATATATAGTTATAAGATTTTGTGATGGAAAACAAAATACATCGATTCGTAAGGCGGTAGTCCGTCGTACACATGATCAGCAGTTTCATTTCCAAATGGATAAAAGAGGAGATGAATTTAGGTAATTAAATTTTCATAATAAAATCTTATAATATTATAAATAATTATTTTATTATATAATAATGGTATAATAATATTTTAATTAGTTAGAAGAAGAAATAAAATGAAAACACAATGTTAGTGACTACACCTCTTCTTCGGATAACCCCTTTAGATTTACACCTAAATCATTCATGAGAGAGTTTAATAATAAAAATAAAGAAATATAGGATTTTGGGAGGGAATTAATTAATGTATTTGGGCTGAAAAATGGTTTTGTAAGTGTGAATAGGATAGGAGAGGGAGTCCCCTTTTATAAGTGGGTGAGAGGACACACTTGGAATTTTTGAAAAGAAAAAGATCTATCCATGTTTCAAACACTTCAAAAGGTACCAAAATGGTTCATTCGAGAATCTTAGATGATAAAAGACTATAATATGGCGATAAAAGTGTATTTATACAAGTTTATGTGTCATTATACTATTTATCCTTATAGTTTAACCCCCGGTAAACCCGTTTTAACCTAAATCGCAGTAAATAATATTTAATATTTTAACTTTTCATTTTGACCAAAAATTAAGTTTAACTTGTCATATAATATTAAATATTATGATTCAAAATATTTAATAAATTTTCAAAAGTCCCATTTATAGAAGTGAAAAAATTTAATTTAAAATTAAACCTGCAGATGTGATGAAAAATGCCATTTTAAAGAGAAAATTTTCTGAAGTATAAAAAGTTTTAATATAAAAATTCAATTTAAAATTGATTAGAATTATATAAATAGGATTAATAAATATAAAATTGAAATACTTTCAGATTTAAAATATTTTTAAAAAATATGGAAAATTTTAAATTCTTTAAATGGAAATGTTTTTTAATATAAATCTCTATTTTCACTATTCACTGAAAAATTAATCTTTTCAGACAATTATTAAAAAATCACCCAATATAATTTTGAAAAATTTATTCCAAAAATGAAGCAAATTTTTTCAAATATATATTATAAAACTTTCAGAAATTAGTTTTTTTTATTTTTTCAGAAAAAGAAATAAAATGATATTTTTGAGAAGAAAGCTATTTTTTCAAGTATATAAAGACTTTACAGAAGATTAAGTACTAATTTATAAATAAATTTTCATTATATTTGACCATTAAAATTAATTTTAATAATATGTTTATTCCTACTTATACTTTTAAATGTAATGGTGAGGATATAACATTCATGTTTAAATACAAATTTTAATAGTATATTGTGATTTGTTAAAATTCGGTGTTATGTGTAATGCAATCTATCGAAGAAAATAAATTTATTTGAAAAAAATATTTTATAAAATATTGGGGAGTTTCATTATACTACCATTAAAATTAATTCAGCCCTTAAAATTAAATCACATTTATACAAAATAATGAGGATACTTATGCCGCATTACATCCTTAGGTTCCAACATAACTTCCTCAAGCTAGTGGTTTCACCACAAAACATTAACAAGGTGAGTGGACTTTTTTCATAGAACTTTTTCTCTATTACACAAAATATTCTTTGGCAATTCCTGACTAGAAATATCATGCTCTAATGGTATAAAATATTATTTCAGAACATGTGATGGATAAGGTATGTATGTCCTTAGGAGATATATAGAGAACACATCGTGGAATTGAGAGAGGTTTGGTGGAAGTTTCAAATGATAAGACACTATCCCGATAAGATCAAGAATTTAAAAGAGATTAAGGTATTAGTTTCTCATTCTTTCTAAATCTCATTACCTTCTTCCATGGAGAAATTATTAGATACAACTTTTCACCAACTTTAATTTCTATATCATGCTGGCGATTGACAAAATAACTTTTCTACTGAAATTGTGATGCCCTTATGTGTTGTTGAATTGATCAAAAAATATCTGAAATTTCTTCCTATAGATCTAATTGAAATATATTTCTTCGTATAAATTTACCCTATAATGTTTTATTTTTACACTTATTTACATAGAGGGATTCGTAGGGAGCCATCTGGATGCTCAAGAGAAAGCAATTGTTGAAAGAAAACTCAACTAGATGAAGGCGTTAATCTCAACCACCTTTGAAATGAAAAGAATAATATCTCATAATATCCTCTAGTGTTTTAAATTTTTTCTTAGACTGAATATCTATCATTGGATGACAACCAATGATGAAATGTAACTTTATATCCAATTCCCATTGAAGACTTCTCTAGAATTTCAAGGTAAACCTCAGATCCTAATCAGATAGAATAGATAGTGGTACTCCAAACAACCTTTCAAATTCCTTAATTTATATTCTATCAAGCTGATCTAGAGATAAAAAATATTTGGTTGTGATAAAATTTTCCAAATTTTTAAGGTGACCGACTACAACCCATATATTATTATTCCATTTATACTTTTTCGGGATTCCAAAAAAAAAATCCATGGCGATGTTTTCCCATTTACATTATAGTATGGGTAATGGTTTTAACATCACCTTATATTTTTTTTATCAGCATTAAATTGTTGACATACAAATCACTGAGATACAAACTCTGCAATATCTCTCTTAATTCCATCTCACCAGAAATGTACCTTTAAATATCAAAACATCTTCACACTTCTTGTATGAATAGATAATGACAAACCATGAGCCTCCTCTAATAACTCCTTATTTAAAACTGGTATTAAAAGAACACATACACCATTACTAGCCATTATCTTTCCATCATAATCTAGGTTAATCATAAGAACACTTCTCAACTACTTTTTCATCTCTATGTCATCCTTCTACACCTCTTTTATCCTCACAAGGATAGATGGTTGAACACTTATTTGATAATGGTAATATTTCTCCTCTTCCTTTAACATTTCAAGATACATAATTTGAAAATACATAAATATTAAATCATTTTTGATCCTCATCATGGATAAGATAGTAATACCCTTTTGACTCAAATCATTGAACACCTTCTTTTCTTTCGCAATGTGGTAATTTATGGAGGAGTCATAACAATTAACAAGTCCCAACCATCTTTTCTAGTCTATATTCAACTCATTCGGTGTGAATATATAAGTTACTTTTTTTGATTAGTATATATATATCCATTTGTTTTCATAAAAAAAATTATTCTGTATCATTAATAAAAAATACCACAGCTAAACCCAAATCATGAGTTATGTAATTTAAATAATGAACCTTAAATTTTCGTGAAGCATCAGCTAAAAACCTATCATTCTTTACGAAAATGAATCCTACTCCATTCATGGATGAATGATAATAGATTTCAAACCCTTATCCACTGTAGGGTAATGTAGGAACATGTTTACTGATTACTATTCTCGTCAGTTCCTTGAAACTATCCTTTCATTTATCCATATAGAGGAACATGGGTCACTTCAAAGTTAACTTGGTTAGTGGATTAGAGAGTCGTGATAAATTCTCCACAAACCATCTATAATATTGATCCAAATAAAGAAAAATTCAGATCTTAGTTACCATTGTTGGTCTAGGCCAATTTTTATTTTCATCTGTCTTTGATGGATCCAAAGATACACCCTCATTAATATTATATATCCAAAAGAGGAATAATTTTATAGAAAAAATTTACAATTTAAATTTTGAGAATAGTTTCTCCTCCATTAAGGTCTTCAACACAATTATCAAGTGATCTCAATTATCTTCCTTACTCTTTAAATGGATAATAATATCTTCTATAAAGACTACCATAAAATGATAAATGTAATATCTAAATACTCTATTAATTAAATCCATGGATATTGTGGGGGAATTAGTAAAAAAATATGGAATCATTTTATACAAATAGTGTTTATATATTGACTGTAATGTTTTCTTGGGTATATCCTTATTCTTTACCCACAATTGATGATATCCAGAACAATGGTCAATATTTGAAAAGTATCAAGATCCACACAATTGATCAAAAAATTCATCATTATAGAGTATAGTATACCTGTTCTTGATTTTGATCTTGTTCAGCTCTTGATAATCAATGTACCATCACATTGATCCATCTTTATGCTTTTAAAAAAGAACCAAATCACCCACGGTGACAAACTTGGACAAATGAATCCCTTATCAAGGTTCTCCTAGAGCTTCTTCAATTACTACAACTCAATTGGTTCTATTATATAGGGAGTATTTTTAAATAGGTGTGGAATTAGGTGTGAGTTATATTGTGAACTCAACTTCATGTTTTGGTGGATGAATAAGTAAATATTCCTGAAAGTCATCAAAAAAATTCTGCATAATAGGTATATCATTGATGTTGAGTGTATCCCTAGCTATCTAAGATAAACACCCATAAGATACATTTAAACTCCATCAGAATTTCATATACATAATTTCAATGATAGAAAATTATAATTTGGTTTATAATATCAAACATGACTTCTATTCCCTATAAATTGATGTGGTATTTATGTAGAGAAAGCCAATGTATGCCTATGATAACATTAAATTTATCCAGAAGGAGAATAAAAATATTTTCATGTAGAAAATTACCACAAGCATCAACTACATAAGAATCATCAACATATGATGTAATCATCATTCCATCAGTGGTTCTTAGTACTAATTCAATATCCAATCATTTGGGATAAGAATTAAAATTCCTAAATAATTTACATGACATAATGGAATTTATATTACTAAGATAAAATAAGATACTTAAATATTTGAGCATACCTTTCACCACAACAACTTCTTTTCACTATTTTAAATCGTTTTATAAAACCATAATGGTTAGTTTAACCATAAATAATCATTAATCCTAGTGATTAATCATAAAAAATCCTTCATTGTATACTAAATATTGAAAACTTATTTTCAATATACAACACCCAAGTTTAAACTAGGTCATTCATGGCCATCATCTATTAAAATCCTTCATGATGGTATATAAATAGAATGTGAATTTCAAAAACAGATCCCCAGGGAGTGTCAAACCAAGTGTGCAGCAAGGCCTGCTGGCATGCACTATGTTATGAATGATTCTAGATCAATACACCATTTTTAAAGTTATTACCCCTAGTAAAAACTACGAAATATACTCATCCACTTGTATTATTTAAACATGGATGTTTTTCTAGTAAAAACACACTCCTTTAATTACCATAACATAGGATGTTATCCTATACTTATGATAATCCTAAGGGTTATTAATAACGTTTTTCCATCATAGTTTCCAAATGACAACTAAACCTTTGATTTTATTCTAACTATAATGTCCTAGACTTTTCATTCATAAATATTATACCCTTTTAGATGAATATTCTATACATTTTAAGAATACACACCTAAGGATCATAACAATTTATTTTGTGTGGAGACTAGTTACACAATCATCTTATTTCCAAAAAGATCTTAAACATATCTAATAAATATCTTCCGATTTATTATTCTTCATAGACACAATCTACTTAAACCATTCTTGATAACCTGGTGAAAGAAAACACAAGAAAAGGTGAGATCACATGACTAGTAAGGGTAAACATGGAAGATATAAATAAATGATTAGATGAAATAATATGATAATAATAGGGGTATGAGATTATGAATATAACATATAAATTTCATTACTAATATATCATGGACCATCAACATGATCCATGGCATAAACCATTATCATTTCATAATAAATGAACCATAAGAGTTAGAAATCATCATAAATAAATGATGAACCATAAGTTCATTTCATTTAAGTGTGGTACCATCATAAGTATTGAAACCATTTCATATGTCAAGGGTAACATCCAAGTAAATAAAATCAAAATGGATCAAGAATCAACCCATATTTACCATTTCATAATGGATCACACATGATAACCTATTTTTTATTATAGATCGCGCCCATAGACTTATTTCCAATAGTAGATCAAGAACATTGATATGTTTCCCATAGAAATATCATTAGATATAATACTTTACCCAATTAATTTTAGGGATTGATAGGCCCCACCTATCACACAATTAAAATCAAACATATGTGCTCTGTATTATTATAAAAAATTCATCATATCCTAACCCCTGAATAGAAAAGGGTTTTATAGAATGTCTATTATAGCATAACCCATATAAATAATATAGGTCTCATAATAATCTCATAAATTAATCTTTTCATAACCCATAGTAAAAGAATGGTTTACATAAACAACTATTTATTATATTATAAAATATTCAAAGAATGAATAAGGATGTTACAATTGGATCTAATCCCTAGTAAAACTTAAGTAACATCAAAGGATTTCATCTTAGATGAAAATAATTTTGAAAGATCACTTTAAACATTTCTTGAGGAAAATAACCTTTTCACCATGAAATAAGTATTTGAAATTTTAAAACATCCAAAATTTTAATGAAAAAATTTTGTTTTAAAATAACTTATGAAAATTTTCAATAAAAAATTAAATCCTCTAGCGGCCATGATGGCGAAAAATACCTTTCATACTCTACCTGTTAAAATGATTATTCCTTTCACATTTTTATTAAAAATTCAAAAGATACTTTTCCTGAATAAAATAAGAATATTCCTTTTAATGGTTTTAAAAATAAAAATAAAACACAGGTAAAAATTTCATTAAAAAAATAATGGGATCATAGTGAAAAAATTCTTTAAAACATTTTTAGAAAACTTGTACATGGAAGGAAAAGTGTTTTTGATAGAAGAGATAAATAAATTATTTTTTTTCATAAAAAATTTATTTTGGTGTATTGAGTACAAAAAAGGAATAAAACTAAAGGAAAAATGTATTCTATAGAAATAACCATAGGAGAATAAAATACAAGAGTTTCTTTATATACAGATAATAATATCTCATAATTGAAATAATATCATAAAAAATCCTGATAAAAAATGAGACTACAACATTAGAGCATTACCACTTTGGTATCTTTAAAATCATAAGTAACATGAAAGAAAGATAATTATATAGATATATATATCCCAAAATTATAATGATAAGGACCATAAAATAAATTCATGGATAATACATACACCACACAAATAAATCAAGTTGTGTATAGGGAATGTGACCCACATAAATAAAAGTGGGATGAAAACACCTTACCTCTCTAAAAATATCTTAAATAATAATACCCATTATAAAATAACATAAAATTAAAATAAAAATATCATTAAAATTCGTATATTTATGATATAACATGTAAAAGGGGCAGTATATACACAATATAAAAAAAACTAGTGGTGAATATGGAATGTATCACCAAATAATAAAAGAGAGACTTGAAATCCATTACCTTAATTATCAAATTCATTCATACACATTAAAACCTACTGTATAATAAATATAAGTTTATTATAATTATATTATAGAACAAAAAAATATTTATCATACTATATATTTTTTACTTATGACCTCTTATTTCCCATTTATTATCAATTCCTTCTTAATAACATGTTCTAGGTAATAATTTCTTTGTTTTTCATGTATGTTTGGGTTATGAATTTTTGGTAATTTTAATTTGATCATGGTTAAATATTATCCATAATGTTAAACATTATGTACAATTTATATACATTCAATATATATGTATTTAGAAAAATCCATTAAATTTAGATATATAAAATGAATTAAACCATTCATGGAGATAATGAGTTGTAGGTACGTATGAATGCTATTTCCATTTTATCAACAGACAAAATGAATGAAAAATAAATAACATTTTACCTTTATATAATAGTTTTTATTTCATATATATCAAATTTTTTCAGTAAACCTATCCTCATTACCTTTCATGTAAAGTGTATGTGATGAACGGATCACATCGCTTCGTGAGGCGGTAGTCCGTCGTACACATGAGTGACGCTATAGAATTCCTATGAAAAGAAAATTAAGAAGATATATGTGATATTATAATTAAATATATATAATTATTTTATAAATATAATATAAAAATATTAAATCTATCATCATATACATCTAGGAGATGTTGTAATGAAAAATGAACTACATCGGTTTGTGAGGCAATAGTCTGCCGTACACATGATCGACATTTTCATTTCCCAATTAATGCAAGAAAAGATGGATGGAGGTAATAAAATTAACATAATAATGTATAAGTATATTTCAGATACTAATTTTATTATATAATCATGTTTTAAGATTATTTCAAGGAGTTTGAGGATGAAATAAAACGAAAATTCATGGTTAAGGACTATGCCTCTTCTTTAGAGATACCTTTAGGTTTACAACTATAGACTTATTAAGAGATTTTTATAATAGAAATATAGACTCTAGGATGTGGGGAGTGAATTAAGGAATGTATATAATTAGGGATTATCTGACCAAATTAGTTTTTTATGTGTGAAGAGGAGAGGATAGTGGGTGCCCTGTTATAAGTGGGGGAGAGGACACATTTTTTATTTTTGAAAAGAAAATGTTGTACCCATGTTTTAAACATTTTTAAAGGCCGAAAAATGGGTAATTCATGAAAATTATATTATTTAAGTTTGAAATATTTCCATAAAATTTTATTTTGATATGTTTTTAGGTCATTTTACCCCTTATGATTTTTAACCCCCAATAACCCATTTTAACCTTAAGGGAGATAATTACTTTTTAAAATTTTCACTATTTATTTTGATAAAAATATTTAGTTGGACTTATTATATAATATTAATTATTCTATTTCAAATTATGGAATCCATTTTTCCAAATTCCATTCAAATAAGAAGAAAATAATAATTTAAAATTAAACCAATAAATGCGACGAAAAAGCGGGTTTCTAAAGAGGGAATCTTTATGAGAATAGAAAGTTTATTTACAAAATTTAATATTAAGTTGATTATAATGAAATAAATTGTATTAATGAATATATAATTTGACAAATTTTAAGATTTAAAACATTTCCAAATAAGATGTAACTTTTTAAATTCTTTAAATTAAACTGTAATTTACAGTAAAAATCAGTATTTTTCACTATTGATAGAAAAATTAATCTTTTTAGAAAATTCTAAAAAATTAAGCCTAAGATAATTTTAAAATTTTTATTCCAACAATTAAGTTATTTTTTCATGTAAATTTTATTAAAAGGTTTAAAATTAATTTTATTGTTTTTACAAAAAAGAAATAAAAGTCATTTTTTGAGAAAAAGGTATTTTCAAAGAATCTAAAGACCGACTAAAAATTATTTAATTATTAATAAATATATTTTAATTATCTAAATAAATTATTATTAATTTTAAAAATGTGTTTATATCTATTCATACATGTAAATTTAAAGGTTTTCTTATAATGATCATGTTTAAATAATAATATTGATAATATAGCGTGATACGTTAAAACTAGGTGTTTTGTGTAACAAATGATATCAAAGAAAATAAAATCATTTGAAAAAATATATTTTAAAAAATATAATGGTGTTACACAATTTTATATATCTTCTTTTACGATATGGTATTTCATAAGGAATATAAACATGTACCTTCCTAGACAATCGTTGGGTATGGTTGGTTATGTCCCTATACATAGTTTTGTGCTACTAGTCATGAAATTTACAGTGTATGACTTGAATATATCATAAGGAATTATAATAATTTTAATTCCATTTTCTTTGATTATATTGGTATCCGAATATTAATGGTTAATGTTTTATTGATTTTCACACTTTGTCAATCATTAATCTTACTGTTCATAAAATGTAATTCATAGGAGTAGATTCATTCTTGAAAGTGGTTACATGAGTCATCCAAGGGATTTAATCATTTGTTATAACACATGAATAAATTATTAAGTTATCTAGGATCATCCATGTGGGTCCTATTAGGATCCCAATACCATGTGATGGTATTATTTTCAAATTTCAATCCTATACTAAAATATTCTCACCAAAAACATCTCTTTATCCTTTATATTTTTCCTACTGAGGTATTAACATGTTGTAGATGGATGATGATTCCACTAGTGTGATGATTGATTCATATTCAACCTATGGATTCATCATGGAGGTAATAATATTTCAATCATTTCCCAATGATTTTAATTAACGACACATGGTGAAGATGGATTCAATAGTAGTAGATAATGACTGTGGGATATGGTGTAAGGTACACATGTGTATTTTAATTTATTATTATATGGTTGATATTGGATTGTATTTTCGTATTGTTTCTACTGGTTTAACAGATATTGTTAGATCCCAAATAAACCCATCAATGATCGAGAGTGGAACTAAATTTGGATTATTTTATTCTTAATCAATGTGTATGAACCATTAAGGTAATGATAGGTCCTTGAAACCATATATATTGAGAAAATGGAAACCGATGTCCATTTCTCCTTTGTAATGTGGTGTGAAACTTTGGTAATAGAATTATGAGGGGTGTTTTTTCACTAACATGAGCTATTGAACCTTTTATTCCATCCTTAAGTGTTCATTGATGATAAAAACTCATGTATTGGTTAAGATTAGTGGTGTAATAGCCTTTATATTCTGACTTTAATAGGATCTCTTCCCAATAAATCATTCCTATAATGATATGGGAAATTATATAAGATCACAATCCGTGTCAATAGGTATTGGTCTTGAGAAATGTGTTCTAAGTGTGAAACATCAAGATCATGGGTATCCCAAATAATGGATTGGGTTTGGTTGAATCAATACATAGGATAATGAACTATTCAACATGGTCATGTTCATGTTGTGATGATTTTCTATTATTGGAGATTAACCATTACGTTTTTCTTATGTTCACATTACTTGTGACCAATCATTCATCCTTGTTTATGATTATTGACACATGACACCTTGGATAGTGAGCACTACTAGCTGGTGGTTATTATCATGATTTCCAAGATGGGATGATTTTCCCACCTATATTATTGGTGATATCTAGTTCACTATAAGTGATAAACCAATGAAATAGATAATTATTAGTGTTTATAGCACATTCACCCATGCTTAAGTTGTTATTAAAGTAATATCATTCACCTAATACTATATCATGATGATTTCCCATTCATCCTTTTATTTTTATTACAAAAATTTCCCATTCACCTATATGTATTATGGTGATAACCTAATCACCTAATTTTTTTATGATAATGTCCTTTTTTACTATATTGAATTATGGTGATAACTTATTCACCAAATTACTTATTATGAAGATGTACAATTCAATTAGATTGTATTATGGTAAAAATCCTTTCACATGATTAATAAATATAAAGATGGTTTATTAACCTATAATATATCATGGTGATAACCCATTCACTTAATTTTTTATTATGACGAGGAACCTTTTTTTAATAATGTATTATGATGACAACCCATGCACCTATATTTTATATTGGAGTGATGATGACCTATTTATAAATACTCTATTGATAGGGGTGATAATCTATTCAAATATGTTATTTTTATTATTTTTGATGATACTTATTTAACCCCTATCTTATATATATAGGACGATTTAATAACCTATTCAATTATTCCAAGTTGTTAATAGATTTTGTGAACTCCATCCCATCTCTATCACCCACTAAATCATGTATGAGTTGACCATTAGGATGGAATCTAGAGCACTTAACAATTTTATTGGTATATACATGTGATGTTATAAATTTAATTTCATTTGGTAAATTCATGAACATATATACAAGTTTTTATTTTGGGAATTATTAATGGTGTCATACTGTGATTTATGCTTACACTGATTTTTTAGGATCAAATTACACTTATTCAAGAAAAAAGAACATAATTAACCACAAACAAAGATCATCCTTATCTTGAAATAAAAACCATATATAAATAAAATAAAGAATACACTAAACACAAAAAATTGATAAACTTATTATTCTTTGATCATAAAATCTTGATGATGATAATTTAGAAGAATCCAAAGGAATCCTTCCTCCTAATGTATACATGGGTTAGTGAATCACCAAAAATTTATGTAGGATTCTCATTTTTACCACAATATAGTAGTACCATTGGTGTAAAGGAAGTAGCAGAAGTGGCCTCAGGTGTTTTGGAGAATCTATGTCACACACACTACCAGATGCCATTTTCATTCCCACATCCACCACTATATAGGTCTCAAAGATCCTCCCTAATAAATCGTGGTATTTACTCAAACATTTATAAAATTTTCAAATAATGTTATGGTTACAAAACATTTATAACCCCTCAGCCATAACATTTAACATTTAAATGATTTATTTTATTCGATACACATTTTATGTAATAAATGATATCCATGTGCATATAAAAGCTAAATTTTAATGTTTAAAGTTCTACTTCCATATTAATCGTAACATATGATTAATATATATGAAAAAATAGAATATTCACATATTTTACCTTTGGATATCATTTAATATAGTGGTGTGAAATCACTATATCTCACTATATGATATACCAGATTAAGGCATGGGATATGCCTTGGATTCATGTATTTCATAAATTATTAAACACTCCCTTATCTTAAAAAATGACATAGAATAAAATACATAATATGTTTAAGAGTATTTTGGAAATATCTCTATCAATCTCCCAGATTCACTAGAGCATCATAAACTATGTTCTATTTCTCCTGATACTATATCTCATAAAATAATTTATGAAACCATATCCAAAACTACTTCTGGATATTTACAAACAATTTTGAAAATATATAATCAATCAAACCATGAATCACATCATATTAAATACATTGTGAATATCCATCCAAAAATACATTTAGTGAAACTCATAAACACTTTTAGAGTAGCTCTGAAAATTTCATTAAGATTAATACTTATTCAATCAACCATAATGTGTAACGTAATTAGTATTTATAGAATTAAAAACAAATTTGAATTCAAAAATTACTAAATATAATAAAATAGTGTCCCTTATCAAAGAGTAATTGTTACTGAAGTTAAAAATGGATTTGGAATGATGTCTATCAAAAACATGTATCTCTATAATCATGTCCCATGTTGTGTCATATACAAGTATGTATTATCATAAAATATGTAATATCCCTACCGAGGGTGCAGTAAACCTGTGCCCTATTTCGGTGGGTTACATGGCATCAAGCGTGCATCCCTGTATGCCAAAGGCTACCGACTAGCATCGACGGTGTAAATGTGGTATGGTGGGGGAGACCATACCATCTTATCAGAGTGGAACAATGGATATAACCACCATATAACAAACAAACCTGTAATCATATACAATAGACATAATCAATAATTCATAGAAGATTAAGTAAACAATCAGAATATATAAGCATAAGAAGGATAAATAACTAAAAAACTTAATAGTACTCAGAAGCCACTAGAGAGTGTCATATGCATGGATGAATGACATGTTGATATACAAAGGGGATAATGGGACATGGAGATACAAACTTGCTATCGAAAAATTACAAAAAGAAGCAAAGGTATTCCACTAGCATCTTGAGATAATTCCTGATCCCATGCTCCTAAGCTCCATATATAAGTAATCATATCAAAAACATATAGTAGGGCCTTTTCCCTCACCTATACCTATAGTCATATAATATTCCCAGGTACCAAAAGCATCCCACGTAGGGTGTGAGATAAAATCCCAGTAGGCAAAAACCAATGATTTCTACTCGTAATCCAAGCAATGCTCATAACCAAACTTTGTAAAGGAATGAATAGAATAAGAAGGAAATTATTAATAAAAAATAACCATGTCTCTAATGTTCTTAAAGTACACATGATAGCTCTACCTACCTTAGATCATGGCTGGAATGGAAGTCTGATTAGTCACTATATATATAGTAATAAAATATAAATATAGTATAGTTATATATATTGCACCCACTTATATGAACCAAGTACATGCAGAAATAAGTGGCTATATAGTCGCTGGTTGTACCAAGGCTTATATCAGAAATCCATAACTAGTCTAACAATCCTATAAGCTTAAGAAAAAGGGTACATGCCCAACATCTCATATTGAGTGGGGTACATCATGCTTTCCACTCAATATGGTGAGTGTGCCATCATTTCAACACTAAAATTGGGACACAACACTTCAAGCCCAATTCCCATATAGTTTCAATGGTGTGAGACATCATGCTCAACACTCGATGTAAGGGAGCATGATACCATCTTACACAAATGAACCCTTACCATCATACCAAAACCTCTATTAAGCCGTAATCATAATTATAAATGGAATAAGGCATCACCTTCCATGCATAATTTTCATACATCATATATATATAAATAAGGAATAATCATTTTTATAATATAACACATGAGGAAATACCACTCATATGTCCCATTAATCATGTTCAATTTCATTCAAGGAATTACAAACCATATTAATCACTAAATAGAGGTTGAAATAACAAGAGTGGCCTTACCAACATTCTTAAGAAATCTCATTTAAACCAATCAATTCATTTAAGGGAGGGAATCCACCATGTATAATCTTCTCCATGTAATCCATTTCATCTATTTTGATAAGTTCATTCCATCAAGTATAATTCCCCCAATTAAACTCATGCCATTTAACCAACAATGGATTTAAATTATAGTCATGAGGTTCAATGTCATTTAAAATGCGACGTTCTCTAAAAGTCAATTTAATTCATGGGAAATTGCAATTATAAGTTTATCCTAACACCTAAGAGGTTACATAGGTTCCTTAAACATTCATATATCAACTGAAGTTCCATTTAAAATCTAATGCGAAGTCTAATTAGGCGTTCTAGTTATTTGAATCAATTAACTAGAATGGGAAAATATTTTTTTCACACCCAATGGGTGACATACATGGTTATACAACCTATGAACCTCAAAACAAGGATGAAATGACATATATCATGGTGTGATGATCAATTTGATATGAATAACTCAATATATGATGGATATTCAGTAAAATAAGTAATACGACACAACGACATAACTAAGGAACATAGAAACTCATAGGGAATGTGATGAGACCACCTAAATCAAGTATGTAGATAACTCCTCACTTGATATCGGCCTTAGGATCAATGTAAGTTGGAAGAGATCTGAGAAACAATCCAATGACCTAAAATACGGAAAATTATATTTCACTTAAATAGCATGACAGAAACAATGATAAACATATATAGAAATGGATATGATTTGAGAGATCACCTTAATGAATCCAATGCCTTCAACGCATTGTGAAATAGGCACTAGGTGTGGATGTTATCTCAAAGCCTAACTTGAGGGATTTGGGTGCTCATGGGTAAAAAAAACCAAAATTGAAACTGAAGAAAGAAGAGAGAATAATGAAGTGGTATAAAAGTTAAATGAAAGGGAAAAATATTTTTTCACACCAAAACATACGGGTACATTGTTTAGGTACACAATTTACAAAACCGAGTGCAGGTCACTACTTAAAAAATTTCCCCACATTGTTAAGGTGCAGTATTTCCCAAAACGTGCACAATCCATATTAAAAACCATTATCAAGAAACTCTACAATCTTTCTTGGACATGAACCTTGAGTCACACAGTTGTAGAGAAATCATGTAGCATACATGTTCCACTTTCTGGAACCACATGGTTTAGGTAAAAATGTGAGGGCTCAGTGTAAATTTTTTTCCTAACCATGTAGCCCGGTCATTCATTCCAATTTCAGGACTTCAGGCTCTGAATGAGCCCCAGATGTACCTGAGACCACCTTAACTTGATTAGAAATAATTATTAGGGACATTTAAAGAATTTTTTTTTAAAAAAAATCCATTCCTCCATTAAAAGATGGGTTGTTACAACCTATGTACTTTAAAGCAATTCATTCCTATGTTGGACTTCTGAGGGTAAAGAGGTTTCATTAGAAAATAATTCCAACCACTGATTTTGTACTTCACATTCCCATTCCTAGGTCTCATTCTATACTCATCCATGATTCCTTATCACCCATACCAAAGGAACTGACCTTCTTTAGAGTGTCTTCATGTTCCGATCGACAATATGAACATGGTACTCTTGTAAGGAAGTATCTATATCCAACTCAACCTCATCAGGTTGAAAGACATGTGATGAGTTTGGATAGTATAGGAAAAACAGAGATACATGAAAGAAATCATGTATAGACTGATATCTCTGAGGAAACACCAATGGGTAAGGCACTAGTATAATCCATTTCCCAACCTCAATGGGTCTAAAAAACCTCACCGAGAGCTCAAACTCATTCCAAATACATCCTTTGGACAACCAGGTTGAGACTCTGAAGAAAAACCAGCCTGAAAACTCTAACTAGAGAGGTTGATGGCTTCTGTTGGTATATGACTATTGTCTAGATTGAGATATCATCATTCACCTTCTAATCATCTGCATAGACTCTGTAGTTTCCTGAACGAGATGTGGTCCAAGTAAATAATCGTCCCCTTCCTATAACAATCACAAAGGTGAGCTCCAAGGCCTACCATATAAGGCTTCATAAGAATTCATATTGATGGTAGACTAAAATATGTTATTATAGGATAACTCAACAAGAGGAATGTGTTTCTCCCAAATACCATCAATATTATAGACACATTCACAGAGAATGTCCTATAAAAGCTTAATCGTATGATCCATTTATCCATCAATCTATGGGTGACATGTCGTGCTCCAAAGCACCTATCTACCCAAGGCCTTACGCAACCCCTTCTAGAATTGTGATGTAAAATGATAATATCTATCAGAAACATTAGAATGCAGATCTCTATAAATACATAAAACCTCCCTAACATACAACCTCAATATCCACTCTACTGATAAGGTCTCTCTCATAGGTTAGAAATGTGCGACCATCATCAAATGATCAAAAAACCCACACTGTATCATTACCACAGGGTGATCTAGGTAATATAGTCATGAAATCCATCAAAACATCATCCTATATGGGAAAAGGCTACAAAATCCTTAATATATACTGATGTTTTTCCTTAACCTATAGACAGGTGGATCGTTGAGTGATGAATATGGAAATCCCACATTTCATAGAAGACCGCCAGTACCAGCGCTATAGATCTCGGTACAGTTTGATGACAATGAGGTGAACCGCCCGTACTAAGGCATGGAATTTCCACATCATCTCCCCTTTTATGTCTAGTGGGACACACACACACCCATGGAAGAGTGGAGTATCATCCCCATCCAAGTACCAACTAAATATTTATCATCATTCGAGACACCTTCCCTTAGGAAGAGACCTTCGAGATCAAATAATTGTATCTTTCTTTCTCATTCCTGAAGAGTAGAGGTCACTAATAATGCCGAGAGGATAGTCTGACCATGGTCCTCTTGAACCTCAACGTGCAACTATGAGAATAAGGCCATGAGATGCGTGTATCCACTGAATTCTGGAACCTCCAATGTCTAAGACTTTGGGCTTAGAGCGCCGACCACTGCATTTCCATTACCAGACATGTAGGTAAGCTTGAAATCAAAATACTATAGGTACTCAACACATATGCATTGCCTTATATTAATATATCACCTTTTAAAGATGTACTTGAGGATTTTTTGATCAGTGAATGCCAAAAAATGATATTCAAGTAGATAGTGTCTCTAAAAACACAAAGCGTGAATGAAATATGCAAGATTGAGGTCATACATCTGGTAATTACACTCGTGAGGCCTCAACTGACAAGAACCGTATGCAATGAATCACTCATCTTGCATCATAAAAACTCCAATACTGATACCTAATGAATCATTGTAGACTATATAGATCCTAACTTGATCTGGATGAATCAATATCGGCACTGAAGTCAAATGGACCTTCAACTCCTGAAATGATGGTTCGTAGGATTCTAACCACATTAATTTTACACCCTTCTCTATAATGCCTGTAAGCAGTGCTACACAGTGTGAGAAATCTTGGATGAAGTGTCTTTAATATTTGAAAATCCCTAAGAAACTCCGCTTGTCATATAATTTCATGGGATTCTCCCAAGAGACTACAACTTTCACATTCTCTAGGTATACTGGAACTCCTAACTTTGAGTTGACATGAACCAATAAGTGGAATTTGATGATCCCAAAGTCGAATTTACTATGATTTGCATAGAGATGAGGATCTCTTATTGTATTCATCATGATCCTAAAGTTGTGGGCATGGTCATGTCTAGAGTGTGAATACACTAAGATATTGTCAAAAAATACTACCACAAATGGACCCAAATATAGGTGAAAGACCTGATTCATAAGATCCCTAAAGATAAATGCTGTGTTTGTGAGACCAAACAACATGAAAAAGTACTCTAATATACCATACCTACTCCTGAAGCTGTGCGAGGAATGTATGAAGTCCTAAACACACCCGATGATATCCTAAACTCAGAATTATATTTCAAAACACTCTTTATCATCAAATCTGGTTAAATAGTTTGACAATTCTAGGTAGTGGATATTTATTCTTGATTGTGAGATGGTTTAATTAATGTTAATCCGCAAGAGCCGAAGGGTATAGTCCACATTATTGGAAAAAAGGACCAGTGAACCCTAAGTATAACTATTGGTGCGTATGTAACCTTTAGCCTCTAGATCCTCAAATTTCTTCTTGAGCACTAGTACCTCCTCATGTTCCATCCAATAAGGAGTAATGTCCACTAGTGCTACTCCTAGAACAAGATCAATGGTAAAATCTACCTCACATGATGAAGGTAGACCATACATGTCATTCAGAAAGACATCTCTGAAACACTCCACTATAGAAGGAAAGACATCCAGTTGCAACCCCTAATCATTTAAAAAAATAATGGAGATCTAAGCTATCAAACTACCCATCATATGTTTCTCTATTCCTAATCATGTAGATTGAACATCATATTATCCCTTATGTACGTACCTAACACCTTATTGTGATGTAAATGTCACCCTCCGGTGATAGAAGTCAATATGGGCACTGTAGGGAACTAACCAGTCCATCCTGATGATTATATCAAAGCTAGTCATGTAAAGTGTGAAACGATATTCTCCTATCTTAATGGAAAAATCAAATCCCTCATATCAGATTCCCAACAGGGTATCTAGCATCATAATTTCATAACAGTGGTCTATCTCAAGGCCCAAACGCTCCATGATTGTCTCAGATATAAATGAGTGAGATGTGCCTATATAAAATAATATAGAAACTAAAGTGGATGAAAATAGAATAGTACCTCATACAGTAGAAGGTCCAGTGCTCTTCTCCTTCAGTATATGCTGAACTGTATGTAACTAGAATGTACCACATCCCCGAGTCACTGCCTAACTGTACTGAGCAATACCACTCAGCTAACACTGAGAATCATAAGTCTGGCTTCCTCTCCCTCGACCGCCACCTCAGCCTAATTGGCTAGTGGTATTCTAGATTCTTACCTATCGTGATACTGCTGGACCCACTTATGAATGTGGAGTAGGAATAGATCCCCTCTTACTAGTCATTGTGAGAAAATTCTTGCAGAATGGATGGATATGTCCCATCCTACCAAAGCCAATGCACTCCACTGGATCTAGTAAGCACCACTGTTTCATTTTTCATGACTTCCCACACTGGTGACATATCAGAAATATCTCTACACAAGGATCCTGGCTACTAATACCTCCATGAGTATCCTCAAAGCAATGTTTGCACCCACCGGAAGAACTACTAATAGCTTTAGATGCTGAAACTCCCTGACTTTCACCATTAGCTTCTCTCATGATTTTATGTGATAAAGGCTTAGTTGAAAATTTCAAAAATAGTAGTCAACCAGAATACATTGACCTACAATAGAATGGAGTATATCATCCCATCCTCAAATTTCTTGGCAGACATAATTTCATCACCCAATAGAGTAGGGGAATAATACTATAACTTAGTGAAAAAAGCGGAGTTTTCCATAATAGACATACTTCCTTGCTGCGGGTTCGTGAATTCTCTAGCTCTGCCAGCCCTCATAGTCTTGGTAAAGAAGTAATCATAATCTCATATATAAATATTCCTAGAACACATTGCAGTTTCTATCCTATTGGGTGATTATGTCCCACTACCTATTAAAAGAATCATGTACCATATAAGCTGAAATATTGACCCTCCTCTCTATAGGCTTCTCAAGATTCTAGAAAATAAATAAGATAGCTTTGAGCCAAGACTCAGTAGCGTGTGGTCTGCCATCCCTTGAAAATGTGGGAGGATGATACTACTATAACTCCTAAGTCAAATATACAATACTTGTGGAGGTTAAAAATACACCTTGTATATTCTACAACATACGTAAGAAACCCTATCAAAACTGGGCATCACTGCCCATCTCAGGTATAGGAAGAGGTGCCACATGTGGCTCAACAAGATAGATCATTGGTGGCTCAAGGCCTGCCACCTCAAGAGCATGGTCTTCACTGAATTTAAGGCATGAAGCTTAAGGACATCAGGATGGAATGATACTACAATTCCAAATGCATGACCTAGAAGAGATTTAAGCAGTATAAAAGTTTAATGATAGAAAACATGGTTAGGGATAAAGACTTCCTATAGAAACGATCACACCTCTCTGTCTACTCTAATCTCCAGGTCACTGGAGGTAGAAGATACCCCAAAGGACATAAGAACTCAAGAGATAACCCACTACCCACAACTAAGTTCAATTTTGGGTCTAGGTCTCTCTTTCACATGTATAGGATATTTAAATTCACTCTAGAAGTCATAAATGTATTTAATTTGTTGTTTTTTAAACATTTAAGTCATATTAAATAGTTAAATTAGATGGAACACCATTTTTAATCCAAAAGGGCCCATACACATTGTGAACCAAAATACGACGTCCACTTAACCCACACCACAACATGTTCCAACCCATGCGACCAATAGTCTATGGATCAATGTTCCATAATTTACTACTTAATATTTATACTTTAACATATTCTGGAAAACATTGTTAGGTTAAGGAAGAAACATTAAATATCAATTATGTTTTCCAATCATTGAATCATGTGAAATCACAATTCAATAAATATTCAAGGAACTAATTATATACAATAGGAAAATGAACACTGAATGTAAACATGAAATGGAATATTGCATGGGAAATTAGTCCTAGTGTTCTTAATGATGATGCATGAACTAATAAAAAACCCTCATTTCATCGAGCCATTTCAAAGAATCAAATCACAATAATACTAATCTAAGTAACATCATAAGGAATGTGCATCAACCAATGATGAAGTCATATCAACCATAAATGGTATAATCAATACAAATAATTACCTATCCTATGTAATTTGGATTTCCCCTATACATGGATTAGATATGTCCAGGAACATGGTCAGTTGTAAATTCCTTTAGCCATGATTCTACTATCTTATACTCAAATAGTAAGACAAATGAAATAAATAACCTCTCATACCACATTGTAACATCCCTAATTGGGGTACACCTAACCTGTGCCTGGAGTTTGTGGGTCACTTGGCCTCAAGCATGCCTCCTCATACACCAGAGGCTACCGACTAGAAGTGAGGGTATAAATTTGGTACGGTGGGGAGACTATAACCTCTTATCAGAGTGTCACATTAGATACAAACAATAGATAAAAAAATAATAGAATAATATATAATAGTCATAATCAATAAACTGAAGAAGAGAAAGTAAAAAAAGTCAGAATATATAAGCAAAATAATGATAAATAACTGAATAAATAAATAGTAATCAAAATCCAATAGGCAGTGTCCTATGCATGGATGCAGGGAACACTCATATACAAAGGAGAAAAAGGGAAAAGAAGATACAAAAATGACATACAAAAATTACCACATAGAACAAATTATTCCCACTAGCATCTCAAGGTAATTCCCGATACTCTGATCCTAAGGTCTATATATAAGTAATCATATCAACAACCTATAATAGGGACTTTTCCCTTACTTGTACATGCAGTCATATAATATTCTCAAGTACCAAATGCAGTGTAAAGACCCGTAAAATTCAAGGGAAATTTTTTTCTTAATTTTCTTTAGAATTTTACAAGAGCGCGGTTTCAGACGGCACCTGATTCCGAGGCCCGGAGTGCCCGGAATTAATTTCTGAAGTTTGGCTCGGGTACGTTCAGTGAACGAACGAGCGGGTTTTCCTAACTTTTGATCCGGTGCTCGGAATTGAAATCTGAGGGCACCGATGAACTCGCAGCGCCGATATTCTCTTAAAGAGACCTTTTCGGGAGTTGCGTTTGTTGCGGGTTGAAAGATAGTTTTGGGGTTTTTAGTTTGAGTTAAATAAAATTGTGTAGAACAATTTTATTAAAACTTGTTAAAACCTATCAAAGGAGGTTGGGAGTGGGACCCACACCCACTTAACCTCCCTTGGGAGGATTAAGTGTGGTGGGGCCCACACGAACCCCTAAACCTTTCAAATTCTCCCAACTCCCTTAACGCCTCATTTATTGGCTTAAGTTACCTTTTTAATTATGGGAGTTAAACCCTTTTTGAATTTCAAACTTTTGAAATTCTAATGTGTTTTGTAATAATAAAATAAGATGTTATCTTATTTTATTATGGGTTGTTTGTTTGTCTCCTTGAGAGATTTTGGAGAGCTTCTTCTTCATCTTCAAGCTCTGACGAAGAACGAAGAACGCTCAAACTCCGACGAAGAACGACGCCTCTCTTCTTCGTCCTCGGTGTCAACAAGAGAGAACGCCGCTTCCTCCTCGGACCTTCTTCGTCGGCATACGAAGATTCGCCAACGACGTATCTCTTCGGGCATATCTCTTCGTCAACGGATTTGACGAACGAAGACCGCGACGCCCGACCTCCGCGACGCCGTCTTCCGCGGAACGTAGACGAATCTTCGAATCTTAAACCCGAGGTAGGGGTTGTTGATTCATTATTTATTTATTCCATTTCTTGAACGTGGATCTCGCTTGTCTAACTTGAGGCTTGAATGTTTAAGTTGAGTTATTTATTTTAACGTGAGGGGGGTCGGACCGCATGAACACGACCGAACCCCCCTCCATCGTTCATGTTTATTCATGCGGGTGGAAGCAAGTGGCGTGGTGCCGTCACACCACGCGGATGATCGTGCAAATATTTTTACGCGGCGCCGTCGCGCTACGTCGAGGAAAAATCTTCAAGAACGCGACGCCGTCGCGCCGCGTTGAAAAGAATCATGGCACGGCGAAAGGGGCGCGGTGCCGTCGCACCGCGCCGGACGACGAACACCGCGGCCGGTTCCGGGCCGCGGCGGGACGAGGAGACCGCGGCCGGATCCGGGCCACGGCGGGATGTGAAGACCGGCGGCCGGGCCGCCGGCGTCGGAAGTCGAAGGCGGGACCGGAATTTCCGGTCCCGTTGGTAAAAACCGGCCGGCCAGCTGGCCGGCCGGATAACATAAAACCGGGGGAATAAAACCCCCGGCCGGTTCAAAAAAACCCCCCTCTTAATGAGGGGGGCGGTTCTTTAAAGGAGGGGGGGGGGGGGCAGCAGCCCCCCGGTTCGTTTCCAGCCGGCCCCCACATGCGGGGGCCGTTTCCTGCAAATGGCGCGGCACAAGGCCGCGCCGCCTAACCAAACAGCGGGGGCTTGATTGCCCCCCGCGCCGCCACCGCCGGCCGCCGCTCCACCGCCGCGCCGCCCCGGGGGGGGGGGGGGGGGGGTCGGGCCGGGTCGGCCCGGACCCGGACCCCCCTTTTCGAACCAGAATTGGTTTTTAGCCCATAACTTGAGCCTCGGACCTCCGAATGACGAACCGTCTGCGGCAACGCGATCCTTGGATCGAGACGGTCGTTTCGGTATATCGCACTCAAGGTTTCGGTTTACTTTGAGTTCGGCCGGGTTGGTTCGTTCACGAAACCAACCGGGCCTTCGGAGCGGAAACGCTCATATCTTGAGCTACGAACGTCCGATTGGCGCGCCGTCAGTCGCGTTGTGTTCCTCTTAGTGAGACGGATCTTTTGGTATACTCCGCCCGAGGTTTGGACGCAGGTGGAGTACGGCCGGGTTGGTTCGTTCACGAAACCAACCGGGCCCTCGGAGCGGAAACGCTCATATCTTGAGTTCCGGACGTCCGATTGACGTGCCGTCGACTTTGATGGAATCCTCTAAGTGAGACGGATCTTTTGGCATACTCCGCCCGAGGTTTGGACTCAGGTGGAGTACGGTCGGGTTGGTTTTGCCTTAAAAACCAACCGGGCCCCGGGAACGAAAATGCCAATAACTCTCAGACCGGGCGTCCGATCGACGCGCCGTCTGTTGCGTTGAGTTCCTGTTGACGATACGGAACTTTTGGATACATCAACTCTGGACTTTGAGACAGTTGATGTATCAGCCTCTCGGCTCGTGGAGCGGATCCTCCGAACGAGCTTGCTGTGTGCGGGAACCCTAGTGCTGGCTGCAACTGTTACTGTGACTACTACTGCTACTGTGACTGCGACGACGACAGTACAGAGATCCTGTGTGGATTCGACGACGACGACTACAGCACTCAGCGATCCTACGTGGAACAGTGCTACCGAACCTGTGTGAACTGAATCTTCTGTTTACCTTGGGCGGTGGAGCGCTTGGGTGTAGCGGCGGACCCGTGGTACTTGACAGTGGTGGTGCGCTTGGATGCAGCAGCAGACCCTTGGCGGTGGAGCGCTTGGTTGTAGCGGCGGACCCGCGATACTCTACGGAGTATGTGCGCTTGGTTGTAGCGACAGACCCGCGACGGTGGAGACGTGCGTGCGGAGTACGGAGACCGTGTAGATGACTGAGACCTGACGACTGCTTGACCGACTCGACTTGGAGTGAGTCGACTAGCCCAGTGGACGGAGCGCCCAGTAGTTGGCAGCAGACCCACGGCGGACGGAGCGCCTGGTAGTTGGCAGCAAACCCGCGGTACTCGACAGGAGGAGTACCTCAGTAGGCTATTTGGGTGAGCGCCCGGTATTTGGCGACAGACCCTCAGCGGACGGAGCGCCCGGTAGTTGGCCGCAAACCCGCAGTACTCGACAGGAGGAGTACCTCAGCAGTCATAGGTTAGTGAGCAGTACCTCGGAGTCGTGACAGGACTACTGCACACTTCAGAGACGGGGCTCTTCAGCAGCTACGGTTTCGATAATGAAAATCCTGGTTTGAGCTGAGTCAATGATCTTTGTGATTCCTCATGATTGAGATGGGTCACTTGATAACTTAGGTATATGTATGGGCATATACCTGGGTAATGGTTATCCGTTTATTTCATAAACTTGTTTACTCTTCTTTGTGGATTGGGTTGTTCTTGGGCTCGGTGTTGGAGCCGAACGGAAATTGATGACTTAGGTATATGTATGGGCATATACCTAAGCAGTGTCAGTTGTTACTTCGTGATTGTTACTTTTCTTCGTGGTTTATCCTTTGTGGATTTGAGAGACCTTCAGGGGTCTCGGGGTCCCTACTGAGTAGCTTATACTCACCCCTGCACGGGCTTTGCCCGCACTACGTTGTGTTGGTTGCAGACGACGGACAGCGTTGACCTTAGCTGAGGCTTCCAGAGCGGAACGGTACCCGGAGGTGGACCACTGGGCGGGACGTGCACGGAGCGGACGGCGGGACCCGTGGAGCAGAGGAGCTATCTGTACTCACCCTTCAGGTGGGATTTCCAGTGGACAGCTCGGAGTAGCGGCTTTACTTTTCAGTTGCTGTTTTTCCCTTTTCGAGTTATACTTTACTTTCAGTTTGGGTTTGTATTCTGGCCCATTTACTTTTCTGCACTTGTAGTTACTTTCCGCTTGCTGACTCTGTGGTGGTTGTTACTTATAAAGGCAATGCCTTCCCTGTTTACTGGGATTTTACACCTTGGTGCTAGTCGCCAGCCCCTGGCCTATGGAAGGCGGGCTTGGGGTAGTCACGGCATGGATCCCGAGGGCGGGTCGTGACAAATTGGTATCAGAGGAGTTCGGTTCTACCGCGAACTCTGATCTTTTCTATGTGAAGCAGTAATGTTTAGCGTATTTAGTGTGGTTATCAGTCCAGGGAGTCCAGTGTTGGTGCAGCGGCCGACGTATCCGTACAGCAGGACCATGACTTCTGATTTCCGACTTAATGCACGAAAACATTGATTGCGTGTGTGTTTCAAGGTTTTCTTTGTGATTACTTATATCAGCTCACCAGGTATACTGTTTGACCGTGGCGCATCTGTCTCCTTTCAGGATGGCCCCACGACGGCAGCCAGCTAGGGTTCCGAGAGTCGAGCGAGACGACAGCCCACCGAGCGACGAGGCCTCGGTGCAGGGCCCTTTTCCAGTAGTGGCACCGGCGGTAGCTTTACCCGCCGATCCCCCGATGCTTCCAGCAGCAGCCGCTGACGATGCACGTCGCCTCAGCGCACTGCATGAGTTTCAGCGCCAGCGACCGCCCAGGTTTCGCGGGGAGACGGATCCCCAGGCAGCAGAGGATTGGCTGGAGGCAGTGGTTCGAGTGTTTAGGCTAGTGAGGACACCAGCAGACCTCATGGTGATCCTCGCTACGAGCCTACTACACGCAGCAGCAGGACGATGGTGGAGCTTGATGCTCCAGGTACACGATGAGGCATCTCTACTTTGGACGGACTTTGAGAGCATCTTCCGCTCGGAGTTCGTCCCAGCCACCCTTCGTGCGGTGCGTATCCAGGAGCTTCTACAGCTGCGGCAGGGCAGCATGACGGTCGCTCAGTACGCGGCGAGGTTCACCGACCTTTCTCGGTACTCGACAGACATGGTACGGGACCCCTTCTTCCGGGCCCGGACCTTCGAGCAGGGTTTGAGACACGAGATCAGGGCATCGCTGATCTCCCTCAGCATACCGACTCAGACAGGAGTACTAGAGCGGGCCCTTCTGATCGAGAGCTTCCTTGCTGAGTCTACACCAGCACAGAGACCCACCGCAGGGCGGCACGTAGCGGAGTATTTGGTAGTAGGTAGCCGATAGATGACTCAGGGTTCCAGGCAGACCAAACCTACCAGTGGCCGACTGCACGACTCAGGCTCAGTTGTGCGGGGAAGCCGGGGTGGAGTCAGAGCCAGGCGTGCCGAGAGTGGGCAGTGTTACTCCTTTGGCGGGATTGGTCACATGGCTCGTGACTGTCCGACCCGCCATGCTGATGATCAGCAGTTAAGTGAAGAACCTCCCAGGCAGAGGCAGAGGTTCGACCGTGGCGGTCCGCAGGGAGGGGGCGGACGAGGCAGAGGAGCTGGACGAGCAGCCGGTGGTGGGCGACGCTTTGAGGCTCTTCCACCACCACCACCAGGAGGTCCACCCCGACCGCAGGGGAGAGCTCAGCTTCAGGCAGCCGAGGCCTTCGATCATGGAGCTCTGGGAGCCGATGGACAGGAGCAGAACTAGTGGATAACATCCTTTGTACTTCTGGTTCCTTGTTGCTTTTGTGTAGCGTCTTGTATTATGAGCTGCAATAATAAAAGACGCATACCTTTGTGATATTTTCGTTCCTGTCCTCTTTCGTGATGTTACTAAGAGGTTCCAGTTTTGGCTGTTGACTTGACCCTCACTTGTGAGACATCTACTAGAGGAGACCCAGTTACCACACACTGATGCCGACAGTGTGACTCAACCCTTGGAGGCGAGAGTAACGGTTGAATCTCTTAGTAGTAGCGTCGAGGCCTTACGACGTCATCCTTGGTATGGATTAGTATCATCCATGTTAGGATTGACTGTTTTAGGCAAAGAATGTGGTTCATCCAGGGGATGAGACCAGATTTCTCTTTTCGGCAAAGAAGAAATCTTGCAGCTCTTGTGGGACCTGTGATGGTCCAGGCCACGACAGAGAAGGTCCAGGTCATCCAGGAGCGGATGAGGACAGCTCAGAGCCGGCATAAGTCATACGCTGACAGGAGGCGGAGGCCACTGGAGTTCGAGGATGGCGACCACGTCTTCTTGCGGGTCTCACCTCGACGGGGTATTCGGAGATTTGGCCGAGGCGGCAAGTTATCTCCGCGCTTCATCGGACCTTTCCAGGTCCTCAGCAAGGTTAGCGAGGTGGCTTATCGCCTGGCTCTACCACCTCAGTTGCACCGGGTGCACGACGTCTTCCACGTATCTCAGCTGAGGAGATACGTTCACGACCCGACGCACATCTTTGACCATGGGGAGCTTGACGTTGACGATGGGGCGACTTTTACGGAGGTCCCGGTGGAGATAGAGTATCGACAGGAGCGGGTCCTGCATGGGCGATCGATTCCTCTTGTGCGCATCTGATGGCAGCACGGGAATCTCCAGGAGAGCACATGGGAGCGGCAAGCTCAGATGCGTGCTCAGTACCATCATTTGTTTCCCTAGTTTTTGATGTATCTTTACGGGGACGTAAAGCCCTGAGGTGGGAGTAATGTAAAGACCCGTAAAATTCAAGGGAATTTTTTTTCTTAATTTTCTTTAGAATTTTACAAGAGCGCGGTTTCAGACGGCACCTGATTCCGAGGCCCGGAGTGCCCGGAATTAATTTCTGAAGTTTGGCTCGGGTACGTTCAGTGAACGAACGAGCGGGTTTTCCTAACTTTTGATCCGGTGCTCGGAATTGAAATCCGAGGGCACCGATGAACTCGCAGCGCCGATATTCGCTTAAAGAGACCTTTTCGGGAGTTGCGTTTGTTGCGGGTTGAAAGATAGTTTTGGGGTTTTTAGTTTGAGTTAAATAAAATTGTGTAGAACAATTTTATTAAAACTTGTTAAAACCTATCAAAGGAGGTTGGGAGTGGGACCCACACCCACTTAACCTCCCTTGGGAGGATTAAGTGTGGTGGGGCCCACACGAACCCCTAAACCTTTCAAATTCTCCCAACTCCCTTAACGCCTCATTTATTGGCTTAAGTTACCTTTTTAATTATGGGAGTTAAACCCTTTTTGAATTTCAAACTTTTGAAATTCTAATGTGTTTTGTAATAATAAAATAAGATGTTATCTTATTTTATTATGGGTTGTTTGTTTGTCTCCTTGAGAGCTTTTGGAGAGCTTCTTCTTCATCTTCAAGCTCTGACGAAGAACGAAGAACGCTCAAACTCCGACGAAGAACGACGCCTCTCTTCTTCGTCCTCGGTGTCAACAAGAGAGAACGCCGCTTCCTCCTCGGACCTTCTTCGTCGGCATACGAAGATTCGCCAACGGCGTATCTCTTCGGGCATATCTCTTCGTCAACGGATTTGACGAACGACGACCGCGACGCCCGACCTCCGCGACGCCGTCTTCCGCGGAACGTAGACGAATCTTCGAATCTTAAACCCGAGGTAGGGGTTGTTGATTCATTATTTATTTATTCCATTTCTTGAACGTGGATCTCGCATGTCTAACTTGAGGATTGAATGTTTAAGTTGAGTTATTTATTTTAACGTGAGGAGGGCCGGACCGCATGAACACGACCGAACCCCCCTCCATCGTTCATGTTTATTCATGCGGGTGGAAGCAAGTGGCGTGGTGCCGTCGCACCACGCGGATGATCGTGCAAATATTTTTACGCGGCGCCGTCAAACTACGTCGAGGAAAAATCTTCAAGAACGCGACGCCGTCGCGCCGCGTTGAAAAGAATCATGGCACGGCGAAAGGGGCGCGGTGCCGTCGCACCGCGCCGGACGACGAACACCGCGGCCGGTTCCGGGCCGCGGCGGGACGAGGAGACCGCGGCCGGATCCGGGCCGCGGCGGGATGTGAAGACCGGCGGGCGGGCCGCCGGCGTCGGAAGTCGAAGGCGGGACCGGAATTTCCGGTCCCGTTGGTAAAAACCGGCCGGCCAGCTGGCCGGCCGGATAACATAAAACCGGGGGAATAAAACGCCCGGCCGGTTCAACAAAACCCCCCTCTTAATGAGGGGGGCGGTTCTTTAAAGGAGGGGGGGGGGGGGCAGCAGCCCCCCGGTTCGTTTCCAGCCGGCCCCCACATGCGGGGGCCGTTTCCTGCAAATGGCGCGGCACAAGGCCGCGCCGCCTAACCAAACAGCGGGGGCTTGATTGCCCCCCGCGTGCCCACCTCGTGCGGCGCCAGCCGCCAAGCCGCCGCGGCCCGCCGCGCCGCCGCCCCGGGGGGGGGGGGGGGGTCGGGCCGGGTCGGCCCGGACCCGGACCCCCCCGTTTCGAACCAGAATTGGTTTTTAGCCCATAACTCGAGCCTCAGACCTCCGAATGACGAACCGTCTGCGGAAACGTGATCCTTGGATCGAGACGGTCGTTTCGGTATATCGCACTCAAGGTTTCGGTTTACTTTGAGTTCGGCCGGGTTGGTTCGTTCACGAAACCAACCGGGCCTTCGGAGCGGAAACGCTCATATCTTGAGCTACGAACGTCCGATTGACGCGCCGTCAGTCGCGTTGTGTTCCTCTTAGTGAGACGGATCTTTTGGTATACTCCGCCCGAGGTTTGGACGCAGGTGGAGTACGGCCGTGTTGGTTCGTTCACGAAACCAACCGGGCCCTCGGAGCGGAAACGCTCATATCTTGAGTTCCGGACGTCCGATTGACGTGCCGTCGACTTTGATGGAATCCTCTAAGTGAGACGGATCTTTTGGCATACTCCGCCCGAGGTTTGGACGCAGGTGGAGTATGGTCGGGTTGGTTTTGGCTTAAAAACCAACCGGGCCCCGGGAACGAAAATGCCAATAACTCTCAGACCGGGCGTCCGATCGACGCGCCGTCTGTTGCGTTGAGTTCCTGTTGACGATACAGAACTTTTGGATACATCAACTCTGGACTTTGAGACAGTTGATGTATCAGCCTCTCGGCTCGTGGAGCGGATCTTCCGAACGAGCTTGCTGTGTGCGGGAACCCTAGTGCTGGCTGCGACTGTTACTGTGACTACTACTGCTACTGTGACTGCGACGACGACAGTACAGAGATCCTGTGTGGATTCGACGACGACGACTACAGCACTCAGCGATCCTACGTGGAACAGTGCTACCGAACCTGTGTGAACTGAATCTTCTGTTTACCTTGGGCGGTGGAGCGCTTGGGTGTAGCGGCGGACCCGTGGTACTGGACAGTGGTGGTGCGCTTGGATGCAGCAGCAGACCCTTGGCGGTGGAGCGCTTGGTTGTAGCGGCGGACCCGCGATACTCTACGGAGTATGTGTGCTTGGTTGTAGCGACAGACCCGCGACGGTGGAGACGTGCGTGCGGAGTACGGAGACCGTGTAGATGACTGAGACCTGACGACTGCTTGACCGACTCGACTTGGAGTGAGTCGACTAGCCCAGTGGACGGAGCGCCCAGTAGTTGGCAGCAGACCCACGGCGGACGGAGCGCCTGGTAGTTGGCAGCAAACCCGCGGTACTCGACAGGAGGAGTACCTCAGTAGGCTATTTGGGTGAGCGCCCGGTATTTGGCGACAGACCCTCAGCGGACGGAGCGCCCGGTAGTTGGCCGCAAACCCGCAGTACTCGACAGGAGGAGTACCTCAGCAGTCATAGGTTAGTGAGCAGTACCTCGGAGTCGTGACAGGACTACTGCACACTTCAGAGACGGGGCTCTTCAGTAGCTACGGTTTCGATAATGAAAATCCTGGTTTGAGCTGAGTCAATGATCTTTGTGATTCCTCATGATTGAGATGGGTCACTTGATAACTTAGGTATATGTATGGGCATATACCTGGGTAATGGTTATCCGTTGATTTCATAAACTTATTTACTCTTCTTTGTGGATTGGGTTGTTCTTGGGCTCGGTGTTGGAGCCGAACGGAAATTGATGACTTAGGTATATGTATGGGCATATACCTAAGCAGTGTCAGTTGTTACTTCGTGATTGTTACTTTTCTTCGTGGTTTATCCTTTGTGGATTTGAGAGACCTTCAGGGGTCTCGGGGTCCCTACTGAGTAGCTTATACTCACCCCTACACGGGCTTTGCCTGCACTACGTTGTGTTGGTTGCAGACGACGGACAGCGTTGACCTTAGCTGAGGCTTGCAGAGCGGAACGGTACCCGGAGGTGGACCACTGGGCGGGACGTGCACGGAGCGGACGGCAGGACCTGGGAAGCAGAGGAGCTATCTGTACTCACCCTTCAGGTGGGATTTCCAGTGGACAGCTCGGAGTAGCGGCTTTACTTTTCAGTTGCTGTTTTTCCCTTTTCGAGTTGTACTTTACTTTCAGTTTGGGTTTGTATTCTGGCCCATTTACTTTTCTGCACTTGTAGTTACTTTCCGCTTGCTGACTCTGTGGTGGTTGTTACTTATAAAGGCAATGCCTTCCCTGTTTACTGGGATTTTACGCCTTGGTGCTAGTCGCCAGCCCCTGGCCTATGGAAGGCGGGCTTGGGGTAGTCACGGCACGGATCCCGAGGGCGGGTCGTGACATGCAGCCTGAGTTGGGTGTGAGATAAAATCTCAGTATGCCACCACCAATAGTGTCAACTCGTAATCCAGGAAGTGATCATAACCAAACTATGTGCAAGTATATATAGAATAATAAGGTAGTGATGAATAAATAAATAACCAGGACTCTCGGGTTCCTAAAGGAATCTTGATGGTGTTATCTGCTTCAGATCAAGGCTGGAATGTATGTCTTATTAGTAACTATGTATATAGTAACAATATATATATATATATATATTATAGTTATATATATTGCATCGACCTGTATGAATCCAGTACGTGCAGACTAAAGTAGCCATATAACTGGAATACTTGTTTCTAGATGGACCGAGGCATAACTCATACATCCATAACTAGTCAAACGAGCCTATAAGCTCAATCTACGTGGTACATTTGCTGCATATTATAATGAGTGGGAGATGTCATGCTCATAACTCGAGATAGTGAGTGTGCCATCATTTCAACGCTCTAATTAAGACATGACGTGTCAAGCCCAACCTCTACATAGTGTCAATGTTGTGAGTTATCATGCTCAACACCTGATGTAAGGAGTGTGATATCATCACGATCAACTGAAACCTTACCATCTTACCACAAACTCTATAAATGTGTAATCATAATTATAAATTTCATGAGGCATCACCTCCCATGAATCATTTTCATCTAGCCCATATATATAAATAAGGCATATTTATGTTTGTAATATAACACATGATAAAATACTTCTCTTATGTCTCTTTAATCAAATTCAATTTTATTCAAGGAATTACAAACCATATTAAGCACTCAATAAAGGTTGAAACAACAAGAGTGTACTTACTACCCTCCACAAGATATTTCATTTAAACTAATTAATTAATTTTAGGGATTGTATCCATCATGTATTAACCTCTCCATGTAATCCATTTCATCTCTTTTTAGAAGGACATTCCAACTTGTACAATTCCAAAAATTCAACCCATTCCATTTAACCAATAATGGATAGAAATTATACTCATGAGGGTCAATGTCCTTTAAAATGTGACGTGGTCCAAAAATAAAATTTCCTACATGGGAAATTCCAATTATAAGTTTATCCCAACACCTTATAGGTTCCTCGAGCTCCTTAAACATTTATATATAAAAGGTAGTTCCATTAATAATATAATATGAAGGATAATTAGGTGTTCTATGTATTTGAATCAATTAACCATAATTTAAAAATCTAGTTGGTACACCCAAGGGGACACCATACATGGTTATAAAACCTCTAAACTAAGAAAAAGATCAAAGGGAATATATCATGGTGTGATGATCAATTTGATATGAAGAACTCAATGTAATGATGATGCCCAGAAAAGTCCAATGTGTAGCACAATAGTATAGCTATATAAAATCAAAAATCATGGGTGAAAAGATTAGAAAGCCTACCTCAATGCCATATATGACTCCTCACTCAATATTGACCTCAGATTTAGAGTATGTTGTAAGAGATCTGAGAAAAAATTAAACACCCTAAAAATAGGGAAAAAGAGATTTCACCTATATAGTGCGACGCATAACATGGTAAACATAGATTGGAAGGGATAGAATTTGAGATATCACCTTATGGAAGTCAACATTTTCATCTAATTTTGAAACAAACACCAAATGTGAATGTTAGCTCAATGCCTAACTTGAGGGATTTGGGAGTTCATGGGCGAAGAAAAACCAAAATAGCCACTGGAGAAAGAAGAAGGAAGAAAGAAAGGGTTTTAAAGTTAAATGAATGGAAAAAATTCAATGTCACCCCAAAATATAATTGTTCACGGTTTAGGGCCACAGTTTATATAATCATTCACAAACCGTGTGCGTGCCACTGCTTAAGGATTTACCCTACACGATTTTGGTGAATGGTTTTCCAAACCTTGTGAAAACTATGATAAAAAACATTATAAAAAAATCTTCAGTATCACAAGGTTGTTGTATTAGAGTTTAATGCTTATAGACTAACCACATAGCCTAAATGTTCCACTCTTTTAAACTGAACAATTTAAGGAAAACCGTTTGGGATGGGAGACATAGTTTTTCCTAATCGTGTAGCCCAAAATTTCTTCCCATTTCTGGAATCCAAGATCTGAATGATCCCCATACGCACCAATACCACATTGACATGATTAAAAATCATTATTAGGTATGTTTAAAGAAATTTCAAATAAAAATAAATGATTCATACCTTTTTGAAGAGACAATTTGTTACACAATCCCTTTATCTAATACATTGAGTAATCACATGACATAGAATATGCCAATCCTATAGGACCAGTCATATGTTCTTGAATCTCTAGGAATAGAATAACTATACTAATGAAAAAATCACATGTAATTTATCCTAACAGAGGAACCCATCATATCCCCCTCATCCTAATAGATAAGTATATCATATGTAACTTATCTATGTGTGGTTATACACTCCTTAAATAATTTCCCTCAAGGGAAAAAATTTCATAATGATTATCTTAGTGGTAAAATATAATATTGGTTAAGCCCCGCCTGATGAAATGATCAGTAACATACACAACCACCATTGGTTAGATAAACCTCATTGATGTAATAAGAAAGGTATCAAAGTATGAATGTATTGAAGTTAGGTATCAGATAGAACTTTAGAAATAAGAATCCAGTATGAAACGTTCACCCATAATATACCACAAAAACTACGTACAATACTCCTTATGGTATAATTTATGGGCCATCCAATAAAAAAACATTTGGTATCTCATTAGAATATTCCATATATCTATACAAAATCCTACCCACACTGACATTAATATTTAATAATAACCTATAATACTCCGTGACAAACATCAGTTAGCAATAACTCAAAGTTATACTTTGAGAGGTTAATTGTGAACTAACTTCATGTAATATATGAAACCAATATAAAATAATGATAAAGTGAAGAATATATTTCATTAATATGATAAATTTTCTAATCTTAAACTCCTCAACAAATACTAAGAAAACTATACATAAACACCTTGAAAATAATGTCCTATATGATAGACTTCTAGATAAGCCACATATTGGCTATAATTTTATGACTTTATTAAATTAATTGTTTCTATATGTAATTCCTACCACATATCTATGAAACCTTTTAATAAAACCTCATACTAAACCTATTTAGTGAGTAACTTGTATAATGAAATATTTTATGAATAATGGTGAGATTTGTAATCATATTATTAATATTCAACACTTTAATCAATTAAAATAATCTCTTAACCTAAAAATATATATTATTATTATTATGTTAATAACTTCCATTACCAACATAGTACCCCTTTTGAGTTCATAACCAGTGTCATAGAACCTTTCCATTTAAAATTTTCTTTGAGATTCTTATTCTATAAAAATGTAACACATTACATTACCTATATTTTCCAATATATCCTAAAATATTTTTGGATAAAATGTGAACCACCCTTAGTATTTCACTGGTATAATATTTTTTATATTACCCTTTTATCTTATCTAAGTCCAAATATAATCCCACTAGCTTCTTATAAAATATATCTTATATAAAATATCAGTCTAATAAATAAAAACTTTTGAGTTTTGAAATAACAAGACCCAAATTGACTTATCAAGGCCCAAACTAGACTGGAAGTTAGGCCATGTGTGAAACCCCATGTCTACCTCCAATATGATTGGGGTTGGTGACTAGCACCAATAAGGAATATCAATCATGAGAGTTCTTATCCTATTGATAAGATGAAACAAACCACTTATCTCCAATGAAATTCAATTAAACTAATACAAAAAATAACATAAAAAATTCAAAATAGCTATAAATTAATGTACATTCATGAGGAACCAACTTAAAAAAAACACCCTGGAAACTCTAAAATAAAGTAAATACATATGAAAAATTTATCAATTAATGACGGACCTATGGTAAAGGGAAAGTACTTCTCACTGCAATAACTCTTGGAACGATCTTTGACAATAACCACCCCATCATGAGAAACTAATAACCAAATCCACCAGCTCCACACCCACCAAAGTCACCTCCAAAATGTGCATCATCTACATAGTCACAATATGTTTGGGAAAGGATATCCATAAAAGGGTGAATATATAATAAATACCCAGTAATACAATTAAAAAAAATGGTGGTACAAAAATCCAACTAAAAAAATTAAGATATATGGAGAATGAACATAATAAAAAAACCGAATATACTTTAAGGATAGTGAGATAAAGGGACTTAGGTTAGTCCTTCATCAAATATCATCTCTACTATGGTCATATATTATAGGAATCTAGGGATACTGAATAAATCATATGACCAGAAACACCCAAACAACCCATCACTTATAACCTCCACATCACCTATCCAAAACCATATTAGGGTACCAACACCTCGTTGAAGTATGCATATTGGTCTAGGGAGTACTGAGAATTATGGAGGGCCTACACCTCACCGATATAAATTTATATTGATCAAGGGATATTTGACTCCATGGATGAAGGAATTATACCCTATCTTGTGAGAAAGTACCAAACTGCATCAGTCATATGGGAGACCCAGTCCTTATCAAAATGAATGAAATCAATGTATTACATAGTCTCATATATTAAATGGAGATAATTTTCCATGAATCCAAGAGGAGTAATAAAATAATAATATTTGAAAGGGACTCACAACCTATCATGTTTCATTAGGTGAATACTGATACTATGCATTCTATGAATGAATTTCTTGAATCTATGATACAAAAAAAATCCAAATCACATTGAAAAATGAATATAACAGTGAATAAGATTATACCATTTCTTTTTTATATGAAAAAAATCCTAACATAATATTCATTTCTCCAATTCTTCCCCCTTTCTGATAAGATGTGGAGGATATTTGAAAAGGTAAAATTCACAACATGTACTGCACTTGATGCAACATGTTTATCTGGAGGGGTTAATTGGATGTATTCTTACATCACATTGATTTTTCATTTTGACATACATGGAATTTCCTTTGGGAGACAAGATGTATGGGACTAATGGGTTGGATGGGTTTATACAACTAAATCCCTGCATGTATTTTGACACAAACTCCATGTTCTCATACCAAACAAGATGTTTGTAACTTAATAAATAGTACAATATGTACTTCTTTATACAACATGATGTTTTTTCCAGTAGATATAACATGTTCTCAGTAAATTCCAATCATGTGATATTATTATCCCTACCAAAAAACCCTAACCACTGACTCATATGAGAGACCACTCATGCTTGAAGACTTCATGGCATTTGATTTTATTCTCATTTATATAAACCATAGTACATAGATATACTATCCAATAATTTGTTTTCCCACCACCTCAAGATGCCCCTATTGTGCGCGAGCTCACCTCCTAGAATCCTCCATCACGTGCCACCCACACTAATGAAGTTATAACTCCAAATTATTACATTTACCTTAATGATGAGATAGTTTCACCATATAAATCCATTTCCACTAGTCACTTTACACAATATTGTTGTGATTTTGTACCCTTAAACTATACAACCTAAGAACCTCCATCAAAATTATAACCACTAAAATGGATAACAATGGTAATGTTATTTACTAGAGATAGAGGAACTGAGGAGATTGTGAGGAGAGGGGAGAGGAGTCCTGATGATTTAAGGAATCATAGATACCTTTTATGATATTCTTTCATCCGTTTCTAGTTGCACCAATCTAGACTGGGCACAAGGCCAATAGGTGGAAGAGGGAGAATTGGCCAATGAATCTGTATATATGATTTTCTTTAAATACATTCATTAAAATGTAAAAATATAAAATTTTAAATAATAAAAAACTAGGAGAATTTTCTTATTATGATTATGTTAATGAAAATTATTTGGGAACATTAGTCATTTTTTTTCAAAAAGTGGATTAAATGAAAATAGAAAATCTCTACCTTGATCAATGCATTCATAGATGCCTTGATATCCATTCATCATTACCTCATAAATTTGTCTCTCCTTTGTGGGATTCATCGTCATCACTTAGATGATCTCTTAAAACGAAATCTCTCTTAGATTTATTACATAAATGGTGGATTACCCTTTTCTATCCAGTTCTCTCTTTATGAGATATTAGTGATTCATCTTGATTACATATAAAAATAAAAATATTATATTTTTCTAAAAAAATATTTCTTGGCTGCCCAAGACAGTATAAAATTAATCTGAACACATGTACAATTATTAAAATATAAATAAAAAATTTCAAATATTGAATGGAAAATGGTGGCTTCTACATCTTATCTAACATCAATGATTTTTATTATGAAAATCACGAGCCTCTCAAACTGATGAGGGTACATGGCTCAATATTATTTCCCATTCTCCCTTGAGCTCTCCTGATGATTTTCTTGTTTTAATAGTACACACACTATAATTCCCCAATATTTTATTATATACTTATAATTAAATAAATTAAATTTATTTGATATATTAATTTACACACAAAACAGATGTTAAAAAAACTATGTTACACAATTGAATTATTACTATTTAATGTGACAGTTATCACCTACCCGTTGGATTTGAAGGTAGAAATTTGAATAAATAAATTATTAAGAATTATTTTTTACACATTTATAGAATTAATTCTTATCTTATAAACTAATAAATCATTTGAAATTTAAAAACGATATTTTTCTTCTAAAAAACTATTTTTATGCATGCAATGTTTTTTTATATTGATAAATTAAATTAATCATTATTTATGAATTTTTTTAGTAAAATGTATATATTATACATTTAATCAAATTTTTAAACATTCATCTAATGGTTTCTAAAAGACCCG
Organism: Viscum album; assembly: GCA_963277665.1. NCBI lineage: Eukaryota > Viridiplantae > Streptophyta > Magnoliopsida > Santalales > Viscaceae > Viscum > Viscum album. The sequence goes on along the minus strand of CAUJRU010000019.1, from coordinate 3,230,901 downwards.
AGATAATAATAAATGTATTTTTATGTTTGAAAATCATTTTTTTAAAAAATGGTGTTTTTTTTCATTTTGCGTGACTATTTTAAAATTGATTTATTTCAATTTTATAAATTTAATATTGAAAAAAGGATTCCATATTTGGAATTAAGAGGATAAAATCTTTTAAATAGGCCCCTTTTATTTTTTATTGTGAATGTAAATAATTTTATACATTTGTTACATAGGTAAGGGTAAAATTGGTATAAAAAGGTTAAAACTATTGGAAAAGGCATATAAATATCAAGAAAGGTTTCATTTATTTTATTGTATATGTACCATTATCCTGTAATCCTATTCTCTTTAAATTGATGAATATTTATTTCTACTTTCCATTGATAATGAATTGAATGTTATTTTATTTAAATAATAAATACAAAATGTCACTCTATTTATTTTAGTATCTGTAATATTTTTTCATGGGGATAAAGAGAGGACATTTTCAGTTATAAATGGTTTTTTAGAATATAAATTTATTTTACTGTCACAATTTATTTTTAATTTTTAGTGATGGAACATTTACGTTAAATTCTTATGCATTGTCGACACAAAACTTGTTCAAGTATTAGTAAAACCAAATAAATAATTTAAAAAATAATAAAATTAATACAATATGGATTAATTTTTGTGTTAATTGTTTTAGATAAATAGAATATATTTGTGTTGTTTAAGAAGTTTTTATTTAAATTCCATTTCTATATTTTTGTTCTTAAAGTAAAACTATGTGAATAGTCTCGAAAATGACTTTGATGGTATCTTCTGTTAAATTTTATTTTATTAAATTATTTAAAATTCTAAAAAATATTATCTTTAGGAAATTGAGTGGTATATAGTCTTAAATATCAACCATTTTCCACTTATGGGGAACTTTTTCTTTTATTATAACTTTAATGACCCATAAAGAGTAAAAAACATTGATATATTGGTAATTGTAAAAATGGTAAACAAGGGATTAAAACAAAGAGAAAAACTTTAAAACATCATCTAAACTAATATAAATTTTATTTTATGAGATTATTTATAATAATTTTAATCCTAGATTATAAAAATATCAATTTATTTCCACTTTAAATTGAAAATTAATTTATATTAGTTTCATACTCTATGTAATTCCAAGGGTTCCCCTATGGTCACTTATAAAGTTCACCTCCTCTTACCCTTAATTAAAAAATATTTATCCTAATTTATCAGAAAATAACCACACCAATACATCATATATTCTATTCCCATATCCTATATATTTTTTACCTCAAAAATACCATTATTTCAAGGCATAATGTGTAAGCCAAAGGTGGTTTCTCAATTAAGAGGTATAACTCTTTACCAAACAATTTCAATTTTATTTATTCTTATGCCTCATATAAATATATTATATCAATTATAAAATAATTAATTCTTTATCATAAATATACTAAAATGTTATTAAGATGATGGAAGGACCATTATCCACATCCTTTCCTTCATATGAAAAAATAAAACGTCGCTCGCGCGAATATGTGGACTACCACCTCCATAAAGTAATGTGATTCATTTTTTATCACCACTTCACATTGATAGTTATAATGATGGATTTACAGAATATATATGATATTCATTATATTATTAACAATCTATAAATGTGAATTATTTTTTACTTTTCTTTATCTCCATCCATCAAAAAGTAGAAACATGACTCATGCGTATGTACATATTACGGTCTCCACGAAGGGATGTAATTTCGTTTTTCATCACCACTTTATAGGAATAATTTAAAACGTATATATAATAAATACATATTATAATAATCACATGATTAAAAAAATTTATATGATTTAACTATGATAAATTTTTATGGATCAAGATGGCCAAACAGAAACATGCGTGAAAACAAAGTAGTTATCACCCAGAACAATGATTTTAATAAAGAGTTGTTAATAAATGGGTGATAAGATATTATTTTTAAAAAATATATGGTATAATATATATGAATATAGTTATTTAATATATTTATATTAAATCTATATTTTTTATAAATGATGTTTGAACATGCATGCAGAAATATGAGACTTGAGGTAAGTAATTTATGTTTCAATCTCATTTTAATCATAATTTTTTCTTTATAAATTTACATTGAGGTAAATTACATGATATTTACATGATAATTTTTTTTTATTTTCTTCTCCTATTTTTTTTAATTTTTATGTTTTAGTATCATTTCCCTATTTTTGGTATATAAAATGGGTCATTAAATGTTTTTAAGAAAATCAAATCTTATTTATTATATTTGGTCGAGAATCATTCTCTTCTATATCCAAGTTCTCTAGAATGTCTTTAAGATTTTTTTAATCTAATAAAATAATTTTTAATGTAATTTTTAACTATGAATAAATTTATATAATAATATTTAAAAATAATATTCTCGTTATTTTATGAATGAGGTACCTTGTACTGAAGGTGTAAACCGAATCATTATTTTAACAAATACGACATGAACAGAATTTCCCATCATCATGAATGATCAATGAATTGAATATTACTTTAAAATTTTCCATGTTTATTTTCAAATAATTTTTTTCCATAATATATTAAAAAATATTACATGTTAAATAATTAATTTCAAATTAAGAAGTTTATTTTTGTTAAGAAATATTCTCATGATATTTTAATAGTGTTTTTCCTTTATGATAACATTCTTGGATGTTACTTATGGTTTACTGGGGAGATGATCCAAAGATACTATCCTTATTTACTACGTGGATTTTTTTATTACTATGATTATGAGATAGTTTTCAAACCTTTTTAGTTTCCATAGGTTATGATATGATGATATGATGAATATTTTATGATCTTGTGACATAAATATGAATGGATTATAATTAGGTGATGTGTGTTCCTAGAATTATATATCCCCCAAATTAATTTTTTAATGATGACAGAGTTAAAAAACTCCTATTATATGAAAATTTTACGAAACTCTTAAGATACGATGAATTAAAGAAAATCATACGGGATGATGGAATTAAGAAACTCCGAAGAGATAATGGAGTTAATAAAATATTATGAGACGACAAAGTCAAATAGATATAAATTAATCCAAAGATAATTTTGGAATTATCTTATTTATATAATTTCATGAGGAATGAATGATGCCCAAGATATTACTATGATTATTCTTATGATTGAGTCCCAAAATTCCCATGACATGTTAAAATGATTATGATATTTTATCATTGTTCATGATTAATTTATGATTATTACATACACACATGATTCATGTATTTTTAAATACTAAAGTTCTATTCCATGAATCATGCTTATGATCTATGATATATTGGGTATGAACTATTTATGTTATGATCATGGTCTCATACCCTTAGGCTTATATTATGATTTCATATGATCATTGACAGATATCTTCTATTTTTATCCTTACTGAGAATCTAAGATCACCCATCCTTATTTTACCTTCCCAGGTTATGAATGAAGGTTTTATGTGGATTATTTATGATAATTATTCTATGTGAAGAGAAAGGTTTTGTAGATATTGAAGGAATTTCATGAAATAAATTGTTTTTGGATATAGTCTCCAAAGACACTAAACCTTTACGATCCTTGAGACTTTATTATTGAAAAATGTATTGCGTATTATATCTAATGATGTAATAATTATGTATTATGTAATTGAGTAACATAAATTAGTTTCAAAGGTGGGATTAATTATTTTTATAGACTAGGATTAGTGAACATTGGTGAAAACCATTGGGATATGTTAAGTATAGGATAACATCCTAATATTATGGTAGTGTATATATTATATTGTTTTCCTAGAAAAGACATCCATTAATAGACACTATAGAGTGGATGTTGTTATGAAAAAAATTCATCTTTCAACACCCTGATAATTTAAAAATAAAACTATGTTCGATAGTAAATAATACATGAAATACTTAACCTAAACGGACTATGAAATATTATTATTCAAATATCACCATTATAACATGTTCATTAAATTGGAGAGAAAAAATAGGAATAACTAATTTATGATATATATATATATATATATATATATGAATAAACTACTAAATATAAATGCATTGATAAATTTTTAGGTAATAAACACTCAACTTATAGTAAATACATTTTATTCTTCAAATGATACATTTTTTTAAAAATGATTTTATTTCTATTTTATGAGAAAATATTATAATTAATTCCCAGAAATTTATAAAATTGATTTTTTAAAAATAAATTCATTTTTAAAATAAAAAAAAATCAAAATTAACTTAGTGGGAAATTCTAGGTTTTTTCTAAAATGATTGATTTTGGTGTGAATTGTGAGAATTACCAATAATTCAAATAATTTCATTTATTTTCATTAAATAATGTAATTTAAAAGTACCATTAAATTTCGATTTGATATTTATGTAACATATGAAAAATTTTATTTAAAAAAATATAATTAATTTCATTTGAATAATAAATTTTGATGATTTTGATATAAGTTTATTATTTTGCTTAAAAACACAGTTGTCTGAAAACTATTTTTAAGTGCAAAAATTTAACAACCTTAATTAATTTAAATAAGTGATATTAAGTAATTATTTAAATTAAATGTATATATAATATATCTATTTATATGAATTAAAATTCATATAATTATGATATCTACTCACAGAGTTAAAATAATAACATCAACTTCTTGAAAAATGCATTTCTCTAAAGAACTTCTTTTCATCACATTTGTTTGGGTGTAATTTCAAAATAAATTATCCCACTTATAGAAATTAAATTTTTTATAATGTATAAGATAATTTAAATCAATAAAATAAATATTATTTAATAATTTATACCTAATTTTTCTTCATAATGAATGGTAAAATGGGCAAATCAGGTTCATTTAGGTTAAAACTAAGTGATATGAGAACCATTTTTCATTTTAAATATTACTGGATTAAGATATTTTAACCATTATCATATTAGGCTAAATATATATTTGTTTATGTGATAATTTTCCACGAAAGTGGATTATATAAAAAATTAAGTAATGAAAAAGAAAAAATGTCACCCACCTACTTCTAATTTTCCCTTATGTGTTCAAAAAGGGAAAAAAATTCACGAATGAATATTAATTGAATATTTAGAATAATGAAATTATTTTTATCTTATTAACTTATTTATAATTTTTTATAAATTATCTAATTACCCAAAATTCTTATGCAATGTTGACATAATATTTATTCAATTAATAGAAAAGTAAAAGAAATAATTTTAAAAATAATAAAAGTAATATAATTTGAATGAATTATTATATAACATGAATTTTTTGAATAAATATAATATGTTAGAGATGTTTTAATGTAATATATTCACATTCAATTGGTGTGATATTTTTTTCAAAGTCAAATTAAATTAATAGTTTCTAAAATGATATTGATGATATTATATAATAAGTAATATTTTTTTTAATTGATTTAAAATCCCTGAAAATTCTATAATCAATTAATTGATTTGGATATGGTTCCAAATATCAACCATGTTCCATTTATTTTAAAATTTACCTTTTATAGAAACTATCTTGACCCCTAAATAGTAAAAACATTGTTATCATGGTAATTGTCAAAAGGGGTTAACATAGTTAAAACGAAGAGATAATTGTAAAAACCTTGTATAAAAATGTTAAATTATTATTATATGATAGTATTTATAGCCAGACTCATCCTATATTATAATTACATCTCTTTGGATCCATTTTAATAAGAAAATTAATTTATATTAATTTAATACAATGAGAAATTTAGAAAATTACCCCTCCAATCACTTATAGAAGGGAATACCCTCTGCTCTTTTATTCAATATTAAAAATAATGTTAGTTTGAAAAATACCAAAAAATATACTTTTCTTAATTCACTTCAAATATCCCAGAGTATTTGTTTTGATTAGAAAACTCTCATAGGAAGGATTTTGGTGTAAACCTAATTGGTTTTATAAAGAATAAGTATCATTCTTAACTGAACCTTTTTATTTTGTTTCTTCTTAAAAATATTTAAAATATTATTAAACCATAATGATATAATAAAATAAGTGTATAGAATATAATAAGACGTTTTAATGTTAATTTAATACCTATATCCATATCCCCTTCCATCAAATGGGACACAAAATTGTCATTCATGTGTACAATGAAATACTGCATCGTGTACCGATGTAATTCATTTTCCATCAACACCACTCATAGATGGTTTTTATGATAGAATTAATATATATATATTTAATTAATGACATATTTTACATTATTTAAATTTAACACATCATATATTTTCTTACCATTCTATTCATTGAATTATGATAACATCTCTCATGGGTATGTGTGGATTACAACCTTCATGAAGACATGTGATTCGTTTTTTACTACTATATCACATGGATGGTATTTGTAAGTGTATTTTAAAAAAATCATATGATATTTATGATATAGTGATAATTATGGAAATGTAAAATAACACATACCTTTTTCCATCTTTATCGTTGAAAAATGAAAATGTTACTCACGCGTACGTATGACCAACCATCTCAATGATTGTAACACAATTAATTTTTCATAACCATATTTCATGGTTAGTTTTAAAATTATAATTTATATCTAAAAATTATAATAATTCCATGATTATTAAACTAGATATTATGGAACAATGAAATCTTTTACCATAGTCAACCTACAAATGCCATTTTGGATATATCAACTGAATATCTTGAAAACATCTAACGAGAAAATAAATATTTAAGTAATTAAAACAACATGGAAATAAATAAAATAAATGTAATAATTAAATTTAGAAAGGTTATTAAGAAGTTATATAATTAATTCAATTTAATTATTGAGTATGATAAATAACCAATGTGATGAGTCCACCCCGAGGTAAGGGCTTTCATCCCAATTTCCTATAATTGAATTATATTTTAATGTTATGATCCAATTTATTTTATATGGTGTATGTAATGAGAATTTTCTATAATAAATCATGAATAATTCACAATTCATGGTATTTTATGTTACTATTCTTTTTTACTTTATCCTCATGTATTTAATTTGACAGTTACTATGCGGTAAGGGGTTTTATAACTCAATTTCTTTTCGTTAGGTTATATTACTTCTATATTATCATTGCTATTATAAGATTATGTGTATAATGATTTGTTTTAATTTTATGTTGTATTAAATTATTTTATATGGATTTAAATTTTATACACATAATCACTTCATTAATTAATTGTCACATCATAGGTTTGATCCTTGTAAGATATTTCATCGCAATTTCTACCGCATTGAGACATATTTGGTATTTTGCCTATTTATTTTTATGAGATGTATCTACTGACCATTTGATATATTATATCATGAATATATTTATATAAATGGTATTTCATGTTTTTTGTTTTAGTTATTTATTCCATGATTGTTATGATTCACAAGTTACCAAAGTAGTAGGGGTTTATTTCACAATATCACCAGTATTCAGGATTATTTATGTTTAAGTCTTCGATGAGGGAATTATTTTATATTTATATCATAATTTTTTTTCTAATCATATGGTTATACCTAGAAAATATATTTTTTCCTTTCACTTTCCACTCTTTATTTATTCATGATATAAAAATCATGTTTTAAGGAAAATCGAATTGTTTTTCTACTCATTCGGGAATATTTTTCTTCGATATCTATATTTTCCTTAATTTTTTTGAATAATATTTTTAATATTCTATGATTATTTATTTATGATATTTTTACCCATGTTTTAATTTTTATAAAAAGGTTTAAAAGGAATATTATTTTCATTTTCCAAACATCGTACAATTTGAATTTTTACCAAAAATGAGAAAGGAATATTTTCTTTAACATAATAAGAATAAATAAAAATTTCCCACCACTATGAACACTCTATGATTTGATTACTATTTTAAATATTTCCATGATTATTTTTGAAGAAATGGTTTATCCTAATATTCCATAATTTTTTAGATTTAAAATTTATTTCAAAATGAAATGTGTATTTTCCTTAAGAACACTTTAAATGATATTTTTATGGTATTTCTATTCATAAATTATAATAAACCTTTATTTTTCTTATAATTCACATGGGATATGTTTTAATGATACCATCTTTATTCTTTCTATGGATGGTTTATGATCATTTTGACTTTATAAATATTAACATTTTTCTTGTTCTTATATATGAATTTTTATGATGATTATGTATTCAATTGTTATTATCTCATTTCATATGATAAATGCATTGGACTTAGAAATTTATTGGTGGGGCCTACTATATACCCTTGATTCATTAGTTCATTACATTAGGAAACCTTTTTTTCTTATTTTTTCAAGGCCTTACACATCTATTTAAGATGTCTTTACATGAGGCATTGAAATTATTTTTATGATGTCCAATTTTATAAATTTAATAATTATATGACTAGTTATTAATGACTTGTGATTATTTGAAAATTTATGATATCCATGGATATGTTTCAATTTTATGTGATTATTTATATGAAATTATTCAGTCATCAGTTTTTCCTGATATATTATTATTTTTTCTCAATTTATTGATTAAATGACTTGTGTTTTCAGTTATTCACTATGACATATTTTGTACAACTTATTTATTTCATGAAATCTGCCACTATTTTCATTCTCTTAATAAGTATTTCAACTCACCCTTATGTTGTTTACTTTCTCCATGTTATGAATAAGGAATATTTGAATGACTTTAAGGATGCATAATTTTTTTACATTCATTATGTTCTTATATTTTATTTCCAATGTAAAATGAGAAGCATGTATATATCTGAATCATTATGAATGATAAACTATTTGGTTATTTAGGATGCATTTTCTTGTATCTAATTCAAGTATAATATTTCAATCACCATATTTGGGCTACTAGATTCAGGTTCTTTATAGTTGGTATTAGAGGATGTTTAGTAAAAACCTTGGGAACTAAATATAGTAAAATATATATTAGAGAACATAAAAATATGAAAAACTATGAGGATATTTATAATTATAGGATAACACCATAATTTTTTGTAAGTTAAAGATTATGTGGGTTTCCTAGTGATGCTTCAATATCTAGATACTATAGGTGGATATTGTTTTGGTACAAATTTATATTGGGGTAATAATCCTAAAAAAAATTTGTTAGAGTATATCTCAGCGATCATTTTGGTTCATGGTGAGTGTTCCCTTACTGTACACCTATTTTTAAACTCCCATGGGATATGCATGGGTTCTTTAAAAATTTCTCTATGAAAAATTATGTTTAATTAAACAATAAAACCTATAGAATCCTATAATATTCTGTAACGATATGATATAAACCTAAATTTACATAGTTTGATAAGTTTAATTGCATATGTACCCCTTTTTAATTTTTTTGTGCTTGGAATTTAACATGATTAAGTATATTTTTTGAGACATTTATGGGAATGCAACCCTTTAGTTTAGTATATGTATTAGTGAAAAGGTTATTTAAAGAATTTTTATTTTATTTTATGCTCATAAGTTTAATATTATTGATTTGCTTAATGGTTTATATGATCTCTGATGTTATGGTAATAATATTTAATTAAGACTATTTTAATTTGTGGAAAAAGTAATATGTATGGAAAACCTTAGGGGTTAAAAAGTGATTTTATGATTAGTGTTATTTTTTAGGACGATAATCATATTTATTTGTAACATTATAGGAATTATATTAATATAGTTTTAGAAAAAGGAAAACCCACATGTTTGGAGATGTTCCGTCACATCCATGAAGGACTTGGTTCTTAAACCCATAACCTAAGGGCGATAAAGATGATGTGTCTACCGCTAACCTAGAAGATGTCCAGGTTAGATAGAAATAGTTTTTTCTTTAAGAGATTTATTTTTAAATATTACATTGATTTTGGGAAAATATTATTGGATCAGAGGTGACTAATGATATTTGGTGAATTTTGGGACATAGGGTTATTTATTTGAAGGATGATCTATAATAATCCATTGGTTTTGTTATTGAATTTTAGAGATTGTTGTGTAAGGGTTTAATAATTTTTCATATTATCATACATTGTGCTAACCATTTTTGTTTTAGTGAATAAAATAAGAATAAATTATTACTTTTTTTTAATTATGTGATACATTAGAAGTTTATTTTAGTGCTTTATGTATGAAAAATTCATCTTTAATACTCATACATTTGATAAAAAGATGATATTTTGGTGGAAATTGATTAAAGGATGAAATTATACTTCTCAAGCATGTGTATTTCCTAATGTTATTATTTTATATGGTAATAGAATTCCTTAAATATAGGGAAATTATATTTAAATAAAAAATATATCCTAGTACCTTAATTTCTGATGAATCGATTTTCTTTTTAACATCCCTTAGGGTTATTTTTTTATGGTCATTAACATTCTCATGATTATTGAATTTATTATCATCAATATTATTTATCACCATCCATCATTATTTGAAAATTTATTTTCTTCTCAATGTCTATATGTTCACTTCCCAATAATGTTACCTGAATTGTAAATCTAGTTATGTGTCCTTCATATTTCCCTTTCCCCCCTTTTACGAATAATTTTTATTAAACCTTTTTATAAAGTGGGTTTTCAACAATGGTATTTTTAATGTAAAACCCATGATTACATAGATCAAGTTTTAATTTAAAGGATTCAATTTATTAAATGGGGGGAAAATGTCACACCCAAGGATTTTATACAGAAAACTATGTTTGATAACATATACGACACACAATACAGATCCAAAATTAATAATAAAATACTATTATTTAAATATGACCATTATAACCTAGATGTTAAATCGGTGGGTATGAATATGATTAAATTATTTTCGATATATGAATGGTAGGTATGAATAGGATTAAATTATTTTTAATATATATATATATATATATCCTACTCAATATACATGTGTTGATAAATTCCTTGGAAATAAGAACTCAATTTTTAATAGACATTTTATTCTCCCAACAATATGTTTTCTTGAGAAATGATTTTTATTATTTTTTGGGAGAAAGTATTAAAATTAATTTATAAAGATTCTGGAAAATTAATTTTATAAATTTAATTTAATTTTTAAAATAATAATACAAAAAATTAAAATAGTTTTATTTTTTTGGTTTTTTTGAGTGATTTATTTTCTAGTGAATTGTGAAATTTAATGTTTTTTTCAAATAATGTCATTTCTTTTCACTAAATCATGAAATTTAGAAGTCCTATTATATTTAGAATTTGATATTAAAGATACATATGAACTATATTATTTAAAACAATCTATTAAATTTCATTTGAATCAGTAATTTTCATGATTTTGGTATACATTTATTTTTATACTTAAAAATAGAGTTTTCTAAAAACTACTATTAAGAGAATAACATTTATCCATTTTAGTTAATTAAAGTTACCCATAATAAGGAAGTATCTAAATGAAATGTATATATTATGTTTCTGTTTGTATTAATTTAAATTTATATGATTATTATTTCTAGTTATATAGTTAATATAAGATCACCTTTTTCTTAAAAATTTCATTTCCCTAAAGAATCACTTTTCATCACATTATGTGGTTATATTTTATTATAAAATCTACCAATTATATAAATTGTATTTGGTAAAATTATTCAACATTTATAATCATCATAATTAATATTATTTAATAAGGACAACACAATTTTTGGTTATAATGAATAGTAAAAATAGTAAAAATTCATCACCACCCTAAAAGGGTAATTTAGGTTAACATAGGGTAAAACTAAGTTATAAGGGCACCATTTATCATATTCAATCTTATTAGATGAATTAATTTCAAAATATATTACCATATTATTTATATTTATTTTTAATGGTACACTTGACCATGAAAGTAACCAATATAATAATTTAAGTAAAGAAAAAGGAAAAATGTCACTTTTTTTCTTTTTAATATATCTAATATGTTCAAAAATTTAAAAAATCAAGTTGTGAACAAATAAAAATATTTATTTATTGTATAATGATATTTTTATGCTATTAAATTATTTTTAATTTTTATGAATTATCTAATTACATTAAATTCGTATGAAACACTAACACAATATTTATTCAATTAATAGGAAAAAAATATATCTTAAAATATTATAATTAATATAATTTGAAAGAATTATTTTTTTCCATGAATATTACTGATAATTATGAAAATTTATAGAGGTTTTAATGGAGTACATTCAAATTCATTTACTGTCATGTTGTTTTCAACGTAAAATTAATTGAATAGTACCAAAAAAGACATTAATGATATTTTATAGTAAATAATGCTTTATTAAATGTTTTTGAAATTTTAAAAAAGACTATATTCATCCAATTTATTTGGATATGAGTTAAAATATCAACCATTATCCATTTATTTGATTATTTTCCATTAATATTAATTATATTGACCCCTAAATATTTAAAACTTTGTTATCATTCTAATTGACAAAAATGGAAAACATGGGATAAAACAATGACATAAGGGTAAAATCCTACTCAAAACATGGAAAAATATTATTTTACGACATTATTTCAACCCCATATTCATCATATATTCAAATTATATCAGTTTATATCAATTTAAATATAAAAATTAATTTATTTTAATTTAATACATTAAGAAATTTCAAAATTTCCCCTTTTCTCATTTATAAAGGGGAACATACTCTAATATTTTATTCAAACTTTAAAATTTTTTTGGTTTAAACAACCCCAAACAATATTGATTTAATACTTCCCATAACATTTCATAGAGGTATTAGATTTATTATAAAACCCTCATAGGAATGCTTTTGCTGTAAACCTAAGGAGGTTGTCCGAAGAGGAGGTATCGTTCTTGACCGGAAGTTTTTGTTTTATTTTTTCTTCCACATTATTAAAATATTATTCCACTATAATGATATAATAAAATAATTATATTATGTATTATGATATTTTTTTTATTTTAATTTCATACACTCTTTACATATCATCATTAATCAACTGAGAATCTAAATTGTCATCCGTTTGTACAATAGAGTAATGCCTCACGAACTGATTTAATTTGTTTTCCTTCACCACTACTCAGATATGGTTTTAATAATGGGTTTAATGTATATATATTATACTAAGGAAGTATTAATATTTATTTAAAATTAATATATAATAAATTTTCTTACATTTCCATTCATTGAAAGTTGATAATGTCGATCATGTGTACATGTGGATTACCACATTAACGAAGCAATGAGAATAATTTTTGATTACTACATCACATGTATGGTATTTATTAGAAAATTTAAATAAATAATATAATATTTATGATATAATTATCATTATGTAAAGTTAAAATAACACTTTCATTTTTATCATGATCATTGAAAAATGGAAATTTTATTCATGCATATGTATGGCCTACTGTTTCCAGGATTGTAACATAGATCATTTATCATAACCATATTTCATGGTTGTATTTAAAATTATAAATTATTTAAGAAATTTTAATTATTTTATAGATGATAAAACAATGATTTATTTTACCATAGTAAACCCACCAATTACATTTTTGTCATATGAACTAAATGTCGTCAAAACACCAAACATGGACTTAATTAATTAAGTAATTAAATATAAAATATAGATAACCAAACTTAGAAAGCCTATATTTGGTGTATAATACCATTAAATTGGAATTATTAAAAGGAAATTATTCTTGAAGGACTAATCCATTTAGTAGTCTTGGTAAACCAGATACATACATGAGTCATGTATTACGAATCAATACACTAATTACAATTTTTTTTTATTTCGTGGATAATAATGTTATTCCATCTATAATATCCTTTCATATCATTCATAGTAAACTTTAGGGATTCCTATTAAATGAAAAAAGGGTGAGATCAAATGATATTTAAGGGAGAATTATAACAGAAGCAATAATGAATCAATGAGAATAGTCAATATAACATGGTAATAACTTAACACACATTCCATGTAATCAATAAATAGAGAAAGAAGTGCCTAAAAACTATGGCAAGGTAAAAAAATGGAAACAGTTTATATTAAAATAAATAGATAATGAAAAATCAATATGGAAAAGTAAGAAACTAAAAAACATTCCATTGAATGAATTAACTAAGAATGAAATGCATCTATAGATATGTAGACCCAAAATCTCAAGGATAAATAAGAACTGAATCAAAATGAAGGTAATTCTTAAATATTATATGTAATGTCTGAGAAAAATGAAAACTTATACCATAATTACCTTTCAAAAGATGATTTAAAACTATAGGTAGACACCTGTATAATTTTCACAACTAATTTCTCACACGAGAACACGCTGATTCATCGAGGGGTTATATAAAGTTCAAGCCTCACCCATCATTTCCAGTACAAAGTATTCATCGTATCTAATAATTGAAATAAATAGTATTCCATATAAAATATCAATATTTTATAAAAGATATATATTTATCAATAACTCCCCTATAGGGGATAAGTAACAAAAAGAGTTGTTTCCATTGATGAATGGAAATACCATTGAAAGATCATAAAAAACATTCTTGTGGAAAATAATATTAAAACATTACAAAGTGTCCCATACCACTTAAAAAAAATTTGAATCAAAATACCCATGAAATAATAACATTTAATGATACTTATAAAATTATTGGAATAAGGTGATTCATGATTTAAAATGTGAAAGGGTAGTCTATACACCATATAAAATAAAGTAGGTGCATAACATTATTATATGTGTCACTGATTATAGAAAATTGAATATTTCAAGTGGACTATAAAAATTAATAAAGGAAGTAAATTCCAATACTATACTTGGTCAAATAAATCAAAAAAACATCCAGTGTAAGTGTAATAATTGTATCAATACAACAAATACTAAGTGGAGTAAAAATAAATGGTTGTTTTCATTGATGAATGGAAATATTATAAAAAGATCTTTAAAAAACTTGTTTGAGAAAAATATCATATTTATTTAATTATATTTTGAAAATCACTTTCTGTGAAAATATATTTTAGAATCATTTTCATTAAAAATTATAATTTTAAACTTCTGAATAAATTGTAAAATAAATGACAACAAGTAAATCTATACATGCCATAAGAGGTAAAAAACATTCTTTTTTTCCATGGTAAAAGGTTTGAAATGTTCCTTGTTCTGAAAGGGAAAAGAATATTCCTTATCGAATATTTGAAAAATAAAAAATTGGAAATATTTATTTTATAAATAATTTTTGTAGTGGTTATTTTTTTCTAAAACAATTTTTGAAAATAAGTCTTTTATAAGAAAACAGTTTCTCCGACTAAAGAGAAAAATGAAGTAAGGTTTTCTTAAAAAACACTTCTAAATCATTTTGAGTACCAAAGAGTAAAAATTGGAACTATTACATTATAAAGGTTCATAAATAACCATAAGATAAGAAAATTAATGGTTTTATTAGGCAATGATCAAATAAATTTCTCTGATGGAAATTTAAGTGTAAACAATCCTGAAAAAAATGACATTGCGAAGTAAACCATTGAAAAGACCATAACATTGATGTAAGAATCAATAAATGAAGATATTGTGTGTGTCAAATTTAAATCCAAATAATTTAAATGTAAATATGAAAATATATATTAAAAATTTATTACACAGACTATTTTATAATATTAACAACAACGAGGAAGTAATTTTATCTAATGAAAAGGTATCAGGTTGTGAAATTATTTACCACTTGGTAAATTTTAAATCTAATACACTTAGAATAAATAATTAAAATTGAAACTCCATACACCATTAATATAAAATAATTTATCATATTATATTTCAAAAAGGTCAGTAGATACACCAAACAAATGAAATATGTGGTGATTATGATGTGTACCTCAAAAAAGTAAATGTGAGACAAGAATCCCTTACCTTGTGTTTCATTTTGGTGAATGTAATTTAACCACCAATATAATGGTTTTAAAAATGTTAATATCTTATAACATAACCATAATAATATTTATAATATCATATATTATCTTTTTAATATCTTTTTACTCATTTGATAAAAATCTATCATTATTTTCACTATTTCAAGTGTTAATTGCCTAGTTTCTCGAGTATGTTTGGACTTGTTGCCTGTTTATCCTATTAAATAGATCATAATTTTAAAATATACATAATATATATCATGTTTCAAGTAAAATTTATACCCAGTATATTTTAATTTAGAAAAATCCTTAATATATGGAGATAATAAATGGAATGCACCATTTATGGAGACCGCAGGCCATACGTATGCATGAACGACACTTCCATTTTTTACCACATTAAAAGAATGAAAAGTAAATTATAATTATTTATATTATAATTAAATTATAATATTAATGTCATATATGTCACATAGGTTTATTAAAACCATCATTACTATGTTACATATATATTGTGAATGAATCACATCACTTTGAGGATGGAGTAGTCCACACTTCCACAAACAATGTTATCATATTTATAAAAAATTGAATTTATAATGGTATGTGTTATAAAATAATTAAATAAGTATAAATAAAAAATAAATATCATAAATATCATATATAAAATGTTTCTCTATCATAATTACTTACCTTGAGAATGTGGTAAAGGAAAAAAGGAACGACATCATTTCAGGAGGTGGTAGTTCACCGTACACATAAACAATAATTTCATTATCCATTAGATGGAAGTATGTGTAAGTCTATGTAGAAAACTTAATATAAAAACATATTAGTATATTTAGGATACTTTTTTATTATATAATCTTGGAATATGAAGATTATAGGGTGTGTAGAATGAAAATAAAACAAAAGAGCTTGATGAAGGGTGTTACCTCTTATTCAGGTAACTCCTTTTGGTTTCACCAAAGGGATTCCTTGGATTTCTTTCGTCAAATGGTGAGGATTATAGGATTATGGGAGGAAATTTGAGGAGATATTTTTTCATATATTTATTGATCCAATGTCTCTGGATAGGTGTGAGGAAGCGGGAGGGGTGAGATTCTTTTTAGAGTGGAGGAGGAGTGGAACTCTTGTAAATTGTTGGAAAGGGAATTTCCCCCATGTTTTCCCATTTTAAGTGGATCAAATAATGGTAAAAATTAATTACATGGTATTTTAGGGTATAAATATGGCTATAAATTGGATTTTGTACAAGTTTATAGGTCATTTGGGACCTTATGTTTAAGGATTAGTCCTTGTTTAAGCTAAAATTTTATAAATCACCTTAATTAATTATAATTACTTATACTAATTAAGAAAACAAATTTGAAATTATTATAACTTATAAATTTTTATGATAAAAAACATGGAATAAAATTTTCCAAAACTGCAATCAAATAAGTGATAGAAATTGGTTTAAATTTATTCTCATAGACGAGATGACAATGTATGTTTTTAAAAAAATATTGATCAAATTTTTACTTAGTTTTTATATCCAATATCTAAGTGAAATTGATTCAAATGAGATAAATTTGATTAATATTTTTATAAGTGATATATGTTTACTTTAATAAAAATTAACTATATAATTTAACACTTTAAATAAATTAAAAAAAAGTAGTGTTGAATTAAAATTCTGTATTTCTCACTATTCATGAAAAATGAAACTTCACAAAAAAAAATAAAAATTCACCATAACCCAATTTTTATGTTTCTATTTAAAATATAAAGTTTATTCTGACATATAAAATCTATAAAATTTCAAAAAATTGGACTTAAAATAGTTTCTCTATTAAAAGGCTGTAAAACCGCCTTTATAACAATATTGATTTTTCATGTGAAATATTGGGGGTTTTCTTATATTATGCTCATAAAATAAATTTTATGAATATAAAAATATATCTTTTAATATATAATATGAATATTACCTTAATATTACTCACTAAATTTAATTATTTCAATTTATTAGGATAAAATTGCTTTGTAAGCATAAAAATAAAAATATTTCTTTTATATTCAATTAGTTTATATTTTCATTTATAATAAATAGAAACCAATAAATTCATATAATATTTGTGTAAATAATATATTTTATTATGTTATGGATTAATATTCATAACAAAAAATTTTACAAGTAGGTTATATCATAATATATTAAATAATAATGTTTTAATATTATATTGTTGTTTTGTAAATCTTAGTCTTGCATGTAATGAAAGCTATTTAACAATGTTTTTGTTGCGTGTGATGTATGATAACTCAGTAACACATGATTTAAAAGCTATATAATATATCAAATATATTTAAATTAGTAAATAAATTTTCAGGTCATGTGATATTATATTACTTTACGCATTTAGTGTTGCATGTCATGCACTATCGAATACAATGTTCTTACTATGGAATTTAGGGTGTTACATTCTCCCAACCTTAATTAAATTTATTCATAAAAATATAAAATTGATATTGGTAGTAGATAGTTTGAAATTTACTATGTTAAAATCCTACATCACGAGAAAGGTTCACATGGAATCCTCTAGGAAATAGACAATGGGAAGTAAAAAGGTCACATGGACTAACATATAAATAGGTATCTAAGTATAAGAACATTAGTGGAAAGTGGAGATACATATACGGATGAAATGAATAAAAATTTTTATGGATTAATTGAGGTCATTTATTAAAAACAACTGAATAACCAATATAATTTTGAGGGCCTCGAAGCTATAAATATGTGATGATTTGGAAGACCAGCAGTTCAACAAAAATAATGGTTTTATGAAAACATTTTTTTGATCATTTTTCTAATATTGAGTAATTATTTTATTATCAATAAATATAAGGAAATATATTTACTTTATATATTTCTATTTCATAAGAACAATTTCACCTTTTAGTTGTGATTTGATAAAATTATAATTAATCCCTTACTCCATAAAATGGATATCCTAGAACAAATCCCCTTTTTACTCACTACAATTTTATTTTAATGGATTGTAATAAACATAAAAAATTCATTATATTTGTGTCTAACTATTTAAAAAACCAATATGGGTAAGACATTAGCATATAAACATAAAAATAAACACTACTGGTTTATAATTAATATTTATTCCTCAAACTTTTCAACTAAAAACAATGGCATATTAACGAGGACATTGCGTAGTTTAGTGGTTGGCCTAAAAAGCTCATCATACATAGATAATGGGTTCATGTCTCATGAACGTTTTGGAATTTATGGGTTGTCACTCGACATATAGGTTGTACTTTTCTAAAACCATATTAATATAATTCCTATAAGGTTTCCAAAAATTAAGATGGACATCCTTGAAATAAGGTTAATCACTAAATATCCTTTTAACTAATGTTATTAATAGAACCTCAATAAACAAATTCATCATCCATTTATTTCCATATAGGTATTTAATTAGTGTATATTTTATCTCATATAAGAGGGAATTTCCTAAAACCAAAAACCATAGTGTGAGAATCAATTATCCTATTGGGAAAACCATTTAATCATTTTTAGGATTTTTAAATACTGATATATTATTTTCAATCTATGACTCCTCGCTATCAATTTATGTCATTAATTTTTGTTATCTATTCAAATAATTCATAATTCTTTGTAATGAAAATTTGAATTATCCAAAGCATATCCCCTAAGTGTGTTAAACCAGGTGTGCAGTAAGGCCCATTGTCCTGTACCCGGTTAGGTTGTGTCAGACCTGACACACCTTGTCAGAGTTGTTACCCCTTGGTAAATTTATGTGAGAACCATGTCCACATGTATTATCTAGGTAGGGATATATTTCAAGTAATACCCACATAATATCTACCTTAACATAATTGAAGGATTCTCTTCTATAAGTATCCTCAATGTGTATCGTAGGGTTATGTGACCTAATATATGTTTTCCTAAATCTAGTTCTCAATGTATCTACTAAACATCCTTTGATACCAACTGTATAGATCCCACCCTAGAAACATAGAATCTGATGTCTACTACCATTACAATGGCATGATTACAAGGAAATATATCCCAATGGACCGACCAATTTAGTAGACTTGGTAAACCAGATACATACATGAGTCTTTTATTATAAATTAGTACACCAATACAAAAAAAATATATTTTTTCTTTTGAGGATAATAAAATTATTCCATATTTCATATCCTTGTGAATCATTCTTAGTACACTTAATGGAATCCGAGGAAAAGATAAGAAATAAGGGTGAACTCAAATTATTAGTAAGGGTCAAGTATAGGAGAAGAAATAATTGATTAATGAGAATAGTCCCATGCAATCAATAAAATGAGAAGGAATTGAATAAACAATATGTAAAGGTAAATAAATGGAAACTGATTCCATTAAAATAACTAAATAATGATAAATCAATATGGAAATTTAAGAAACTGAAACACATTATATTGAATCAATTGACTAATAATAAAGTGAATCGATAGATATGTTGACCTAAAATCTCATGGATAAATAATAACTAAATCAAAATGAATGTAATGTTTAATTATTGGATTCCATGTCTGAGGAAAATTAAAACCTATACCATCAAGACCATTCACAAGAAGGTTTAAAACTAAAGTTAAAAAATAGTTTAATTTGCACAACTAATTTGTCTCATGAGATCATGTCGATTCATCGAGGGGATATATAATGCCTAGCCCCCACCCGTTATTTCCATTCCAAAGCATTCAGCATATCCAATAATCGAAATAAATAAAATGACTTATCAAATATTCATATTGAATAGAATAAATGGAATTATCAAGAATTCCATAGTGGAGGATAAGTAATAACAAGGGTTGTTTCCATGGATGAATGTAAATTCCATTGAAAGATCATTAAAAATAATATTGATGAAAATATTCTTTAAACATTCCAAATTCTCCCATACCAGTTTGAAATATTTGAATCATAAAACCATTGAGGTAATACCATTGAATGAAACCTATAATATCATGAGGATAGGTATATTCATGGTATAACATCTCTATGGGAAGTAAATGCACCATAAAAAACAAACTAGATGCATAAAATTATTATATTTGTCAATGATTATATGAAATTGAATATTTTAAGTGGATTGTGAAAATAAATAAAGTAATTTAATTTCAATACTATCATTGAAAAAATCAATCAAAAACCATCTAGAGGAAGATTAAGAATGGTATCAATATTTAATACACCAAGTGGAGTAAAAATAAATGGGGTTTCCCTTAATGATTGTAAAGACTAAAAAAAATATTTTAAAAGAATTCCGGAGGAAAATATACTTTTTATTTCTATTTTTCTTAGAATTTTATTTTAAAATAACTTTTAAAAAAAATCTTTTAAAAATTAACCTTTTAAAATTGTAAAATAAGATCCAACAAAACAATGGTGGGTAAATCTGTATATGCCATATAATGTAAAAAACATTCATTTTGAGTGGTAAGTGGTTAAAAAAGTGTGTTGTTCAGAAAAAGATAAGAAGATTCATTTTAAAAAAATTTAAAAATAAAAAAGGAAAAAAATTTATTAAATAAATAAATTTTTAATGGTTTAAAACTTTTTTTAAAACCTTTTTAGAAAATAAGGTTTTTGGAATAAAATAAGTTCTTCGACTAAATAGAGAAATGATGTTGAGTTTCTATAAAAAAATTTTATAAAACACTTTGACTACCAATGATTTGAAAAATGGTACCGTTACTTGATAAATGTTATGAATAACCATTATATAAGAAAAAGGAAGGGTTTATTAGACATTGATAAAATAGTTTAATCTGATGGAAATTCAAGTGTAAAAATCCCGAGAAAAATGGGATTGTGAAGAAAAACCTTGAAAAGACCATAATGTTGATGTGATAATAAATCAATGAATAGATTATGTGTGTCAAATGTAAATCAAAATTATAGATGTATAAATAAAAAAATATATAGTAAAAATTTATTACACACAAAATCTTATAATATTAATAACAATGAGGAAGTAATATAACCCAATGAAAATGAATCAGGTTATAAAATTCTTTACCACTTGGTAACTTTTATCTCCAATCCCCATAGAAGAAATAATTCATATTTAAAATAAAAATATCATGAATATAAAATAATTCCTGAAATAATTTATCAAAATGGTCAACATATACCCCACACAAAATAAATTAGTGGTGATTATGATTTGTGCCTCACAAAAGTAAATATGAGACAAGAATCCCTTACTTTGTGTTTTATTTTGTTGAAAATCCTTTAAACTGATGTATAAGTATTTTAAACATGTTACTAAATTATAATATAACCATAATAATATTTATAATTTCATATATTATCTTCTTATAATAACTTATTACATATTTGATACTAATCATTCATTATTTTCACTATTTCAGATGTTAATTGCCTAGTTTCTCAATTATGTTTTGACTTGTTACTTTTTAGTACTATTAGTTAGATCCTAATTTATCATTTATAGAATTTAAATAATGATTTAAATATCATGAATATAAATTATATATTTATTTATAATAACCCATAATATTTGGAGATAAGAAATGAAATGCACCGTTTATGGAGACGATAAGTCGTACGTACGCATGAACGCTACTTCCATTTATTTTTCATATTAAAAGAATGAAAATTTAATGAGAAAAATGTATATTATAAATAAATTAATATATTAACATCACATATGTCACATATTTATATTTTAAAAATCCTTAATTTGTTCCATGTATAGCGTGAACGAATCACAACGCTTTGAGGTGACGATAGTCCACACTTCTACAAACGAAGTTATCGTATTTATACAAAATATAATGTATAAAAGTATGTGATATAAAATAATTAAATATGAATAAATAAATTATAAATATCATTTATATCATATTTAGAAAGTGTTTCCATCATAATTCTCGACCATGGTAGGTGGTAAAGAAAAAATGAACAACATCGTTTTGTGAGGCAGTAGTTCGCTGTAAACAGAAACAGTAAGTTTATTACCCATTAGATGGAAGTGTGTCTAAGTGTTGGTAAGAAAATTATTCAAAAGAAAATCATTATATTTATGAACTTTTATATAACAATGTAATATTAATATTTTAGGGGGATTTTAATGAAAATAAAAGAAAGATCTTGAGGAAGGGTGTTACCACTTATTCGGGTAAGTCCTTTCAGTTTTCACTAAATAGATCTATTGGAATGATTTATCCCCAAGGTGAGGCTTATAGAAATATGGTAGGGATTTTTATTATCTATTTGGGATTATTGTTTTTGAGAAAAAGTGGCTTGTTAGGTGTGAGGAAGTGGGAGGGGTGAGTGCCATTTTATAGTGGAGGAGGAGTGGCACTCTTGTAATTTTTTGGAAGGAAATTTCACCCACGTTTTTACCATGTCAGGTGGATCCAAGAATGTTAAAAATTATAGAAAATATAGTATAATCTCTAAATATGGCTATATAATGGAATGTTTTCATGTTTCTAGTTCATTTGGTCCCTTAAGTTTAAGGTTTAATCCCTTATTAAGCTATTTTTTCTCTTAATCGTTGTAACAAATTTAAATTAATTTCACAAATAGTTTTGGTAAAAAACTAAGTATATGTTATTGGAAATTATAAATTATGATTATTTTTAATATTTAATCCATTTTTCCAAATTACAATAAAAAAATCGGTAGAAATTTATTCTTGCAGACAAGAAAACAATGTAATTTTCTGTAATAAAATTGTTCAAATGTTTTCTATGTTTTTATATCCAATTTCAAATTGAAATTTATTATAATTACCTAAATTTAATTTATATTTGAATAATTGATATAATTTAACTTTAAATCCTATTAAAAATATAATTTAACACAATAAAAAAATTAGACTAAAAAGCAATTTTGAATTAAAATTTGGTATTTTTGACAATTCATTAAAAAATGAAACTTCAATGAAAAATAAAAACAATTTACCCAAACCTAATATTTATGTTTTAATTTAAAATATGATGTTTATTGTTACATATAAAATCTATAAAAGTTTCAAAAATTGGATTTAGAATATGTTTTCCTTTAAAAGGTGGTAAAACTGCATTTATAAAAAAATTGATTTCTA
The DNA here is from genome assembly GCA_963277665.1 of Viscum album. Classification (NCBI taxonomy): domain Eukaryota; kingdom Viridiplantae; phylum Streptophyta; class Magnoliopsida; order Santalales; family Viscaceae; genus Viscum; species Viscum album. The sequence continues at coordinate 3,206,775 of CAUJRU010000019.1, read as the reverse complement.
TGTGAAATATTAGGTTTGTTATTATATTATGCTTATCAAATATATTAGATGAATATAAAAAATATTTTATTTAATATATATTATAAATATTAAATAATTATCACTAAATAATTGTAATTATTTAAATTTATTAAGATAAAACAACTTTATAAGCATAAAAATTAAAATATTTCCTCTATATTCAATTGGTATATATTTTTATTTATAGTTAATAAGAAACCAATGAATTTATATTATATTTGGGTAAAACATATATTTTAATAAGTTAGAAAATAATATTTATAACCTCTAACTTAATAGCTATGTTATATATTATTATATTAAATAATAATGTTCTAATAATATATTGTTTTTTGGTAAAACTCAGTCTTGCGTGTAACACAATCTACCAAATAATGTTATTTTTGTGTGAAATATAAGATAACTCAGAATCATGTTCTTTGAATTATATATAATATATCTCATATATTTATAATAGGAAATATATTTTATTATTTTGGGATATTATATTCCCTTACGCACTTGGTATTGCATATCATACACACTATCGAATACAATGTTCTTACTTTAAGATTTCAAGGCAATACATGCATGATAATTAATAAAATAAAAGGAATAATAATATTTAGAAAGGTTCTTAAGAAATAAAATTGTTATGATAAGTTTATTATTTAGAAATATACACTACATATGTGATGAGTCAGACCTGAGGTAAGGGATTCCGTCCTAATTTCCTTTCAATGATCCATATTTTAATGTTACGAACCAATTTCATTTATATACTTTATATACTAACCCTTTTATATAATATATCATGAATCCTTAATAATTCATAGTATTTTATATTATAATTCATTTTAATTCATATATTGGGATTTGATTTGATAGTTATGAAGTGGTAAGGGGTTTCATAACACAATTTCATTCATTAGGTTATATTGCTTATTCATTGTCTTGAATTTTATATGACTATGACTGTAATAAATTTTTATTATTTTAAGTTTAATTTCCATTTTTTATGTGGATTTAAATTTAATACACATAATCAATTATTTTATTGATTTTCTCATCAACATTATGATCTTTCTAATAGAATTCATCTCAATTTACACTTCTTTGAGAAACAATTTGTAATATGAACTCTAATCTATGTTATATCATGAATCTATCTATATTCATGGAATATATTTTTTAATTTGAACTTATTTATTCCTTGTGTTTTATAATTAAAATTTAAACGAAGCGGTAAGGTTTTATTTCATTATCTCATCATTATTAGGGATTATTAATGCCTAAGTCCCTAATGGGGGAATGATTTCATCATTATATCTTAAACCAAAAATATTGCATTATCCTATGTTTATTACTGTAGTTTATATGTTTTCTTTTCAATTTCCACTCTTTAAGTACTCAATATACTGAAATCATGAATTTAAGGAAAACCAGATTTTTTCTACTCGGTCAGGAATATTTTTATTCTATATCCATATCTTCCTTAAAATGTATTAAAGAATATTTTTAAAATTATATAATTAATTTTTAAATACATTTTTACTCATGTTTTAATTTTTGAAAAATGTTTTAAAATGAATATTCTTATCATATTCCGAATATGGATCCTTTTTAATTTTTATCAATATTGTGGAAGGAATCTTTGTTTTAACATGCTTGACATGGACAAAACTTTCTTCTTGTCACAAACATGAATTTATTTGAAGATTATTTTACATGTTTCAATTATTATTTTAAAAGAAATTGCATTCCCACATATTCTGGATATTTTTAGATTTAAAATTATATTTCCAAATGAAAAGCCTATATTCATCAAAAATGTTTTTAATGATATTTTCATGGTATTTCTATTCATCATGGACAACAAAACTATTTTTTATTATGACCCACTAGGGATATGTTTTCATGATACCATACTTATTCTATTTATGTATGGTTTATGATCTGTGTGATTCAGTGAATTATAATATTTCATTTTCTAGTTTTTCCATATGAATGTTTATATTGATTATTTATTTAATTTTTATTCACCCATTTCATATGATAACTGAATTGTAAATAGTAAGTGATAGAAGGGGCCTACTAAAAACCCTTTATGCATCAGTATGATTCATGAGACAAACTAGTTTGGGTATTTGGCTGAGGACTTACTCATTTAGTAAGTTTCCATGGAACGAGAAATTGAAGGAATGTTTATGATGTATGTCATTATGAATTCCATCATTATAAAACCAGTTATTAATGTCTATATGATTATTTTAAAATTTATGGTATCTATGGATAGTTTTAAACCATGAGAAAATTTACATGGAATTATTTGATAATCATTTACACCTTCCATATTTTTATTGGTGATAATGGTATTGATTAAATGGAATGAGTTTTCAGTTATTCACTATGCCATATTGATTATTCCTTATTTATCATATAATAACTCCCACTATTCAAATTACATTACTTATCATTTGATATCACATTTTCTATTTTCCTTTCCTTAAATAATGGAAAATGAATCTTTGAATGATTTCAAGGATGCACAATTTTTTTACATTCATTATGTTCTAATATTTTATTACCAATGTAAAATGAGAAGCATGTATACATATGGATCATAGATACTACTAAACTATTCATTACTTTGGGTTGCAATCACTAGTATGTTATGCCTATAAAAAAAATTAACCACTGGATTTGGGCTACTAGAGTGGGGTCTTTACACATATAGGGTAAAAAAATTTAAATGAGGAATATTAGGTTTTAAATCAATCATCACTAGTGCATGATGATTGGGCCTAAGACTCTGCTAATGGCTGAACCCTACTAGGTGATATTCATAGGTGGATTCAAATTTTATTTATTCCGCATCATGAAGTATTTGAATAGGTTATGGCTATAAATGATAAAGGTTAAAACTAAATTGTTATAGATTGAAAATAAGGTGTCATTATTTAAAGATAATTTGAATTATTTTTCATGATTACATGATAAATCACTATAATTATTATTTCGCACACTATTATTTTTGATCTTAGTCAATGGATGGACCCAGGAGGAATCTTTTTAACACTAAATGTGAAGATAAATGAAATGAAATTTATAATGAGAAATCAATTTAAATGAGAGATAAGTTGAAAAATATTTCAGATATTATCACCCAAGTCTCTCAAGGTATGAATGGTTATAGTAATCATGTTGAATTTCTAAAAATCCAATGGAAGGAATAAATCACTATTTATTATTTTATGTGGAAATATCCACCATCTATTAGTTTTTCCTGTGAATGACTTATTTTTGAGAAATGTAACAATGCAATAGAAAAGATATTTTATATTACCCAATTGTCAAACCATTAGAAGGTTATTTTAAGCGTGTAATGTTCAAAAGGTGAAACAGATCAATGGTGGAATATTATCAAGAATGCGTGTCCAGAAGAGTAAATTGACGTCATTAAATGAGTAGAGTTTAAGAAGGTATTTTCAATAAGAATTTATTCTATGCTTTTTTCCAAAAAATGTAAATAGAATCTTGGAAATAAAATATAAGGATGATAAATCCATCACTACCCATGAGGAAAATTTCAAAATACTAGAAAGGTACACTTCATTTTTTATCATTGATCCTGAAAGAAATGTTGACAAATTATTTAGCTATGAAAACCCTAGTAACAGTAAATCAATTTCATGCTTTATTATTATTAATGAATTAGTTTTTCATAGTTATATTTGTTATAAAAATATAAAGTAGTTTTTCAATAAAAACGGAAATAGTTTTATTCTTATTAAATTTGTTTTCTTATATTACATGTGTTAATTTAAAATATTATTTTTTACATGTTAGAATTTTAATTTGAAAAAATGAACTTTATTTTTGAAATCTTTACTTAAAAATTATCTTATAATTTTTTTGGATTTTTATGAGCATATTTCTTTTTAATTAAATAATGAATTAAACCTATTTTTTTTAAAACATTCATTTAATTTCCTTAAATAAATTAATTTAAAGGACATATTATGCTATTAATTTTAAAGTAAAGTAAGATAAGGCTTATTTAATTAGAAGTAATTTAATTAATTAAAATGGAAATATAATTATACCCAATTTTGAGAGAAACATATTTTTTGGGTTAAAATATATTTTTATAAAAAATTCATTGTGTTTTATAAAATTATATAAAAATAAATTTATTAAACATATCATAATTTAATATTAAAAAATAAATTTCATATTTTTAATTATGTGGTTCAAATTTATTAAATATTTCACTTTTATTTTTATTAATTTTTAATAGTAACCATAGTAAATATTTCTCACCTCGGTAAGGGTAGAATGGGTAAGACATGGTTAAAACTATGAGATATAACCTAAAAATATCCATAAAACATGTATTTATTTTATTTAATAAGTTTTTTTCAATAATAACCAAATATGTTTTCAATGTGTGATAATTTATTTCCAGTTGACTTTGATAATGACCTCAATAATATTTTAAGTAAATTATAAAAACAAAATGTCACTCTCTTTGTTTTAAAATAACTAATATTTTTTCATAGGGATAAAAAAAATTTATAATCATTTATAAATGGTAATTTGTAATATTAATGAACCTTTTTATAATGGAAATTTATTTACAATTTTTAGTAATCTTATAATTATCTTAAGTTCTTATGGAATTCTGACACAATGCAGGATAATGAAATTGAAAAATCAAGTAAATGATTTTAAATAACATTAAAATTAATAAAATTTGAATAGATTAGTTTTAAATGAATATTTTTAGAGAAATATAACACATTAATGATATTTTAAAGGTTTTTATTCTAATTAAATTACTATCTTGATATCTTTAAAGTCACATAATTTGAATAGTCGAACGAAATTAATATAATGGTATTGTATGTAAATAAAATTTTATTAAATTATTTAAAATTAATAAAAATATTTAATTAGAAAAGTAAATAGGATATTGTGTATAATATAAAAAAATTTCCACTTACGAGTAAATTTTTCTTTTATAGTCACTTTGATGACTCCTATAGAGTAAAAAACTGTTATATCAAGGTAATTATCAAAAGGGTTAATGAGTGGTTAACACAAATAAATGACGGTGAAAAAATCATGTAAATATGATTTTTTGGATAGGATTATTTAAAATCACACTCATCCAATATTCAAAATATATAAAATATATCACACTTAAACAAGAAAATTAATTTATATTTATTTTATACTTTATGTAATTCCATGGGTTCCCCTCTTCTCACTTATAAAAGTGAACCACTACTCCACACGTAATTTTTTTTTCACTCTAGTTTGGACAGTACCTCAAAAAAAATCTTGTAAAACCCAAAAAATTATAATATTTTAATTTATAAAAAAATTTAATTTCTTTTCTTTTTTTATGCAACACTATGTTAATCTTACACTACACACAATAATGAGTTGGCCTCGGTTACACGCAAGACCCAGTTTTACCAAACAAAAAAATATTAATAAAATATTATTAGTGGTTATGAATAGTATTAACAAAATTTTGAAGATTATATATTTCATATAACTTTAAAATTCATATTATGTATTTTCTAGACATGATATAAGAACAAATTCAATTTTTTCGGATAAAAGAAGAATTTTTCATGAAATACAGTTCTGTCGCCTTTTGATGGTGCACCCATTTTAAAGAAAGTTTTCACACTTTAATATATTATATATATAAAAATAAATTTCTTCTTTTGAATCAGGATATTAAAATTTACTTTGGAGGAATTTTTTATATTTTTATGATAAGTTTTAGTTTTTAGATGAATAGTAAAAATATACTAAATTTTAATTAAAAAATACTTTTTTCATCAAAATAATTTCTGTGGATAAATTATGATATTTTATGGTTTAAAAGTAGAAATAGAATAAATTTTTATAATTTTATATAATGTCTATCCCTGGAATTAATTTCACCATTAATTTTGATGTAAATACATTTTATTCTTTTGTAATGTTTTAACTTTTAAAACCGCATTTATCATTTGGAAAATGGGATTAATTTTTAAATTAATTATAGAAACTTTTGTGTTTTTAATTTGAAAAATGGATTCAATATTTATAATCAGTGGGTCCAAATTATGTAAATAGTTTTGTTTTATTTTTCATTATTATGAATAGTTACTTTTGTAATTATTTTGATTAGCATGAGTAAGGGTATATGCGGAAATTAAGGTAATCATAATATTATAAAATTACCTTAACAACTATAAAAACCATATTATATGAATAAATTCTACCCTTATCATCTATGGTTCAAAATGTAATCACTTAATGGCCACTTTCCCATGAATATGACATGAATATAATAAAAATCAATGAATATTTCAAAATTTCAAACTCTAATTTTTTATAAGTATATTAATTTTAATAAATGAATAAAAAGAATATAAAATTCAATATAAGAAATATCTAGAAATCTAAAATAATTTATTACATCATATATATTTATCTATAATTTTTAGATATTATAGAATTACTATTAATGATGACATAATAGTGGCGTAGAAATTATTTTATTAATAAAATATCAAATAAATGATTTTAAAATATTAAAAAAAAATTAATTTGAAATAATTTTGATGATAAATGAATTTTATAGTTTAATATGACATGTTAAGGGTATGTAAAATTAATTGGTTCAAAGTTATCTTATTGTATGTATTTTATTAAAGTAAAAGTTATCAATAGTGTCCAAATTGAGGCATATGATATTTTATGAAAGTAATATTTCATTAAATTATTTAAAAATAATAAAAATATTAAATAAAGAAAAGGGGAATTTATATGGTATAAAATAACATAATGTTTCAATTTATGGTCCAATTTACACTTCATAAGTAAAAATTATACCCCCTTATAAAATAAGAATTGGTTACCATAGTTAAAATTAAAATGGGTTAATTAAGGGTTAATCAATATGATAAGTATTAAAATATAAAAAAAACCAGTCTAAAATCTATTTTTTAGTAATATTAAAACCATATATCATCTTATATTTTAATAAATGAACTTTTGGAGGTATTTTATTATATATTTAATTTATTATAAATTAATACTTGGAGAAATCCCAAAACTTCCTCTTGCCTTCCTTATAAAAGGACACCTCCTCCCTCATTTCCTCACACCACATTGAGCCTTATATCTTGACAATAACCTATCCAAATAATCACCCAACTTCCCTCCCCTCATCCTATAAGCCTCTCATCAGGCATAAATCTTCCCAAGGAAGCATTTTGTTAAAAAATAAAGATGTTACCCGATTAAGAGTTAACACCTTCTCTCAATGCTTTTTAGTTTCATTTCAATTATCCAATCCCTATAATAATATTATTTATAATTAAATAAAAAATATTATAATAAATATAATTGTTTGTTTTTATGCTATGGTTTTAAACTAAACTCACACACTCCTCCATTTAATGGGTGACAAACAAACATTTTCTGTGTACGATGAACTACTGCCTCACGAAACGATGATTGTTCAATTCTTCCATACCACCTCTCATGGTGGCCATTAGGATGGAAAATATGTCTATATATCCTATATATGTTATTTATAACGTCTTTATTCTTATTTAATTTTTATTTAAAACATACCTTTATACTTTCAAAGTTGTGTAATTACGATAATTTCATTTGAGGAAGTGTGGACTACTTCCCATCAAAGCGATATGACTCGTTCAGGCTATACATGGAACATATAAAGGATGGTTCTATTAAACATAAAATACATATATGAAATTAATATAATAAATTAATTTTAATTTAAATGTATATAATTTAATTCTTATACGACAAAGAGATGAAAGTAGCATTCATGTGTACGTACGACCTACCGTCTCCATAAATGGTGCATTTCTTTTTTTATCTCCAATTATTGTGGATTCTTCTAAATACATATATATTGGATATATATATATAATATTATATCATGTTTTAAATTATTTATATTATGAAACCATGATCTAATAAATGGGAACAAAAAATAATAAGTCAAAACTTACACGAGAAACTATGTGATTAACACCTGAAATATTGAAAATAATGAAAGATTACTAACAAACGAGTAATAAGGTATTATAAGAGTATAATATATGATATCAGAAATATGGATACGATTATGGTATAATTTAGTAACATTATTTAATCCTTATATAGGAGGTTAACGCACCCCCGACTAAAGGGAAATACAAGGTAGGTGTGACTTTGACAATCTCTTTATTATCTGAGATTGTTTATACGTAAGTATCTACTGTAAAATTATTATCATCCATGTCCATATTTGTTAAAATTTAATTCAAAATATCATCATCAATTTTTTTAAGACATTTTTAGCCATGTTTAACTTTTTATATAAAACATTTTGAAAGGAATCTTTCAATCATTTTCCAAATGAGGTACTTTATGACATTTTATACAAATTAAGGAAAGAATGTTTTTTTAACTTATACGGTGAAAGATACCATTTTATGCTGTTATAAAACCTTAACATTTTTAATATTACATTATAATAATATGAGGTTATGTTCATAAGAAATGTTTTCTTTTATATTGCACAAATTTTAAATTATTTAAAAGAAAAAAATGATTTCTCCCTCAAAGAGTTTTGGTAAATTTATTAAAGTATTTTCATCTATGTCAACAACCTTTGTTGGATTTTATGCTTTATTGAGGTTTATTTATTATGATACAATCTTCCATATTGTTTTTTATACCATTAAAGGTTTATGGTTAAAGTATTAACATTTCGTATGCTAGTTTTAATACAAATGTCTTTGTTATGTTTCACCCTTTTCAAATGAGGAATGCATGAGACTTAGTAAGTGATGGGAGGGACCTACTATAGCCCATAAATTCATCGATAGGTCTCATGAGAGTATCTATATATAGAATTGTATGAGGTGTTGACCAATTATTTTCATATATATATTTGTCCTAATCCTTAACCATTTATTTTTATATGTCTTGGCCGAGGCATCGATGGTATGTTTCAGATGTCCGACATTATAAATTCCCTCAATATAAGATTAGTTATTGATATTAAATGTGATTAATAAACTAGAATAATATCCATGTGAATGTTTAAATGATATTATTTTATTTTTTCTTTCCATATTATGTTCAATTTTATGTTTATAAGGCTTATGTTTTATTTTTATACTTGACTTAAATTGTTTAGTTATTTATGATAGATTTCGTTATATTGTTTAACCTTAGTGAGTATTTGAGATCACCCCTTTCATATGTTTCATTTTACCAGGATTAAATGAAGTGTTTAATGACTAATATGAAGGGTTAATCTAGATGAATAATGGGTTTTTAAAATAATGAACTATGTTTCATATTATGTTTGGAATGGTAATGAATGCTTATTGTATGAAATATATTTTCGAAGAGTACAAAACCAATCGGTCCTTTAGGAATTTATTTCTTGTATCATTCCAATGTATTAAAATAATGAACTAGCTTCGGGCTTCAAGGGTTGGAGAATTACAATTATTATCATAGGAAGTTTAGAAACAATCTTAGAAATTAGATTTATAAGTCCTAGATTAGGGATCATAACCATAATATAGACTTTCAGAATAAGTATAGAAGTACATACAAGAATTTTGGTTAAATAGAAATTATATTGATTTTCAATGAAATACATCCCTATCTGGATACTACAAGTGGAAGTGGTTCTGCCACAAATTTAAGTAGGAGTAACAACTCTAACAAGGTGTTATGAGCATCACTCGAGGTAACATGGTACACGAAAATAGGCCTTATTATGCTCATAGTTTGACACTCCCGGGGGATATGATTAAGAAAATTCACATTTTATTTAAAAACCATTATCAAGGATTTATGAGTAAATATGTCCCCAATGAAACCATTTTTTGAATATGGATTATATATGCATAAATTTTTCAATTTATGTTATATATTTTACTAATTTAGAATTATGAATTTTGATTCATAACCTAATATAGTGTATGCCATTATTTAGAAATGGTTCTTAGTGGAAGGAACAAAAACCATATCAATGCAAAAAATCTATGAAGGTATTTCCCTCATATAAAAGATAATTATAGTAGAGATGGATATACAACTAGTTCTAAACAACTTATAACCATACTGGGACAACTGACTTAGGTTATGAATAATAAACTTACTTGTAAGAAGCACCCTAATCTACAAAGTAGAGGATCAATGTTAAACTACTTGAGAAAATAACATCCAACATCTAATGGGACTATAAACCTATTTCTATATGAGAAATGGATAAGTTCCTTAGGGAAAATATTTCATTTATTGGGAAGTAATGAAAGGGAAAAGTTGTCATGGTAGTTTATCGTATCTCCGGAGATATAGTTAAATGGTTGTCATTATTTCAAAACACGAAGGGGGGGGGGGTGAAGAATTAGAAAATATAGAATAGAGGGAGTTTAAAGAAATTTTCTTAGAAAAATAATTTACTCATGAATACTGATCTGATATGGAGAGACAATTTCTGATTCTAAGGTAGAAGTTGGATGAGATTATTTCAATGTATGAAGTTAACTTTAGAAGGTTATCAAGACATGTTTTACACTACATAAATAACCCAAGGAGTAAGATTGTTCATTTCTTTGACAGGTTAAATCAATTTCTCTGAATTTAATTGGTCTCCCAAACTTTCTTATCATACAAAGATATAGTCTCATGTGATATCAAGATAGATAAATAATTTTCTAATCGTTATGAATTTAATGGAAATCAAGAAATTAATAGAACAACAGAGAAATAGATAGATACTGGGAATAAGGGAAAGAAGGATTTTCCCACATGTGACAATTATGGAAGGAAACATCCTAGTTCCAACTGAAAATGAAAATGAGTTTTTTTCAGGTTTTGTGAGAAAGTCCATCATGCTCGTGATTATAAGGGAAAGAAGGAATCTATAAATGTGAAATTTTATAATTTTAATGATATGGGGCATTATGAAAATGATTATACAAAGCATAAAGGAAATACAGGTAAGAATAAGAAAATAAATCATGTTAAATCTTATGCTATTACAACAGTTGAAGTGGAATAATTAATGTAATTATGTTTTTGGATTCAAGTATTAAGTTATTATATTTTGGTTATAAAAATAATGTGACATGTATGGATTGTACAAATGTACTTATTCATTAAGGATTTGGAAATAGAAATTATTTAACTAAAGATTTTAAGGTTATAATGGTATTTTTCAATATGATATACATTACATTGTTTGGGGAATTTGATGTTATGAATGATTTTGGAAATTTAGAGACCTTAGACCGTGGATTTGGACAAGATTATTTTGGAAAAGTCTTAAGGTTGGAATGGAGTAAGTTGAACATTGGATACTAATTTTTTGAGGTTAACATGTGATTTACTGGGCTATCCTTCTTGGTTTTAGTAAACATTTAGAGGATTAAGGAAATAATTATGGGCCTTATGATTTATCAAAAGTTCTTCTGGTGTATAAAAATTTATTTTAAATATTCATTTCTTGGTGTAAGGGATGAAGTTAAAATTGATCGAAGCACAACCAAAGGATGATATTATTCTTATAACATGGAAAGAAATCAATTAAATGATTTCCTAATAATTCTTCCTAATGAAAGGATCTTGAAACCAAAAATGCTATCCTAGTAATTTTTCTGATGAATCAAATTATCCCTTAGGTCATTTCATATTTCTAGCTTTGTGATTGTTAAATTTCTCCTCGTCACGTTCCCAATCACTATCTATTAGAACATGATGATTAGATTTTTATTTCATGTCCATATTTTTATACCTGGAACACTAGTATATGTTATCTTTGGTGACCTTTGTACTTTCTTTTATATTAAAATTAAGGTCTCATTAATCCATTTTCTGATGTTCCATGCCCACAATAATGGAGTTTACCACATCATTGGATTTAGGGAATATATCTAATAATCTATGTTTTACTTAATGAATAAGGAAGAATGCATGTTTTCAATAAGGTTTTATGGTAATTTAGGTTATTAACATCTATGATGAGAATAAATGATTTATGTATTCACATGTTTTGTATAAGACAATTAAGATATAATTTAAATTGTTTATAAGATTAATGATAAGTTAATTTTGGAAATTTAGTGTAATTATTTATATAGTTCAAGATATAAATATTTTGGATGTTTAAAATGGTTAACCATTTATAAAATGGTTTATGTTAAACATTGGATGAGGTTTTAATGATTAATGTATTCCTCGCTATATATAAATCTATGTATATTGAATAACTTGTGCTAACCATATTGGTTTTGGGAAATAGTTTCAGATAGAAGAAATGAATTTTCATTATTTTATGGATCTTGTTATTTTGTAGAAAGTTAATTTTAGTTCATGAGGCATCAAAATATTCATTTTTTTGATATTATTTTCATGGAGTAAGGGGTGAATTGAAAATTAAATGAAGGACAACCAAAGGATGAAATTTTTCTTCTAAAATAAAAATGTATCAAGTAATTATATTTCATTATATTATAATGTAGAAAAATAATTCCTCAACTTTAAGAAAATGATAATAAAAAAATTTAACATTTTACCTTCATATCTGATGAATCAGATGGACTTTTAAATCATCATGGATTTATAGTTTTGAGTCCCATAACATTCCATTGATCGTTTACTTGGTTGTGATCAATGAACTCAATAACTATATATAATTATTTAGGTTTTCCTTCTATGTCTATGTTTTTATTTCCCACCAGTGTTATAATAATTAGAAACATAGTTATGTGTTATTACATATAACCTTTTTTACTTCTCTTTATCTTTCATTAAGATGATGTTTTGTTAACCCTTTTACAATATGGTTTTTCAACAATGGTATTTAAAAATATAAATACTTTGAAAACCATGATCATGTTTAAATTTTTAGGAAGAAATTTATTTAAGGTGGGTAGAATGTAACACCCTCAGATTTTAAAATAATAACATTGTATTTGATAACATATACGACACATAAGGCCAAGCTTAGAAGAAAATATAACACCCCAACAATTTACGATATATTTATTGTTTTTAAAATAATTTCAATATATTTAGTAGATTTCATTATGTTCAATACTATATTTAGAATATTTTATAAGAATCATTGACTTTATCTTGTAATACAAACAATACTTAGCATGCATTACCCACAAAACTAAGTTTAAAAAAAACATGACATATTATTAAATAATATTGTTTTATGTGGTAGTTATCACCTATTAGTTAGAATGGAGGGTATGGATAGAATTAACTAAGTTATGAAAAATATATTTATATATATATTGTAAATAAATTAAGAATCATTTAATAGGAAAAGAATTTTTTTATGAAAAACTATATTTTTTTCTAAAAGACGGTTTAATCTAACTTTGGGCATATAATTTAAAATTATTTTTTAAAAAATTTTCATTTTTTTTAAAACTAAACTTAATTTTTTTGAATTGGAATTCCAAAATTAATCTTACGGATATTTTTTAGGATTTTTTTGAATCGTTTTATTTTTTGATTAATAGTGAAGAAAACTAAATTATAATTGAAAACTGCCTTTTTGTTCAAATAGTTTATATTGTTAAATTAAAATTAAAATCAGTTTTAATGTAAAATTATTTCAATTTTATATAAATTAACCAAATTTAATTAATTTTAATCATTTTCTTATAGAATTTTACTATTAAAAAATTTGTAAACTTTTGATTTTTTTTTAAACACATACTTTCTCATCGCATATACGAGATTGATTTTAAATTAGAATTTTTACAGTTATTTGAATTGAATTTGGAACAATGGATTCCATATTTAGAATCTTAATAAATATTAATTTATAATAAATTCAACTTATTTTTTGACCAAAATGAATAATGAGTGGAGTAAAAATTAATTATGATGGTTAATGTAAAAAATGGGTTTACTTGGGGCTAAACTAAAACAATTAGAGTGAAAATGACCTATAAACTTATATAAAAACAATTTTATGGACATATTTCTACCATTAAACCGATAATGTTAGATAATGGCCCATTTTCGAACATTATTACATATTAAAAATCTGCGAGAACACAATTTTTTTTAAAAATACCCAGTGTGTCCTCTCCCCCACCTATAAAAGGTCACCTCCTCTCCTCTCTTTCTCAAACCTTCAAACACTTTTGGTTTAGAAACTCCCTAACCAGATCAAATCAAAAATTCCCTCACATAAACCAAGAAGCCTTATTTTGGATATAAATCCAAACTAATAAGGATTTAGTGCCAACCAAAAGTGGATACCTAAAGAATTGGTAACATTCTTTAAAGAGCACCATCATTTTATTTCCTTCTCCATAACCTTCAAGTATTATGAAAAAATTATGATATAATAAACCCATCATCTTATATAAACTAAAACTTTATAGAATAATGGAATTTCATAACAACATATCCACTTCCATTAAATTGGTTATGAAATCATCATTGGTCTACATGGAGGACTACCACCTCGCGAACAGATGACATTCATTATTCCATTACCACCTTTCACGGTTGGGTATTCTAATGGATATAAAGTATATATATGATATTTATAAAATATTTATATCTATGGTGTAATATCCTAGTCTTTGTGGAGGTATTAACTTGTTTAAATCTTGGTTTAAATATCTTAATTTTAGTAAATAGAATGTTTATCAGATATATAAAGAGGTTCAGGAGAGTTATGAGGGTTCAAGGCATTAAATAAAAAGGAATTTTGGAAATCTAGTGTATCTTGCACTGTTGGCGCATAGTTTGAGATAATCGTGTTCCCAAACCGTGTAGGAATGGATCAAGATTTCAAGGTTAAGTAAACAGTACAAGGGGGAAGGAAACACATGTAGTCCTGGACAGAGGCATTCTTTATAGTTGGTGAAAGAATTTACAAACTGTGTGGAATCCCCAAAATACCATTCAACCTAGTCCCTCTTGGACAGTTTAATCCTACATGGTTGGTGCACAATTTTCAAAACTAGGTGGAATTCCTAAGAAACTGTGTGGATCAATTACTCTTGGATAGTTGGTGGCTCATGGTTGGTGCATGGTTTGGAAAATAGCACGGTCAAACTGCGCAGTCTATTAAAAAGATGAAATTTACCAAACTACCACTCATGTTTTTTAAGTTCTTACTCAATTTCTTCTCTTGAAATACTCAGGAAAAACCGAACTCCCAAAGCTTCCATGAGATCATTCTACTTCGATTCTATGCTGATTGGATCACTGTTGGTTGCGAATCGAAGATCCAAGTGAGTCTAATCCTTTAATTTCTTCACTTTTCTGGATTAGGTCTTATAGCTTGGGTGATATTCTTATGAATCTCTAAAACCCTCTTTTTCAAAAAAAATTATAGGTCAAGGCTTGAAAGGGTGTTTGAATCTAGATCTAAGACTATGATTAATAGTGCATTCAACACCAGATTTTAGGAATCTAGTCTCCAAGTTATATCCCATGGTTTCATAATAGATCTGTGAATGTGTGGTTGTGATATTGCTTCCCACATGTAGTGAATTTATTAAATTTGGTAATATTTGTTAGAATTGTTGTCTAAATAGGGATTTTAACACCTCACAATCCCTATGAGATGCGTTGAGGTTTATTATACCAAAGTAGGGTATCCCATGGGGTGCAACAATGATTTCAGACATAGTTAATTGGAATGATAAGCCTGATACTGATTTTTGATATAGTAGATCCCATGAAGCACATGTTGGTATATTGAATTGAATTAAAAAGGTAATATGTATAGATTTTTCTTGATTTGATAATATCATAAGGGATTGTTTGGATAATATGAAATGGATTAGAGGTAATAAAGTTATCATGCCAAGTGTCTTACAAATTGTACATAAAATGCGCAAGTGAGTTAAAGAATTTCAAATGATAAATATGTTAAATGTGTAAATGTTTATGAGTTGATATATATGTTATATGGGAGAACATGTAGAAATTGATGATTATTTTAAATTGGGAAAATAAATTTGAATTGTGGGATATGCATAAATGGTTAAGCCATAAAGGAAAGAAATGGATTAAATGGGCTATACAATGAAAATGGTAAATTTACTAATGGGTTAAGGCATGATGTAAATCATACCTATTAAATGGGATAAATTCCTATAATAGATTCATTTGATGAGACTACATAGAGTGAGGGTTATAGGTAAGTATATTGTATTTATCTTGAAATATTATCCCTATAGAGTTTGATAACTTGAATTATTTCCTTATGCATAGTAATTGACCAACTTAGGATGCATTGTAAATGATGTAATGCATAACCCATAGTACACTTGACGATGATGAATTTAGAAATGAAGACAGAATAATTTTTCAAATAAAAATGATAATGAAAATTATTTAAGAGTATATTGTTAACTAATGGCACCTGAGTTATCTTTTGGTTACCGTGTTGTTAATTTATTACTTACATGAACTATCTATTTAGGCTAGATATTTTTTAGCCACCGTTGGTGGTGGCCTACTAATTTATACTCACACCCTTCTTAGGTAGCCATTGGGTACCTAAGAAGATTTCATGTTTGTAGGTTAAGACAAGGGAAAGGGCCCTATATGATGGAGTTGAGTTGGTCTTGGCATGTGAATGGATGAGGATCTAGACATGGAATTAGGAACTTCATGGGATATTTGTTTGTTTTTATTCATTTTGGGTTTTACTCACTCTAGCACTATTAGAGTGACATGACATATTTACTTGTTTAGTTGTGGCTTTTACCCGGTTTACTGAATTGTTTATTATGAATTATTCTAATTATCACTTGTTGTTTCCAATATTTCATTTATTTTATGTTTTAGATCACTATCATAAAAAGGGTATAGTATTCCCACATGACTTATTAGACCCTCGCCTCTAGTCCGAAACCTCTAGAGTATGGGGAGGCATGCTTGAGGCCATGTAGCGACCCATCATGGGGAACTTTTTAGGGGATTTTAGATCAAGGACGTTAAAAATTTGTATTAGATAATTTCTTTTCTATGATCTTACTATTTGGGATGGTTGAGGAGATATTATGATATGTTAAGAATTGTAAATAATCCTGTTATTGGGAGTAACTAACCAATGTATGAGGGAAAACCCAAGTGCATAGGGCATGAATTGTTGTTCTTGATGTGTGTTGTTCCAGTTGAATGATATTTCACCATTGGGTGATGCACTGGTTATGTGATGTTACTATTTATGATATCTTACTCAAGGATTGAATGGAACAATGTTGTTCATTTTTGAATCATTCTAGGAAACTAGGGATATATGTGACATGCATCATGGTAAGAAGAGAAGGGATGGGTGTGCATGGGACATAAAGTGTAAAATGAATTTCACTTCCTCAAAAATTTGAAGAAGCTAGTATTTAATTAAAATGATTAAAATGGTTAAATGGAAAGAATTTTACAAATTGGTTAAGGAATTGTGTATAATGAAATATTTTAAAAGAGTTAAAACCTTTTTTGTTGTATGTGGTGAAATGAGAAATGTGTCTAAAAGATAAAGACTTACATTGTGAAAAATAGAAATGATATTAAGGAGTGTCTAGTGAGATACTTGTAACTAGGTAAGCTAGTTTTCCCTGTGTTAACCATGATCCTGGTAGGGATGGTAGTGGGTATTGTTCTATATGAGATGATATATGTTGGGATAATGTACGTGGAATAGAATTTTTATGACTAGTAAAGATCCTTATTTTTTGAAAATTCAGAAATCCTTATGTTTTGTGTTCTAAGACTCAAGTTGGAATTATAGAGAAAACCCTCCATGATAATGTGTAGTAGTTGAGAGATAATAAGAAATCACTGATAATTCTCTACCAGTCACAGAGAAATAGAACCCATTGGTTCAAGACAGCTAAAGAGAAGGTCAGTTCAGTGACGAATTCACTCGATTCATTTAGTTGATGGAATGAGACTGAGGATGGGGCATGCCGAGTATATTTGATCTAAACATAGAATTTCAGTTTCAGCACCATCCATCATTTTCCATAGAGGGTGGACCTAAGGCTAGAAACTTTTAGATAGAGTTTATCCAGATGATTCAGGATCACATAGAGACTCCTTCAAAGAAAAGTGTCAAACTGGTAGCCTATATGTTACGGAGACCAAAAAAATGAAGGTGGGATATTCTAGTTTAGACTCAGTAGGATGAAAGAATGTTTTGGAAGGACATCAAGGATATGTTTTTGGAGATATTATATCGTGATACCTTGAGGCAGGAGTGTACTATAGAGTTTAAGATGTTGACCCAAGGAACTATTTCAATGAGGGATTATGTGGGCTATTTAAAAAACTTGCAAGGATTTGTCCCAACATTGGTAGGGGATGATGCCACTATGAAATAAAAATATTAGTATGGAATTAGGAATGATATTATTTCCAAGGTGAAAATATTTCCTTTGAAGAGGTCTATAGAGGTGGTGGAACTAGCCCTTATCTCGGAAGAGAACTTGAAGGAGGCTTTAGGTAGTGGGATCATGGTTCTAGTTAGACAGACTAGTTGTATAACTTCTGAGGGTAGGAAACATTGTTTTGGGAGTCTCCACCAGAGTATAAGTGTGAGGAATAATAATAAGTGTGGATCATCCTCATAGGGTGGTGACCAAGTGTTCCATTGTCAGTGTGGAAGGCCATGACACATGCGAATTCAATACCCCTTAACCAGAAGTTGAGTGTCAATTGTGTGGTAGAATGTGGCATGCATAGAGGTTTTGTCAGAACCCTAGAAAGCTGGGCATGGATGGAGGACACAGGTAGATTTAGAGTGCATGTATGGGGTCAATTACCCTATACCAAGTAGGAATTTGAATCTTACATATTCGTACATGATGAGGTGGTTGACGTAGCACTCCAGGGTGAGAGCGTCCACATCATTAGAGTAGTGAAACGCTTGGAACACTGGACGAGGTCTATGGTAAAGGGGAATGGAAACTTCATGTAGTTAAATCTACCCCTAGAGGTGATGAAGAGTGACTATCAAATTTTTGAGGTATGATCCTTGTAGCTTCTATTCTTTCTAGTGCCTTGTTTGACACATGCACCTCACATTCTTTTGTGTCCACTCAGTTTGTAGTTATGGTGGGATTAGCAGTGGAATGTATATGTGGGGTTATATTTATTGATACACCATTGGGGTTGTAAATAATGGATATGAGGCATTATAATGGGTGTGCTCTTAAGGATGATGGGTACCTTTTTTATGGGATTTATTAACGGTTGAAATGTCATGTTTTTAGTTTATTTTGGGTATGGATTGGTTGGTCTTGTACCAAGAATAGATTAAATGTTACTCTTATAGGTTAATGTTCACGTCTATAGAGGGAGAAACATATGTCCATTATGGTGAATGGGATGTCTAGGAAAGCCGTTCAGGACCTGTTTGTTAATGTTTGGTTGAACTCCCAACCCATGTGGCTTTTCATCTTCTTGACGACAAAAGAGTATAGAAAAATTACTTTCCACCTATTGTGGATTGATTTTAGGTTGTGTTTCCTAAGGACTTATCAGGGTTGTTTTCGAAGATAGATGTTGAGTTAACCATAGATTCTTTTATGGGGGTAGAACCAGTTTCCATTCCTCCATATAGAATGGTATGAGAATAACACAAGGAGTGTACAACTTAGTTAGATGGTTTGGATAATTAAGGGTTTGTTCATCACAGTACGTCACCTTGGGGATCTCCAGTTCTATTTTCCAAGAAGCCTGATGGGTCATTGTGGCTGTGTATAAATTATAGGAAGATGAATCAGATTTCAGTCATGAATAGATACCCTACTCCTCAAATTGATGATCCTTTTGACCAGCTGAGAGGTGCATCTGGGTTCTCTAATATTGATTTGTGGTCTGGATACCATCAGCTAAGGGTGAGGCCTCCTAATGTATCACATAATGCATTTAGGAGCAGGTACGGGTTATACTATTTTATTGTGATTTTAGTTGGTTTGACCAATGACCAGTAGTGTTTATGACTCCAATGAATTTAATCTTTCACCCATATCTAGAATATTTTGTAGTTGCCTTTGTTGATGACATCTTTGTTAACTCCAAAACCCAAGGTGATTTTTTTAAACACCTTGGAATCATCATGAGCACACTAAGAGATCATAGGATATATGCCAAGCTATCAAAATGTCAATTATGGATTGATAGGGTGAATATCATGGGTCACACCATCTAATAGGAAGGTGTGTTAGTGGGGTCAAGAGAATGTGTAGGCATTCATTTTTTAAGAGTATCCTAAGAATGTTTCAGATATCCGTAGTTTTCTAGGATTGGACGGTTATTACCAAAGGTTCATTAAGGACTTCCCTTTTTTAGAAGAACCAATTTCAGGATTAAATATGAAGGTAGTCAATTTGGAGTAGTCTAAATCATGTGATAAATCCTTCCAATAATTTAAGAAGATGTTGATGACCATACCAATTCAGATCTTACCTGAGTCAAGCAAAGGGTATATCTTGTTTTGTGAAGTGTATGGTGTTGGTATTGGAGCTATGTTGATGCATGATAAATGGGTTCTTCCATATGGGTCACGAATGTTGAGACCTCATGAAAGAAATTACTCTACGGATGATCTTGAGTTGGATACAATAGTTTATTCCTTAAAAAATTGTCGACATTACTTGTTGGGAGAGTTGTTTACCATGTATATTGATCATACAAGTATTAAGTACATATTCACCCAATGTGATCTGAATATTAGGTAGTGAAGATGGGTTGAGTACATGTAGTACTTAAATTTTGAGTTGGTGTACACACTGAGAAAGGGAATCAATGTTGTATATGCTTTGAGCCAAAGGAATTAGAATCAGATAGTTCATGAGTCTTGTTCTGAGTAAAGGATTATGGCGTTGTTCACCGAGATTCACCTAGAGGTGCAGGATGACCAAGGGAAGGAAAATATTGCATCATTAGTAGTTAATTCCATGATTTTTAGGTAGATCAAGGAGAAGAAACACGAGTATTATATGTTTTTGGATTAAAGGGAAAATATTATAGGTGGGATGTCACCTTCTGGTTGGACCGTTGGTGAAGAAGGAGTTGTTTATGTCCCTGGCCTGATTTCTGTGCCGACATGTTTATGAGAATATTTGATGCATGATTTCAAATAATCAAAGTGATTAGTGAATCTAGGTTTTACCAACATGTATCATGATCTTCATAGGCAATATTGGTGGAAGGGGAGGGAGAAAGAAGTTGTGGGTTTTATGGCTTGATGTCTTAACTATCAGTAGGTGAAGGCTGGTCATCAACATCTTGGAGGATGTTTTCAACCATCACCCATTCCAGAGTGAAAATGGGATGATTTTATAATGGATTTAGTGGTGGGACATCCAAGTATTCCTCATAAGAATGATGTGATATGGGTATTCATTGATCGATTAACTGCATTGTATCATTTATTTCAGATTTGGGAGACTTTCACCATGGACCAGTTGGGTGAGTTATATGTTTGAGAGTTAGTACAGTTTCATAGGGTGCCACATTATGTAGTTTTGGATCATGATCCATTATTTACATCTCACTTCTGGAAGGGATTATAGAAATCACTTGGTACACTAGTGCTTTTGAGTACAACTTTCCACCCGTAGACAGACGAGCCGTCTAAGTGTACCATTCATGTATTAGAGAACATGTTGAGGGTATATTTCATAAATTTTGGTGGATCATGGGAAATTCATTTAGATCTTGTTGAGTTTCCAAAAATAATAGTTTCTAGTCCATGATTCAAATCACACTGTATGAGGCACTCTATGGTAGACCGTTTAGATCTCTGTTGTGTTAGTTAGAGGCTGGGGAAACTGAGTTGTTGGGACTGAGAATCATGAAGGATACATCATAACATATTCCAGTAATATAGAAGTGAATGTAAATGGATCATAGTAGGTATAAGTCATATGAAGATTGATGTTGTAGACCTCTTGAGTTTTTAGTGGGTGATCTAGTGTTTCTTCTTACGTCTCCATGGTTTTTTCACGATTGGATTTCAAAAAAAGTAATGTTGGCACCCTGATACATGGGTCCATTTGCGATTGTGTAGAGGATCATAATAGTAGAGAAAAAATGGTCTCTTCCATAGTGGTATAGTGGTATGCATGATGTTTTTCATGTTTAACAACTTCTGCAGTATCACCCTTACCCATCTCATGTAATTTATGTGGAAGATGTTGAGCTTGAGGCAGATGCGTCCTTTGAGGAGCATCCGGTTTTTATTATAGATCGCAGTGAGAATTTATTATGGGGTAGGACTATTATCATGGTTTGAGTCTTATGGAAACATGGAAATGTTCATAAATAATCATGGTAAAGGGAGTCAGATGTCCTGGCGTGGTGACCAAATCTCTTTTCCTTGGAAACTCAGTAAATCTCGAAAGCATGACTCGAGGACATGCCGTTATATGGTGGGGATGTTATAATATACCAAAAATCATAGAGGTATGTAATTGCTAAAATTATTGTTTAAATATCTTAATTCTAGTCAATGGAATGTTTATCGGATATATGAGGAGGCTCTGGAGTGTTTCTAGGGTATGGGACATAAAAGAAAAAGGGATTTTGGCCATCCGGTGCATGTTGCACAGTTGGCGCATGGTAATCTATTACCTTGAACCCAAACCATGATATCTAGGAGTACAGGTGCACTTTTAAGTAAACCATTAAAGGGGGAATGGAACCAGCGTGTGATCAGATAAAGATGTTCCACATGGTTGGCACATGACTTTCAAAACTGTGAAATTTTCCTAGAAAACCGTGTGACCCAGTCCCTCTTGGACATTGGAAACACACAACATTGGGACACAGTTTTCCAAACTATGTGGATTCACTAGGTAAAGGTGCATCAAAATTAATCCTAAATATTGGTTTCCCCACAATTGGTGGATATTTTGGAAAATTGTGTGGCCAAACCTTGCGCCCCATTAAAAATAGAAAATTTACCAATCTGTCCCCCAATATTTTTATGTTCTTACCCAATTTCATCCCCATTCCCCCCCCCCGTGCGACCCAAACGATGAACCAAACTCCCAAAACTTCCATTAGATCATTATACTTATATTATAATCTATATGAAGCACTGTTAGATGGGCATCGATATTCTGGGTGATTCTAATCCTTCCCTTTCTTCTATTTTCAGATTAGGGCTTATAGCTTGGGAGATCTTTTTCTAAATCCCTAAAAACCTATTTTTACAATGGAATCTAGTTTATGGATTGAAAGGGTGTTTGAATCTAGATATATGGATATGATTAGGATTTCTTTGATCATTGTATTCTTGGTAGGTGTTCTACAAGTTATATCCCATGGTTTTATAATAGATTTGTGCATGTGTGGTTGTGATATTGCTTCTCTCTTGTTGTGCATTTGTTACCTTTGTTAAAATTTTGTATAAATGTTTTTATAAATACGAATTTGAACCCCTCATGATCCTCATGGGATTTTTTAGGTTTATTAGTCCAACTTTTGGTCACCCATGGGGTGAACCAAAGATTACATACATAATTAATCGTAATGAAAATACTGAGATTGATTTGTGATATAATGGAGGCGATGAAGAACATGTTGGTATGTTTAATTAAATTAAAAAGTTAATATGGATAGATGTGTCGAGATTTGATAATTTCATAAGGTATTTTTTGGTTAATATGAATTGATTTATTGGTAATAAAGTGATTATGTCAAGTGACATATAAATTGCACTTAAAATGAATAAGAAAAATAAAGCATGTGAAATCATAAATATATTAAATGGATAAATGTTCATGAGTTGTTATATATGTTAAATAAAAGAACATTTAGGAATTTATTATTATGTTAAATTGGAATAATACATGGGAATTGTGGAACATACATAAATGGTTAATGAATAAGGAATGGAAATTAGTTAAATGGGATATGAAATGAAAATGGTAAATGTACTAATGGGTTAAGGCATGATGTTAATCCTACATATTGAATGGTTAGGAAATGAAAATGTTAGTTTATTGATTTTTTATGGTTGTTGTTCTGGTATATGAGTTAATGGATAAATAATCATGTTCACATGGCTTGGGTTTTGTGGGGGTATTAGAATTAAGGATGTACGACCATGGTTCGGGTCAAGACTAAGGCTCTAACCCCACCCCACAATGCATGGGTTTGGAAGGGGTACTGAGAATCTATTTACCTTATGGATACATTTGATGATACTACGTAGACTGAGGATTCTAAGTATGTCTATTGTATTTTTCGTGAAATGTTATCCCTAGATTGTTTGGGAACTTGAATTATTTCCTTATGCATCGTAATTGATAATCTTATGATGAAATGTAATTGATATAATGACTAACCCATGGAAAAAATGTTGACGATAAATTTAGTAATGATGATATTATAATTTCTAAAATAACAATGATAATGAAAACGGTTTATGAGTATATTGTTAACTAATGGCGCTAGAGATATTTTTTACCCTGTCATTTATTTATTACATGTATGCACTATCTATTTAGATTGGATATTTTTTAGACACCGTTGGTGGTGACCTATTGAATTTTACTCACACCCTACTAATGCCAACAATGGGTACCTGAGTAGATTTTATGGTTGCATGTCAAGACACAGGAAATGGACCTATGATAGGGATTTGAGTTGGGATTGGGATATTCATAGATGAGGATCCATACTTGGAGTCATGACCCTCTTGGAATATTTGGTTGTATATCTTTATTTTGGAGTTTACTCACTCTGGCACTATTAGCTAGACATGAAATATTTACTTGTTTTTTTGGGGCTTATAGCCTATTTAGGGAATGTTTTATTATTCACAATTATGATTGTTTATTGTTTTTTCTGATATTTCATTTATTTACCTTGGTGGATCACTATGGTATATAGGGAATAGTCTCCCCACATAACTTATTGGATCCACACCGCTAGTCGGAAACCTCTAGCATACGAGGAGGCACACTTAGGTCATGTAGCAGCCCAACTCGAGGCATCGTGTAGTGGATTCTAGGTTGCGGTAGTTAAATATGGGTTCATGAAAACATATAGATCTTTTTTTAGATTCCATTTCGTATGCGATAAGTTAACATCAGTTTTGTATATGGTGGACTATGACCTCACATAGCGTTGTGATTCGCCTTTCAATAAATATTTACATGGAATTTAATAAGGATAAAGTGATTATATGTGATATTAATGAAATAATTATTATATTCATGAAATATTTATCATTTTTTAATGATAATATATATATCATTTTCCTTCTTACCTTTTCACTCACTTAATGATGAGAACATCATTCGTCTTCGTGTGGACTACCACCTTCACGAAGCGATGTGACTCTCTTTTATCACCACACCACATGGGTGATATATATAATTATATAATTAGGTATATATTATATTATGATAATTTTGGAATGAAATTATATTGAATACATCATCAACATAATGATCCTTGAATAATGGAATTACTACTCATGCGAACGTATGACCTACCATATCCATGATCGTAATGCACTTAATTTTTTATAACCACATATCATGTTTTGTTTTACAAGTAAAATTGATGTAAAAATATGATAATTATGTTGTGATTATTATTATTGAGTTTAAAGAACTAGATAATATATGAAATAACCAGATCTTTCATGATAAAACATTCATGAGAAAACAAGGAAATTGACAACCATAACAATGAAAATAATGAAATATTATTAATGAATTGGTAGTAAGATCTTATAAAAGTATAATATATGGTATTATAAATATTAATATGGTTCTATTTTAAGATAATAACATTTTTAAAATAACTATACAGAAGGTTAAATAATGATCAATCAAAACGAAGCATGATGTCAAGGATTTATTAACTCAATTTATATTCATTGGGTTAATCATCTACTTTATTTATTATATCAATACAAGATTATGTGTATAATAAATTTTGATGAACTTATTTTTTATTTTCACTTTTTTATGTAGATTTAAATTTGAAACTCATAATTGAATCATTGATTAATTATTAATTCAATGTTATGATCATTGTATATGTTTATTTATCAATCTCATTCTAATTGAGATTGATTACTATTTAATTTTAGTTGATGTAAATTATTTTACATTTTCGTAATAAATCCATTTATTGTGGTATTAATTTGGTTGTTAAATATTTTTCATGTAATAGTGAAATTTTACCACTATTTGGTACTTAAATTAATTGGGAAAATGTTTTTAAGAAATCTTAATTCATTTTTCTCTTTGGTCAAGATTTTTTTATCTTATAAAACCATGTTTTATAAAAATTATTTCAAAATCTTTTATCAATTTAAAAATTAATTATTAATGTAATTTCCATTCATTTTTACTGTTTAATTTTTTTTTTCAAAGGAATATTGTTTTTTTCAAAATAATTCCCCTTTTTATTTTACTAAAAACATTATAAAAATGTTTAGTCGTTTTGTAAACAAGGCTCATTACTATCATTTTTTCAGTACAAAAGGAGTGTTATTTTTAACTTTTATGACTTGCAATGAATTTTCCAACATCATGGAAATTATTTTTTTTATAAATTTCTTCAGAAGTTTATGAGGGTCTTCTTTAAAAAATATATTTAACAGTTTTTTCTAAGAAAATTATTTTCAAAATGATTTTCAAAATGAATAGGATATAATCATCCTGAGTGTTTTATGGATAATTTTAGGATATTTCTATTCATTAATGAAAACAAACCTTATTCTATCTAAGATCTAATAGGAATTTTTTGTATTGCAGCCATCCTTATCTGTCCCCTTAGATTTTTTATGGTCATTTTAACAAGGGAAAGTATTGACATTCAGGTTATTTATTTATTTTTGTAGTCATTAACTTTCCCTTGAAATATTATCTTTCCTATTATCATTAAACATTAAATTTACTCTCTCTCTATATATATTATTTATTATATAAATTTTTATTGATTAAAACACATATCATTTCTTCATACTGTGTTCTATATTGAAAGAAATTTGTTTATCTAGTGAAATATTGATAATTACTTATTATTTATGAAATATACTTTTTTGATGTTAAGGCACATTATTCAGGAACTAAATATATTACTGATATATGCGGAGTGCTTTGGACCTATAGTTATTGGTGGGGCCTAGTATTATATATCCCCTTAATGCATCAGTAGGTCTCATGAGACAAACGAGTCAATATATTATTAAATGGGTTTTTACCTATAGCTAAAACCATCTTGTTAATGTTCTTGATGGTATAGGTATCATATTCATGAGAAATTATATCAAATAATTAAGGATATCATACATTATGGTTTCAATTATTATTATATTGGATACTTTCACAATGATATTATATTTAGATACATTTTAGTCTCATTTTATTGATTAAATCAAAAGAATT
Organism: Viscum album; assembly: GCA_963277665.1. Taxonomy (NCBI): domain Eukaryota; kingdom Viridiplantae; phylum Streptophyta; class Magnoliopsida; order Santalales; family Viscaceae; genus Viscum; species Viscum album. The sequence continues at coordinate 3,179,308 of CAUJRU010000019.1, read as the reverse complement.
TTCATTTATTTACCCTTCCATATTGATTATGAATTTTCTAGTTATTTAAATGGCACGTGTGCTCGTCTATTTACCTTTCCATTTTAATGATGCCTTATATTATAATTTAGATGGCCGGTGTTCTTAGTTTTTCACCTTCATATGTTTATTATTCTTTTTGATTCATGATAACTTACATTGTAATTAATCCATTCTGAGCATTTGAGTTCGCCCTTATTTTTTTCCTTTTCATAGGAATCAAGTAAGTTCCCTATATTTTATTTTATATGATATAATATATGGAATAAAGATATTATAGAAACAATTGTTTGGTAATTTTTGTTTTCAAATGTTTTATGGGAATCATGTATATATCTAGTTTACCAAGACTACTAAGCTATTCAGTCTTTTAGGATGTGATTTATTTAATCTTATGACAATGTAATAAAGTATACACCAACTCGGAGCTATAGGGGTTAGGGTCACTACACCCATGACCCAGGGTTTCTTTATAAGATACTAAAGTTCACACTATGCTATGAAACAATTGGTCTATATTTTATTTTACATTAGCGTAGTAGTATTTCTCACTAAGATCTTGATACATAGTAAAATACACTGAAGATGAGTGATTGGATGATATTCTAATGAAAGATACTAGTGTATTAGAACTGTTTATATTTAAAGAACACATATTGATACAAAATTCTAATAACCAGTTAATTTACTCTCATGATGGATCAAAAAGTTATATTAGAATCACCATATTCTATTTTTCAAGGATATACTATTTTATTTAATTTTTTAGTAGGCTACCATCACACATAACTCATGTGAGAATACCTATAAGATAATTCAAACATAAAACCTATAATTCTTTGAGGACTATAAAAGTATAAATATCATAGTGTTACTATGATCCTAGATGATTCAAACATTTTGTGCTTCAAAATATAAGAAATATTCCATAGTCAAGAACATGGATATATTCATGAATACATGTAGATCCACACGAAGCTTTATGAAAAGTTTGAATTCTGTGATATGAGATTCATGTATTTCTGTATTCAAAGGGGAAAGTGCATGAATACAAGAGTGTTTGAAACTGAGGTTTTGATAGTTTGATCTATTCACATATATCCAATTGTGTTTTCATGAAGAAAATGGATACATTTATTTTTTATGTTCATGTAGAGTGAGGATGTTCTAAAATAATTCAAGTCGGATGAGTAAGGAGATCTGAGAATAGATTGAGTAGGGCATGTAAATAACCCATGAATATGTCATTTAAAGGTAATAAGAATCAAGATAAATTATTGTAGTGGAGAAGGCTTTTGAGAGGTGATTATCAAAATTCCAGAATCTATGTTATTACACAAGTGCGAAGAAAGTTCAATGAACTTCATATACATGAATAAGTACTAATAAGTACATGAATTGCATTTATTTTTCATAAAGGATCCATGTACTCCATTACTAAAATCATATTCTAGAAGTCTCTTTAATATTTCACATTTTCAATAAAATAGTATTAAGTAATTTGAGATTCATGAAGTTATGTAAGAATAATATGAAAATATTTATGATTTTTTTATGAAGGTGTGTTCCAGGAACATGATGTATTGGAAGGAAATCTAAATAAGAACATGAGAAGTTATAACTATGAGAACTATTTGCTACACGAAGAGATTCCATACAAAATATCCAATATGTGAAGGATGATGGCATGTTCTATGAGCTAAGGGGTTCAAGAAATATGGTTGGGAGGAGTTTATGGACGTCCTAGTATAAAACAGTACCACTACTATTAGTTAACATGAAGCAGTTTACAGAAGATCAAACTCAGTTGTTCTGGAATAATTAATGAAATAATAAGAATTTAATTGTAAGAAGAAAAATATTAATTAATAATCCAATACTGTATTCATGTGTGTTATCTCTATATTGAAGATATAATATGAAACTTCATCTATCCTATATATTATATCTGTCAAATCAAAGGAGATATCCAATATTGGTATGGATAATATTTTACTTTGAAGAAGAATAAGAAAATATGCATCTCTTTTTTGATGCATATTTGATATAGGCAATTTATTGATATTTTGGGGGAAACCATTTATGTTTGATACCATTTTAAGAGTAAGATAAAATTTAAATTTTCTAGGAGGGACACAAACCTATACTACTAATATAATTAAAGGAATTAAAAACTAAATATTTTATTATATTATAAGAAAGTGTTATCTGGTATTTTACATGGTGCATACCCAGATTAGGGGTATATTGAAGTACTATTTCCATAGTTCTTATTGATAATAAAAGTAGATTTCCGTGTAAGGGATAGTGAATAGAACACATTAGGGATGTATTCAACCAAACTGAAGATGAAACTAATTAATAATTTTGTTGTTGTTCTACTTTCATTTATTATGTAAATTCTTTAAAATATAAGGTTAGGAATGAGTGAGATAAATGCATTCAGTAAATAAGTTCAAAGTTTAATAGGGGATAATGTATGATGGTATAGGTCTAGATGCATGATGGGAATAATGCAGACCAAGTGGCTCGAAGTTTGGGCATTGTTATTTCATTCAGTGAGATAATCCTCAATTATGATTTAAATAATTAATTATAAAATCAACTGATTTATTTAATTATATTTTTTTTTTAAAATTAATTAATCTTTATCCACAATGGATATATGGACTTATGGATGTGATGGTGGCCAGTACGATCTTGGAAAAACATTATTGATGGTAGAAAGGCATCTTGTAAGGGGATAAATCCATGATTGAAGAAGGAGAACCCTAATATCACCTCCCTATATATATATATATTTTGATACTATATGGATTATTAATATGTGAATTTGGGGGTAAGAGTGATAATAATGAATCATAAGTGGGTTCCCTTATATGAGGTGAAGCCAGTGGTCTTTTATTCCTATGAAAAAAACTTGATTGTTATTCGCATATCACATAGAGACCAATAGTTATGTTACCAATATACTAGGCTTAGAGAGTGTGAAATTGGAAACGAAGATGGGTGTCAATCCTTGAGCCACGTATGTAAGGACCTATGGCATCTTAGTTGGTATGTAATACCTTCCAAGTCAAATAATTAGGGATGAGGCTGTTGACTGTTTTGAGATTATCCCTATGATATCTGAGCATAAGAAGGCTTGTGGGAATGACTTAGAGAGGAACCTATTGTAGCTATCTTACCTGTTTAGTGATATGTATGGTCTATATAGACATTAATAGGTTATCTAAACCTTATTTGTAGTATATATGGATGTCTATGGATATGAAACCATTGAAAGGTGGTGATATACTTTGCGAATAGAAATATGAGTAACTTCCTTTTCCCTAACTTGTGTTCATAAAACTTTTATAGAATCAATGAGTGTTCCTTTATGATGGGAACTCTTTTATTAGTTATGCTACATGGATAAGTATCTATTATGGTGGGACTTTAGTAAGATGAGGGACTACAATATCACTACCCTTGTGAGATGGGTAATTATATGAGATCCTACACTATTCCATGAGATTTTTTGATCTATATTGATGTTCTAAGTGTGTGAACTTATGTGTAATGGTAGGATATATCGTTATGTTAATTTTATTACTATTTTATAAAATTTATGGTTAAAAGTTCACCTTGTATTATGTTAATATTATTAGAGACAAAATATTTAACATTTATAATGATTATTGATAGATAACACCTTGGACTAGACACAATGCTATCTAAGTCTTATTAATACGATTTCCATAATTGGATACCCAACACACCTATATTACCAGTGATAGATCATTCACCATAGGTGGTAACCCATTCACCTTGAGAATTATTGGAGTGTTGATGGACCATTCACCTAAACTATAGTTTTAATTGATGTTATCTCATTCACCTTATATTGTATCTTGGTGACTACCTATGTAACTTTATATTTATACTATGATGATTTACCAATCCCATAGAATTTATTATCAGGATAATAATTTCATCTAATTAGTTATTATAATAATGAACCATTTCCATAGAGTATATTATGGTGATAACCCATTCACCTAATTATTTATTGGGACAATAGACCATTCATCTAGTATATATTTTTGTGATAAATTAATCAAAAAATTATTAAATACAGTAATAACACATTTTCCTAGAATATATCACAATTCCAACTCATTCATTCTATATTTATTATGATGATGAACTTTTCACTTAAAAATTATGTTAATAATGAACCATTCACTTATATTTCTCAATGGATTGTTGATTTACTAATAAACTAGGCTCCATTGATAGGGGTGATAATCCATTCACCTATGGTATTTTTTTGTTATCAGTGATACTTAATTCATCCCCCTATTTTATATATAGGAAGAATTTAAAACATGTTCACCTTTTCCTGGTTGTGATCATATCGGGGGAATTTTTTTACAACCCTTAATAGTAGGAATATATTTATATGTCGATAGTCAAGGTGACTTCCTAAGTATCCAATAGTTTTATAGGTATATGTACATGTTGTAATTAATTTTATCTCATTATGTACACACACACACATATATATATACTATTTTTTATTAGAAGCACCATTTGTGGGGGTATAATGAGATTTTAACTCACACCCTACATGTGAACTCCAATGGGTGTGAATAACTTATGGCTGACGTAAAGGACTTGGGAAGTGTCCCTAGTACAAGTGGATGGTATAGTGAATATTAGTTATGTTTTGGAGATTGGTCGAGGTGATTCTAAGGGATGTGGTTTGGTATATTTTTGTTTTATTTTTAGGTTCATTTCTTTTTATAATTATTATCCTGTTAGGTGATATTTTTGGGGATGTATGACTACTTGAAAATTAATTATATTTTTTTAGAGTGTGGGGATGTTTTTTAAGGTCGCATTTATACTATAAATCCTTATACTATACTCTAATGATATTATTTTTTTTGGATAATTCGATAATTTATTTATATTTTAAGATGATTTTATACTATAGTCTCTCAAGAGATATTTACCATCACTATATATAGTTAGAAGAATTTGGCTTATGAGGAAGCATGCCTGATCTCATGCAGAAACTTGATCCCACACTATTTGGTTTGACTAGGAAAAAGATGTCAGAAATACAATGACTAATGGAATAATGATCTGTGATATAAAAAATCCATATTTAAATGATTTATAACAAGTCTTGTACATTCATACATTTATAGAATATTTTCAGAATATATTTTAGAGAATTAGTTAAAACATTACATAATAGTGTGTATAGATTCACACAATATCCATTTTTTCCACAAAATATGGCTTTACATTTACACACATGTTTCATTTAAGAAACATCTTCTTCATTTATGATGACTAAATATATTAAAAATATTGACCATTATAACTCTTCTACTAATCCTTGTATCCTATGAAATAAATTTAAAAACATGGGATTTACATAAAAAATCTAATTAAGGGATATAAAAATTTAAGAATTTCGTTTGTATAGTGAAAAACATGAAAAAAATTGAAAATGAATACCTTTTTCATAATAAAAATTTGATTACATAAGTAAAACATATGAAAATTAAAAATCAACCATTTCTCATTGATAAAATCTAAAACATTATTTAGTATAATAAATAATTTTGTTAATATTTTCATTTTATAGAATCATAAATATGTTATAAATTTCATATTTAGTCACTATGTTTTATCTTTATGACCATCCGTGTAATGTGGAAATGAAAAATAAATCATTTTTATTCATGGATGTGGTGTTCTATATGTTCTAATTGGAAATATTTTCTAATTTAGAAAGTTAAATAAGGTAAGTGTTAGGCCAACTATGTTAAATAACCTAAGATGTGGTGGGGGTGAATTAGGGCATGACATATTAGAATAACTGTATCCTTGGAAATTGTTTCATTATTAATCAAACAATCATCTCTCTCCTTCTTGTATCACATAATAAATGATAATTAAAATATGAAAAGGTGAAAAAAATTACTTAGTTTACCATAAATGTGATATATACAAGGAGAATACAATGTCCATGTGCTGATGTACCAAATCCACTAAATTATATCATTACAAGGTTCCGATAGGACTCACTATCCCTCCTAGTTTACAACCATTCACAATTTAAAATCTCCCTCCTCTCTCTACTAAAGTTAACATACTGGTCCTCCAGTAAAATATTATGACAATCAGTTCTGATTTTATTTACACGTGTGTATGTATTTATTCTCATAAGTCATAAAGGAGATGACAACCGCATTTGCACAAATACTTTTCCTTTGTGAGTGTGTAACTCCTATGAGAGAATCATTCACAATAACTCTCTATTAGATAGCTTCATGATATCTCCCCACAAGACTCCTCCATGAGATCCATCCTAGAGACCCCTCCATGAGACCCCTCCATGAGACCCCTCCATGAGAACCCTCCATGAGACCCCTCCATGAGACCCCTTCATGAGAGAACTCTTCAAGATCCCTCCATGATATCACTCCATGAGATCCCTTTATGAGATCACTTCGAGATATCCCATCATGTTACCTTTTTCTATTCATATGGATCAAGTGACTCTAGTGTAAGAACCTTTTAACGTTACATGGTTTGTGTGATAGAAAAGTGTCTACCTATGCATGCAAACACCCGATGTATACTTCACATCACATGATCCCATCATGGAATATCTTTGCGAGATCTTCTTATGATTACATGGATATTATGATTCCAAAGAAATACCATCTTCATCTCTTGAGGAATACATTCCTTTTGTTCAAACCAAATTATATTATTTCTTAAGGATGGTATTGTGGGTATGTTTAGGCCTAAATACACCTCTATCACTCCGTAAATCATGGTGATCCATATTTTCCACCACCTTAGCAATCAACCATATTCACACTGTGTGAACACTCCACATGATCACCTACCACATGTCCCATGTGCTACGCATGATCACCTGCATTGTATATGAGCATGTAACATGATCGTATTTCTTGATCAATTTAAAATCATGCATGATTCACATGAACTCATTACATGATCAAGAGAAAATCATGCAGTCACTGATTTTCCTATAGAGCTTCGGGTGATGCCATCACATAATCAAATTACTATCTTGTGGTTTCATGATTTTTTATGAATGTGAAATATTGCTATCATTTCAGAATATTTTCCTTCATTTTCATTAAATGGTCCCACCATGAGATCCCCTGGAAATCTTTTGAGTCTTTACATTATCTCTTCATGAGATACCCTGACAATCATGTGGAGATTCATCTGATCTCACTACGAGATCCCCAAATAATTATAAGGTGTTTTCGTGTTCTTTTTTATGATCATTTCAGGGGATCCATTTAGGAAATCCAAGAACTTCCTGAACCATATGTGTGACCATTTAAAACACTCAAACTCCTAATGATTAGTTCATAAATTCATTCTCTTCATGATGAATTTAGACATTCATTCTCTATATGATCAACTATGATATTATTTATTCATGTGGTAAGTTATGAAATTCACACTCTTCATTATTTGTTCTGACATTTTCACTTGGCAAGAATGGTTTTTATATTCACACTCTACATGATCAATTTTGACATTCATGCCAACTCTTCACAGATCCTTTGAAAACCATCCTTGTTCAACAACATCAAACCATGTCATCAAACACAATCAAACCAAAAATAATCATCAAGAGGGATTTTTTCCAAAAATATCCCCTTTTAGTTTTTTAAAAACACTTATAAACATCAAGAACCATCTTGTTGAAAAGTCATGAACATGGAAACCATTTTTATTATGCAACCATAATTAGTGATCCAGGAATTCATTTACATGTACTCTAAGACCACAAGAGTCAATATTAGAGTGAGAAACATGATTAGTATGAAAAGATCATTGATGAATCATCCATTATCAGTCCTTATACTTAAAAACTTCTTGACACCAAAAGATAAAACAAGCTCATCCCTGAAGATCACTTATTGTGACAACTACTAGAATCATGAACTTATCAATCTAGTTCATGATGAACCATCATTGATATACCAGTTTTATCATCGTTATATTTACATCTCCCCTATTTTACGACTCCTCCAATTAGATTCTGCAATTGTCTTGATGAACCCATTTTCTACCCCTTTATCAATAAACCCAAAAGTTATTTCTTTTCGGTTAGCAATACGGTAAAGGACACAAACCAATACATAAGGGGAAAACACACCATACCTTGGGGAGATGGGGATGCACAACAACACTTGTTCACATTTGGGAAGTCAAATGAACTAGAATAGACATTTAATGTTGTTGAAATTATTCTCTAGTTGAAGACTTCATCTAGAGTTCTACAACTAGTAATTCAGTAGACACATACTCTAACATCACAAGGATATTCTCCAATTTATCTTCGATAAAGTTATATTTTATTTAAATTTACCTTTTCCTTGAGTGATGGATAATAATTTTTCAAGGATTTTGAGAACTTGAATTATAGAAATGAATTCCAATCATATACTTCACTTTGACCCCTATATCTTTATGTTGCTTCTTTATCCATAGTAACTACATGTAATATTGAGTAGTTGTGATGTATTCAACTTCTACTATGCTCAATGAAATAAAATCTTATTTTTTTCTTAGCCAAGAAATACAGAGTCCTCCATGATAGAATTCACCACCTAATGTTGACTTCCACCATCTTCTAAATCGACTAAGTATGCATCTATAAAACTCAACTACTCATTTTGATATTTTTTATTTTATACTAAACTAGAATCCACTATGCCTTTGATATTCCAAAGTATTATTTTAATTTAAATTAATTGGTATTATTTGGGATTACTTTGATACATTCCATCTACAATGTATAAAAAAATGTTGGGTTATGTCATTATTATGTACAGTATACTTAGAATGATTTGTCTTTATTCAGCGAAATTGAATTATTTTCCTTCATCAGCTCTTGATAATTTAATTTGAGTTGAAACTGTATTGGTCATCTATTTGGACTATTCATTTCGAAATATTTTTAGATCCTTATTAAAATATTTTAATTGGGAAATAAATTTCCCATGTTTTCCTTATGTTACCTATAAACCAATGAAAAATGTTATCTCACCAATCATTGACATTTCAAACCTTATTTTCATGAATTCAAAAAACTACATACACTTCACATCATTTAATACACCAAATATTATTTCATCATCATATTCCAGCACTATCATCCTTTGATTTATCTCATTAATGACATAAATATTATAATTATCTCAACCATGTCTGAAAACGATATTCTTTAAATAGTAATCCTGTTGTGGTACTATGGTTTTGGTTCTTGTTTATGTATGCATAGAGACTTATTTAACCAACAAAAATTTTCATGTACTCATGGATAAGAAAACCATTTGATTTTAAATATATACATCTACTTATATAAAACCATTCAAAAATGATGACTTCACATCCATATGAAAAATTTTATTTTTATTTTCACTACAATGGCCAAGAATAATCAAATTGTTTTCCGGATATACAACAAGTGAATGTTTTTCATCAACATCAATACCCTAAACCTAGGAGTATCCCTTACACACAAGTTATTATATTTTTAGAATTATTGTAAAATATTCATTCCTTTTATTAATGAAAACACATTTGGTCCTAATGTAATTCTTATCTATTGGTTGGGAAACAATCTCTCACATTTTATTCTTTTTTTTGGTCAAGATATTCATTCAATGCCTCAATCCAAATATTATCTCTTGAAGCTTCTTCAAAAAAATTTGGTTCTACCTTTGAAAAAAAGATATTCTTATAAAGTCTTTATCATCGCTATCTATACTGGAACTATTTGATCCCTGATGATATTATGCCTATTGACTTATGCCAGGATCTTTAGTTTATATACTTGTTTATTCTTCTCATCATTTGAATCATTTTTTTGAGTCTTCCTCAGCTATTTTCACTACCTATTAGATTCTAAACTCTTTATTACTGTCCTCCTGAGACTATTCATTATTTTTTGAAGATTCTAGTCATTTTCCACCACAAAACATCATTTATCTCAATTTATTTTCTTATCAATTTATTAAATCAGCTATATTCTTTTCTTATTCTAGAATAACCAATATATATTCCTTCATCTTCACATGATTCAAACATTCTGTATTTTCCTTATTGATAATGTAACATTTACTTCCAGAGACTCAAAATCACTTCTATGTTTGATTATTTCCATACCACAACTAATATTGAGATTTATCTTCATTTGGAAATGATAAGGATTTTTTAGAAATATAGACCAATGTTATCACTTCCTTTTAAAACTTCTCTGGAGGATCTTTCTCGATAAGCATTGTTTCTGACATGTTGTTTGTAATCCGGTTTCTTCTCTTAACCACTCTATTTTTAGATGAATTCATTACTATTAAAACATGGCACCATATCCCATGTTTCTCAATATAATAATTCACATTTATTTTTGGGAAATCTATTCCATTATCAGTTTTAAACATCTATATTTTTTGATCTATAATCTCTTCAAAGTACCTCTAATAAATTATTATGAAATTAAACACCTCAACCGTGTGGTTGATAATCAAAACCCATTCCATTTTCTGAAACCATCAATGAGAAGGGAATAATATGTGTTTCCATTAATATCTTTTGGTGAAAGAGTTCTATATACATCAATAAGCACAAGATCAATCACACTTGTTGACCTTTGGTATTTTTTCTTATATATCTTTCGAGTAATCTTCCCTTGTTAGCACGAATATCACATATGAGTATGATAATTTGATAACATAGGGAGATCTTGAGTAGAATCAAATTTCACCAAATCATCCATGGATGATTGGATGAGATGACCAAGATGTTTATGCCATAACTTGTTCTCTTCATCCTTTGATAGAAAACACAGGTCTTCTTCTCCACTAATAAGATAGAGATTAATATTTATATGATTTCCTTAAAAAACAATTGAGAAATATTTTCCATTTTTGATATAAAACTTCTAAGTAAAGATTATAGAATGTCTTGAGTCACATAGTTTATGGATACATATGATGTTTTGATGAAGACCTTTGGTAATCAAGACATCAGCACATCTCATGTCATTCCCCCCAAAATTTTCTTTTCCTGTAAAATTTTCTTTTCCAACTCCAACAATCCACATGCAATCATAATTTCCAAATTTTAAGACACATTCCTTTTCATACCTAATATCTATCACAATATTATTATTTACTATCACATGGGAGGTTCATCCACTATCAATAATCTATATTCCAGTGGGATATAACATAACAGATGTTATCTCTAAAACCACTGCCTCCTTAGATATTTTCTTTCTAACCAATATATTTGAAATTATACTTGATACAGACTAATATTCATAATATTTCTTAGTGTATGATTGTTCAACCTCATCATTAAAAGTAGAAAATTGATTTAGTGCTTTAAACTCATTCATATATCCCTTGAGCTGATGCATACATCTAATTTGGTTATGCTTTAGTACATTCTTCCATATATTTGATGAGAAATATCTATCTATGTGAATGAATACTCCATAAAAAAGACCAATAAAATCAGTTATGGAATAGTAAACTATGTTTGGCTACCTCTATATCACTTTTTACTATATATACCTCTTTTCTATGGAACAAACCTCTAGGAAATTCTGTATATTTCTACTAAAAAGACACATGATACAAGGTGTATCTTTGTGTATCTTTTTTGCACCATTTATCTTCCCTTGGTGTCTATAAATCTTCTAATTTCTATTCAAATCCAAGTGAATATTAAACTAAAGACTAGGTTATTTTTCTATAACATTTACCATTAATTATTTCTATTTTTTGATCAATACTCATACCAGTTGTTTCATTCTTATGTGTCATTCTCTTCTCTAGATGTTCCTTTGACTATTTTTCTGGACCTTCGAACTAGAATTTCCCTTTTTATACCACCTTAATTTCTTACTTTCTTGATATCATATTTGGGGTCACTTGTTTATCTTTAGATTTTACCTTTATTCATAGGACTACATCTTCCTCATAATGTTCTTAAATATGTTTTACAAGATCTTTTATTGTGTTAGTTTGACAATTGAAAACCCTGGTTTGTTCATCAAACCTTGAGTTTGAACTCTATTAGTTTCCATGAATTATCTAGATTTTCAGATATGAGATTTTTAATTTCATCCTTCAGCTCATAATTCTACTCTTATTTATAATACATATAGATTTTGGAATAATAAACCAACCTATTGTATTTATTTTTTATGATCTCTATACATCTACTGGCTAAAGTGTAGCTTCTGATTCAACATGATGGTTAACTATTCCTTGGACTTCTCCATCATCATTATTTCATTATTACCATGACTAAAAATTACCCACAACTACCACCATCAAATATTCACCATTATCTATAAAGTCATATATTTATTCCGCTTCAAATTCTTATGAATTATCATTTTCTTTTAAAGAAAATTTTATTAGTATTTTTCTTAACTTTTAAAATAGTTGATGATTTCTTATTGGGAGTTTCACTATTTTCCTTATCATAATATTGAAACATCATGGGACACTTGGATATAATATTTCCAAAATTTCCACAATGAATGAATGAGATGGGAAGTTTTCATTTAATGATTCCTCCCCCAAATGTTGTTCTAAGGAATGAAATGGAATAACCACATCCACAACATCTTCTTCTTGACCATATTCTATAGTGATCTTCTTCCGGGATTTGGATTCCTCTTCTTTAAACTTCACATTTTCCACACAATCATTATTATCATTTACCGTCTCATACCTAACAATTTTACTTGTTAATATATCCAAAGTTAGATCCCTTGGATCTTTATCTTCTAGAATAGAAAATTTTGGTATTGAACTGAGGTAGAATTCATCTCAATATTCTCTTAATGATCTATAAATCTTAGATAATTTATCTATGACCACACATTTATTCTATATTAACATTTACCTAGTCAATGAATACATCTATAGAATCATTGGGGGTGAATTCTATGGTCCTTATATTCGATCCAAAGAACCTTGAATTTTGCTTCTTGGTCTTTTGAATCATATTCATTGATATTTAGTATCTTTTATCACATGGAATGTGATGACTTACATGAGATAACCTTCGTATATATTTTTTTTATAAATCTCCTCCTATGTAATTGATTCTTCTATAATGAACAAAAAATTATTTCTAAACTAATTCAAAAAAATATCCATAGTCCATGCTTATATATATACCATACACCGAATCTATAAAATATCTACACCGATCAATCAGAAATAATTCTGTATTTTATTTTTTCCATAGTTGAAAATGTTTTCCATTGAAGATTGGAATCCCTTTGTGATTAAAAACTTTTGTTAATTCTTTTGAGAGAGAAAATCCCACATTAAGCCTTCCCTATAATAAAAGTTGTTATCATAACATGGTTAAATACCCTAAGGGGCGTGATTTAGCATATGATAGATTACAACAAGGGTCTTCGTGGATCTTGTTCTATTGTTAAATAAGACTCAATTTTATCTCATTCCCATAGTATATAGTAAATTGCAATAAAATCATGAACAAGACCCAAAAAATTTACCTGGATCCCCCTAATTGGGAAACTGCAAAGGAGTATACAAAGGAGATGTTCCAATTTTCCAAATCCCCTAATTCACACTATTATTATAAGGTTTAGAGAAAACATAATTACCTTCTGGTTTAAAATAATTCACAATTTAAAATCTCACTCCTCACTCTACTAAAATGAATGAACTGATCCTCCATTTGAATATTCCGACAATCTATTTTTTGTAGATTCAATTTTTTCCTCTTTATGCTCTTGATTCATTAAATATATTATACCCACCTTTGAACAAGAATTCTATTCTAGGAGTGTGTAACCCCTACATAAGACTCCTTTGTAAGGCCTCTCTGTGAGACCTCTACATGATAATCCTCCATGTGACCCCTATGAAATACCCCACCATGAAACCCTTCCACAATACTCCTCACCAAAACTTCTCTATGAGAACCCTATCTGAGATCCCTTCATGATATCACTCCATTCGATGCCTTCATGGGTCTTTGTTCCATTCTCGCAGATCTCATGACTCTAGCTTTAGACCCTTTTAATGATTTTGGGGTTCATGTGATATCAATGGGTCTACCTATTGACACAAACACCCTATGAATAATTCAATTTTCATGATTCATTCATAAGATCTCTCCATATTAATTTTTCATGAGACCTTGTTCTGATTAAACATATCGTATGATTCTGACGCGAGAAATTCTTCAAGCCTTGTGAAATAATTTTATTCCGATCAAAACAGAAACAAAAAATCTATTATTTCTTAAGGATGTGTTCAGATGTATTTATTGTTATAAATCCACTACATTAACTCCACAAATCATAGTAAGTTGTCTGTTCCATTTCCTCAGTAATCATCCATACACAATTCATGTGTTCTCTCTATGTGATCACCTGAGGAGTTTCACAAGTTCATATCATGTTCACCAGCATTGCCTTTGAGTGTGTCTCGAAGTAAAATATCTTAACTAATTTACAAGCATGCATTATTTTTGTGCCCTCATGGTGTGATGAAGTAACAATCATGTGGTCATTGAAGTTTTCCTCTAACACTTTTCAAGATCCAATTGAATGATCAAATGTCTATCATGTGGTCATATTATTTTTAATGTACAAAAAATATATGTACAATTTCCAGAATATTTCCCTTCATGTGATTCACATGAACCTATAATAATATCCCTAAAAAATTATTCTATTCTTTGAATGATATCTTCATTAGAAACCCCGAAAATCATGTAGTGCTTCACGTGATCTCACCATGAGATCCACTAACAATCACGAGGTGTCTTCTAGTTATTCGTATGATATATTCATGAGATACATTGATTAAATTATCAATCCATATGAACCTTTATCATGATCTATCCAAAAACCCATGTTATACATGATCTGTTTAGACACTCATACTCTGGTGGATCAGTTTAGACATTCATGCTCCAGGTAACCAGTTTTTACATTCTCTTTATGCGTGATCAGTTATGAAATTCTTGGTATGAATGATCAATTATAACATTCATGATCCATGTGATCTATTCTGAAATTCATTCTCCACATAATCAATTATTACATTATCACTTAGTGTGATTAGTTATGAAGTGTGTGATAACACTTCACACCTCCTTTGGAAACCATCCTTCATCAAAAATAACTAAACTTGTCAGCAAACAAAATAACACCAAAAGAATCATTAAAAGGTATTTTTTCCAATATTAAGTGATGTATTATATTTTAATCATAATAATTCTATCTTAAATATCATATATATTAATTTGATCTATCTGTTTGATTATCCATGTAATACAATGATGAAAAAGAAACACATCGCTTCATGGAGGTAGTAGTATACACTTACACACGAGTGATCCTTTAATTTCCCATAGGATGGAAACAGTTATGAAAAAGTATTTTAGCATGACAATAAAAAAAATATTAGTATATCTAAAATAATTATGTTATTATTTCATCATGTTTAAAAAATATGTGAAGGAGGTCAAATAATAAATAAACATAAAACACTTAGTTAAGAGTTATACCTCTTATTGTGGTAAACACTTTTGGATTACACCTTCAGGCTTATAGGATTTTTCATTAGTTGAGACTAATATCTCCAAGGCATGGTTAGGGATATTGGAGAGAGATTTATTCAGGAATTTTCTATGTTAGATTAATCAAATAGTGTGCGGAAGAGAGGATATGATGCGACCTTATATAATTGAGAGGAGTGAGATAGAAGTATGCTTTTTAAACATTTAAATACTATAAATGTATTATAATGTGGATAAAAAATATCCAATTTTAATTTGATAAAGGTCGAAATAATATCATCCTATAATAATTCAGATGATTTTTTGGCCTCATCACAATATATTTACCATAATTACTTTGATTTAATCTTTACTATAGTGACGCATTTTTACCATGGTTACAATTCATAATGACCCAAAATGAAATTAAAATCATTAATAAATTTTAACCTCCAAATAACAAATATGGAATCCATTTTTCAGGATTCAATTATTATAAGTGTCATAAATTTCTTTTAATACGAGTGAAAAAATAGAACAAAAACAATTTTTTAGAACATTCAGTTTCTAACCATAAAAAACAACTAATTCCAAAAATAAAATAGAGTGTTTATTCCATTAGAATTATTTATATTTCTCTATTTCAAGTATATTTTATGTTACCTTTAAAACAATCCAAAATAGAATTATACTTTTAAATTACTTTATTTAAATAAAATAATGATATTTTTTCAAAAAATGATATTTTTCGCCAGACACTAAAAATCCCACTTCTTAAAAAATCACTAAAAAGTAAGTTTAAGAAAATTTTGAAATGACGATTTAAATAAATGAATTAAATTTTATCAAATTCATTTTATAAAATATGTAAATTTATCTTTAAAATTAAACCATGTAGTTTATGGATTTTTTAAATTAAAACTATTCCTTTTTTGATAGAAAATATTTATAAAAATACTTATTAATCTACGATAATTATAAATCCGTAAAACCAAAAAATATAAATCATAATATTTATTTAATTACCTAATTACCTGGGTTTTCACATTCTTCCCCCAATATGAAATTAAATCCTCACAAATTTATATATTACTTAATGAAATGATAGTATTTTCCCATGTATCATTTAACCATTGCCATGTTACTTCCTCAATCATGTGATTCACCCATAAAATCATTACCTGAAGAATCAAATTATTTCATAGTACATTCTCTCTATGAAAAAAATATCAACCTCCTTTTCTTCATAGGAAGGGTTCTCTTCTAACTGTACCACGTTAGGTCTTAAAATAAGAGATACATTGGGTATGTACTTCCTTAGAAATGAAACATGAAACACATCTTGTTCCTAAGATAATATTAGAGGTAAGGATACTAGATAATAAAATTACCCCCAATTTATCCATAATTTTATATGGTCTAATGAATTACATAAATAACATTAAACATTTACTAAAACACATAATGGTTTTCCAAGGAGATAATTAAATAAAAATATGACCCTATACCTATAATAAAAGTTCATTCTTCTTGTTATATTTATAACTATTATATCAACCCAATTCTTCTATTATATAGTGCTAGATCATATTTACCTTCTCAGCTATATCTTCTACAATTGTAGTCCTCATATCTTATTTTTACTAAATTGATCCATACATGATGGATTTTGAAACTTCTGTCCATATAATTCCTAAAAAGTTGAGATCAGTGTACTTGAATGAAAACTAGTATTATATGAAAATTAAAATAATGAAATATATTGATCCATACTTCCATGATAATATAAAGTGAAATCATGAATCAATTCTTCTGGAGCCTAAATTGTTTGTTCTGAATATCAATCAAATTGAGGATGTAATGATGTATTGAAAATTAATTTAGTACCCAATGAATTTTGAATCCCATTCCAAAAATTTAAGGTAAATCTATTATCAAGATAAGACATAATAAATAGAGTGACACCATGTAATCATATTATCTCTTTAAGATAATGTCTATTAGGTTGATTCAAATACATAGTACCTTGAATTGGAATAAAATGGTCTGATTTTGTCAAATGATCAACACTAAAAAATTGAATTATTACCTCAAGATGTATTTAGAAATCACACCACATGATTCATGGATATATTCCCACATTTCTATTCAAGCACTGATAAAGGATGAAGAATCTCATTCAGAAGTTTTACCTCATCCTTAACCTGTTGAAAAGTTAGACATTTATTAGTAAAATAAGAAATATCATTCTTCATACTTTACTATAAATAATATAACCGAATGTCTCTATAAATCTTATTACTACCAGGATGAATAAAAAATGATGAGTTTGAGATTCACATATTAATTCATTATTTAAATAGTAATCACTGAAAACACATATCCACTTTTCAAATCTAATAAAAACATCATTATAAACATTAAACATATAGATGTTACCCTTATTGAAAGATTCTACACTTTCTTGAAAACCATGATCTTCTTTATAATCCTCCTTAGTTAATTATACAAATGATGACAGCCCTAATACCTAAGACAAAAAATAAGATGTTTATAAATGAATTTTTTTTAGGAAATAAGTATTAAATCATTATCCAAAAGATCATGTTCCAAATGTAACATACTTAATGATACAATATATTTGTGAATCAATCCATCATCTAAATTTTTTTCTTTACCTGGATGATAGTGAACTATGAAATAAAAATCCTTTATAAATTCCAACAATATTCTCATACTCATGTTCAACTCTTTTTAATTGAATATATACAATAACACATTCATGGTCAGTATATATTTCAAATTTTTACCCATATAAATAATGAATCTAAAATTTTAAAGAAAAAACCACCATTGTAATATCAAATAATGACTATGGTAATTATTCTCATGGAGTTTTTATTGATGAAAAAAATATGAAATTACCTAATTATCATTCATTAATACACAACCAATTTCCTTTAAATAAAAATCACTATAAATAAAAAAATCACCATTTATTGTTAGAAATGATATTATTAGAGAATTAAACAATATTGTTTTCAATTCCTAGAAACATCCATCAAATTCCTTTATCTAGATAAATAAAACACCTTTTCAAGTTATATTAGTTAGTGGGATAGATAACCTATCAGTGTTTTAAAAAAATCATAAGTAGTAATAGCTTAATCCAAGAAAACAAAAAATATCAACGACATTTATAGGCCATTTACACTATTATAACCCTTTAATTTTAGATGGATTAATAGTTGTTACATCTTTAAAAACAATGTACTCAAGGATTGAAATATCTTGTAACAAAAAAATTCATTTACAAAATTTTTCAAACCAATTATTTTCTATTAAAGTATGAAAAATAAGACATAAGTGTTTATCATATTTTTTTTAACATTAAGAACAAACCAGATTTTCATCAATGAAAACCACCAAAAATTTATATAAATACTCATGAAAAAACTCAATTCATAAATCCATAATATAATGAGAACACTTATCAAAATGAAAGGAAAAACCAAAAACTCATAGTTCCTATACATAGTACAGAACACCATCATCAGAATGCATTCTTCTTTAACATTACCTTGTTTTACCCAAACATTAGATCATTCTTTGAAAAATAATGTCCCCCATTGAATTAATATAACAATTCATTGATATGAGGTAATGGATACTTGTTATTAATAGTGATGTCATTGATTGTTGTATAATCAATGAATTGTATCGTTGAAATATCATAATTTTTAACAAATAGAATAGGATCACCCCAAGGTGAAGTGCGTGGGATGATAAAAAACATACCAAGTAACTCATGTATCTATTTCTTTAATTCTAACAACTCAACTGAAGGAATTTGATTATGTAGTTTTGAAAATTTCCTAGCATCAGGAACCAATTAACAGTAAAGTAAACCTCCCTCTCATACCAAATACAACATCTTGTAACATAAACAACCAATAATTACATTATTCATAAAAATTTATTAACTTTCTTATATCATCGGGATCTTTTTATTACGTTTTTTAGATAATTAGGTAAAATATTAGATAATAAAGTGTAGAAATTCACACATTGTACATATTTCCTAAAAAAAGATCATTATGTATACACCCCTTTTCATTCCAAAAAACATTTTTTTCATTTAATATTTGTCACCATAGTGGCAATATTTCACTTTCTAACATTTCTACACACACTTAGTTCCTATGATATTTTTTGAAAATATAAGGTGAGAAAAAAAATCTTAGTAAGTGTAAGGACCCGGCCATAAGCATAACTTATTCATGTTATTTTAGAATAAGAAACCTTTTTATTTTCCTAAATATCTTTTAGGTTTAGAGTTTTAAAGAATTAGGATCAAATCTTACAAAGTAAAACCATATATTACAACTGGACACTTATAATCAAAATCAATTTGTTTCACCAAATGAAATGATTCTAAAATAAAACATTATTTATTTTCTAGACATATATTAAATTATTTCATTGATATGTGTTATTTATCCTTACCAATATTTAAGACCTATGAAAAACATTTTAAAACATGGTATGATCACAAAAAATCATTAATAGACTTAGAATAAAAGAAAAACATTAGTCCAGTGAAAAAATATAATCCATTTCATTAAACAATGTACCTTTTTTACCTAGAAAAGTGATCATTATTTCAAAAATATCAGTATCTTACCATATAAAAATCAAATTATTTTCATGAAAACTCACAAGAAAGTATATAAAATATATGTAAGTAAATTCTGGTATAATTAAACTAAAATATGATAACCATGCCGTCAAATTTCATAGATGTATCTCTTATAAAATTAATAACCATAAGATCTACTTCTATACATTTCACTCTTAAAAATGGGATTTCTATATGGATGACTACCATTACCAATGCAATTGAGGTTATAACATAACCACCCATCTTCAGTTTATCATGTAATTACCCCTCCTTGGTTTATTATATAACCATCTTTCTAATGTCAAAGAACTATTATATAATCTTAAGACATATAATCTTTCAATTTTCAACACGCCACACTTAAAATTTCATTTAAGCTCATAATAAAACATTTCATGTTATAGAAATAATCAATCCATTTTTAGAAACCATTTTAAACATTTAAAAAGAGATTATTAAATCAATGTGTCATATAACAAAATGAAACATTTGAAATAAACTCATAAATTACCATTTTAAAACATTTATTTACGTATAAATACATTCATAAAAATCATTTCGAAAACATAGACATGAAAGGGAATGATTCAGAAGAATAAATCTCTTAAACATTTAAAGAAATGTTTTAGTTAAAGAGTCCCTTATATAGAGTATGATTGATCACATAAGTGCTTTCTCTTCCCAAATAATAAACATATTTTAATAATTTAAATTATTGATTACCTTTTAAGGTTTTTAATTAATTTTTATATCACTTATTAAAATGTTATCAGGTTATAATAATTAATTTGTTATTTAAGTTTATGTTGGACATTTTGACGATATTCAGTGCTTGAGTCCAAAATGACTTTGTTATGACATCAATAGTCAAAGTTAACATTAGTAAATCATCTATAGAATAATATTCAGGACATAATAATCACTTATAAAGCTCAATTATAATTTAAATCCATCCATTACACATGGATATGAAAAACACACTACATTATAATCATGGAGACTGTAAGCTGTATGCACGAATTTGTAAAGCTTCCATTTTTAAATGATCATTATGGAAAGAAGGTAAGTGTTATATTATATTTACAGAATTATCATAATACCATTAATATAATATTATTAACTTAAATATACTTATATATATCATCCATGTGATTTGGTACTGAAAAAATGAATCACATCAGTTCGTGGAGGGGATTGTTCACACGTACTCACAAACAACATTTTCATTTTTATGTGCAAGGAAAGGTAAGTACATAAATGATATATTATTATTTTATAATGATAATATTTTCATTAATATAATATATAAATATTAATTACATCATTATAAATTGTCTTGATTGACAGTGATGGAAAACAAATTATATCTGTCCATAAGGCGGTAGTTCATCATACGTACGAATGATAATTCTTTTCCTATTTGTGGAAGTGGAGATTGATTTAGCTGAATATATTAACTTAATAACATATAATTATATAGATTATAGTGTAATTATTATTTAATATTAGTTTAATAATATTTTATGGATATTGAAGAAGAAACAAAACAAAAACACTTATTAAAAATTATACTTTTTCTTAAGACAATCTCTTTTGATTAACACATTAATGACTTAAAGGTGAGTTTTATGATAAAATAAGAGTTCTATAATGTGGGTAGAGATTATAGAAAGATATTTTAGGAGATATTTGACAAACCAAATAGGTTTTTATATGTGAATAAAAGAAAAAATGGGTGACCTTTTATAAGAGAGGGGAGGGTAAGTCTAGGAATTTTTCAAAATATTAAAGTAATATAAATTAATATTATATTATAAATGAATAAATACTAATTAATTTATAATATAGGACGATATTTGGTCTAAATACATTCATCTAATAATAATTATATATGTTTATACTATTTTTTAATCCTTATCTTTTAGCTTTAACCCTTAACCCATTTAACTCTAACCGTAATAACATGTGTTTTTACTTATTAAGGGTTAGTATAGTTACTATAAAATGACTTAATACTGATAAATGGATAATTGATGAAATTTTAAGATTTAAAAAAACTTTTTTATGAATTTTATATCATTTAATAAAATATTATTTATTTTGAAATATCATAAATGTCATTTTTATACTATTCATTACTTGACTTTTTAATAATATCATAAAAATAAGATATATTCGAAACAACTATTTCAAATCATTAATAAAATGTAAACATAATCTATAAAATTCGTTTATGACATTAAATATATCAAATTATATTTATTTTAATAATTTTATTATCATTTATTTGATATTTCCATTAACTAAACAACTGCTGCATCATCATTGTGTCACTATTTAATGTAATTATTTTTCCACAAATAATTATAAATAAATTACCATTAGGTATATAAACATTTTATATTTTTAAATAATATTCATAGTTTAACATATCCCTTATATAACCCTAGACATAAAACATTTCTCTTTTTAAAAACCAAAGTATGACAAAATTGACTTTCCATTGAATATAATATTATAAAAGTTATATTCTCATCCAATTGGCCATAAATGACCTCATAACTAATAATTCAATGATTAGGAACAAAACATACTCAAAAAATGAAATTATAACAAGTTTTAGGGTTATTTTATAATATTAATAATATTATCTCTACCCTTAATTACCTGATTTATCTTTAACCATGTTAATAAAAAACATTACCAATTTTATTATTCAAAATGTCCCAAAATAAATTGGAACTATTTAATAAATTTGAAAATTATGATTCCTAATATGGAATCCATTTTTATAAGTTTAAAACATTGAATTTGTAGAAATTAATTAAAAATTTACCCCATTTATGGAATGAGACAATACAATTTTAATGTAAAAACATTCAAAAGATTGAAATATTTATATATCAAATTAACTTTTAAATTTATTAAAATTAAATATATTGGATTAAATGATATAAAATTTATCTAATTAAAAATTAAAACCAATTAAATATATAATTTCACACTATAAATAAATTTTCTGAAAATGTAGTTTTTAATTAAAATGTTGTATTTTTTACTATTCATCAAAAAATGAAACTTGTTAGAAAAATATGAAAAATTAAAGAAAATTAAATTATGATTTTCCCATTTTATGTAATAACTTTATTCCTTATAATATAATTTAAAAAGTGTAAAAAATATGATTTAATATAGGCGCACCATCAAAAGGTGGTAAAAATACCTTTTTTGAAAAATACTTCTTTTATGCGTAAAAATGGATTTGTTCATATATCATATGTAGAAAACATATAATATTAATTTCAATCATTATATTGACTGTTATATATTTATATATATTTCATTAATATAATCCAATAAGAGTGATTTAATTTTTTTTATATACACACTTGTTCACATTTAAATAGTTTTTCAGAAAATGATTTCCTATTATTTTCTAGAGGTTTTTATTTCATTTATAATGAATTGGTCACCAAATAATTAATTATATATACATGTGTAAACTATATTTTCATAATTTAGTAAATCTAGTTCATACCCAACATTCTAACAACTATGATATAACTACAATATTAAATAAAAATATTTAATATTTTGTTTGGGATCGATGTGGCATATCATGTATGCTATCAAACACAGTATTCCCTTTTTAGAAACTCGAGATGTTACATTCTCCCCCCTTTAATAAATTTCATCCTCGCAATATGAACCTGGGATAAAAAAAAGGTTCTAAATTTTTAAAATACCTTTGTCGAAATCCCACATTATAAAAAGGGTTAATGAAACATCCACTAAACAATAATGAAAGGGAAGTACGAAGGTCACCTAAGATAACACACACTAGGGATCCATGTAGAAAAAAATGGATATGAAAGTGAAAAAAAATATCACATTTCTTTGGAGAGTGATTCGGAACATGGTCATGAGAATGTTAACAATCACATAACCATAAATCTATAATGTGTTAATAGGTCATTGATTTCAGAGATGAAAATTAATCATATAATATTTTTGTTTCAAATTCCTTTTTATGAAGTTGAGGAATTCTTTTAATACTTTGAATATGAAAACAAGGAACCATACATACTTGAAAAGTAAAGTTTCATATTTTAATCAATTTTCCAAAAAAAGAGATATATTTTTCTCCAAATGATGAGTATTCAAGATGAAATTTTCATGCCCAATGAACTAGAGTCAACTTCAAGAGAATCATATAATACAAAAATTATTAACTATATATTTTTTATTTATGTATATATTAACCAAAAAAAAAAATTTAGTTCAAGATAAGATAATTCCACAAAAAGAATTAACCTTATATGACTAAAAACTACTTTAATCTCCAAAATTAAATAGTAATACCCAATGATATACATAGACCATTCAAAAAATTAATATCCTTAAAATCTATCAAAAATATTCCAGAATAATATTGAATCCAAAAAAATATAAGGATGTAATCACATAGTCTTCTATGATGAATTTTAATATTTTTCTCCAAATAAAATTAATTACTCTTAAAGTATCATACCAAAAAGTAATTATCCTAATCACATATTCATGAAGATAGGTTAATCACTTCAATAAATAAATTGAATCAAAATAAGTCCACAATAAAATAATAGATTCTTAAAAAATATAATTCAACCTTTACTTATCAAATAAAATCCCATTGTATCCAATTTACCTTGATCATATAAGGTTCCCAAAATAGTGAACATCATCCGAAATAACATTAATCATTTAATATATAAATAGTTTTCTAATATCAGGTTTATTTATTTGATAAAAACTATATTCCCATAATCCAATTATTTGTAATCCATAAAATCATTTAACTAAAAAGAATAATTCATAACAATCAAGACTTCACATAGGCTAGTGGTAGGTGATTCACCCTTGTCTCCCTTTGGTTGTGGGTTCAAAACTCGTGGCCTTCTAGACAAGATGGGTTGTCACGAATACTGTGATTTGTCCTTTTTCAAAAACTATGCAATTATGATAATATTCCTAAAACATGATAAATTCCTAAAGAATAACCATAACATTTTTAACCTCAAATTTTATCTCAAACCTTTCATTTTTCATCTCCAAATGAAACAACCCATAATTAACTTAAAAATAAATGTCTCCAAAAAGATCATTAGTAACCTAAAAGTTTCATAACATAAAGCCTAAAAAGGGTTTTAATTACTTAAACTGATGATCAATATAAAAATTATAAACTTATGATGATATCCCTAACTCTATAGAAAATTTCCTAATCTCAAAAATTCTCTATACCCAACTCTGATACTAACTGTAAGGACCAGACATTAAGTATTACTTTTTCAAGTTATTTTGAATCTAAAAATCACTTTATTTTCCCAAATATATTTTATGTTAAGAGTTTCAGATAATTATTATAAACTCTTACAATGTAAACCAATACATTATATGTGGATACATATACTCAATATCAATCTGTTTCACCAAAAAAAAAACTATTTTAAAATAAAACATGGTTTCTTTTCTTGAAACATATTTAATACTTTAATGAAGACATTTTATTTGTCCTTCCTAATATTTAAGCCCAATTATTTTTTGGGAAACATGGATGAGTAAAAATACTCAGTAATAGACTTAAAATAATGAAACCCATTAGTCTAGTGAAATCCCCAAAAATATTTCCAAAAAAATATACGTTTTTACCCTTACAAAGTGATCATCATTTAAAAAATATCATTATATTACCTTTTTAACATTATACTATTTTAATGAAAACTCATAAGAGAGCATATAAATGATAAGTTGGAATATTGGGACATAATTATTTTAATTTTGAATAACCATGCGGTCAAATTACATACGTTTCACTCATACAAATGGAATAACCATACAATCAACTTTCATACATTTCACTATTACAAGGGGAAGACAATGTCCCAAGCAGGAAGAATCTGTCTTGTGAACTCTTTGGTCACGTACATGTTTGTTTATGTTTTTTCTATTTACAGATGGCCTAGAAATATAATCAAGGAGATTCAGAGGCTTATAAGAAACATCATATGGACTGGCTCCATGTATTGAAAGAAACTGGTAGTTGTTTCCTGGAAAGAATGCATTAAACCCATTGATATGGGGAATCTTGGTATCAAGGATCTAGCTCTATTCAATGATGCCCTGATTAGCAAATTTACATGGAATCTTATATCATTCTAGGATAATTCTATGGATTTCATTGGTGCCTGGTTTATTTCAGGACTTTGGAATGAATGTCCTCACTACCTCTCATCCTCTGTTTGGCCTGCTATAAAGTCTTCCTTTAATATGAATCTTATGTCCTCAAAATGGCTGGTTTGTAGGGACTCACCTATGAATGTCTGGACAACTTCCTGGCTTTCCAGACATATTCAGCAGGCTGTTGTCATTCCCCAGAATCTGATGCATGTCCAGATTGCATCGGTGCAGAATTTCAATCTAGAATTTCGGGATATCATCCCTTCCGATCTGCTTTCTGAATTCCTGAATTATAAGTACATGGATTGGGATACTCTCATCTGGGAGCATAGTACCAGTGGGATCCTCAGTACTAGAGCTATGTACCATTATTTTTGTGCTGGCCAATCCCCAGCACCCAGGTGGCTTCTTGCTTTCAAGACCTGTTTCATCCCACCCACTGATTTTCTGCTCTTATGGAAAATATGGAGGAAAAGACTACCAGTTCAGTCCACTCTTCAAAGGATTGGCATTCATCTCGCCTCGACATGTCCTTTATGTTATGGTGCTGAGGAATCCCTTGAGAACATTTTCCTCTATTTTCCTCTCATTTGCAGGTTATGGAACTATATCCAAGACATGACAGGGTTTTCTTTAAATATCTTCTCGATGGAAGGGCTGCTTTGTTCTGTTGTTGATGCTCAATGTAGTGAACAGGTGAAGAATCTGACTATGGTTGCTGTTTCAGCCTCCATAGGCTTCACTTGGAAGGCCCGGAATGACTATCTCTTTAATGATATCACTCCCACCATTTACTCTGGTGTCAAAGATATTCAGATGGCGGTCTGCACAGTTTCCAGGATTCAAACTGGTTGAATGAAAAATGAGTTAACTTACTTTATTGTTTTGAGGAATTTTGGTGTTAGTGGTAGACCCCAAAAACCCTAAATGATGAAGTCTATTAGATGGATTCCCCCCATTCCTTCCTAGCTGAAAGTTAATGTTAATGGAGTAGCTACAGGGACACATGGACCTTCAGGCTGCGGTGGTGTCTTCCGTACCTATCGAGGCTTTTTCAAAGGCTGTTTTATCATTTCATTGGGCAGGGATCTACTATTGAAGCTGAATTATGGGCTATTATTAAAGCAATCCTATATGATAATCATTTTGGTTGGAGTTTTATCTGGTTAGAATCTGATTCTATGGTGGCGGGGGATTTAATCAAACAGAGATCCAAGAATGTCCCATGGGCTACGCTACCTTATTGGGTTGAATGTCTTCACCTTCTTGATGATATTATCTTTTATGTGACTCATGTTTATAGGGAGGACAATCAAGTGGCTGATGCTCTATCAAAGTTGGATGTGGAAGAGTAAAGCTCTGAATGGTCCTTTTTGGCTCCTGAATGTTGCAGGCGCTTCGTTGAGGCTGATTCTTGTGGCACGGTGTTTACCAGACTATGTAAATCTCCTTTCTGATGCTTTGTTTCTTGCCTTTATTTTTCAATAAAATTTGGTAGGGGTGGATCTTTGATTCATCCCTGGGCGTTTTGTTACAAGTACCATTACTTAATCATAACACCTAAAAACTGGAAATTTTCAACATAACTCTCTTAAAATTTCATTTAGACTCATAAGAAAACATTTCATGTTATATAAATAATCAATCAACTTTCAAAAACCATATTAATGATTTAAAAAGTGATTTTAAAGCAAATTAAACCATTGAACATTGAAAATTTTGAAAGAAACACAAAAAAAATATCATTTTAAAACATTCATGTAAATATAAATACATTCATAAAAACTATTTTGAAAACATTTACATGAATGGGAATTAATAATATGAATAAATCTTTAAAACATTTAATTCAATGTTTTAGTTAAAGAGTCCCTTACATTTAGTCTTATTCGTCAAGTAAGTCATTTTTCTTCCTAAATAATAATCTTCTGTTAGTAATTTACTTTCTTGATAACATTTTCAATTTTATTATTCTTTTTATATAACATAATAACATGTTATCATGTTATAACAATTAATTAATTGTTTATGTTCATGTTGGATGTTTTGATGATATTGAGTGATTGAGTCCGAAATGACATTGGTGTGATGTCAATAGTCAAAGTGGAAATTAGTAAATATACTTAATAATAATATTCATGAAATAATAATCACTTTTATAAATCAATTAAAATTTAAATCCATCAATTACATATAAATATGAAAAATTAACTATGTTATAATCATGGAGACAGTTGGCTGTACATACGCATGAGAAACGTTTCCACTTTTCAATGACCATTATGGAAAAAAGGTAAGTATTGTATTATCTTTATAGAATGATCATAATATCATTAATGTTATATTAATCATTTAAATGTAATTATATACATATATATATATAGCATCCATGTTATGTGGTTCTGAATAAATGAATCGCATCGCTTCATGGAGGTGATAGTTCATATGTACGCACAAATGATGCTACCATTTTTATGTGCATGGAAAGGTAAAAATGAAAATGATATATTATTCTTTAAAAATGAATTATATTTCATTCATCTCATATATAAACATTAATTACATTATTATAGAAATTCATGAGAGACTGTGAGGGAAAATGAATTATATCGGTCAGTGAGGCGGTAGTTCTCTGTACACATGAACGATAATTATTTTTCCATTTGATGAAAGTGATGATAGATTTAGATGATGATATTAGAATTATAACATCTAAGTATATTTATGATACTATATATATTATTTAATAATGATTTAGGAATATTTAGTGGACATGGAAGAAGAAACCAAACAAAACCACTTAATTAAAAATGATACATTTTCTTCAGACAATATCATTTGATTAACACCTTAATAACTCTAAGGTGAGTGTTATACCTAAAATAAGAGATCTTGAATGTAAGAAGGGATTATAGTAACATATTTGGTAAGATATTTTAAAAATAAAATAGGTTTTCAGGTATGATGAAAATAGAATAATGGGTGCCCTTTTATTGGAGAGGGGAGGGGCACTCTTGGAATAATTCAGAATATTGTATTACTATAAGTTAAATTTATATTCTAAATGACCCAAAACTTATTAATTTATAATATATGATTATTTTGTGTCTAAATATGAATATCTAATAAAAAATAGATAAGTTTGGACTATTCTTTAATCCTTATCTTTTATATTTAACCCGTAATTAACCCTTTTAATTCTTACCATAATAACATGCGTTCTTACTCATTATGGGTTATTATAGTTACTATAAAATTAAAAAAGAACCATAAATGGATAATTTATGACATCCTGAGACTTATACAAATCATTTTTCATAATTTTATATTATTATTAATTTTAAATCATTTATATAAAATTTAATTATTTAAAAATATAATTAATGTTAATTTTGAAACTATTCATTACATGATTTTTTAAAATTTAATAAAAACTTGATATATTCAGAAAAATATTGTAATTAATCACTAATATGTTAACTTAATCTAGAAAATTCATGGATGACATTAATTATATTGAATTTTATTTATTTTAATATTTTTAATATCATTTATTTGATATTTCCTTTAATTAAACAAATATTGCATCATCATTGTATCACCATTTTAATTTAATTATATTGTCCCTAAATGTTATAAATAAATGACCAAGTTTGTATATAAACATTTTAAAAGTCAAATTATTATTTATAGTAGAACATATTCCGTATATAGCCCCAAATTAAAAATATCTATCTTGTTAAGAACAAAAGCATGACAAAAATGACTTTCCTTTGAATATAATATTATAAAAGTTATATATTCTCATCCAATAAGACATAAATGGTCTCATAAAGATCATTTATTTCTAAGGGACCAAAAATACTCATAAATTAAAATTAGTACAGGTATTTGGATAATTGTACAACATTAATAACATTATCTTTAGCCTTAATTACACGATATACAATTAACTATATTAATAAACAATTACTAATGTTTTACTCATAATGTAAAAAAAATAAAAGGGGACTAATTAATAAATTCAGATATTATGATTCCTAATATTGATACCATTTTTGATAAATCAAAATATAGAAATTTCATATATTAATTAAAAATTAATCCCATTAACGGAACACGAGAATGAGTTTTTTAAAGTAAAAATGTTCAAAAATTAAAATGTTTTTATATCCAAATTCAATGTGAAATTGATGAAAATGACCTAAATTGGATTAAATTATAATTACTTGGTCTAATTATATATTAAAACCACTCAAATATATAATTTAACAATATAAGTAAATTTGATGAAAAATAAGTTTTCAATTAAAATGCGGTATTATTTCACTATTAATCAAAAAAAGAAACTTATCGGAAAATATAAAAAATTCAACCAAAGTAAAATTTGATATATCTATTCCAAAAAAATATTTTTTTTTCAAATATATTTTATAAAAGTGTCCAAAACTATATTTAAATAAAGTGCACCATCTAAAGCTGGTAAAACTTCATTTTTGAAAAATACTTATTTTATGCATAAAATTGGATTTGTTATCATATCATGTATTGAAAAAAATAAGATGAATTTAAACATTGTACTGAATATATTATTTATATAAATATTCAATATAATCCAACAAGGGTGATTTAATTATTTTATAAACACACTTGTTCATATTTAACTAGTTTTTTAGAAAATGGTTTCCTTTTATTTTCCAAAGGGTTTTTGTATCATTTATGATTAATTGGTCACAAAAAAACTAATTATATATTGATGATTAAAACATATTTTAATAATTCTATTATTCCCATTATAACAACCCATGTTTTTGAACTGGAAAAAAGCAATGGAATTTGATCTTTTCTATTTACACGATGGACCGTCTCGAAAAATGAGCTTCATAACATAATTGCAGTGTTAGTGAAGTTAAATATGATGTTTTGGACATGAGGGAAGTCCCAAGGAGTTTCTTGGGTGTCTAAAGGAATTTATAGAGTTTTATACCTGGACAATCGGGTTTTAAATGGGTCTGTATAGGACATATGGTTTCTCTAAAATTGTGTGGCCCTCAGCAACAAAAAATGTAGCTTCAGTATTGGGGATATGAAAAGAACACAAACTATGCATGGTTTACACAAACCATGTGCCTAGCCTACACTAGTATTTCCCCTTAGGCAGTACACTCTCACTATTCACTACATGACTACAGTTCGATTTTCTAAACCGTGCGGCCAGCCCGTGTGGCGTGCTCCAAGTGCCCAGCGGAGGAAACATGCTTGGTGCACCATTTTCCAAACTCTGCATCCCAAAACCTGTGGTATGTATTTTATATAAAATTAAATTAAAATAATTTTAATCCAAATAAAAAAAATTAAAACCTAAACTACTCACTTCTCCCCTTACCCAATCACGTGACTCCTCCCTAGGCCGAACCTCCTTGGCCATGCAGAACACCACCCCCTGGATTCACTCTGATGAATCAATTTTATCATGTTTCTACATGATCTCTCACATGGTCCTTTGAGTTAAGATGCATGGATCCATATTCTTCTTTTTTTGTACAATTTTCCTCTCAGTGTTGCCTATCCAAATCGAACAAACACTAGAATTTCGGTTGGACCTATTTTTGATGTTCCTCTCATTTATATAGTGTGAAGAAAATATATCAAGTTGGAATCAGGTGTTTTTGACATCCACTACCAAATAAGAAGTAGTTTTTTTCGTTTCGACTTTCCATCACTATCTGAGTTTGGATTTATTTTTTCACTGCCTTTTATAGAGTTTTTATATTTGGGGTCTTTAGTGATTTTTGGTTCCCTCTATGTTAGTTAGCTCGTTTGGCTGCTCCTATAAGACTTACACACCCAGAAATTTGTGCATGTATATATATATCCTCCATGTAAATATTCACTCATAGAGAGGGGAATGGTACATTGGATTATGTGGTTTATATATAGGAGTGTATGTTCAAGCAAGTTTGGTGTGATCTTCATCAAAGTCATCGAGTGTCGAGGTTTTTAGATTGGTTCTCTCCCTTTTGTGGAAGGATTCCTTACTTATGTCCCTTTTGTTTATAGCATTTTAAAATATGCCTTATTTCATGTGCCATCAATCTTTTTCAATTTGTTAAATTATTAAGCATGCTCCCCTTTGATTTTTGTCTTTCCTTGCACCCTTATCTTGTTCCATATGTTATATACATTAATCCTTGAGATGAATTAAAATCTTAAAATTTAATGAAATGAATCGTTGAATTAAAATGTCATGTTTTCTAATAAAACCCATTAATGAATTGAAATATCTTCAATTGGAAAATAATATGTGCACTACATTATAGTTTTGTGCTTATGCCTGATGCTTCATCTTAGATGTCACAGGCATTATATTTAAATTTTTATGCATGTTGGATAGATGGATTGAATTGAATGCTTTGCTTGGTCCAGCTCGTTAGCTTGAATTATTTATATATCATTGATAACATGTTATTAAAGGAATGTTAATGCCATGTTTTAATGCTTGTATTCCATTTTTTATGCTTAAGGAACATTTCTTAATGATCAGACCTGATAGCCTAGAGATTATGCATTGTGCTAAATTTCTTGTGTCTATTTATAGTTTATTTATGATACATGAATAGATTTCTAGATTTTGGTGTGAGATGTTTATTTAATGGGGTGAAATTATATAAATTATTTTACTTCTGATATTATTTATTTGATATGGCTCACTTGATACAGGATGAGAGAGAATATGGGTTCCATGTTAAGGACACATAGATCGACTTGCCGTACTCAGTGGGTTACAACCCGATGTGCCGGGAATGATGCTTCGACTTTCTATGTGAGGGATTCCCGATCAATTTATTATACTCACGAGTGATACTGTTTCCCTAGGGGAGAAACCATGGATGAACCCATTATCAATATGGATACACCATGCCTTGGGTGATACTCGGTCCCTTATGTGAGATACCTAGAATGGACTCAATGTTTACCATGTATTGAGTGGTAAAAGGGACACCATATGGGTCGCCTTGGATGAACTCCATGGTATTGGGTTATTGGATCTTCCTGTTGTGATACATTATTTTTTTAGATCACCATGGATGGGAATGAGACTCCACCAATGGATTTGATGAATCCCTTCTTTAGCTTATACATTGAAATGTTTTTTTAAGTCTTATTATTAATAACATATATTTGTTTCCTTATGATACAACATATTGATATGGTTCACTTAATATAGGGTGGTTACAACATTAATTCTATATTAATGACTTATGGATGGACTCTCCATGATTAGTGGGATATGAACCGACCCACCAGGGGTGATGCTTTGACTTTATAGGTTAGGGATGCCAGAGTGGTTTCTTATACTCCAAAGTGATACTGGTTACCTTGAAAAAAAAACTTTGTGTGGAACCATTGAAAAAATGGATACACCATTCCATGAGTGATAATTGGTCCCCTATGTGAGATACTTGAGATTAACTCAGTGTTATGATGCCTCGAGTGTCACAAGGGATTCTGATTAGATCGCATTGGATGGACTCAATGGTATTGGATTATATTGGATGTGCTAGCAGAGATACATGGGATTGTTTTTAGATAACATTGGACGGGCTCAAGAATCCTCTACTGGATTTGAAGGATTAAGTGAATTGTTTATTAAAATGATATGTATCCTTTATTATTATTATTATGATATTTCTTTTTCACCTGTGATACTTTACCATTGATTTACTAGAATAATTATATGATGACATGTGAATTTAAAAAAAATATGACAACAAGATTGGGGGCATGATTTCTTGGTTTTCCTTGTTTACAATGGCCCTTGTATACATATTATTCATTGCATAGGTTCTTCTTTCTGGTAACCAGCTTAGGTCAAAGTACATGGTATGGGATGAGTATTTATCTAGGAACCCTAACCCAGGTTTTTTCTTTTTATTTTTTATTTTCTCTACATTTATTATATATATTACACTTGTAAATTTATATTTCATGATACATATTATCCTAGAAACTTTGGTGAAAGACTACAAAGTTTTATATCTCACACCCTAATCGGGAACCTTTTGGTACCTGAGTATACTTATTGTTCACATGTATTTGAATTCATTGCTTATGATGTGTTGTGTACATGGGAGATAGGGAGAATGTAGCAACCTAGACCCATATAGCCTGATTTCAGTGTCCACTATCAATTACATTGGCATTATTACAAGGAATCAGTCCTCAAATAACTAATCATTTTAGTAGTATTGGTAAACCATATACATAAATGATACTATTATTACAGATTACTAGAATAATTGCAACATATATTTTTTCTTATTTGTAAGAAAACAAATAAATAAACAACTTTGAGGATAACTCTAATACATCTATTAAATTTATTCAAATCTCTCATAGTTAGGTTCTTAGATTCATAGGGACGGAAACATAATAAGGGTGAGCTCAAATTCGTAGTAACAGAAAAATATAGAGGAATCAATAATAAATCAATGAGAATAGTCAATATGGAAAGGGAATAACTAGAAATACATTCCATTAAAATAACAAGATAAAGAAAAACATATCTAAGGGTAAGAAATTGAAATACATGACAATTAAATAACTGAAAGTGAAATTTGTCCATAGATGTGTCGATGTAAAATCTCATTGATGCATAATAAATGAAATGAAATGATGGATAATGATTAATTATTGGATTCCATGTTTCCCCTGGTACATAGAACCAGTACCATAAAAATACAGTATAACCATACCAATTTTGCTAACTAATTCATCCCACAATTCTACTAATTCATCTAGGGGATTTCATTCATCATTCCCCACCTGTAGGGATTTCCTTAAATAGTCCCTAACCCATGTATTACATGTCCAAATCATTCCTCATATATTAAATAAATAATGTTCCTTATCAAATATCTGCATTGAATAATGTATATGGATTTATCAATATTTCCACAACTAATAAAATAAATTTCAATTTAGATATTGTATGTAAAATGGTATATTGTTTAGACAATAAAATTATACATGATAAATGAAATGGACAATTAATAGGAAATTCAATTTTCAATGTTCATAGGAGATTGAATATTTCAAGGGGACTAAAAAATAAATCAATGAAGTGAATGTTAATATTATCCTTGTCCAAATAAATCATAAACCATCCAGAAGAAGATTAAGGATGTTATCAATACAAAAAATCCCTTATGGAGTAAAAATAGAGGGTAGATTTTGTTGATGAAATAAAATAATAACTTTTAAAATATTCTTGAGGAAAATATCCTTTTTGTTGGGACATAGATATATTTGGCCACTATATCTAAACGTAATGGTTTTAATTATCACAAATCATGTCATATATTAACATATATCTTACCTTATATCAAAGATACGAAACTATGTCAAGGAATTATCTTGAATATTAGATCATTTAAATCATATAACTATTTATGTATATTTAATACTAAACAAGATTATAACTGATTATCTATGTGTACTTATGGGTATTAACAGTATCTCAATTTTATGAACCATGAGATAGACATAACATCTAAAATTATCTACGTATGATTCAATGGCACTAACAAACAGATGAGTCACCAACAGACATATGACTCACTGACAGACTGTTGAAACATGTATACATTCTTCTTATGTGAAGCTGATACATTTTAAAGGACTCACCATTGGAATGATTCATCGATACCTAAATTGACTCACCGACACAGAAGACTCACTATTGTACAAGACTCACCGATGTAGATGAGTCATTGATATATCAACTGAATCACTGATGCAGATGACTCACCATTACATATGACTCACTGATGTAAACGACATAGCATCAATCCATGTGACCTATCATTGCAGGGTGTTACCGATGCAAAGAATAACCGTCAGTTGAAATGAGTCACCGATGGATCAACTGTCTCACTGAAAAAAGTAATGACTCACCATTGAAACAAGTCACTAATGTATTGAGTCACTGATAGAAGGAGACAACAATAGAATGAAACACCTACATAAGGGGACACCGAGAGAAGGAGACACTGACAGAAGGAGACACTGACAGATGAGTCACCGATAGACTATTTAAATTTTCATTTATTAATATTATTTCTAATGGTCGTATTTGTGTCATTTCATTATACTGACATATTTTATAATTGTTTTTATGACTTTTAGAAGCCAATACAAGGTATGATGAACCTATTCACATGGAATGTACATTGTCTTTGTCAGCCTTAAAAGATAAGAAGTAGTTTTTACGAGAAAATATATACATAAGTGTCATGGTGTGAAGTGGTTCATGTGTACGTGAAAGAGATATACCGAAGTACATCTGCAACCATTGTGCAGTAATGAAAAAAAGGAAGAACATAGGGGGAAATATCAATCGATATGAACACTGAATTGATAAATCACTTCATCATATCATGTAAGGATAAGAGTATACCTACAGAACCATATTGGCACCTAGAAGCTAGAATACAACACTCTATTTTGTGTCAACTTCTAGAAGAGGACATGATATTTTCATCTGATTAATTATACAAGTCTAGAGATGCATAGAGAAACATAGAGAGCCTTCTAAATACTTTCTCATATTGGTTTTCGTTATTGTGTGAATTTTTTTCATACTTTTGAGTAGTGTATGTATATGTCTATTAAGAACACACTTTATCTTATATCAAACTGAAGGATACAATATATCCTTCCACTCATATATCCTTACATATATTCAATCCCATGAATATGTGTTAAAGAGGTCCTTGTGTGACCTAGTAGTTTGTACCCACGAAGAACTGTAGTAGAGATCTTGTGACCTGGACAACCTGTGTGCTGTCGTGAACCCTAATCTAGGTTGTGCATCAAACTATTTATTAATTTAAACTTCTTGGTGGTAGGTGATCACCAAATAGAGAGGATCTAGTCTCTGCTTGAGACTGAACCTCTTATTTTATTTCCGCTTTATTTTTACTTTTTATTTTTACTCTATTTTATCATATATTTCATAAAAATAATTTGAACTATGTTAGTTAGTCTTAGAAAGTGTTTATATCAGTATTGACATATTATATTAGTTTCAAAGGTTGTATTAATTATCATATTAATACAACTGAGAACTAATCAATCTTTTGTGAAATCAATAGAATAGTCAAGATCTTATAAATTCACCACTGGATAATAGGGAAATTGAATTTTTAATATTGGGGGAACTTCAAAGTATAATTTTTTTAAATTTTTTTTATAGATACTAAATTCACCCCCTCTTTATTACTCTACTCCAACCAACATTTGGTATTAAAGGTTTTAGGAATTTTCAGTTTTCAAAGCCTTTTCAAACATTTTAAACTATGATTTTAGTTGTATTTAAAAGATCTTAAAATTTCTGTTAATAATAAATTTTAATATAATAAAAATATTGTTCTAAATTTTATATTATGGATAATAGGAAGGAAGTGGATGCTACCAACAGAACTTCATTATTTAATGGATGCAATTATGCACAATAGAAAATTAAACTGAAAATGCACTTAGAAAATATAGGTTTTGAAATTTGGTCATCAATTATAGATAATATAAGATTATTTCTAATGCTAGAACTACATAGGATGATTAAAATAAGAATATATATAAAAATAACTGAAAATCCATGAATTCCTTATAATTTTCATTAGGTGATGAAGAATTTAACATAATTTCTTCATGTAAAACAAGCCCTGAAATTTGGGATACTTTGTCTGTTTCACATGAAGGAACTTCTAGCGTTAAGGAATTGAGACTTAACACATATACTATTAAATATGAAAATTTTAAGATGAAGAATTATGAGCCTATTTCTAACATGTATCTTAGGTTTATTGAGATAGTGAACCCTATGATTTCTCTGGGAAGAGATGTTACCGCCAAAGAAAAAATTATTAGGATTATCAAATGCTTACCGAATAGATGCAGAGTAACTTCTATCTCAAATAGAGAATCTTGTGACATCCTAAAATTACGTATCTATGAACTCATTGGAAAACTAATCATGTATGTAGAGGATTTGAATTTAAACAATGAATAAGAGGTTGAACTTAAGAGAAAATCTGTATCTTTAAAGACTACTACCTCTAAGAAAATGGAAAAATATAAGGTTCTAGCCTTTGTTTAATGCTCCAGTAAAGATGAATCAACATCAGATAGTGATGAAGAGATGGCTTAGATGGAAAAAAGATTCAAGAAATTATAAAAAAATAAGAAGTTCTCCATGAATCCTAATTATAAAAGAAGATATAATAACAAGGCAAACTAAAAAAAGGAATGAAGAAGAAATTAAAAATCAAAGGAGATTGTCTGCAATGAAATCAAGAGGAGTGGACATGTCAAAGCTAACTGTCCAAAATTAAAATACAAAAAAAGTACTAAAAAAAGATAATAAGTATAAGAAATCTATGAAGGCCACCTAGAGTGCCTCGGAGGACAATTCTACTGAATCAAAACCATCTCATGATAAGAAAGATGCCATGAAAAACATGTGTTTTGTGACAAAAATAAATGAGGTAACCTTTGATTATCCTGCACACAATTCCAATTATTATAAAAATGAAAGTGATTCTAAAAATATGAAATTTAATGAACTATTTTAATACAGTAACATGCTGGAAGACACTTGAAATGAAATAAATGATAAATATAAATATTTAAGGAAACAAAATTCTCCTACTGTATCTATTAAGTCTAAACTTTCTACTGAAAAGGAAAATAATGAAAATTTCTCAAAGAAAAAAATTAATTAAAAATGTCTAATGAGAAATTTAAGAAAGATCTAGAAATGT
The DNA here is from genome assembly GCA_963277665.1 of Viscum album. Taxonomy (NCBI): domain Eukaryota; kingdom Viridiplantae; phylum Streptophyta; class Magnoliopsida; order Santalales; family Viscaceae; genus Viscum; species Viscum album. Next base: position 3,139,939 of record CAUJRU010000019.1, on the reverse strand, counting down.
TTACCAATGGTAAAAACACTCTTACAAAAATTCATGGTAAATAGATAGCTCCTAAATACACCTATGGTATTGGATATCAGCCTAGACAGAGAAACCTATCTAAAACACAATTTGTAACTAAATCTTGAAAATTTGTTCTTCTACTTAAAAATCAAAATTCTCTCATCCATTCCTGTTTAGAAAAATATTTTACTACCTCTAGTTTTCCTGGACCAAATAGAGTATTTTTTTAAAATGATTCTTAATGATTATTAGAAACCCATAAGGAAAATGCGGGTACCTAAATCATTTTTTACTAATGTCACTAGACCCAAACAAGTTTGGGTACCAAAATATCTTTTTGTTTATTATTTTGTAGGAATGCTGTTTGGAGAGCTCCTACAAGAGTCAGTGGTACGTGTATAGTGTATGTTCGAGACACATGACAAGATATTATTCAAGCTTCAAGAACCTAATCAATATTGATGGTGGATATGTCACATTTGGTGACCAATGCTAAAGGAAAAATAATTGGCCTAGGTTATATTGGTAAATCTGACTAAGTTTTAATTTCTAAATTACTCTTTGTTGATGGATTTAAATATAATTTTCTTAGTATTTCATAGTTATGTGATGATGGATTTCATGTTAAATTTGAAAATGATGCTATAATTTTCTTAACTATAAAAATGAATTAGTATTTTGTAACATTAGAAATGAAACTGTATATTCTATTAACTTAGATTCTTTAGTTTCTCAAAATGTTTCTTGTTTAAATGAATTTCATAAAGAGTCTTGGATTTTTTATAAGAGATTAGAACACTGTAATGTACACTCTATTATAAATATTACTAGAAAAAGACTATTCAAGGATCTACTGAAACTTATGTTTCCAAATGATAAAGTATGTAATCCTTTTAAAAAATATAAACAACACAATATTTCTTTCAAATTAACGAAATAAGTTTCAACTTCTCAACATTTAGAGTTGGTTCTCATGGACATGTTTGGAACCTCTCCAGTTTCTTGTTTAAATGTGAAGCACTATGTCTTTGTTCCAATAGATGACTATTCTAGGTATAGTTGGACTTATTTCTTAGCTCACAAATGTGAAGCATGTATTTACTTCACAAAGTATGATAAAATAGTGGAAAATCTATGTGGAATTAGAATTAAATCCTTAAAGAGTGATCATGGCAATGAATTGGAAAATTAAGACTTTGAATATTTTTTCTCACGTAATGGTTGTAGTCATAATTTCTCTTCCCCTAGGACACCTCTAAAAAATGATGTTTTGGAAATAATAAATAGAACCATACAAGAAATCACCCTAACAATGTTTAATTAATATGATCTACCTGTTTACTTTTGGGTTGGGGCTATGAATACAGATTTCTATATAATTAATAGAGTCTTAATTAGACTTATCCTCATGAAGAATCCTTATAAGTTATGGAACAATAGAATCTGTGCATACCAAATTTGATGAAACAGATCCACATGAACCTAATACCTCTCTAGAAAACCTTGATGATGATATGTCAAACATGGACATAAATGAAAACCCATCTAATCCTCTTGTTAATCAATCTATTAAATCAAACGGGCCTAGAAATTATTTCGAATATGGATATAATGAACCTAAACCTATAGATAAACCTGAAGTTACTAGCCCCTCCTTTTCTAGAACAACTATAACTCTCAAGAATCGTCCTTTATATTCTGTTGTTGGAGACATAGATAAGGGGATACAAATTTGATATTCTCTAAGAAATTTGGTTGTACATCAAGCATTATTTTCACAGATTGGACCTTAGAACATCAATGATGAAATTGATGATGAATTTTGGGAGATGGATATGAAAGAAGAACTTAATAAATTTGAAATAAATAGTATTTTGAAACTTTTGGATAGATCCAAAGATACCTTGAACATAGGCACTAAGTGGGTGTTTAGGAAAAAAAGTATATGAATATGGTAATATTGTTAGACCTAAAAATAGATTGGTTGCGCAAGGCTATTGTCAAGAAGAAGATACTGACTTTGAAGAAACTTTTTCACTTGTTTCTAGAATTGAGGCCATCTAAATCCTGCTTGCTTATACTACCCATCTTAATTTTAAAAATTATCAAATGGATGTTAAAAGTGAATTCCTAAATGTGTATGTAGTTTAGGGTGTTTTTGTTGAACAAACCCTAGCTTTAAAAGCCCTAATTTTCAAAATCATATTTTCAAATTAAAAAAAGCTTTATATGGTTTAAAATAAGCTCCAAGAGCTTGGTATAATAGATTAAGTAGTTATATTATTACAAAAGGTTTTAAAAAAGGAATTTCTTATCCTAATCTATTTATATAATTAATTTCGAAATATGTTTTTGTTGTTCAAATCTATGTTGATGAGATTATTTTTGGATATTCAAGAAATTGTTTATGTATTGAGTTTTCAAAAATGATGCAAAATGAATTTGAAATGAGTTTGATGGGTGAACTAAAATTCTTTCTTGGATTTCATATTTTTCAAAATAAAGAATGTATCATCTAAAATCAAAATAAATACACAAAAGATCTTTTAAAAATATTCAGCTCTGATAGACTTAAAAGTTGTGACACTCCCTTGAGTACTACATGTATATTGGATCTTGATGAGGATGGTTAATCTGCTGATCTAACCACTTACATTGGAATGATTTGATGTTTTCTCTAAATGACTTCTAGTAGTCCATATATAATGTTTAGTGTGTGTATGTGTCCCCACATTCAAGCTAATCCAAATGAATCTTAGTTAAATTTTGTTTAAATATTTTTCAAATACCTCAAACATACTATCAATTTAGGTTTGTTTTAACCTAAAGGAAAATCATTTGATATAGGGAGTTATTTAGATGTCGACTTTGGTGGATGCAAGTTAGATAGAAAAGAACCTCTGGGACATGTCATTTTTTGGGAATGACTTTGTTTTCAAGGTGTATTAAGAAACAAAATTCTATTGCATTATCTACTGCAGAAGCTAAATACATAGCTATTGATAGATTTTGTGCACAAGTTTTGTGGATGAAACACAATCTGGTAGAATATGGATATCTATTTAGACATGTAACTATAAAACTTGACAATAAAAGTTTTATTAACATTTCTAAGAACCCGATTTCTTATTATAGAAAAAAACATATTGATGTAAGACAACAATTTCTAGGAGATCATTATCAAAAGGGTGATATCAATTTAGAATTTATTGGAACGAATTATCAGATTTCTAACATATTCCCTAGTCTATTGAACTCTAAAAGAATTAATTACATCAAACATGAGTTAGGAATGATAAATTAACAAGACCTTGTGTTTCCTTTCCTTTTATCATTTTCTGTGAAGTTGTCATGCTGACACCATTGTCACACTGACACCGTTGTCATACCAACAACATTAGTATTATAAAAAATATGTCATGCTAACACTGATGAATCATTGTTTCTATAAATTTTATGTTTTTATCAAAATGACACTTTTTCATTAATTTTGTTGAACCGAGTTCATGTTTTCATGATTACGTAATTTCAAAATACTTAAATGATATAAATTTTGATCGATCTACTCTACTCATTTACCACTGCACTCTCTCAGCCACAACTCTCTTACTTTACCCCCAACCATTCACCTTATGACCTCTAAATTGAACTGATTGGAATGGAACATGTGAGGATATCTCTTGCTGATGGTGATTCTCTTTCTTCTAAGAAACAAAAAGGTGAATCGAGTAAATATTTATGTCCTATAAATCCTTTTATGAAAAAACATGTCTTAAACTTATAAAAATAAGTACTGGTGGAATGGCTCTTAGAAAGAAAGTCCTTGTTTTTGAAGGTGCTGCTAGATCAAGGATGGATTGATTGGTTCACAAACAATGACAAAGTCTTTTTCCTGAAGCTGGTACATGAATTCTACTTGAAGATGGATGTTCTATTGGAATGAAGTGATTTTTCCTGGTTCAAGTCGATAGTAAAAGGAAATAGAATCTCTTTATCTTCAATACATTGGGATTAATGTGTTAAGGTTCCTCACGAAGGAATGTTTGATGATTATCAAAGGACTTATCCACCCAAAAGTGATTTCTTTTGTTATGAGACAACTCTAAAAGAGCTAACCGGAAATGAGGAACATAAGAGACCCATTGAATCTGAGCTAAATGGTGAGCACAAAATTTTATTTATGTTTATTAAGAACCAAATTTGTCCAAGGAAACAGGAAATTGCTTCAATCAAGTATTAAAATGTATACTTGGTGTATTTTCTACAGAAAGGAGTCAAATAGAATATGTGTAGATATATGATGGTGCATATAAATGAGATGATAATACCTGTTTGTAATTAAAATCCTTTATTCTACTCTAGATTGATTTTAGCAATGCTAAAGGAGAAATTCTATGTAAATGATGTTTATGATATTGTAGTTACTGAATGTAGTGGAATTTGTTTACGTTTTGACATCTGTAAGAGATTGAAAGTTAACAGGAACCCATGGAGGAAGGAATGGGTTGGTGATGAAGATGGACTGTATGAAAAGTTAAATCCTATAGATCATCTAGTTAGACCAATAAATATAGTGAATCTTAGCCTCAGTCTATATGATCAAGTAATCTATTATTCGGATGAATATGAGGATCATGCTACTCCTGTTAGAGTTATGGTATTACCAATTGATGATAGAAGTGACCCAGACAAAACTAGACAATCGAAAAGAGTTTCTATTGGATCTCCAAGTCCACCTTTGGACTTACCTTCTCGTGAACACATTCTCCAGTCTACTGTAAGTGAAGAGACAGAAGTAGAAGGAAGTGTAGAATATGTCAGTGAATGTAGTGGAGAAGAAGATGAAGAAGAGGGAGATGGTGGTGGAGAAAGTGGTTCAGAATCATGTAGAGTAGAAGGATATGAGAAAGTTGATGATGAAAATAGAGATGAAAAATATAAAGATGGTAATAATGAAGAAAGTAGTGAAAGCAGAACTGATAGTGAATCTGATCATACTGATGGGAATCTAGATTCTATTAGTATGTAGATTGTTGAATCTAATACTGGTGTATTTTTTGAGGGTGATGTTCAATATTAAAATGTTTCTCCAGCCGAACCTATTTCTCAAGCTATATATATTAGAAAAATAATGCTACATAAGGAGAATCAACCTTGAAATGAATCATTATGTGAGGGGGAGAAAACTGTCAAAGATGCTGACACAGAGGGAAAACCTCATGAAAGAGTTTCTCAAGATAATGAAGAGCATCAAATTGGAAGAGTAAGGCTAGATACTATATCTCCTCTAGATTCTGATATAATGGCTGAATGGGTGTGTAATCCTGGGTATCTGTCCTTGGGATTAGATTATGAAGATTATAATGATGAATTATTTTCACTTTCTATAAGGGAACCAGTGGCTGAGATCTCTTCCACTGACTATGTCACTAAGGCCGATTTTGAAAACTATAAGAAATAAATTTGTTCCTACATAATACACTCAGTACAATCTTAGATGAGATATGAAATTGATGAATATTGGAGACATAACACTGATATGACTAACAATTTGAAAGATATCATATCTATGGATGATGGTGTAAGGAAAGCTGTAACTTCTATTTATACTCTTCCCTTAACCAGTGACTCTCAAGATAATGATGCTTTAGTTTCCAAGATGGTGATAAAATAAATTCATCCAAATTTGATTACATCTTCAGAAACAATTGTGACAAGCAACACCATGCTTGGGAATGAGATGAATAATTTAACCCCTAGAATCAATGCTTTAACCAATGAGTACAGGAATACAATGGAAAGTTTCATGAAAGGACTTCAAAATCTTGTTTCTCATTTTAAATATCTTGAATTTGAAAATCTAGGAAAATAAGTGAAGAAACATTCCTCGTCTGCTCTTGCTTCAACCTCTACTCCACCTGTTCAGCCTTTACAATATGTAGATCTTACTACTGTCAGTTTAGTTTTGAAGGAAGAGTTTTATGCTTTAATTCCCAGTATGTCCAAGGTTGAAGACACATTAGATAAGGATCATGTCCATGTGAAGTATCATACAAGGAGTGATTCACACACTCAGGAAGATCTGACCAAAAATATTATTGAGTTTTTATCCAAACACATCACAAAGCATAAAATTAATAGTTTGTTTAACTATTTGGACAACAATATTACTCTTCCTCTAGTGAAAAAGGCTTTTATGGATCAGATTCAGAAGCTGAGATAACTAACTTCCTTAGTAGACAAGTTCATAGAAAATAAAGATGATTCGGAAAAGACAATGAAATATGGTGGTGAGATCATTGAAGAGTTCATCAGGATATTAAAACCATATCTCCATGACCAATGTGAAACCATTGTGGTGCCTCCTGCTACACCACTTGGACCTACTTGTTTAGTGCATGCTCCATCTCAGATTTTAGTTTCTCAGGCTCTATCTCATGTTAGACCAATCATTCCAATGCTTGTTCAGCCTCAGCTTCTTTATCAATACAAACCGACCGTAGCTTCTACAGTTCCTGAAAGAGTGCCTCTACCCCCTCTGAAAATCCATTTAGACCCTCCTACTTCTTATCCTAACCCTTCTATTAGACCATTCTTTGATCCTTATGATACGGGGAAAGAACTCATTGACCCTACCAAGTAGTGTGTAATGATTTAATTGTTAGGGATGAGTCCCTGTACTTTATCTAATTCAGTGAATTCTTCTTATGAATGAAATTTCACTATTTCTATTTTTATTTTTATTTTTTAACCATCCAATTTTTGCTAATCCTAAAAAGGGGATATCTTTATTAATCATTAATAAAAGGGTTAGAACTTTATTAAGGACTACTAGGTGTTTATGCATTATTATCTCTAACAAATTTCACTTCCCACAATGGGAAATCATAATCAGACTGTATCCTTTAATCATTCTCTAATGGTACTTAATATTTCCATGATTTGTGATCATCAAAAAGGGGGAGATTGTTGTCCCATAGAAATTGTTGGCCACTATCTTTGACTGTAATTGTTTTAATTATCACATATCATGTCATATATTAACACATATCTCACCTTATTCAAAAGATAATAAACTATGTATAGTCATTATTTTTGGGACCAATTTGGTTATAAGGTTGTATTTATTGTGAACATTTTCCAATGAAGATCAAAATAAAGAAGGAGATGACGAAGAACTTCAATGTTATGGAGGGTGGTAATTCAAATTATTGTTAAACTGATCTTAAGATCAAAATACATGTATCAAAGGTGATACATTATATAAAACAATGAAACTATCTCAGATATTTACCTGAAGATACATACATCATTGCATGAAGGATCATGTATAGATTTAAAGATTTAATAATGGGGTCATACATTTGAGACTGAAAGCAGTATTGATGGTCATCATTCCTCAATTTATTATTTGCATCACATCATCAATGAAATTCACAAAAAATCATTTCAAAACATTAGCCTCATAAAGAGGGTCCCAATTCTAAAAATTTCTCGTCAATCGGACATTCGATTTTCAAGATACATGTGTTTTTGTAAACAGAGGGCTAGTTATGCAGTGCGGTACGGGGTGAAAGGCATGCGGTACACAGAATGTTGTTGAAAAAAGATCACATCATGGTATACGGTGAAGGTGTCCAATACGTGGTGAACGCATGAATTATGCATAATACTATTAAAAATAGTTCGCAACAACGATACGTGGTGAAGGAGTGCAGTATGTAGAACAGTGCCGAGAACTGAAAATAGTTCGCAGTGATGGTACGTGGTGAAGGCGTGTGGTACGCGAAATGATACCAAAAACAGTTTGCAACGATGGTACGTGGTAAAGAGATGCAATACCCTGACGAAAATAGATATGGTATGTGGAAGGTTAATGTTATATGATAAGGGTTCGAAGGTCAGAGGATTGCAGTACGTGGTGGAGGCTAACAATATGTGGTGGAGGTTAACAGTAAACAGATGGAGTTCAGTTTACAGATTGTACCACATTGAAAATTTGGGTAAATCGGATCACTTAAATTTACAGAGATATGTGACTATGTAAGGAGAAGTAATCCCCTTTTTTAGGAGAGGTGATTGAAGATTAAATTTTTAGGAAGAAATTAGGTGAATTTCGAAGTGGTACATGTAGGAGAAGACAATACGCAGAGGGAATCATCGATGTAAGGAAAAAAGTTCACAGAAGAGAATGCGGTTTGCACAGGAAGCTCTCATGGTATGCAACCAAGCAAGATAGTACGTGGATCAGGAGAATATGAAGAGGAGTGGAGCAGTACGCAGTGTAGGGGAGTACATGGAGAAGGACAGTTCACGAATTAGATAGATGGTACACGAAAATAGCAGTGGTATGAGGAAATAGTTGGACGATATGCAGAAATAGAAACAGTACATGAAAACAGCTGGATGGTATGCAAAAACAGTAGCGGTATGAGAGAACAAAATTGGTACGTAGAAATAACTAGACAGTATATGGAAAAAGAAATGATACACAGAAACAGTTGGACAACATGTGGAAACTACAATGATACGTAAAAATAGTAGCAGTGCGCAGAACACCCATAGAAGCCTGCAATTTGGACATATCAATTTGCTAATTTAATTTCCATAACATATCAGTGTACGAGAAAATAAATTACATTTTTGAGTGATTACGAGACATAAATAGAGCATCCATTTACAGTCGAGGATTCATAAATTAATGAAAAACCATTTAAGTGACCTTCACGTCAATAAACTAGGTGAAGATTCTTCCAAAGCAGAGAGCAATGGGGAGTCAACGGATGTGATCTGAGGGAAATAGTGGGATATCCCTAAATATTTGTAAAGGCTATGTTCTTGGTACATAGTGACTGTTCCCGAACCTTTGTAATCCACATATAGTGAAGATTAGTGGAATTTGGTATGTCCGACAACCTCTCAATGTATTCTCCTTGGATATAGACCTTAGTGGTGAACCATGTAAAAATTTTTGTGCTTCCCTTTTTCATGTGAATGTTTTAATTACTACACATATCCATCATATAGGTTTTAAAAATGTTTCCTACTAACATGGTAACAAGATCCAGTAATGATTAGAAAATGTTGACACCCTGATTCACCCCCTCTTAGGGTGGTATAGGGTACTTCAATTGGTATCAGAGGCAAATGTTTACATATCTTGGATACTCTTATGTAATTATATTCAGAATGGGATTTGAGTTTCCTTTCCTATGTCAACAATGAAATGTGGTATTGATGAAGATTTAGTTATCTATTAGTAGAAGTCTACATCAAGAAAGACCTTCAAAAAAAGGAAAAAGAAAGAGAAAAAGTAGAAGAAGAAGTCCCTAATTTCCAAATAAGAAGTAGTTTCTAGTTCTATGTTCCCTTCCAACAATGATGATATACAAGGCTTGGAAAGTAAAGTGCAGGTGGATCAGGTTTCTAATAGAGGAAAAGAATACACATCTATTTCACTCTCAACTGATCAGGAGAAATTAGGAACTTATCTGCATTATACTCCTGATGAAAGATTAGCTATTATTTGTAGAATTTTTCAAGGTATTTTGGCTGAGATTACCTAATTGGGAAGAGAGGATGATAACATGGAAAATGGCTTAGAATTTAAAATTCTTTAATGTGTAAAGATCACCAAATAGATTGAATCCTATGAAGAAATAAGGATATTCATCAAAAGGGTTCATAGAATTTGAAGAGGAAGAGAGAGTCAGAAAGGCTCTTGAAGAAGTGATCTATGTTCATGAAGGGAAATTGAAAAATTAAAATGATTTAAATGGTCTACAATTAGGAGGGATATCCAAGAAGATCAAGGAAAATGACTCTTTGATTTAGAATAAAATGATGTTGTATGAGGAAGAAGTTGTTAGAATGAAGAAGGCTTGTTAAGAGAAGATGAATATGATTGAAGATCAGAAAGTCATTCTTAATAGAAAATGTCTATAATTGGATGCTCAGTTGACCAATATTGAGAAGACACATATTGTGACATCACAAAAGAATGAAACAGTTGTTGCTGGTACTCAATACTCAATTGAGGATTCTAAAGCTGAAATACCTCAAACATGTGACAAGAAGATTATGAAAACTCTTGATTATCCATCTCAAGAGGCAGTTTCTATTGCAACTCAATGCTCACTAGATTATTCTACTATCAAAAGACCTCCAACAGGTGATAATAAGATCATGGCTTCACTCATTGATCTATCACAAGTATCTAATAAGAATAAGGTACCATCCAAACCATCTTGTACCCATGTTTCTAAATATATTTCCACAAGGAGTGCAGGATGGAAGATAAATTCAAAAAAAGTATGGATGAGGAAAGGTGAGGAGTAACCTAACACCATATCTAGGGTGAATAGGAATAAGAATGTGAAATGTGGTTCTCCACAGATAGAAAAAAAAGTTCAGAAGATGGTCCATCAGCATAATACAAATAAATCAGGATTTTTGGGTCAATGTTGGTGCTAAAAAATATTTGGGCACTAAGCAAGAAACTATTGGTACAATCCTCATAATGTAAAATCACAAAGGAAGCCTAACTCATGGGGAAGAAATCCAGAGAAGAAGAAGAAACATCCACAATTCCAGAAGCTTCTTTTTACTACAAACAGATTTGGAATGCTTCAAAACATCTTTGATGTATTCAATGGTAGTGGTCATAAGGTAGGTATATTCTCATCTCAACATGAATTCATTTTTTATAAGAAAATAAGACCTCTGACACCGTCTAAGTATGAATCACAGTTCTTGGGAAGAAGAAAAAAGAATATTGTTCATAAAAATGTCCCCAAGAAGATCTCATGTTGGGAATATGAGAATACCCTTGTTGTTAAAACCACAAAACCAAAGGGAAATAAATCCAAAATAACAAGTAATAGGGATGAAACTCAGATGAACCCGTGTGGAAGAGCCAAGCATGCTGTAACAGTTCCAAATGACATTTTTTTCATCTGGACAGACGATTTGGAAGGAATTAGGAAACATGAAGATGAAAAGGCCAAGGCTGGTGCTAAAGGAAAAAATAAAACCTTCACGTGATGAAGATAAAGTGCATGAGTGAGTGAAAACCAAATGAAACACATGTTTTGAAGACGTTTTGTGTGAGAGGTTTATGTAATCTGGTTACATTGCAAAAGGTTTTCTAACCTTGATACTAGATCAAGAATCAGTCCTGAAATGGAGTAAGAATTTATCATTCATGATGACAGATAAGAAGAAAAACTCTCCCCACAGTGTAGAAGAGAATGTGAAGAGATCTATGCCACATCAACATGAATCAGAAAAGATTCTCAGATGTGTGAGCAGGATGAATGAAACAAATGGACCATACTTTTTGAGAAAACCATCTTAGCCGTCCTAATCACATTGAAGAAGCGAATAGGAACCACCTTATTCCCTTAACTGTTTTTGTAATGTATTTGTGCTGATAAAACAAGGAATTGAATTTGAAGCACGCTCTCAGTGGGAGAACCTAAGATGTAGAGAATTTTTTCAACCCTTGATAGATAAGATAAAGAAGATGATGAGGAGTGTTTCCTTTGAGGGGGAGACAAATGAAGAAGCTACCAAAATTATTACTTCAATCAGTTTCATCTACATTTGTTACTAAATTAAATTACTTTGGAATGGCTTGAAGAACATTTATTTGGAAACATAATGTAATTTATCAATCTATTGCCAATGGTTACTCAGGATGAAGATTATTTTACAAAGGGGGAGTAACTGAATTAATCAGTGAAATAAGAAGAATGAAAGTTACCTAAGGACACCTATCCTGCCAATTGCACTTGAATGTTTTTGATCTGGTTGTTGAAGTGTGTGTAGGATTTTCAGATTGATTATTCCCTATCACATTCAATTTATTATTCATTGAATGAATGTGGAAGACCCTTGAAGAGAAAGTACATGATTTCTCATCTCATGAGTTATCTTGATAAGTGAATAGTGGACAACCTTGTTGTCTGAAATCAAATCCTCTTGTTTTCTACACCGAGCATTGATCATGTAGACTTAGAGTGAAATGATTGATGGAACATTTCTTAAGAAATATCTGATTCCCTTTTCCTGTGATCTTTTTATTTCTTGTTAAAAAGGGGGAGATAAAGTGAAATAATAGTTTGAAAGGTGGGAGATAAAGAAAATGAAAAAGGGGATAGAGAATATTCACATTTTGATATTAACACATTCATTTATGGAGGAAATTAAGATATTGACAATAAAATACAAAGGGGGATATTATTGGGACCACTTTAATTATAAGGTTTTATTTTTTGTCAATAGTTGTCAATGAAGATAAAAATTAAGAAGGAGATGATGAAGAACTTAAAAGTTACAAAGAGTGGTAATTTAGATGATTATTGAACTAATAGTAAGTGAAAAATACATGTATCAAAGGTGATGCATTTTATAAAACCATTAAAACATCTCCAAAAGTTACCTTAAGAAACATACATCATTTCATAATGGATCATGTAGAGATATGAAGATTTAAGAATTGGTTCATACAATTGAGATTTAAAGCAGCATTATAGGTCACCATTCCTCAGGTTATTCATTATATCACATCATTCATGAAAGTCACCACAAAGCATTCCAAAATATCTGCCTCATCAAGAGGGTCCCAATGCCATAAACAACTCATCAATAAAATATTCAGTTTGCAATATATATGAGTTTTTGTAAATAGGGGGCTAGTTACGCATCTCGGTACACGGTGAAAGTCATGTAGTACATGAAATGTTATTGAAAACAGTTCGGAGATTGGTATGCAATGAAGTTGTGCAATACACAGTGAAGGCATGAAGTATTTGGAATACTATTAAAAATAGTTTGCAGCAACGGTACACGGTGAAGGTGTGCATTATGCAGAACGATGCATAGAACTAAAAATAGTTCGTAGTGATGCTACACGGTGAAGGCGTGCAATATGAAAAATGCTGCCAAAAACTGTTTGCAGTGATGGTATGCGGTGAAGATATGAAATACGTGGACCAACAAACATGCGGTATGCAGAAGGTTAATGATACATGAAAAAAATTCACAGTTCAGAGGATTATAGTATGAGGTGGAGGCTAATAGTATGCGGTGAAGGCTAACAGTACGTAGATGGAGTTCAGTTTATAGATTGTCCCACATTGAAAATTTGGGTAAATCGGATTACTGAAATTTACAGAGATATGTGACTATTTAAGGAGCATTAATCCCCTTTGTTAATAGAGGATTTGAAGATTAAAATTTCAATAATAAATTTGGTGTTTCCTGAAGTGGTATGCAGAGGAGAAGATGATACATAGAGGGAATCATCTGTATTAGGAAAAAAGTTCATGGAAGAGAGCGCGGTTCGCGTAGGAAGCTATCAGTGTTCATGACCGAGCAAGGCAGTACGTGGAGGAGGATGGTACATGGAGGAGTGGAGAAGTACGCGGTGTAGGGGAATACGCAGAGAAGGACAATTCACAGAGTATCTAGATGGTATGTGAAAATAGAAGCAGTACGCGAAAACAACAGTGGTACTTAGAAACTAATGTATGGTACACAGAAATAGCAGGAGTACACAAAAACAACTAGACATTACGTGAAAATAGAAGCAGTACGCGAAAAAAGTAGTGTTACATGGAAACATTTAGATGGTATGAGGAAACAACAGCAGTACACAGAAACAGCTGGATTGTAGGCAGAAACAACAACAGTATGCATAAATAGCAGCAGTATGAAGAACACCCACGAAATCTTGAAAATTGTCCAAATCAGTTCAAGAATTTAATTTCCATAACATATCAGTGTACGAGAAAATAAATTACATCTACGAGTGATTACAAGACTTCAATAGACCATCCATTTATAGTTTAGGATGCATGAACTAATGAAAAACCATTAAAGTGACATTCAAGTTGATAAACTGAGTGAATATTCTTCCAAAGCAGAGAGAAAAGAAGAGTCCGCAGAAGTGATCCAAGGGAAGCAATGGGATATCCATGAATCTTTGTAAAGGTAGTGTTCCTAGAAAAGAGAGACTATTACCAAACCTTTGTAATCCATAGCTAGTGAAGTTTAGTGTAACTTGGTACGTCTAGAAACCTATCGGTGAATGCTCCTTTTATGTAGCCCTTAGTGGTGAACCAGGTAAAAATTGTTGTGTTATCTTTCTGCATGTGAATGTTTTAATTACATCACATATCCATCATAAAGGTTTTAAAAAGTTTTCCTACCAATGTGGGAAAAAGGCCAATTAAAGAAGTGGAAAAGTTGACACAATGATTCAACCCCCTCTCAGGGTGGTCTAGGTTCCTTCAATTGGTATCAGAGGTAAGGGTTTACATATGTTGGATACTATTTAGTAATTCTATTCAGAAGAGGATTTGAGTTTACTTTCCTATGTGAACAATGAAGTGTAGTCTTAATGAAGATTTTTTCATCTCTGAGCATAATTCTATATCCAGCAAGACCTTGAAAAATAGGAAAAATAAAGAGAAGAAGCAGTTGAAGAAGTCCCTCATGTCGAAAGGATATGTAGTTTCTGGTTGTCCATACCCTTCCAATAATGAAGAAATATCAAGATGGGAAAGTAATGAGCAAGTGGATCAGGTTTCTGCTAGAGTAAAATAAGACACCTCTATTTCAATCTCAAGTGATCTGGAGAAATTAAGAACTTATCTGCATGATATTCCTTATGAAACAGTAGCTACTATTTATAGAATTTTTCAATGTGTGTAGGATGAGATCACCTGATTGGTAAGAGAGGCTGATAATGTAGAAAAGGGCCTAGAAGGAAACAATCTTGAATTTTTAATACTCACTAAATAGGTTTAATCCATTTAAGAAACAGTGAGTAAATATGAAATAAATACATCAAAATGGTTCAAATAAGTTGAAGAGGAAAAGAGAGTTAGAAAGTATCTTTAAGAAATGATCTATGTGCTTGATGGGAAATTGAAAAATTGAAATGATGTCAAGGGTCTACGATTAGAAGGTATATCCACGAAGATCAAGGAAAATGACTTTTTGATTCAGAATAAAATGATGTTACATGAGGAATAAGTTGTTTGAATGAAGAAGGATTGTGATGAGAAGATGACTATGATTGAAGATCATAAAGTCATTATCAATAAGAAATGTCTAGAATTGGATGCTCAATTGACCAATATTGAGAAGACACATATTGATACTTCACAAAAGAATGAAATAGTTACTGGTGGTACTCAATGCTCACTAAAGGATTCTAAAGCTGAAATACCTCCAACATGTGACATGTAGATTATGAAAACTCTTGATTATCCATCTCAAGAAACACTTTCTATTGCAACTTAATTCTCACTAGAGGATTCTACTATCAAAAGACCTCCAACATGGGTTAAGAATACTATGGATTCACTCATTGATATATCACTAGTAGCTGAGAAGAATAAGGTACCATCAAAACCATCTTGTACCCATGTTTCTAAATATGTTTCCACAAGGAGTTCATGATGGAATAGAAATTCAAAAAAAGTATGGATGAAGAAAGGTGAGGAGTTACCTAACACCATATCTGGGGTGAATAGGAATAATATTGTGAAATGTGGTGCTCCATAAAGAGAACAACAAGTCAATAAGATGGCCCAGCAACATAATACAAATAAATGAAGATTTGTGGGTCAAGGTTGGTGCTGTAAAATATTTGTTCACTGTGAAATAAATTGTTAGTACAATCCCCATAATGTAAAAGCACAAAAGAATCCTTCCTTATGGGGAAAAAATCTAGTGAAGAAAAATAAACATCCACAAGTCAAGAAGTATCAGTTTATTATAAACATTTTTGGAATTTTTTACAACATATGTGATGTATGAAATGACATTGGTCATAAGGTAGGTACATGACCATCCCAATATGTGTTTTTATTGATTAGAAATGAAGACCTATGATGTCGGATAAGTATAATGCACCTTCCTTGGGAAGAATACAGAAGAATATTGTGAATACAAATGTCCCCAAGGAGACCTCATGTTTGGAAGATGGGAAGAACCTAGTTTTTAAAACCACAAACCTGAAGGAAAATTCATCCAAAAGAGAAAGTAGTATAGATAAAACTTAGTTGAACCCATGTGGAATAACTAATCGTGTTGTAGTTGTTCAAAATGACATGTTGGTCATCTCACCAGAAGATTTGGAATGAATGAGGAAACATGAATTTGAAAAGGCCAAGGATGGTTTTAAAGGAAAATAAAAACCTTCACGTGATGAAGATAATGTGCATGAGAGAGTGAAAAAAAGGAATCATAGATGTTGAGGAAGTTTCGTGTGAGAGGTGTATGAAATCTAGTCACATTGAAAAATATTTTCTAACCTTGATACCAAAGAAAGAAGCATTCCTTAAATAGAATAAGAATGTATCATTCATGATGAATGATAAGAAGAACAACTATCCATGAAAAGTATAAGAAAATGTGAGGAGATCCATGCCACATCAGCATGGATTAGAAAATATTCTCAGATGCACAAGAATGAATACTAAAGAAAATGGACCATCCTAGTTGAGAAAACCATCTCAACCTTCTTGCTCACATTGAAGAATCAAGGAGGAAACACCTTATTCCATTAATCATTTGTGTAATTTATTTGTGCTAATAATATAGGGAATTGAAGGTGAAAAATGATATCAAGGGGGAGAACCTGAGAAGTAGATAATGCTGTCAAATCTTGATAGATAATCTGATGAAGATGATGAGGAGTGTTTCCCTTGATGGGGAGGCAAATGATGAAGTTACCAGAATTATTATTCAATATGTATCAACTTCAGTTGGTATTAAATTCAATTACTCTAGATATTTCTTAAAGAACATGTAATTAGAAAAGGTATGTCATTTATCAATCCATCATCCTTGGTTACTCATAATGGATATCATTTTATAAAGGGGGAGAAAATGAATTAATCAGTGACATAAGAAGAATGGAAGTTCCCCAAGGCCACTTATCCTGCTAATTTGACTTGAGTGTTTTGGATCTATTTGTTGAAGTGAGTGTTGGAGTTTTAGGTTGATTATTCCCTATCACATTCTATTTCTTCAGCCTAGAATGAAAGTGTAAGACCCTTGAAGAAAAATTACATGAGTTCTCATCTCATGAGGTATCATGATAAGTGAATAATGGAAAACCTTTTTGTCTAAATCCTATTTTTTTGTACACTGATCATTGCTCATGTAGACTTAGAGTGAAACGATTTATGACACATTACTTAATAATGTTATGATACCCTTTTCCCATGAGCTTTTTAGTTATTGTCAATAAGGGGGAGAGAAAGTGAAATAAATGTTTGAAAAGTGAGAGATAAAGAAAAAGAAAGGGGGGGGGGAGAATATTGTCATTTTGATATTAAAAAATTCATTCGAGGAGGACATTATGATATTGAAAAAAAATACAAAGGGGTAGATTGTTTTGAATTTTTTTTTATAAGGTTGTATTTTTTATCAACATTTGTCAATGAAGATAAAAATGAAGAAGGAGATGATGAATAACTTCAATGTTATGGAGAGTGGTAATGTAGACGATTGATGAACTGATCTTAAGTTCAAAATGCATGTATAATAGGTGATATATTGTATACAACAATGAAACCATCTCATAGAGTTACCTGAAGACACATACATAATTTCATGAAGCATCATGTAGATATTTGATGTTTTAAGAATGGGGTTATACATTTGAGACTGAAAGTAGTATTGAAGGTAATTGTTCCTCAAGTTGTTCGTCGTATCACATCATCCATGAAAGTAACCACAAATCATTCCAAAATATCTGCCACATCAATAGGTTACCAAATCTACTAATGGATCATTAATAGGATGCACGGTCTGCAAGATACATGCGTTTTTGTAAATAGGCTGCTAGTTATGCAGTGCGATATGTGGTGAAAGGCTTTCGGTATGTAGAATGTTGTCGAAAGCAGTTTGTAGTGCAGTATGTGGTGAAGGCGTGTGATACACGGTGAAGGAATGAAGTACATGGAATGCTGTTAAAAAAAAGTTCACAGTAACTGTACACGGTGAAGGTGTGCGGTGCATGGAATGGTACACAGAACTGAAAACAATTCGCAGTGATGGTACGCGGTGAAGGCGTGCGGTATGTGAAATGCTTCAAAAAACAGTTCACAACGACGTTATGAGGTGAAGAGATGAAATACACAGACTGACAGACATATGGTACATGTAAGGTTAATGGTATGCGATAAAGGTTCATTATCCAGAGGATTACAGTACGCGGTAGAGGCTAATAATATGCGGTGGAGCTTAACAATACGCATATGGAGTTCAGTTTACAGATTGTACCATATTGAAAATTTGTGTAAATCGGATTACCAAAATTTGCAGAGATATGTGACTATTTAAGGAGCAGTAATCAATTTTTTAAGAGATGAGAATGATGATTAAATTTTCAGGAAGAAATCTGGTGAAGTCCAAAGTGGTACACAATGGAGAATATGATACATGGAGGGAATCATCTGCGTAAGGAAATCTGTTCATGAAAGAGAGCGCAGTTCATGCAAGAAACTCTCGCGGTACACGACCGAGAAAGGTAGTATGCAGAGCAAGATGATACACAGAGGGGTGGAGAAGTATGCGGTGTAGGGGAGTATGCAGAGAAGGATAGTTCACAGAAAAAATAGACAATAAATAAAAAAAGAAGCGGTACACGAAAACAATAGTGGTACGCGGAAACAGTTTGATAGTACACGGAAAAAGTTGGGCGGTATGTGGAAACAACAACAGTACACAAAAAATAGCTGGATGGTATGCGAAAATAGAAGAAGTATGCGAAAGCAGTAGTGGTATGTTGAAACATTTGGACGGTATACAGAAACAACAATGTTATACATAAACAGTTGGACGGTATACAGAAACATCAGAAATAAGCAAAAATAACAGCAGTACACAAAACACCCACGAAAGCCTGAAAATTCGCCAAATCAATTCATGAAATTAATTTCCATTGAATATCAGTGTATGGGAAAATAAATTACACTGGTGAGTGATTAAAATACTACAATAGAGCATACATTTATATTTGAGGATGCATGAATTAATGCTAGACCCTTGAAGTGACCTTTTTTTATACAACCAAGAAGAAATTTATTAAAAATTAGTGAGAGGATTACACAAGTCTGAAAGATGGAATTTTGTTACAATCCTTAGTAAGGAGAGGGAGGAGATCATTCGGCAACTCATCAAACCACGTAATGGCCTGGTTGATCCCCTTGTTGGCAAGACCATCAGCCACTGTATTAGCTTCACGATAGTTATGGGTGGAAATTTACCTGATCTCCCAAAGTGAGTTCAGACAGATCTTCCAACTTGCTTTAAGGGGCCAAGAAAGGTGGACATCCCCATTCCAAATAGCTTGGACATTGGTGGTGGAGTCTCTTTCAATCTTGTTATTGTTCTAGCCTTTATTTTTGACGAAATGGATGGAATGGATGAGAGCCATCATCTCGGCTTCAAGGGAGGAGGTGATCCCGCAACTACCATAGAAACAACCATGACAGTGATATGTGGAGTCTATGAAGATTGCCCCACATTCCGCAGGACCAGGATTTCCTTTGGAAGCCCCATCTACATTGACCTTGATCCAACCAGGTAGAGGAGCTTGCCAGAAGACTTCAAGAAAGCGCTTTGGCTAATGATATATGCTGTCAAGCTTCAGACGCCACAGAATCATAAAGTCACTCATCCTGTTGTCACAATTAGATTTTTGGATCGAGGCTGTATCCTTAATAGCAATCATAAATCTCATGCGACCTGCAATGAGATTGGTTGAGTGATTATTGTGAATAATAGCATTTCTGTCATACCAGATAATGTGTAGGAGCTCTGCCACGATAGTTAGGAAGAGGTTTTTTATTTGCGGTGAGAACTCAAGATCCACACAGTGTTCTAGCTGTGAGAGGATATGTCATAAGGAGTCCATCTACAATCAAAGATGTCAGCAATAAAATTCCACATAGAAAATTCCTTAGCACAAGATAAAAAGAGATGATTGATATCTTCACGGTGTTGATGACAGAGAGGACATTTGGAACAGAGATGGATGCCATAGGATTGGAGATAGGTCTTAGTAGGGATATGTTTGTGCACCAAGCGCCAAATAAAATTAATCCTGGAAGGTTTAATAAAAGGCTTTTTGAAGAGTTTTAACCATGAAAAGTTCGAATTTGAGTCAGAGAAATAATGATTGTAAAAAAATTTTGAGTCAAGGATACCATTATGGGCCGGTTCCCAAACTAGAAAGTCATCATCTCTTGAAAAGGGGTAGCAATCAACCACTTGCATGATTGAGTCAGGGAGGACTAAGGTTCTGGAATGCATCACCTCCTTTATCGTATAATTAATGCTATCAGGGGTAGTATTAGGAGGAAGCATGGAGATAAGCGGGGAGCCAGGCCAGTTATCCAGCCAAAAGTGAATGGTGGAGTCCATACTAACCATCCATCTGGAATTATTCATGATTCGGACAAAAGAATCCCTAATAGAGGGACAAAGGGAAGATTGGAAATAGTTTAGATTTCCATTTTTTAGCCTCATAAGAAATTTATTTCCAAGGAACTCAAGGGAGTCAGAGGTGTTATTGATCAGTATCCAAGTGAGTTTGGCCTGGAGTGCCTCGTTGAACAATCTGAGATTTTTAATATCAAGTCCTCCCTTCTCAAGCGGGGGAATCAGGTCAACCAAGGGATGGTGACAAGTTTCCTTTCCATAATTCTACCTGTCCAGAAAAAGTTTCTAATATAATTATTAATTATCGTGAGAAGACCAAGAGGACACTTATAGATCATGATGGAATAAACCAATTTTGATATAATGGTTGATTTCACAATCCAAATCTTGTCAGCCATGGACAAGGATTTCCCTCTCCAGGAAGTAAGCTGATTAATCACTTGATCAACCACAGTGTTAAAGTAAACAGATTTCGGTCTGCCCCAAAAATTGGGAACCCCGAGATAAGTGAATGGGAGAGAACCCTCTTTGATTCCAATATTATCAATAATGTGGATTTTTGGGAGGGAGGGAAAGATTTCACAAAGAAAAATAAATCGTACCCTAGCCTCTATGAATGATAATGACAATATCCTTTCCTCTGAGGCTGCCATCTCTAATCATGTTAGCACTTAATTTGAAAATATTTTCAACGGTCCTCATATCAATAAGAATATTCTTCCACCCGACCTTGATCAATGAATCTGACAATAGTTTTCTCTTGTCTCCTCCTCTGGATCACGAAATAAAAGATACGGTCTTCAGTCTTAATCCTGACAGTGCCCAAGGTCCTGATGGATTCAATAATGGTTTTTTCCAGCATCACTAGGAGGTTGTTTACACTAATGTTTGTAAACTTTTCAATCATTTTTTAAGACTGGCTCCCTCCCTAATGGTATAAATGCTCAATTTCTCACATTTATCCCAAAAGTTCCTAATGCCTCAAAAATCCATCTCTTTAGGCCCATTGCGCTAATCAACTCTATTTATAAAATCATTACCAAGCTTCTTTCCAAAAGGATTTCCTCCCTTTGTAACAAAATTATCTCCTCGAATCAATTCAGTTTAATCAATGGTAGATCCATACAAGACTACATCTGGCTTGCTTCGGAATGCACCAACTCCTTAAACAAAGTCTCCTGAGGAGGCAACATTGCCGTTAAGCTTGATGTTAGAAAGGCCTTTGACACTATTGATTGGACTTTTATCTTCAATTTCCTTCAAGCCTTTGGCTTCAATGATGACTTCATTAATAGGATTCAATCTCTCTTCAACTCTGCCTCTATTTAAATTCTGGTCCATGGCTCTCCCAAAGGTTATTTTAAATGCTCTAAAGGAGTTCGTCAAGGGGACCCTCTATCTGCCATCCTTTTTGCTATTGCAGAAGACTACCTTAGTAGATTTCTATCCTCTCTTGTTTCCCAAGGGAAACTGAAACCCATATCAGCATCCAGAAATCTAACTATCCCGACCCGTCTTCTTTATGCAGATGACTTAATTCTTTTCCTTGAAGTGACCTTCATGTTGAGAATCTCAGTGAAGATTCTTCCAATGCAGAAAGCAAAGGGGAGTCACCAGAAGTGATCTGAGGGAAGCAGTGGGGTATCCATGAATCTTTGTAAGTGAATTTTGCATAGGACAGAGTGACTATGACCAAACCTTTGTAATCCACAGCTAGTGAAGATTAGTGGAATTTGGTATGTTTGGCAACCTATCGGCGTATGCTCCTTGGGCATATCCCTTAGTGGTAAACCAGGTAAAATTTTTTGTGTTATCGTTCTGCATGTGAATGTTTTAATTGCTACACATGTCTATCATAAATGTTTTAAAAAGGGTTCCTACTAATGTCGGAACAAGATCCAGTAATGAAGAGAACAATTTGACACCCTGATTCACCCCCACCTCAGGGTGGTCTAGGGTTCTTCAATTAGTATGAATATCATATCATTTAAATCATATAACTATTTATATATGTTTAATACTAAACAATATTATAACTAATTATCTATGTGTACTCATGGGTATTAACAATCTATGACTTTTTTGAACTATGAGACAAACAGAACATCTAAAATTATCTAAGTATGAGTTACTGGCATTGACAGACAGATGACTCAATGATAAATATATGACTCACTGATAGACATTTGAAATAGGAATATTTTCAATGTATGTAAAGCTGACACCATTGAAATGACTCACCATTGGAATGAGTCACCGATACATAAAATGATTCACCGACACAAATGAATCACTATTACACATGACTCACCGTTGCAGATGAGTCACCGATACATCAACATACTTACCAACACAAACGACTCACCGTTGTATATGACACGCCGACACAGAAGACCTACTGTTAGTCCAAGTGGCCTACCATTTCATGGTGCTACTAACAGGAAGACTCACTACCAGTTGAAATGAATCATCTATGGATAAACTATGTCACCAATAGAAGGACGAAATCATGATTTAAACAAGACACCAATGTATTGAGTCACTGACAGAAGGAGAAACCAACTAAAGGAGACACCAATAGAAGGAAACACCAATAGACGAGTCACTAACAGACTATTTAAATCTTCATTTATTAATATTATTTCTAATAGTCATATTTATGTCATTTAATGATACTAACATATTTTATAATTATTTTTAGGACTTTTACCAGACATTACGATTTACGATGAACCTATGCACATGGAAATTACATGCTAGTTGTCGGCCCTCATAGATAATAAGTATTTTTAAAGAGAAAAGATACAAAGAAGTTCTGTGGTGTGAAGTGGTTCATGCGTGTGCGAAAGTGATACAGTAAAGAACATATGCAACTACTATGAACTGAAGAACAAAAGGAATAAAACACGGGGAAATCTCAATCGAGCTAAACACCGAATTGAAAAATCACTTCAGCATATCAAGGAAAGAGAAGAATATACATCTAGAACCATACGTGCACCTAGAATCTAGAATAAAACACTCTATTTTGTGTCAACTTCTAGAAGAGGACTTGATATTTTAATCATCTTCATCCTACTAGTTCAGAGTTGCATAGAGCAACACATGTATCCTTCTAAATCCTTTATCATATTTTTTTCTCTGTTGTGTGCATATTTTTCATACTTATGAGCAATGTGTGTATGTATATGTTAATCACACACTATATATTGTATCAAATAGAAGGATACAAGATATCCTTGAACTCATATCTTCTTACATATGTTCACTACCATAGATAAGTATGGAAGAGGTCCATGTGTGACATAGTAGTTTGTACCCACATAGAACTATGGTAGAGGTCTTGTGACCTGGAGAGCTTGTGTGCTATTGTGAACCCTGATCTAGGGTGTGGATAAAACTTTTTATTAATTTAAATTTCTTGGTGGAAGGTGATCAAAAAGTGGAGAGGATTAAGTATATTCTTGATATTGAACCTCTTGTTTTATTTCCACTATGTTTTTTACTTTTTACTTTTACTCTGTTTTATCACATATTTCATAAAACTAAATTAAACTCTGATAGTTAGTCTTATCAAGTGTTTATAAAAGTATTGACTTAGTAGATTAGTTTCAAAAGCTCAATTAATTATCAGTGTGATATAACCAAGAACTAATCAAACTTTGGAGAAATTAATCGAACAGTCAAACTCTTATAAAATCACTACTAGCTAACCGGGTAATTGAATTTTTAATATTGGGGGAACATTACAGTATTCTTTTTAACTGAAATTTTTATAGATACTCAATTCACCGTCCACTTGAGTACTCTACTCTGAACAAAACTTTTCTTTTGAAAAAACTTTTGAAAATATTTTTCATTGAAAATCCATTTTTTAAAAATTTGAGAACGAGGCTTCAAATAAGTGATGATAAACAAATTTTTACATGTTTTATGAGGTTAATATAATATTTCTTTTTTATTGAAAAAGGTTAGAAAATTCCACATTAGGAAAGCGAATAGAAGATTCCTTTGAAAACATTGGTAAATGACAAAAAGGGTCAAGATGTCTTTACCAAATAATTTTAAAAACATTTTTGTAAACCTTTTAATTAAACATGGTTTTTAGAATAAAAAAGGTTCTCCAACTAATGAGATATTTAAAGTCAGGATTTATGAAAAACATATTCTAAGAACATATTAGTCCCCAAGAGTGTAAAAATGGTACCAACACTTGAAATGGTAATGAATAACTAGATAATAATGAATGGTTTTTTTGGATAATGGTTATATAATTTCCTCAAATAGAAATTCCATTGAAATATAATTAGGATTATTCTTGAGTAAAATAATCTTTAAACATTATAATGTGTGTCATACAACATTGAAACATTTTTAAATAATAAACCTCATAAAATAATAGTATGAAATATAAGTATTAAATACCATGAAAGAAAATAAATTCATGATATAATGTATCAAAATAATATGTAGGTACACCACCGAAAATAATTAAGTGGGGAATACAACATTTATCTCATGAATCTAAAAAGTGATATGGAAGTCCCTTACTAATGTGTTAATAAATGAATTGGGAAACACAAAGTTATTAATAATTAGATAAAAAATTTAAATACCATGAATATAAAAGGGTTCATGATATTATATGTCAATTTGGTTTTATGTACACTATATATAATAAATTAAGCATGCCTTAATAAATTATGGCCCACGGAAAGAAAAGTTATACAAGAATTCCTTACCTTCCATTTTCTCCAGGTGAACATCCTTTAACCTAAATTATAATAAACTTATGTTAATTTTATAAATTCATCAGAACCTTTTTTATTTTTATAAATAATTTTATTTCACTTATTATCATGCTGTATACAACTACTTAAAAACGTAAGTTCGCGTGTGTTGTTTTGGCCAAATTCGGTTCATGTGTCAAAAGAACTATTTTTGGTCAGTTATGGTCAAATGGGTCATTATATAATATCTCCATAATAATAACCATGAAATAATTATCATATTTATGCATAAATTATTCTTCTAAAATATATCATTAAATATGGTTAGGAAAAATGATACAACGTTACAATCAGGGAGACAATAGGTTGTATGTACGCATGAGTAAAGTTCCAATTTTTAAATTATTGTTATGAAAAGTTGGTATGTTACACCATATCATTCCAGAATAATAATTATATAATACATAAAATATTATTTAATCATATATATGAATATAAATAATTCTATTATGTAAAAGGAATCACATCATGTCGAGGAGGCGGTAGTCCACACGTCCACAAACGACGAAATCTCTTTTAAAGTGTGTGAGAGGGTAACGATGAAAATGATATATATATATATATAAAATGAAATTTAGTTATTTCATTAACATCATATCAATTTTTTTATGTATCATATGATTAATTATAACAATCATTTATATATTCCATGTATATGTGAACGAATCGCATCGCTTAGAGGGGGCAGTAGTCCATAGTTCCTCAAACGGTTTTATCGTATTAAAGTAAAATGGAATGTACTAAATGTATGTATTATAAAAGGTTTAAATAATTATAATGGCATAAAAAATATCATATATAACATATATAAACATATCTTCCATCATAATGGCCACCATGAGAGGTGGTAAGGAATATTGAACAATCATCAATTCGTGAGGTAGTAGTTCGCCGTACATAGAAATAGTGTGTTCGTTACCCATTATATGGAGGTGTGTGTAAGTTTAGGTATAAATAATATCATAAAAACATAATAATATATTGAGGATATTTGTTTTTATGTAATAATAGAATAGAAATAGTATAGGGAGTGTATAAAGGAAATGAAACTAAAAAGCTTGAGTAGAGACATTACCTCTTAATTGGGTAACTAATTTTGGTTTGAACCAAAAGGTTACTTAATTTTTTTTGCATGAGGGGAGAATTATAGGTATATGAAATGATTTTTTGGAAGCTATTTTGGAATATCATGGATGAACTGAAGTGGTTTGAGTGGTGTGAGGAATGGGAAGAGGTGGTGGCCTTTTATAGGGAAGGAAAGGGACTCACTTGGATTTTTTGGAAACCAGTTAAGTGTGAAAATGTTATTACTTAACAAAAGTCATACCAAACCAACAAAACTCAATAATGAAAGGTTCAAGGAAGCTTTATGTCTAGAAAACAGGTGTTTTAAAAGTGTCTAGGTCATTTGGTCCCTTAAGATAAAGGTTTAGTCCTTTATTAAGATTATTTTCACCTTAATAATTGTAATTAATTTTAATAATTTTCACTAATATTTTTTTATATTTTTTTCATATTATTAGAAATTATAAATTATTATGGATAAAAATATTGAATCTATTTTTTTAAATTCCAATAATAGAATTTGAATAAATTAAATTAAAATCAATCCTGTAGATGGGACGACAATGCAGGTTTTCAAAGTAAAAACGTCCCAAAGTTGTCTATGTTTTTTTAGTCAATTTCAACATGAAATTGATCCAAATGACCTAAATTAAATTAATTAATCAAAATATTATATATTTAAACTTTAAAACCAAATAAAATTATAATTTAAATCTATAAATAGATTAGATTAAAAACCATATTCGAACTAAAATTCAATATTTTTAACTATTTGTAAAAATAATGTATCCGAAAAATATAAATATTTCACCCTAACATAATTATTATGTTTAAATTTAAAATATGAACTTTATTTTTACATATCAAATCTATTAAATTATCAAAATTCAAATTTAAAATGTGTCTTCCATTAAAAAGAGTTAAAATTTTCTTTATAAAAATATATGTTTTTATGCGTGAAATATGGTTTGTTCTTATCCTATGCACATCAGATCTAGTGGATGAATATAAAAAATATTTTATTGAATATATAACAAAAATATCCCTTTAAAATAATTAACTATTTTTAATTACATTAATTTTTTATGGTAAACCAGCTTCGGGAGAATAAAAATGGTTTTATATAAAAACATTTTGTTTATATTCAATTATTTCCTATAATTATTTCTAATTAAATTTTAACCAATGAATTAATATTTTATTATTATAAACCATATATTTTAATAAGTTAGTTAATACTATTCATAACAACTAGTTTATATCTTATTATAATAATATTTTAATAATATATCGTTGTTTGGTGAAACTCGGTCTTGCGTATAACGCAAGATTTCGAGGAGGGTCTCTCTTGTGCATAATGCATGCTAACTCAGTGTTTCATGAGCTGAACAATATAGAATATATTTTAAATATATTATAAATTATACATATATTATATTACCTTATGTTCTTGTTGTCTTTTGTCATACACGCTATTGAATACACGTTTCTTACTTTAGTTTTTCAGGGCATCACATTCTCCCCACCTTATTTAAATTGCATCCTCACAATTTAAACTCGATCAGGGTGATAGATTTTTTCATAATTACTATTTTTGAAATTAAACATCATGAAAAGGGTTTATAAGTAATCCTCTATAAAGGATAGAATTGAAAGTACAAAGGTCACATTGAATACAATTTAACTAGATCTCTAAGTATAAGAACATCAGTGGAAAGTAGAGATATGTTCTTGGAGAAAAAACATAAATATTTATAGGGATTGAATGAGGTCATAAATCTCAAACAAGTTAATGATAAATGGAATTTTGAGGCCCTCAAAGTCAAAAATATTTTATTATTTTGAAGGCCACCAGTTCAACTAAAATTTAGATATTAAGAAAAAATTGTATTTCTAATTCATTTTACTAATGTTGGGTAATTCATGAATATAACGAAATATTCCTACATGATAGGGATAAATATTATATTAATAATCCAAAATTTCGGTTGTTCTTTGATAAAATTATAATTCATCCCTTTACTCCCAAAAAATTAATTACCACAATGATTTTTTATGCATGAAGCACTAAAAGAAACTTTTAATGGATCATAAGGCATATAAAAGAGTGAAAAGTATTATTATTTGTCTTTAACTATATCCCAAAATAAATATGGTTAATATATTAATTTATAATCATAAAAAGTGTTTCTAAAATTTAATCATTATTATTTATTAGTTAAATTGTTTAACTAAAAATAATGAAAACCAACAGGGACGTTGCGTAGGTTAGTGTTTGGCGTGAACCCCTTACCCTCCTTCGTTCATGGGTTCATGTTCCATGGCCTTTCAAGACATGATTGGTTTTCACCCAGCATACAAGTTTTTTAAAAATCAAAATTAGTATAATTCAAAAAATAAATATGATGGACATCTTTGAAATAAGGTTAAACACTAAATATCCTTTTATCTAAGGTTTCCACTACATCCTAAACACATAAACACTTCATCCATTTTTTTCCACACAGGTCTTTCCTTAGACTAGGGATTATTAATAATATCATTAGTTGGATTTCTATATCATGACACCTTATATTTATTCGAATACTCATTAGGGTTAACTTAAAATACTTATTATGTATCCAAATCCTTCATAATGGTCTATAAAGAAAAATTTCATTATCCTATGAATATCCCCTGGGTGTGTCGAACCAGGTGGGCAGTAAGGCCCGTTGTCGTGTACCAGGTTACCCCAAGTCAGACCCATAACACCTTTTCGGAGTTGTTACTCCTAGGTACATCTATGTCAAAACCACATCCACTTGAAGTATCCAGAGAAAGATTTATTGCTAGAAAGAAAAAGATAATCTATACTTTTCCAAAATTTTTGGGTTTTCATCTATTGTTATCATCAAATTCTACCTTAGGGTTATTTTCTCTAACTTACTTTTTCCAAAATCTAGTTCCCAAGGATGATACTAAACATAATTTGATACCAAATATTATGATCTAGCCCTAGATATCCTGAGTTCAATTTCTGATATCAATTAAATTGGCATGATTACAAGGAATCAAGCCCCGGAGTATTGATTAACTTAGTAGTCATGGTATTCCGGATACAAAAAATGATACTTTTATTACAAATTA
This sequence comes from Viscum album, assembly GCA_963277665.1. NCBI lineage: Eukaryota > Viridiplantae > Streptophyta > Magnoliopsida > Santalales > Viscaceae > Viscum > Viscum album. Next base: position 3,110,486 of record CAUJRU010000019.1, on the reverse strand, counting down.
ATACACTAATCGAAAAATATATATTTTCTTATTTCTATGAAAACAATTAAATAAACAACTTAAAGTCTAACTATAATCCATCTATTAAATTCATGCAAATCTCTCATAGTGAGATTCATGGATTCCTAGGTAAAGAAACATGATAAGGGAGAGATCAAATGCTCAGTAAGGGAAACAAATTATGGAAGAAATAATGAATTAATGAGAATTTTCAATATGGAAAGGTAATATATATAAATAAATTCCATTCAAATAACTAGATTATAAACAATAAATATATAAAGGTATAAAATATAAATAAATTCCATTTAAATAACTAAGAATTATATGTTTCCATAGATATGTCAACGCAAAATCTCATGGATGAATAATACTTGAAACTAAATGAGGGATAGTGCTTAATTATTGGACACCATTTTTTGCTTGGTACATGGAACTAGTAACATCAAAATAATGTTTAAACAAACCAATTTGTGGAAATAATTCTTTCCATGTGACTACTGATACATCTAGGGGCCTTCATTCACCGGCCCCCAACCCATAGGGCTTTCCTTAGTGGTCCCCAACTATTGTATTAATTGTCAAAATAATTCCTTATATATCATATAAACGATGTTCCTTATCAAATATAAATATTGAATAAAGTATATGGATTTATCAATATTTCCCCAAATAATAAAATAAATTTAGAAGTAGACAACATATGTAAAATGGTATAGGATTTAGGCAATAGTAATATCCCTAAAAAATGAAATGAATAATTTAGGGGAAATTAAATTTTCAATGTTCATAAGAGATTGAATATTTCAAGGGGAATAAATAAATAATGGAAGTTAATGTGAATACTAACCTTGTCCAAATAAATCATAAACCATCCAGACGATGATTAATGATGTTATCAATACAAAAAATCCCCGGGGGAGTAGAAATAGACCGTTGTTTTCATTGATGAAATAATATAATAACATTAAAAATATCCTTGAGTAAAATATCCCTTTCTTTTAAAAAACATTTGTAAAATATTTTTCATTGAAAATATATTTCTAAAAACATTGATATGGAGGTTTCAATTAAATAATGGAAGATAAATCCGTACATGTCATACGAGGTGAAAAGAATATTCCTTTTGTAGGGAAAAAGGATAGAAAATCACTCATTATGAAAGAGACAAGACTATTTCTTAAAAAACATTGGTAAAAGACAAAAAGAGTAAAAATTTCATTACAAAATCATTTTAAAAAAATGGTTGAAGACTTTTTAATAAAATCTGGTTTTTAGAATAAAATGGGTTCTCCGAAGAAAGAGAGATATAAGGTCGTGTTTTCTAAAAAAACCTTTTCAAAAAACCTATTTGTACCAAAGAGTGGAAAATGGTAATAACACATTAAATGTTCATGAATAAATAGATAATAATGAGTGGTCTTTTTGTGAAATGGTTATATAATTTCCTCAAATTGAAATTTCATTGAAAGATCATTGGGATTAGTCTTAAGGAAAATAATTTTTAAACATTCCAAAGTGTCCCATACCACTTTTCTTTAAATCATAAACCTCATGAAATAATAATAATAAATGAAAGTATTAAACACCATAATGTAAAATAAAAAAAAATCAAACAATATATCAAAATAGGGAGCAGGTACAACACACAAAATAAGTAAGTGGTGAATACAACATTTATCTCATGAATGTCACAATGGAGATAGACATCCCTTAAAAATGTGGTAAGAAATGAATTGGAAAACATAAAGGTATTAATAATCAAATAAAACATTTAAATACTATGAATATAATAGGTTTCATGATATTATATTTCAATGTGGTAGTATGAACACCATATATGAGAAATTAGATTCACAAAAATAAATTATGCCTTACAGAAAGAAAAGTGCGACAAGAATTCCTTATCTTCCATTTCATTTCTGGTGAACGTCCTTTAACATAATGTAAAATAAACATATGTTAATTTTCTACTTTATTAAGAAACATTTTCATGTTTATTACAACTTTTATTTCATTTATTACCATGTTGAATACAAAAACTTAAACAATTAATTTTACATCGGGTTTTTTTGACAAAATTCAGTTTACATGTCAAAACAACTATTATTAGTCAACTATTGTCAAATGGATCATTATATAACATTTCCAAAATAATAAAAATGACATATTTATAATATTTATACATTAATAATTCTTTTGAAATAAATCATTAAATATGGTTATGAGAAATGAGCCAATGTTATAATCATGGAGATGGTGGGCAGTATGTATGCATGAGTAATATTCCCATTTTTAAATGATTGTAATGGAAAGAAGGTAAGTAACACCATATCATTCCAAAATAATCATTACATAATAAATACCATATATTTTAATCATATATACTTATACTTAAAATTCTGTGATGTAATGGAATCACATCATGTTGAGGAGGTGGTACCCCACACGTCCATGAACGACGTTATCTCTTTTAAAGTGTGTGAAAGGGTAATAAAGAAAATGATATATATATATATATTATATTTAATAACATTAATTAAATTATGAATATAATATAGAGGTTTTATATATATCATTTGTTTAATTATAACCATCATTGATATATTCCATGTATCGTGTGAATGAATTACATCCCTTAGAGGGGCAATAGTCCAAACTTTCTCAAACGATGTTATCGTATTAACATAAAATAGAATGTATTAAATTTATTAATTATAAAAGTTGTGAAGAAGTAAAAATAAAAAATAAATATCTTATAAATCATATATAAATATATTTTCCATCATAATGTCCACCATGAGAGGTGGTAAGGAGAATTGAACAATCATGGTTTCGTGAGGCAGCAGTTCGTCGTACAAAGAAACACTATGTTTGTTACCAATTAGATGAAGTTTTGAATAATTTTAGGTCAACATTTTTACATAAAACATCCTTATATATTTATTATACAGGGTTTTTTATGTAATAATATAATTAAAATAGTATAGAAGGTGGGTAAAGGAAATGAAACTAAAAAGATTGAGTAATGACATTACCTCTTAATCGGGTAAATACTTTTGTTTTGAAACAAAATCATCCATGGATTTATTTATAACCTAGGATATTATTATAGGTGTATGGGAGTATTTTTTTGAATATATTTGGACAGATATTATCCTAAAATTAGTGGTTTGAGAGGTGTGAGGAATGTGGAGAGGTGGTGGCCTTTTATAAGGAAGGAAAATGACTCACTTGGAATTTTTGGAAACATGTTAGGTGTGCATATTTTATTACCTAAAAAAAGTAATAAAAAATAATTAATGGAAGGTTAATGGATGATTTATTTCCATTAAATGGGTTTTTTACAAGTTTCTAAGTCATTTGTTCTCAATGTTAAAGGTTTAGTTCTTTATTAAGCTCAATTCCACCTTAATAATTGTAATTAATTTTAAACATTTTCAGTAATATTACTGGTAAAAAAATTAGTCTTATTATACATTATAAATTATGATAATTCCAAATATTTAATCCATTATTCGAAATTAAAATCACATAAGTGACAGATATTAAATTAAAATTAATCCCACAGACAGGATGAAAATGTGGGTTTTTAAAGTAAAAATGTTCGAAAGTTTGATATGTTTTTATAGTCAATTTCAATTTGAAATTGATTCTAATGACATAAATTAGATTAATTGGTAAAATTAATATCTAATTAATCTTTAAAAACAATGAAATTTATAATTTATCCTTTCATATAAATTAGATTAAAAAGCAGTTTTGAACTAAAAATGAGTATTTTTAACTATTTGTTAAAAAATTGAAATGTCTAAAAAAAATATCAAAATATAACCCTAACATATTTCCTATGTTTTTATTTCAAATTTCTAGTTTATTTTTATGTATTAAATCAATTAATGTGTCAAAATGAAAATTTTAAATGTGTTCTTCATTAAATGGCTGTAAAAGTTATTTTATAAAAATGTAGTTCTTTATGTGTGAAATATGGTTTTTTCTTATCTTATGCACATAAAACATAATGGATGAATATAAAGAACTTTTTTTTTGAAAATATAACATATATATTCCAGTAAAATAATTAGATAATTTTAATTAATTTAATTTATTAGGCTAAAATGACTTTGTGTGAATAAAAATGTTTTTATATAAAAACATTCTGTTTATATTCAATTGGTTCTTATAATCAATTATAATTAATTTATAACCCATTAATTATTGTTTTATTATTATAAACAAAATATTTTCATAATTTAGTTGATACTATTCATAATATAAAGTTCATATCTTATTAAAATAATATTTTAAAAATATATTGTTTTTTGGTGAAACTCGGTCTTGTGTATAACACAAGCTTTCGAGGAAGGTCGATCTTGCATGTAATGAACGCAAACTCAGAGTTGAATGCATTGAAATATATATATTATTTTTTAAATATATTATAAAGTATAAAAATATTATATTGCCTTAAGCACTTGTTGTCACGTATCATACATGCTATCAAATACAAGGTTCTTAATTTAGTTTTTTGGGGCGTCCCATAGCACATGACTGGTCTCGTACTCATGATTCTCGAGGAGTTGAACATTTGGTTTTATATTTTTTTGTTATATTTTAAAGCTTTTAACATTTAATAACGCCTAAAATTAGATTCATCATTATAAAGAATTGGCACTGGCCATTTTACTTTTATTCAGTTATTATATTAGTATTATACTGCTCTTTTTTACCTTTATACTAATTCCTATATTGTATGTAGTTTAATATATGATAAACCAATATGAAACTATAATATTAAGGTGTAGTATCCCCACATTCACCTTATGAGTCCATAACCAATAGTCAGCATCCTTTCGTGTATGGGGAGAAACACTTGAGTCCTTATGACCCACTAGTGTAGCTACCAGTTTAGTGGTAAGTCAGTCAAGGATGTTACAAAGTGGTATCATAGAATTATATATTTCCATTGTCTTACTATAGTGGGACCACAGAAATGATACTAGGAATGTGATAATGATTGGAAAATTGTTGTGTTTTGGAAAGATAACCCCACATACGGGATGTAACACCCCAAACTTCCACTGTAAGTTTCACTTTGAATAATACAGTAGCGTGTGTTGTACGCAACTTCGAGTTATAACACACCACAACCAATCAAAATAGCCATTATGAATAGTAATACCCACTTTTTGAAATTTTATAAATTTTATCTTTAAAAATGGACTTCATTTTTGGATTTTGAATATCGAAATTAGCTTAGGGTAAATTTTTGGTGCTTTCCGGATAACTTTCATATTGTGATGAATAGTGAAAATTACTCAATTTTAATTAAAAATAACTTTTTTAATCGTAATAATTAATAGTGATAAATTATGAATTTTAGTGGTTTTAAAGTATATTTAGAATATATTTTTACCATTTAGTACAATTTTGGTCATTGGACGAAATTTCACATTTAAACCAGACCTAAAGAAGTGTCAATATTTTGATAGATATTATTTCTTAAAAACACGCTATTTGTTTTGACAATGGGAAATAATTTTTAAATTAATTAATGCATATTATATTTTTTGAATTTGGTAAAATAGAAATCATTTTTTAATTCATAATATCAAATATAGCTTAGGCATAATTTTTGGTATTTTTCTAAAAATGTTCAATTTTTGATGAATAGTGAAACATAATGAGTTATAGTTTAAAACCAAATTTTTATTTAAATAATTATTTATTTTATTTATATTTAATTAAGGTCAAAATAGATAAATAATACCTATATAAGTTCAATGTAATTAATTGATGATAGTTTAGAATAATTTTAGATATATTAAAATTTTATTGAACTTTTCACCGTCTTTTACCCACCTCCTAGGAGAATTTTGAAATTTACATAAAACATAATTTTACTGCATCTGTGAGTGGAATTTCAAAAATGTGAGAGACACAGTTAATATCAAGGATTAAAATGTGGTTCAATATGATAAAAATATTTTTTGGTGAAAAGTTACTTTTTAATTTTATTTACCACAATTAAAAGTAAATAGGGTAATTAGGGGTACAAATGATATTAATATTACCCTAACACATGTCCTAATTCTATTGGACAACTGTATCTCGACCAAAAACAACCTTAGGAATAAAATATTATCATTTAGGTCCACTTGGATTAGAATAGGACATTTATTATTATTTAATTGAAAGAAGAGTTAAAAGAGTTTAAATCAATGTTTAATAAATAAAAACATTTTTAAAATAGGGTTTTACATAAGATAAATATGATTATAAATGTTAATTAGAAATCTAAAAAGATTTCCTACATCATGGTATTTTATTTATAATCTGTATACATTAAATAAATAAATTTATTTATCACACAATAATGATGCAGTAATTACCTTTTTCATGAAAGAATCAAATAAATGGTACTATAAATATTAAAATAAATAAAATTTCAAATTTTTTATGACATACACGAATTTTCTAGGTGATTATCACATGTTATTATTGATTCAATGATTTTTTTTGAAGTAAACATGTTGTTATTATTTTAACAAAAAACAAATACCAAATAGTGTCAAAATTGACATAAAATAGTTTTTAAAACAAATATAATATTATTAATTGATATAATGGTCCTAAAAATCTAAGTTTCGGACAAAGGACTTATATAATAATATATATGACATTAATTAACCAATTGGGATTATATTGGTAGTATATAGTATGTTTATTAACCATATAGTGTAAGAATACAAGAAGACACGGTAAAAGATAAATTATTTAACTTAGAGTTAAATCTAAATGATAAGGTTAAAATGGTTACCTAAACTTGTCTAACACATATTTGTTGAGTTTTTTTAGACCTATACCTAACTTAGACTTTAAATAATCAACTTTTGAGCCATTTGAAACCGAATATGAATTTATTATATAACAATATTTTATGTTTTTCCTAAGGTGCCCCTCACCCCTCTTATTAAAGGGAACTCCCCCTTATCTCTAATTCAAACCTTATATGCCATTTTTCTCGGCCAAACCCTACCCAAATACCCTCTCAACTATACTACCTTCAACCTAGAGGACTTAGTTTGATCAGAAATCCAACCTAAGGATCCCTTTTTGATCAAATCAAAAGGAAGAACCCGAAGAAGAGGTAATGATTTTTACCACGCTCTTTCAAGTTCCTTTCTTCTTACACTTCTTTTTTGTTGTTGTTTCCATTATAAAATAATAAATCCAGAATATTATATATAATATGATGTTATTATAATTATGGTACAACAAAATTCATTATTCTATCCGCCCTTTGAATGACATGTCACCATACGTGCGTACGTACGGCTTACCGTCTCCACGTCATGGTGTAATTGTTATTCAATACATTATTATTTGGATGGGTATAATAATGATGTGTATTTAATGTAAATAATAAATATAACATGATAAGTATTCTTTATATATTATATACCATCCAATTATATATTATATTAATACCAAAAGAATGATATTTTCACTCGTGCGTATGTACGGATTACCGTCTCCACGACGCGATGAGATTCATTTCCAAGTTCACCATTCATCGATGATTATAAAAATATATATTACTAATAAGTATGTGATATATTACATAATAATTCTACTGTAGATATATATATATATTTATAAATATAAGTATTTATGTACTTACATATATCTTATTCACTTACTTCCGTTCAATACTATATGAAAATGGAAACAACGTTTATGCGTACGTACGGACTACCGTCTCCATAAACGGTGTTTTCTGTTTCATATATACGTCTATTATACATATTTATATTCTAAATATATGTGATATATAAATCATTTTTTATATTCTGGAAGTATTTAAATCGTTATCTAAGTGATACAATCAAGAGTAACAAGTTAAAACACGTACGATAAAGAAAGTGATTATTACCCGAAATATTAATTTAACATGGAAATTATTATTAAATGGGTAGTATAAAGTCATAAATGAATAATGTATTATATAATAAATATTAAATGGTTCTGGTATATTTTAATAACATACTATAGTCTTCATACAAGAGGTTAAACGTACCCTTGACTAAAGGAAATTACAAGGTAAGGGGTTTTCATCTCACTCCTTATTCCCGTGAGATTTCATGTCATATTGCCACTATTACATTTTGTGTGGCGTATGTACTGCCCATAATTGTATTCTTTGTGTAATAAAATATAATTTTTGTGTATTTACATATTCATTGTATGATACCTCTTTCATGGGTTGTATATTTTGTAAGTTACCAAATTGGTAAGGGTTAATTTCAGAGTCTCTTTATTATCTGAGGTTGTTTTTACGTAAGTATCTACTGGGGCATATTTATTATCCATGTGCATGTTTCATAAAATTGTTTTCAAAGGGATTCTTTTTAAATGAATTTTTACTAAAAAATCATTTCAAATGTTTTAAATATTTATTCTTCTAAATCTTTCTCAATAATGTACATGTCTTCAAAATGGGTTTTAAGGATTAATTTATATGGACATGAATGTTTTTTAAAATGTTAATTCCTTTCAAAAGTTCCAAAGTGGAATGGGACACTTTGATTCCAAAATGTCTTTAAATGTCTTTCTTTCCAAATTGTGTGACTTTTAAATGTTTCCATGAAAAGGTGTATTTTTCTCAAAGAGTTTTACAAATCATTTTCATCTATGTCAACATCCTTTGATGGATTTTATGCTTATTTGAAGTTGATTTATTATGATACAAAACTTCCATATTGTATTGAAGGATTTGTGATATGTTTGACTGTGGATGAGTTATTTTTATGTCATTCACAGTTTATGGTTAAAGTATTGACATTTCATAATTTAGTTTTAATACGAATGTTTATGTTATATTTCATACTCTTATTAAGATGAATGTGTTGGACTAGTATGTTCCGGGTTGGGGACCGGTAAAAGTAAGCCCTCTGGGTTGGGTTCCGGTTATAGCAGATCCTCCGGGTTGGTGTCTGGTTATTAGAGGCACTCCAGGTTGGTGTCTGGTTATTAGAGGAACTCCGGGTTGGGGTCTGGTTATTAGAGGCACTCAGGGGTGGTGTTCGGTTATTAGAGGCACTCCCGACTGGTGTCCGGTTATTAGAGGCACTCCGGGCTGGTGTCTGGTTATTAGAGGCACTCTGGGTTGGTGAGACACTCTAGGTTGGAGTCTGGTTACAGAGGCTCTCCGGGTTGGGTTTCGGTTACAGTTAGCCCTTAGGTCTTGGCACGAGGTGTCATGACCTGTCCTCGGGACTTGTGCTATGACTACCCCAAGCCCGTCTCCCATAGGCCAGGGGCCGGCGACTATCACCAAGGCGTAAATCTCAACAAAAAGGGGAAGGAATTTCCTTTATAAAGTAAACAAACACCACAGAGTAAGCAAGACGAAGTAAACACTAAGTAAAACTGGGTACAATAGTAAGTGCGGAAAGTAAATGGGCCAGAATACAAACCCAAACTCAAAGTAAAGTAAAACTGGAAAGAATGTATAGCAACTGAAAGTAAAGAAGCAATTTAGAGACGTCCACTAGAAGTCCCACCTGAAGGGTGGGTACAGATAGCCTGCTCAGCTCCTCGGGTCCAGCCGTCCGCTCCGTGTACGTCCCACCTAGTGGTCCACCTCTAGTTACCAACTTGCTCCACAAGCCTCAACCATGATCAGCACTGTCCGTCATCTGCATCCAACACAATGTAGTGCGGGCATACCCCGTGTAGGGGTGAGTATACGCTACTCAGTAGGGACCCCGAGACCCACTAAGGTCTCCCAGTATCCACAAAGGATAATACACAAAGGAAAGATACAATCATGAAGTAACATCCAACACTACTTAGGTATATTCCCATACATATACCTAAGTCATCAATTCCAGTTCGGCTCTAACATCTGAGCCCATGTTCGATTATGTCCACACAGGATAGCACAAACCAATCCACACAGGATAACACAACCCAATCCAAATAGGAAATCAATTCAATGATATCGAAGATAATGATTGGAAGTCAAGACTCAGCTCACACATGTATACTTCTTTGTAAGGTGATAGAGATGATCAGATGTAGCCACTGATTCATCTAAGCTGGGACCCATGTAGGATACTAGACCAGCTAAGCTGTCGGACCCACATAAGATATAGACCAGCTACTCTGCCAGACCCACATTGGATACAAGAACAGAGTCAAACACTGCCAGACCCACGCAGGATACAAGAACAGTAGTCATCACCGTCAAACCCACGAAGGATTTTAGTATGGTCGTCATCGCTGCCGAACCCATGGAGGATTTCAGTGTAGTCGTCATCGCTGCCAATCCCACGGAGGATTTCAGTGCAGTCGTCATCGCTGCCGAACCCACGGAGGATTTCAGTGCAGTTGTCATCGTCGTCGCAGTCGCAACCAACTCTAGGGTTCCCACACACAACATGCTCGATTCCGGGAGGGTCCACTCCACGAGCCAAGGGGTTTGATACATTAACTAACACATAGTCCGGAGTTGATGTATCCCAAAGTTCCGTCTCGACAAAAGGAACTTAACGTGACAGATGGCGCGTCAATCAGACGCCCGGTCTGAGAGTTATTGGCCTTTTCGTTCCAGGGGTCCGGTTGGTTTTTAAGTCAAAACCAACCCGACCGCACTCCAACTGCATCCAAACCTCAATCGGAATAAGACAAAAGGTCCGTCTCAGTAAGAGGAATCCAAGAAGGTCGAAGACACGTCAATCAGACATACAGAACTTAAGTTATAAGCATTTCCACCCCGAGGGCCTGGTTGGATTCGTGTTTGAACCATCCCGAACATACCCAAGGTTCTCTGAAACCTTTAGTGTAATATACTAAAGCAACCGTCTCGATCCAAGGATCACATCATAACAGACGATGCATCAATCGGAGGTCCGTAGCCCAAGATACATGTGTTTGAACGGAACTGTCCGAAAATAAGGGGTTTTGGGCCCGGACCGACCCGGCCCAAGACCCCCTAGGTCGGCCTGAACCGGGTCCAGGTCCGGCCCCTTAGGGCGTGGGCATGGCCCGCGTGGCCAGACAGCTCGGCCACCCGAGTTGTCGTAGAAAGGGGGGGCGTGCTGCCCCCTTGCATTGAAATCGCGGCCCCCACGTGGGGGCCGCTCCTTTGCCAACTGGGGGTTACGACCCCCAGCTCCTCCGATCGGCCGGCCTGGCTGGCTGACCGGTGCTGCCGCCGCGGGACCCCGTTGTCCCGCTCCTCCGAGGCGCCAACGGCCGACCATTTCGGCCACCGCTCCCTGCTCTACCGCAACCCCTCTTCGGCCGCGATCTCTTCATGGTTCTCCGATGCGGCGTGGCACGACGGTGCCACACTTCTTCGCCGCATTCCTCCATGTTTTCGTATGGTGTCATTGTACTGCGCCCCCTTTCATCGAGCCGCAACAAACACAACATCAAAGGGAGAGGAGGGTCGGCCGTGTTCATGCGGTCCGACCTCCTCCAGTTAAGTTGATAACAAGTGGGCCAAGATAAAAGACAAATAACGACAAACAATATCCACGAACATAAAGTTAACCCCTAATTCAAGGATTTGTCGAATGATGGTCGTCACGGAGAAAAGAACATCGCGGAAGATGGCGTCACGGAAGACGCCGTCGTAAGCGTCGTTGGTGTTCACCCGATGAAGAATGCGGCACGTCGTCGTTCTCAGAAGAAGGAGTCTCTCACCGGATGCAGAGAGGTGAGGAGATGGCATGTTGATTTCCTTACAGTGATGGAGTTCTTCATCGTAGACTCGGCGTTATTCGTGTTCTTCGACAAGGATGAAGATATTTCCTCAAGAGCGAAAGAGTCCTCTCCTTCTTTCCGCACAACGAATGAACCCCCCCAGTAAAATAAGTCATGTCTTATTTTATTATCACACACACATGCCATTAATTTGAAATTCAAAAGGAAACTCAGTCAATTAATTCACTTAATTGAAGAGAATTTAATAATACAAATTAAATTCGAGGGTTGACTTTCCATTTAAAAAGGGGTTGTGGGTGAGTTACAAAATTAAATGTACATGGGAGGTTTTAAGGGATTTGATGGGGTTGGGCTTGTGTGGGCCCCACTTCACTAATAACCTACCTAGTGGAGTTTGGATATTAGTGGGTCCCACTCCAACCACCATTAATAGGTTATAATACTTTGAATAGAAAATAAAAATTGTTGCACAAATTTTTATTTCATAGTTAACCCATTTTTTTAATAACCACACCCGAGAAAACACAACTCCAGAAAAGGTGTTCCTAGGAAATTACTGGCGTTGTGGTTTTATCGGTGCCTTCAGATTTCAATTCCGAAAAACCCGCTCGTTTGTTCACTGGACGTACCCGAGCTAAACTTCAAAAATTGATTACGAGCACACCGGGCCTCAGAATCATGTGCTGTCAGAAACTGCGTACTCGTAAAATTCCAAAGAAAATTAAGAAAAAATTTCCCTTGAAATTTATGGGTCTTTACATTACTCCCATCTCAGGGATTTACATCCCCATAAAGATAAATCATAAACTAGGGGAACAAATGAGGGTACCGGGCACGCATCTGATCCTCCCACTCCCAAGTGCTCTCCTGGAGGTTCCCATGCTACCATCTGATGCACACTAGATGAATCGACCGCCCACATAGGACCCGATCCTGTCGATCCTTGATCTCCACCGGGACCTCCGCAAAAGTCGCCCCATCGTCATGGTCTAGCTCCCCATGGTCGATGATATGTGTCGGGTCGTGCACGTATCTCCTCAGCTGAGATATGTGGAAGACGTCGTGCACCCGGTGCAACTGAGGTGGTAGAGCCAGTCGATAATCCACCTCGTCTATATTTTTGAGAACCTGGAATGGTCCGATAAAACGCGAAGATAACTTTCCGCCCTAGAAAAATCTCTGTAATCCACGTCGAGGAGAGACCCGCAAGAAGACGTGGTCACTATCCTCGAACTCTAGTGGTCTCCGCCTCCTGTCAGCATAAGACTTCTACCGGCTCTGAGCTGTCGTCATCCGCTCCTGGATAACCTGGACCTTCTCTATCGTGGCCTGAACCATCTCTGGTCCCACAAGTGATGACTCCCCAGGGTCTGTCTAGAATAGAGGTGATCTGCATGGTTGGTCTTACAATGCCTCGTATGGTTCCATCCTGATGGTGGAGTGGTAGCTGTTGTTGTACGCAAACTACACCAAGGGTATGTGATCCTCCCAGCTGCGACCAAAGTAGAGGACACATGCATGGAGCATGTTCTAGAGAGTCTGAATGTTCCTCTCCGTTTGACCATCCGTCTGAGGGTGAAAGGCGGTGCTCAGACATAGCTGTGTCCCAATTTCCTCCTGCAACCCCTTACAAAGCTGGGAAGTAAAGCGAGCATCTCAATCGGAGACGATAGATGATGGCACAACATGAATCCGTACGATCTTCTGAGCGTAGAGGCATCCCAAGCTCTCCACTGAGCCCTGCTCTCTGATGGGTAAAAAGTGGTCCGACTTGGTAAGTCGTTCGAAAATTACCCATATGGAGTCGTGACCTCTGGAAGTGCGTGGAAGTCCAATCACGAAATCCATAGATATCCCGTCCCACTTCCACTCTGGACCTCTGAGGGCTACACCAAGCCTGCTGGTACCCAGTGCTCCACCTTCACCTGCAGACAGGTGAGGCATCGAGAAATGAACTCAGATACATCTTTCTTCATACCCGGCCATCAGTGTTGTCGTCTGAGATCCTGGTACATCTTCTCCACTTCTGGATGTACCTATAAAGGGGAAGTGTGAAACTCCCTCATCACCTCCTCCTGTAAAGCAGCTGGAACCATGGTACGTCCTCTGAAAAGGATGACGTGCTCTCCTCCCACAGAGAATCCATCAGGTGCTTGTCTTGAGGATATTTGTGCACGCCGCCTCTCACAGTCAACATCCCCACACTTTGCCTCTCTGACCTGCTAATGAAGTGGAGGAGTGACTATGAGTGACTAAAGAAAGGCTGCTGCATCTCTATCCACGAAGAATATCTGCAAAGCGACTAGCTGCTTCGTCGCCTCCCTGAGTAGCTGAATGCCCGTCCTTCTGCTGAGAGCATCGACTACTACATTTCCCTTTCCAGGAGTATAGACTATCTCAAATTCATAGTCCTGGAGGAACTCGAGCCATCTTCGTTGTCTCAGATTCAGGTCCTTCTGCGAGATGATGTACCTGAGACTCTGATGGTCAGAGTAGACTATAAAGCGCTCGCCCATCAGATAGTGTTGCCACATCTTCATAGCGAAGACCATTGCTACTAACTTGAGGTCATGGGTAGTATAGTTCTGCTCATGCTGCCTCAACTGTCGTGATCCATAAACGATCACTGCCTGCTCCAACATCAGGACACATCCGAGTCCAGTCCCTGATGCATCGCAGTAGATTGCATACCCTAATTCCTCCTCCGGTATCTTTAAGATAGGTGCGCTGGTCAATCTCTGTCTCAGCTCCTAGAATCTCTACTGACATCTATCTGACCACACGAAGGGTTTACCTTTCTTGTTCAAAGCTTAAGGTGGTGCCGAAACTCTGGAAAAGTCTGGAAAAAATCTCTGGTAGTACCCTGCTAGACCCAAGAAACTCCGCACCACCGTCACGCTCCTGGGTGGCTCCCAAGCTAGAACTACCTCGATCTTCGCAGGATCCACCGAAAATCGTGCCTCAGAGATGACGTGTCCTAAGAAGTGGACCTCACGTAACTAGAACTGACACTTCGAGAGATTACCATAAAGCTTGTGCTCTCGGAGTGTGTCTAGTACAACCCGCAAGTGGTTGGCGTCCTCCTCCTCAGTGGTTGAGTATATCAAAATGTCGTCGATAAAGACCATGACAAATCGATCGAGGTATGGATGAAAGATCCTGTTCATGAGACTCATGAACACCGCTAGAGAATTGGTTACACCGAAAGGCATAACCAGGAACTCATAGTTTCCATACCGACATCTAAAGACCTTCTTCTGCACGTCCTCGTACCGAACTCTGATCTGATGATAGCCGGACCTGAGGTATATCTTCGAGAACCACCGTGATCCCTTGAGCAGATAGAAGTGGTCATCAATCCTCGGTAGTGGATACTCGTTCCTCACGGTCACCTAGTTCAAGTGACGATAGTCGTCACACAGTCGCAATCTTCCATCCGCCTTCATGGCGAACAATATCGGGGAAGCCCAGGGTGAAACACTGGGTCGGATGAATCCCTTGCCCTGCAAGTCCTCCGGCTGTACCCGTAGCTCTCGACGCTCAGCGGGAGCCATCCGATATGCTAGACTGGATATCGGGGCTGTCCCGGGGTACAAGTCAATATAATAGTCTACCTCTCCACGAGGAGGTATTCCTGGAACGTCATCAGGAAAAACGTCTGCATACTGATCCACCACTACAGGAAAACTCGGACTCCACACATCAACTTCTCGAAGGATGAGGCTAGCCAACTGTTGAGTGATGGGCTTTCCTCTCCTCTGCGTGAGTCCATCCTGCGCTTCAAAGGCTCCCTTCTCGCCGGTGAAGGTGAACCTACTCCCATCAGTGAGAAAACACCTCACCTTGCGCCTAATACAACCGATCTGAGCATGGACTGTGGATAACCCATCCTTGCCCAAGATGACGTCGTAAGGCCTCGACGCCGCTACAAGAAGATCCCAGACGAAGCTCTCGCCTCCTAGAGTAAGCTCACACTACCGGAACCAGTGCATAATCATCGAGTCTACTCCCGTAGGTGTGTCTAGCCGTAAGGATCGAGCCAACGGCTCCGTCAGAATCTTCGTGCTCTGAACAAGGGCAGTAACAATAAAAGAATGACTCACTCCTGTGTCTATAAGAACTGCAACAAGGGTGGAGTAGACTCAGATAGTACCTAGAATCATCTCTAGCCCGTCGTGGTCATAGGCCTCTACTACATGAAGCTGATCCTGTCTCTGCCCGCCAGCTCCCTGTGGTCGGGGTGGACCTCCTGATGGTTGTGGTGGTAAATCCTCAAAGCGTCACCCACCACTTGCTGCTCGGCCAGCTCCCCTACCTCATCCTCCTACTCCATACAGACCACCACGGTTCACCCTCTGCCTAAGTCTGGGTGGCCCATCAACCGTCCACTGCTCCTCTGAACGGCGGGTCGGGCAGTAACGAGCCAAGTGGCCCTGCCCGCCGCATGCGTAGCACTGTCTGCTCCTCGGAAGGCTAGATCTGCGTCGGGTGCCCTGCATCTCTAAGCCAGTGTCCTGAGGTCATCCGCCTCATGGTCTGGTCCGCTTGGACCCCTGTGACATCCGTCGACTTCCAGCTGTAGAATACTCTGCTATGTGCTGCCCTGTGGTAGGTCTCGCTGCTTGAGTAGGCTCAGCAAGAAAGCTCTCTATGAGAAGAGCTCTCTCTAGTACTCCTGCCTGTGTCAGTATGTTGAGGGAGATCATCGATGCCCTGATCTCATGCCTCAGTCCCTGCTCGAAGGTCCGTGCTCGGAAGAATGGGCTTCATACCATGTCCATCGAATAGTGTGAGAGATCGGTAAATCTCGCCAAGTACTGGGCAACCGTCATGCTGCCCTGCCGTAGCTGTAGTAGCTCCTGGATGCGCACCGCATGTACGGTGGCGAGGACGAACTCCGAACAGAAGAGGCTCTAAAAGTCCATCTAGAGGAGTGATGCCTCGTCATGCACCTGGAGCATCAAGCTCCACCATCTGCCTGCTGCCGCGTGCAGGAGGCTCACTGCAAGGATCACCATGAGGTCAGCTGGTGTCCCCACTATCCTGAAAACTCGAACAACCGACTCCCGCCAATCCTCGGATACATGAGGGTCCGTGTCCCTGCAGAACCTGGGCGGTCTCTGACGCTGAAACTTGTGCAGTGCACTAAGGCGATGTGCACTCTTAGCGGCTGGGGCTGGTAGCATCGGTGGCTCGGTGGGTAGAGGTACAGCCGGTGCCTCTGTGGAAAAAGGGCCCTGCACCGAGGCCTCATCGCTCGGTGGGCTGTCGTCTCGCACAAAGCTTGGAACCCTAGCTGGCTGCCATTGTGTGGCCACCCTAAAAAGAAACAGGTGCCCCACGGTCAAAATAGTATACCTGGTGAGCTGAAACAAAGTAATCACAATGAAAAGTTTTGAAACACACATGCAATCAATGTTTTTGTGCATTGAGTTGGAAATCAGAAGTCAGCGTCCTGGTGTATGGATACGTCGGCTGCCGCATCAACACTGGACTCCCTGGACTGATAACCACACTCAATACCCTTAACACTATTTCTTCACATATAAGAATGATCAGAGTCCTGAGTTATGCGGTAGAATCGAACTCCATTGATACCAATTTGTCACGAACCGTTCTCGGGACTCGTGCCGTGACTACCCCAAGCCAGCCTCCCATAGGCCAAGGGCCGACGACTAGCACCAAGGCATAAATCCCGACAAAAAGGGAAAGATATTGCCTTTATAAAGTAAACAAACACCACAGAGTAAGCAAGCAGAAGTAAACACTAAGTAAAACTGGGTACAATAGTAAGTGCGGAAAGTAAATGCGCTAGAATACAAACCCAAACTGAAAGTAAAGCACAACTGGAAAGAAAGTACAACAACTGAAAGTAAAGCAGCAATGTCGATCCGTCCACTAGAAGTCCCACCTAATGGGTGGGTACAGATAGCCTCCTCATCTCCTCAGGTCTAGTCGTCCGCTCCGTGTACGTCCCGCCCAGTGGTCCACCTCCAGATACCGACTTGCTCCACAAGCCTCAACCACGATCAGCGCTGCCCATCGTCTGCATCCAACACAACGTAGTGCGGGCATAGCACGTGCAGTGGTGAGTATACACTACTTATTAGGGACCCTGAGATCCCCGATGGTCTCCCAGTATCCACAATGGATAATCCACAAAGGAAAGATACAATCACGAAGTAACATCCAAAACTACTTAGGTATATGCTCATACAAATACCTAAGTCATCAATTCCAATTTGGCTCCAACATCCGAGCCCATGTTCGATTATGTCCACACAGGATAGCACAAACCAATCCACACAGGATAACACAACCCAATCCAAATAGGAAAGTAAGTCAATGATATCGAAGATAATGATTGGAAGTCAAGACTCAGCTCAAACAGGTATACTTCTTCGTAAGGTGATAGCGATGATCAGATGTAGCCATTGATTCATCTAAGCTGGGACCCACATAGGATACTAGACCAGCTAAGCTGTCGGACCCACATAGGATATAGACTAGCTACTCTGCCAGACCCATGTAGGATACAAGAACAGAGTCAAACACTTCCAGACCCACGTAGGATACACTACGGGAAAAATGGGTATTTGCGACGGGTTATTTGCGACGGGAATAAATCCCGTCGCAAATAGTCCCGTTAAAAACTTATTTGCAACGGGGGTATTTACCCGTCGCAAATAAATATGCTTTTGCGACGGGATTGCTTTCCCCGTCGCAAATAGTTTTCCCGCGATGCGCGCCAAATCGCGGGAAAACTATTTGCGATGGGGGAATATTCCCGTCGCAAATAACCGGCGGCGGTAAAAGGTATTTGCGACGGGACCCGTTGCAAATAACTATTTAACCGTTGACCGTAATAAATGCGGGCTAAGGTATTTGCGACGGTACCCGTCGCAAATAATACTATTTGTGACGGGAATCCCATCGCAAATGGACCCGTCGCAAATAATCTAACCTATAAATACCCCCATCCGTTTTTTTCAAATCATTCTCAAACTCGATCTTCTTCTTCTCTCAAAGTTGTATTTCTAAAGTTCATTTTTTCTCCAGTTTAAATTTTTTCTCTGGAGCTGATATTAAAGTTTTGAAGAACGATCAGAGCAGATCAATTTTCAAGGTATTTATGTTCATTTTAATTTAATATTTATTTTTAATTTTTTATTAGTTTCAATTATTCTTAATTAGTTGTAATTTAATTATGTTTACATTGTTTTATTACTTAATAAATTTAAATTATTAGAATTGTTCATAGTTAATGGTAATTAGGAATAATTAGTAATAATTTTGAATAATTAAGAATAAATATTAATAATTAGTAATAAATACCAATAATTAGGAATAATAACATTATTATATTATTAGTATATTTTATTATTAATATTAAAATAATATAATTTTATATATATATACAATTCTCTTTTCTTCTGTGTGTTTGCAGTCTTCACATATATTATTTGTATGTGGAGATAGAAAACGCACAGATGAAAGGTGAATTGTATATAAATTAGAAAATTATATTATTTTAATATTAATAATAAAATATACTAATAATGTTAGTATTTGTAATTATTGGTAATTATTCCTAATTATTGGTAATTATTCATTTAATTACTAATAATTAGGAACAATTATCAATAATTATCAATAATTATCAATAATTAAGAATAATTAGTAATAATTACCAATAATTAGTAATAATTACCAATAATTAGTAATAATTACCAATAATTACCAATAATTAGTAATAATTAGTAATAATTAGTAATAATTAGTAATAATTAGTAATAATTAGTAATAATTAGGAATAATTAGGAATAATTAGGAATAATTAGTAATAATTAGTAATAATTAGTAATAATTAGTAATAATTAGTAATAATTAGGAATAATTAGGAATAATTAGGAATAATTAGTAATAATTAGTAATAATTAGTAATAATTAGTAATAATTAGTAATAATTAGTAATAATTAGTAATAATTAGTAATAATTAGTAATAATTAGTAATAATTAGTAATAATTAGTAATAATTAGTAATAATTAGTAATAATTAGTAATAATTAGTAATAATTAGGAATAATTAGGAATAATTACCAATAAATACCAATAATTAGGAATAAATAGTAATAATTACTAATAATTAGGAATAAATACAAATAATTAGTAATAATTAGTAATAATTAGGAAAAATTAGTAATAATTAGTAATAATTAGTATTAATTACCAATAATTAGTATTAATAACCAATAATTAGTAATAATTACCTATAATTAGTATTAATTACCAATAATTAGTATTAGTTACCAATAATTAGTAATAATTACCAATAATTAGTAATAATTACCAATAATTAGTAATAATTGCCAATAATTAATAATAATTACCAATAATTAGTAATAATTACCAATAATTAGTAATAATTACCAATAATTAGTAATAATTAGTAATAATTACCAATAATTACCAATAATTAGTAATAATTAACAATACTTACCAATAATTACCAATAATTAGAAATAATTAACAATACTTACCAATAATTACCAATAATTGCCAATAATTAGTAATAATTACCAATAATTAGTAATAATTACCAATAATTAGTAATAATTACAAATAATTAGTAATAATTACCAATAATTAGTAATAATTACCAATAATTACCAATAATTGGTAATAATTAGTAATAATTAGGAATAAATAGTAATAATTAGGAATAAATAGTAATAATTACCAATAATTACAAATAATTGGTAATAATTAATAATAATTAACAATAATTAGTAATAATTAGTAATAATTAGTAATAATTACCAATAATTAGTAATAATTCATAATAATTATCAATAATTAGTAATAATTACTAATAATTAGTAATAATTAACAATAATTACCAATAATTAGTAATTATTAGTAATAATTAGTATTAATTACCAATAATTAGTAATAAGTAGGAATAATTAGTAATAATTAGGATTAATTACCAATAATTAGTAATAATTAGTAATAATTAGTAATAATTAGGAATAATTAGTAATAATTACCAATAATTAGGAATAATTAGTAATAATTAGGAATAATTAGTAATAATTACCAATAATTAGGAATAATTACCAATAATTAGTAATAATTACCAATAATAATCAATTATTAGTAATAATTATTAATAATTACTAATAATTAGTAATAATTAACAATAATTAACAATAATTTGTAATAATTAGTAATAATTTGTAATAATTAGTAATAATTAGTAATAATTAGTAATAATTAGTATTAATTACCAATAATTAGTATTAATTACCAATAATTAGTAATAATTAGTATTAATTACCAATAATTAGTAATAATTTGGAATAATTAGTAATAATTAGGATTAATTACCAATAATTAGTAATAATTAGTAATAATTAGGAATAATTAGTAATAATTACCAATAATTAGGAATAATTACCAATAATTAGTAATAATTACCAATAATTAGTAATAATTAACAATAATTAGTAATAATTAGTAATAATTACCAATAATTAGTAATAATTAGGAATAATTAGGAATAATTAGGAATAATTAGGAATAATTAGTAATAATTACCAATAATTGGTAATAATTAATAATAATTAACAATAATTAGTAATAATTAGTAATAATTACCAATAATTAGTAATAATTCATAATAATTATCAATAATTAGTAATAATTAGTAATAATTACCAATAATTAGTAATAATTAACAATAATTAACAATAATTAGTAATAATTAGTAATAATTAGTATTAATTACCAATAATTAGTAATAAGTAGGAATAATTAGTATTAATTAGGATTAATTGTCAATAATTAGTAATAATTACCAATAATTACCTATAATAACCAATAATTACCGATAATTACCAATAATTAGGAATAATTACCAATAATTTGGAATAATTACCGATAATTACCAATAATTAGTAATAATTACCAATAATTAGTAATAATTACCAATAATTACCGATAATTAGTAATAATTACCAATAATTAGGAATAATTACCAATAATTCGTAATAATTAACAGTAATTAGTAATAATTAACAATACTTAGTAATAATTACCAATAATTACCAATAATTACCAATAATTAGTAATAATTACCAATAATTACCAATAATTACCAATAATTAGTAATAATTTCCAATAATATTAGTACTATGAAAATAATAAAAAATTTATATAATATTAAAATTATCAATATTTGTAACATGTTTTGCTTTATTCTCAACATATTTAATTCTTAAAGGGTCAATTTTTAGGTCTATCTCAATAAAAAGTTTGCGTCAGTCGTTTATGATCTAAACTCTATAATTATCCTAGCTTCAGTGTTTTTTCTAACAAATTATTCAAAACCAGTAATGCTTTTATATTTTATAGAGAAATATGGAACAACGAGGTCGTCAACAATCATTATTAGGTGACCGCATATGGATAAATCAACGTAGAAATCCAAACGGTTCTGGTTTAAATCCAGTATATGTAGAGGGTGTGGATACTTTTTTATCATTTGCGGCATCAAATTCAGAATTTGTTTCAGAAGGCAAAATAAAATGCCCTTGCAGAAAATGTGCATTGAGAACGTTTGACACGTTTGACAAAGTGGGAGAACATCTCTTGCGTTTTGGTTTTCAACCAGATTATGTTTTTTGGTATCAACACGGTGAACGCAGTTACAGAGGAGGTGATACCAACTTGATTCCGGATCCATCCCGGTTTCAAGATTTAGTACATGATGTTGCAGGTTCATCTGTTCAACATACAGAAACTCCGGCTGATATAGCTTCAAATCCTGAGCTGGCACCGTCTGAATTTTATGAGTTGTTGAAGTCTGCTAAGGATGCATTATATCCTGGCTGCAAGATGAGCAAATTAGAAGCAGTTGCAAAATTTATGGCTATCAAATCAGATAACGGAATGTCAAACACCTGTTTTGACCAGATATTTTCTTTGCTGAAAACACTGTTACCCGAAGGAAATGTTTTACCTGCAAATTACTATGAGAGTAAGAGGCTGGTTCGAAATTTGGGACTTACTTGTCAGAAGATTCATGCATGTTCAAATGACTACATTTTATATTCTGGGGAAAATGAGTCGTTGGATAGTTGTCCCACATGTGGGCAACTGAGATATAAAGAAGGACAACACGGAAAGTCTGGTTTGATTCCTATAAAACAGTTGAGATATTTTCCGCTTACATCCAGACTTCAGCGTTTATTCATGTCTAACAATACAATGACAAGATGTCATGGCATAAAGAGAATATTTCAACCGATAAAAGCTTGAATCATCCAGCCAATGGTGATTCATGGAAACATTTTGATAGAGTGCATCCATCCTTTGCTTTAGAAGCTAGAAATGTTCGACTAGGCCTTTCCACTGATGGTTTCTGTCCATTTGGATCTTATGGTAGTCAATATTCATGTTGGCCTGTTTTTTTAACTCTGTAGAATTTACCTCCATGGGTGTTGATGAAGGAGCCATATATCTTTTTGACTTTACTAATTCCAGGACATCCGAAGAAAAATATTGATGTTTATTTGAAGCCATTGATTGATGAATTAAATTTATTGTGGAGTACTGGTGTCAGTACATATGATGTTGCAACGAAACAGAATTTCATACTGAGAGCAGCATTGATGTGGACAATAAGTGACTTCCCGGCTTATGGGATGTTATCTGGCTGGAGTACACATGGTCAGAAATCATGTCCTTACTGTATGGGAGAGAACATATCATTTATGCTCATTCATGGAAAGAAACCTTGTTATTTTGACTGTCATCGCAGATTTCTTCCAGCTGATCATCCTTTTCGCAGAAACAGATCTCATTTCAGAAAAGGAACAGTTGAAAGGAATGGACCTCCAAAAATTCTATCATGTTCGGAGTTAAAATCAGTTGTATTTTCATTACCTACCATCACTTTTGGTCCCACAATAAACCAACAGAAAATTTTTGGTTTTGGGAAAGAACATAATTGGATTAAACGTAGCATATTTTGGGATTTGCCATATTGGTCTGATCTGTTGGTCCGACACATGTTAGATGTCATGCATATTGAGAAGAACTGTTTTGATAATTTGTTTCATACAGTTTTGGATACGCCAGGAAAGAGCAAAGACAATGTAAATGCACGTTTAGATCTTTCCCAAATTTGCAGGCGTCCAGAATTGGAACTATTTGAGAATGTCAGAACAGAAAGGTTACTGAAACCAAAAACAGCTTATACACTGTCTCAAGAAAACCGTTTATTATTTTGTCAGTGGATTACATATTTGATACTTCCATATGGCTGTGCTTCGAATTTGGGTAGATGTGTAAAGAATGGTCATATTACTGGATTAAAAATTCATGATTGTCATGTTATAATGGAGAGACTTCTACCCATTGGATTAAGAGGTCTGTTGAATTCTGTGATTTGGGATTCCATAACAGACATGTCTCATTTTTTTCGGGAAATTTGTGTGGCTACGGCAGATTATGATGCTCTAGGCAAACTTGAAAAAGATGTTGTTGTAATTATATGTAAACTGGAAAAAATATTTCCGCCGTCTTTCTTCGACTCAATGGAACATTTGATGTTACATTTGCCATATGAAGCCAAATGTGGAGGTCCGGTACAGTTTCGATGGATGTACCCATTTGAAAGATGCATGCAATATAACTTTCTCTCTCTCATCATCTCATTTTATGAATTTTTAAGTGACGTCGTTATGATGCTAAATTTTCATAAGGGAATTTATGAACTCAATGAAAACTCATTGGGGTTTTACACATACTTGTTGATTATATTATGGAAAGATTATGTGTGAAATCACTGTTTATTTTTTTATTTTGTAATTTCTAATTCTATTTGTGTGGATATACTATTTTTACACATAATCACCCCATTGATAAACTCTTACGTCATTGATAGAATATTTGTAAGGGACTACGTCTGAATCTCCATTCATTGAGGAATATCTTGATATTGTTGACCTTTATTATCCTATAAGGTGTATGTCCTACCCTTTGACTTATTATATCATGAATCTCCTATTTCTCATGATATTATAGGTTTCATTTAATGGTATTCTTTAATTATTTTTATTCATGTATTTTCTCAAGTGATAAGGGGTTCTTTAACCAAAACATTTTTTTAAATGTTTTAAAGATTTAATCTTCTAAATATTTCTCATTAATGTACATGTTTTCATAATGGTTTTATGGATTTATTTATATGGACATTTATATTTTAAAATGTAAATTCCTTTAAAAGTTTCAATGTGGTATGGGACACTTTGATTCAAAAATCTATTTGTTAAATATTTTAAATGGTTTTGAAAATGGTTTTGATAAATCATTGACTATGTTAATATCTTGAAATCATATATTGTGATTGCAATGAGGAAATTTTATCTTTCCTTAATTCTTGTTTTTTTAGTTATGAATATTTTATGGTTATTTTGTCATTGTTTACGTATATAGGTGGTTCCGTGATAATCCTTGGGTGGGTGGGCCCGAGATAGCTCTCCAATGCATTGGGTAATGTGATTGAGGTAAACATTAATGTTTCTCATAAGAGATTTAGGGAATATACTATGATGGGTATTCCACATATAACTCCCTATATAACTATGATAGCTACAATGTATGTATGATATGGATCCCACAAGTTACCTTTATGATTTATGATTTCTATGTGTTCTTCATAAATCTAATGATTTCACACGGAATGTTAAAGGCTTATGTTTTGTATAAATTGATGAACTAATGTTTTATTTATTTATTTTATAACCCTTACTAAGATTTTTATGATCATACCAATTTTTTGAAATGTTTTACACATGAATTAAAAATGAATAGTGTCAAGGATGGGATCATGGAAAATTCATGCTATTTAAATCATAGAACTAAAATATCTCACTTTTTAAAGGGTTATTGTTTTATGTAAAAAATGGATAGCGAGTAGAAGTGTCTTCTTTTAATATTCAAGTTGTTATGTATATGTTATGACTTAATTCTCTAAATCTCTAATCCTGAAAAGATCCTCAGTGTGAATTGTTAACATAATTCAAGATTATGTAATGTTTAAGGCCGTTACCTTATAGCTGCTATCAGAGGTCAGTGTAGATTACTTTAGAGTTTTGGGTGTTATTTATGTATAAGTGACATAAACACAATGGTTAGAATATTTGAAAGATTCATAGTTATTTTAGATAAATTCAATGAGTAGTAAGTATACATATAAGGGATTCAAGTGTTATGGTAGATTGTATGATGATGAAATGTTTAAAAGTATTAATGTTGTTTTGATGATGGGATTACATTGGGAGACATTTTCTAGTATGTGTAACACTGAAGTTTTGTATGTGAAAATTTTATTTAAGGAAGAATTATATTTTATTTTGTAGATATATTTATAAAGAACCATTTGGGTCTATATGATCCATGAATTTGAGGCAATTACAGGTTATTACTTTTTGGGATGAAAATGAGAGGTATGAGATAACATTTGTGGTTAAAATATGTAATTGTTATTTTTGAGGAATTTATCTCAGTTTATGGAATGTAATAAAATTAAATAGTTTTTGAAAAAGGATAGCACACATACCATGTGACATCCTATCGTGTCAGACAAAGTTTCGGGATTCGAACCCATAACCAAAGTGATATTGGGATTTATCGCATTCAACTAGACTACGTGAAGTCCCTGGTTAGTATGACTACTTATTTTTTTAGCTAAATGATTTTATGGATAAATAATAAGATGATATTGGAAACTTATTTTTTATCAAATGGATATCCATAGTATAGGAAAATGATTTGTTGATTAATTGATAAAGGTTATTTTGGAAGGTGTTCTATCTTTTGGGGTACACTACATGCCTAAGGAAAATAGAATACTATGGGATTTCATTTTAGGAGTAATGGTAGAATTTTGTTTTGGAAGAATTTATGTTTTTATTGTTTAAATATAGAGATTTTTGTTATTTATGGAAATGATTGACCTATCATAGAGAATATTCTATTAGGATAATTACTTTTTAATATGAGACTTTAAGATTAGCCGATGTTATTTGGAGATAAATGTTAAGATTTTTTGTGGAAGACTATGTGATCAAATCCTTTTGATTTTTTTCATTTCAAACATAGTTTGGATTATATTGAAGGATTTGTATGGAAATTTGTTTATTGAATGGTTTTTTTTTGAACTTTGGGTATTGTTTGTTCAATTTTGGAGATTAATAGTAGTTTTTATTTTTATAAATTATTATCATTTTTGGGGATTATTTGATCTTGTACTAACCATTTTTGGTTTGGTATAATATATAGTTCATATTTTATGGATTATGTGATTCTGTAGATGTTGATTCTAGAATTTTTATGTGACCAATCTTTCTTGAATACCCATCGTTAGGAGAAAAGATGATTTTATAGTAGCAATTTGATTAAAGGATAAAACACTACTTTTCACGTAAGTATTTATCATTATGATCTTATTATAGGTAGTAATAAAATTATTCAACTATATGAAAAGGATATTGAAGAAAACAAATTATAATCTTTATTTTATCATCATAATTTTACCAAACCACAAATTAATTATATTGTGGTGGTTAACATTTCGTGATCAAGTTATTTATCACTCTCTATTAATCTATGAGAGTTACTTTCTCTTATATATCCATGTTTTCCTACATGGAATCCATGTATGGGTTATCTTGGATGACGTTTGTACTTTTCTTTATTTCTTTTAAAGTGATAGTTTTATTGACTTTTTTTTGATATGGGACATTCAATTATGTTTCCAAGCCCAATTTTAAAATTGCAAGGTCGCAATTTTCAAAAGGGAGAAGGATGTAACATCCTAGGTAAATAATGAATATGAAAATTTCATATTTATTAATATTTGTGAATTAAATATTAATTTCAATTTAAAGGGGATTCTATATTCGATTGCATACCCAACACAAAACAATGGGTTTCTATGAAATCTTATGTTGTACACAATGCTGAGTCATACTCAAAATAACAATAATATAATATTATTTTTTTAAATGGCTGTTAATTTTAAGAAATTTTTTTGGATGGAATGAATAGTACTAACCATATTATGATTACACATGTTTTTAAAATGTATTTACTTTTATCCAATAAGTTTTATAGGATTAATGTAAGAATGAATCAAATTTTAAGCACGAAAAACACTATTATTTTTAAAAAGTGGTTTTACCGCCTTTTGATGGAGAACCCTTTTTAAATATTGTTTCTATCACTTTTACATAGTCCATTTGAAAAAATAAACTTCTTATTTTGAATTGGGACATCAAAATTTACTTTGGATAAAATTTTGGTAATTTTTTGATAAAGTTCATTTGTTTCATGAATAGTGAAAAATATTGCATTTTATGTCAAAACTGTCTTTTCACCTGATTTATTTTTATGGATAGATTGTATTTTAAATTTTTTTTAAAGTGTAATTGGATTATATATTTTCCATTTCATCCAATTTTTGTAATTATAAGTAATTTAACTTTTAAATTGGTAATAAACAAAGGTCAATCATTTCATAGGTTTTACTTCTTAAAAACACACTTTCTAGTTTTAACAATGAGAATTAATTTTAAAATAATTAATGAGGCTTATATGTTTTTGAATTTGGTAAAATAGAAATAATTTTTTAATTAATAATATCAAAATTATCTTAGGGTGAATTTTGGTATTTTTATGAAAACTTTCATTTTTTGATGAATAGTGAAAAACACTACATAGTAGTAAAAAACCGACTTTTTCATTTAAATGAAATTTTACCACTTATCTGAATTGAATTTAAAAAATCTGACATACATGGCTGTCTTGAGTAAGGAAAATTTGGTTCAATCGAATGAAAATAATTTTTTGTGAATAGTAACTTTAGATTTTTATTTAACATGGTTAAATGTAAATAGTGTATGTTAAGGTAAAATTAATATTATAATAATATAAAATTACATTAAGAACTTGTCCTAACCTTATCAAATGAGTCATGGACGACCAATAAAATCCTTGGGTATAACATTTGTCCTTTGGAAGCCACTTGGGTAAGATAATTACATTAATAACTTTTTATTTAATGTAAAAATAAAAATGTCATAAGCATATATTGTTTTGATAAAAATATTTTAATATTGGGTTATATAATTGACTTATTTGTATATAAATATTCGTTATGAAGATAAAAATATTTAATACATCATGGTATTTTATTGATATTTTTTATGCCTCAAATAAATAAATTTATTTATGACACAATGATGATTTAATGATTATCTCATTAATGAATGTTTTAAATAAATGAGTTTATAAATATTAAAGTAAATTTATTCTGTTAATTTTTATGCCATCCACGAATATTATGGATTCTTATGATTTGTTAAATTCAAATTAATGAATTTTTTTTGCATTTATCAAGTTATGGATTTTTTAAAAGTCACGATATGAATTGTATAAAAATTGATATAAATAAGTTTTTAGATAAATTAATCTTTTATTAAATGATAAAATGTTCCTAAAAATATAATATTCGTCCAAAGGAAATATATGTTGTTATAAATGTCATTAATGACCCATTTTGGGTCTCTTGTAATTTTATAGTAAATATATTAACCATATAGCATGAATATACAAGAAGACATGCTAAAAGTTAAATAAGTTAACAAAGGGTTAAATAAAACACATAAGGATTAAAAAATCTCCAAAACATGTCCAATTATTATTGGGTGGTTTTATTTAGACTTATATTCATCTTATCTTAGAATTTAATGAGTTGTCGAAATTTTTAAACCGAATATAATTTTAAAATAAAATTATAATTTCAAACATTCCTTAGATCCCCTCCTCCCCCTTATAAAAGGAAACCACCACTAACCCATTAATCACACCTATAAATCACCATGGATAGACCATACACTTCCAAAATAAGCTCCCAAAATACATATATTCCCACTATAAGCATTCCCCTAGGTAGAAGGAAATTCAAGAGAGCCCTTTGACTCAAATCAACAGAAGTTACCCGATTTGAGGTAACGTCTTCTCTCAATTTTCTTACCATTATTTTTCCTTCACCACTCCCTATGATCTTCTTATTCATTTTTTATATAATAACAAAAGTATCCTCAATTTACTAGGTTTTTTTTATGAGAATTATTCTAACAACACTTATGCTCACCTCCATCTAATGGATACAACTGCCTCACGAAAAGATGATTGTTCAATTATCTCCTACCGCCTCTCATGGTGGCCATTATGATGTAAATGAAAATTATATATTATATATATGATATTTATTTATATATATTCTTTTGTAATTATCATTTATAACATACCTTTATTCTTTTCATGTTGTATAAATATTATAATTTCATTTGTGGAAGTGTGGACTAATGCCCTCTCAAGGTGATATGATTCGTTCATACCATACATAAAATGTATAAATTTTGGTGTTAATGAACTTATTTAAGATATATAATATATGATTTTATACTAGAATAATAATATACCTTTTTATCATTTGGTTTTAATTATTTTAAAAATGAAAAAATGAAATGAAAGTAGCGCTCATGCATACGTACGACTTACCATCTCCATGAACGGTGCATTTCATTTTCATATATCCAAATGATATGGAATATTCTAAATAAATATCTACTGGATATATTTATGATATATATGATATCAAAATCATGAATATAATTCTGGATATTATGGAGTTTTGACCACATTGACAATTTGTAATTTTAACAAGTTCATTTTTTGACTCATGTTCCGAACATCGACAAAATGTCTGATATGAACTAAAATAATTAACAAATTGTTATAGAAAATTAATAAGTGATATGAAAGGAATGATAAAAATAAAAAATAATCTTAAGAATGTATAAATTAATTTATTTTTATTATTCAGAATGAACATGGAACACATAAGAGAAGTCATAGATGAGGTAAGGGAACCTTTCACCATCCACTTTTAGTGGAATACTTCTTTTATGTTTTGTCTTTTAATTTCCATTTTATTATGTTTGGATATGTTATTATATATCTTTATTGTTGTAATTTTTATTTCCAAATTACGAGGGCCCCTTTTCTCTCTCATCAACTCATTTTCTGAAATTTTATTTGACGTCGCTAGGCTGTCGAATTTTAATAAGGGAATTTCTAAACTCAATTT
This sequence comes from Viscum album, assembly GCA_963277665.1. Lineage (NCBI taxonomy): Eukaryota > Viridiplantae > Streptophyta > Magnoliopsida > Santalales > Viscaceae > Viscum > Viscum album. The sequence goes on along the minus strand of CAUJRU010000019.1, from coordinate 3,079,524 downwards.
CAACTCTTTGGGGTTTAAACATACTTCATTGATTATATTATGACAAGATTATGTGTGTAATAAATTTTTATTTGTTTATTTTATAATTTCCACTTCTTTTGTGCGGATATATTATTCTTACACATAATCACCCCATTGATAAACTCTTACGTCATTGATATAATCATTTTAAGGGACCACGTCTCAATATCCTTTAATTGAGGCATATCATGATATTATGCACCTTTATTATCCAATAAGGTGTATGTACTGCCATTTGAAATATTATATCATGAATCTAATATTTATCATGATATTATAGGTTTCATTTAATGGTTTTCCTTATTTTTTTATTCATGTAATTTCTCAAGTGGTAAGGGACTCTTTGACCAAAACATTTTTTTAAATTTTTTAAAGAATTAATATTTTAAATCTTTCTCATTAATGCCAATGTTTTCTAAATGGTTTGAAGGATTTATTTATTTGGACATTTATGTTTTAAAATTTTAATTCCTTTAAAAGTTTCAAAGTGTTATGGGACACTTTCATTCAGAAATCTATTTATTAAATACTTTAAATGGTTTTATAAATGGTTTTGATAAAACATTGATTATGTTAATATCTTGAAATCATATATTGTGATTGCAATGTAGAAATGGTATCTTTACTTAATGATTGTTTCATATGTTATGAATATGTTATGGTTCTTTGGCATTGTTTACATATACGGGTGGTTCCCTGATAAACCTAGTGTCGGTGGGCCTGAGATAGCTCTCCAATGCATTGGGTAACATGACGGAGGTAAACGCTAATGTTTATCCTAAGATATTTAAGGAATAAACTGTGATGGGTATTCCAAATGTAACTCCCTATGTAGCTGTGATAACTACAATGTAAGTATTATATGGATTCCACAAGTTACCTATATGATTTATGATTTCTATGTGATATTCATAAATCTAATGATTTCATGAGTTATATTAATGAGTTTATGTTTTGTATATATTGATGAACTAATGTTTAATTTATTTATTTTATAACCCTTACTGAGATTTTTTTGATCATCCCAATTATTTGAAATGTTTTTCACAGGATTTAAGGATGAATAGGGTCATGGATGGGATCAAGGAAAAGTTATGCCGGTTAAATCATGGAACTAAAACATGTCTCTTTTTAAAGTGTTTTTGTTTTATTTAAAAAAATCGATTGTGATTATAAGTATATTCTTTTAATTTTCAGGTTGTTATATATATGTTATGACCTAATTCTCTAAATCTATAAACCTGAAAAGATCTTCAATGTGAATTATTAACTTAATTCATTGTTTATGGATGGTTCCTTATAGTCAAGGCCAAAATGTAAATTTTTAAATACGAAGCCAAAAATTTTATGTTGGGATTCAACCTGAACTACCACTGTCCAAAAAAAATAACAAGGTAATTAATTCAAAATTGGTGGGTGTGACAATTCTCCCCACCCTAGCAATTTCCTTCCTTGGAAAGGCAAAACTATGGATGAACCCCTAAGTAGTAACTGATAACCCTTGAGGTTCAAAAATGATTACTACGAAAAGTAAGAAAAAAGAGGAAAATGCACCGAGCCTTGAGAAAGTGACTCAAATGAAAACCTCAAGAAACCCGTAAAAAGACATTACACTAAGTGTCACCCACCCCAAAGAACTTAAAACTCTAAAATTGATCAGTCATTGGAAAATTTGTTTACCACAACACACAATCCAACATCTTAAGTTAAAACACCTCAATCACTGTCAAACAGAACCCACACCACTTTCCTGAAACAAATGAAAAAGATCAAACCAAATCCCTAAGAACACTCCCATATCCTACTATTGAGACATATATAGAAATAAAACAATAGATCGACATGGGGATGCCTGAAATAGACTCCCCACCATTAGGAACCAACCATCCCCAAAGACAAGACTGGAAAACCTACATGGGGAGGCCAAAATGGACTCCCCACCATTAAGAATAGGCTAATATAGGTTTATTATTGGGGAATTTCAGTAAGAACCATTATGGGCTTCACAACCAATAGTGCCAACAAAAACACACAAACTCAAAGGCTTCATGGAATTGACCAAACACCCCACCATAATGGTGGGGAGGGAAGGGTCCACTATTGGGGTATCAAAACCACATGCGAACACAAACCAACATCTTCACATTCCTGGATGATAAATAATCAAAATTGAGACCAGTTTACCCAACCAGACCTCATAAGGACCACTAAAAGAGATTACCTTCGTTGGGACACAACCACCGGGACGTTAAGGTAATGGGACAACCACGCCTCCTCATAGCCACGAGAAACCACATGCACCGATATGGGTCATTCAGAACGAAACAGGTATTGGAAAAGATTTAAACTTCCTTCACCTTCAACACCGATTACAAATATAAGGCTGGGGTCCCATACACACTTGGGGTTCCTGACCACATGCCAGCTTCACTCTGAGACCTACGGCTGGAGCCCTGATGTTTGAAGCATCTTCTGCCTCACAGTTAGGTATTAAAGACTCTCTAATAGAGCTTCTTCTTTACTGGTGTCGCAAGTAACCTTACTGCATTCAATACAAAGCCATCAAACACAACACACTCAGACATCCACCTTCTCCCACATAGAACATTTACCAAAAAAAGAGCTAAAACGGTGCATGGGAATAACTCTTTGTCACACTGAATGAGAAAACGGCATAGCAAATCATCACCGAACATGAACATTACTGTTGAGAGAAACATTATATGGAGAGGGGCTTCCAACTGAGTCTTAAACAACACATGATTCTAGTAATCTACCATACCATCCCCATATGACTAGTTTAGCCACTCTAGTGGACTAACACATACCCTTTCATAAACAAAAACAATGAAGGACCAAATGTCGTTCAGAATAGCATCACACACTGACAACTCCAAGCTCCTTAAGCCTTTCCCCACTGGAATCTCCTTCACCATTTCCAAACAGGACTTTCAACTTAACGAGGTCAAACTTCACCCTTGACTATAAAATGAATAAAATAGACCCAAGTTTCAGTCCAACCCTCTCACATCACCCTCCTAATGTGGTAGGATCTTCTTGATTATAAAGGGAGGTGGGTTCAATCCTAGAATTCAATAATAGATTCATTCGATCAACTGGAGGACCAACCAATGGCGAAATTTCCCTGGGCACACCTCAACTACATGTTAACACTTTATTGGGGGGGTGAACTACTCAAGAAAGGAAACCATGGACCCAATCTAATTGGTCCAAATGCCAAGACATATCGCAATAGACCACTAAACGTGCAGGGGGAACCACCACAGGGGCTTCCTGAAGCATTTTTCAAGAGAAACCACAAACCACACACTTTCACACCAACTAACCAAGAAGAATTCAAACTCAAGACAAAAATCAGTCAAAAAGGATTATCGGCTTGAAACGCCACACATCCAACATTTCTAAAATACAAGGACACACCACAAAACTACTGGTTATTAAAACCCCAAATCTCCCCTTAACAAAACTTTTTGAAAATAATCAAAGATGATGGGTTGCACAACCACCAATAGTGTCCCATGGGCCTCACACATGCATGTTACCATGACACACCAGCACCCATCTTCTTGTGCCATTAGCCATTTCTCTTTCCATATATACCCATGCATGTGGTTTCCCATGAGAGCACCGAGGATCAAAACCAGACCCCTTTGATTTTTCAAAACCAAAACATTCAACCCAAACTTTTCAAACCATACCCATCATTTTCTTTTTAAAGTGCTTAATTTCTATAAAAATTCCACGACCAAATCATTTTTACAAAAAATCCAGATTTTCACGAATCCAAAACAAAAAGATGTGAAATGATGAAAGAGAAGACTAGTGTTAGTGGGTGGCTAGGACATACGTTTGGCATTCATACGCCTGTCACAACGCCACCATGGAGAGTATTCTAGGAAAACATCCCCATCTCCACATTGTTTTCCAGACTATGCAAGCTCATTGGGACCACTGACCCCACTCCCATTTGATTTCACCTATACAAGATTAAACACAAGGACCAATGACTCAAAAAAACCTCCACTTACTCTAGCAACTCGAGTCCCTCCATGTGGTGTGCTGGCTTGGCACCTTTCTCATAGCCAGAACGTCAAATTCTAACACCCTTAACTTTGGCCTACCCTGACTCTATCCCAAAAGAACATGAACCAAGAGAGAAAACCAGATTTGATACCATTTTGTAATGAACCAGGCCAGTTTTCCATCTGACCCAGTCCTCGACCCAATCTGCGACATAGCTCGAGGGGCGTTCCAGATCCGTATGGGTTGGAAAAAGTGCCTGAGTATCAAAAATAACACATGGGAATGATTTACCCCAAATAGTAAACACAAAACCACTGACAAGATAAATAAACTAAAACTGTGAACTAGAAACCAAACATGACCATAAAGTAAAATCAAATTTAAAAGTTTTATAACTTGAACCAACATCCGAAATAAATGGTAACAAATGAAACTAAAACTCTAACTCAAAACTCCAAGAAATAAGAGAGGTGAAACATCCACAATCTACAAACACCAACCTATATGAGAAGACCATCAACGACCATAACCACCATCAGTGAGCATGATAACTCAACCTAGAATACACAAAGAACAAGGTCTACAAACACCCAAAGGTGTATGTAAGGTGTGATCCAGGAGCCTAGTAGGAAGTCACTCAATAAAATGGTTTCATTCCACAACATCAAAAAGATAATTTAACATGCTTCTTTAAAACCCTGCTTTTAAAACACTTTTAAGGGAAACACTTAAAAGATAAATGTAGATTTAAAAGAGTGCCAGAAGAAGAACCATTTCACCTTTTTTTCATGAACCAAGCGGAGTCGACATCCGACCCGGCGCCTGACCCGGTCCACAAAATGGAACGAGGGGAGTTCATGATCCCCATGGGCTAGCACAAGTGCCCAGATATCAAAAATAACAAATGGGAATGATTTAACAGAAATAGTAACCCAAAAACCACTGATAAGATAAATAAACTAAAACTGTGAACTGGAAACGAAAAAAGACCTTAAAATAAAATAAAATTTAAAGGTTTACAACTCGAACTAACATCTAAAAGGAAAAAAAAATTGACCTCTAACTCAGACCTCTATGAAACTATAGAGGTGCAACATCCATAAGCTACAAACACCAACCTACATGAGAAGACAATGAATGACCAGAACCACCATCGCTGAGCATGATGCCTCAATATGGAATACACAAAGAACAAGGTCTACATACACCCAATGGTGTATGTAGGGTGTGAGCCAATATCCCAACAAGAAGTCACCCTATAAAAATGTTCCATTCCACAACATCAAAAATATAATTTAATATGATTATTCAAACCTTATTTTTAAAATTCTTTTAAATAAAACATTTAAAAGTTGAAAGTAGAAATAAAATGGCATTGGGTGAAGAACCATTTCACAAATCCAACTTAAAATGGAATAAAAAGTTCATAAATAACATGAAAATATTCAAGTGGTCCTTCGTATACCGATAGAAGGCACCCCAACATGAATAGTAGAGTATTGCGGGTAAATCCCCTAAGGTAGCTAGTATGCGTGGTATGCTAGAGACATTGTACCTCGATGTAAACATGGAATATGAGCCACAATAATCAAAACTATCTTGTACGAGGCACTAGTAGGGAAAGACATACATAAACTAGTGGTATCTAATAATCAAAAAAGATTAGTTAGTATTGTAACTTCAATCCTACTAGATGAAACCAGGACAAACCACTTCTGTAACATCTAGCGTTCTAGCCTTCATCTGCCCACCAAGGTACCTGAGGTTCCCTTTTTTATGCTCCATGAAATTTCACATTCACAAATTTCTAACACAACACATTTACACCCACAAGTCATGCCAAAAAATGTACACATATTTTCCCACCACATGCACACCCAAACCCCACAATAAAAACATAAACATACCAAATAATTTGATAAACATGACTCAAACCACTTAGGTAATTTAATATTTCATAAAAAAAGTTACAAAAAAAATTCCAAAGGCACCACAAATCTTTTCACCCAAAGACATGCTCAAAATCCCCCTTTTTAGACCAAACGTACACCAAAACCATTTGACATCATAAATCACATCACATGAATGGCATCATAAATTATTTAAACAAATAATAAAACATTTCTAATTGGCACATCAAGGGTTTCACATGACTGACGACTAATTTTCACACAATAATGACACCTGAAATTTAACACATGTTTAAACCTATATAAAACCAAACCCACACCTCACATTTAATTAAATAAATTCAAGTAAACATTTTATAAAACATTTAAGATTAACACATGACATTTTTCACCAAAAATACACTTGACCTCATGAAAAACACCACTTTAAAACCGAATGTACATCACAACCATTCCAAAAAATGTTTTACGCTAATCCAACTATTTGAAATTTAGATAAAAAGGAGAACAATAATTTCAACATTCCAAAATAAATAAATTTTCCTTCATTCCTTTTTTATACACTCTCACCTTATGTTCTTTAGAAAATGTTTTTCCCTTTTACGATATGACTCGAGTCCCTTTTCCTGAAACACTACAATATAAGACCCAAAACACAAAACCAATTATTTTCAAGAAGAATAAATTTATAATTTAGATACGTGTTAAACTATTACCAAATCATATTTTCACACCTAAAATAATTAATTGAATGTTTCCATGAACTACCACAATAAGACCCAAATGAAAGGTACGACCATTCCGAAAGGAAGACCAAATTCCATCACATGTTCATGTCAAAAATATTTCCAAAAACATTTTCCACCACCTAAAAAACTCCTAGAACACATTATAGAGGCATTACATAAGATAAAACACAGAAAACACAAAAAATACCCATGTTAAAAGCCAATTTCCAACCTTTAAACACACGAACCATTTCCAAAAACACAAAATGCACCACATAATAAAACCAAATAACACATTCATAATTTTAAACAGACATATTATGTTAATATAATCATGATATGGTAGGGAAACAAAAACCTTAGAATAAGGAAGTCCCAAAACCTTTGGGAATCTCCAATCGCACCTAATGAGCACCTCAAGAGGACTGAAATGGACCCTAAATAAAGATTTTGAACAAAAAAGAATCAAAATCAAACCCTAAAACAAACCTCATACCTTCTGGAAAACCTAATCCCCAAATAAGAAGAGACAAAAACCAAAACTGAAGAGGGAGAAGCCTACTCGAAGGGAGAGTATGCGGCAGTGGTACATGAGCTGGATCGGGAGGTCTGGTCACCGGAAGTGGGTCGGCCAGCGAGGGGAGAGGGTTGTGGGTTTTTCCAAGCTGAAGAGAGAGGAAGAGTCTGTGGAGTTGCGGGTTGGATGGAGGAAAGTAGGTGAGGGAAGCCCTATCTTAGAGAGTTTCTGGGAAGGAGGTTGGACTGGATGGACGTGGGAGCACGCACTCAGACAAGGTCGAGCAGGGGGGTTTGCTGCGCAGTTTTAGGGAGAATGGTGGTACAATTAATTTTTTTTTTCATTTTTAATAAGACCATGAAACAAACCCAAATACTCAGAATAATAAAAATAATTTAATATAATAACAGGAATAATTTTCAATTATAATAATAACAACATAATGGCAAAAAAATTAATATTCAGTTCATTTATTAGTTATTAATATCGAAATTTTTTTTAATAATAGTGATATTATATCATCAATAGTAATGATATTAATGATATTAGTGATAATTAATTTACAAAAACATTATAAATAATAATAATAATAACCTAAAATAGTTATAATATTTATGTTATTATCATTAAAAAAATTCATTAAATTTTATCACATTTTTTTCTATTTTATTTTATATTTATTTTAGCACTCATATAATGTTATTTCATTATTAATAATTCCTTTTATTTAATTAGTTTCACTTCGGGTAGGTGTGTGGGGAAACGGGCAAGGCCGCGCGGGGACCCAGGCAAGGCCATGCGGATTCGACAATGGCATGATGAATGCTGTCAAGGCCAAAATGTACATTTTTAAATAAGAACCAAAAAATATTAAGTCGTACTTCAACCCGAACATCCTGTTATCAGAAAAAATTAATAAAATAATCAATTTAAAAATGGAGGGTGTGATAGGTAGAATATACAGATGGAGTACCTCGGAAAAACCTGTAATATGGAATAATTAAGAAGGTTTTATTTTATGGAATCAATAACCATATTACAGTTTCATCTAAATTTATAAAAATTGATTCATCTCATTTTGGGGAAGAATATCACTGGAGAATAGTGTCCTTAATCCTATACTAATCCACATTATTTCAGTAGTGAAGGAACCAAAGGGAACTATTAATGATCATGAGAAAATAATTAATAAATTAACATGAAATTTCCAAAAGGAGGATGATTCCATTGGGATTATTGAAAGGGGATGATGAAGCTGAAAAAGGAAGGGGTGTCAATGAAAGAAGTGTATTAGGGTCCATGAATAATAAATAGGTGAGGGTAGATTGGGATATCATTAATGGGAAATATTGTTGGTCAGATTTATGAAAGATATGTATAAGGAATATTAGTGAAAATAGGTAGAAAAATTAAGGAGAATGTATATCCTGGAATGCTACATGATCAAGCATGTGGATCTTATGAAGGAAAATGTGCGATGAGTGGTTGGTCTTAGAAATATCAGCTGTTGGAAGATTAACTAGGCTAACTGCACTATTTCTTCATAGGGTGACTGGTCCTAGATACATCTTTATAAAGCTTCTTGTGTGTTCCCCAGATTTATTAACACAATCCTAAATGTGGAGAAAAATATCTTCCCAGGGAAGATCAGTTTGGTGGATGAACCCAACAAGTGCATTTTTTCTATGTTAATATGTGTCCCCTTTAGTGGCCAATAATTATAGATGTGGTTAAATAAAAATCAAGAGAAGGGTGAGTGGGAGTAAATGTTATGGTGAATATAAATAATAGTGAAGATAATATTTTGGTTCGGTGAATTAGGAACAATTCTATACCCACATAAGATAATTATAAAAAAGATGAGGATTTTCTTGTCCTTTCATTTCTGTTGTTACAGATATCCATGTCTGGAATCATCTTCGAACCTCTTCTTCATAGGATAATATGAGGGAACAAATATGGGGTATCATTATCCAAGGAAATGGGATTAAAGTGAAAGGGGAACCATTTATATAATTCATCTTATCTTGGTTTCTAGGAGGTGGCCAACATGGGAAAAAGTTAATTTTTAGGGAATGTTGCTCCTAGTGGTTTGGTGGATGTTATGGGAGGAATAGAATAATGAATGATATTTTGGCTTATAACATTACATTTACATTATTGGTCATGTTAAATATATTATGTGGGACCATAGTACAATTATCCTTGGTGGGGGTCATTAGTTTCCTTATTGGTGATCCACTTGAGGATTTCCATTATCTCATAGGGAGCAGACAAGGGCACCCAAGAGTGGTGGGTTAAGTGGAAGCCTCATAGTACTAGCCTCAAAATGAATGTTAATAAATCATTATATCTTTGAGTGATGAGAGATGATGGATTTATGGGGGATTAAAGGGGTTTTTTGATCTTTACATTAAATTCCTACTAAAGAATAGGAAACTCCATTAGGGAAGAGACAAGAGAAATGTCTATTAGTCTATTTCTATACATTCTTTATAATATATGTATCTATGTATCAGTGTATAAATCCAAAATTATGATTGGTTATCTTTGATAAAGGGTTAAAAACATATGTGACATGGACTATAATATTAAGAATATAAGGATGTATATTGATCAGTCCTTGAAAGTTAGTCATACATGAAGGGAAGGGAATATTATGACTTACATCCTGGGATGTAAAGGGAGGTCTACTCATAGTCTCATTTAATACCATTGTATCGGGTTCCTATCATATGTTTGTAATTACATTGAAAGCGGTGATGCTCTTGGGATGCACTATATTCACCCCCTAATTTTCAGGTCCTCATTGAATAAAATCCAATTAGTGAGTGAGTTGAGGATCTCATAATTTTCTTATGAGGAAGTGAATATCTGATCAATCACATGTATTGAAATGGGAGGTTGTACCCCTAGAGTATGGTAATTCCTATGAAGAAAAAATGTTATAAATCTAGTACCATATATATAATGTGCTATGGAACAAGACAAAACACTTAATTAAAGTTCCCTAGAGTGATTAGAAATTCAAAGTTGCTACTTGAGAACCTGATGATATGGTGAAACATAGATATGTTCATTTTATTATATCAGGGTGATGTAATTTAGATGAAAAAATTCATTTTAACCGGGGTAGAATATGAAACCATAGTATTTTATGATATATTTCTCTATAAATAAATATATTTATTTGATATCCTAGTTTCCCACAAAGAAATTGTTTAAACAAACCATGATAAAGTATTGAAATATTGTTATTTAAAGTGAGAATTAAAAACTATCTATTGGATAGGTGGGTATGAATATGAATAACTAAATTATAAAAAATGAATGGTTTAAACATGTATAAAATTAATTCATTGGTTACCAAATAATTATTAATCAAAATAGAACTCATTTCAAAGTAAATGAAATGTTTTTTAAACTTTTTTTATTCTGACAAAGTGTTCTTATCTTAATAAGTTAAATTTATTAATAAAGGTGAATTATTTAAATAGAATGTATACATCACATATCGAATAAATTTTTTTAACATTCAAATAATGGGGATTTTAGTAATGGGATAGTTATAAATTCAGTTGTGTGGTTGAAATTGTTTTTAGAGAAAACAATTTTCATCATGCTCGTTGAACATATTTTGAAATGAATTTCTACCACTTATCGTCACCAAATCTCATAAAATGGATCCCATATTTTAAATTAGGAGAATAATATTTGGGAAATAGGTCTATATTCTTTTATAACATTATAAATAGTAACATTTGTAATTTTTTTCTCCACCATAAGGGTAAAATGGTTAAAACAGGGTTAAAACTTTTCTTTTGGGTTTTTTTAATTCATCCAAAAACAGAAAATATCCTATTTGATTAGTTTATTTCAACCATTATCAACCAAAAAATGAAAATATGTCCACCTAGAGCCATTTTTATTTGATTATGACAGTTATATTATTTTCAAAAAAGGATAAATACCAAATGTCACTCTATTAACATTAATAACTATAACTTTTTATTATAAGGTCAAAAGAGGATCACTTTGGATCAAATTTTGTTGAAATAAGAATCAAATTTTTTATCATTGTAATTAATTTATAATTTTAATGACTGAAAAATTACTTTAAATGCTTACACATGAAGGCAAAATATTTATTCTAATAGTAGAAAAATAAAATAAATGATTTAAAAACATTAAAATTAATAAAATTTGGGTGTATTATTACCATGAACATATTTATATAGAAATATAACATATTAGGAACATGTGAAATGATCATATTAAAATTACTTTACTTTCATGTTTTTTTAATGTCAAATAAAATTAATAGTGTAAAAAAGACATTAATGATATTTTATGTTAAATAATATTATATAAAATTATTTAAAATCATTAAATATTTAAATATAATAATAATATTGATAAATGGTCTAAAATTTAGTCACCTTGAAATTTATGAGCTAATTTTGTAAATTATAACTAAAATTATAACGCTTTCATATTTGAAAATTCATCTCCATAATTATGATTAAAATAGGTTAACCAAGGGGTTAAAATAAATGATAAGGTATAAAATTACACAAAAACCTAACAAAATTTCATTAGATGTTGATATTTTTACCTTATCATATTTTTATTTGATTCTATGGACATTTGGAGGCATTTGGATTATGAATGACATAATCATATTGAAATCTTTTAGAAATTCCAAATGTGTCCTTTCCCACCCTTATATAGGGACACACCTTCTATTTTTTATTTACACCAAATTAGATTTATTTCTCCACCGACCCCTATTCAGTTATATTCTAAACTTACATATATAAAAATTATAGGTATTATTATTGACAAAATACCATTCCATGGGTCCTTATAAAAGGATGTAACGGAGGCCACCCAAAGAATAGGTAATCATCTTACTTGACATATTTTAATTTATTTCATCCAATTACTCCTCTAAATCTATGTTATTCATCATACAATAATAAATTAAGTATTTTATGTATTATTTAATTTTATTTTTTGCATGATTCCACCATTATACACCCAATTTCAATCAAATGGTAAGTGAACTTATCGCTTTTGTAAACATGTGGACTTCCACCTCCACATAACAATAAAATTCATCTTCATCACCATATTTCATGGATGGTTATTATGATGAGTTTAATTTTTATAAATTAAATTTATGAATTTATTATGATTATATAATTATAATATCAAATATACCTTGTTACATTCCTATCTTTTCGAAAATGATATTGTCGATCATGTTTATGGATAGACTAACACCTCCATGAAGTGATATGATTCGTTTTTCATTTCTGATTTACATGAATGTTAATAAGAATAAATTTAATGAATATTTATGATATATATGATATAATAATTATTCTATAGTTTTTATTTGTTAATAAAGTTTCATTAATTCCATCCATCAAAAAATGAAGATAATGTTTACACATACGTACGACTTACCGTCTCCATGAATGATGTAATTCTTCTTTATATATATATACCTTTACTAGATATATATATATATATATATGATTAATATATAAAAAATTTATATAATGGTTAAAATAAATAATTTAGTGAAACCATGATTAAATTGAGTGGATTAGAATTGTAGAACCAAAATTTCCTAGACAAATGAAATAGTTAAGACATCAAAAATATGATTTTATGAAATCATTATTAATAAATAGGATTTTATGAGTTATAAGTGTATAATAGATACTATTATATGTATATAAATTATTCTGTTATATAAGTAAAAAAAATTTAAATAAATATATAATTGGTTATAGTTCTTTTGATTCCTTTGGAACCTGGGGTAAGAGATTTATGTTTCAATATCATTTTAATCAGAATTAGTAATGATTTAATTTCCATTGAAGGAAATTATATTATAATTTTCTAATAAATACCATTAATAATATTATAAATCAGTTATTTTTTATAATACTTGTTTTACTTTATTTTTTTTCACTTTATGAACTCAAGGTGATGATAGAACATTTTTAAGGAACACTGGCCTTATTACTCTCTTTTGTTGAAAATCATTTTTCTCATATTTCCATGTTTTTATAAGTATTTTCAAAACTTTTTAAAGTATTATCCTATGATGTGTAAAATTAATTTTTATCCATTATTTAATATTAACCATTTTTTAATATGACTGTTCTTATTGTTTTTTTGATTAAGGTACTTTTTATTTTTTACCAAAATGGGAATGGAATCATTGTTTTAACATTAACAACATGAACAAAATTTCCCACTATTATGACCAATAAATGATTTTAAGCTTCTTTGAAAATTTTTAGTGGCTGATTTTCAGGGAAATTTTTTCTTTAATATTTGGGAAATTTTTATATTTTTATTAAATTATTTCCAAATGAAAAATTTTTTTCCTCAAGAAATATTACAGAGATCTTTTAAAGGAAATTGTCATCTATGATAAAATACTTTCATGTTAATATTTTCATAATGATGATATGATCCAATGATATCATCCATTTTCATTATTTGGATGACGTTTCCAAATGATTATTTAAGGATGATTCTATGAAACCAATTTCTTTGGAATAGGTTATGCTATGATTCTATGATGAAATGTTTATAAAACTAGTTTCATTTCCATGAGTTATGAAATGATGGTTGTTTTTATGATCTTTTGGAATACATATAAATAAATTTAAGATTTTTTTGGGTAGGACCAAAAATATATATCCCTCCTATGTAATGGGAAAATATTAATGTTCCATGATACTAAAATGATACAAGGGAAGTTATGTCATGCCAGAAAAAAAAGCAGACACATGGGAGGTTACTCTATGCCCATATGAAGGTACATTAGAGGTTTTACCAATCCTAAAGTAGGAAAACACAACGTTATCCCATGGATAACATGTTATGAATGTATTTTTTGTTATCATTGACATATGATTTCTATTATTATGATAATTCCAACCTTTATTCGACACTTTTATAAAATGATGTTATTCTAATGTTATGTTCTCATGGATAATGTTCATTGATCCCTTTATGAATCATCTCTTATGAAATGGTAATATGTATTCCATTAATCATTTTTATGATCTATGAGTTCTTGGATATGAAATTAAAATGTTCCCCTAATGTTATTATACTCTTTATACTCTTGTTATAATTAAATAATTGTTGATATCTACATTGTGTACCCTTATTCAGCATCTGTTATCACCCTTTATTATGTTTTATAATCCATAGTATATGATGAAAAATTTCATGTATGATGTTACTAATAAGGGATCTAGTTGTGAAAAAGTTAACATGAGATGATTTATTTCTCTTATTATTAATGTGTTTATTTATTCATGTTTCCCAAGACACTAAAACTATATGATTTTTGGTATGGGTATTTATGTTGTTTATTGAATATTTATATAATAAGATGTAATATTTATTTATGAAATGAATGGGTCACTATATATTCACATAAAATTATTTTTACATCATACAATATAAATGGTTATAATTGATCTAGTATTATGATATTTCACTAGATTTGTATCATATAATGGAAAATAATGTGGAATATGTAATAACCGAGAAACAACTAGATATGGAAAACACTATATCTTGAAAATTACTACACAATTCACACACTATCACAATAGAGACGTAATTTATTCTAATTTATAAATTATATTTCAAAATTATGTAATTTATATTTTATGAAAATGATGTTATATTTTGAATTCATCCTGAAAAAAATATCTTAGGGAAATTGTATGAATTTATTTATAAAATAATTGATTTTTATGTGAATAGGAAAAAATACAGTTTTTTAAAAATTATAGAATTAATGAAATATACCGATAAGTATGTATAAAATAAATAATTATAAAACATTTTCCATGATCAAATATGTATTTATGAAAATCCATGTTTTTCTTTTTCTAAAACCTAAGTAATATTTTATAATAAAAAATAAATGTTTTGAAACATATGTTTAAATGAATTTTAGGGGAGTGATCCGACTTATCCCCCCAAAAGCATCATTATTTTCACACATTGGAGCCATTGACCCTTGAATAGTGTCATTTAATCAATGAAAAAGAATTGGGTATTTTCAAAATTTTAATTTTCTTCACTTATTAAAGGGGATCACTTCCACCACATCATCCTGAAAATATTCATTTTTAATTTCCTCCTAATACTATATCATTTTTCCAACATATATGACCTAAATTCTTTCATAAGACCATGGTATTGATTAGGTATACCAAGGCATATATTTCCAAAGATATTTCCAGGAGAGATCACAGGTTCCCAACATGAGTATTTATTACCACTTAGTATTTTCTTCTTAAGATTCATTTTTAAAACATGTTATGGACACCCTTATATAATGAAATTAATATAACTAATATAATTACATTTAATAATATTATTCGATCAACCATTAATCAGTCCTATCAATAAACTAAGAAAAACAAAACAACATTTATCTTGTGTACGTGCAGACTACCACCTCCACGAAGCAATGTGGTTAATTTTCTATCACCACCTATCATGGTTGGAAACTATGATGTATTTGATGAATGAATATGTTTCCGATGTCATGATTATTGTACTAAAAATTTAATTTATAATATAACTTCATTCCATCCGATTCATTGAGAAATGGAAATGTTAATGATTTCAACGTGTGGACTTCCACCTCCATGATGAAAAACCTCATTTGTTATCACCACCCTTCATGGATGGTTATAAGAATGAATTTAGTAAATATTTAATATATTAATTAAATTACAAATATTTTGTAATAGTTATATTATCATTATATAAAAATAATTCCTTACACATTAAATCATTATAACGCGCTCTCATTCGGGTCAGCTTTACCAGCTACCTGAAAATTGTTATAATGTTTATATAATAAATATATTAGGAATATTATATAATCATAATATCATGTAATAATAATGTATTTTTTTTTTTGAGGACTATTAATGGGTTTTACTAATATTTAACATATTTATAGATATATTCCCTTTATATATTTAATCATGAGAAAATAGATCAACATAATTTCCATTTACACAAAACCATATCCATATGTTTCACATAATGAAAATTTGTCCTACAGTTTCATTAAAAAAATTTATACATTAAATTATTTTGGAATGATGAACTTTGGATCCAGAAACAAGAATATATATCTAACTTATAAATCTAGTAAAACATAATCAGCAGAAACCAACAACATATGATGCTAAAAATAAACTATAACTAACTAAAGTATTTTTAATATATTAATATAAATTAATTTTATAAGTATGGATAATTTTTTGAAATAATTTTTTAAGAATGTTATTTTGATTATACAAGAGATTCAGTCACTTTTATAGAAGCCAATAATTAAGGTAAGAGTGTTCACATATCAATTTTGATTCATTGAAGTATAATTATAATTCACCACTTAATTCCTCTGTATGGTACATAAATTTAAATTGATGAATATTTTTCATATATTTCATGAATATAAAAGGATTTATGAGTCTATTTCATTGTCCTTCCCTCAGGTTTTTTGACATAGGAGTTACCAAAACCATTATAAAAAACAAACTTTTCCATAGTTGAAAACCGACCCTAAAGGTTTGGTAATGTAAAAGTATGTGAATTTTCTAGGTAATTACATAACTACCTAGATATTGGTTAGTTGATGTAGATGTAGAACAAATTATAGTTGGTGTAATCATTTTAAAAGAGGATTGTTGATTATCAACTTGATTTTCACTTGATGCACGATCAGTGGGCCTAAGACTACACACCTGGCTAGAACCTCCCAAGGGATATTCTTTTGATAATTAAAACATTATTAAAAACCAAAATAAGGTATTTTCATACCATTTTAATGGTCTCTTTCATTTTAAAAATCTTTAAATCAATTAAAATATTGTATTGGTAACCATTCACTTTGAATGCACCCTTCCCACTACCTTATCTTTATTTCTTTGATAAGGTTATTTTCCATTGCATTGTAAAAGTTCCTATAGATGGATATTCACCTAGTGAGCCATATTATTTCATTGAAATGTGAAATTTTGAAAATCTATATATCTAATAGTAATACAAATATAAATATTGATTACCCAGATGTAATTATTGATAAGGTTCCTTAGGGAATGTTAATATGTGTATTGTTTCACCACCCACCTTCTTTCTCATGATGGGTTATGGTCATTTATTGATTTTATTTACATAGGGAAAACTATTGGTGTTCCATATGTTAGTATTATAAAATAAATTATTATGTATGAAAGGTGATTATACATGTTACTGTGATTGATTTCATTTATATAGTGAATTAATTAGACCTAATGATGTTTTCAATGGGACCAAAGATTATATTTCCTCTTGATGCGTTGTTTGGTGCCATGAGACAAAACGATTGGATAATTGGTGCATGCCTACCTGATACAAGCATGATTTCATGGTAGTAAGCTTATTAGAAAGAATAATGTCTTGGATTGGGCCTTGATGATAAAGATCAATATGTACGATATTATGCATTCCATCACTATGAATTCAATTATAGTTATACATGTTATTATTTTTAACACTATGATATCCATTGTTATTTATTATGCTGATGATATTGATCATATGGAATATTTATTAAATATTCACTCTACCATAAACATTAATCCTTTTATGAAATCTTTCAATGTACTTATATATTTACTGGGAGTTTGAGATCACCCTCTATTTTATTTCCTTTAATAGGGTATTAAGAAGTCAACTATGAATAAATACAGGCTTGCACTAAATATAATAATAATTTTTAAATAATTTTTTATAATGCTTTTTAATGATCTAATGTAGAAAGAAAATCATATATGTATCTTGTCTCCCAAGACTACAAAATTATTTGATCCTTTATGATGTAATCCATTGTATCTTGTATGGATGTAATAGAGTAACCACCAACTCTAGTTAATTTTAGCCGAGGAATTAATATTATTATCAAAGACATGTTTAGTATGAACCTTGAGAACTATATTTTAGAAGAACTTAGTTATTATAATCATTTTTATAAACCCTTAGAATTTTTATGCACTTTTTAATTTCAATGTGTTTTTATAGATCAATATTCATAATGTTATGTGTTAGATTATATATATTCCATTGTTTAGAGATGGTTCCTAATAAGAGGAAGGGAAATCATGTAACGCCCCAACCCCAGTTACCTAGAGTCGGTGCATTATTACATAACATTGGCATGATCACAAGAAAGATCAAATCTCGAAAGACCGATTGGTTTAGTAGCCTTGGAAACACTAGATATATTCATAAGGTTTTACATTACATCATAAAGTGAAAAACAACTAAAAAATCATATTGTCTCCATAGCCCACACTATTAACCCCTCATAATATCCCTGCAGGTCATTCATAATTTACTTCTTCACTTCCTGGGAAAAATAAAACATAGAAAATGGGTGAGCTCAAATGCCCAGTAAGGATAACAATATAGCGGAAACTTTCATAAGTAAGAATAAACAATTAAGGCAATGTATAACTAAAACAAAAGCCTTTCAAACTTGAACATTCAACATGGTATGGCATAAATAAAATGAAATAATTCCATTTACTTATTCACATGGATATTCTACTAATCGAATAATCACATGCAAAATCAATAACCACTTTCAAAATGTTGGAATGCATAATGCCAGACTATCATTACCACATAGCCAAGGCCTCGTGCCAAGACTACAAATAAGATTTTTCCAAGGCCTTGTTCCAAGACACTAGTTTGTATCATGATACCTACTGATGCATCGATGAGCTATAACGGGCTCCACCTGTCACATATTAAGTCCAATGCATTCCCATATGAAAAGGTTTAAACATAACATAAACATTAGTATTAAAACTAGCATACGAAATGTCAATACTTTCACCATAAACTATGAATGGTATAAAAATATCACATCCACAGTCAAACATATCACAAAACCTTAAATACAATATAGAAGTTTTGTATCATAATAAATCAACTTCAAATAAGCGTAAAATCCATCAAAGGATGTTGACATAGATGAAATCAAAACTCTTTTTAGAGAAATATCTCTTTCTATTTTTGAAATCATTTAAGAGCCATATAAAATATAACATTTTCTTTGAAAATATTCTTATAAGCTTGTAAGGAATGATTTGAAGATTTTATAACGGCGGAAAATAGTCGCACCCGCCGTATAAGTTAAAAAAACATTCTTACCTTAATTCTGTCAAAAAGGTTAAAAAGGACCTTGTTTTGAAAACGACGGAAAGATTCCTCTTATAAAAAGTCAAACAAGGGTATAAATGACTTTAACCCATATTCTTGTAAATAATAAAAATGTTTTGAAACACATTTTTAAGAAAACATGGATGTGGATGATAAAGAGATCCCAGTAGATTATTACATATAAACAACCTCGGATAATGAAGAGATTGGGAAATAACCCTTAACAATTTGGTAACTTATGAAACATACAACCCATGAAAGATGTATCATATAATGAATATTTAAATACACATAAATTAGAGTGTATTACACAAAGAATATAATTATGGACAGTACATACACCATACAAAAGTTAATGGTGGCAATATGGCATGAATCTCATGGGAATAAGGAGTGAGATGAAAACAACTTACCTTGTACTTTTCCTTGGTTGGGGTAGTTTAACCTCATGTATAATGGTGAAATAATTGTTATTAAATTATACAAGAATCATATATATTAATATGATATCATATATGATCTTTTAACATTGATCTGTTAATGATATCTTTGAATTATCGTTGTTTCGGTTGTTAACTTTCTCGTTTTATTTTATATGTTTTGTTACATAATCCATGTTTATCATGGATATGTTGTATATTTTTCATATAAAGAATGATATCATGTCCTTAAACATAATTTTTAAATCATCAAATGATAACTATACTTGAATGGATACGATGGAGAATGAATCTCATCGCGTTCGTGGAGACGGTAGTCCGTGCGTACGCACGAGCGACAATATCATTCTTTTGACATTAAAATAATATATAAATGGATATTATATCATATATAAAGAATCATTAACATGTTATATTTATTATTTACATGAGTTACACATCATTATTATACCCATCCAAATAATAATATATTGAATAACAATTACACCACGACGTGGAGACGGTAAGCCGTACGTACGCACGTATGGTGACATGTTTTTCAAAGGGTGGATAGAATACTGAATATGGTTGTACCATATTTATAATAACATCACAGTATATATATGATACTGTAGTTATTATTTTATAATGGTAACAATAAAGGAAGAAGAAGTGGAAGAAGAAAGGAACTTGGAAAAGGGTGGTGAAATCATTACCTCTTCTTCGGTTTCTTCCTTTTGATTTGATCAAAAGGGCTCCTTAGGTTGGGTTTCTGATCACACTAAGGCCTCTAGGTTGTAGTGAGAGAATTTGGGAGAGTATTTGGGAAGAGGTTGGCCGAACCAAAAGGTTTTTAAGGTGTGAAGAAATGAGAAGGAGGAGTGCCCTTTTATAAGAGGGGTGAGGGGCACCTTTGGAAAAGCTAGAAATATTAATTTATAATAAATTCATATTCGGTTTCTAATGGCTCCAAAGTTTATTATTTAAATGTTAATGTGGGGATAGGTCGAAAACCACTCAACCAATAGAATTTATACAGGTTTGGGTACTTATATTAACCTTATCTTTTAGTTTTAACTCTTAGTTAATTAGTTTGACATTTACCATGTCACTTTGTATTTTTATATTATATATTTAATAAACTTACTATATAAATCCAAGAGACCCCCAAGTGGTCCATTAATGAAGAACCTATCATGATATAAGTCTCTTGGCCGAACCTTAGATTTTTAGGAATTTAATATCAATTAATAATATAATATTTGTTTTAAGAACTCTTTTATGTCAATTTTGACACTATTCAATAGTTTATTTTTGTGAAACTCATAAAAGATTTATTACTTAGAACAAATTCAATTAAATCAATACTAATATATCATATTATCCTAGAAAAATAGTTTAATTCATTAAAAGTTTCATATTATATTTATTTGTGTATTTATAATATCAATTAGTTTAATTTTTCACTATTATAGTAATTACTTCATCATCATTGTGTCATAAATAAATTAAATTATTTAATGTCTAAAAATTATAAATAAACTATAATTATGTAGGAAATGGTTTTATCTTTCTAATTAACATTTATAATCTAAAATCTAACATATATAACCCTATGTAAAAATTGTTTTGCTAAAAGATATATGCTTGTATCATTTTTGTATTCATTTTAACTTAATTAAAAAAAAAGTGTCCCTATCACCTACAAGTGGCACCATGGGGTCCCAAAATCGACCCAAATATGCCTATGGTCGAACATGTATCAAAAAATAAGGCTAGGACACGTTTTAGGGTAATTTAGTATTATTATAATATTATTTTTTAACCCTTATTTACCAGATTTACCCTTAACCATGGTAAATAAAATATTTACCATAGTAATTATTCAAAATGTCTAAAAATAAAAGTTACCTATTTACACAATTTGGAAATCCTGATTCCAAATATGGAATCCATTTTTATAAATTCAAAACACAGAAGTGGCAGAAATTAATTTAAAATTAATTCCCGCTGTTAAAACAAAAAGCGTGTTTTTAAGAGATAATAACTATCAAAAGATTGACACTTGTTTATGTTCGGTTTAATTGTAAAATTATGTCCAATGACAAACATTATATAAAATGGTAAAAATATATTCTAAATATACTTTAAAACCACTAAAATTCATAATTTATCACTATTAATTATTTTGATTAAAAAAGTTGTTTTTAATTAAAATTTAGTAATTTTCACTATTCATCAAAATATGAATGTTATCCGAAAAGTACCAAAATTTCACCTTAGGATAAATTCGATATTACGAATCTAGAAATGAAGACCATTTTAAAATATAAAATATATATACTTTCAAAAAGTAGGTATTACTATTCATAACGGCTAGTTTGATTGGTTATGGTGTGTTAGAACTCAGTGTTGCGTACAACACACGCTATCACATTATTCAAAGAGAAGCATACCGTAGAAGCTTGGGGTGTTACAAATCATATCAAAACCCATAATAAATGGATAGAGTTCCATCTAGATCATATCTACATAGCTATTTTTGGAATGAAGAATATTATTGATATATTACAATAGTTAAACTAGGTTATGATTTATAACATTTCCTATATGGAGAAACCTTCCAATACAAATTATGGTCAAATAATGATGGAAATATTCATGCATCAACAATATCCATAATTCAATGGGACATCTCTGTAATATTCCTTATTTTGAACCAGATGAAAAAGTAATGGAAATTAAATTTTTCTGCTAATTGGGCCGGCCGGTTTTAAAAACCTGGTGTCAGAACTTTTTATTCCAATAGTCGACACTATGACACGGAGAAAATAGAAATACTAATTTTATTTTATTCATACACGTGTGTGTTTACTTTTTTTTAAAAATGAAATAACTCTCAAATAGTGCGTTATATGTGAAATCTGAGACCACCGTTAGGTCCAGAACGCCGAGTTTACCCTAGGAAGGGTATAACCTTGATAAAATTGGGTGTCTGGCACCCTCACACATGATAATACCATCTTTATTTTTTAATTAATTAATTATTCCATTTTCTATATACTAAATAATTATTTTCTCACAAAGAGTGCATCGAATGTGAAATCTAAGACCGCCAATAGTTCTGGGATGTGGGGTTTACCATAGGTAAGATATAACCTTTGCGAGCATCGAATGTTTGGTCATATCGCACCAGAATATAATTTATTCGAGTTATAAATATTTTTATTGGCTGTTGGAATTAATATTAATAATTTTATTGTTAATATTATTATTTGTTTTGAAGAAAATAAATGAAAATGCACATCCACAATTAATAAATCATGGTACGATGTAAATAATAACTGTGCAATGTAATAAATTTGATATTATTTATTATTTGAATTAAATAAAAATGCGCCATCAATATTAATTTAATGACCATAATCTTTTTTTGGTTGCACTTTTTAAATTATTAATGGTTCCATTGATGAGTTATATTAAATAATAATAAGTTAATTATTATTATATGGTGAAAAATACTTTGATGCATATTAATATACGAGGTATATATATATATGAGATAAAACATATATAGTTATATATATACATGTGCCGATGTGTATATATAAATATACAGATGTGTATATATATATATAATGTATATACTTGGGTGAATATATATTATTGGATTAGATAAAATATTATTAATTATCTACACAAATTATTTTAAAGTCTCGACATAAATCAATGTGCATACCATTTAAGTTTCAAGTACAACTATTTAAATGACCCAGGGCGCGCACCTGCGCACCCTGTTGTGGGTCCCAGACGGCTATTAAAACTAATTAAATGATTGCTCAGAGATCATGTAAAATATTATGTTGCACCCCATCGCAAAATTCAGGTTAAATATAATTTTAAAGTATTAAAGGAATTTTAAAGGAATTAAAAGAGATGAAAAAGGAATGAAATTAAATAATAAAATTTAAATTGTGAATGATAAGAATAGAAAAATAATTAAAAATGGATCTAACCATTTTTATTATTTTTATTTCTATTTTACTTTTCCTTCCCTTTTATTTTTATTTTGTTTTATCTTTCCATTTTTTCTTTCCTTTCCTTTTTTTCTTTCTCCTCTCCACCTCTAATTCTCCCCTCATGTGTGTGGTGCACCTCTCCTTCCAAGGTGGTGCACAACACCTTCTCCTCTCTTCGGAAGAACATCGCACCTTCGTTCATCGTCCATTTTTTTTTCCGTGAGGTTCGATGTAAACCTATCTGTCAAATCAATGACTGCTGCAGATCATAGGATCATATATGACCATGAGGTAGGGGGTCTACTCTCTTTCCCTCCATTTCATTGTGATTCACAAAAACACACTCTTTTGTCGTTCATCGGTGCATACCGACTTTGTGAAAAATCACCCAATTTAATTAATATAATTATTTTCATAATTGTTACTGCCGTATTTTTCATGAATTAAATTGTTTAAATTTTTTCAATAATGTTAGACACCCCTTTGGTCGTGCTGATGTGGTCGGTATAATTTCTGTTAGCCGAGACTTTTAATTTATTTAACTGCATGTGTTGCACAACCTATTTTTTGTGTGTTTAATTTAAATAATTAATTTAGATTAATTATGAACATTGAATTGTTGGATCTATGGAAGTTGGTTGTGTTGTATATTTATTATTAAAAATGTCTTTATCTGTATGTGTTGCACATCCAATTTTGTTGTGTTTAATTTAAATAATGAATTTTGATTAATTATGAACATTGAAATTATTGGATCTTTGGTAGTTGGTTGTGCTAATTTATTTATTTATTTAAAATATCATTTATCTACATATATTGATGGGGTACTTTGACTTGTTATGATTGTTATGTGGAAATAATTAATTTTCCACTATGGGATGTTTAATCTAAATAAATAATTTATATTAATTATGAACATTGAAATTGTTGGATCTTTGGTAGGTGGTTGTGCTAATTTATTTATTTATTTGAAAGTGCATTTTATCTGCTTATGATTGATGCTGTACTTTCCCTTATTAAGATTTGTATACCGAAATAGTTAATTTGCGGTATGTGATGCACGAGTGTGCCTGTTTAGTTTCCAACTGCAATTACATATTTTGATGTCCTATCTACTGTTGTGAAAACTTTAATTAAATTCATGGCAGGGAAAGAATGTGGGTCTCGTATTAAGGGCCATGCTTTGACCCTCTATTTTTGATGGTTACCACTATGCATCGAGGGTGGTGTCTTTGGCATTGTCGAACCGAGACATCCCTGGGCTTTCTAATACTTATGAGTGACACTAGTTCCAAAAGGGCCCATCAAGATGGGTCCATTGGAAATGTGGCTAAACTAGCCTCAGAAGATACTCGACTCCTTTTTGTGAGATCGGGACAGACTCAGGGTAAGGCCATGCCTCATGTGATATATGGACTTTCGAAATATTGCCATGGACGGGCTCGATGGTATTGGATAATTTAAGGATGTTCTATAGTGAAACCTTTTGGATGGGCTCGAACTTCAACTCTCAACAAGAACCTTAATAATTATGCATTGAAGGATGATATTATTTTCACTGTTAGTCCATTGAGATTTGAGATATTTTATGGTGTGTTGAAGCACAAATGGATGAAACATGACTTAGACCTCAAGATATAGAAAAATACAGGGGATATGCTTCTTCATTATTTTAAATTACTCTTCTAGGCTTCATATATATCCATATGTGTATTCTGCTTACATGTAATCATTTCAGACATCCGGTTTAGGCCGAAGCAGGTGATTAGGGATGGGTGTCGTTGGGAACCCGGACCGAGTTAGGTATTTCATTGTACATAATTAATTATCTGAAATTGTTATAAATTGGAACACTGCATTTTATTATTGCATTAAATGGAAAGGATTAGACATCGTGGTTGTCGGTATCTTTGGATTTTATCTCACACCCTGCTCGGGCATCATTGACACCCGAGTAGACTATATGATTGCTAGTATTGACAAAGGGAAGCATGTAACTTCCGATGCTTGATTTATTGTTGCTGTTTAGGATAGAGACTAGGGTACATAACTGAGTCCTGCTCATGATGCAGTTGTCGCACCTTGTGTCTTTTCTTTTTAGTTTGATAGTATGCTTGTGTTCTAATTTTCATACTTTCAGTTTAGACAAACATCATGGCATGGCATCATTTTGTGAGGTTTCTCATTTGAGTATTATTCAGTTGAATTATTTATATTACTTCTTCGGCAGTTTATTCATTTATATGCCTTTTATATTTGTCATTAATTGTCATCTACTTCCACTGTGATAATACCTATTACCTAGGAGGGAATAGTCTCCCCCTCGGACACAAAGATACCCTCACTGCTAGTTGGTAGCCTCGGGCATTCGGGGAGATGCGCTTCAGGTCATGTGACGCACTGGTCTGACCTCCATCTTAGAGGTGAGATGATTCAGGACATTAAAAAGTTGTTTCAGAGGGGTTTTTTTTCCTTTGTCTTATTGTTTTGGGTTTCTAGACAAGAGACTAGGAATGTGTCGACACTTGGTTAATAGTCGTTCTTGGGACTGATCACCCCGTGTAAGGGAAATAACAAAGTGTCCAACGTTGGGATTGTTGTTCATGGTTTTTGATGTTACAATTGATTTGATTTCATCTCGAGTGATTGGTGTAATTTCCACGGCTTATGAATTTAGGGAATTTATGATATTTTACCATTGTCATGTTAAGGTAAGGGTGAAGCATTGCATGAATCATAATAGGCACATAGGAATTCGCATTCCATGAATAGTGCCATGCCATGTAGTTTCATTTTAGGATGTCTATTGATTCAAACTGTGTTCCTTGAATGCATTCCATGCTTTGTATTTGTTTAGAATACATGTTTAGAAACCCTATTTCAGTGATATATTTAGCATGCTGCCTGTTTAATACCATGTTATCCTCATATCATGTGTATGTTCCTATTAGTATGTCTCTATGATTAAAATGTTATGCTTCTGTGATTACAACATGTATCTCTATTAGAATCTTGTAGTTACATACTGGCTAGTTTTTTATGTAATTATTTGCTTCGCAAAAATTATTGGTTGCCTATAATGTTGAGACAATTGCCAAAAACTGTAATGTGTATAGTCATTTTATAGGTTGATAGTCACCCATATATCTAGGATAATATGTGTCTGTGAATGTTATAATTTCAAATGAATTGGTCAACTACCTAAAGTCACAACTAGGACCATGTAGGCTAGTTGGTGTATGTTCTTTATGAGGTATCCTGGTATGGGTGTTGTGACTCTTAATAAGTAATCATTTTTTTTTGGTTTCATTCTAATGAACCCAAGACGACTTAGTGGGACCCTTGTAGGTCACCTTATCTTCTTGAAAGGAATTTACGTGATAGATTTCATAATTAAGGATAGAATTTCAATTAATGTAAAATGTTTTAAAATAGAGTTTTATAAAACTTTGCTTATTTTTCCCTTGAGGTGTTGGTTAAGATGAAATACCTTGTGTTTTGTTTTGAAAAATGGTACTTGATGTTTTGATGAAATCTTTTGATGAGTAAAGATTAAATGTGATTATATATAAAGGACTTGGATATAGAACCCGTGGTGATGTCCTCTGTTTAAAACCCTGGCACAAGGATAGTTTGAGTTTCTCCTTAAATTTATTTGGAACTGAACCTTTCGCATGTCTTTGTCCCTAGTCGAACCCCCCATGTTTAAAATGATACCCTTGTTCAGATGGGTGGTCATGTTTTCCTTGACTTTTGTTTTGTTCTTGAGCATCAGGTAATTCTCATTTTCATCAGGTTAGTCATACATCAGGAGTGGTCAGTTGCTTCGCAGGTCATTTGACCCTCTCTTATCCACTGTGATAGACGATTTAGTATGTCTTCCTCCGAGTTAAAAGACCTCTTACTTCTGTATCACCTCAGGGTTGTATACATTCACGTACGCAGTGCCTTCGAGTTCTTAATGTTGTGATGAACTAGTTGATTTTCGTAAAATCGTCATGTCTTACACTGTTAAATACGTTTTGGGTCATCTCTAAAGTACAATGACTTCTATGTCAAAGGAGTCAAGTTCGTCTCTATGCTCAGGATGACTTCTAGAGACTCAGGGGTTTTGACACATCGATCAGTTTGGTTGGGATTTCACACCAATTTTTTAAACATCTTCCTTATGGTAATCTTCTAATCCTCTTAGTATACTCTTCCTTAAGTGGCAAGCATGTACTCTATCTTGCCTTCATCCTTGATACAGTAAGAGAGCATCAGTCTTATGCCATGATAAAGATTTAAAAGTCGTTGGGCTTGTTTAGGGTGGTTTTCTTGATGTTTCGTTCTTATCGGGGCATGGTTAGTCTTGAGTGACCCTTGTATTTTTGTGTTGGAATTATTGATGAACTCTTGTACCCTAGGCATCCTATCTAACTTTACCTCTAGGACGATGACACTCTGGGCTTGGTCAATGTTTTGATATGGGTATCTTTCCCTTGAACCAACATATCACTTGTAAACATTGAGTATGAACTACCTTGCATTAGTTTCTTTCACTCTTGTTTAGCTAATATGAGGTTACCCTAAACTAGTTATCGAGATCCGTAATTCCTAAATCAAGGAACGTCACTGGAAGTCAGGTATGAATTTATGTGGACGTGTTCGTGGTAAATACGATATGCCTTTGAATAATACATCGTAGTTTAGTTTGTAAAACACATGCCGTCTAAGCCATGCATCTTCTGGAATGGTCAGTCGAAGTGAATCGACAAGTTATCTATCAGGTCAAATGTAGTGGTCAATGAAAAACCTTTTTCTGGCAAATTTTTAGGGGTGATAAGTGTGGATTGGGTCGACTAGGGATTTTCATAAAAATCTGGCTTGACCTGGGCATTATGGTCGATGGGGAATCGACAGTTTTATCTGTTTTCAGAAAACATGCAAAAAAGAATCGCTAGAACACTTAAGGGCGTGTCTTACAAGAAATTATGATGGTGGAAGGTTAGATTACTCATAATTTTCTCCGTTCTAACATTGAAACCTAAGGTGGGAATTAAATTTAGCCAGAAGTTAATGAGACAACGACACGGTCCTATCTCTAGCTGAATGTGTTTGGATAGATACTATCTCAGTGTTTCAGTTGGTAAATGTGCATTAACATAGATCTTAATGGGTTTTTGTGTCATTTTACTAACCAATATTTGAGCGTGCATTGGGTTTTTAGATACGCAACGCGACCTTTTGTTTGAGACTGCATGACCTAGTAGATCGGGTGAGGTTTATGTTGTTTCCGAAGGCTTCTCGGGGACGAGAAGTTATAAGGTGGTAAGGTTGTAACGTTCCATGTTTTGAAACAGATGAAAAAGTGAAGGAAATTAAATTTTTCTACTAACCGGGTAGGCTGATTTTAAAAACCGAGCATCGGGACTTTTTATTCCAATAGTCGACACAACGACATTGATAAAATTGAAATATTAAGTTTATTTTATTCATACGCGTGTGTGTTTAACTTTTAAAAAAATTAAATAACTATCAAATGGTGAGTCTTATGAGAAATATAAGACCACCGTTAGGTATGGAATGCCGGGTTTGTAACACCCAAAGCTTCTACGGTACACTTCTCTTTGAATAATGTGATAGCGTGTGTTGTACGCAACACCGAGTTCTAACACACCATAACCAATCAAACTAGCCGTTATGAATAGTAATACCTACTTTTTGAAATTATATATATTTTATATTTTAAAATGGTCTTCATTTCGTGATTCGGAATATTGAATTTAGCCTAAGGTGAAATTTTGGTACTTTTCAGATAACTTTCATATTTTGATGAATAGTGAAAATTACTAAATTTTAATTAAAAACAACTTTTTTAATCAAAATAATTAATAGTGATAAATTATGAATTTGAGTGGTTTTAAAGTATATTTAGAATATATTTTTACCATTTAATATAATTTTCTTCATTGGACATAATTTTACAATTAAACCGAACATAAACAAGTGTCAATCTTTTGATAGTTATTATCTCTTAAAAAAACGTTTTTTGTTTTGACAGCGGGAATTAATTTTAAATTAATTTCTGCCACTTCTGTGTTTTGAATTTATAAAAAATGGATTCCATATTTGGAATCAGGATTTCCAAATTGTGTAAATAGGTAACTTTTATTTTTAGACAATTTGAATAATTACTGTGGTAAATAATTTATTTACCATGGTTAAGGGTAAATCTGGTAAATAAGGGTTAAAAAATAATATTATAATAATACTAAATTACCCTAAAACGTGTCCTAGCCTTATTTGTTGATACATGTTCGACCATAGGCATATTTGGGTCGATTTGGGGACCCCATGGTGCCACTTGTAGGTGACAGGGACACTTTTGTTTAAATAAGTTAAAATGAATACAAAAATGACACAAGCATATATCTTTTAGAAAAAAAAATTTTACATAGGGTTATATATGTTTTATTTTAGATTATAAATATTCCTTATAAATATAAAAAGATTTCCTACATAATTATATTTTATTTATAATTTTTAGACATTAAATAATTTAATTTATTTATGACACAATGATGATGAAGTAATTACTATAACAGTGAAAAATTAAAATAATTGATATTATAAATAACCAAATAAATATAATATGAAACTTTTAATGAATTAAACTAATTTTCTAGGATAATATGATATATTAGTATTTATTTAATTGACTTTTATCGAAGTAATCAATCTTTTATGAGTTTCAAAAGAATCAACTATTGAATAGTGTCAAAGTTGACATAAAAGAGTTCATAAAACAAATATTATATTATTATTTGATATTAAATTCCTAAAAATCTAAGGTTCGGCCAAGAGACTTATATCATGATATTTTCTTCATTAATGTACCACTTCGGGGTCGCTTGGATTTATATAGTATGTTTATTAACTATATATTATAAAAATACAAAGTGACATGGTAAATGTCAAACTAATTAACTAAGAGTTAAAACTAAAAGATAAGGTTAATATAAGTACCCAAACCTGTCTGAATTCTATTGGTTGAGTGGTTTTCGACCTATCCCAAACATAACATTTAAATAATAAACTTTGGAGCCATTATAAACTGAATATGAATTTATTATAAATTAATATTTCAAGCTTTTCCAAAGGTGCCCCTCACCCCTCTTATAAAAGGGCACTACTCTCTCTCATTTCTTCACACCTTCGAAGCCTTTTGGTTCGTCCAAACTCTGCCCAAATACTCTCCCAACTTCTCTCAATACAACATAGAGGCCTTAGTTTGATTATAAAGCCAACCTAAGGAGCCCTTTTGATCAAATCAAAAGGAAGAAACCGAAGAAGAGGTAATGATTTCACCACCCTTTTCCAAGTTCCTTTCTTCTTCCTTTGTTGTTACCATTCTAAAATAATAACTCCAGGATCATATATATACTGTTATGTTATTATGAATATGGTACAACCATATGCAGTATTCTATCCACCCTTTGAATAACATGTCACCATACGTGCGTACGTACGACTTACCGTCTCCACGTCGTGGTGTAATGTTTATTCAATATATTATTATTTGGATGGGTATAATAATGATGTGTAACTCATGTAAATAATAAATATAACATGTTAATGACTCTGTATATATGATATACCATCCATTTATATATTATTTTAATATCAAAAGAATGATATTGTCGCTCTTGCGTATACGGACTACCGTCTCCACGAACGCGATGAGATTCATTCTCCATTGCATCCATTCAAGTATAATTATCATTTTATGATTTAAAAATGATGTTTAAGGACTTGATATCATTCTGTATATGAAAAATATACAACCTATACATGACAAACATGGATTATGTAACAAAACATATAAAATAAAACGAGTAAGTTAACACCCGAAACAACGATAATTCAAAGATATCATTAACAAATCAATGTAAAAATATCATATATGATATCATATTAATATATATGATTATTGTATAATTTAATAACAATTATTTCACCATAATACAGGTGGTTAACCTACCCCAACCAAGGAAAAGTACAAGGTAAGGGGTTTTCATCTCACTCCTTATTCCCGTGAGATTCATGCCATATTGCCACCATTACCTTTTGTGTGGTGTATGTACTGCCCATAATTATATTCTTTGTGTAATATAGTATAATTTATGTGTATTTACATATTCATTATACGATACCTCTTTCATGGGTTGTATGTTTCATAAGTTACCAAATTGGTAAGGGTTATTTCACAATCTCTTCATTATCCGAGGTTGTTTATATGTAATAATCTACTGGGATATCTTTATCATACACATCCATGTTTTCTTAAAAATGTATTTCAAAACATTTTTATTATTTACAAGAATATGGGTTAAAGTCATTTATACCCTTGTTTAACTTTTTATAAGAGGAATCTTTCCATCATTTTCAAAACAAGGTCCTTTTTAACCTTTTAGACAGAATTAACGTAAGAATGTTTTTTTAACTTATACGGCGGGTGCGGCTATTTTCCGCCGTTATAAAATCTTCAAATCTTTCCTTACAAGCTTATAAGAATATTTTCAAAGAAAATGTTTTATTTTATATGGCCCTTAAATGATTTCAAAAATAGAAAGAGATATTTCTCTAAAAAGAGTTTTGATTTCATCTATGTCAACATAATTTGATGGATTTTACGCTTATTTGAAGTTGATTTATTATGATACAAAACATCTATGTTGTATTGAAGGTTTTGTGATATGTTTGACTGTGGATGTGCTATTTTTATACCATTCATAGTTTATGGTGAAAGTATTGATATTTCGTATGCTAGTTTTAATACGAAAGTTTATGTTATGTTTAAACCTTTTCATATGGGAATGCATTGGACTTAATATGTGACTGGTGGAGCCCGCTATAGCTCCTCGATGAATCGGTAGGTCTCATGAGACAAACTCGTGTCTTGGCACAAGTCCTTGGAAAAATCTTATTTGTAGTCTTGGCACGAGGCCTTGGCTATGTGGTTATGATAGTCTGGCATTATGCATTCCAACATTATGAAAGTGGTTATTGATTTTTCATGTGATTATTCGATTAGTGGAATATCCATGTGAATAAGTAAATGGAATTATTTCATTTTATTTATGCCATACCATGTTGATTGTTCATGTTTGAAAGGCTTTTGTTTTAGTTATACATTTACTTAATTGTTTATTCTTAGTTATGAAAGTTTCCACTATATTGTTATCCTTACTGGGCATTTGAGCTCACCCCTTTTCAATGTTTTATTTTTCCCAGGAAGTGAAGAAGTAAATTATGAATGACATGCAGGGATATTATGAGGGGTTAATAGTGTGGGCTATGGAGACAATATGTTGTTGTAGTAGTTTTTCACTTTATAATGTAATGTAAAACCTTATGAATATATCTAGTGTTTCCAAGGCTACTAAAACAATCAGTCTTTCGAGATTTGATCTTTCTTGTGATCATGCCAATGTTATGTAATAATGCACCGACTCTAGGTAACTAGGGTCGGGGCGTTACAGTTGGTATCAGAGGAATTTTAGTACAAACCTTGGAAGATAGATTTAGATAAACTCTGACTAGATCACGTAGACCTAAGATGAACTTTGAGGATTAGTATAGAAGTACTTCCTTGAATTTTTGTATTTTAGAGATTTTGTGTGTTTTCCGAGCAATAGATCCCTGTCTATATACGAGCAAGTAGAGGAGGCTCTGGCACAGATGTACCTAGGGGTAAAACCCGAAAACACCGCTTTGAGCTAGACTCGAACGGGAACTGGTGCACGAAAACGGGCCTTACTGCACTCTTGGTTACAACACTCCCAGGGGATATGCTTAGGATAACTCTCATTTTCTTTACAAATCATTATGAAGGGTTTATGAGTATATACTTCCTCAAAGAAAACATTTTTATGATTATGGATTATATCCATAAATAGTTCAATTTATGTTAAGTGTTTTATAAGTATGGGATTATGTATTTTGATTCATAAACTGATATAGTTTATACCATTGTTTAAAAATGGTGCCTAGTGGAAGAAATGGAAACCATATCAATGAACGCACTCCATGTAGGGATTTCCCTCCTGCTCAAGATAATTATAGTGGGGCTAGTGATGCAACTGGTGCTGATCAGCTAATCACCATACTGGGACAACTTACTCAGGTTATGAATAATAACCTTACCTTTATGGAGCACCCTGATCCACAGCGTTGAGGATCAATGTTAGATCTATTCATGAGGCAACAACCACCAACGTTCAATGGGAGTACAAATCCCTTAGTATCTGAGCAATGGATAAATTCCCTAGAGAAAATATTTCAGGCTTTGGGGAGCAGTGAAAGGGAAAAAGTTATCATGGAAGTTTACCGCCTCACTGTAGATGCTGATCAATGGTGGTCATTGATTCAAAACATGAAGGAAGATGATGAAGTATCAAATATGGAATGGAGGGAGTTCAAAGATCTGTTTTTAGAAAAATACTTTCCTCGCGACCATCGAGCAGATATGGAAAGGCAATTTCTGAGTCTGAGACAAAAGGAGGATGAGAATGTCACAAAGTATGAGGCTAACTTTACAAGGTTATCAAGGTATGCTGTAGATTATATACATAACCCAAGAAGTAAGATTGATTGTTTCTTTGATGGGTTAAAACCATTTCTTCGTCGAGCATTAGTCTCACAATCCTTTTCGTCGTACGAAGACATTGCCTCATGTGCTATCAAGACCGAAAAAGAATTCTCTAAGTCTTATGACTTTAAAGCAAAGCAAGAGAAGAAGAGACCTGATGATCAATCTGGGAATGGAAATAAGGGGAAGAATGGAAAGGTTGAATATCCATCTTTTGGTAAATGTGGGAAGAAACATCCTGGTACTTGCTTGAAGGGAATGGGAGTCTGTTACAAGTGTGGTGAAAAAGGCCACCAAGCTCGTGATTGCAAGGGGTAGAAGGAAGCTACCAACATTCAGTGCTACAATTGCTGGGAGATGGGGCATTATGAAAATGAATGTCCTAAGAGTTAGGAGAACTTACCTCAGAAAAGGCCAAGGGATCAAGGCCAGGCTTATGCTATCACTACTGCTGAGGTAGAAGCTCCGAAAGACGTGGTGGCAGGTAATTTAATGGTTTCCTCAAGTTTAGAAAATGCATTATTTGATTCTGGATCATCACATTGTTTCATATCTTCCATGTTTGCTAAGAAAATTAGATATTTCCAATTTGATTTAATAAGGGAGTTGTCAGTTAAAACTCCTAAGGGAAGTATCATTGCAACAAATTTTTGTGAATTAGTCCCCATTAGAGCACATAAATGTTCTTTATCTGATGATCTCATCGTCATACCTATGATTGAGTTTGATATAATCCTAAGTATGGATTGGATTTCGGACTATGATGCGAAGATTTATTGTAAGAATAAAGAGGTTACGATTCTTGATGATAATGATAAGGAACACCTTATCTTTAGAGCAGAATCATCACCACCTAATTCTTATTTAGATCCACCCCCAGTAGCTCAACTTAATTCAATTATTGGGGAGGAAGAGAATGAAATAACTGTCGGTGAGGAAAGGAATGTTCAAATAGAGTATGTACCTGTTGTGAAAGAATTTGTAGATGTATTTCCGGAAGATTTACCTGGACATCCTCCAGAACGATAAGTTGAGTTTTCCATTGATTTGATTCCTGGATCAAGACCTATATCGAAGACCCCTTATAGAATGGCCACTGTAGAATTAGTTGAACTAAAGAAACAACTAGAGGAATTGAGTAATAATGGATTTATTCGCCCTAGTGTTTTCCATGGGGAGCCCCTATACTTTTTGTTAAAAAGAAAGATGGATCTATGAGGTTATGTATCGACTACAGGGAGATCAATGCTATAACGATAAAGAACAAGTATCCCCAACCTCGTATTGATGATTTATTTGACCAACTACATGGAGCTCAATACTTTTCAAAGATTGACCTTCGATCTGGATACCATCATTTGTGTGTAAAGAAGGAAGGCATTCTGAAGACAGCATTTTGAACCAGGTACGGGCATTACGAGTTTACTGTAATGCCTTTTGGATTGACTAATGCACCCTCTGTATTCATGGATCTGATGAATAGAGTTTTCAAGAAGTATCTCGATGAATTTGTTGTGGTATTTATTGATGATATCTTGGTATACTCCAAAACCTACGAAGATCATGAAAATCACTTGCGCATTATCTTGAAGACTCTGAGGAGGCATGAATTATATGGGAAGTTTAGCAAGTGTGAATTCTGGCTTCAGGAGATTTTTTTTCTTGGCCATATTGTCTCTAAAGATGGAATCTCTGTTGATCCCTCTAAGATCAAGGCAATCCAAGAATTTCCAGCACCTACGAGTATAACTGAGGTACGCAGTTTTATTGGTTTGGTAGGTTATTGTCGACGTTTTTCCAGAATTTTTCCCGATTGGCTAACCCATTAATGAAGCTCACACGTAAAGGGGTTAAATTTTTTTGGACAAAAGAGTGTGAAGAATATTTCGAAGAACTGAAGAGAAGATTAGTCAATGCTCCTATATTGAATCTACCATCGGGGAATGATGGGTTTGTTATTTATAGTGATTCATCAAAGAAAGGACTTGGTTGTGTCCTTATGCAGAATGATAGAGTTATTGCCTAGGCATCACGACAGTTGAAAATTCATGAACAAAGCTATCCTACTCATGATATCAAGTTAGCATATGTGATATTTTCTTTGAAGATATGGAGGCACTACCTCTATGGTGAAAAATGTGAGATTTATACTGATCACAAGAGTTTGAAGTATATTTTCTCACAAAAAGAACTCAACATGAGGCAAAGGAGATGGCTTGAATTACTCAATGATTATGATTGCATGATACACTACCACCCGGGGAAAGCAAACAAGGTGGCAGATTCTTTGAGTAGAAAAGACCATGGAGTTTTGAAAAATATGAGATTTGAAAGGGATCCAATTTTCATGGATCTAGTGAAGATGGACATGGGAATAACCAGGGAAGGTGAAGCATCAATGCTTTTTCAAATGGTTTCCAAACCATCTTTACTAGAAAGGATTAAGAGTTATCAGACCGATGATGAAGAATTTCAAAAGAAGATTAAAGCTGTGAATGATGGGAGATTGAGAGACTT
The DNA here is from genome assembly GCA_963277665.1 of Viscum album. Lineage (NCBI taxonomy): Eukaryota > Viridiplantae > Streptophyta > Magnoliopsida > Santalales > Viscaceae > Viscum > Viscum album. The sequence goes on along the minus strand of CAUJRU010000019.1, from coordinate 3,042,440 downwards.
TGTGTTTGAAGATGGAATTTTGAAATTTGGGAAGAGACTTTGTGTTCCCGATATACCTGATCTAAAAAGGGAATTGTTGGATGATGCTCATAGTTCCAATTTCTCTATACACCCTGGGAGCACCAAAATGTATAGAGATTTGAAGGATCATTTTTGGTGGGATAACATGAAGAGGGAGATTGCTGATTTTGTGTCAAGATGTACGGTTTGTCAACAAGTGAAAGCTAGAAGGCAACAGCCTGGAAGAGTCATGCAACTTCTTCCCATACCGGAGTGGAAATGGGACAACATTACGATGGACTTTGTCATGGGGCTACCAAAGACTCTTAGAAGGAACGATGCAATATGGGTTATTGTTGATCGTCTTACCAATTCAGCACATTTTCTTGCTATAAGTGAAGATCTACCCCTGGAATGTCTAGCAAGACTATATATTAATGAAGTTGTGAGACTTCATGGAGTACCCCTATCGATTGTTTCTGATCGTGATCCCCGTTTTACTTCAAGATTTTGGAAAAGTCTTCAGAAATCCCTGGATACTGAAATAAATTTGAGCACTGCATACCACCCTCAGACAGATGGACAATCAGAACGGACTATTTAGACCTTAGAAGACATGTTGAGATCTTGCTCACTTGACTTTCAGGGTATGTGGGATCAATATATACCACTGGTAGAATTTTCCTATAACAATAGCTTCCATTCAAGTATTCAGATGGCACCATATGATGCGTTATACGGAATGAGATGTCGTACACCAACCTGTTGGGATGACGTTGGTGAAAGAAAACTTGTAGGCCCAGAACTAGTGGAGGAAACGGTGGAAAAGGTGAAGGTAATTCAAAATCACATCAAAGCAGCTCAAAGTAGGCAGAAGAGCTATGCCGATAATCGAAGGAAGGATTTGGAATTTCAAGTCGGTGATCATGTTTTCATGAAGGTATCAGCATGGAAGGGATTCATACGTTTTGGTAAGAAAGGTAAATTGAGTCCCAGGTACATCGGACCTTTCAAAATTCTAGAACGAATTGGGGCTGTGGCTTACCGATTGGCAATACCGCCAAGTCTCTCCAAAGTTCACGATGTGTTCCACGTATCTCTGTTGAGGAAATACATGCCTGACCCAACGCATGTACTCACCTATGAGGAATTAGAACTGGAACCCGATCTTTCCTATTGTGAAGAGCCTGTCAGGATTCTTGATATGAGAGAACAAGTACTGAGAAACCGGACGACGCGTCTGGTAAAAGTTTTGTGGATAAACCATAAGATAGAAGAGGCAACGTGGGAACCCGAGGAACTTATGATGAAGAACCACCCAAGTATTTTCATGTGATAAGTATTCTTGAAATTTCGAGGACGAAATTATTTGATGGAGAGGATAATGTAACACCCCAAGCTTCTACGGTACGCTTCTCTTTGAATAATGTGATAGCGTGTGTTGTACACAACACCGAGTTCTAACACACAATAACCAATCAAACTAGCCATTATGAATAGTAATACCTAATTTTTGAAATTATATATATTTTATATTTTAAAATGTTCTTCATTTCTAGATTTAGAATATCGAATTTAGCCTAAGGTGAAATTTTGGTACTTTTCGGATAACTTTCATATTTTGATGAATAGTGAAAATTACTTAATTTTAATTAAAAACATCTTTTTTAATCAAAATAATTAATAGTGATAAATTATGAATTTGAGTGGTTTTAAATTATATTTAGAATATATTTTTACCATTTAATATAATGTTGGTCATTGGAAAAAATTTTACAATTAAATCGAACATAAACAAGTGTCAATCTTTTGATAGTTATTATCTCTTAAAAACAGGCTTTTTGTTTTGACAGCGGGAACTAATTATAAATTAATTTCTGCCACTTCTATGTTTTGAATTTAGAAAAAATGGATTCCATATTTGGAATCAGGATGTCCAAATTGTGTAAATAGGTAACTTTTATTTTTAGACATTTTGAATAATTACTGTGGTAAATATTTTATTTACCATGGTTAAGGGTAAATCTGGTAAATAAGGGCTAACAAATAATATTATAATAATACTAAATTACCCTAAAACGTGTCCTAGACTTATTGGATGATACATGTTCGACCATAGGAATCTTTGGGTTGATTTTGGGACCCCATGGTGCCACTTGTAGGTGATAGGGACACTTTTTTTTAATTAAGTTAAAATGAATACAAAAATGACACAAGCATATATCTTTTAGAAAAACAATTTTTACATAGTGTTATATACGTTGGATTTTAGATTATAAATTTTAATTAGAAATATAAAACTATTTCCTACATAATGATATTTTATTTATAATTTTTAGACATTAAATAATTTAATTTATTTAAGACACAATGATGATGAAGTAATTACTATAATAGTGAAAAATTAAAATAATTGATATTATAAATACCCAAATAAATATAATATGAAACTTTTAATGAATTAAACTAATTTTAGAGGATAATATGATATATTAGTTTTGATTTAATTGACTTTTTTCGAAGTAATCAATCTGTTATGAGTTTCACAAAAATCAACTATTGAATAGTTTCAAAATTGACACAAAAGAGTTCTTAAAACAAATATTATATTATTAATTGATATTAAATTCCAAAAAATCTAAGGTTTGTCCAAGAGACTTATATCATGATAGTTCTTCATTAATGGACCACTTGTGGGTCGCTTTTATTTATATAGTAAGTTTATTAACTATATATTATAAAAATACAAAGTGACATGGTAAATGTCAAACTAATTAACTAAGAGTTAAAACTAAAAGATAAGGTTAATATAAGTACCCAAACCTGTCTAAATTCTATTGGTTGAGTGTTTTTCGACCTACCCCCACCTTAAAATTTAAATAATAAACTTTGGAGCCATTAGAAACCGAATATGAATTTATTATAAATTAATATTTCTAGCTTTTCCAAAGGTGCCCCTCACCCCTCTTATAAAAGGGCACTCCTCCTTCTCATTTCTTCACACCTTCAAAGCCTTTTGGTTCAGCCAAACTCTACCCAAATACTCTCCCAACTTCTCTCACTACAACATAGAGGCCTTAGTTTGATCAGAAAGCCAACCTAAGGAGCCCTTTTGATCAAATAAAAAGGAAGAAACCGAAGAAGAGGTAATGATTTCACCACCCTTTTCCAAGTTCCTTTCTTCTTCCACTTCTTCCTTTGTTGTTACCATTCTAAAATAATAACTCCAGTATCATATATATACTTTGATGTTATTATAAATATGGTACAACCATATTCAGTATTCTATCCACCCTTTGAATAACATGTCACCATACGTGCGTACGTACGGCTTACCGTCTCCACATCGTGGTGTAATTGTTATTCAATATATTATTATTTGGATGGTTATAATAATGATGTTTAACTCATGTAAATAATAAATATAACATGTTAATGATTCTTTATATATGATATACCATCCATTTATATATTATTTTAATATCAAAAGAATGATATTGTCGCTCGTACGTTCGTACGGACTACCGTCTCCACGAACGCGATGAGATTCATTCTCCATCGAATCCATTCAAGTATAATTATCATTTGATTATTTAAAAATGATGTTTAAGGACTTGATATCATTATGTATATGAAAAATATACAAACTATCCATGAAAAACATGGATTATGTAACAAAACATATAAAAGAAAACGAGTAAGTTAACACCCGAAACAACGATAATTCAAAGATATCATTAACAAATCAATGTTAAAAGATCATATATGATATCATATTAATATATATGATTCTTTTATAATTTAATAACAATTATTTCAACATTATACAGGAGGTTAAACTACCCCAACCAAGGAAAAGTACAAGGTAATGGGTTTTCATCTCACTCCTTATTCCCGTGAGATTCATGCCATATTGCCACCATTACCTTTTGTGTGGTGTATGTTTTTCCCATAATTATATTATTTGTGTAATACACTATAATTTATGTGTATTTACATATTCATTATATGATACCTCTTTCATGGGTTGTATGTTTCATAAGTTACCAAATTGGTAAGGGTTATTTCACAATCTCTTCATTATCCGAGGTAGTTTATATGTAATAATCTACTGGGATCTCTTTATCATCCACATCCATGTTTTCTTAAAAATGTATTTCAAAACATTTTTATTATTTACAAGAATATGGGTTAAAGTCATTTATACCCTTGTTTTACTTTTTATAAGAGTAATCTTTCCGTCGTTTTCAAAACAAGGTCCTTTTTAACCATTTCGACAGAATTAAGGTAAGAATGTTTTTTAACTTATACAGAGGGTGCGGCTATTTTCCGCCATTATAAAATCTTCAAAGCTTTCCTTACAATCTTATAAGAATATTTTCGAAGAAAATGTTTTATTTTATATGGCCCTTAAATTATTTCAAAAATAGAAAGAGATATTTCTCTAAAAAGAGTTTTGATTTCATCTATGTCAACATCCTTTGATGGATTTTATGCTTATTTGAAGTTGATTTATTATGATACAAAACTTCTATATTGTATTGAAGGTTTTGTGATATGTTTGACTGTGGATGTGCTATTTTTATACCATTCATAGTTTATGGTGAAAGTATTGACATTTCGTATGCTAGTTTTAATATGAAAGTTTATGTTATGTTTAAACCTTTTCATATGGGAATGCATTGGACTTAATATGTGACGGGTGGAGCCCGCTATAGCTCCTTGATGCATCGGTAGGTCTCATGAGACAAGCTAGTGTCTTGGGAAAAGGCCTTGGAAAAATCTTATTTGTAGTCTTGGCACGAGGCCTTGGCTATGTGGTTATGATAGTCTGGCATTATGCATTCCAACATTATGAAAGTGGTTATTGATTTTTCATGTGATTATTCGATTAGTAGAATATCCATGTGAATATGTAAATGGCATTATTTAATTTTATTTATGACATACCATGTTGAATGTTCAAGTTTGAAAGGCTTTTGTTTTATTTATACATTGCCTTAATTGTTTATTATTATTTATGAAAGTTTCCGCTATATTGTTATCCTTACTGGGCATTTAAGCTCACCCTTTTTCTATGTTTTATTTTTCCCAGGAAGTGAAGAAGTAAATTATGAATGACCTGCAGGGATATTATGAGGGGTTAATAGTGTGGGCTATGGAGACAATATGTTGTTGTAGTAGTTTTTCACTTTATGATGTAATGTAAAACCTTATGAATATATCTAGTGTTTCCAAGGCTACTAAACCAATCAGTCTTTCGAGATTTGATCTTTCTTGTGATCATGCCAATGTTATGTAATAATGCACCGACTCTAGGTAACTGGGGTAGGGGCGTTACAGGGTTTAGCCTAGGCAGGGTATAACCTTGATCCACATTGGGTGTTTGGAACCGTCACACATGATAATACCATCTTTATTTTTTTATTAATTAATTATTCCATTTTTATATATTAAATAATTATTTTCTCAAAACAGTGCATCAAATGAGAAATCTGAGACCACCAATTGTTTCGGGACGTGGGGTTTACCCTAGGCAGGGTATAACCTTTGCGAGCATCGTACGTTTGGTCATATCACACATGAAAATAATTTTGTTGAGTTATAAAAATTTTTGTTGGCCATTGGAAATAATAATAATAATTTTATTATTAATTTTATTATTTGTTTTGAAGAAAATAAATGAAAATGCACATCCACAATTAATAAATCGTGTTGTAGTGTAAATAATAACCATGCAATGTAATAAATTTGATATTATTAATTATTCGAATTAAATACAAATAGGTAATCAACACTAATTTAATGACCATTATCTTTTTTTGGTTGTCATTTTTAAATTATTAATGGTTCCATTGATGAGTTATATTAAATAATAATAATTTTATTATTATTATATTGTAAAAAAATAATTTGATGCATATTTATATATGAGGTATATATAAATATGAGATTAAATATATATATATAGTTATATATATACATGTGGAGATGTATATATATAAATATATATGTGTGTGTGTGTGTGTGTGTATAACATGTATATACTTGGGTGGATATTTATTATTGGGTTAGATAAAATATTATTAATTATCTATATAATTGTTTTTAAAGTCTCGACGTAAATCAAGGTGTAGACCATTTAAGTTTCAAGTCCAAATATTTAAAGGAATCAGGGTGTGCACTTATGCACCCTATTGTGGGTCCCACAAAGCTATTATAACTAATTAAATGAATTCCCAGAATTTATGTAAAATATTACGTTGCACCCCAGCACAATGTTCGGGTTAAAAATAATTAAAAAGTATTAAATAAATTTTAAACGAATTAAAATAGATGAAAAAGAAATGAAAATAAATAATAAAATTATAAGTGGGAATTAGAATAATAGAAAAATAATTAAAAATGGATCTAACTATTTTTTTTATTTTTATTTATATTTTCATTTTCCTTCCATTTTATATTTAATTTTATTTTATTTTGTTTTTCCTTTTTCTTTTCTATTATTTCCTTTTTATTTCTTTCTCCTCTCCTCCTATCATCCTCCCCTCATGTGTGTGGTGCACCTCTCCTCCCTAGGTGGTACGCACCACCTTCGCCTCTCTTCGGAAAATTACCGCCCCTTCGTTCATTGTCCGTTTACTTCGTCCTTAGGTGCGCTATGAACCACTCGGTCAAATCAATGCCTACTGCGGATCATAGGATCATATGTGACCATGAGGTAGGGCGTCTACTCTCTTTCCATCTGTGTTATTGCGATTTATAAAAACGCATCATTGTTTCGTTCGTCGGTGCCTACAACTTTGTGCAAATTCAACCAATTTCATTAATTTAGTTGTTTTGCATAATTGTTGAAGCCCTATTTTTCATGAATTAAATTGTTTAAGATGTGGAAAAAATATCGTACACCCCATTGGGCGTGCCGATGTGGTCCATATAACTTTTGTTAGCCTGGAATTTTAATTAATTTAACTGCATGTGTTGCGCAACCTATTTTTGTTGTGTTTAATCTAAATAATTAATTTAAATTAATTATGAACCTTGAATTGTTGGACCATTTACAGTTGTTTGTGCTTGCTTATTTATTATTAAAAAATTTCTTTATCCGCATGTGTTTCACAACCTATTTTGTTGTGTTTAATTTAAACAATAAATTTTGATTAATTATGAAAATTGAAATTGTTGGATCATTGGTAGTTGGTGGTTCTAATTTATTTATTTATCTAAAATATCATTTATCTACTTATGTTGATGGGGTAACTTGACTTGTTATGATTGTTATGTGGAAAATGTTAATTTTCCACTATGGGATGTTTAATCTAAATAAATAATTTAGAGTAATTATGAACTTTGAAATTGTTGGATCTTTGGTAGTTGGTTGTGCCAATTTATTTATTTATTTGAAAGTGCATTTTATCTGCTTATGTTTGATTCAGTACTTTTCCTTGTTTGGATTTCTATACTGATATAGTTAATTTGTAGTATATGGTACATGGGTGTGCCTATTTAGTTTCAAGCTACAATTTTATATGTTGATGTTATATCAGCTACTGTGAAAACATTAATTATATTCAGGGTGGGGAAAGAAAGTGGGTCCCATATTAACGGTCACGCATAGACCCTCTATTCCTAACAGTTACCACTACGCATCGAGGGGTAGTGTCGTTGGGTTTGCCGGACCGAGACTTCCCCAGGATTTCTAATACTTATGAGTGACACCGGTTCCAAAATGGCCCATTGAGACAGATCTGTTGGCAATGTTGCTAAGCTAGACTCAGATGATACTTGACCCCTTTTTCTGAGATCGGGACAGACTCAGGTTAAAGCAATGCCTCGAATGATACTTGGTCTTTCGAAAATTGCATTGGACGGACTCAGTGGTATTGAATAATTGAAGGATGTTTTATAACGATACCTTTGGGATGGGCTCAGACTCCAACTCTCAACTTGAAACTTAATAGGGATGCACTGAAGGTTTATATTAATATCACTGTTATTCCCTTGAGATTTGAGATATTTTCTAGTGTGTTGAAGCACACATGGTTGAAACATGACTTAGACCCCAAGATAAAGCACAAGCTTGGGAGTATTCTTCTTCCTTGTTTTACCTTACTCTTCCAGGATTCATATATATGCATATGTGTATTCTTCTTACAGGTACTCCTTTTAGAATTCAGGTTTAGGCCGAAGTAGGTGATTAGGGATGAGTGTCGTTGGGAACACGGAGCGTGTTATGTATTTCATTGCAGTGAATTAATTATCTAAAATTGTTATAAATTGGCACACTACATTTTATTATTGCATGAAATGGAAAGGTTTAGACATCGTTGGTGTTGGCCTACTAGGATTTTATCTCACACCCTACTTAGGCATCATTGAAACCTGAGTAGATTATATGCTTGCAGTTATTGACAAATGGAAGCATGTGGCTTCCGATGCTTGATTGATTGTTGCAGTTTAGGTTGTAGACTGGAGCAGAGGATTGAGCATTGATCGTGATGTAGTTGTCGCACTTTGTGTCTTTTCTTTTTAGTTGATAGTATGCTTGGGATCTGTTTTTCATACTTTCAGTTTAGATATACATCATGGAGTGACATCGTTTTGTCGGCTTACTCACTTGAGTATTATTTTGTTGGATTATTTATATTTCTTCTACTGTATTTTATTCATTTATATTCTTCCACTGTTTATTATTAATTGTAGTATACTTCTACTGTGATAATACCTATTACTTATGTGGGAATAGTCTCCCCCCTCAGACAAAAAAAGGCCACTGTTGCTAGTTGGCTGCCTCTGGCAGTTGGGGAGATGCGCTTGAGGTCATGTGATGCACCGGTTGGGCCACCATCTTAGAGGTAAACCGAGTCGGGACGTTACAACAGATCCATTACTAGCTGAAGAATAGATCATATCCCTTTAGAAGATATGTCTCACATTGGGATGTAATTAAAGGTATAATGTTTTCATGGTGGTTTATCATATAATGGGATATTCTTATCAATAGTGTTAATTTATTCAAAATAAAAACTTGGATGAGATAAAAAAATGGACTTAATAACTTTCACAATGACATTATCTGAGAAATACCTCCCTTTAGAGAAATTAGTTGATATGAAAAGTAAATTCCTTAACATGAAGTAGAAGGAAGATGAGATTTTTTTGAGTACGATCTTAATTTTAGAGGTTTATTTATGAATCCTATATACAATGTTCAAAAAATAGAAATTAAGATGAACCTTTTCTTATACGGGATTATGCCATTCCTATGAAGGTAACTAGTATCTCAAAATTTTGCATCAGACAATTATATTGTAACAATTTACATCAATATAGAAAATAATTCTACAAGTATAATATTTTCAAAGGAATTTATGATAATAAGTGTAATACTATACACCATGGACAATGAAATGTGGTAGTGAAGATTAGGGGAATGACGATATATCCAAAATATGATAATTATGGAAAGAAACACCCTAGTATTTTTTTAATGTGAACGTGAGTCTGTTTCAAGTGTAGAGATATGGGACATCTCGATAATTAATGAAAGTTAGGTAAGGAAGCTATAAATATCAAGTGCTTCAGCTATAATGTGACAGGGGACTACGTGAATCAATTCCCCCTACACCAAGGGAATCCACCTTTATGAGGTCCGAAGAAAGGAAAAGATTATGGAATTACCACAACATAATTCAATGTTCTAAAATATGTGATATTATGTATGTTGATCATAAACCAAAACCTATATATTTCATTATTCAATTGTGGTTATTCCCAATCTTCCATTTCTTACTTATTTTCTGTGAATAATAAAAAATTACCCCTAACCCTGAGAAATGAGATGATAGTCATGAAACCCAATGGAAATATTATTGCAATGAGGGTATGTCAGTCAGTCCCCATTATGATGCATTAACATAACCTAATTGAAAACATGATTATTAAACCCATGGATTAATTTTAAATAATCATGGGATTGGATTTAATTTTAATTAATAATTAGAAAAAATGTATTACCAATATAGAAGATATTAAAATTTGTATAGGGGGAATAGTGATCATTATATTTAGAGGCAATGCATTTTTATTTGAGTAATAATAGATAAAAATACAAAATCCCACAACAATGAAATCCTTTGAGAATAAAATAATCTGAAACATATGGTATAAATGAAAACATAATAATAAAATATTTAATTATTGTGCATGAATACATTAGTGTGTTTCTTGAAGAATTACTTGGTCACCTGCCTATGCATGAAGTTTAGTTTTTTATTAAACTTATTTGAGAAAAACCTATATCTATGATTCCCTATAGAATGAACTCAGTGGAATTAGTGAAGTTAAAGAAACAACTATAGGTGTTATTTAATATTTGATTAATCCACCCTAGTGTTTCTCCTTGGGGAGCCCTTATTCTTTTTTTAAGAAGAATGATGGGTCTAAGAGGTTATGAATCAATAATATGGAGATAAATTGTAACATACTAGGTAAATGAAGAATGATACATATTTCATATTTATTAATATTTGTGAATTAAATATTAATTTTACTTTAAATGGGTTGATACGTTCGATAGCGTAACCGATACGCAACAACGGGTTTCTTTGGAATCATACGTTGCACACTAATAATATAATATTATTATTTTAAATGGTAGTTAACTCCAAGTCATTGTATTGGCAAAAATTAATGAAACTAAAAACAATATGAGTATACAGGTTTTTTAAATGTATTTACATTTATTCGATAAAAGTTAGACGCTTAAAATTTGAATGAATCTAATTTTAAGCAAAATTTACATTAAAAGGCCGATTTACCGACTTTTAATGGTGAACCCTCTTAAAAAATTGTTTTGGTCACATTAATACATTCTATTTGACCAAATAAAATCCTTATTTATAATGGGGACATCAAATTTTACTTTGTGTAATTTTTTGGTATTTTTTTGATAAAGTTCATTTTTTAATGAATAGTGAAAAATATTGTATTTTAATTCAAAAGTGCATTTTAATCAAATTTATTTATATGGTTACATTATCTTTTTAGTTGGTTTTAATGTGAAATTAAAATATATTTTTAACATTTAATTCAATTTTTTTCATTGGAATTAATTTCACTATGAAATTGGACATGAACAAGTATCAATCTTTTGATAGTTATTGTTTCTTAAAAACACGCTATTTGTTTTAACAACGGGAATTAATTTTAAAATTAATTAATTCCAATTTTATGTTATGAATTTGGAAAAACAGAGATCAATTTTTAATTCTAAATATCAAATAATTTTTAGGCTGAATTTTTGGTATTTTTCTGAAAAAATCCAATTTTTGATGAATAGTGAAACAACTTAGTAGTAGTTAAAAAACTGACTTTTTCATTTAAATGAAATTTTACCACTTCTGTGAATTGAATTTCAAAAATCCAACAAACATTGTTGTTATCAGGAAGTAAAATGTGGTTCAATAAGATGAAAATAATTTTTGGTAAATAGTAACTTTTGACTTTTATTTACCGTGGTTAAAGGTAAATAGGGTAATTCAAAGTTGAAAGAATATTATAATAATTTAAAATTACCTTAACACTTGTCCAAACCTTATTTGTTGAGTCATTTACGACTATGGTCATCTTTGGGTCGATTTTGAGACCCCACTGAGCCACTTGGGAGTGAAAATGACAATTTAGATTAATTAACTTAAAGTAAAGGAAAATATGACAAAAGCAAATATCTTTTAGTGAATTAATTTTTAGAAGGGGTAATATAAATTATCTTTTTGTATATAAATATTAATTTTAAATATAAATATATTTCCTACATGATAGTATTTTTGTTATAATTTTTAGACATCGAATAAATTAAATTATTCATGACACAATAATGATTCAGTATTTTCCACATTAATAAATGATTTAAAAAATAAGATTATAATGATTAAAATATTAACCAAAAACTATCCACTTCCTATTGGATGGTTATATTTCGACGAAGAGTCATCTTATCTTCGACTATAATGATTTTTGGTCCTTTAGAAACCAAATATCATTATATTATAAAATAATATTTTCACACTTTCCAAAAGAGCCCCTCCTCCACCTTATAAAAGGAGACCATTTCTAACCAATTCCACACACCTCTCAAGCCACTTGGCTCATCCAAACTCTGCCCAATTAATCTCCCTACATCCCTCTCCTCCTTCTAGAATCCTTAACTTAGGAAAAAGGCACTTTAAGAAGTCCTTTGGTTCAAACCAAATGGAGTTACCCGAATTAAAGGTAACGATTTCTCTTAAATTGTTTTCTTTTATTTTACTTCTCTAACCACTAAACTCTATTTATTACTTTCTTTCATAACAACACCAGTATCCCCAATATACTATGATGTTTTATGAGAAGGATTCTAACTACACTTACACACACCTCCATCTAATGGATGAAAAACATAATGTTTCTGTGGATGGAAAACTAATACATCATGAAACGATGATTGTTCAATTACATCTTACCACCTCTCATGGTTGCCATTATGAGGGAAATGTATTTATATATGATATATATTATGTTTATGATTTCCTTATGCTTCTGTACTTCCCAATTATATCAAAACTTTATGGTTTCCATAGTGGGTAAATACGATAATCTCATTTGAGGAAGTGCGGACAACCGCCCCCTCAAAGTGATGTGACTTGTTAATGCCTTATGTGGGATGTATAAAGGATAGTTTTAATGATATTATATATGATATTATACTGGAATTATAATATACCTATGTATAATTATGTTTTAATTCCATTAAAATAAGAAATATAAATTAAAGTAGCATTCATGCATACGTACGGCTTACCGTCTCCATGAACGATGCATTTCATTTCTTACCTCAAAATGTTATGTACTATTATAAATACATGTATATACTGGATATATATGATATATATGCTATTTAAATCATGAATACAATTCTGGATATAATGGTCTATTTACCACATGGACATATTGTAAATATAAGGTGTTCATTTTTTACTCAAGTACCAAACATCGAATAAATGAACGTTATTAACTTAAATGATTACATAATGTTTATAACATGGTAATAAGTGATATAAAAGGAATAATAAAATTGAAAAAGTTTCTTTAGAAATTATAAATTAACATTTGTTTATTATTCAGGATATTATAGAACGATCGAGCCAAGTCGGACAAGAGGCAAGGGACTTCGTCTCAATCTCATTTCATTGAGGCATATTTAGTTTTTATTTTATACGGTGTATAAAACCCTTTGAATTTTCATTTCATTCAAAGGGAATCTTTTTATATTAAGCGTTTTACTAAATGACAAAAGGGAATTTTTTTACATAAGTGGTGATAATGACTTTTCTGCTGCCGTGAGTATTATTTGATCTTTGGCTTCCTTAACAAGATGGAATGTTTTTAAAAGGAAATATAAATACCATATACTATTTTTACGTATTTTGGTATTGAAAATGATTTTGAGAATGGATTTATTTTTTCAAAATCATGAAATGATATTTTTTTATTGAAATGTGAAATTTTTATCTTTCCTTTATGCTTATGTTAAGTGTTATGATAATGTTATGGTTCTTGGGAATTATTTACGTATACGAGTGATTCTGTGATAAACCTAGGGTGGGTGAGCCTGAGATAGCTCTTCAATGCATTAGGTAACATGACGGAGGTAAACGTGAATGTTTATCCTAAGAGATTTAGGCAATATACTGTGATGGGTATTCCAATGTAACTCCCTATATAACTGTGATAGCTATAATGTAAGTATGGTATGGATTCCAAAAGTTACCTTTATGATTTGTGATTTATATATGTCTTTCATAAATCTTATGATTTCATGAGGTAAGTAAAGGATTTCATGTTTTGTATGTATTTATGAAAAAATGTTTTCATTCTTTGTTTTATAACCCTTACTGATATTTTTATGCTCATCCCATGTTTTGAAATGTTTTCACTGGACTTAAAGATGAATATGGTCAAGGATGAGATCAAGGAAAAGTCATGCTGTCAAAAACATTGAACTAGACATGACTATTTTTTCATGAGGTTTTATTTTATGAAAAAAATGGTAACTATGTAGAGGTGTCTACATTGTAATCTTTTGAGATGTAATAATTATGTAATAATTCTCAAAAACTCTAAACCTGAAAAGATCCTCAATGTGAATTATTCATTTAATTAAATTTTTTGTAATGTTTTATGGTTTGGTCCTAATAGTTGGTATCAGAGGCCGGTTTATATAACATTAAGAGTTAGGGTTTTGTTAAATTAATATCCATAATGTAATTTATGTTAATATTAAAATCATATAGAATTTACAGATTACCATGTTTCTTCGCCTAAGATATTTTTGTGTTCATAATGGTATTCCGCAGAGGAAACAGGATAGCTATGTTGGGTCGACATCAGGAGGAAGAAAACCTTCCAAATAAGTAACCTGAGATGGTCAAAATCATAACTGAACAGTTCGTTGCAGTGATGGCACAGTTGACTCAGGCGATAAACGGTGGTGGTATCCATGTAAGAGATCAGCCAGATCAACCACAGAGGAACATGTTAGTAGTGGATCATTTCATGGGGCAACATCCCTCATCATTCAGAGGATCATCTGACCCTATGCTAGCTGAAGGGTGGATTAAAGCACTAGAGAGGATTTTCGATGTCATGGGTTGTTCAGAACATCATAAGGTTAGTCTCGTTGTCTACCATTTTGAAGGTGAAGCTGACCAGTGGTGGTGGATGGTGAAAAATATCAAGGATTGTGAGGAGATTGATGCTCTCGATTCGGATGAATTAAAAGGTATGTTTCTTGAGAAATATTTTCCTAGGGTGGTTCATCTTAGGATGGAAAACAAATTCTTGGAATTAAGGCAGGAGGATGACTCTGTGGCTACTTGTGAAGAAAAATTCACTCGACTAGAAAGGTATGCTAAAAATTTCATACGAGATCTTGATAGTAAAATCAACCGTTTTTACTCAAGATTAAAGCCAAAGTATCGAAGGGATTTAGCTTCTCGTGAGTTCAAAAGTTATGAAAAACTTGTTTGTTGTGTGGAGAAGGGGGAAATGGAGTTTGATGATGATCAATTATTCTTTGACAATCAACAAAATAAGAGGTCTAGGTGGTAGGAGAAAGGGATGAACTCTTCAAAAAAGTATGATGGTAAGAAATTTAAGTTTATAGTTTATGATAATTGTGGTAAAAATTATGATGGGGAATGTCTTTTGAATTCTGTTAAGTGCTACCGATGTGGTAAAATGGGGCATAAGGAACGTAATTTTACTAAAAAAGATCAGGGTAATGGTAGGACACAATCTGATTTATAGTCAGTAAAATGTTTTATGTGCAATGAAATTGGTCATTATGCAAATGAGTGTCCAACAATGAAATCAACCGAAGGAAAGCATCTAGACTTCAAGAAGAAAGGGGTGGAAAAATCCTTTTCAACTACTTCTGTAGACATTGGTCCATCAAATGATGTAGTATGAGGTACACTATTTTTTTTTTCAGATTATGCCAATGTGTTGTTTGATTCAGAGTCTACACACTCATTCATTTCTGAGATGTTTTCTAGTAAATTGTGAATTCCATCTCCTGATATGAATACTGAACTTATGGTAAAAACACTTGGGGGAAATTTTGAGACAAAAAGAAAACATATGAACATTCATGTCCTTGTGTGCAGAAAGAATCTTCCTGCAAACCTTACTATTTTCCTCTAGTAGAGATTGATGTTATATTGGGAATGCATTGGATTTCTATTTATCTTGCTAATATTGACTACATAGCTAAAGAGGTTTGTTTTCATAAATATTTACAAGTTGAGTACAAGAATGAACCATTTATTTTGATAACATATTAGGAAGATGAGAAACTATTAAAAAATGGAAATGAATGTTAACTTGCACATATTGCTGAAAATAAAGGAACTACTCAGATTAATGATGTGCTAGTGGTAAATGAGTACATTGTTTTTTTTCCTGATGAGTTTCCTAGAATTATACCTGATCGGGAAGTTGAAATTACTATTGACTTAGTTCTTTATGCTAAGTCAATTTCAAAACCCCCTTATTGAATGGCTCAAATTGAACTTTTAGAGTTAAAGAAGCAATTGTAGGAGTTATTAGATTAAGGTTTCATTCAACCTTGAACATCACCGTGGGGTGATCCTATATTGTTTATTAAAATAAAGATGTTTCAATGAGACTTTTCATTTATTATAGAGCATTGAATAACATCACTGTTAAGAATAAGTATCCTTTGCCTCATATCGATGATTTTTTTGATCAGCTCCAGGGAGCATAATATTTTTCAAAGATTGACTTGAGGTCGGGGTACCATCAGTTGAAAGTAAAGGAAATAGACATTCCAAGACTGCATTTCATACTAGATATGGCCATTATGAATTTGTAGTCATGCCTTTTGGGTTAACCAATGCACCTGTTGTATTCATTGATCTTATGAATAGAATTTTCCATGTGTTCTTGGATATGTTTGTGGTTGTGTTCATTGATGACATTTTGGTTTATTCCAAAAGTAAGGACGAACATGAAAGTCATTTAAGGGTCATCTTGCAAACCATAAAAGAAATGAAACATTATGGGGAATTTAGCAAGTGTGAGTTTTGGTTAAAACAAATTTATTTCCTTGGTCACATTGTGTCAAAAAATGGAATAATTTTTGATCCTTATAAAACAAAAGTTGTTGAAGAATGAACAAGATCGACAAATATAACTGAGATTCCTAGTTTTCATGGTTTGGTAGGTTATTACCAAAGTTTTGTTGAAACTTTTTCACGGTTATCTAGTACAATGAATAAGTTAACTCGAAAAGGTGTTAAGGTCATCTGGACAAATGAATGTGATGATTATTTTTAGGAATTGAAAAGAATATTGGTGAATGCTCCAGTTTTGGCACTGCCATCCAGAAATGGTGAATTTGTTATCTACAGTGATGCGTCAGTGAAAGGACCATGTTGTGTCCTAATGTCAAATGATCAGGTAATTGCTTATGATTTATGTCAGTTGAAACCACGTGAGTTAAATTTACCTACACATGATTTGGAATTAGCTGTTGTTGTTTTTGTTTTAAAAATTTGGAGGCATCATTTGTATGGAGTGAAGTGTGAAATATATACAGAACACAAAAGTTTGAAGTATATATTCACTTAGAAATAATTGAACATGAGATAGAGGAGATGGTTGGAATTAATCAAGGATTATGATTTCACGATCCTTTATCATCCAGGAAAATAAAATAAAGTGGATAATGATTTGAGTAGAAAAAGTAATACTTCATTAACCATGTTACATTTGGAACGAGATCCTTTGGTGTTTTATTTGATGAACTTTGACATAGAAGTTGTTGTTACAGGAAATTTTTCTATTTTGTATCAGGTGTCAGTGAGATCATATATATCGGAAAGAATAAAGAAAGCACAGAAAGAAGACAATGAGTTATAGAAAAAGGTAGAGTTGGTTCAGAAGGGTAAGTTACCTGATTTTAACGTTTATAATGATTGTGTTTTGAGATTTGGATAGAGATTATGTGTACCTTGTGATTCACAGTTGAAGAATGAGTTGTTATGTTAAGCTCATAGTTCGCCGTTTTCAGTTCATACTGGAAGTATTAAGATGTACAGAGATCTTAGGGAGTATTACTGGTGGGATGGAATGAAAAGAGATATTGCGGATTTTACTGTGAAGTGTTTGACTTGTCAGTAGGTTAAATCAAAGCGAAAGTTATTGAAAGGGATGTTTTATCCTCTACCAGTGCCAGAGTGGAAATGGTAAAATATATCCAATACTTCGTTCTGGGATTACCAAAGACATCATGAGGTAATAATGCAATCTGGGTAATAGATGATCGATTGAATAAATTTTCCTATTTCTTTCATATTTGAGATACTTTTTCTTCAGATCATCTTTCTCGGTTGTATGTTAAAGAGATAGTCAGGTTGCATGGTGTTCGACTCTCCATTATATCTAATTACGATCCTAGGGTTAGTTCTAACTTTTGGAAAGGCCTTCAGAAGTCGTTGGGTACTGAATTAAATTTTCGTACAACATTTCACCCTCAATCAGATTGGCAGTCAGAACGAACAATTCAGACCTTGGAAGATATGTTACATGCTTCCTCAATGGATTATAAGGGAATTTGGGACCAACACCTTTCTTTGGTTGAATTTACATATAATAATAGTTTTCATTCCAGTATACAGATGGCTCTGTTTGAGGCATTATATGGAAAGAATAGTCAAACTCCAGCTTTTTGGGATGAATTAGGTGAAAGGAAGCTGATGGGACCAGAATTCGTAGATGAGATCGCAGAGAAAGTTCAGTCGATTCAGAAGCACATGAGAACAGGTCAATGTAGATAGAAACTTTATGCAGATAACCGGAGGAAGGATCTTTATTTTGAGGTAGGTGATCATGTCTTTCTCAAAGTTTCTCCATGGAAAAGTGTGATGCATTTTAGGAAGAAGGGAAAGATGAGTCTCAGGTTCATTGGACCTTATGAAATTCTGGAGAAAGTTGGATTAGTTGCATACAGAGTGGCTTTACCTCTATGTTTATCCCAGGTACACAATGATTTTCATTTTTTGATGTTGAGAAAGTATATGCCAGATCCATCTCATATTTTGAACCCAGAGGTAGTTCAGTTGGAAGAGAATATCTCTTATAAAGAACAACCAATTCAAATTCTTGACCGTAGAGAGCAATTGTTGCAGAATATGGTGATTCACCAGGTAAAGGTTTTATGGAAAAACAATTTGGTTGAAGAGGCAACGTGGGAATCTGAAAATACTATGAGGGATAAATACCCCCACTAATTTTGATAAGTGAATAAAAATTGAGAGGACACAATTTCCAAAAGGGGGGAAGGATGTAACATCCTAGGTAAATGAAGAATAAGACATATTTCTTATTTATTAATATTTTTGAATTAAATATTAATTTTACATTAATGGGGTTTCTATGTTCGATAGCGTACCTGATATGCATCAATGGGTTTCTTTGGAATCTGACGTTGCACAGTAATAATATAATATTATAATTTTAAATGGTAGTTAACTCCTAGCCATTGTATTGGCGGGAATGAATGAAACAAACTATAATATTATTATACATGTTTGTTAAATGTATTTACATTTATCCAATAAAAGTTAGAGGCTTAAAATGTGAATGAATCTAATTTTAAGCATAATTTACATTAAAAGGTAGATTTACCGCCTTTTAATGGAGAACCCTCTATGAATATAGTTTTGGTCACTTGAATACATTATAATTTACCAAATAAAATACTTCTTTATAATGGGGTCATCAAATTTTACTTTGGGTAATTTTTTTTGTATTTTTCTGATAAAGTTCATTTTTTTAATGAATAGTGAAAAATATTATATTTTAATTCAAAAGTGCCTTTTAATGTAATTTATTTATATGGTTAGATTATATTTTTAGTTGGTTTTAAAGTGAAATTAAAATATATTTTTACCATTTAATCCAATGATGGTCATTGGAATTAATTTCACTTTGAAATTGGACATAAACAAGTATCAATATTTTGATAGTTATTATTTCTTAAAAACAGGCTATTTGTTTAACAATGAGAATTAATTTTAAAATTTATTAATGGCACTTACATTTTTTCAATTTGAAAAAATAGACATCAATTTTGAATTCGGAATATCAAATAATTCTTAGGCTAAATTTTTGGTATTTTTCTGAAAATCTTCAATTTTTAATGAATAGTGAAACCACTTAGTAGTAGTTAAAAAACTGACTTTTTCATTTAAATAAAATTTTACCACTTATGCGAATTGAATTTCAAAAATCCTACATACATGGTTGTTATCAATAAGTATAATGTGGTTCAATAAGATGAAAATAAATTTTGGTGAATCGTAACTTTTGACTGATTTACCGCAGTTAAAGGTAAATAAGGTAATTCAAGGTTAAAGAATATTATAATAATTCAAAATTACCTTAACACTTATCCAAACATTATTGGATGAGAAATTTACGACCATGGTCATATTTGGATCTATTTTGGGACCCCATTGAGCCATGTGGGAGTGATAATGACAATTTAGATTAATTAACTTAAAGTAAAGGAAAATATGACAAAAGAAAATATATTTTATTAAATTTATTTTTAGACTGGGTTATATAAACTATCGTTTATCTATAAATATTCATTGGGAGGATAAAAATATTTCCTCCATTATAATATATTTTTTTATAATTTTTAGACATTGAATAAATTAAATTATTCATGACACAATAATGATGCTGTATTTACCTCATTAATAAATGATATAAATAAAAAAGATTATAAAGATTAAAATCTTATCCAAAACCAGTCCAATTCCTATTGGATGATTATATTTAGACCATGAATCATCTTATCGTCTACTATAATGATTTTGGGACCTTTAGAAACCGAATATCATTATATTATAATATAATATTTTCACACATTCCTAAAGAACCCCTCCTCCCCCTTATAAAAGAAGACCCTTTCTAACAAATTCCACACACCACTCAAGCCATTTGGCTCGTCCAAAATATACCCAATTAATCTATGTACATCACTATACTCCTTCTAGATGTCTTAAATTAGGAAGAAGGCACTTCAAGAAGTCCTTTGGTTCAAACCAAAGGGAGTTACCCAAATTAAAGGCAACCGTTTCTGTTAAATTGTTTTCTTTTATTTTACTTCTCCAACCCCTAAACTCTTTTCATTACTTTATTTTGTAACAACACCGGTATCCTCAATATACTATAATGTTGTTATGAGATTTATTTTAACTACACTTTTATACACCTCCATCTAATGAATGTAGAATATAATGTTTCTGTGGATGGAAAACTAACGCCACACAAAACGATGATTGATCAATTACATCTTACTGCTTCCCATGGTGGCCATTATGATGGCACTATATTAATATATTATATATATTAAGTTTATTATTTCCTTATGCTTCTGAACTTCACAATTATATCAAACCATTATAGTTTCCATAGTGGGTAAATACGATAATCTCATTTGAGGAAGTGCGGACTACCGCCCCTAAAAGTGATGTGACTCGTTAATTACTTATGTGGGATGTATAAAGGATAGAGTTAATGATATTATATATGATATTATACTGGAATTATAATATACCTATGTATCATTATTTTATAATTCCATTAAAATAAGAAATATAAATAAAAGTAGTGTTCATGCATACGTACGGCTTACCGTCTCCATGAACGGTGCACTTCATTTCTTACCTCCAAATGTTATGTACTATTATAAATACATTTATATACTGGATATATATGATATATATGATATCTAAATCATGAATACCATTTTGTGTATAATGTACTATTTACCACATGGACAACTTGTAAATATAAGGTGTTCATTTTTGACTCAAGAACTAAATATCGACAAAATGAACGTTATTAACTTAAATGATTACATAATGTTAATAACACGGTAATATGTTATATAAAGGGAATAATAAACTTTAAAAAGGTTCTTAAGCAAGTATAAATTAACTTTAGTATATTATTCATGATATTAATGAATGATCGAGTCAAGTCAGACATGAGGTAAGGGACTTCGTCTCAATCTCATTTCATTGAGGCATATTTAGTTTTTATTTTATATGGTGTATAAACCCCTTTGACATTTCATTTCATTCAAAGGGAATCTTTTTATATGAATAATTTCACTAAATGACAAAAAGGAATATTTTTTTACATAAGCGGTGGCAACGACATTTCTTCCACCTCGAGTATTATTTGATCTTTGGCTTCTCTAACAAGCTGGAATGTTTTTAAAAGAAAAATAAATACCATATACTCTTTTTAAGTAATTTGGTATTAAAAATGATTTTGAGAATGGATTTATTATTTCAATATCTTGAAATGATATTTTGTTATTGCAATGTTGAAATGTTATTTTTCCTTTATACTTATGTTTTGTGTTATGATCATGTTATGGTTCTTGGGCATTATTTACGTATACGGGTGGTTCCGTGATAACCCTAGGGTGGGTGAGCCTGAGATATCTCTCCAATGCATTGGGTAACATGAAAGATGTAATCATTAATGTTTATCCTAAGAGATTTAGGGAACATACTGTGATGGGTATTCCAAAGTAACTCCCTATGTAGCTGTGATAGCTACAATGTAAGTATGGTATGGGTTCCACAAGTCAAATTTATGATTTATGATTTCTATGTGTCTTTCATAAATCTTATGATTTCATGTGGTAAGTAAAGGATTTTATGTTTTGTATGTATTTATGAACAAATGTTTTCATTCATTGTTTTATAACCATTATTGAGCTTTTTATGCTTATCCCAAGTTTTGAAATGTTTTCACAGGACTTAAAGATGAAGAGGGTTAAGGATGGGATCAAGGAAAAGTAATGTTGTATAAAACATCAAACTAGACATTACTATTTTTTTCAAGAGTTTTTATTTTATGAAAAAAATGTAAACTGTGTAGAAGTGTCTACTTTTTAATCTTTTGAGATGTAATAGTTATGTCGTAATTCTCTCAAACTCTGAAGATGAAAAGATCTTCAATGTGATTTATTCATTTAATTAAATATTTTTTAATGTTTTAAGGCCGGATCCTTATATAAATTCAATTAAGATAAGGAATAAGTGTCATATCCATCACATTAACGGCTGATATTATTAACTATAAAGGGATGAATATATTTCAAAGGACGGCCGTTTCAATGGTTTTCAATATTTAAGGGTGAATAAGAATGATATATGAAAGAAAAAAAATATTATATGAGGTATATAAATTATGAATTTTATGCGGTTCCCTTTAGATTGAAAAATGAACCCTTAGTTTTTATGGCATTGATAAATATAGTATCTGAGGACTATCATTACGATTTAATAGTTGTATTAATTGATGATATATTGATATATTATAAAATATGTGAGATGTAGGGGAATTATTTGTAAATATTTTTTGAGAATCTTGAAGAAAATGGATTTTATGGGAAATTTAGTTTGTGTGAATTTTCACTCTGGGATATTTCTTTTCACGACCATACTTTCATTAAAGATAAAATATGTGTTAATCCTTCAAATAAAGTTGAATTCAAGTAATGGCCTACACTGAATAATATAAATGAATACAAATTTCACTTGTCTTAGCATCATACTATCAGAGATTTGTTCAAAATTTTCTTTGTTAACCAACACATTAACCATGTTGGAAAACAAAGGGTTGAAATTCACATTGTAAAAGTTACATAATGAAATGTTTGAGGAGATTAATAATATACTAGTTAATTAATTTTTAATTAATCTAACATAAAAAAAGAAACATTTGTAATATATAGTGATTCATCATAGATATGAAAAGATTTAGTCTTTATGAAAAATGATATATTATTTTCTTATGTATCATGGAAATTGATGATCAAAAAACAGAACTATAAAACTAATGATCTTTAGTTGTAGCACTAATATTCAACTTGAATATTTGTAGGCACTACCTCCATGTTTAGATATGTCAGATATATATAGATCCTATGAATTTGAAATAAATATTTTTACAAAAGGATCTCAACATGAGACAAAATAGATGGAAATAACTACTCAGGTACTCTAATTTCCTGATACAAAACCAACATGGGAAAGTAAACAAGGTGGTTGATGACTTATGTATTTAAGATCACGATGTTCTAACTAAGATTTTGAAAGAAATTTATTCTATATTCATGGAGTTAATAAATTTAGATATTGGGATCATTAGGGATGGGGAAACATCACTTATTTTACAAATTAATTTTAACCCATATTTTATTGAGAATATAGAGAATCTCCAATTAGAATATTATGGTTTGAAAAAGTGAATTAAATACATGAATGATGGGATATTAATCAACTTTAACCAAGAGTATGGTATGTTACTGATTCAAAATAGACAACATGTTCCATTTATACCTGATGTAAAAAATGGAATTACTAAATAAAGAACATATCTAAACTTTCTTGATACACCCTAGTAGCATAAACATGTATAGGGATTTAATATAAAATTTTTGGTGGGATGATATGAAGTGAAAAATTATGGAATATGTGTCTGTATTCTTAGTATTCCAACAGATAAAGGATGGAATAAAATATCCTAATGGAGTCATGAAACATCTACCTATATCATTGTGAAAGTTGTACTATGTTACAATGGACATTGTAACTTAAATACTGAATATTTCCAAACGGAATATTTTTTTATTGGTAAAAAATTACCACATTAAGAAGTCAAAAAATTTAATAATAATAAGGGATGACTTAACCCTTGAACATATTGCATGACTCTATATCAATAATGATGTGAGACATCACGGTGCACCTATATAAATTGTATCTGGTTGTAACCCTTAGTTCACATTGAAATTTTGGAGGAACCTTTAAGTTGATCTCAACACCAAGATTCATTTGACTACTACCTATCACCCTCAAAATTATGGCTACTCTAAAAGGACTATTTGGACATTAGAATACATGATATTTTTGTTCTCTCTCGAATTTCAATGTATGCATGATCAATATCGACCACTGGTGAAATTTGAATATAATAATATATTCAATTCAAGAACAAAGATAGAACCATTTGAGGTATTTCATAGATATATATTTCATACTTAAACTTGTTGGGTTGATGTTGTATTGAGAAAACAATTAGGAAATATTTTTTATGGGAAAACATTGAAATTTATAAATATTAAGAACCACATTATTATATCTGATAGAAGGTTTAAGGGATATCCATATAATCAAATATACTGTCTAAAATATCAAGAGGTGGATAACATATTATTAAAGTAATATACATAGAAGGGATTCATAATATTTTTAATGATTTGGAAAATAAATCCTAGTCACCACAATGCTTTTTGAATTTTGGGAAAAATTGGAGTTGTGGCATACCATCTCATTACATCACCCAACCTCCCTAAAGAGCATGATGTTTTATATGTTTCATCATTAAGGAAGTGCATTCTATATAAAATACTTGTAATCACCACATCGAGAATATAATTGGATCCCCAATTTTCTTATAATTAATATCCTTTACAAAATATTTACACTAGATATAATTTTCTATAGAATCAGACAACTTAATTAGTGAATTTGAATTGGATAAATAACATGTTAGAGGAGGAAACATGGGAAATGAAAGAAGAAATAATAAATAATTATAAAAATCTCATTATAACATAATGTTTACCAAATTTTATTGATGAAATTATTTGGGGGATGGTGTGGTATTTGATACCCAAGACCCAACTTGAGAATGTAATCACTATATCCTAAAAATTATCGCTTAATATGAAAAATAACATAATCTAGAGAATCATTATTCATGATTATAAGTTTAATTTCAAAAATATATAATTTTTATTTCATAACAATGATTTCACTTTGAATTCATAATGAAAAAATTAAATTCTGGTCATTTTTTTCTGTTTTTTCTAAAATAAATGATGTTTTATTTAGAAAGTGGAGAATATAGTTTTTACTAAAAACGTAGAATTTTTGAATATAACAAAAAGTAATTATAACTTAGATATTTATAAAAAATTCCCATGATCATATTAGTATATAAATATTAAATTAATACATTTAAATATTTCTATTTTAAATTTATAAAACCAGTGCTTAACATTTCATAAACCTAAGTTAAATTTTCTAATAAAAAACTATTTTTATTCTCTTCGTTTAATTAAATAGTATTTCCATAATATTTTTTTTTATTTCTATAAAATACACAAAAAAAATTATATTAAAAAGTTTACATTATTAAAGTCTAAAATATTGGTAACTTTATCATACATATATATTTTATATCTAGAAATACAATTTTTCAAAAAATGGGGTTTTTAGCACTATATGCGCTACTATTAAAACTAATTTTTTGAGACCTAAAAATATTATTTAATAAAATTGATATAATATTTAGATTAATTATATCAAACTAACATAAAAATTTATATTTTATTTTTAGTTATTAAATTTAAACTTATTAGGTAAAAGATAATTTCCATAGTAAAAAATAAAACGGTAAAATTAAATAATATAAGAGTAAAAGGATTGAAATATGTTTAAATAATGTATTTAAATGCGTTATATAGGATTTATTAATCCTATATCACCCCCAATGTTTCTTATTTCATACTATGTATCCACTGTCCCTTGAATAGTGTCAGGAGATCATTCAAAAATTAATGGGTATTTACAAAAATGCCAATTTAATCACTTATAAAAGAAGATCAATTCCACCACATCATGATAAACCTATTCCTTATAATTTAGTACTAAAATAATATAGTTTTTAACTTAATAAATTATCATACAATTTTTGTGTTCCAATGGACACAAATATTTATCCTAAGGACTCTATTTCCAATGATATTTCTAAGAGAAATATGAACATCCTAATGTTATTATTTAATAATCATTATAAATTTCTTCTAAATATTCAAGTTAAAAAAATTTATTGACATAATTATATAATTAAATAATTATTATTAATATTGTGAAATTTTATTAAATTAATGGATCAAACAATATTAAATCCTCTAAATTCACTACAAAAAAATTGATAGTTTGTATGTGTATACTACCAACTATATGTGACGATGTGGTTCATTTGTATAACCATATATTTGGGATTCTATAAATGATGGATTATAGGAATGAATTCATTTCCTAGGTCACAATTTTTATTTTGAAATTATAATTTATCATCTACCTTGTTCTGTCCCATTCGTTGAGAAATATAATTGTTAATCATTCGGAATTGCGGACTTCCACCTCCATGAATGATGAGTTTAATTTTTCGTCACCACCATTTATGGATGGTTATAAGAATAAATTCAAGGAATATATATTATGTTTACAACTTGTTTAGGATTCCGTAAAAATTATATTTTCTTTATATATAAATAATTCCTTTATCATTAAATTATTATAACATGCTCCAACACTGGCTGTTTTTTCCACATACGTGAACAATGTTATAATGTTTATAACATAAATAAATAAGTAATATTATAGAATAATATCATTTAATAATTTTTATTTATTTATTAATTATTTCCATGTTTTTTATCAACATTTACCATATTTAAAGATATATTCCCTTTCAATCAGTAAACATCCAGGGACTAGTTCATCATAATTTCCATTTTGACAAACTCTTATCCATGTCCTTAACCAAATGAAAATGGAAGGAATAATTAAAAAAGATTAATATATCATGAATAAAATCAGATTGAAGAAATTTTAATCCATAAAAAATAATCGACACCACCTTGGTGAACCTAGTTCAAATATAACAACTGAAACTAACAAGATTTAGTGATGAAAATAAACTATAACTAAGTAATGTATTTGTAATAAATGAATATAAATTATGTTTTAACAGTGTATAATGTTATTAAATATTTTATTAATTAATTTATTTTTTTTATTAAAGGGATTCATTATCTTTCATGGATGTTAGGAATTAAGGAAATGGTTTTAAAATATCAATTATGATTCAATAAGATATGATTCTATTAAACAATTGTTTTCTTTATGTTGTTTATAAATTAACATGGTGGTACTTTTTTCATATTCTGTATTATTGTAATGTTAATTATGTGTATATATCATTATACACCCCTTATATTATTTTTTCATAAGAGTTACGAACATTATTATAAATCTAAAAACATTTCCATAGTGCTAAAACCGTATTAATGTTTTAGTAATGTAAAAGTGTGTGTATATTAATAGTAGTTAAATCCTTGTATATATACTGGATAGTAGATGTGGTTATTTAAAATAATCCACTAGGGGTAATTACCCTAAAAATTGATGGTTTCTTATCTACTTGATTTTAACTCAATGCATGATTAAGGGGTCTTGTACTGCACACCTTACTGGACACTCATGGGGGATACACAGCAGAAAATTGAAATAATCATCGAAACCATAATTAAGGATTTTCCTAGAATGGTTATGATAGCATAAAATTTCAAACGATTTAACTCAATTACTTTCTTATATTGATAACCCAACACCTTTTAATTTTTATTCATAACTACATAATCATTATTTCTATGATAAGGGTAATTTCCATTTCATAGTGAATTTCCTAATGGTAGGATATTAACCTAGTGACCCACATTATTCCAATGAAAAAATATTGATAATTAGTATATATATTTATTATATATAGATAACTTTACATAGCTATGTTTATTGATGATGTTCCTTTTGAGACGTTAAGATATGTATTTTGAAACCATCCACCTTCTTTCTTTGGTAGGATTTTGATCATGTTATCCCCTTTAATAACATGGGTAAAAATGTTAAAATTATATATGTTGTTATTCAAATACATATATTTATGATGGAATTTTGATTATTCCTGGTATTTTTACTCATATCTTTGATATGGTGAATGAATTGGAGAAAAATAAGCAACATACAAGGCTTGAGATTTTATAGCCCCGAGATGCATCAGTTGGTCTTAGGAGAGAAAAGGTTTGGGAATTTGGTGTATGCTTACCCTTTTCAACAATGATGTCAATTTTTATCTTATAGACAAGAATACTATTTTTGATTAAGTCCTAACAATAATGATCAGGATTCCCTACATTATGCATTCCATCACCATGAATTTTGTTGTTATTATCCCTATGATTTTTTTCATCCTTATGTTATCCATGGATTTTTTCTCACAAACATGATATTGATAACATGTCATCTATATTGATTATTCTATCTTCCATAATTTTTATTCATATTATATTTTATTCCATTTGAATTTTACCATTACTGAGCATTTGACTTCAACCTATATTTTTTTTGCATCCCCAAGCTTTAATATCTTGAACTATGAATAAATTCATGGATTCAGAAAAAGAAATAATTATGTTTAAAGAAGTTGTTATATTTTAATTTGATGTTAAATGTAATATTTAATGTGTGTATGTATCTAGTCTCCCAAACCTATTAAACTATTTTCTCCAATTTAATTTTTCCCTTGCATTTTTTACTAATTTAATAAAGTAACCACTAACATTAGGTTACATTAGATATCATGTTACAATATATTTCCTTATAAAAAAGGACCATTCTAACTTATCCACGATGAAAACTAAAAGTGAACAAATATTACAAAATATTTATTAGAAAATCATAAAGGTTAGGATGTTATTTTAGGATGGATATAAAAAGGAATGTTGTTAGAGTTGGTGAATGAATTTTAAAAACAATTTTATAAATCCTATATAAAATAAAATTGAATATCATGAAATAATTCAATTTAAGTATAAAACAATAAATTTAATGTGAGTGTAAAATAAATTAAAACATTATGTGTAGAAAAACTAAATTATAAAAATTAAAAGGGGACAATTTAATAATGTAGTTTGGAAATATCCAAAGAATGAGACCCTACATATCCTTCCACAAAAAAGAATTTGTGGGGTAATATTTCTCCCTTAGTTTTAACTGATACTACAAAAAAACCCTAGGTTTTACAGGAAACCATGAACCAAGATCTCTCACATCAATGGGGGTGAAAACATAAAGAATTAGATGATTTAGGTTAGAAATATTCTTATGAATAAATTAAGAAGAAATTCTTGTATTTATTCAAAATAATGAAGTCATTATAGAGGTTTGTAGATATTCCTTGTTTAGATGAAACCTCTCTAGTTCTCTATTTATAGCCTTCATAGGAGTCAGAGTGGATTTTGTTAGACCTAGGAATTAATGCCCTAAATAAATTCTTTTAGAACAATAATTAATGACCCTTTTACTGATTTTGATTGAAGTCACCAGGTAACTAGTATTATTCCATCTGGTAGCAAGTGGAACTCTTCTAGAGACCCTGAATTTTCCAAATCCAACCAGGTAATTGATGAACTACACTAAGTATCCGATGAGATTCCCTCCACTCTGGTGCTTCTTTCACATGCACTCAGTTGGCCGTTTAGACTCTACCGGGAAGCCGGTGCTTCCAAAAAATATGTATTTTGGAAAGGGTATTCCATTATATTTTTGATTCCATTTCTTGATCATGTTGTTCTAGAATAAAATTTTTGAGCACAATAAACAAGAAGAACTCAAAAAAGAAAGGGTATAAAGAACTTAACTGTTGTGTCCATAAAAACAAATTATAATTTCATTAGTTATCCCATCTTTCAAAATAAATTTCTCAACCTGTAATCCTACAAAATATCAAAATTTGTCAAAATGAATATTTGGAGTTATAAAATACGGTATAAGAAATAAATAAATAGTGAATAATTAAATATTAATAAATATGGATTGATATGATTTGTAACATGATTATATATATTATCAATGTTATAAATAATGGATTAATCCTTGGAATATAAAGATAACTCAATTTTATTTATTCATCTATAAAGTCTAAAAATATATAGAGATCTGCATGATCTCACTTTTTTTGTGATAATATGGAAAATAAAAATTCAAAATATACATCATGGTTCCTGGTATACCAAAATTTTTAGGATGAATTTTATATTTCCAAAGGTATAATTAAATTTTTACCGAAACCAATATAATAATGGGAAAAAATCACCATGGATATATTCATGAATCCTCCAAAACCATTAATGAAAAAATAGATATTCTGTTGTGGATTAACTTTAATGTTATATTACATTATTTTTCTTCTAGAATAATTTATATTAATTAATATGATACAATATATATCAAGTAATTTATGATGCTTCATGTGGAACCACTATCTATTTTATATGATTTATATATGAGGTTTACATTAAAATTATAATGGATTCACAAGTGGGAATTGAATAATAAGTTGTTTTCTAGTATGGATTATCACCCTCAAATTGATGTTAAATATGAGAAAAAATATGTACTCTAAATGACATTCATAGAACATGATAAAAAAATCTAATATTTTTTAGGATCAATAGAATCTTCTAGTAATATTCTCACATAAAAATATTTTCCACTTAATCATATAACTGGACCGATATATAAAGATCATTATTTGGACAGATGGAAATATTGGTATTTGTTTGAATCCGAATATTCAATAAAAATTTAAATATAGGGTCCAAACCAATCTATAAAAAATTAAAGAATCATATATTCAGTAATAGCGTTATACTAATAATAGATAGTGAGACATGCACGTGAATATTACGGATAAAACTTTTTCTATATTTATTTTCTGAGGAAGTAAATACAAAATTGATTTGACCATGCAGGTTTTGAAGAGGGAGGCCATGAATTATGATTTGGTTTTGTCAGGGATGTCTTTGATTGTAATATTTATAAATGATTGTTGGAATTGATGATAAATTGTTTAGGATTGATGGAAAACATACCATGATGCTGATGTAGGTGATTCTATAAATAAAGACATTATAGTGATATTTTATAAAGATTTAAGTCAATGTTAAAGATAATAAAACCCATCATTAGATGAAAAAATGAGGATTTAGGGATTTATACCAATATTGATATAATATCATATATTAGATGATTATGGATAAAGCTTCTACCTTATATACAGAAGTCAATGAAGATGTTATATATTATCATTTTCTTTGATAGATTCTGGAGCAAAATAATTCATTGGTTGAAATTACACATGGAGTTTAAATATGAGAAAGTTTTTTATTACTCATTATGATGGTAAAAATATTTTCCATTTACAATATGATTTCCTAGTTACAATGGAATGAATATTCTTCAAAAATATTATCCAATCTGATAGTGTGGTAGTATGAACCTATTAATTAGGTTGTACATGTAATATTAATATAAGGATGAGTTCATGAAACACAAAAGATTGTCTTATATATGTATATTTTAGTCATGTCTTTCATGTAATCATGAGATTATATTCATATGATTTGATTTGAATCTTGATGTACAACGTCCTGTATCGACTTGGATGATTTCAAAGAAGAGATAAAGGATGGATATTTAATTCAAATAGAATATTAAAATTATCCAATTCCATCATGATATAGACTTGTGCATTCTATTGATGCTTGACAGGAAATAATAAGGTGAATATACTTCTACATGAGGAAATGTTAAGAGAATTGTCATTTTGAGAAAACCATATCATTGTGGTATACATGAAATATTATATTTACATTCTATGGATAATTTGAAAATTATTCATAACAATGAAAATGATATCTCTTACATATATGAGAACTATATACTGGTTTATTCCAAGTACATCAAGATTTATCATTGAGAAAATTTTCTTATGAAATAATTAGAGTTAAATATCCATTAAATGAATCTAGAACTCATTATCCAATATAAAGATATTTTTTTTGTGGTTTTTACAAAAACTCCATAATTTTAATGAAATGGTAATTTTTTTCCATTATAGTCAGAGTAATTTGATAAAGAAATTTTTTAGAGTTCTTTTTCACTATAATGAGATAAAACTGTGGCATAATGAATTCAACTACGTCATGGTATGAATTTGAGATGATTATATTGAATGGTTTTTATTATTAATGAAGTATGAGTATTTTAGAAACTACAATGCTTCCATGCTATGAAAAATCACAATGTTATTTTGAAAAAAATGGAATGTAATGATCGAAAAATTATCATAGTTATGGTAAGGAGATGAAGAAGTTACTGCATAATAGTGGGACCCATTCCATGTAAGGTTCTAGTCAATGAATGAATAGAGAAAGATGAGATGACCTCCAATATATAAGGGAGTTCATGTCCATTGATTCAGTTTTTATATATAAGGTTGAATGATAAAACCATGTAATAGTTATGGTCACCACATCATGATCTTTTCTAAATTGAAAATATATTTAGATTTTAAATTTCATGAAGCACTCAGTTCAACCCAACACATCCATTGGTTTGGTTCATGACAAGTCGCAAATCATGTTCCCGATCACTATGGGTCATTGAAAATCACCAAGGGCATTAAATATAATCACATGGGAAAGATTTCACCCCAAAATATCAATAAAAATATATGGAGTCCTACTCAGAAGCTGGTAGGGTGTGTCCAGACATTGGGCTACCATGAATAATAAAATATGTAGATTCAAATGAAAAATAAAAATATATAGTTCATGGTAAATATAAATGACCAATTTTTTTTGAAAATAAACATAAAATGAGATATATATTGGGTAAAATAATAAAAGTGACTAAATGTAAAGAATAATTCTAATGTGGTCGATAAATATAATTCTAGAAATAAACAATAAACACGAATAAAGGCAAGGTCACCTATATGTGATCCTGAGTCACCACCACAACATAATACGCCCTTAAATAAACCCAATTGAAAAAATCCAACCATATATAAAATCCTGGAAATCATTATGAAAACATGAGAGAGAGATATATACACATAGGTGTGTATGTTGGGTGTGAGCTAACATACCTAGTATGATTTCACCAAAGTGTCCATAAAATTTATTTTATAATCCATTCAAGGAATTTTATTTTGAAAAAAATTTCAAGAAAATAATTTATTAATGATTTTGAAATACAAGAAACAACCAAACACCTCATCTCCACTTTTATGTATGCAATAATACCTTTTTAAAAAAGATGAATATTTCACAAAACCCATTTGAAAACCATTTAAAAAAGAGTTAAATGAATATATTTATTTCATTGGATAATAATAATTGAGTTCAAAATCCTTTATCTACCCTTTAATTTTCAAAAACACATCAATAATTTATTTTAGAAAATCATATATAAAAAGATAAACCCATTAAATTGAGTATCAATGTGTACTAAACAATATAAATAAGAAAATGAAAAAACCCTTCCACTCAGGGATAAAATAATTTATGCACATGGAAGTAAAAAATAATCATAACATATGTAAGGTTAGAGGACAATATCATGTAAAAAACACTTCAAAACAAGCATCTTGGGAGAATCAATAGGGTATATAGGTTCAACGTACATTAAGATCCTTTTATTTTCCTATCATAAAAAAATATCCTATCTAACCTCACACATTCTATTAGAGAAAGCTATGTTACATGCCCATAGATATGGGGATACACATCTCAGGGAACTATTTATATATCATAACATTAATTATAATGTTATATTTCATTTTTTTGTGATCCCAATCTTGGGAGAGAATATCAAATTCCTTATGAAACATATCACAGGTTCCCTCACTAAGAACAGAGGGTTCCCATAAAGATATCTAAGAGAGGAGAGGAAACATTTTATACACATAAATCACATATTAATAACACAAAAAACCATTTTATCACAATATCACTCCCTCATCTAAGATCTATACACCTTAATAAGAAACAACATTTATTCAAATAGGTAGTAAATAATAATCAATTCATCTGATAGTATAAAAAAACACATATAATTCATAATTAAATGAGGATCAAACTATGCTTTTATATCATGTTATGTAAAACATTATTACAAGGATCCAAATGAGACTTTAGATTTAATACAACCATAGAAAATCATAAAAACCATATTTGAAAAAAACATTGAAAAAAATATTTAATTATAAATCACAATGGATGAAATAAGATCAATAATATTGAATTAATATTATAAAAATGACTTCGAATTAATTAAATATTAATTAAACTATAAAAAAAATTGAATAAACCAAAGTCAACACACATGTAATCAGAATAACATGTCAACAAAATGAATATGATTCATATGTCTCACCGTTATTCAAAATATCTTTCTCAATAGATGATACTCACTAAATATTTTAGTGTGATGTTTTTATTATATGGTCACATAGATATGTAACAAGTATAAAACCCCTAAAAATATAATAAACAGAAGGATGATCTAGTATTTTATCATATATGATATGTTATATAGATGCCTATTTATGGGTTTTTAGGTTTTATTAATGTTTTTTATGAATATAAAATTTATCATGTTATGTAAAATTAAATCTCTACATTATCATTTTTTCAAATTATATATATATATATGTATATATAATTACATATTTCATGAAGTTTAATGATAGTTGAAAAATAAAATTATGACTTTGAGTAATCCCTAATTGATGTTTGTAAAAATTTATTTTTGGTTATGAAGAAATGTTAAGGATAATTTGAGTAGGATTTCTATATTGAGATATAGAATACGATTTTAAGGAAAAAAATAAGTTTAGTTTGTTGTATTTCCTATTAAGTATAGCATAATGAGTTTCATACACTATGTCATTAGTATACTAGATGTAAATGGTTGATATTTAGATTCCCCAATCTCTAATTCTCATGATATACCTTGAGAACCATCGTACATTGATACCTTTGTTAAGGTATCTCTAAGGCATGGATAATCATGGGTGGTTGGGTATGTTGTTAATAATTTCATCAGTTGGAACACTACCATTGTCACGACCGGTCCTCAGGGCCCGTGTCGTGACTACCCCAAGCCCGCCTTCCATAGGCCAGGGGCTAGAGACTAGCACCAAATGCATAAATCCGATAACTGGGAAGGCATTGCCTTTATAAAAGTAAACAAAACATCACAGAGTACACGCGGAAGTAATACACTAAGTACAAAAGAAAGCACTGAAAAGTAAGTGGGCCAGAATACAAACCCAACTGAAAGCACAACTACAACTGAACGAAAGTACAACAGAAAAAGACAAACAGCTGGAAGAATGGAAGTAGCTCCTGGTTCGTCCTCCTCAGATCCTACCTGAAGGGTAGGTACAGATAGCGCAGCTCATGGATCGTCCACCATAGATCCTACCTGAAGGGTAGGTACAGATAGCCTCCACAACACTCTTTCCCATCAACCTCCTCTGAATATCATATCGTCGTGAAGTCCACCTCCAGATACTGACTCGGTGTGAGGTCCACCTCTGGGTACTGTCCAGTCCTGGAACACTCGGCCTCTGTCAGCGCTGCTCGTCGTATGCAACCAACACAACAAGGTGCGTGCATAGCCCGTGCAGGGGTGAGTATAACGATACTCAGTTGGGACCCTGAGACCCTCAATGTCTCACTAAATCCAACAAGGATAACCACAAAGAAGGATCTCAATAGATAACCCATTTCTTTGGTATAAGCCCATACTTATACCTATGTTATCAAGTAACCCATCTAAATCATGAGGAAAAACAAAGGATATGAAATCAACGGATAACCACTACCCAGGTATATGCACATACATATACCTAAGTTATCAAGTGACCCATCTAAATCATGAGGTAAAAAAAGGTCATAGACTCAGCTCAAACCGGGATTTTCATTATCGAAATCATAGCTTCTGAAGATACCCGTCTCTGACGAGTACAGTGATCCTGTCACAACTCTGAGGTAATGCTCACTGACCTAAGACTGCTGAGATACTCCTCCTGTCGAGTACCGTGGATCAGCCACCGAAACATAGTAGTGCTTCCCGCTGGGGTCTGCCACCTCAAACAGTAGTGCTCCCCCTCATATCCTACAGAGGTTCTGCTCCTGTCAAGTACCATGGGTCTGCTGCCTGGTACTAGGCGCTCCGTCCGCCATGGGACTGCACCAAAAAACATTAGTGCTCCATCCACTGGGCTAGTCAACTCACTCCATGTTGAGTCGGTCAAGCAGTCGTCAGGTCTCAGCCAGCTACACGGTCTTCGTACTTCATTCGCTTGCCTCCGAGAGGGTCCTCTCCACGAGCTACAGGTCGATACTCCAAGTATCACAAAGTCCCAAAGTGAATTATCTCAAAGTACCGCCTCGTCATAGGGGTCTCAACGCAACTTACGGCGTGTCAATCGGACACCCAGTCTGTGAGTTATTAGCCTTTTCGTCCCAGGGGCCCAGTTGGTTTCGTGTATGAACTAACCCGACCGTATCTCAATAGTACCCAAACTCTCATAGGGTATACACATAGGGACTGTTTCTCAATGTGATCACCAACGCCACTGACAGTTCATCAAACGGACGCCCGGTCTGAAAGTTATCTGCTTTTCCGTTCCAGGGGCCCGGTTGGATTTCAGGTTCAATCTAACCCAGCCACTATCCAACTGTGTCCAAAACTCAGGGGGAGTATTCCAAAAGTTCATTCTTGACAAGATGAACTCAACTTGATAGACGGCGCGTCAATCAGACGCCCGGTCTGAGAGTTGTTGGATATTTCGTTCCAGGGACCCGGTTGGTTTTTATGTCAAAACCAACCCGACCGCACTCCGACTGCGTCCAAACATCGATCGGAGTAAGCCAAAAGGTCTGTCTCACCATGTGGAATACAATAAAGTTGACGACACGTCAATCAGACATCCGAAGCTCAAGTTATAAGAGTTTCCGCTCCGAGGGCCCGATTGGTTTCGGGTTCGAACCAACCCGGACGTACCCAAAGTTCTCCTAAACCTTGAGTGAAATATACCGAAACGACCGTCGCGATCCAAGTATCGCATCGCAACTGATGGCGTGTCGATTGAATGTCCGTAGCCCATGATATGGTCAAAATACTGGAAGTGGTTTGAAAATGGGGGGTCTGGGCCCGACCCAGCCCGGCCCAACCCCCATGGTTCGGCCCGAACTGGTTCAACCCGACCTGGGTTCGGTTTCGGCCCACTAGGGTGCGGCCCGGCCTAGCTGGCATGGTGCGGCCCTGTCGGCGTAGCCCGGCCCAGCCGGCGAGGCCCGTCTCGGTGCGGCCCTTCTCGGCACGGGCACCGCCTGAGCACGGATGTGGGGAACCTCCACCCCTTTAGATCAAGCGGTGGACCCGCGCGGGTCAGCCCTCCACTTTGATCGAGGGTCAAACCCCCGGTTTTTCCTGATTTTGGCCAGCCGTAACGGCCGGCCAGCTCGCCGCAGGACCGGTTGGTCCCGCCCTCCAGCGCAATGGCGACCGGCGGCCTGGCCGCCCTCCCTTGCTCCGCTGTGGCCAAAGGTCGCGGCCTTGGTCCGACCGGCGTGGCGCGACGGCGCCGCGCCCCTCCACCACGGCCCTGCTCCAGCTGCGGTCTCTTCGTGGCCCTCCAGCGCTGCTCTCCTTCGCCGCGACCCGACTCCGACCGCGGATTCGTTCAGTCTCAGTGGCGCGGCGCGACGGTGACGCGCTTCTTTGTCGTGATTCTCCATATTCTCGTGCGGTGCGACGGCACCGCGTCGCTTCCATTTCAACCCATGAAGATAACCATGAAAATAAAAATAAGGGAGGAGGTTCGGTCGTGTTTGTGCGGTCCGACCCCCCTCTATTATTTTGATAACAGTTGGCCAATATTATCGAAGAACGTCCAAGTAAAATCCGAACGTAAAGACAAAACCCCTTCCTCGAAAAGACGTCGCACGTCGTCGAGCCGTGGAAAGAGGCAAGCGTCGCGATGATAGGACGTCGCAGAAGATCGATGACGATTCCGTTGTCATCGGAGGAATAACCGTCGTTGATGGCGACGTTCCCCGCAGTGGTGTCTCGGCCCTTGGCGCGGAGGAAGAAGAAGTGAAGGCACGTCGTCGGTGTCTTCGCGTTCTCCTTCGGAGGCGTTCTTTGTCGAAGAGGCATTCTTCGTCGGAAGGTTGGTGTTCTTCGTTGTGAGAAGAACACCCTACACTACTTCCCCAAAGCTCTCTCACCCCAAACCCCTCAACACAACGAAAGCCCCCAAAAATAATAGCAAATCCATTATTTTTTATTCACCCATGCCATTTGAAATTCAAATTAGTTAACTAATTTAAGAGGTTGAACTCATTAATTAAAATGTGTTGGCATGCACTTAAGAGGGGGAGTGGAATGAGAAGAGTTTTCATTAATAAGGGGGAGTAGTTCAAGAGTTAAAGAAGGGATGATTAAATGGGGGTTAAAGGAGAGTCATAGGAATGTGAAAGGTTGGGGGCTCGTGTGGGCCCCACCTTTCAAGTATCCACACATTGGAAGTTGGTTGGTCATGGGCCCCACCAATAACATCGCATGGGAGAGAATAACTTTCAAAGACATAAAATAAAATTGTTCACACAATTTTATTTATTTTAAACTAAATCCCCAAAAATAAAACTGAACCCGCTTAAAATGCAACTACGGTAAAGGTCCCCTTAAGCAATTACCGGCGCTGCGAGTTCATCGATTCTCTCGAATTTCAATTTCAGTCATCGGTTCAAAAGATAGAAAAATCCGGTCATTCATTCACTGAACGTACCCGAGCTAAACTTTGGAAATTGATTCCAGGCACACCAAGCCTCAGAATCAGGTTCCGTCTGAAACTGCGTTCTTGTATAATATCAATGAAATTACGAAAAAAATTTCCTTGAAATTTCCGGGTATTTACATTACTCCCACCTCATGGATTTATGTCCCCGTAAAGATTTAACACAAACTGGGGATACCAAAGCGGTACTGAGCACGCATCAAATCCTTCCACTCCCATGTGATCACCTGGAGGTTCTCGTGATACCTACGAAAGCGCACAAGAGGAATCGACGATTCTCGTAGGACCCGCTCCTATCGATCCTCAACCTCTATTGGAACCATGTGATAGTCGCTCCGTCATCGTTGTCCAGCTCCCTGAGGTCAGTGATGGGTGAGGGATCATGCACGTATCTCCTCAGCTGAGATTCGTGGATGACATCATGCTCTTGGTGCAACTGTGGTGGAAAAGTCAAGAGGTAAACCACCACGCCTACCCTGCTGAGGACCTAGAATGGTCTGTTGAACCTCGGAGATAAATTTCCGCCTTGGCCACATCTCCGTAAACCACATCAAGGTGAGACATTTATAAGGACGTGGTCGTCATCCTTGAACTCTAGAGGCCTCCTGTCAGCTCTGTGCAGTCTCATATGCCATGATCTATAGGTGATCATTGCCCACTCCTACATCAGGACCCACCCGAGTCTGGTCCCTAACGCGTCGCAGTGAACTATGTAAACAATGCCCACAGGTTGGGCACACCGGTCAACCCATCTCCTG
Source organism: Viscum album (assembly GCA_963277665.1). Lineage (NCBI taxonomy): Eukaryota > Viridiplantae > Streptophyta > Magnoliopsida > Santalales > Viscaceae > Viscum > Viscum album. Next base: position 3,002,451 of record CAUJRU010000019.1, on the reverse strand, counting down.
AAAGCTTTGCTGAAAGTGGTGCTGCAACTCTGGAGAATTCTGGCACAATGGTAAGTTTCACCATCTTCTGAGTGATCGAATGCACCCTCTTATGCATGATTCCATCCTGTGCTGCCTGGATTTTCCTTTTTGCCGACCAAGGAAAACCCCATCCCAACGTTGTAGATAAACCACAACCTTTTTGCCTAATACCATCAAACCGTGTATAAACTATGGTTGCCTAGTCCATACCCAAACTAACGTCATAAGGCCTCGATGCTGCCACCATGATGTTCTAACCGAAACTCTCACCTCAAGGGTAATATCACACGGTCGGCGTAAGTGTGATTATCGAGTCTCATTCCAAAGGTATCTCTAGACGTGAGGGTCAAGTCAATGGCTTAACCGGAAACTCTAGGTCTGGGACAAGATTCGTGGAAGGAAGAAATGTTTTATATCAACGTCTGTTACTACGGCAGCTAGTAGTGGACACAAACTGTCCATCGAATCATTCTTAGAGCCATTGGGTCACACTCCTTGACCGCATGCTGCTACTCTCTTCCCCTGCCCTCCAGCTCCCTGAGCCTGGAGGGGAAAACAAAGGCGGGTGGTTGTAACATGTTGAAATGTACACCACCTCATGATGCTCTCCTAGCTCTACGTCCACGTCTGCTTCTCTACAGATTTATCTTTCCTTAACATTTCCTCTTCTTGAAACATTTGCACGCCCAAGTCTCTGTGACTGGCACTAGTTCGCTGCGTTCCAACTTCTAACATTCTCTAGCTGTATTCGTTCAGCCAAAGAAAATTCAACCACAAGGTTCTCCGTGCACCCTAATGTGAGTAGGAATTCATAGAGGAAAAAGTGATGGCTCAGATATCCTTAAACACACCATGCTCAGAGGTTCGAGCTCTATAGCACTAATCGAATCATATTCATTGAGTACCCAGAATGCTCGGTACGCCTCGATGAATACTCAGTAACTGAAACAACATCCTACCGAAGCCGTATAAGCTCTAGAAAACTCTCAGCCACCTCCTCAAGCCAGTCCTCAACCGCCTATTAGTCGGGCTCACATTGGAACATGAGGGTATCTGATGTTGGAACACATGTATGGAAGTAAGGCTACATGTTTCACCTACTGATACCACCGGTTGTAACTTCTGACTAACAGGTAGTGATGTATAGTTGACACACTACCCGAAGACACTATCTTAGTCATTGGTCCACGTACCGAAGCCTCATCACTATGTGGAATATCCTCTTGGTCAGTCACTGGAAAACACTAGTAGCCAAGTCTACCATCCACTCCACTGGTGTCTCCGCTAGGTGGAAAACTCTAGCAATCACCTCCAGCCAGTCCTCTGTTGTCTGGGAATCTACCTCGCCTCATAACCTCGGAGGCCTCTACTACTGGAACTCGTGCATAGCACTCTGTCGGCATGCACCGTCTGCTAGTATGGCAAGTGGCATCTGCTTCCCAACAAGTGGTGGTGCTGCTAGTACACCACCCGAGGGTGCCAATATAGTAAAAGGGCCCCGCACCAGAGCCTCGTCACTCGGTGGGCCGTCATAGTGGACTATCTCAGAACTCCAACTGACTGTCTGCGTGGAGACATCTTGAACAGATGCGACACAGTCAATGATTTATACCTGTTGAGCTGACCTGGTTTGAGCTGACTTTAAAACTTTTGGAAACACACACACAATCAGTGTTTTCGTGCACTAAGTCAGAAATCAGTTGTCAGGGTCCTGGTGTATGGATACGTCGACCATCTCACCAACACTGGACTCCCTGAACTGAAAACCACACTCAGTACCCTTAACACTATTGCTTCATAGAAAGGGAATATCAGGGTTATAAGTTCTACGGTAGAACCGACTCCTCTGATACCAATTTTTCACGACCCGTCCTCGGGGCCAGTGTCGTGACTACCCCGAGCCCGCCTTCCATAGGCCTGAGACTGGGGACTAGCACCAAAGGCATAAATCCGATAACTGGGAATGCATCGCCTTTATAAAAATAAGCAAAACATCACAGAGTATAAGAGGAAGTAATACACTAAGTACAAAAGAATGTGCTAAAAAGTAAGTGGGCCAGAATACAAAAACAACTAAAAGTACAGCTACAACTGAATGGAAGTACAATAGAAAAAGACAAACAGCTGGAAGAATGTAAGCAGCTCATGGGTCGTCCTCCTTGGATCCTACCTGAAGAGGAGGTACAGATAGCGTAGCTCCTGGATCGTCCACCACAGATCCTACCTGAAGGGTAGGTACAAATAGCCTCAACAACGCTCTCTCCCATCAACCTCGTTTGAGTATCATCTCGTTGTGAAGTCCACCTCTGGATACTGACTCGTCGTGAGGTCCACCTCCATGTACCGTCCAGTCCTCGAACACTCGGCCTCTGTCAGCGCTGCCCGTGGCTTGCAACCAACACAACAAGGTGCGGTCATAGCCCGTGCAGGGGTGAGTATAACGATACTTAGTAGGGACCCTGAGACCCTCAAGGTCTCACTAAATCAAACAAGGATAACCACAAAGAAGGATCTCAATAGATAACCCTTGCTTAGGTATAAGCCCATACTTATACCTAAGTTATCAAGTAACCCATATCAATCATGAGGAAACACAATGGTTATGAAATCAACAGATAACCACTACCTAGGTATATGCCCATACATATACCTTAGTTATCAAGTGACCAATCTCAATCATGAGGTAAAAATAAAGTTCATAGACTCACCTCAATCAAGGATTTCCATTATTGAAACCGTAACTGTTGAAGAGCCCCGTCTCTGACGAGTATAGTGATCCTATCACGACTCCGAAGTAATGCTCACTAACCTAAGACTGCTGAGGTACTCCTCCTGTCGAGTACCACAGGTTAGCCACACAAACACAGCAGTACTTCCCACTGGGTTGAGCCACCTCACACAGTAGTACGCCCCCTCATTGCCTATAGAGGTACTCCTCCTGTCGAGTACCGCGGGTCTGCTACCTGCTACCAGGCGCTCCGTCCACTGTGGGTCTGCACCCAAACACAGTAGTGCTCCGTCCACTGGGCTAATCGACTCACTCCAAGTTGAGTCGGTCATGTAGTCGTCAGGTCTCAACCGGCTACACGGTCTCCGTACTCCGTACGCTCGTCTCCGGGAGGGTCCGTTCCACGAGCTACATGTCGATACTCCAAGTATCACAAAGTTCCACCAAGAAGTATCTCAATGGACTGCCTCATCATAGAGGTCTCAACGCAATAGACAGCGCGTCAATCGGACGCCCGGTCTGTGAGTTATTAGCCTTTTCGTCCCAGGGGCCCAGTTGGTTTCGCGTACGAACCAACCCGACCATATCTCAACTGTACCTCGAACTCTCATAGGGTATACACCTAGGGACCGTTTCTCAACGTGATCACCAACACCGCTGACGGTTCGTCAAATGGACGTCCGGTCTGAAAGTTATCATCTTTTCCATTTCAGGGGCCCGGTTGGATTTCAGGATCAATCCAACCTGGACACTATCCAACTGTGTCCAAAACTCAGGCGGAGTATGCCAAAATTTCTGTCTCAACAAGAGGAACTCAACGTGACAGACGACGCGTCAATCGGATGCCCGGTCTGAGTGTTATTGGCTTTTTCGTTCCAGGGGCCCGGTTGGTTTTTAAGTCAAAACCCACCCAACCACACTCCGACTGAGTCCAAACCTCCAGTGGAGTAAGCGAAAAGATCCGTCTCACCAAGAGAAATCCAACAAAGTTGACGGTACGTCAATAGGACGTTCAGAGCTCATGTTATAAGCATTTCCCCTCCGAGGGCCCGGTTGGTTTCGGGTTCGAAACAACCCGTCTGTACCCAAAGTTCTCTATAACCTTGAGTGTAATATATTGAAACGACACTCCCAATACAAGGATCGCATCGCAACTAACGACGCATCGATCGGAGGTCCGTAGCCCAAGATATGGGCAAAAGACCGGAAGTGATCCGAAAATGGGGGGGTCTGGGCCTGGCACGGCCTGGCCCAACCCCCCCAGGGTCGGCCCGAACCGGGTCCGGGTTCGGCCCACCAGGGCGCGGCCCGGCCCGGTGCGGCCGATGCGGCCGGCGTGGCCGGTGCGGCCGGCGTGGCCGGTGCGGCCGGCGTGGCCGGTGCATCCGGCGTGGCCGGTGCGGCCGGCGTGGCCGGTCCCGGCAGGCACGGGCACCGCGCGCGCCGCGTGAGCACAGAAGGGGGGAACCGCCACCCCTTCAGACCAAGCAACGGACACGCGTGGTTCCACCCGGCCGCTTTGACCGGGGGTCAAACCCCTGGTTTTTCCAGATTTTTCCCGGCTGTAACGGCCGTCCAGCTCGCGGGGCGACCGGTTGGTCCCGCCCTCCAGCGAACCTGCGGCCCGGCCGCCCTCCCTTGGTCCGACCAGCGCCGCGCGATGTGCTAAACTAAATTTGTGCATAAAATGTGATTCATTTATTGACCCCATTAGTACATGCCCAATAAATGAATGATATATGAGTTATCTAAATGGGATTGAAATACTTTATATATCAGGATCACTCGATATCTTGGACAAAGGGATCATATGAAAATTCATGTCATATATGATGGAACTAGTGGAAATTGGTATGAGATACATGTGTTTGATAGAGATCAATCCAAATACCATTATATCTTGAGTAGATCTAATGCATTACTATAGGATTCTATATATTTATATTTATGAATTTATTGATTCATATTTATTTACAATGATACAAAATACCATTGGGTTACACTTTTTGGCTGACTGAATGATGATTGAGTTTAAATCCATGGGATACTATTAAAGTGTCTAATAATTTAACCATGTTTATTTTTGGAAGAGTATTTTCAAGGTAGTATAGGTAATGACCCAGACCAATGGGTCCCACTTGATTATAGGAATGTCAGTAAACCACAATCCCAAGCATTCGTCCAAAGGACAAGGCCTATAAACTAGCATCGAGAAAGAATAACTATAATTTCTCAACCCCAGATGCCCAGATTCAGTGCATTAATTTATCACATTGGCTTGATTATATGCAATAAAATTCTGATGGACATATCAGTTTATCAATATTGGAATTCTATATTACATACATGATAAACATAATATATTGGTAACGTAAAATAAAAACATGATACATAATAAAATGAAGTAAACTACATCCTTGAACATGTATTCAATGATATCCTCTTCATAATTTTTGGAAATGAAGAATAGTAAGGGTGAGTTCAAATGATTAGTAAGGGTAAGTAAATTAGAAGAAATAATGAATCAATTGAAATTAATTATCATGGAAATGTAAATAACTAATAACACATTCCATTCAAATAACTTGATAAGGTAAAATCAATATGGAAAGGTATGAAACTGAAACTCATTCTATCTAAATCAATAAACATTGAATGAAATGTATCCACAAACATGTATATGAAAAATTTCATGGATCTATAATAACTAAATCTAAATGATGTAAATCATTAATTATTAGATGCCGTGTTTTCTAGGTACATGGAAGAAGTACCATCACGACATTTCATAACATTGTTTAGATACCGGGCAAGAACCCATCTATTTTGGAATACAATTTCATCTCATTAGACTACCGATGCATCGAGGGGATATCTATAACTGTGACCCACCCATTTCATACCTATATAAAAAATTCCCCATATATAATTATAAATTTAAATAATAACCAATATTTCTTCTCAAATATCTGTATTTAATGAAGGATAAAAATTTATCAATTATTCCCCAGTTAATCAAATAAATATCAAAGTAAACACAATATGAAAAATTATAATGGTTTGGGAAATAATAATATCCATCATATAAAAATATCAATACTATAGGAAATATAAAATTAACATACATTACCATAATGGAAATTTTTCAAGATTAAATTAGAAATCGTAGAAGGAAGTGGGATTTCAAAGATAATCATTAATAACATTCTTGAGGAAAAAAGTTTTAAAACATTTCAAAGTGTCACATACCACTTTGAAAATTTTGAATCATAATATCTAGGGAGGTATGAAATTAAATGAAACTTATAATATCATTAGAATAAGTTTATTCATGATATAACATTAAAAAATCTGTATATACACAAAATAAAAGTGAACTGCTGTATAATAAAAAATAAGTCTTAATAGAATGTAAATTAAGAAAAATTCCATTACCTTAAACTTCATTTTTGTGTGTGTTATTTATCATACTATATAGTGGTATAAAATATGTTACTTACTTATAAAATTACCACACTCATGTTTATAATATCTTATCTTAATTCCTTATAATATTTTATTACACGTTTTTAACAGTTTTTCATTATTTTAGCTATTTGTGGTGTTAATTTCCTTGTTTTCTCAAGTGTGTTTTGACATTTAATTTTTGGATCCATTTAAAAATATCATGATTTATTAATATCCATAATTTAAAAATTGATTTAATTATTATATATGTTTAGTTAATATTCATTTTGGATAGTCTTTAATGTTTAGAGATAAGAAATGAAATGCACCGTTCATGGGGACGGTAGGCTTTACGTACGCATAAACGATACATTATTTTGATTATTGTATTAGAAGAATTAAAAGTAAATTATATATTTATATTATAATTCCATTATCATATATATATTATATATGTTTCATAGGTTTATTAATATGATCTTTTATACATTCTATGTATGGTATGAACGAGTCACATCGCTTTGAGGGCGAGGTGGTCCACACTTCCTCAAACGAAATTATCATATTTACACAAGTTCGAAAGAATAATGGTATGTTATAAATAAAAGTAAAATAATAAAAAATGAATTATAAATATCATATAAATAATATATAAATATAATTTCCATCATAATGGCCACTATGAGAAGTATCAATGGAAAAATGAACAATTATCGTTTCGTGAGGCAGTAGTTCTCTGTACACAGAAACAATACGTTCTTTATGCATTAGATGGAATTTTGTGTACGTTTAGGTTGAACCCTAAAAATAAAAACATATTATTATATAATGTAGACTTGTATTTTTTTATGAACACGGAAAAAGAATATTTTAGGTGGGGGAAAATAAATGAAAAAAGTGATTTTTGGAATGAGTTGCCTTAAAAATTAGGTACCACATTTTAGTTTATACTAATGATATTAATTGGAAGTAATTATGAATAAAGAGAGGATTAAAGGTATAAGGGAGGGTTTGGGGAAGACATATGAGCAGATATTGGTGGAACATAAGTGGTTTTAGAGGTGTGAGTAAGGGGCAGTGTGCTTGCATTTTTTATAGTAGAGGGGGAGATGCGCTATTGGAAATACCAAAAGGTATTCATTAACAGGTGGACTAACTTATCTACAATATAACCAATATGGAAAAATTATAGATTAAAGGGGAATAACGGTCTTTAAAAACCTCCATTACACAAAAATATATTAATTTTAATAATTTATCTCCTTAACTTCTATGATTCACCAAATTTATCATTTTGGTTTTTATTAAAGCATCTAGTTTTTCAACCTATGTAATTAAAAAAGTGAGAATAATATAAAGTGACAATTATTAGAAAATATAAATACCAAGAAATATTAATATGATATTTAATTTATAATATAAAAAAATTTTGTGTTTTGAAAATTAATTTTAAAACAATCTCACGTGACACACTAAAACACTACTTAAACCCGGAAAATCTTAACAACATTTTTACAATATAAGTGTTATTATTTTTGTATTAAAAGATAAATTGGTCCATAAATAGACAAAATTTAATATTTATTAACACTGAAGAATAACTTTACAGATTATAGGACTTAAATAAATTTTAAATCATTTAATAAAATATCACTTATTGTAAAATAACAATAATGTCAATTTTGAAGTTATTTATTTAGTATTAATTTTAAAAAAGAAAAAAGTATTTTAATTCATATATATTAACTTTATATATATTTAATATGTTATATTCATCTAAAAAAATTAAATACATTAATTAAATAAATTCACATCACTTTTAAGATTTATAGTATCCTTTATTTTAGTTATTATTACCTAAATAACCAATATGTTGGCATTTTTTAAGCATTTTATGTAACTAAGCCATATCTAAAAATAATGATAAGGTATTATGTTATAAATAACCCATTTATATATGAAAATTATATATTTTACCCAAAATATTATTTTTTTACATACTGGAAAGCTTTATAAATGTTAAAGGTAAAGAATGTTCCTTTTTTGGTCTTTTTCCATAACCTTTTATACAGTGAACTTCCATTTAATAATATCCCAATAACACATAATATTAAATAAAGTGGGGATATGGTAGAATTATTTTCATAAAATGTCCCTTCTAGAAATTTCAAGGTCATTGTTTCCTTTATATTAGGTTTTATACCATTATTAAACATAATTTTATCGTAATGACCGTAATTTATTTTAATCACTTTAAATTAAACATTATCCAATAATTACGTTGATATTTTTTGAAAAAAAATATTGAAATAATAAGAAATATGTGTTTTCATTGTTCAGTATTCCAATCACATAAGTTGTAATATTTTGATTAACACTAATCCCACACCCGTGGCGAGAAACTGTGTATTTAAAGTAGAATGGTTAAAAAGTTCAATATGTTTTAATATCTAATTATAATTGAAAAATGATTCCAATGACATAAATTTCAATAATATATTTATAATTTATATATTGTGAATTTAAAAACTATTTATGATATAATTTAACTATAGTAATTATTTAAACAAAGAGGATGTTTTTTACTAAAATGAAGTATTTTTCACTATTCATCAAAAAATGAAACTTCTCAGAAAAATACCAAAAATTCACCGAAGGATAATTTTGAAATTATGAATTTAAAAATTACATTTATTTGGACAAAGAAAATTTATAAAAATCCCAAATTTTAGTTTTAAAATAGGTGCACTAATAAAATTCGGTAAAACCATGTCTTGTGCGTAACACATGCTAACTTAGTGTGGCGTATAACATAATCATAACATGGTTTTGCATATAAAGAGATACAAAATTATATTTATTCAAACATGGAAATATTTTAAATTATTGGGGTGTTACATTATTCCCACCATAATTAAATTCAATCTTCACTATTTAAATGTGATCTTAGAAATCAATGGATTTGTATTTAAAAATACTATTATTGTAAAACCCACGTCGTAAATAGTGTAAATAATACCTCTATATAATAATAGGGAAAATGAAATGAAATTTTCACCACAAAATTGGGCTTTTGAATAGGATAACATTAGTGAAATTATGGATATGGTAGAGAAATCAAATTATCATGTTTCGATTGAGAGTGATAGAGAACATGTTCCACTAGATGTTATAACCACAAGTCCATTAACTAGATGTGTGAATAAAGGTCATTGATGTCATAAAATAATGATGATAGTAGGATATTTGTTTAATAAATTTTCAAATTTTTTACGAATTCCTCAGTCTGTTTTAATATAATTAAATATATTTTTCTATTTCATGAACCCAATATTATCCTTTGGTTACACCATGAACTATTTCTACTTCATCTCTTATGCCATGATGCATCATATGGTAATGTAATATATTAAAATATAAAATCTCATCAAATGATCAAATTAAAGAACATTATAAATAGTTAACTCTTCCAAAATATTACGATCCATAACCTTAGAAGGAAGGTCAATTGATTTCCACCATCAACTTATCATTAGGCTATAATCAACATGAAGAATCACTAAATTTTCACATGCCAAACTTATGAATAACTACATCATGTATCCTCTTCAAATATAGTAATAACTATAATTATAGTGAAAACTTACTAGAATAATGAATTCTTCCTTATTCCATATATAAGATACATGTTATTGGATATATTAATTGAATCCAAAAGTTTTGTAAACTCCATCAACTATAGAATAGAAAACCTATCAACAAGTCATTAATGAGTTCGAAGGTCATCAAAACATGTCCAAATTAATCATTTCTCTTTAATTATATAAACATCCAGAACATACTAAGGGTTGTATTTCCCTCTATCATGTTTTTTCCAAAAAATATAATTTCTACTAAATAAATTTTCATGGTACCATTCAACATATGATCTCAAATATTTATTGAAAAAGTATTCAAGTGAAATCCTTATATATTCCATAATTAATATGATGAGAACATCATCAAAAAATTAATTTTACAACATATTTCTTAGAATCAAATACAAATGTACATTTACCATTCCACTTCAGTTGTGTCAATAACATATTCTTGACCTTGATCCCTTATATTGTTCAGAGGTACATTACCTTGATGCTTAGGGAATTATTTTGAATAATTCCCTATCACAAAGCTATTTTACAATGAATAGAAACGTTTTACTTATTCTGAATTCAATATTTTTCCGGGTTATCAGTTTCTCTGCATTTATAGGAAACACCCAATCCTTTAAAACATTTACCAGGGTGTTTTTTCCACTTTTTTCACTTGTGGGGAAATACTTAATTACCTTCTTCCCCTTATCAGTTATTTTCTATTAATTTCTCTTATTATCTTTCTTCCCATTGAATATATAACACTTGGAATATTATTTATATATCGTCATAGATAAAAAAATTCATCATATGAATAAAAGTTTTGAGACACTAGTGTATTTTAAAGACATGTATTAAGTCCATCAAAGAAGTGGTCAATATTGCACTCCGTGTTACATAAGAAATGCATAACATCTATGATAACCTTGTAAAGGATGATTCATACTCCACAACACATTCATCCTCCTTTTGCCTTAAACTAATGAAATTCATCTTAATATCAATTTTTTGACCACGAGGGATGTATTTATCAAAGAACATATCCTTAAAAGTCCTACATTCCCTGAGTTCAATTTCCTATTTCTCTCTGGTAATATGGATCGAAGACCACCACTGATCAACATAATATTAGAGAAAATAGACCATAAGTGAAAAAATTTCCTTTCCATTACATTATATGGACACAAATATCTTCTCCAGAGACTTAATCAACTGCTCATCTATAGTTGGATTAGTAGTACCACTAAACGATAGGGGCCTCTACCGCATAAATTTTTCCACAATTAGAGATTATCTTCATGGAATTGGTTTCTTCAATCTGTAAAGGTAATTTTGGATTACCTTATTATGTTTACCAAAACATTTTACAATTTTATTTGTTCCAATACTGTCTATATTGGTTTACTAAATAATGAAATCTCTACATTTTCCATGAGAATTAATAGTATATGTCCATCCATGTGCCATTTCTAAAAAATGGAACATTCTGGATTAGATCCAAAAATTATGAATTTTGTATAACTCTATGTATGGTATAGCACAGAACATAAATTTATCCATTGTAAATCATATTATCATACAATTTGGTTACTTTGTGGGAATATTTTTTTTAAATCATTATTAATGGTAGGTAAATAAAATGTGAATTGTCTTAAGTATATCCCCTATGATTTCCATACTATGTACACAGTAAGGAATATTATCATGTACTAGGTTACCTTAATTCAATCCCAAAACACCTTTCTAACATTATTACTACATGGTACATTTTTCCACAACCAATTCCACATGAAATATCTAGACATGAATAAATTTATAGGAGTACCCACAACATATATAGCTTACCAAAATTCTAGGATGTTCTTATATACACATAATTAAATTCACTCTTAGGATTATTATCTCAAATAAATATTTTATAAATATATTTTTCTAGGTTACCTCTAAACTTCATTTGATACAAATTGTAACTGCACGACCCTAGAAGCCCGGAGTCGGTGCATTAATTTTTTACATTGGAATGATTACAAGGAATTAAATCCAAAAAGACTAATCAGTTTAGTAGTCTTATAAAGACATATTACATATATGATACCCATAATTGTAAAGACACGGAATTTCCATATAATTATTTTTAATATATGGGAATTTTAAGAGTCTGAAAAAATTGATGGTGCGTGATTCTGAGGCCCAAAGTGACGGAAATGAATTTCTGGACTTTATTTCAGGTACGTTCAGTAAACGTGCGAGAAGGTTTTACTAACTATTGAATCGGTGCTCAGAATTGAAATCTGAGGGCACCGTTGAACTCACAACACTGACATTCACTTAACGAGACCTTCACCTCGACCATAGTAGGTCAAGGGTGGAAGTTAGCTTTTCACCTATTCATGAAAGAATGAAATAAAAATAAAATTGTGTAGCTTTTATTTTTATTTTTATTCCTTGTGGATGTTGAAAAGTGGGGACCACTAGACCTAAACCTCCCATGAGAGGTTATGGTGGTGGGGACAACCCTAACTAACCTCCCATGAGAGGTTATAATGGTGGGGACCACTCAAGGCTCGAAACCTCTTGAACTCCCATCATAAATGTTAGAAACCTCTTGGACTCCCTCCAACCTTAACTGTTCCAACCCAACAAATAATTAATTATACCAACCTGTGTAATTAATTATCAAAATTTGATATTATGCCATCATATTCAATAATGATGACTAATTAATTTTTCGTGGAACTGGGGGAAACTCTTGGAAAAATGGAGAAACTTAGAGCCTTGGGAGAATGCTCTACAACGAAGAACGACAACGAAGAATTACAAAGAAGAAATCCATCAAAGAACGTTCTTCGAAAATCAAGGAAGTGGACGACGTACAATCCCTTCATCGAAGCATGGTTTCAGAAGCAACAATCATTGGAACCCCCTCCATCTTCTTCGACTTCTTTCTCGCAACCTATATCGATGAATCAAACAAAGTAGGGGGTTATTATTGAATTCATGAATTCTTTCATTTAATATCCTCATTCTTGGAAAGCATGGCGAATGTGGATCAACCAAAATGAGTTGATCCACGATTCGTATTAAATTCTAAAGTTTTTCATTCTTGACTCTTGTTTTTGTTGAGCCGCTTGCTACCACTCTAATGCGGAGGGTACGGGCCAAAAAAACATGGCCTGACCCCTCTTCCGTTCTGGTTCTTTGGTGTGTTCTTCATAATGGACTAAGGCGACGAAGGCGACGAAGTAAACAGTGCCGAAACCTGCAGCCACCATGCCCTGCGACGCTCTACCTCCCACAAACTCCCTGCCCCATGATGCTAAGCCGCTCGCGGCCTCCGCGCCATGCGACTCTCCGCTGCCCGTAGCCTCTGCCCCTCTTGACACTCCGCCAACCGCAGCCTCGGCACCCTGCGGTGCTCCCGCACCCACGGCCTTGCCACACCATGCCAGACGAGCCACCCAACGACACTACCACCGCAACCCTATAGCTCCACCGACACGGCCCCACCGAACCGCCGCTACAGCCCCGCCACACTTCCTGTGGCTCGCCACTGCTATCTGGGCTGCCACATCTGTCCGGGCTACGCCGCCACCCAAGCCGCCACCACCATCCGAGCCACCGTTGTCATCCACACCTCTACCCACGTTCTAGCTGATGCTGCTGTCCGAGCCACTGCTGCCATCCGTGCCACAGCCACCGCCATCCAGGTCGAGCCACCGCCCGAGCCCCCACCGTTGTCCAAGTCTCCACCGCTATCCAAGACGCTGCTGCCGTCCGCGCCGCCACTGCCTTCTAGGCTGAGCCGCCGCCGCCTTTCGGACTGAGCCACTGCCCGTGCCGCCATCACCGTCCGAGTCGTCCGGGCCGAGGCTTCATCCGAGCCACCACCACCCTTCTGGATGAACTAACCTTGCCGAGCTGCCCCATGACCTCGTGGCCTTGCGGAACCCTCCGCGACCCTCCACAACCTCGTAGCCACCCATGGCCTCGCGACCACCCACGACCTCACGACCACCCCCAGCCTCGCAGCCACCTGCGACCCTCCGTGACCCCTCGCAGCCTGTCGGGCTGAACCCAGCGTGCCAGGTCGAACCCAACGGGCCGATCCACCCAGCAGGCTAGGCCAGGTAGACCCAAACTGGGTCGGCCCGGGCCGGGTCGAGCCAAGTCAGTCAGACCGGGTGGGACTGGACCCAGCCCACTATGACCCATTTACATTCTTTTGGCCACAACATTGGCACCAGATGTTTGTTTGAAGAAACGTCAGCGGCGCTGGAAATCGTGGATATAGATGGTCCATTTTATTATACCCCACTAAATATTTGGGTTAATATAGGATACGGTCAGGTTGGATCAAGCATGAATCCAACCGGTCCCCCGAGACTAAAAGGCTAATAACGCAGAAACCAGGCGTCCGATTGACACACCGTCTGTTGCGTTGAGACCCCTATGATGTGGACTTCCTTTGATATTCTTCTTCATGGGACATCGTGTAATTTGGAGAATCGACTAGTGGCTTGGGGAGAAGACTCTCCCAGAGATGAGCAAGCCCAGTGCCGAAACCCAGTAGCTGTCTTTGATGAGAAGATTGCTCCTAGCGATCCTGTGCGTGTTAGATCCGAGAGATACTTGGTGGGTCATCTCCCATCGATCCTGTGTGGGTCAGCTCCTACTGATCCCATGTTCCTGTGTGGGTCAGCTCCAGCGATCTTGTGTGGGTCATCTTATAGAGATACTGTGTGGGTCATCTCCTAGGGATCATGTGTGGGTCATCTCCTAGCGATAATGTGTGGGTTAGCTCCTAGAGATCCTCTATGGGTCAGCTTCATCGATCTTCTGTGGGTCACCTCCTAGAGTTCCTATGTGGGTCATGTCCTAGCGATTCTGTGCAGGTCAGCAGAAGAGCCTCTTAACGGAGTAAGATGATTTAGTGGTTATAACAAATCATATATACTATCGTACCAAAGTTATATACCTGGTGTGAGATTAGTCAGTACCACGGTGTTTCCTCATGATTGGGATGGACTACTTGATAAATTAGGTATATGTATGGGCATGTACCTAAGTAAGGTTATCTTAGATTTCATACATTGTGGTTTATCCTTGGTAGATTTTGTGACCTTGAGGTTCTCGGGGTCCCTACTGAGTATCATTTTACTCATCCCTCCATGGGCTATGCCATTACCTTGTTGTGTTGGATGCAGACGAAGGACAATGCTAATCGAGGCTGAGAGTACCGGGACTAGGCGGTTCTTGGAGGTGGACCATATGGCGTTTTAGTACGCAGAGGAGACAGATGGACGTGGAGTGCTGAGGAGGCGATCTGTACCTACATTTTAGGTAGGATCCTGGAGGATGACCCAGTAGTTGCCTATCTTTTATTTAGTTGTATTGTATTTCAGTTGTACTTGTACTATTACTGTTTAGATTGTATTCTGACCCATTTTTACTTTCAGCACGCTTTTTGTGATACAATTGACTTGCGTACGTATCTTTTTGTGTGCTTGGTTTCATGTGTTTACAGGTTATAAAGTCAATGCCATCCTAGTTTTAGAGAATACACCTTTGGTGCTAGTCGCCACCCCTGGCCTATGGAAGGAAGGCTTGGGGTTAGTCACGACATGAGCCTCGGGGGACGGGTCATGACAAATTGGTATTAGAGGGAGGTTCTACCGCAGAACATAGGACTTTGATCTTTATTTTTAACGGTAATAATGTTATGTGTTGTGAGTGAGGTTATCAGTTTAGGGAATCCAGTGTTGGTTCGGTGGCCGAAATATCCATACACCAGGACCCTGACTTCTTATTTCTAACTCAGTGCATGAAAACATTGATTACGTGTGTGTTTTCAAGAGTCTTCTTTGTGAACTCTTTGAGTTAGCTCATGAGGTATAACTTATTGACCATGGAAGACCTGTTTTTTTCAGGATGCCTCCACACCAACAGCCAGCTAAGGTTCCAAGAGTTGTATGCACTGATATCCCACCATGCAATGAGGCCTCGGTGCAACGCCCATTTCTAGTAGAGGTAACAGCGGAGACACCAACAGTACCATTCCTCGTCAGGCCACCGATACCACCAGCCCCAGCAGCAGACGGTGCATGCTGCTTGATCACATTACATGAGTTCCAATGCCATAGTCCACCCAGGATCAGGGGAGAGATGGACCCACAGGCGGTTGTGGATTTTATGGAGGCTAGGGCAAGAGTCTTCCGACTAGTAGGGACACCAACTAATCTCATGGTGATTCCTGTTTGTAGCCTTCTACAGGCAGCAGCAGGAAGATGGTGGAGCTTGATGCTCCAGGTTCATGACGAGGTGACGCTTCTCTGGGTAGACTTTGACAGCCTGTTTCAGGCAGAGTTTATCCCAGCAACTCTTCGCGCAGTGCATATACAAGAGCTGCTTCATCTGCGGTAGGTCAACATGACTATAGCTCAGTAGTCAGTGTGGTTCACTGACCTCTCACACTACTCCACTAATATGGTGTGTGACCCAATCTTCAGATCCCAGACCTTTGACCAGGTGATCTGGTGAGAGATCAAGGCTTCGATGATCTCACTCATCATCCTGACGTAGGTGGGGGTGTTAGAGAGAGCCCCCTAGTAGAGAGTATTCTTGCGGAGTAGTCACCAGCAACGAGACCCACCACCGAACGTCACATAGCGGAGTCTTATATAGCTGGTAGTAGATAGAGTTCACAGAGGTCCAAGAGGATGAGAAATACCAGTGGAAGACCATAGGATTCAGAGTAAGTTGTGTGGGGCACCCAAGGCAGAGACAGACATGCCAGGAGTGGGCAATTTTACGCACGCGGCGGGTAGGGTCACAATGCTTGTGACTGTCCGACCCACCGTATGGATGATCTACAGACGGTCGAAAGACCACCCAGACAGAGATAGAGATTCGACCGAGGAGGTCCGTAGGGAGCAGGCATATGTGGCAGAGGAGCTGGTCGTGCAGCTGGTGGTGGGTGAAAATTTGAGATGTTACCGCCACCACCACCAGGAGGTCCACCCTGCCCGCAGGGAGTAGGTGGAAAGGGGAGATCTCAGCTCCAGATAGCTATGTCTTACGATCATGGAGCTATAGAGATGAAACGAGGTACGGTCTGTGTCTACTCCACCATTCCTACAGTTCTTATAGACACGGTTTCCAGTCATGGTTTTATTGACACTACCCTCGTTCGGAGATCAGAGATTCCAACGGATCTATTGTCTCGATCCTTACGACTAAAGACTCCTATGAGAGTGGATTTGATGATTACACACTGGTGAGAGTAGTGTGATCTTACTCTAGAAGGCGAGAGCTTAGGCTAGGATCTCCTAGTAGCGGCGTCGAGGCCTTACGATGTCATCGTAGGTATGGACTGGTTATCTACTGTCCATGGTCAGATAGAAAATATTAGGCACAAAGTTCGGTGTGTCAGCATGGATGGGACTATGTTTACCTTCACCGAAGAGAAGGGAGCCTTTGCATCACATGATGGACTTACCCAGAGGAGAGTGAAACCAATCACTCATCAGTTGGCTAGACTTACCCTTGGAGCAGTTGATGTGGAGAGTCTGAATTATCATGTAGTGGTGGACCAGTATGCAGATGTCTTCCCTAATGATGTCCTAGGTATACCTACTAGCAGAGAGGTGGAATTTTACATTTAATTTTACCCTGGGATGACATTGATATCTACACCAGTGTATCGGATGGCTCCCGCAGAGCTTTGTGAGATGCAGGTACAACTGGAGGACTTACAGTTGAAGGGATTCATCCGGCCCAGTGTTTCTCCTTGGGAAGCCCCGATATTTTTCACCAAGAAGGAGGATGGGAGCTTGAAGCTTTTTTTTGACTATCAGCGCCTGAACCAGGTGACCGCGGAGAACAGGTACCCACTCTTGAGGAGTGACGACCTCTTTGATCTGCTGAAGGGAGCATGGTGGTTTTCAAAGATAGACCTCAGATCAGGCTATCACCAGATCAGAGTACGAGATGAGGATGTGTTGAAGATGGCATTCAGGTGTCGGTACAACCATTATGATATCTTGGTTATTCCATTCTGTGTAACCAATGCTCCAGCAGTGTTCATGGGACTCATGAACAGGATCTTTCATCCATACATTGATCACCTTGAAGTAGTCTTGATCAACGACATTCTGATCTACTCGGCTACTGAGGAGGAGCATGCCTATCATTTACAGGTAGTATTGGACACACTCAGAGATCACTAGCTTTATGGTAAGCTCTCAAAGTTCCAGTTTTGGTTCCGAGAGGTTTACTTTCTGAGACATGTCATATCATAGGCTAGAGTTGTAGTGGATCCAGCGAAGATTGAGGTGGTAATTGCTTGGGAGTCACCAAGGAGTGTGACAGAGGGACGAAGCATCCTGGGTTTGGAAGGATACTACCGGAGGTTTGTACCAGACTTTTCCAGAGATTCAGAACCACTATCAGCATTGACAGAGAAGGGGCAACCCATCATTTTTTTCAGTGAAATTCCAGCGGAGTTTTTAGGATCTGAGACAGAGGCTGACTAGTGCCCCCCATCTTGAGGCTTCCCGAGGAGGGCATAGGGTATGAATTATACTGTGATTCATTAGGGACCAGACTCAGATATTTCCTAATGTAGGAGTAAGCGGTAATCACATATGGTTCTCGAAATCTGAGACATCATGAGAAAAACTACGCTACCCATGACCTGGAGTTAGTAGTGGTGGTCTTCGCCTTGAAGATGTGGCGACACTATCTGATAGGCGAACATTTTACAGTCTACTCTGATCACAAGTGTCTCAGGTATATCTTCTCTTAGAAGGACCCGAACCATAGATAACGACATTGTATTGAGTTCCTCTAGGACTATGACTTTGAGATAGTATATACTTCTTGGAAGGGGAATGTTGTAGCAGATTCACTCAGTAGGAGGTATGTTATACAGCTTCTAGGTGAGGCGACAGAGCAGGTGGCTGCATTAAAGATATCCATTGTGGATAGAGACAGATCAGCTTTCCTTCAGTCTCATACAGTCACCCCCACATCTTCATTGAGTCAGGGAGGCACAACGTGGGGATGCTGACAGTGAGGCACGCTGTGCTCAGATATCCATATGACATTTAACTGATGGATTTTTTGAAGGTGTGTAGCACATCATCCTCTTTAGAGGATGTACCATGGTACTAGTGTCGCTTCTAGAGGAAGTGATTAGGGAGTTCCACACATCTGCTCTATCGGTAAATCGAAGAGGGGCGAAGATGTACCCGGACTTCCGACGATAGCACTGGTGGCTAGGAATGAAGAAAGCAGTAGCAGATTTTGTCTCTCGGTGCCTCACTTTTCAGCAAGTGAAGGCAGAGCAGCAGGTACCAGTAGGTTGGTCCAGCCTTTAGAGGTCCTAGAGTGGAAGTGGGATGTGATATCCATGGACTTTGTGACATGACTTCCATGTACATCCATGGGTCAAGACTCGATTTGGGTGATCGTCAAACGACTCACCAAGTCAACTAACTTCCTACCGATCAGAGAGCAGGGTTCAGAAGATATCATGGGATGCCTCTATGTGTATGAGATTGTGGGGCTACATTGAGTACCCTCGACAATTATCTGTTATTTTGATACACGCTTTACTTTCCGTCTATGGAAGGCGTTTCAGGAGGCTTTCAGGACACAACTTCATTTGAGAACTACATTCCATCCTCAGATGAATGGCTAGACTGGGCGGACCATTCAGACTCTTGAGGACATGCTGTGTGCTTTCATCCTCGCCTTCGGTCATAGTTGGGAGGATCACTTGCCTTTGGTGGAGTTTTCATACAACAACATCTATCACTCCACAATTGGGATGGCACTTTTGGAGGCATTGTACGGGCAACCTTGCAGATCACCTTTGTACTAGACTATCCCAGGGGAGTCAGCAACAGTGGGCCAGAGATGGTACGGGCTACCCAAGAAGAGGTGCAGATCATCCAGGAGTGGAAAAAGACTTCACAAAGTAGGCAGAAGTCGTATGCTGATAGGATACAGATAAATCTGGAGTTCGAGGATGGCGACCACGTCTTTCTATGGGTCTCACCATGATGAGGTTTACAGAGATTTGGCCGAGGCAATAAGTTATAAATAAGATTCATCAAACCCTTCTAGGTCCTTAGTAGATTTGGTGAGGTGGCTTACCTTTTATCTCTTCCACCTCAGTTGCACCAGGTGCACGACGTCCTCCACGTATCCCAGCATAGGAGATACATGCACGACCCTTCTCACATCATCGACTATGGAAAGTTGGACGTCGATGATGGGGTGACTTTTATGGTGGTTCTAGTAGATATTGAGGATCGATAGGAGCGAGTCCCTCTTGGACGGTCGATACCTCTGGTGCACATTCGCTGGTAGCACGAGAACCTCCATGAGAGAACATGGGAGCAGGAGGCTCAGATCTGTTCATAGTACACTGACATGTTTTCCTAGTTTGAGTTGTGGCTTACAGGGACGTAAAGCCCTGAGATGATGAGAATGTAAAGACCAGGAATTTCCATGTATGTTTTTTTTAATATATGCGAATTTTACAAGTCTATGAAAGTTAACAGCATATGATTCCAAGGCCCAGAGTGCCTGAAATTAATTTCTGAACATTATTTCAGGTATGTTCAGTAAATGTTCGAGCTGGTTTTTCTAACTTTTGAACCAGTGCTAAGAATTTAAATATGAGGGCACCGCTGAACTCACAGTGCCTGTATTTTCTTAAGGAGACCTTCACCTCGACCATAGTAGGATGAGGGTGGATGTTATATTTTCACATATTTGTGAAAGAATAAAATAAAAATAAAATTCTGTAGATTTTATTTTTATTTTTATTCCATGTGGGTGTTGAGAAGTGGTGACCACCAGACCTAAACCTCCCATGAGAGGTTATGGTGGTGAGGACCACCCGAAAAGACCTCCCATGAGAGGTTATGATGGTGGGGACCACCTCAGGCTTGAAACCTCTTGAAATCTTCTCATAAATGTGTGAATCCTCTTAGACTACCTCCAACCATAATTGTGCTAACCCAACAAATAATTAATTATACCAACCTATGTAATTAATTATCCCAATTTGAAATTATGCCAACATATTCTATAATGTTGGCTAAATCATTTTTGGTGGAATTGTGGGAAACTCTTGGCAAAAGGGATAAACATGAAGCCTTCATAGAAAGATCTCCAATGAAGAACACCAATGAAGAACGCCAATGAAGAACTCCATCGAAGAACATTCATCAAAATTCAAGGTAGGGGACAATGTACGAGACCATCATCGAAGTGTGGTTTCTGAAGCAACAATCATTGTCACCCCCCTCCGTCTTCATCGAATTCATTATCGTGACCTTTGTTGATGAATCAAACAAAGTAGGGGTTAATATTGAATTCGTGAATCCTCTTGTTTAATTTCCTCATTCTTGGAAAGTATGGAAACCATGGATCAACCAAAACGAGTTAATCCATGATTCGTATTAAATTGTAATGTGTGTCGTTCTTGACTCCTATTTTTGTTGAGCCGCTTGCTACCGCTCTAATGCGGAGGGTGAAGGCCAAACAAATATGCCCCGACCCCTCCACCGTTCAGCTTATTTGGTGTGTTCTTCACAATGGATTATGGAGATGAAGGTAGCGGTGCTTCCTCCTATAGTCTATTCACCCCGCAGCGCTTCGTAGCCCGTGGCCTTGCCGCGCCACCCCAGAAGAGCTGCCCGACGGCACATCCACCATGGCATTGGAGCACAGCCACCACAGCCCCGCTGCACAGCCCGCGGGCCACCGCCGCCGTCTGGGCCAAGCCGCTGCCGCCGCCATCCAAGCTGCCACAACCGTCTGCACCGTCGCCTCCATTCGAGCTGTCGCCACCGTCCGAACTGCCGCTGCCGTCCGAGTCAAGTTGCCACCATCGTCCGGGCCGATCCGTCGACCGAGCCGCCACCGTCGTCCGAGATGCGGCCACTATCCTTGCCGAGCCGTCGTCCGAGCCGCCAACCATTCGGCCGAACTGTCCCATCTAGGCCACTTCACAGCCTCACGCACTTGCGGAACCCTCCACAGACCTTCGTGGCCTCGCGGCCACCCGCGGACCTCCGCGACCCAGCGGGCCAGGACAAAACCAACATGCCAAGCCTCCCTGCAGGCCAGGCCGGCTCAACCCGAACTGGGTCAGCCTAGGCTGGGTCAGGCCGGGTCAGTTCGACCGAGTCGGACCGGACCTGAGCCTACTACGACCCATTTACATTCTTTTGGTCGTGAATTTTGCACCAGATGTCAATTTGATGAACCGTCAGTGGCGCTGAAAATCTTTGGAGCGAAATGGTCCCTTTGATTATACCCCACTTGAGATTTGGGTTCAAATGGGGTACATTCGGGTTGGATCAAGCATGATTCTAATCGTGCCCTCGGGACTAAAAGGCTAATAACTCACAGACCGGGCGTCCGATTGATGTGCCGTCTGTTGCGTTGAGACCTCTATGACATGGAAGTCCTTTGAGATAATTCGTCTTGCGACATCGTGGAAGTTAGAGAATCGACCAGTGGATTGTGGAGCAGATGATCCTAGAGACGAGAAAGCCTAGCACGGAAACCTAGTATCTAGATGTGATAAGAAGAGTGATCCTAGAGATCCTGTGCGAGTCTGCTCCGAGCGATCCTGTGCGGGTCAACTGCTAGCGATCCTATGTTGGTCAGCTCCTAGTGATCTTGTGTGGGTCAGCTCCAGTGATCCTATTTGGGTCAGCTCCTAGGGATCGTATGTGGGTCATCTCCTAGCGATCATGTGTGGGTCATCACCAGTGATCTTGTGTGGGTCAGCTCTGAGTGATCCTGTGTGGGTTAGCTCCAGCGATCATGTGTGGGTCAGCTTCTTGCGATCTTGTGTGGGTCAGATCCGGCGATCCTGTGTGGGTCAGCATCCATCGATCCTCTGTGGGTCAGCTCCAGCGATCCTCTGTCGGTCAGCTTCCATCGATCCTATGTGGGTCAGCTCCAGCGATCCTATGTGGGTCAGTTCCTAACGATCCAGTGTGGGTCAGCTCCTAGTGATCTTGTGTGGGTCAGCTCCAGCGATCCTGTGTGGGTCAGCTCCTAGAGATCCTGTGTGGGACAACTCATAGTGATTTTGTGCATGTTAGCAGCATAGCCTCTTAACAGATTAAGATGATTTAGTGGTAATAACTAATCATCTCTACTACTGTACATAATTTATATACCTGGTGAGATCTGAGTCAGTACCTTTGTGTTTCCTCGTGATTGATATGGACTACTTGCTAATTTAGGTATATGTATGGGCATATACAGAAGTAGGGTTATCTGTTGTTTTCATACTTGTTGGTTTATACGTGGTGGATTTTTTGAGACCTTGAGGGTCTCAAGGTCCCTACTGAGTATCGTTATACTCACCCCTGCACTGGTTATACCCGTACCTTTTTGTGTTTACTGTAGATGACAGACAGTACTGATCGAGGTTGAGAGTACTAGGACTGGATGGTGCTCAATGGTGGACCATACGACGTTTCGGTACGCAGAGGAGACAGATGGAAGTAGAGTGCTGAGGAGGCGATCTGTACCCACCCTTTGGGTAGGAACCCGGAGGACGACCCAGTAGCGGCCTATCTTTTTCTCCAGTTTTATTGTATTTCAATTGTACGTGTAATATTACTATTAGGCTTGTATTTTGGACCCATTTTACTTTCAACACTCTTTTTTCTATACAGTTTACTTGTTTTCATATCTTGTTGTGTTCTTGGTTGCTTGTGTTTACAAGTTATAAAGTCAATTCTTTCCCACCTTAATGGAATATGCCTTTGGTGCTAGTCACCGGCCCCTGGCCTATGGAAGGCAGGCTTGAGGTTAGTCACGGCACGGGCCCCAGGGGACAGATCATGACAATAATACATTGAGAAGTGAAAATAAAAGAATGATACATAATAAAATTTATAATCTACATCATTGAATTTTTATTCAAAGATCTACTCTTCATAACCTAGGGAAAGGAAACATAATAAGTGTGATATTAAATGCTCAGTAAGGTTATGTAAAGTGGAATAAATAACGAATCAATAAGAATAAATTTTCTTGGAAAGGTAAATAAGTAATAACAAATTCCATTTAAATTACTAGATAAGAAAATATCAATAAGCAATTGTAAGAAAACAAAACTCATGCTATCTATATTAATTAAATAAGAATGAGATGTATCCATAGATATGTCAATAAATAATATCATGGATGAATAATAACTAAATATGAATGATGGTAATGTTTAATTATTAGAATCAATTTTTCCTAGGTACATGGAACCTATATCGTCAACACCATTTGTATGAATGTTTAGCTACAGTGTAAAAACCCATCAATTTTGGCCAACTATTTCATCTTACAAGAATACCAATTCATCAAGGGGCTACCTGTAACTGGGCCCCAACCATGTCATACATATCCAAATAAATCTTCATATCTAATAATTATTTTAAATAATAAAAATTATCCCATATCAAATATCTATATTTAAGGAAGGATATATATTTATCAATTATTCCCCAATTAATCAAATAATTGTTAAAGTGAACAACATATGTAAATTTATATACAGTTTAGGAAAAAATAATATACATCATATAAAAATATGTATATTAAAGGAAATTTCCATGGAAAAATGATTACCATAAATTTATTATTTCATGATAATGTTAACAATCACAAAAGGAAGCGAGGTTTCAATGATAATAATTAAGAACGTTCTTGAGGAAAATAATCTTTAAACATTCAAAAGTGTCTCATACCACATTGAAACATTTGAATCATAATATCCCCAAAGGTATGAAATAAAATGAATCTTATAATATCATGTGAATAAGGGGATTCAAGATATAACATGAAAAAGGCAGTATATATACCAAATAAATGTGAATTGGCACATAATAATAATAATTCTCAATAGAATGTAAATTGAGATGAAATTACCTTACCTTAACCTTTATTTTCTTTTGTGGTATTTATCCTCCTATATAGCGGTTTAAAATATGTTAATAACTTATACCATAACTATTATCACGTTTTTAATATCTTATATTAGTACCTTATAATATTTTATTACCCTTTTGTTAACACTCTTTCATTATTTGAACTATTTCAGGTGTTAATTTCCTAGTTTTATCATAAATGTTTTGACTTATCATTTGTTGTTACTATTACATAGATCATGATTTAATCATCTAAAAAATTTAAAACATGATTTAATTTTTATATATATTCATTACATATTAATTTAGGTCAATCTATAATATTTGGAGATAAGAAATGAAATGGACCATTCTTGGAGACGGTAGGCCATACATACGCGTGAATGCTATATTCATTTATTTATTGTATTAAATGAATTAAAATTAAATTATATATTTATATTATAATTACATTATCATATATGGGTTATATATGCTACATAGTTTTATTAAACCTGTCCTTTATACATTCCATGAATAGAATTAATGAGTCACATCTCTTTAAGGGAGCGGTAGTCCACACTTCCTCAAATGAAATTATCATATTTACAGAAGTTTGAAAGAATAATGAAATTTTATAAAAGAAAATTAAATAATAATTAAGACATTATAAATATCATATATATCACATATTAATAGAGTTTCTATCATAATGTCCACTATGAGAAGTGGTAAAGGAAAAATGAACAATCATCATTTCGTGTGGTAGTAGTTCAATGCACACAGAAACAGTTTGTTCATTACCCATTAGATGAATGTGTGTGCTATTTTAGGTATAAAACACAATATAAAAACATATCAGTATATTTAGGATACTGGTTTTATTTTTCAAAGAAGGATTAAGAACATTTGAGGTGTTGGAAAAGCAAATGAAAGAAAATAGATAATTGGAAAGCATTGCCCTAAAAATCAGGTAACTCATTTTTGTTTTTACCAAATGGATTCCGTGGAATGTTTCCTACATAAATGGTGGATTAAAGGTATAGGGAAGGTATTTGGGAAAACTATTTGGAATTGGATGGCCGAACCTAAGTGGATTGAGAGGTGTGAGATTGGGTTAGAGTGTTTTCCCTTTTATAGTGGAGGGGGAGTGGGACTCTTCTTAACACCAAAATTTATAAATTATTGGGAAGTATACCTTACCTAACGGGTATAATAAATGTAAAAATAGTGGATTAAATTGGAATCATGGTTGATACTAACCTCCACCACAAAAAAATATGTGCATTTTAATAATTTGGTTCCTTAACTTCTATGATTCCCTAATTTTATCATTTTGTTTTTTATTAAAGAATATATTTTTAAAAAAATATTAATTTAAAAATAAAAAATTAAATAAGCTTATATTTATTATAAAATATAGATCCAATGAATTATTAATTTCATATCTAATTTATAATAAAAATCCCATGTGTTTTGGAAGTTAATTTTAGAACAAGCGTCTGTGACACGCTAAAACACTACTTAAACCCAGACTATGTTAATAATGTTTTCACAATATATGGGTCAATATGTAAATTATAAAAGATAAATTGGACCACTAATAAAGAATATTTAACTTTTATTAACACTTAAAAATCACTTTGTAGAATATACTATATTTATTAATTTTCAAACATTTTATATAATCTCATTTATTGTAAAATAAATATAATCTCAATTTTGAAATTATTTAATAAATTTTAAATTTAAAATATCAGAACAATATTGGAATTGAAATATATTATTTTTAAAGTTGTGTAAAATGATATATTAATCTAAATAAATAATTAGAGACAATAATTCAAACAATTCACTTACCTTGTAATATTTATAGTATCATTTATTTTAGTAACTTATTAACCTAATAATCACTATATTGGAGTTTCTCAAGCATTTTATGTAACTAAAGCATCATTAAAAATTATTGATAAATAACTATGATGATAATAACCAGTTTATATTTCAAAATGATATTAATAATCTAAAATATGATTCTTTTTACATATCATATTGTTTTATAAATTTTAAAGGTAACGAAAGTTCCCTATTTTTCATTTTCATTACTAAACCTTTTATATAGGCCACATAAATTTAATAATATCCAATAACCCATAAAAGTTGAAAAAATTGGGAATATGGTCGAATTATTATCGTCCAATGGTTGTTTTAAATGTGTGTAGGTCGTTTTGGTTCTTCATACTAAGGGTTAGTCCCTTATTATGCTAAATTTTACCTTCATCACGGTAATTTATTCTAATCACATTTCCTAATATTTTTGGTAAAAATTAATTTGATCTCATTAGACCAAAAATATTTTATTGATTACAACCATGTATATTATTTTCAAAACTAAAATTATAGAAGTGTTCAAATTAAGATTAATGCTAATCTCGTACACGTGGTGAGAAAGTAGGTTTTTAAAGTAAAAATGTTCAAAAGTTGAGTATGTTTATATAAATAATTTTAGTATAACAATGATTATAATTAACTAAATTGGATTAATATATGTATTACTGATCTATTTTGGGAGTATAAATTATTTAATATATAATTTAACATTAAAAATTTTTTGAACAGAAAGGATGTTTTTATTTTTCTAAAATGCAGTATTTTTCACTATTCATTAAAAATTTATACATCTCATAAAAACCCCAAAAATTCACCCTATGATAATTCAGAGATTAAAAATTTAAAAATAAATATTATTTTGGAAAATAAAATTTATAAAATTTAGTTTTAATATAGGGACACCATTAAAAGGTGGTAAAACCGAGTCTTTCTTGTAATGCAAGTTGACTCAGGGTTGTGTGTAGAATATGTTTAACATAGTGTTGTGTATAAAGAGATAAAAAATAATATTTATTCTAACTTGAAAATACTTTAATGTCTTTGGGTGTTACAATGACACAAATTAGAGGCCTTTTCCTGTTGTACTTGTAAGCACACACACAACTGTTTCCACAAAACAGTGCAGAGGAGTAATAAAAAGTGATGTAAGAACTAGTGTAAAACCATTCATGGACTATCATATAAAGAATAAAATAGAGTATGAAAGATAATAATTAATCCCTAAAGGGATAAAATACATTCCCAACAAAAATTAGACCCAACAAGATAAAAACTAGAAGAGAAAATAGTTTAGAGATCCAAACTCTTAATATTCATGACTGAAAACCATATATTGTCTATACACCTTAGTACCCATATGATTACCTGAAATTACCGCTTCTTTTTATATCATCTCTATATGACTTGGAACATGTGGTAAAATACCGTAAAGTAGTGAGTATATATATATATACCCATTATGATGCCCCAAAAACTGAAGTGGAGTAATAGTGAGATATATTAGAAGTAGTCAACCCAACCCAATGAAATAAGGGAAAACCCATATATATATAAAATCATCAATGAAACCCATATGAGAGTGAAAGGGGATATCTATCTCATATCCCATCCCAATATATTGTGTCCTCCTTCAGCTATAATTGTTCGTCATCGATTTATACTTTCTCCCCTGTCAATTTGAAGAAGTCATGTGGAGGACCCTCACCTCGCCACTACTCCACATACTCATGGGGAACATGGTACAATAGAAAGAAGATCCATGCCATAGTATTATATGGGGATTCCACTCAAATAATGTATAATGGACATGCACCCTAGTTCATTAGGGGGATGCTACTCAATGTATGGATAAAACATTCCCTAGAATGACTAGGGTGACACTCAATAGGTATTGGCAGAGGACCCATGCCATTTTGTGTTAGGGGTTTCCACTAAATGGATAGAGGAAACACACCCTAATACTATGGGGTTTCAACTCCGTAATTATAAATATGGGCCCTTTCCCTAGTATTATAGGGGGATTCCACTATTACTTGGAGTACCCACTCCTTAGTAACATATGGGTCACATATCAGTGGGTAGAGGTTCCACACCCATGTCTTATAGTGGGTTCCACTCAAACTAGTTCAAGGAGTATGGGGTACGCATTCCATGATGCAACATGTGGGACTCTAACATTATGCTTAGTTGAATTATCCCTCCCAATCACTTCCATCATCAAGCATATATTAAAGAAGATGCATACTCTAATAATTTAATGTCATATGTAAAAATCCAGTAAACAAGACATTAACATGTTCTACATAGAAAAAATCCTAGTATATTCTATTAATAATACAAAATCTGACTCTAAACAATGGAGTTATGAAATGTGGATGTTTCATAGAAAAGGGGGTACGCACTGTGTTTGGGTCCCACATGGTGAGTGATCATGCTCCACTGGTTTCCCATGCTCTCCACTGGACACAAGTACAAGGACATGTACATATACACCGAGTCTAAGGGGGCCTAAACGATGGGTCTCTTACCCTTGAGGCCTTCCTATGTTCTCTTATCCATGACAGTATGAGCCCATGTATGTGTACCTGTATGTTCCCAAGTACCAATCATTCCCATGTATTCCCAGAGCACACAACATGTCTTCTAACACGAGGTCCTAGACATGTCTAGTTGACACACATCTTAACCAATCAGGTAGGGTCACATAATGTGTGGGCCCAGCCACACGGTATGTGATAATTATCATACCCCAACATAGTATCCAATGCTGGATGGGTCTACACTATGTGTGTTAATTGAATACACACTGTGTAGTTGAAAGTTTCCCAGAAGGTCATGTTCTTCATGAATATCCAAGATCTTCTACTTCTTCCATTATTCTAAACCTTTGAAAACACAATATACACCTTAATTTATTCTAGTGATGATAATAATCTACTTCCTAATCTTCAGTGGCCAAAAATTGCATCTTGATCATCCTTAGTGTTCCTTCACATGTCCCGTGAACCTGTCATTGCCACTCTAGATTCTGGATCTATAGATGTCTCACCAACATCTCAGAACCTGTCTCAAACCAGCCAAAAATCATCATCCCAATCATCATTTTCTTATACATCACAAATCCCTAGATTTTATCATGCTTGTACCTACCCCAAATGTGTGGAACCATGACCCTACATGCCAATGATGAGGAACATGAATTATATTGTATATAAATTTAAAAGAATTAAGAAATACTTCATTGGAAAAATATTATGGGACTATGATTTCACAACAGTGATGTCTATGGATGATATCATGGAATATAAAATATAATTTGATTCAAAATGTTTAAATTTATAGAACATGGTCGTGCTAAAATCATAAGATCAGTGATAAGAGAATATAAGAAAAAGTTCTGGTTAAAATAATTAATCACGGATATAAACTAAAATTCATAAGACAAACCTTGATTATGGATCAATAATTCCTAAAAAATGAATGGTTTAGTGATAAGGATGACCCTCTATGTTCTCTATCCATTGATACACCTATATCCGATCACCATTAATCATTCGATGTTGATCCAAAACCCATAATGATGAGTCTTCCTACAACTGTAAAGGTCCATCATCGATGCCCATCGACTTGATTTTCTGTCTTAATAATTCATGATAATGACTGACATAATTCCAATACATCTAATCCTAAGGGGGAACAATCACTAATAGAAATAGGACCCACACCCTAGTATGATAGGGGGATTCCACTCAGAGGAATAAAAGACAACAGTCTTTCATGTACAACTAGTATATGCTACTCAATGTATATAGGGACAATACCCTAGCACAATAGAGAATGTCACTCGGTAGGTGCTAGTAGAGGAATATAACAACCCTACTCATTATTGCATACATAAAAATGATTTTATACATTAAAACTTCAATTGATACAACATGGAAGATAGAGAGGTATAGTGTGTTTGGGGCTTAGGAACATTACATCACAACATAAAACATGAAAACACAACATCTTTATTGAAAACATCCTTTACATGACCACTACATTCCCTCATACTTAGCATTGCATGGGATAACTTGAGGACATGCATAAGAAAAGAGTGTGCTATAAAGCACAGTAAGGGAGTAAACAAGGTATAACATGAAAATTAAAATACATGTTAGGCAATAGGAATATCAATGGAGCATAAGAGAAACATGAACATAATGGCATGATAAAACATGATAATCATAACATGGAAATGTGGCAACAACACTTTACATGGAATTAGCATGATCAAAGGCTCATTGAACATGGAGCATGAGTAAAACCTCTTTGAACATGAAGCATGAGTAAACCCTTGTTGCACTTGAATTAGCATGAGTAACCACTCATTTAACATGATGTATCATGATACTATACATTTCCCAATTCATTGTAGCTCTATTAGGATGCACCATTCTGAAACATTTCATTTCATGCATAAGTGTGCCACATGGATCATACAACATAGAATCATTCAGCATCATAATTTATTCCATGATAAAGGAATGTGTAATATATAAATGAAAATCTATAATCAATAAGTATATTTTTTTAAATGTTAATACCCTTGATAGATAAATGGGCATGGTATTCACTACACAATCACTTTAGCTTGGAAAATCGCGGTGCAATTTCGATAGCATAACGATGTGACATAAGAATTAATGAAAAAGGTTTATGAGAGAGAAATTTGTGTCTCATCATATTTACATGAAATGGACAGTAAGGGATTCACATAGATACATGTCCCAGAAAATTTAATGGAATTTAGATTCATAATACAAAATAATTACTTGAATGTAAATGAGGAGAGAGAAATTCCTTATGGAATTTCGGCATGGTAACAGGTGTACATGGGAATCATTTTATGAGAGAGAATGTGGTCTCTCAACATTAAAACATAAATAGGACATTATGGGGGAGGTGATAAATCATACCCCAACATTTATAATTGAAAATAAAAGGGCATATCAATACTAAGAAACTTGGATAAAAAGAGAAAGGTTAGAATCCCTTACTTGGAAGTGTGATCCCAAAGGCTTGAAAGAGGCTTGATAGAGGCCTAAGGGGAACTTGGGGAGCCTTGGGAGGATTATAGAGAGTGATGGTCAGAGGTTGGACAAACTATAAATGATGTGAGTGAAGGGGAAGTTGGAGCTTGGGTGGGTTTATATAGGAATGGAGGGGGAATTATTTATTATTTAGGTTTGGGACACCTCACATTAAACCAATCAAAAACACAAACCATACCAAGGTTTTTACCCATGGTTTTTTCCAAAGGGTAGTTTAAAACATTATTTTATAATACCAATGGCCGAAATTCTTAAAATAATATGGTTGCCTATGTGGAGGTGACTCACACTCTCAAGGAAAACAATTTAAAAAGGAAAAATGATTTATAAGTCTTGAAGGGTCCACTAAAGCTATTTAAAATAAATAAAACAAACCAAAAATCACATTATTTTAATTTTAAAACATATATTGTCCGAAAATAATGTTTATGTTATTTTATTACATCACTATTGGATCATTATGATGTCATAAAACACATCATATATTTAAACGGAATTTAATTTTTACCAAAAAATAGGACGGTCTCAAAAAATTATGAAACATTCACCGTTGGATAATTTTGATGTCCAGATTCCAAAAATAATATTCATTATATCCAGATAATTATCTAAATATGTGAATTTTATCTTTTAAAAAAATTCCAACATTTATAAAAAATTCATGGGTTTTGACAAAAACAACATTCAATCCTTAATAAAAATTACAATTTAATTCATTAAATTATATGATAATTTATTATTAATAAAAATTAATATAATAATAATAATAATATTTTATTAAAATATTATTTAATTTAAAAATCCATTAATTCGTCAAAATAGATTTCATAGTTGAATATTAACTAAAAATACTATTTGCGCTTTAAAAACTATTTACAAAGTAACAATAATAAAATTAATGTATATTTATTATTATATAAAAACATAATGCAGATATTCATAGTGATATGGTCTTGTTACATAACCCCATATAACACATGCACACGACATTAGGGTAAGGTGCGCGATGGTGACAGACTCTTGGGGTGGCTCAGACAACATTTCTAGAGTGGTAATCTCTATTGACTTCCACTTCTCCCATAGTTGGTTCCGCTCAAGATTGAAATGTTCAAGCTCAGATTGGGCTTGGTCAAGAATGAAGCACAACGACACCACCTCCTTTCCAATCTTTGAAAAATGGGCTTCGTATGGGGCGATTCTACTGGATGAGGCCATCACTTCCTTTGTCTGAGTAAATTGGATTTGTTAAAGCCCAATATTTATACTAATCATATGACCACTGTTCAACGACTATATTAGCATCGGTCACAATTTATACTGGTATTTTCAAATCTAGAAACATATACTGAAATAAGTTCCTATGTTGTATAACCTTTTCACATATTAAGACATTTAATTGAGTCAAGAGGGATTTTCATTAACAAACGTTTGGGTCATTACAATATTACCCCCTTAAGAAATTTCTCCCTCGAAATTTACTTTCCCCACACTAAAATAGATTCAGGTAACTCTAATTCATCACTTCCTCCAATTCCCACATCACTTCTTCAAACTCGTGGTTTCTCTGCAACACCTTGATGAGGGAATTGTCTGATTTCATATAACTTTTTCTCTAAGATCAAAGATCTTCAGTGGTTGCACCTCATAAGAAAGATCATCCTCTAACTATACTACCTCTGAAGAGAGTACATGTGATGGGTCTGGTATGTACTTCCTTAAGAGGGATACATGAAATTCATCATGTACTTTGGCCATGTTAGGTGTAAGTTCTAGTCGATAGGCCACAACCCCTACACGATCAAGAATCTTGATGGGGCCAATGTACCTTGGACTTAACTTCATTTTCCTTCCAAAACTCATGACCTTGTTCCATGAAGATATGCATAGAAACACCATGTCTCTAACTTTTAATTCAAGGTCTCATCGACGGTTATCTGCGTAACTCTTTTGTCGACTTTGGGATGCCTTGATGTGATGCTGAATAGTTTTTACCTTCTCCACCATTTCCTTGACCATTTAAGGTCCTAGCAGCTTACTCCCACAGAATTCATTCCAACATTCCAGTGTTCTGCACCTTTTCCTATAAAGGGCTTCATATGGTGCCATTTGGATGCTCGAGTGGAAACTGTTTTTGTAGGAGAATTAAACTAGTGTAAGATGTTTGTCCCATCATCCTTTGAAGTCCATAGAACATGATCTTAATATTTATTTTAGTGTATGAATAGTTTTCTAATATTAACCATCAGTTTGAGGATGATAGGTCGTAATGAAGTACAGTTCAGTGGTTAGAGCATGTTGGATAATTTTACAGAACATCGACGTAAATCTTGGATCACGATCGGATACTATAGATAGTGGTACTCCATGAATCCTTACCACTTATTTGATGTAAATCCATGCATGTTGATCCAATGAGAAGTCCTCTCGAATCACAATAAAGTGAGTTGTCTTCATAAAACTATCCACAAGCACACATATTGTATTATTTCCTCTGGATGTCTTTGGATGTCCAGTGACAATGTCCACGAGAATGTTTTCCCACTTTAGTTTTGGTATGAGTAGTGGTTGCATCATCCCCTTAGACTTTTTCCTCCCAGCCTTCACTTTCTAACATACTAGACACTTTTATGTATATTCAAGAATCTCCTTTTTCATATTGTCCCACCAAATGTTCTCTTGGAGATCTTGATACATCTTTGTGCTCCCCGGGTGAATAGAGAAGTTTGATCTATGTGCATCGTTCAGAATCTCTTTCTTTATCTCGGGATTGGATAGTACACATAATCATGACCCAAATCTCACAATCCCATCCTTGTCAACCAAAAACTCAAAGGATTTACCATTTAAGATAGCTTCCACCCTTTTCATAATTTCCACATCCTTTCTTTGACCATCCTTTATTTTCACCATGAGTGATGGTTGAGAAATCATTTGAGAAAGGATTGATGATGTTCTTCCCTTAATGATTCCCATGTCCATACTATGAAAATCAAAGAAAATTGGATCCATTTCGATTCTCATCATTGATAAAGATGTAGGATCTTTTCTACTTAGAGCATCTGCCACCTTGTTCTCCTTCCCAAGGTGTTAATGGATTCAGTAGTCATAATCCTTGTTGAGTTATGTCCATCGTAGTTGGTGCATATTAAGATCTTTTTTTTGTGAATATATACTTAATGCTCTTGTGATCAGTATATATCTCACACTAAGATAATGCCTCCAGATTCAAAATGCAAAGATCACAGCCGCCTACTCCAGATCATGCGTGGGATTGTTTTTCTCATGTATTTTTATCTTCCTTAAGGCGTAGGCTATAACTTTATCATTCTGCATCAACACACAACCCATGACCTTTTTTAAAGCATTACTAAATACCACAAAAAGTTATCCACCCATGGATAATGTGATCACGAGTGCAATGATAAGCCTCTTTTTTAACTCCTTGAAGCTTTTTTCACATTCATAACTCCAAGAAAACAATAATCCCTTCTGAGTTAGCATGGTAAGAGGGTTGGAAAATCGTGAGAAATTTCTCAAAAATCAGCGATAACATCCAGATAACCCCAAGAAGCTACAGATATCTGTTACCAATTTTGGCCTAGGTCATCCCTCAATTTTAGTTGTCTTAGAGGGATCCACAGATATCCCATTGCTTGTCATGATATGACCCGTGAATGAGACCTCCTTCAACCAAAACTCACAGTTACTGTACTTTTCATAGAGCTTATCCTTTTTCCAGGTCTCTTGTTTAGTTCTCATATGCTCTTCATGATCCTCCTTGTTTTTGGAGTATATTAAAATATCATCTATAAGGACTACCACAAGTTTATCAAGGTAATATCTAAAGAATCCATTCGTCAAGTCCATGAATATTTCTAGAGCATCAGTGAGTTTGAAAGGCATTACAATGAATTAATAGTGCCCGTATCTTGTATGAAAATAGTCTTGGGGATATCTTCCTTCTTCACCCTTATTTGATAATATCCTGAACCGAAATACACCTTGAAGAAGTATTGTTCTCAACACAAATAATCTAACAATTCATCATTTCATGTCAGAGGATACTTTCTCTCTATCGTGATTTTGATAAGCTCATGATAATCGATGCAAAGGTGCATTGACCCATCCTTCTTCTTGATGAAGATGAATCGCGCATCCCATGGTGAAGAACTTGGGCATATAAACCCTTTATCCATATTCTAAAATAGTTTTTTCTTCATCTCCTCAATCTCCACAACATCCATTCAATACATATTCCTTGATATTGGCAACGCCCTAGGTATAAGATTAATTGAGAATTCAACATCTCTTCTAGGAGGAAGACCAAGTAATTCCTCAAGAAACATTTCAGTGAATTCCCTCACAATAGGCATGTCTTCAAGGATGGATTTTTACTTAGAATCAATCATCTGAGCCAGATACACATACTCATAGGGCATTAATATCCACCCTTGAGATGATGGAGGTAAAGAAGATTCATCCTCTTCCTTGCACTTGTATTGAATCGGCGGTCGATTCTCCACATGGAGAGTGATTTCCCTCTCACAAAAATTTATGTTGGATCTATATAAGGAAAGCCAATCCATGACAAGAATTGCATCAAATTACACTATAGGGAGTATGATGAGGTTTTCTGGGAAGTTCAATCTTCAAAATATGACAGGCGAGGAGTTATATTTTTGACACGCAATGATTTCCCCATTTGTCGTACTCACCGAAATCATTAATTCTATGATTTTTTTGTGGTGTTGGGATGGTTCTACTAAACTTTCAGGATATAAAAGAATGTGTAGAACCATAATCAAAAAGTGAGTTCTCTATTTTTGAATGAATAACTAGAGTACCTATAACCACTTGTTTTTGGGGGTTCACTTTAGTGGTAGTGATGGAAAAATCTCACCCTTGCTGCGTTGGAGGTTGTTGGTTGCCTCCAAAAACTCTTGGAATAGGGAACTTATTTGCAAGGTGTCCTAGTTATTTGTAGTTGAAGTAATGAAAAATGTGTTGAGAGTTAAACAGAGCGTTCCTCTCCTCTGTTGTAGCTGCGAGTTTCTCTTGTCGGCAATTAATATCTAGGAGACCTTCTCTTCTATACCTAAAGCATTTCCTCGCCCCCTTTAGGAAATTTCCAGGGTGCTTCTTTCCACACCTTTGGGAAGTGGGGTGTTGTATTTTCTTAGCACCATTGAACTTGTCCATCAGACCACCAGAATTGAAGTCCAACTTATAATTCTTATCCCCACGATACCCTTGATATTCGACGATCTCTATTTAGACCTTGAGTGTACATCAGACAATTTCCTCATAGCTCTCGAAGTCATGGATCGCCAGGGCTTTCTACAGGATATATTTCATCCCACCAAGGAAGCGGTTATCCTTGATTTCTGGAGAATGAAAAATCTAGAGGCGTATCGTGAAATCCTTGTGAAGTTTGCCTCATATGCTCTGATAGATTCATCATATTTTTTTGCTTGTGGGAAAGTAAGTCCCTTTCTATCTTAATTTGGAGGGTACGTAGAAAATATTTATCGAAAAACATCTTCAGTAAATCCTTCCATTTCAACTCCTCGATCTCCTCCACATGCTTCGTATTTTCATCAATCTCCACCATTGATCATCTTTACCCTCCATACGATAATCATCCAGGAGAACCTTCTTTTGTTCAGAACATTGAAGGATGGAGAAGATCTTTTCAATGGAGTGGATCCATTGTTCGACAATTGAGGGATTAGATGATCCACTAAAAGTAGGAGGCCTTTGTCTCATGAATCTCTCGATAGTGACTTGTTCTTTCTTGGGGGGGGGGATGACATTCCTCTTGACCCATGTTTCTATGCAAATATTGAATTAACTGAGATAGTATCGTGAAAAAGTTCTCAATTCCTACTCCCATTGTATTGGGGATCTCATTAGAACAATTAGCGAATTGATATTCACATTGGTTATTAGCCCGAGTCTTCCTATTACCAGCCATTGGATGGAATAAAAGGAATGTTAGGGGTAACACATAAAGGGTAATCCAAAGACAAAAATAGATGGCATATAAATATCTTTTATTTCCATAACTTATGAATCTCTTGGATTCAATCTATGTTATCCATGATCTAATTTCTAACATATATTCCTAGGGGAATTTTTTATTCCCTTTATAATAGTTCATACTAAGCTTATGAATTTATCAAAGCATATCCCTCAAGAGTTTCGTAACCGAGAGTCCAAGAAGGCCCGTTGTAATGTACCAGGATACCCTAGGTCATGCTCGAAATTCCTTGTCGGGGTTTTCACCCCTAGGTACGGTTGTGCTAGAGCCGCCTCTACCTTCTCATATCAAGACCTAGATGTATTTTGTTGATAAACCAAATACTAAATACTCACTAAAACATAGGGATGTTTTTGTTATTCTTATTCTTATCTCTAAGGATTCACGGGGGTTTTCTAATACTAATCCAAAAATAACTAATCCTATCCTTTGATACCAACTATAACAACCCTGCACTTTATTACATAATTAAACAAGATTTATTACATTAAACATTCACTTGATACAACATGGAATATTGGGAGGTCTAGTGTCTTTGGGGATTAGGAACATTACATAATAACTTAAAACATGAAAACACAGCCTCTTTATTGAAAACATCCTTTACATGACCCCTACATTTCCTTGTACTTAGCATTGAAAGAGATAACCTAGGGACATGCATAAGAAAAGGGTGAGATATAGAGCACAATAATGGAGTAAACAAGGTATAACATGAATATTATAATACATGTTAGGAAATAGTAATATCAATGGAGAACAAGAGAAACATTAAAATAAAGACATGATAAAAATGATAATCATAACATGGAAATGTGGAAACAACACTTATCATGGAATTTGCATGAGCCAAAAATCATTGCACATGGAGCATGAGTAAATCCTCATTGCACATGAAGCACAAGTAAAACATTATTGAACTTGAATTATAATGAGTCAACACTAATTTTACATGAAGTATCATCATACTATACTTTACCCAATGCATTAGAGTGGTATTAGGGTTCACCCTTCTGAAACATTTCATTTCATGCATAAGAGTTCCACATGGATCATACAACATAGAATCATTCAAAATAATAATTTATTACAAGATAAAGTAATTAAAAATACATACATGAAACTATATCATCAATAAGTAGATGTTTTTAAAGGTGAATAACCTTGATAGAGAATTGGGCATGTTATTCACTACACACCAACTTTATCTTGGAAAAACGTGGTGCAATTTCGTCAGCAAAACAGCATGACATAAGAATTCATAAAAAAGGTTAAGGAGAGAGAAATGGGTGTCTAAAAATATGAACATGAAATGGAAAGTAAGGGGTTCACATTGTTACATGTCCCATAAAATTTAATGGAATTTGGATTCACAAAACAAAAGAATTGCATGAATGTAAATGAGGCGAGAGAAATTCCTTACAGAATTTCGGCATTCTAACAAGTGTACATGGGAGGAATTTAATGAGAGGGAAAGGGGTATGTCATCATTCAAACATAAATATGGCAGTATGAGGGAGGTGATAAATCATACCCCAACATTTATAATTGAATATAAAAGGGCATAAAAATATTAAGAAACTTTGATAAAAAGAGAAAGGTATGAATCCCTTACTTGGAAGTGTGATCCCAAAGGCTTGGGTGAGGATTGGGAGGGGATTATTGGGAGCATGGTAAGTCTTGGAAGGATTCTAGACAGGGGAGCTCAGAGGATAGATTAACTCTAAAGGCTTTGAGTGAAGATGAAGTGGGATCTTGGGTGGGTTTATATAGGAAAGGAGAGGGAATTATTTATTTTTTAGGTTAGGGACACCTCACATTAAACTAATCAAAACCACAAACCATCGCATGTTTTTTCCATTGTATTTTCCAAAGGGGAGTGTAAAAAAATATTTTATAAGGAAAATGGTATAACTTCTTAAAATAATAGGGTTTCTTATGTGTAGTTGAGTCACACTCTCAAGGAAAAAAATTTTAAAAGGCAAAATGTTTTTTAAGTATTGAAAGGTCCACTAAGGCTTTGTAAAATAAAACAAACAAACCCAAAATCATATTATATTAATGTTAAAATATATATTTTCTGAACATAATGTTTATAGTATTTTATTACCCCACTATTGGTTCATTATGATGTCATAAAACACATTATATATTTAAATGGTATTTAATTTTACCCAAAAATTCAATGGTGTCAGAAAATTATGAAAAATTCACTGTTGGATAATTTCGAAGTCATGATTCAAAAAATAGTATTCATTTTATCAAAATAATTTTCTAAATATATGAATTTTCACTTTTAATATAAAAACCAACAATAATAAAAAATTCATGGATTTCGACAGAAACAACTTTCAAACCTTAATAAAAATTATAATTGAATTAATAAAATTATACGATGAATTATATTTAATTAAAAGAAATTTAATAAAAATAATTATATTTTATTAAAAGATTTTTTAACTCATAAATCCATTACTTCATCAAAATATATTTCCTAGTTTAATATTAACTAAAAATTCTATTTGCGCTTTAAAAAGTATTTACAAAGTAACAATAATATAATAAATGTATATTAATTATTATATACAAAAAATAATGAACATATTCATAGTGATAAGATATTTTTAAATAACCCCTTATAACACCCTCATAAGACCTTAGGGTAAGGTGCACGATGGTGACAGACTCTTGGGGTGGCTTGGACAACATTGCTCGAGTGGTAATCTCTATTAACTTACACTTCTCTCGTAGTCAATTATGATCAATCATAATGTGTTTAAGCTCAGCTTGTGCTTGGTAAAGAGTGAATCACAATGACTCCACCTCCATTCTGATCTCCAACAAATGGTCTTCGTATAGGGCAAGTCTACTGGATGAGGCTATCACTTCATTTGTTTGAATAAAATGGATTTGTTAAAGCCTTATATTTATACTAATCATGTGATCACTATTAAACAACTATATTATAAACGATCATAATTATTAATGGAATTTCAAAATCCAGAGACATAAAACAAAATAAGTGAATATTTTGTATAACCATTTCACATATTAATACATTTAAATGCATCAAGAGGGATTTTCATTAACAAACCATTATTTTGTTACAATGAATGTCACTATTGTGCATTAGGGGGGTTCCATTCATTGAATCGAGGATCCACTACCTAATCCTATATGGGGGTGCCACTCGGTAAGAATAAAAATAGGGACCACACCTTAGTACGGTAGGGGGATTCCACTCTGTACAAGGATTACCCATTCCTTAGTTCCATAGAGGGGTTTACTCAGTGGATAGAGGACACAGGAACTAGTCCTCTAGTGGGTTACACTCAAAATAGTTAAAGAATTATAGGGGACCCACACCCTGATGTAATAGGTGGTTTGAAACTTCAGACTCTCTTGAATGATCTCTCATGATCACTTTCATCGTCAAGTATCACCCAAAGAATAGCCACACTCAGAAAATTCCACACCCTATCTTGAAATACACTAATAAGGATTCCATCATGTTCTATGTAGAAAACTACTCAAGATAAGCTACTCATAGTCTAAAATCCATGTCCAGTTTTAGGATATATGAAATGTGTATGTTTCTTAGAAAAGGGGGAACACTATAAGTACAGGTCCCATACGGTGTGTGATCCCACTCCACTACCTAGCCTTGTTCTTCTGTCGACACAAATCCAAGCCCATTTTTTTAAAAGCGTTCTATAAGGGGAGTTACATGGTATGTATCATCAAATTGGGTCATACCCATGTGCTCCTATACTTGCCTATGTTCATCGGGCAGTGTCCATGTACATGGTCGTGTACCAAGTCAAACCCGAGTACCGTCACGTGACCATTTACTCCCAGAGTTCATCGTGTGTCCTCCTATATGGGGTCCTAGACATGTCTAGCTGGAACATGGCTTACCCACATGGGGATGGTCATAGAATATGTGCACCATTCCAAATGGTATGTGATCCTTATCTTCCCCAAAATGCTAGCCACTATAGTTGGACGGGACTATATAGTGTGTGTAATTTGAATATTGATTGGGTAGTTTAATTTTCCATGAATGTATGGTTCTCCATGAAATTAACAGATTCATCGTTTTCTCTATCGTTCCAAACTATGGAACACTAAAAATTATCTAAAATTAAAGATAGTGATTCCTAATGTTGGGCTCACATCATCTAGTGGAATGAAATTGGATCCCAATCAGCTACGGTGATATGTTGTGCTTCCCATGTGCCTTCCATCACTACACTGGATCCCATATCCATGGAGGTATCACATCAATCCAAAACCAATCCCATTCCATACTCAAATAATTATCCCATTCATCTTCTAGAAATCCATATTTAACAAGGGATTTTGATTGCGCTGGAGCCTACCTTGAAAATGTTAA
The DNA here is from genome assembly GCA_963277665.1 of Viscum album. Classification (NCBI taxonomy): domain Eukaryota; kingdom Viridiplantae; phylum Streptophyta; class Magnoliopsida; order Santalales; family Viscaceae; genus Viscum; species Viscum album. The sequence goes on along the minus strand of CAUJRU010000019.1, from coordinate 2,960,259 downwards.
ATTGAAACCTAATAAGAAAACATTGAATAATTTAAGGAATTATGCAGAGAAATTAACAATAATAAAGTAATACATTACTTGGAATAGAATTATTTTACATTGATTTATAAATCGGGTTTACAGGGGAGATAAAATTGAATATAAAATATAAATTGGTTTAAACAATTTATATTTATGGAATGGGATCATGCAAAGATAAAAATATCACAGATCAATCAATAGAAGATAAAATCTATTCTCAAAATTTTAATCAAGGGAGAAAACTAAAATTAGAAATCCTTACCTCAATTATAGATCTATTGTTGACGATGAATGTGTTTTCTAGTGATAAGGTAGGCCTTCTTCATTTGTTACCTATCGTTTCACATTGATTCGATTGTCATCCATCATTTTACGTTGATCTGACAATGAAGAATTCTCTCCTCTTCCTATCATATGAAGTAAGGGTTATGGGGATAACCCCATGAAAATATTCATAATAGGGGTTTTATAGAGTATTTTTTAGTTAATTGTATTAAATCAATTAAATTAATTAATTAATTCATCCACTTATCTTACCCACCAAGACTGCCTCATCTGAACATCTAATGCTAACCGACATTCGGTCGTAGAATGGTTAATACACCCATTCATGATTCAACTAGGATCATTGATTTCTAATCTGAGACACTATTTTGGAGATAAACCCTTACTTAGGAAAAATTGCATGCATATGATATTAATATATTTAATATTTTAATAATACTAATGATGGGTCACTGGGACCCAGAATCCCATGACATCTCTACTTTGGTCTTCAAAAGTTCATGTTAATATATTTCAAAATCATACATGGAAAAAATAGGGTCACTACATTATATATGATATGATATATGGTGAAGTTGATAAAATAATTAAAAATGTATGTTAGAAGATATAAAAAATTATATTTGATGTGGATTCATAAGTTATTTTATATGATATAATATTAAGTGAAATGGAACCAAGTCTATGAGTATTTAGTGAAAGTGGGGGATTAAAGGAGATATAAACTAATGCCTAACATATTACTCTAAATTAAAATCATGAAGCTTGTATATATTATTAAACATTTTCTACCATGTTCAACCATATCATATAATATATGGTTATTCATAGTTTATTATTAACTAGGTATTGTTATTGATATGAAAAGAAAATGTCTTATGTGAATTTTTTATCAATCTCCCATGCCTGCTATCTTCTACAACATACATTTAATTTAGATGAAATGTGTGGGAAAGGTGTAAAAAATGAATGGTTACAATAATTGTGATCATATGGAATTTACTCACACATTTTTAACATATGAGTTAAATCATGCATGCAAGAAGATGAGGTAAAAGAATATTTCATGCATGAAAATGAGATCTATGCATGTTCAACTGCATTCTTGGTTGATACTCTCCGTTCCCATAACTATTTATCCTCTTTCCTTTCCCATCAAAATATATTATCTTATAGTGGGTGGAGATACACCCTTTCTTATTATGAGTGATTTAATGAATCTCAAAGATACACCATGGAGATGGGATGTTGTTATCCTACCTCTTAGGTGATCTTCATCAAGCTCATACAATGAAGACAACTACCACTACACTTTGTTAGAATTTATATGTAGTTTAATCAATTTGATGTATTATAATGTTTTGTAATTGATGCATGATTTTTCCATGATGTAGGTTTCTAAATAACTTCTATTGCCATGATTTAGTGTTAATATTCCCTTATATTGTAAATAAGCAGTTGGGTGGAGAAATTTAATATAGTTGTTTTTTATTGTAATGATAGAAATCCTTATCATGGTTGATTTAACTACATCATGGAATGAATAAAAAATACTCAAGTTTATTTAGTAATGGTTATTTATGATGCATGAATATTTTCTAGACTCATTGGTCACCACATTAAGAAAAACCATTTCATGGTTTAGGGAAATATACCATAGAATACATTAAGTATTATTATTATTCAAGTGATCATTGTTTTGGTAAGTGCCTAATGGGGTGACCATGTCATAGTAAAAAATGGTTCACATCATGCTTCCAATAAAAACCAATAGAGAGAAGAAATATATATACTTTAAAATTTAATAACGTTATAAATTATGGTGATGGTTTAAAAAAGATGACTGATAAAATTATATCATGGTTATGGTCACTATGTTTTGGATCCTTATAAATAAAAAATATTTCTATATTTGTATTATAAATAATTTTTGAATGGATTGAGTATTTTTATGGGGATATTTAAATATAATTCTAGAAAAACTTAATCAAAGAATCTGTGGAATTTCTATAAAGAACAAGATGGTGTGATCTGGGTTTCAATGATTAATAAAAAACTATTTATAATGAAATATATGCATGAAATAGATCTATAAATTAATGATTCTATTAATGAGATATGTGTTCTTGTTTTGATACTTATGATAAATTGAAAATGAGAGTGATTATGATAAATAAGTCATCATTGAGAGATGAATAGTGAATAAAACATCAATGGATTAAAAGAACCTATGAAATATAGATGATTATTGTGAATTTTTCATAGATATTACATATTTTATTATCTTCCACTATATTTCATAATATATATCTTTTTAGGTTCAGGAAAATATTTTTATTTTGTTTTATTTTCCATAAATAATAAAAATATAATGTGTCACATGGGATAATAACCACTGAAGAATATGGAAAATGCAGCTCAGTAATAAGATTTGATGAACATTGCAATCCCTTATGTCTATGTACCATCCTTTAATTATATCTCTCTATAACTATCATTATAATAATCATTATTTTCCATGATCATTTCAATATCCAAGAACAAACCTCAAGGATAATGTATTTGGTAATGGTTGAAAATTTAGTGTATGATAAATGACCATATATTCATGTACCCTCTCATAGTCAGAGCATCATTTAATTGGGACCTTCAAAAATCTGTTACATGTATTGAGCCCTGTTATAAGATAACTGGAGAATTAATTCTCATATGAGAAACAATCAATGGATATTTTAAATCTTTTTGTTAAATTTTAATGATATAATGTATGTCAAATTTTCAAAATATATATTGCAATGAAATGTTTAATAGGATACCTCAGAAAAAGATAATGTAATGAAGTATATGTTCATTAATATATAATTATATGACGGTTTGAATAAATAAATTTTAAGGTGAAAATTTATTAAGGGGTGATGAATATAAGACTTTTTTTATTTATATATGAAACTTTCCCCTTAATATAAATGTGTTTCATAATTAAATGAATTTTTATTTTCTTATTAAATTAATAAAAATTTCCATGAAGGTATAATTGAAATAAATCATATTTAATTCCTTAAAAATATATATTATTTTATTATATCATAATAGAAGAATAAGAGATCAGGAAACTCTAAATGATAAAAATAAAATGAAATAAATAAAAAATATAATAACTTGATTATATAAATCTATTTTCTCATGGTTGACCATAAATTCCAAAGGGGGAATGTCATGGAACATCTTGAGTTAACATATTATGTCACCTGATATATCTTGTGGAAATCATTTAAGGTCGTCCCCAGTCCCCATGGGTTGAAAAATTCTGTCTAGGAACCAAGGATACATACTTGGAAATGGTTTCACCCACAAATAACTAGTAAAAAAATTAGTTGAAACTAACCAAGTACCCAACATGGTAAGTCCATACATTTTTATTCTAGAAAAATAAAATAAAATACTATATATAATGGACAATCCAAAAAAGGTATAATGAAAATAAAAAACTAAAGGAGACATAATCATTTTTATTGAATATTCATATTCTAAAACATAGAAAATTTATATAACTCTAAATTACTAAAATGATAATAAAAAAAGTACAATACATAATATTAATGAATATATTAAAAGATAAAAATATAGAAGATATAGAAAAAGTGATTGATATAAAAATATAAAAAAATTATACTACAAGCTTGAATACCCATGAAAGAACCTCCATCTGACAATATTCACCACCATATCCAAACATCCCCATCAATGAAATAAAATCATAATCAAATGAATGGGTTGAAAACATAGGAACCAGATAGAAAACATGAGAGATAGACACACACACATTAGTGCATATCTAGGTTTTCAGTTAAATGTTCCAAGTTGGATTCCACCATAGTGTTTGGGAAATTCGATTAAAAATAAATTTCATTAATTATAAATTGAACTATAATTTTAAAAATAGGTTTTTCTCACAAAATCATAGTGAAATAATATCATTCCACTAATATTTTTAGAAAATTATCCACTATTTTGAGGTAAAATAGTAAATCCAATCACTAGGAGGAAACCACTTTGGTGTCCTTGAATCATGAAATTGAAAATTTGTTTAAAATAAAACTGAACCAATTTTCTTATTTTGTAATCATCTATCATGAATCCACTTTTTTGAAAAAAATAATTTTCATTCTTTTTAAAATTTCACTTGAAATAAAATTCTAGAAATAAACCAACCATAAAACATACCACAACTGAGTGGTACATAACCCACAACCAATGAGTCTCTAGGAAGATAGACCTATGTTTGAACATGGGATCCCACTTTTGTGTAATTTTATATAATTTCCCCAAATGTGGAGGAGGGAAGTGGAATCTGGTGGCCATGAGTTGTGTGTGAGTGGTAGGTAGCAGTCAGGCATTTGGGCGCACTTGGAAGAAGGTGATGGGGAGTGGTTGCTGTGGTCTCTTAATTCTAGAATGGAGAGAAGTGACACTTGAATGCTGTGGTTTATATAGGTGATTATAGCCACACGTGAAGAATTATGAAGAAAGCTTGGGATATGACAAAGCAACACACCTTCAATGTTGCATGAATCACACATGAGAGAAGCAAAAGGAGGTTCTAGTCAGTTAAACCAACAAGGAAGTTGTGTTGGTCGAACAACCCAATATACAAATGGGGGAATAAAATGGGGTTTTGTGTGATAATAAAATAACAAGAATATAGGAATTGTCCACCAATTTTCAAAAAAAAAAAACCAACACCTGAAAATGGAAGTAAAAACTCAAACATTCCCCATAATATAAATGAAACATATTAAAATTAAATGAAATATAATATGACTAGTGACACATTATCTTGTTTGATCATGGGGATACAAGAAAGCTAAAATAGGAACACCTCATGTAGAATTTCAATGATAATTATGTATCCTTGGAAACTGACTATGTCTTATGGTGATACTATAACAACCGCATACTTTTTACACATAATATAACATGATTTTTAAAATAAACATATTTTAACTATAACAAAAGCATCATAAAGGACTGGTGTATTTAGAATACTATGTTAATAATATATCACATGAATATAAATCATGGGATCCTATTTTATTATCCATAGTGAGATACTAAAATACATTTTATCTCCTAAATCTACATAGGATAACATAGAGAATACATTAAAGAAATGGATAAGCTTAAAATCCGTGTAAAGGAAAGAAAATGACAAGGAAACATAACATGTGAGTCAATGTTGTAACATGATATCAAAAAATAGATAGTACATGGGTTATCATGTTGAAGAGAAATATATAGGGAATGGTATAGTAAGATCATAGAAACAGGGGAAAGTCGAAAAAATATAAAACATGACCTAAACATAAGTCAAGGATAACTTCCAAGACAACATCTCATGCTAGACATAGACCCATAATGGATTTGGATAATTCCCAAATCTCATACAAAACTTCTCATGAGACTAGAACATTACCTAATGCATTGGAGGTATACATAATTACAGGACCACAAATCACATTCATTTCAAGCACATGAATATGAATTCAAAATTAGTATATCAATAATACTTCATAAACCTAAGATTTAACCATGGAAATATATGGGTTGCATAATCTTATCTCATAACATATTCAAAAGAGATTCCATAAAGAAGGAATTTGGGAGATGTTCATAAAAATGTATTAACCCATAAAAGTAAGGGATGATAAGATAGATATAGATTTGATATACATATATATAGAATATATAATCACTCCAAAACATTAGAGAGAGATGGTTATTAGAGAAAGAACTAAGACAACCCAATGATAAGGGGTGTGTCCAGAAGATCCCTTAACTTCAGAATTATTCATCACATGCGTTATTTTTCTACATTAATATTTAAAATAATTAATTTAATTAATTTCTGAATAACCTTTATAATTCTAATTATTTATTTTATTTTATTCATTACCATGTCATATTGAATTACATAACCCATTAATTACTCATCAGACGTTTTAATAATAAAAGATTAATATGTCAAAAATTACTTTGTTAACATGAATATGGTCAAAGTGATTTTTAATTCATCATATAAATAATGTTAACCATGAAATACTTATCATTTTCATACATAAATTATAATTTTTAACCAATACTAAAATATGGTAATGTAAAATGAACTATGTTACAATCATGGAGACGGTAGGGTGTACGTTTGCATGAGTAACATTTCCATTTTTAATATCATGATTCAAATAATTTAAGTGATATTATATCATTATAGGATGATATTATATCATAAACATCATATCATTACTTTATATATCTTGTATCATACAATTCATGTGATGTAGTAATAAAAATGAGTCACATCACTTTGTGATGGGGTAGTCCTCTGTACACAGGACCGACATTATCATTTATTCAATGAATAATAAGTTACAAAATTATATGATATATTTATTTTATATAATGATTAATATTTCATGAATATAATATATAAACACATAATTATTCGTTACTACATTCAATGTAATGAGTACAAAAAAAATGAATCACATCACTTCAGTCAGTGTTAGTCTTCCATATAAACGAGTGCTGTTTTCGTATTGTTTATAGAATGCAAGGTAAGAAGGAATATATGATATTATAATTACATAAATATAGTTCTATCATAAATAAAATATATCAACATTATATATTTCATTATATATATATGTGAGAATAATGATGAAAAAATATTATGTTAGTTCACTTGGTGATAATCCATCGTAGAGACAATCAACAATTTTGCTTCCCTTTTGATGGAGGAGTAGATGGTTGTAGGTCATGACATAAAATGAAATAAATTAATAAATATAATAAATTATTTTATTATATCACCATGGTTATTATTATTTTATGGATGTTGGGGAATAAATAAAATAAAATGTTCTGTTTAGGATATTACCTCTTCTTCGGAAAACTTATTTCAGTTTGTACTGAAATCCATCATATGCTGCAATTATGACAAAACCAAAGAAAATAAGATGAGATAATGGAATTAGAGAATTTTTTTTGGGTATTTCCTTAAACAATTTGTTTTGGATGTGTGGGAACGTGAGGATATGGGGTGGCCTTTTATAAGCGGGAGAGGGGGCACACATGGATTTACTGAAAAGAATGAATTCCATTCATGTTTTTCTCATTAAAAAGGATCCAAAATAGAAACTTTTAGAACCTTATAATATATAAGTTCAATATATTACAATAAAATAATAATTATATGCATTTTTGGAAATTTTTAACTCATGTTTTATTAGTTCCACACCTAGTAAACCAGTTTATACCATAAATGCGATAAATAATTTTTATTGTTTTCACTATTCAGTATGGTGAATAATTAATATGAAATTATTAGATAATATAAATTATTTTAAATGAAAATATTTAATCCTTTTTTAATAAATTCAACTCACATAAATTGATGGATTAATTAAATATTAATCCCACCGATGTGTCGAAAAACTTTTTTCCAAATGAAAAACATACAAAACCAGAAATCATTTTTATATAAAAATTTTATATGAATTTGACTCAAATGAACAAATTTGGATTATAAAATATGTAATTTATATAATTTAACATTTTAAAACCACATTAAAATAAAATTAATCTCGTAAATGCTTAAAATGAAATGAAATATTGTACTAAAAATCATCATTTTTCACTATTAATAATAAAATAAATATTTTTTGAAAAATACCAAAAAATAACTCGAAGATAATTTTTATAGGATAATTTCAAAAATTGAGTTCTTTTATTTAAAAAATACTTCTAATATTTTTAATAATTTATCTTATGTTATGTGTTCGCAGCATGACTAATCTACCTTTTTAAAAAAATTTGTTCTTCAGAAAGTATTTATTTTTCATTCAAATGGTTATTATTATATATTAAAATACTATATAGCCACTGTTTTTATTTTATATGTGTGTAAAAAATATAATTTTACATAATCGAGTTAGTCTTATTCAAACCAACAAATTTAACGACTGGGTTATAATGTCAATGTTTAAATAATATTTTAAGGGAGTATCATGTTTTGTTTCAACCAAGTGTTGTGTGCATCACATGATATCAAATTGAATGAATTTATTTAAAAATAAATATACCATAATTTCTCTGTGTTTTACCACGATGGTCCAATAAAATAATAATTATAGAACTGACTACCGATGTATATTGAATTCCTAATCCAAAAACAACCAAAATTACTCTTATTAACCTCATATAGGTCACTCCCCCAGTTAGGGCATAACATACAACCATGGGAGACCATCTAGTGCATTATCTATACTAATTAATATCAGAAAACAATATTTATTTTGATCATATCATTGGTAAAAAGTGATAAAAAACATATGAACATAATCTCACCCCTAACATCTTAGTAAGAAAAATCCCATAATTCTACATTATCCACAATATAAAGTAATATAATTTCACCTCCGCCATAGATTCATAATCCAAATCAATCCAAATTAAGAGTATCAACTTAGGGTCTCACACTCAATATGAAAAAATCATTTAGAATGTTCCAAATGGAACTTTTCAAAAAATAATAAGGGATTCAATGTCATTTAATATAATTTGATATCCAAAATTAAAACATTATATATTTTGATGAAATCCCAATATATGGTTAAATAATATTTTTTAGATTATTTGTTTTTATTGAAAAATAAGCATTACATGGTTAGATGTAAAATTACATAGAGATCATTCAAAAAGCTATGTTGATAAAAATATAAGATAGAGGCATGGATGATCATGAAGTTGTTTAGAATGCAGTTCATCCATGTATCCCACATTAATTGTGTTTCCCAAATTTTTGGGGTTAAGGATTTGGAGAAATCTTAAAGTATTAGGAAATATAGATTTTCAATACTGCCTCATCAAAATATAGAAAAGTCATGGAATTCATGAATGATTATTTTTTTGAAAAAATATTTGTGATTAACTGAATAATGTTTCCTGAAGGGGTAAATTTTTGATAAGATGAAATATTTTTTAGAAGTTAATGCAAATGGTTTTTTTCCTACAAATTTTATGATGAAGTACTACTTCTTGAAAACGTACATAGTTTTATTAAAAATTGATGGTGAGTGTGGTGGTTTTGGAAAGGGTATCAATGCCTATAAAAAATTATCCACCCCTATCCTTTGAATAGAGGAATCCTGAAAAAATATCCAATGGATCTGAATTCTTTAAAGAGTATCATGAAGGAATCTCTTTCGTGAAGAAATCATAAGAAACTATGTTCTGTAAAAAAAGAAATTGTTTCAAACTGACCCAATCAATTTTTTGAATGTTTATATAGATTCATGAAAAGTAGTTATATATTTTAAAGAGAAATATTTTGTGAAGAATTAGAATGTGTATCAAATATGTGAAAGGGTTGTCGGAAAGTGGATCTTGTGTGAAAGAGAAGGAATTACCTAGAAATTATGTTGTAATGGGATATTCATCAGTTAGAGAACATTTTAGATTCATGATGAAAAAAACAAGTCACACACAATATTTATTGATGTTACCAGTAAAATAATTCTCAGAAGAAGTCATGTAAAAAAGTTAGTTGACAAAGGACTGTGAATTCAAAGTGTGATTGGCAGTGAACTAAGTGGGATAGTGTACCGACTAGAACTGTTATAAAAAAAATCCCCCTTTTGATTTAAAGAAATTTATTATTAAGTAATATTGATATATAAAACACATGAGGTAATTTTATTATTATTATATCCGATCGGATTTAAAAAACCGTTAAGTATTATTACCATTGATAATATAGACAATGATCAATGATTGTATAATTAGTATAAATAGAAGGTTTTAAAAAATCCAACTAACACAAACAAAGGAATTGATGGCCTCAACCAGTTGGATTATACCCTATATGTCCCCTATATATGATATTTTGAGTGAGTTATCAACACTGATATTTTCCTTTGACCAACCCCAAGATGATATCCTACAACTTATGTATGAGAAAACCCATTTACAGGAGAAGTTGAAGCACATCGAGATCACGAACCAAACCATGTTCCCCAAACGACCCCATGAATGTTTCACAATAGTGAACCTTTCCCATAGCATTTATTCTGATTTATTAAAGGGATATGTATCAAGAACCTAGAAATATTATTATATAGATATTTTGTATAAAATAATGAATATATTTTCATCATATTATTTTCACTTTACCAATGATCATTATTTTGTTATAATGAAACCCACGTTGTATTTTTGGATAATAATAAAATTAAATTAAGGAATTTATTTTGTTGAATAAATGTATTATTTTAAAAAATAATATTACAATAAATTATTAATATTAAATAATTTTTATCAAATACAATTGATCATATGATTTTTATGAAGTGAAATGAAATTTTTAAAAGGGTTAGAATACTTTTATTGTCTAAAAACCTATTATTTCTCAATAAAAATTGAATTTTTTTAATATTGAAAATAAAAATATACATAAAATTATTTAGATAAATTTATTATTATTTATTGAGTTATTTCATTGAAATTATACCAAAGTTAATTTTTCATAATTTTCCTAAACTATAAAATTTTCAGGTAAAAATTAAATACCGTATAAATATACTATGTGTATTATGACATCATAATTAAAACTATGTGATGTAATAAATCCTACAATGGTTATAAACGAAAAAATATATATTTTCAATTTAAAATAATTTTATTTTATGTTATTTCATTAATTTTATAAATTCTTTAAGAATCCTGCAAAACAATAAATATATTTTATCGTTTCAAAATCATTTCCTTAATAGTATGACTCACCTCCACTTAAAAAATGGAAATATTTTATTAATTTTGGACCTTGGAAATATAAAACAATTAGAAAAAATACAATTTTATAGAAACCATGGGAAAAATTACTGGAAGGTTTGTGGTTTGGGTTATTTTATTTTAAAGAGTCCAAATATTATGTTTGGGAAATAATAAAGAATTCCCCACTCATTTCCAATATAAAACCACCAAGATCCCATTTATCTTCACTAAAACTCTTTGGAGAATCTTATTACTCTATCCTTACATATCTAGAGTCACCCAAGGTTTTGTTTAAGCTCTTAAGAAGCTCCTCCCAACATTTGGAGTCACTCACTAAATTAAGGTTTCCTTTCATTCTCCCCATTATTAAAGTCTATTTACTATCTTATGACTTATATATTTTAATTCCTAATATCAGGATATCATTTTCCATGTCAATATTAATTTACATTTGATTTAAAAATGACAATATACCCATTCACTCCCATCAAGCGATTTTATGAATTTTAATGGGACACCGTTATGCTGTAGAATTTTCATCACAATTTTCAATGCCAAAAAAATTGTGTAATGAATACCATACTAATTTCATATAATTTTTCTTAATGTAACATTATGTTACCATTAACATGTAATTTTACCTTTTTCTATGTCTCTGTTAAGTTAAAAATCCTTAAAAACAATTTTCTAGGGTTTACACCATCTTTCAGGAGAGGCACATGTTGTGTACCAGAAGTACACACGATGTACCTGAAGTACACACTGTGTACCTGAAGTACACACTGTGTACTTGGAGTTGGTTTTAGGGTGTGAATGGGGAGGTCACACAATGAGTTGGTACACACTGTGAACCTGAAGTACACATCATGTTGGTGATAAATATCAAATTTGAAACCTGAGGCGACGAGTTTTTCGGCATACTTATCCAGTGTGGCCTACACGTCATGACCACGAGGTACACATCATGACTTGGCCTATTACAAGATTAAATTCATTCATTTGGCTATTTTTCTCTTTCCTTTTTCATTTGAAACATCTTGGCTCTCATCCTAGACAAGTTCTGGTGCATTTTTGAGAGATTCAACTCATTCTGGATCGAACCAAACGGCTTGGGATCTTCATTCTTCATGGGGTGCAATTTCTAGGTAAGTGTTCCCCCTTGTTATTCAAGTCTATCTCTTCCTCTCCTATAGGGTTTCCAATGGATCATCTAGGGATTGTTGGATCCATGCCTTTTGGTGTTGGATCTTTCTACTATGTAGAGTTTCAAGATCATCTAAACCTTCGTTCTCATTGACGAGTGTCGTGGTGAGTGGCATTGTTCAGAAAAGAGGTAGGTGGTTCCGTCCTAATTTTCCAAATTGATTACCATCAAATTTCTCGATTTATTTCATTGATTATTTAAATTAAATTTATGATACTTTCTTTAAATTTATTTTACAAAAACCCAATCCCCATAAATTGGAGTATTTAAAATGAATTTGTTAAGGAAATTTAGAAAACCCCAAAATCAATTGAATTGTGGTGGGTTTATGGAAATTAGAAGATTTAAATTGTTTAATTTATATTATGTATTTTATGGGAATGTTTTCAATTAAATTGTTTAATTTAATTATGGAAATTAATTGTGAAAAGGATGGAATTCGATTTGAATGGATTTCAAACTCATGAAAATGGGTTGAAATTATTTGATAGAAACCTAGTGGTTTTATTTTGGGAAAAGGTATGTTTTTGGATAAAACATGTTTTGTTACAAATGGAAAGAAATTTGAACTTTTTAAATGGAAGAATGATATATATCATATTTTAAGAAGTCTTAATATAGTTATCCCATCATGTAAGAGAGCAAGCAAGACAGAAGTAGTTAGTGAGTTATTTGGATAAACTCTACTCTATGAAAACATTCTAAAATATACATGTAGCATGTCACATCCCTGACTGTTTGGTTATGAGTCTCTTGTGGATAGTGTCATATGGATGTGTGTATACACATTTTGAATTTTCCATCATATCGAAACTGTTTAGCATGTTTTGTTTAAATATGATTTTGAATTTCCAAAAATGTTTATTTTGAAAATTTAAAGCCTTTGTTTGGATAATCTATATTTGGAATCTGTTATGTAATCTTTGATGGTATCCTACTATGCTTAGGGTCACACCCTAATTTTGAATTTGGGTGTTTGTAGACTTTCATCTTCCAAGATCGAGAAAAGGGAAAGGATATCTTGGTGGTAGATCTAGATGTCGAGATTTGGACATGGTGAGTTGCATCCTTAAGGACCTTGGGGTTATTTTCCTATTTCGTTATTTGTGTTGTATTACCCTGGATTTCATGCCTCTTTGTGTTCTAGTACTTTTGCTCCCAGTTGAGTTTTTTTGTTATGCATACTATATTTTTTGTTTTGCTTCCTCATTCGTGTGGGAAAATCGTTCCACCTTGTATGTTGTATGATGCCCGGTTCTAGTCATGAGCCCATGAGGATCAGGAATTCCATTTGTATCATGTTAGGGTTGTCTCGGTTATTAGTCTACCAGGGTACCCAGGCTCATTCATGACAAATTGGTATCATAGGAGGCTATTGATCTCCTTTTTTATTGAAGTCAGTATGCATGTTTGAAATCTTTTTGAGACATAGGAGGTATTTGAGATTGAGTACCTAGCCAGCTGTCACCTTAATGAACCTTATGTCCCCAAGGATGGTTAGGCAAAGACATCCTGTGGATTAGTTCTAGTCTTTTACCTGTAGATATTTGTATATGATGAAATCGAAATCTTGTTTCTCCATTTTGTTGATAATATTTTTCTATTTATACCCAATTTTAGTGTTAATATAATGTTCTCCTTTTCTCTGTTGATGTTTTGTAGCATCATGCCTCTAAAGAGACATGAAAATTAGGTACAATAAAAGGCTTCTACTGATCCTCAGAATGAAAATCCTGTTGTCGACCCAAGTCTGGTTGAGGTGATGGTTCGCACTGTCCAAGCTCTAAGACATGAACCACCTCCAGTTCTTGTTCAGGCTCCATCTATGGATCCTCATATGGTTTTTCTCTGAGATCATTCTCAATAGTTCCTATGCCAGAAGCCACCATTTTTTAAAGGATCCACTGACAATCAACATATTGATGAATGGTTGAGCAAGATTGAAGATCTAATTTGGTTATTAGAGACACATTATGTGATCAAGGTGAAGCGTGCCACCTTCTTAGTGGAGGGACCTAGAAAGAGATAGTGGGGAATGATGGTGATGGTAGGGAAATATGTGGGATTATAATGGAAATAATCCAAGGATATTTTTACCAAACATTTCTATTCTAAGTCAATGGTGTTGCCTTAGGCTGTAGTGTTTTTCAGGATGGAGTAGTCCAAAAAAACCACGTCTGAGTATTCAAATCTCTTTTCTATTTTGGTGTAGTTTTCTCCTGAGATGGTATCTAATGAGAGGATGAAGGCTCGACTATTCAAGATGGAAAATCAATCAGATATCCGTTATTAGGTTTTCTTACTGAATATTACCACTTATGTTGATGTGTTGGATAGGGAGATGATGTTTAAGATGGACTTGGATAGTAAGTTAGGGTTGACAGGTGTTGCTTTTTCTCATAGAGCATGCATTGGTTCCTTTGAAGGAAAATAGAAGAGTGATGATCCTTATGTAATTTCTCGATGTTAGAGTCATTCCAGACCTCTTATATCTCTAAGAGGATGTTATTTGTCTTTCTACCAGTGTGAAAAGCTTGAACATTCTAGGAGGGTTTTCACTAAGACACCAAACAATTTTAGATCCTAAAAACATTCAGGACACTTACAGAGGTTTTACCATCACTTCTCTACCCACATAGCGGTACATGATCATCATCTCCTCTTAACAATATGAGGGAATCTAATGCTTCACATTCCAAATGGATCCAGCCACAGACATCTAGAATGAAGCTTCTTCACACTGCTGAAGAGTCTCCTGAGGAAGCAGACACATGTCCAATAACTGTGAGAGGTACCATTACCATTGGTTTGTGATTAGTGACCACTCTTTTATATACTAGTGCATCTCAATCTTTTATTTCAACCCTTATTGTTAACGTACCAAATTTTCCTATGGATCAACTATCTTGTGAAATTGATAATACTTCACCCCATTGTACGAAGAGAGAGCATGGTCTCTGTAGCCTTGCCTATGTCTTCTCTCTATCAGAAGTCGATCTAGCTTGGAGTTTTCTGGTTCTTGAAATGTAATATATTGATTTCATATTCAGGATAGATTGTCTCATTGCCAAAAAATCATGAATTGATTGTTATCTTCGATGGGTCTACTTTACTACACTTGTGGTGTGCCCTTTGTTATTATAGAGAATGGGACCTAAGGTCGAGCAGAGCTGGACCATCCTATCCAGAGTTGGGGAAAGTTACATCAGTGTTTTTTTTCAACTTGGAGAGAGATTAAATGGGCGGTGATCTTCCTCCAGTTTTCACCGAGTTTTCTGATGTGTTCCCTTTAGATTTATCTAGTCTACCACCAGTGAGAGGGGTTGAGTTTTCTAATGACTTAAAGCTTGAAACTCAAAAGGTTTCTATACCCTCTTACCACATGGCTCCAACTGAGCTGAAAGAGATGAGATATCAGTTGGATGACCTTCTTGAGAAAGGAATTATTCATCAAACTATGTCACCTTGGGCAGTGCTAGTTCTCTTTGCTAAGAAGGTTGATGGTTTTCTTTGTTTATGTATTGATTATCGAAACCCCAATTGAGTTATGATAAAGAACAAATATCCATTTCCATGGATTGATGATTTGTTCGATCATCTAAAAGGGGTGAAGTGGTTTTAAAATAATGAACATGATTTGGTTACCATCAATTGAGGATAAATGAATCTGACATACTGAAACCCTCCTTTTGGAGCAGGTACAAAAATTTGGAGTTCCTTTTTATTATCTTTGGTTTGAAAAATCATTATGTAGTTTTCATGGAATTAAGGGAAAATATTTTCCATGAGTATCTGGAAACCTTTTCAATCTTCTTTATGGATGAAATTATTGCACAATCCATGTTCGAGGAGGATCATGTGCAAAATCTGAGAATAGTTTTGAATCTTTTATGAAATCACCGCCTTTATGACAAGCTTTCAAAGTGTGATTTTTGGATTCATGAAGTGAAGTTCTTGGGACATGTAGTATCTGAACATGGTGTATCAGTTGATCATGAGAAGGTGAAGGCTGTTATGATGTGGGAGCAACCACTGAATGTATTCGAGATCCATAGCTTCTTGGTCTTAGCTAAATATTATTTCAGGTTCATGAAGGACTTATCGAAGTTGGCCTCTTCAATGACTTCTCTAACTCGGAAGGGGGTGAAGTTTTCAGGGGATGATAAATGTAAAAGTTCTTTTTTTGATCTGAAATTTCTATTAACTATTATTCCAGTATTAACTCTTCTAGAATCCAGGTATGGCTCTGTGGTCTTTTGTGATGCATCAGGTTCTATCTTGGGTTGTGTTCTTACATAGGGTGATCATGTAGTAGCATATGGATCTCGTCAGCTTAGGCCACATGAGAAGAATTATCCAACCCATGATCTGAAACATTAAACTATGATGCACACACTAAAAATTTTCTGGAATTACCTTTTTTGTGTAAGGATTATAGTGTGTTCATACTACAAAAGCCTGAGTTATATCTTCCCCAAAATGGATTTGAATCTTTAAAAGAGGCATTGGGTTGAGTACTAGCAGTCTTTTGACATTGACATCACCTATACCCCGGGGAAAGAGAATGTCATTGCTGATTATTTTACCAAGAAGCTTCTAACTCAGCAAGTGAGAGAATCTTCAGAAGAGTGGGATTTTATGGCTCTCTTTGCAGAGTTTCATATTGGAGTTCAGGAGGAAGGGACTAATGTGTCTTTATCCATTGTGAATATGTAGTCTACACTTCTCAAGATTCTTCTTCAATACCAAGAGCTTAATGATGTGTTTTGTAAAATTATATAATCCCATTATGGTGGGGAGATATTTTCCCAATGGACTTTCTCAAAATAGGGTGTTCTATGTTATTAGAATCACTTCTTTGTGCCTTTGGTGGCCAAAAAGCTAGCGATGGAGGATTTCCATAGTTATCAATGGTATGTGAACCCGATAACAACTAATATGGTCTATTACATGAGGCTGCAGTTCTGTTCTCCAGGTATGATATGGGACATTTCTGAGTTTCTCTCTCACTGCTATACATTCCAACCGGTGAAATCTGAGAACCAAAACAATTCGGGTTTTGTTCACATGCTTACAGTCCCTACTTGGATGTTGGATGGGATGTCTATGGACTTTGTGGTTGGGATTCATCATAACTAGATAAAAAAGAATTCAATATGGTTTGTGGTCAAAAGTCTGACCAAGTCGGCTCACTTTATACCCATTCGAGATATCAAAAAGTTTAGGGGTTAAGAAATATCTACGTGAAAAAGATTGTTCGTTTTCATGGAGTTCCGTAAACTATAATCTCCGATAGGGATCTACATTTCACTTATCACTTTTGGAGATTCCATCAGGAGGCACTGGGATCTCATGTCTATTTTAGCATGACCTACCATCTACAGTCATATGTCCAGATATAAACTGAAATAATGATTCATGAGTATTTATTCATGCTTGTCTTCTCGATATCGGTGGGGCTTGGGATGATCACTTTGTGCTAGTTGGGTTCTCTTAGAAAAACAGTTACTAGACTGGGATCATAATGGAACCTTTTGATTCCTTGTATGTCCATCCTTGTAAATATCTATTTTGTTGGTCGGAGTTCAGTGAATGTTCCTTAGTTTGACCAAGATTCGTATAGGAGATGAAAAAAAGATTCAGTTAACTCCTCCAAGGTATTGATAGCACAAAGCTGATATAAGTATTATGATGATCCATGTCATAGACCTTTGAAGTATTCAGTTATGGATCATGTGTTCTTAATGGTTTCACCCTGGTTGGGTCATCGATGGCTCAGGAAGCAAGGGAGGCTTTCACCTTGCTTTGTTGGACCGTTCGAGGTTGTTGAGATGGTAGGAAGATCCGTGTACCGCTTGGAACTTACACCACAGCTAACGTCGATACATAACGTGTTCCATGTATCATAGTTGATAAGTTATATATCTAATTCATCACACATTTTGAGTTAGAGTTATCTTAAGATCGAGCCTGATTTATCTTTAACTGAGCATCCAGTCAGGATAGTTGATTCTAAGACCAAGGTACTTCATGGGAGGATAATACCTTTGGTTTTTGTGATATGGAATAATGGTTCTTATTCTCATGAGATATGGGAGAGGGAGGAACTGATGATTGATAAGTGGCCTCATCAATTTGGCATGGGATATTCTTCATAGGATTTATGGGGATAGAATGATTATATGGTTTGGAATTTGTAAAATTTTTTTACCTTGAATATGATAACCCTGCTTTAATTACAAACATAAACATGATTTATTACCAAAAACATCACTTGATACAACAAAGACGATTGAGAGGTTTAGTGTCTTTGGGGCTTAGGACCATTAAATAAAAACATAAAACATGAAATACAACATCTTTATTGAAAACTTCCATTACATGACCACTACATTCCATCGTACTTAGCATTGCATGGGATAACCTGAGGACATGCATAAGAAAAGGGTGAGCTATAAAGCCCAGTATGAGAGTACACATGGAATAACAGGAGTATTATAATACATGTTAGACAAGAGGCATATCAACAGAGCATATAAGAAACATGAAAATAAAGGCATGATAAAGCATGATAATCATAACATGGAAATGTGGCAACAACACTTAACATGGAATTAGCATGAGCAAAGCCCATCGCAAAAGGAGCATGAGTAAATTATAATTGCACATAAAGCACGAGTAAACCCTAATTGCACTTGAATTAGCATGAGTCAACACTCATTGCACATGAAGTATCATGATACTATACTTACCCAATGGATTGGAGAGCTATAAGGGCACACCCTTCTTAAACATTTCATTTCATGCATAAGTGTGCCACATGGATTCATAAAACATAATCATTCATTCCACGATAAAGGAATGTGGAATTAATACATGAAACTTTACAATCAATAATTAATTGTGCATAATGGTGAATACCCTTGATGGATAAATGGGCATGGTATCCACTACCCCATGACATTGGCTTAGAAAATCAGTTCGATTTTGGCAGCGTAACGGCGTGACATAAGAATTCATAAAAAAAGGTTGATGAGAGAGAAAGGGGTTCCTCATCATTTTTACATGTAATATACAGTAATGAGGTCATATAGATACATTTCCCAACAATTTTAATGGAATTTAGATTCATGATACACAAGTATTGCTTGAATGTACAAGAAGAGAGAGAAGTTCCTTTCGGAATTTCAGCATAGTAACGGGTGTACATGGGAGGCATTTAATGAGAGAGAATGGGGTCTCCCATAATTCAAAAAATAATAGGGCAGTATTGGGGAGGTTCGAAACCATACCCCAACATTCATAATTGAAATTAAAAGGGAAAAACAACATAAATAAAATTGGACAAAATGAGAAAGGAAGAAAAAACCCTTACTTGGAGGTGTGCTTCCAAAGGATAGAGAGAGTCTTGTGAGAGGATTCTTGGGAGCTAGGGGCACCTTGGGAGGATTCTAGAGAGTGTAGGGAAGAGGTTGGACTAACTCCAAAGGCTTAGAGTGAGGAGGAAGTGGGAGCTTGGGTGGGTTTATATAGGAAAGGTGAGGGAATTCTTTATTATTTAGGTTTAGGACCCCTTATATTAAATTAATCCAAACCACAAACCATCCCATGGTTTTTGCCTAGGGTTTTTGGAAAAGGGAAGAGGAAAAAAATATTTTATAAGGCCAAAGTACGAACTTCTTAAAATATTAGGGTGTTTATGTGGAGGTGAGTCACACTCCCATGGAAATTAATTTAAAAAGGCAAGGTGTTGAATAAGTCTTGAGGGGTCCATTAATGTTTTGAAAAGTAAGTTAAACAAACCCAAAATCACATTATTTTAATGTTAAAACATATATTGGACGAACATAAACATTATAGTATTTTATTACATCACTATTGGGTCATTATGATGTCATAAAACACATTATATATTTAAACAATATTTAATTTTTACTCAAAAAATTGACTGTCTCAGAAAATTATGAAAAATTTACCGTTGGATAATTTCGTTGTCCTGATTCCAAAAATAAAATTTATTTTATATAAATAATTTTCTAAATATGTTAATTTCCACTTTTAAAATAAAAACTGACATTTATCGAAAATTCATATGTTTGGACAGAAATGGATTTCAAACATTAATAAAAATTATAATTACATTCATAAAATTATAAGATCATTTATATTTAATAAATATTAATTTAATAATAATAATAATATTTTATTAAAATATTATTTAATTCATAAATCCCTTAATTTAATAAAATATAACATTTAGTTAAATAATAACTAAAAACACTATTTGTACTTTTAAAAACTATTTACAATGTATTAAAAATGACTAGAAATTATATTCATTATTATATACAAAAAAAATAATGTACATGAACATAGTACTGCTTATTTGTTACATAACCTCTTAAAAGAGCTACTTAAGACCGAAGGGTAAGGTGTGCGATGGTGAGAGACTCTTGGGGAGGCTCGGATAGCATCGCTCGAGTGGTAATTTCAATCAACTACCACTTTTCCAATAGACGGTCACATTAGATCTTGACATGATGAAGCTCAGCTTGGGCTTGGTCAAGGGAGAATCCCAAAGACGCCACCTCTTTTCTGAGCTCCGACAAATGGGCTTCGTACGGAGTAATTATACTGGACGAGGCCATCGCTTCTTTTTTCTAAGTAAAATTGGTTGTGTTAAAGCCCTATATTTATACTAATCATGTGATCACTGTTCAAAGACCATATTAGCAACTGTCAAAATGCTTAACATAAAACCATGGAAGTTGACATTTTATATAAACATAAAGAGACATTTAATTAGATCAAGAGGGGTTTCCATTAATGAAACTTTGGGTCGTTACAATATCCCCCCCTTAAGAAATTTCTCCCACAAAATTTTCCTTTTCCCACACTAAAACAAATGTGGGTAACTCAGCTTCATCATATCATCTGATTCCCAAGTCGCTTCTTCAAACT
Source organism: Viscum album (assembly GCA_963277665.1). Taxonomy (NCBI): domain Eukaryota; kingdom Viridiplantae; phylum Streptophyta; class Magnoliopsida; order Santalales; family Viscaceae; genus Viscum; species Viscum album. Next base: position 2,938,961 of record CAUJRU010000019.1, on the reverse strand, counting down.
TGTGGTTTCTCCACAACAGCTTGATGAGGGGCATTGTCTTATTTCATAGAACTTTTTCTATATAATCTAAGATCTTCACTGGTTGCTCCTCATAAGAAAGATCAACTTCCAATTGAACCACCTCCGAAGAGAGTACATGTTAAGGGCCTGGTATTTACTTCCTTAAGAGGGATACATGAAAGACATCATGTACTTTGGTCATAGTAGGCGGAAGTGCTAGTCGATAGCCCATAGCCCCGACACGATCAAGAATCTCGAAGGGGCCGATGTACCTTGGACTTAACTTCCTTTTCATTCCAAACCTCATGACCTTCTTCCATGGAGATATGCATAGAAAAAACATGTCTCCAACTTTAAACTCAAGGTCTCGTCGACAGTTAACTGCATAACTCCACTGTCGACTCTAAGCTGCCTTGATATGCTGCTGAATGGTTTTCACCTTCTCCACCATTTCCTTGACTATTTATGGTCCAAGTAGCTTACGTTCACCGACCTCATACCAACATGCTAGTGTTCGACACCTTTTCTTATATAGGGCTTCATATGGTGCCATTTGGATTCTCGAGTGGAAACTGTTATTATAAGAGAACTCAATAAGAGGAAGATGTGGATCCCATCCTCCTTTAAAGTCCATTGAGCAGGCTCCCAACATATCCTCAAGTGTTTGGATAGTCCGCTCGGATTGGCCATCAGTTTGAGGATGATAGGCCGTACTGAAGTTCAGTTCAGTATTCAGAGCATGTTGAAGACTCTTCCAAAACGTAGAGGTGAATCTTGGATCTCGATCAGACATAATAGATAGTGGTAATCCATGAAACCTTACCACATCCCTGATATATATCCGTGCCAGTTGATCCAATGAGAAATACTCACGAATAGCAATGAAGTGTGCAGTCTTTGTAAGACGATCCACAACAACCCAGATTTCATTATTGCCTTTGGATGTCCTTGGAAGTCTGGTGACAATGTCCATGGTGATGTTCTCCCATTTCCATTCTAGTATGGGCAATGGTTGCATCATCCCTTTAGACTTCTACATCTCTTCCTTCACTTGATGACACACCAGGCACATTGATGCATATTAAGTGATCTCCTTCTTCATATTATCCCACCAAAAGTATTATCGAAGATATCGATACATCATTGTGCTCCTTGGATTAATAGAGAATTTTGAACTATGTGCATCATCCAAAAGTTCCTTCTTCAGCTCCAGACTTGATGGAACACATATTCTTTTCCCAAACCACACAATTCCTTCTTCATTAACATTAAACTCTGAGGATTTCCCCTTTTTGATAGCTTCCACTTTTTCCTGAATTCCCAGATCATCCTTTTGAGCATCCTTTAACCTTTCCAAAATAGATGGTTGAGAAATCATTTGTGAAAGGATTGATGATGTTCCCTTTTCTATGACTCTCATGTCCATCTTCAAAAAGTATAAGAAGATTGGATCCTTCTCAATTCTCATCATTGATAGAATCGCTGGATCCTTTCTACTTAGGGCATCTGCTACATTGTTCTCTTTCCCAGGGTGGTAATGTACTGAATAGTCATAATCCTTGTTGAGGTCAATCAATCTTCTCTAGTGCATATTATGCTCTTTCTACGTGAATATATATTTAAGACACTTGTGGTCAGTATATGTCTCACATTTCTCTCCATAGAGATAATGCCGCCAGATTTTCAAGGCAAAGATCACAGCCGCCAACTCCAGATCATGTGGTGGATAGTTTTGCTCATGGATTTTCAACTTTCTTGAGGCATAGGATATCACTTTATCATCCTGCATCAGCACAAAGCCTAAGCCCTTCTTTGAAGCATCACTGAATACCACAAAAATTTCCCCACTTGTGGGAAAAGTGAGCATGGGCGTAGTGATAAGCCTCCTTTTCAACTCCTTGAAGCATTCTTCACATTCATCACTCCAAGAAAACTTTACTCCCTTCCGAGTTAGCTTGGTAAGAGGGTTGGAAAATCGTGAGAAATTTCTCACAAATCGTCGATAATATCCACCTAACCCCAAGAAGCTACGGATATCTGTTACCGATGTTGGCCTCGGCCATCCCTCAATTGCATCTATTTTGGAGGGATCCACAGATATACCATTTCTTGTGATGATATAGCCCATGAGTGAGACTTCCTTCAACTAGAACTCACACTTTCTGTACTTTTCTTAGAGCTTCTCCTTGCGCAAAGTCTCCAGTACAGTTCTTAAATGCTCCTCATGATCCTCCTTGGTTTTGGAGTATATTAGAATATCATCTACAAATACTACCAACAATTTGTCTAGGTAATCTCTAAAGACTCTATTAATTAAGTACATGAAGATTTCTGGAACATTGGTGAGTCTGAAAGGCATTAATATGAATTCATAGTGCCCGTATCTTGTACGAAAAGCAGTCATGGGGAAAACTTCTTTCATCACCATTACTTGATAATATCCCAACCGCAAGTACACCTTGGAGAAGTATTGTGCTCCAAGTAGCTGATCAAACAAGTCATCAATTCATGGGAGAGGATACTTGTTATTTATCGTGATTTTGTTGAGTTCACAATAATCGATGCAGAGCCGCATTGACCCATCCTTCTTCTTGACGAAGAGGACTGGTACACCCCATGGTAAAGCACTTGGGCGTATAAACCCTTTATCCAGATTCTCTTGTAGTTGTTTCTTCAGCTCTTCAAGATCAAAAAAAGCCATTCTATATGGATTCTTGGATATTGGTATCACCCTAGGTATAAGTTCAACTGAGAACTCAACATCTCGTCTCGGAGGAAGACCAGGCAGTTCCTCGGGAAACACTTCAGCGAATTCCCTCACAATAGGCATTTCTTCAAGGATGGTTTCTTCCTTGGACTCAATCATCTAAGCCAGATACGCGTGATCATAAGGTAGTAATATCCATGCTTGAGATGATGGAGCTAAAAGATATTCATTTTCCTCCTGACACTTTTAAAGAATTGGGGGTCGATTCTCCATATGGAGTGTGATTTCCCTCCCCCAAAAATTTATATTGGATCTATATAAGGAAAGCCAATCCATGCCAAGAATTTCATCAAATTCCACGAAAGGGAGTATGACGAGGTTCTCTGGGAAATTTAATCCACAGATTAAAATAGGGTAGGACTTATACTCATGGGATGTAATGATTGCCCCATTTTCCGTACTCACCGACAACTTCACTTCCATGATTTGTGGTGGCGTTGAGATTGTTCTACTAAACTTTCGAGATAAAAAACAATGTGTATAACCTGAATCAAAATGTACGTTCGCTATTCCTAAATTAATAACTAGCATACCTGTCACCACTTTGTTGTCGGGGTTCACTTCAATAGATGTGATGGAAAAAGCTCTTCATTGCTTCCTTGGAGGTTGTTGGTCGCCTCCGAAAACCCTTGGATTAGGGCACTGATTTACAAAATGACCCGTCTCTTTTCATTTGTAGCATTGAACAATGTGGTGAGGTTCGAACGGAGTGCTCCCATCCTCTATCCAAACTGTGGGTCTTTCTTGCCGACAGTTAACAGCTAGGTGGCCTTCTCTTCCACACCTGAAGCATTTTCTCGTCCCCTTAAGGCAATTTCCCAGGTGCTTCATTCCGCACATTTGGCATGTGGGGTGCTGGATCTTCTTAGCACCGTTGGATTTATCCATCGGACCACCAGAATTGAAGTCAAAATTACGCTTCTTGTCCCCATGATACCCCTGTGATTCCCCGATCTCCATTTCGACCTCGAGGGCACATCGGACAATTTCATCATAGCTGTCGAAGTCACGGATCGCTAATGTTTTCTGCAAGCTAGGCTTCAGCCCACCAAAGATGCGGTCAACCTTGCATTCGGGGGTAACGACAAAGCCGAAAGTGTATCGTGCAAGACTTGTGAAGTTTGCCTCGTACGCTCCAACAAATTATTCATCTTTTTTCTTGAGGGAAAGGAAGTTCCTTTCCATATGAAGATGGAGGGTGCGCGGAAAATATTTACCGAAAAACATCTTCCAGAATCATTCCATTCCAACGCCTCGATCTCCTCCTCAGGATTCGTATATTTTATCAACGTCCACCATTGATCAGCTTCACCCTCTATACGATAGACAGCCAGGAGAACCTTATCTTGTTCAGAACATTGAAGGATAGATAAGATCTTTTCAATTGAGTTGATCCATTGTTCAGCGATCGTGAGATCGGATGATCCACTAAAAGTAGGAGGCCTTTGTATCATGAAGCTCTCGATAGTGACTTGTTATTTCTTAGGGGGGTTGAACATTCCTCTTGAACCATGTTTCTATTCAATGCTTGAGTTAGCTGAGAGAGAAGCGTGATAAAGTTCGCGATTCCCGCTCCCATTGGATTGGGCCTCTCATTAGTACAGTCATCACACTGATCTTCACAACGATTGTTAGCCTGAGTCCTCCTATTACCAGCCATTGGATAGAATAAAAGGAATGTTAGGGGTAACACATAAAGAGTAATCCAAAGACAAAAGTTGATGAATTTTAAATAAACATTCATTTCTTTAACTCATGGGTCTATAGGCTTCAATCTAGGCTTTTCATGATCTAATTTCGGACATATATTCTTAGGGGCATTTTCCCTTAATAAGGGTTCATACTAAGATTGAGAATTTATCAAAACATATCCCCCAGGAGTGTCGTAACCAAGAGTGCATCAAGGCCCGTTTTTGTGCACCAGTTCCCGTACGAGTCTAGCTCAAAACAGTGTTTTCAGGTTTTACCCCTAGGATACATCTGTGCCAGAGCCACCTCTACCTGCTCGTATCCAGACAGGGATGTATTTGTCTAATAAACCACTTACTAAGTACTTACCAAAACTTAGGGATGTTTTTATTATACTCAGTCTTGTCTCTAAGGCTTTACAAGGGTTTCATAATCCCAAAAATAAGGAATCCTATCCACTGATACCAACTATGACAACCCTTCTTTAATTACAAACTTAAACATGATTTATTACATAAAACTTCACTTGATACAACAAAAAAGATCAAGAGGATTAGTGTCTTTGGGGATTTGGACCATTACATAAAAAATTAAAACATGAAATACAACATCTTTATTGAAAAATTTCTTTACATGACCACTATATTCCCTCGTACATAGCATTGCATGGGATAACCTCAAGACATGCATAAGAAAAGGGTGAGCTATAAAGTCCAGTAAGGGAGTACACATGGAATAACATGAGGATTACAATACATGTTAGCCAATAGGCATATCAATAGATCATATATGAAACATGAACATAAAGGCATGATAAAGCATGATAATCATAACATGGAAATGTGGCAACAACACTTAACATGGAATTAGCATGAGCAATGCCCATTGCACATGGAGCATGAGTAAAAACTCATTGCACATAAAGCACGAGTAAACCCTTGTTGCACTTGAATTAGCAATAGTCAACACCCATTGTATATGACGTATCATGATACTATAATTTACCCAATGCATTGGAGCGCTATAAGGGCACACCCTTCTTAAACATTTCATTTCATGCATAAGTGTGCCACATGGATCATAAAACATGGATTCATAAAAAATAATCATTTATTCCACGATAAAGGAATGTGGAATTAATACATGAATCTTTACAATCAATAAGTAATTGAGTATAAAGGTGAATACACATGATGGAGAAATGGGCATGGTATCCACTACACAATGACATTGGCTTAGAAAATCGGTGCCATTTCGGCAGTGTAACGGCGTGACATAAGAATTCATAAAAAAAATGGTTGATGTGAGAAAAAGGGGTTACTCATCATATTTACATGTAATGGACAGTAAGTTGGTCATATAGATACATGTCCCAACAATTGAAATGGAATTTAGATTCATGATACAAAAGTATTGCTTTAATGTAAAAGAAGAGAGAGAAGTTCCTTTCGGAATTTCGGCATAGTAACGGGTGTACATGAGAGGCATTTAATGATAGATAAATGGGTGTCCCATCATTCAAAAAATAATAGGGAAGTACGGGGGAGGTGAAAAACTATACCCCAACATTCATAATTGAAATTAAAAGGAAAAAGCACCTTAAAGAAAATTGGACAAAAAATGAGAAAGGAAGAAAAAACCCTTACATGGAGGTGTGCTTCCAAAGGCTAGAGAGAGGCTTGTTAGAGGCTTCTTGGGTGCTTGGGGCACCTTGGGAGGATTCTAGAGATAGTAGGGCATAGGTTGGATGAACTCTAAAGGCTTTGTGTGAGGAGGAAGTGGGAGCCTGGGTGGGTTTATATAGGAAAGGTGAGGGAATTCTTTATTATTTAGGTTTGGGACCCCTTATATTAAATTAATCCAAACCAAAAACCATCCCATTGTTTTTGCCCATTGTTTTTGTAAAAGGGAATAGGAAAAACAATATTTTATAAGTCCAAAGTCCAAACTTCTTAAAATATTAGGGTGCTTATGTGGAGGTGAGTCACACTCCCATGAAAATTTATTTTAATGGGCATGGTGTTGAATAAGTTTTGAGGGGTCCATTAATTCTTTGAAAAGTAAGTTAAACATACCCAAAATCACATTATTTTAATTTTAAAACATATATTTTCCGAACATAAATATTATAGTATTTTATTACATCACTATTGGGTCATTATGATGTCATAAAACACATTGTATATTTAAACGGTATTTAATTTTTACTCAAAAATTTGACTGTCTCAGAAAATTAGGAAAAATTCACCGTTGGATAATTTCGGCGTCCTGATTCCAAAAATAACATTTATTTTATCTAAATCATTTTCTAAATATGTTAATTTTCACTACTAAAATAAAAACTGACATTTATCGAAAATTCACAGGTATGGACAGAAATGGATTTCAAACCTTAATAAAAATTATAATTGCATCCATAAAATTATAAGATCATATATATTTAATAAAAAATAATTTAATAATAAAAATAATATTTTATTAAAAAATTATTTAATTAAAAAATCCCTAAATTTAATAAAATAGAATTCTTAGTTAAATAATAACTAAAACCACTATTTTTACTATTAAAAACTATTTACGATGTATAAAAAATGACTAGATATTATATTCATTATTATATACAAAAAAATAATGTACATGAACATAATAATACTTATTTGACACATAACCCCTTAAAACATCTGCATAAGACCTAAGGGTAATGTGTGCGATGGTGACAGACTCTTGGGGTGGCTCGGATAGCATCACTCGAGTGGTAATTTCAATCAACTTCCACTTTTCCCATAGATAGTCACGTTCAATATTGAGAACATGAAGTTCAGCTTCAGCTTGGTCAAGGGAGAATCCCAAAGACGCCACCTCTTTTCCGAGCTCCGATAAATGGGCTTCGTACGGAGCAATTCTACTGGACGAGGCCATCGCTTCTTTTGTCTACGTAAAATTGGATGTGTTAAAGCCCTATATTTATACTAATCACGTGATCACTGTTCAACAGCTATATTAGAATCAGTCAAAATTCTTAACATAAAACAAATGAAGTTGACATTTTATATAAACATAAAGAGACATTTAATTTGATCAAGAGGGATTTCAATTGATTAAACTTTGGGTCGTTACATTGAACAGGTAATTTTCCACTTTTTCTAAGTCCCCGTTCGGTGAAAAATACATAAAAATAGTGTTATGGGGTTTAATACAGGTTTCAAGACATGCACATGTCATGTACCTGAATTACACACCATGTACCTAAAGTACACAACGTGTACTTGGAGCTGATTTCAGGTCATGAATGGGGAGGTCGTGCTGTGAGTTGGTAAACACCATGTACCTAAATTACACATCGTGTATGTGATAAATATCAAATTTTTAACCCAAGGTGACAATTTTTTCGTTGTAATTATCCACCATGTTCTAAACGTCGTGTCCATAAAGTACACATCATGACTTTTCCAGTTCCTAGCTTAATGTCTGGTTTTGGCTATTTCTCTCAGTCATTTTCATTCCAAACTTCTTGGCTCTCGACCTTGAGAAGTTTATGTTTGTTTTTGAGTGACTCAAATCCTTTCGGATTAAACCAAATGGCTTGGGATTTTTATTCTTCTTGCAGTGTGATTCTCGAGTAAGTGCCCCCCTCATTATTCAAGTTTATCTCTTCCTCTCCTCTTGGTTTTTCAATGTATCATATAGGGATTGATGGATCCAGGATTTGTGGTGTTGGATCTTGCTACTTGGTATTGTTTCAAGGTCTTCTAAACCTTTTTTCTCTTTGACGAGTGCTTTCTTTCAAAAAGAGGTAGGTGGTTCCATCCCAATTTTCCCAATTGATTACCATCAATTGGATGAGTTATTTCATTGCTGATTAAAATTCAATTTCTTTTCCTTTCTTTCAATTTCGTTGATAAAACCCCAATTCCAATAAATTGGATAATTTGAAATGTTTTGGGCAAGGAAATTTGGAAAACCAACAATTTTACATAATTTCGGTGGGTTTATCGAAATTGTATAATATAAATTGTTTAATTTAAATTCTAGATTTGATGGAAATTTTTTCAATTAAATTGATGAATTGAATTGTTTAAATTAATTAAGAAAAGTATGGAATTAGTTTTCAATGGATTTCAATCTCAGGAAAATGGATTAAAATTATTTGAAAGAAACCAAGTGGTTTTATCTTGTCAAAAGGCATGTTTTTGAATAAAACATGTTTAGTTTTAAACGAAAGGAAATTGTGACTTTTGAAATTTAAGAATGAAATTTATCATTTTTAAGTAGTCTTAAAATTGTTCACCCATCATGTAAGACCACATGAAAACCTTAGGTAGTTAGTGAGTTATTTGGATACAATCTATGCTATGAAAACGTTCTAAAACAAACTTATGATGTGTCGAATCCTTGACGGGTTGGTGATGAGTCTCCTTTGGCTAGTGTCATAGGGACGTGTGTATACACATTTTCATGAGTTCACATAGAGAGTGTAGAATCTTATAACTGGTTAATACTATCCTACCTTTTTGTAGATGACCAGGTTGCTATCTTGATTATTTATATTTGATATATAAATGTATGCTAATGTTTTTTGTGAATTGATTTACATGACTTCTAAATTTATATAATCTTTTTTATAGAAATTATTTACTTAAGCCATTATTTTAGAAATATTCCATCTCTTTTAAAGTAGATGTTGTTCTTTAAATGAATTTTCCATCACAGTGAAACTGTTTAGCATGTTTTGTTTTAATATGATATTAAATTTACAAACCTGTTTATTTTGAAAATAGAAAGATTTTTTTGGATAATATATATTTGGCATCTATTATGAAATATTTTGTGGTATCCTACTGGGCTTAGTCTCACACCATACTTTTTTCCTTCAGGTGATTGTATACTTTCTTCTTCAAAGCTCAAGAAAAGGTAAAGTATCTCTTGGTGATGGATCCAACTGTTGATTTTTGGATGTGGTGAGTAGTTTCCTTAGTGACCTTGGGGCTATTTTCCAGAGTACTTTGGGTTGTTGTACTCTGGATTTTATGCCTCTTTGTGTTCTGGTACTTTTACTCCCAGTGTGGTTTTTGTTTTGTTATGCATACTATCTTTTATCTTTTCCTTCGACATTATTGTTTAAAAATCATTCTATTTTGTATGTTGTATGATACTAGGTGCTAGTCTCCATCCCGTGGGGATCGGGAACGCCCTTCAGGTCATGTTTCGGCCGACTCTGTTATCGGGTTACAAGGGTACCCGGGCTGGTTCGTGACAATTAATCTTTTTAGACATATATTTATTTTAATTGTGGCTTATATATACTTATTATACACTCAATGGTATTTGAATAAATTATGATGATCAATGACTCCATGTAGTTTGATCTATGTGGCACACTTAAGTATGATAATGAAAAGAATGTGGCTGGTGAACACATGATTATAAAACATTCTAATGTATTGGGTAATTTTTAGTTTCATGATACATCATGTGGGGATAGGGAGTGAACCTTATTCCTTTATGAGACCATTTTAATTATGATTCCATGGATGTTAGGCTTGACCAATGTTTATGATGCAGTTTTTTAAGATGTTACCACATTCCCCATGTCGCATTTTATGATTATCAAGATATATAATGTCTCATTTTTCATGTTTATTATTCTCAATCCGTTATCCCTATTTTCTAACATGTATTAATTTCATCATGTTATGACTTTTTTATTCCCTTACTGGGATTTATAGCTCCCCCTTTCTTTTATATATCCATAAGTTATCCCTTAGTGTTTGTCATAGGAGAATGTTAAGGATGTTTTCAATAAAGATGATGTATTTCTTGTTTTAATTTTTTATGTAATCTACCTAATTCTCGAGGACACTAGACTTCTCAATCATCTGTGTTGTATTAAGTGAAATATTATGTAATAAATCATGTATATATGTGTAATAAAATGATGGGTTCTCCAAGTTGGTATTAAAGGAAATGCTTAGTTATCTTTGGGATTATGATTATAAAGCTAAAGAGAAAATATTTTGGATAAGACTAAGTATAAGAAACATACCTAATTGATGGTAAGTATAGAGAAAGTGGTGTAATAAAAAATAATAACACATCCCTCTCTATAAACTACATGTGAACGTGGTTCTGGAATAGATGTACTAAGGGGTAACAACATCGATAAGGTGTGTCGGGCCTGACTCTGTTTGACCTAGTACATGACAACAAGCCTTATTGTGATCCTATTTTAACAATCTTGGGGGACATTCTATGTTAAATGCATAAAATTATTACGAACCAATATTTTGGGAACAATAAAAATTACTATAAGAATATATGTTAGGAAATATATTATGGATAACATCGATTTAATCCTAGAAATTCATAAGTTATGAAGTTAATGAAATTTATAGGTGTTCATTTTAATGTCTTTGGATTACCAGTTTATCTGTTTAATAGTTTAAAAATAATCAACCCTAATTTTCTTTTTTTTTTCTAGCTAATGGATGAAAATATAAGGAATCTGGTAAATAATCAATGCGAGGGGAAAGTTTTAGACATCCCCATTGAGATTCCCAACATAAGGGGAGTAGAAGTCACAAAATTTGTGATGATACTCTCTCAGTTGAATCAGGTTTATAATTGAAACCAATAACTAGAGGGACACCCAAATACCCCTAAGAAAAAAAGTTGCAATTGGGTCCTATATGTGACAAAGGTCCCTGAATTTCAATGGATTATCTGATCCCTTAATCTCAAAACAATGGATTAACTCTACTGAGATGATATTATCCATCCCTCAATGATTCATAAAAGGGAATATTATATTAGATGATTATCATATAAAGGAAGAATTTGAACTTTGGTGGACACTGATCAAGAAAATGAATCCTGGATAAGAGATCAAAGAGATGGGTGGAAGGAATTCCATAAAATTCTTTTCAATAAATATTTTCTAGGTACTCTCCAACATAAAATGTAATGGGATTTCCTTTTACTCAATAAGAATAAGATTAATCCATCGATTTATATGATTAGAACATCACAAGAGTTTCACGATACACCTCCATCATTTTCATTATCCCCCACATTCATGGTTGATCGCTTCTTTTGTGGGATAAATCCTAGCCTACTAAATCCTGGGAAATCTGTGACATTGATATTTATCAGTAAGTTGTCTGATGTTCCCTCAAAATCGAAATAGGGATTAGAGAACATAAATTGGATCAAGGGGATAAGAAGTGGAAAATAGAGTTTAATTATAGTACTCTAATAGATAAAGATAATAATGCTATGAAATTTCAACATCCCACAAGTCAAAGGTGACTAATGAAGAACCCCCGAAATTTCCTAAGCAGAATGAGGAAATGCTTCAGGTTCTAGAAGGAAGGAAACCTATCTAGAGATTGCTGGCTTTATAAAACTTTTAATGAGATGGAGGAAATAAATTCCCGAGTCAAACCTCGTTTCATTTATCATTGCTTCAACTGCATGGAACCAGTGCACTTTTTAAACCAATTCAGTAAGGAAAGGTTTCTCTGAGACAACTAACAACCTCCAAGGGAGTATGGGTGAGTTGTTTCGATCACAACCGATGATGTTGATCCAGCTAAAAATGTGGTGAGAGGTATGATAGTTATTCATTCAAGAATAGATAAGGTAATATTTGATTCTGGTTCTTTACATTCCTTCATATCATGAATGTTTAGTTGAACTATTCAAAGACTACTACAAATCATAGAAGTAGAGTAATCAGTGGAAATGATAAATATGGAAAATAATTGAATCCCAAGTATATATCTCCCGACTATCAAAATTTTTGGTCTGAACATAGATGAGAACATTTTAATACCCACTCTAGTGAAAATTGATGCAATTATGGGAATGGATTTTCTTTCACTATATAGATACAACAAAAATTACCATGAGAAGGAAATCACTCTCTGTATCTTGAATCGTCCTTCATTTCTATATATGTGAAAGGAGGAGGATGAGTATTCTTTAGAAACAACATCTCGAGAATGGATATTATTTCCATATGAGAAAGTGTATCTAGATCAAATTACGGAGTCTAATGAAAGAATTATCCTTGAAGATAAGCCCATTGTGAGGGAATAGGCTGATGTGTTTCTCGAGTAATTTATTGGTCTTCCTCCTATCCAATAGGTTTAATTTCAATCGAGATTATACCTCGGGTGCTTCTATTATACAAGATTCTATATAGAATGGATTTTTTTGGAACATGAGGAGATTATGAATAAACTATATGAGAATCTAGATAGAGGGTTCATATTCCCAAATGCCTCGCCATTGGTAGCACCAGTTCCCTTCTTCATGAAGAAGGATGGGTCGATGCACCTTTGCATTCATTATCATGAACTCAACAAGGTCATGATAAAGAAAAAGTATCCTCTACCATAAAATGATGAATTGTTTGGTCAACTATGTGAAGAAACATACTTCTCCACAGTGGATCTTTGGTCATGATATTATCATGTTTGGGTGAATAAGGAATATATCCCTGAGATTTATTTTCATATAAGGTACATGGATTATGATTTCATAGTAACTCTTTTTGGACTCACTAATTATCAATAAATCTTCATGTACATAATGAATAAATTCAATAGAGATTACCTCGACAAATTATTGGTAGTATTTAAATATGATATTCTAATACACTTCTAAAGAATAGAGAAGCATAAAGAGTATATGAGAATTGTGTTAAAGAACATATGAAAGAATATGATTTATTCCAAGTATATAAAATATGAGTTATGGTTGAAGGATTTATATATCGTGGTACATATCATCACAATAAATGATTTATCCATGGACACTTCAAAGAATGGAACGATTCATGGATTCTTGAGGACAACATATGTAATAGATAGTAGTAGTTTCAATTTATTAGATGGGTATTATCTTCGATTTTTGAAATACTTATCGTGATTGTAAAACCCTCTAACCCTGATATCTCAAAAGGGAGTCATGTTTTCTTGGAATGATGAAAGTGAAGATAGATTCAATGAGTTTAAAAGTAGTCTTATCTATACACCTGGACTCACATGACCTACTTTTTGAGAATTATTCATGGTATTCAGCAATGTTAAAAATAAGAGATTGGGATGTGTGTTAATGAAAAATGAAATATTCATGGCCTATGCTTACAAGCAGTTGATGGTTCTTAAACAAAACTACCCAATGCATGTTATGGAGTTGGATGTAGTGATCTTTTATTTGAAAATACTGTGGAATTATCTCTTTGGGGATAAGTTTTAAATATATATGTATTATAAAACCCTCAAGTATATATCCACATAGAACAAGAAATATATGTACCAATAAAGATGGTTAGAGCTGATCATGGACTATGAATTATCAATTCCTTACCATCATAGGAAATGTAATAAGTTGTGGGAAGCTCAATCTTGAATGGATCCAACAATTATATCACTGATGATAATTTAGAGATATACAATCATTTAGATTTCGCAATGATGGAATTGAGAATCATAAACAATGGAACACCATCAACACTTTCACAAATGATTTGTCAACTGTATACTCTAGAGAGGTCAATGAATGATTAAAGAGATTTTCTGGGAAATAAATAAAAATTGGAATATTTAAAAAAGTGAAATCCTTGGAATTCAATATTAATGAATACAATTTTGTAATATTTGTGTAAATACTACGGGTACTATCAAATACTAAGTTAAAGAATGAGCTCTTGGAGGACGCACACTGCTCAACCTTCTCTATAAATCCTAGAATAAAAAATGTATTGAGATCTTATAGGCCACTATTGGTGGTAAAATTTGTTGAAGGATATCACAAAATATATATCAATATGTCTTCCATGTCATAATGTGAGTGGAGAAAGGCCATAATCTAAGGAGATTATGTAACCATTACCCATAACTACATAGAAATGGGAAAACATCCCCATTGACGTTTTCACTGTGCTTATGAAGGGATCCATTGGAAAATATTCTAACTAGATTGTGTTGGGTCATCATACAAAGACTGCACACTTCATTTTGATTTATTAGTACTTTTCACTAGATCAACTTTCATAGATATACATCAAAGAATTTGTAATGCTGCATGGAGTTCCATTATCAATTGTATATAATTGAGATCTCAGATTCACATATATGTTCAGAAAAGGTCTTTGACATGTTCCAAACACTCTGTTAATCTTTATCAAAAATTATCTGCCTCAAACTAATGTCCAATATGAGCAGACTATCCAAAAAGTTGAGGTAATTATTATAGCATGAACATATGGCTTCAAAGGAGGATGGGATCAACATCTACCTCTAGTCGAGTTCTCTCACAACAACAATTTGCACTCGATAATCCAAATGGGTCCCTATGAATCTCTTTATAGGGAGAGGTGTAGAACACCTACATACTGGGATGATGTTGGGGAACATAAAATGATAGATCTTGAATTGGTTTATGAAATGTTGGAAAAGTTTAAGAGCATTCAACATCACATCATAGATTCTCAGATTAAAAAAAGATTTTCTTACAATAATCAACAAGTCCTATAGTTTTATTTTTGAGACACGAAAATACTATGCATATCTCTATAGTGAAGTTCATGTGGTTTTGGAAAAAGGGAATCTTAGTATAAGAGACATCACTCCCTTTCAGATCCTTGATCCTATCAACGCGGTGGCCTATCGACTAGCACTCCCACCTAACCTATCTCAAGGACATGATGTATTTCATGTATCCCTCTTAAGAAAGTATTTAATAGACACATAACATTTACTCAATCCATCAGTGGTACCATTGTAGAATGATCTTTTCTATGAAGATAAACCTAAGAAAATCATATATCATAGAGAAGAAGTTCAATGAAATAAGGCAATGCACCTTATCAATGTACTATAGAGAAACAAAATGTGTGAAGAAGCAATGTGGGAACTGGTGGGTATGACGAAACCTAGTTATCTGCATATGTTTTAGTGTGGGGAATGAAAATTTAGATGGTAAATGTTCTTAATGGGGATTATAATGGCCTGAATTATTATAAATAATTTTTTTCCCTTTTTAATTAATTGTCTTATTAAGTAATATGGTTATAGAAAAAACATACACTTATTTTTTTTATTACATCCAATTTTATTTAAAAGACAGTTAACTATAATTACCATTGATGATATAGATTTTTACTAGATATCACATCATTAGTATAAATATAGGGTTTTAAAAAATACAATGGACATAGAAAAAGGAAGTGATGGCCTCAACCAGTAGGATCATACCCTATGAAGCCATTTTATTGGAGATTCTATGGGAGATAGAATCACTGTGATTTTCTATTGTCCATGACTATGCATTGATCTGACAACTTAAGCGTGAACGGGAACATTATTAGGAGATCTTGAAGTTCCTTGAGATCATGACCAAAACCATGTTCTCCAAACCACCACATGAACGTCTCACATTTTCACACCTTACCATTGGGGTGTTTGTTGGTGTATTGAAGGGATATTTCTCAAGACCCTCTCAATATTATTATGTACATTATTTTTTATAAAATAATGAATAGATTTTAATCCTATTATTTTTAATTTGAAAAGTATATTTATTTTGATACAATAAAGAAAAATAATATTTTGGGATAATATTAAAATTCAATTAAGGAATTTATTTTACTGAACTAATGAAGATTTGAAATAAATAATATTCTAAAAAAAATCTATTATTAAATATTTTTTATCAAATATAATTGATCATATAAATACTATAAAGGGTATCCCTGAACAAATCAATGATTTCTATTTTATGTTGGTTTGATTAATTTGAAAAATCATTCATGAATCCTCCAAAACCATTAATATATTTTCTGGTTTTAAAATACTTTATTTAATATAATGACTCATCTTCACCTAAGGAAAGGATTTATTTTTTTAATATAGGCCCTTGGAATTGTAAAATAATTAGAACCACTCCCATTTCGAGTAAAACATGTTCAAAAACCATGGGAACGTTTTTGGTTATGGTTATTATTTAAATATAGTCCAAAACCTATGTTTGATAAATAATAATGAAATCACCACTTGTTTCCTATATAAACCCACCAATGCTCCCATTTATCTTTTTTAACAATCTCTGAAGCATTTCATTACTCTGACCTCCCCACTATAGTGTTCACACAAGGTTACCCTATGCTCTTATGAAGCTAATCCCAAGCATTTGGAGTCACTCACTCATGTAAGGGTTCTTTTTTTCTCCTCTTAATTAGTTTTTATTTAGTATCATATGCCTTCTATATTACAATTACAAAGGTTGGGAGTTTTTATTTCATGTCCCTATTACTTCTCTTTTTTTCAAAATTATGAGACACCTCTTTCTCTCTCATAAACCTATTTTATTAATTTTTATGTGATGTCGTCATGCTGATAAATTCTGATTGTGATTTTCCCTACCAAAACAGTTGTGTAGTAAATACCATACCACTTTCCTATCAAGGGTATTCACCTTTACACACATATAATTTTTTGAATTGAGACATACATGTATTTATTCCATACTCCTTGATCATAGAATAAATTATTTTTTAAGAATGAATCCATGTTGTATGATATATGTGGTGCACTAAAGCATGAGAATGAAATGAATGTGACAGGTACACCCAAAATTATATAGTTCTCTAATGAAATGGGTAATGTATAGTTTCATGAAATCATGTTGGGAAAAGGAGTGAACCTGATTCAATTATGTTACTTTTTTTATTATTGTTTCTTAGAAGTTATACTTGATCAAGGTTTATGATGCTATGTTTTATGATGTTACCATATTTCCCATACTGACTTTATGATTATCAAGCTATATCACGTCTCATTGTTCATGTTTATTATTATAACTCCTTTATTCCAATATTGAAACATGTATTAATTTCATCATGTTATTCCTTGTTTATTACCTTACCAATCTTTATATCTCATCCCTTTCTTATGTATGTCCCGAGTTTATCCCTTTTACTTTTATGTATGAGAATGTTAATGAATTTTTCAATAAAGATGATGTATTTAAAGTTATGCGTCATTATGTAATGTACCTAATTCCCAAATACACTATGACTCATGATATTTTGGGTTCTATTAAGTGTAATATTATGTAAAAAACATGTATTAATGTGTAATAAATAGAAGGGCTGTCATAAAAAGTGATACGTTTCTAAACATTCAACAATAGTTCACATTATAGGATTTGTATCATTGAACATCATGAGTGAGTGCTACGTGTACAAATAATTTTGTGTTTGGACCATGAAAAATTGATGTTTCTTGTTTATGATTTCATTTATTATAAAAAAAAATTACAAGAAGTGGGGAAAATAATGTTTTTCTAATGACAGAAGAAGATCGAAACAAGGGAGAGTATTAATTTTTAATACACTAATTCACTCCCTCCCAAGGAATTAAACTTGAAAAATCATGTTTTTTTAATCCAACCATTTAAAAACTTCACACATTTTAAATTAATAATCCTTTAATGTTAAATCCCTCACAATTTATAAGACACTTTGTTAAATAGAAACAGCTTCTTAAAAACACATTATCCTTTTTTATAGAATCAAATGGGGTTAAACACCATTTTATTAGAGAAAATAATATCAAAGAGCTGTCATATAAATTTTAAAGAGTACATAAATAACATAATCAATCAAATTGGAAATCAATAACAAGAAATCAATGAAAAATCACTTATTAAATGTTTTGTAATCATTGAAATCACTTTTAAAACCCATTATAGGTATCATATATTTGTATATCGTGATAAAGAATTATTTTATAAAAATCAATAATCTAATGAAATTCAAAATAATTGATGTGCACAAAACAATTTTCTAATTCATTGGAAACAAGTCCCATTTGATGGAGAATGAAAAACTAAGAAGATAGGCAACCTCAAAAAGTTGTGGACATTTAATAAAAAAATTGGAATTAACAAAAACCCTAGATTCATGAAACATTTCCACTAGGGTATTATGGATGAATAAAAAAAATGGGTAAATGATTAATGAAGGAAAAAATGAGAAAGTGAGGAGTAATACCCTCTAATGAATTGAACGATGGAGAACAGGGGAATGAAATCTAAGGGGAAGGATGAAACGTCCCAGTTCCAGGTGCTGCCCAGAGGTGCCCCGTACCCAGTTGGTCACATGGCCTCAAGAATATTTTCCAAAATGCAAGATGTTGACGACTAGCAGCAAGGGACTTAGGTGTGATAGTGGAAAAACTACCCCCTTATTGGAAGAGTAATGCAGCGGAAAAAAATAGATAACAATAGCCGAAGGAGTAAAGATATGGAATATGTAAACAACAGAAGATTGAACGTAACAAAAAACTGGAGGACATATATAAATGATGCATGATAAATATGTCTAGGAAAATAGCCAAAAAAGTCACAATGCTAGAATAAAATACTAAACCAATGTATATATAAAACAAATAAACTACATCCCCATCTCAAGCCTCAGCTTGGTTCCATGCTCTCCAGATCCACAACAGTCAAGTACATGACGTTGAAGGGCACTTTCCGTTATCTATACCTGCAACAATATAATCAGTTCGGGCCCAAAATCACAACCCAAACAGGGTGTGAGATGAATCCCAGTAGGCAACCACCAACGATCTATTCTTAACAGTCAGTAAATATATATGGTAGGAAATAAGTTAAATGAAGTAGAAAACAAGGAAATACTCAAAAGTAAACAATCTACAGTTTCAAGTGCATTCATTTTAATATATCAAGTAAGAAGCCAATCAAAAACCAGTAACCATATGGGACGTACTCACAACCTAACCCATCTAGTTCAACCAATCAAACCCAATAAACCCTATGGGATGTACTCATAGTCTAACCCCTCCTATTATGCTTTAGAAAAGACTCTATGAGGAAGTATTCATCGTCAATTCCCCCTATGGTCTTGTATTAGTAATTATAGACAATCCGAGGAAGCACTCCATGTCCAATTCCCTCAGTGGACTCACAACATGGGACTACAAACACTCTGAGGGAGCACAAAGTCTACCCCCCTATGGTCTCACAACGTAAAAGTAAGCATACACTCTCAAGAAGCCCTCATCATCCATTCCACCTTTGATCTACCACACCAGGTTCCCAAAACCCTGTGTAAGTCAATAGTGAAAAACGATGTTCAACAGCCAATGTAAACCTTAATAACTACTTGGATAAATAGCTATAAGCATATAACAACATTAGATAGTATCACCCCATCCTAAAAACATTAGGCATGGAAAACAAGCAGCCTAATTGGAAAAGCTAGACAAACCAGTCAATATCAAATCAAACATGGGTTACACATCCATAGCATGGAAAACAACCTTATCCAAAATTAAACAACCTCTACTTAGGCAACAAGGCATAACAGACATTAACATGGCTAAAATCCCTAAACACGCAATACCCAGAACTAGGTTATTGGGAAATTTTACAAATAATATTCAAATACTAACTACGGAATTACACAAACCACACACCTCGGTGTTGTACGATTGATATACTCCGACTTTGGCCCTTGAATTTGTCCTAGAATGACATATATCTACAAAATAGTCTAAAAAATTCAAATAAATATATCTGATGGAAAAGAGGAAATCAAAAGATGAGACTCTATAAGAAGTAATATCTCACCGTGGTAATTCCAACACAATCTACGACGGTCAAAATGGAGAACAGATGATCGATTGGGGGCTCCAAAAATAATTAGTGGTCTTGTTCACTCTTGGATGAGACGATTCAAGAAGAAGATGTTTCGACCAACAAGACACGGCCCCTGTCTGATATAACAATTAAAAAGAAAATTACATGGCAAGTTCTTTAATGGTACATGACATGTACTATCCTCAACCGGCCCCTGCTTTAGGTTATATCTAGGTCACCCAACATTACCATGTACTCAGCCGTTACATGGCCAGTACACAATTACCCGCAACAACCGGGTACACGACGTGTACTCCTAAGTACACGGTGTGTACTCCTAAGTACATGGTGTGTACTCCTTAAATTTCCAAATTCTAATCTTTTTCACAAAAAAATAGAAAAGAAAACCCATACCTAAAAAGGAGGTATGGGTTCTTACAAAATTCCCTCCTTAAAGAAATTTTTCCTCAAATTTTCCTAGCAAGGCTGTGTAGAAGAAGAATCCACCAACAACTTCAGCCACTGTGATCATACATCAGCCTCCCTCTCCCAATTCTCATCTCGTACTCTCTCATACTTCCATACCACTTGTACTAGAGGAACAGACCTTCCACGAAGAACCTTCGCACCGCGATAAAAAATCCGGATATAATTCTCCTCAAATAATGCGCCCACCTCCAGATCAACCTCGTTAGGTCTAAAAACATGAGACAGGTCTGATAAGTTACACCTTAGCTGAGAAATGTGGAAGAATTAATACATTTCCTGAAACCTCTTAGAAAAATGTAACTGATATGAAACCAGTCTGAATCTGCCAAAAACCTCAAATTATCCAACTTATCTCAGAAAAATCATGCCATGTCCCCTAATACTATTGGTTCTCAACCGTGGCGGGACACGTAGAAAAACCTGATCTCTAACCTCTAACATGAGAGCTCATCTCCATCGATCAACATAAGACTTCCATCATGACTGTGCAGTAGCCATTATCTTCTGAATCAACTCTATCTACTCTGTGGTCTCCTGGAAAAGATGAGGTACCAGCATAGCTGCCTCTCCTACCTCCAGCCAACATAAGGGTGATCGCCATGTCCTACTGTACAAAGACTCATAAGGTGAAATCTGAATATTTTCATGAAAACTATTATTGTAGGAAAACACCACAAGAGGTATGTGATTCTACCAATAACCTCCAAAATATAGGATGCATGCTTGAAGCATGTCCTCCAGCACCTGAATCATATGGTCGTACTGACAATCAGTTTGGGGATGGTAAGATGTACTCCGAAGTACCTATATATCCAAAGCCATATGTTATCCTTGCCATACCCAAGAAGTAAAATGTTCATCTCTATTGAAAATGATGGAGTGTGGAACTCCATGTAAACATACAACCTCTCAGATGTACATCCTTCCCAACTCATCAACACTAATGGTATCCGTTATTGGGAAGAAGTGTGAATCCTTCATGAGTCATCGAGGCGACCTAGGTAAACCTGTCACGAAGCCCATCGTGACATCATTACACTTCCACTCTAAAATGGGTAACTTCTGAAAAGGCCGTACTGGTCACTGATGCTCTGCCTTCACCTACTGACAGGTGGAACTCCTCATGAAAAACCCAACAACATCTCTCTACATACAGGGCCACCAATACTGATGGTGCAGATCTCGATACATCTTGGTGACACCTGTATATACTTCCCAAACTAAGGAATGAAAGTCCCACATCATCTCCTCGTGCATGTCTGCTGACACACATATGCGCCCATGAAAAATATATATCACATCCTCACATATGGTCTATCCTGTAATAGGTCCTCTCTTGAAAAACTCTCCCCTAGATCTATGCCTTTAGAATATGATACCTGCCTTATTATCACTCAATAAAGAAGAGTAGAGGTAATCACTACTTAAGAATGAAATGTCTTCCCCTTTATGTCATGAACCTCCAAATGAATCTTAGAGAACATAGCCATCAGCTGCCACTCACAACTGGCCTCCTGACCAGCCTGTATCTGCATCCTACTACACAACACATCATCTACTACATTGCCTTTCCCATGTGTATATGAAAGATCAAAATCAAAGGACTGAAGGTATTCAACCCACCTTTCTCTATCTCAGATTCAAATCACACTGAGTAAATATATACTTGAGACTTTTGTGGTCGGTGTAACCCACAAATGGTCTCCCAGAAGATAATGTCTCCAAAAACATAAGGCATGAACAAGTACATCAAACTTGATTAGCCAATAAAAAACATATTTTAATTACATTTTAATGGTATTAAATGTTCATTTTGATCTTATGGGACTGAGTTTGGGGGATTTAATTTTTAACATCCATTCTCATCATTTGTGCACTTTATGCCTAACGTACCCCAATTTAAGCTCAATGATTAATCTGAATATAAAGAATGTAATTATCCATATTTTAATTATATATTTAGTTAAATGGATACGTACTTCCATATGAACATTTTTCATTCAGGGATCAATGTATGATTCATAAAGGAAGATGGGGATATTTGGCAATGAAAGAAAATAATTCTGGAGAAGGAAGATTGGACATCATCCCCCCGATGAGAATGTGGGGCCCACAATAAAGGTCTAATGAATCCCCAATCTCGTTGGATGCTAGAGGAAATGTATTGGAACAAATCATTCTTCAAGATCCAGTGATAATTAGGCTTCCAATGTGGTTATTAATGTGTCCCAAATAGAATATCAAAATCAGGTCCTGAATCTACGACCCAGAATTTTATCCCACTAAATCGGCGATAACGCCCGATAAAAAACTCTTAATGGGCCAAAACATTACAAGTGGTTCGGAGGGATCCAATTCTCTATTTTCTTAATTTATGGCCCACTCTAATTCATCCATCTAGAAGGTCATTTTGATGCGTCAGTTAGGTGGATGCAAGATGGATTCCACTTTGGGTCAAAGGAGGGAATCAAATTTTATCCACTACTTCCCACCACACTGAGGCCTAAATTAATTTAATAATTGGACATAAATTTATTGAGGATCAGCCTATGTCTTTCCAATTTCCTATTTAAGGCAGTGGGGGTGAGGGGGAAGACATCTCTTGTTTTAATGTAAGGTTATTATTCTAATGTTCCTTTGTACTGTTTTCATTTTCCAAGAATGTTTATTTTTGTATTTCTATGTTCTTAATCAACATATTTCTCTTATATTTTTTCCATTTCATTCATTAAAACTCTATAATCACAAATAATTGTGATATATCTGTGTTGTGATGAATTATTTCATACATAGGTGTGAATTTCATTCACACACACAGAGGAGTTCTTGTTATTTCTGCGGTTTTAATTTCTTCAATCCATTTCTCGTAAGGCATATTCCTCCTACCATTGAGTGTATACCATAAATGGAGGGATAAAACTATAATGGGTTGCTCATAGGAAGATGAAAATGGTGGATTGAATGTTATTTTACGAATGAATTGATGTTAATTGGCTTATTAATTTATGACTTCCATTCTTCAGTTATTTCCACTCTTCATCTTCACTGTGTTCGAGTAAGCTAAATCCAAGCACTAAAATTACAATATACCTTCGAGAGATCATGAATTTTGTTTTCTACGTTTGTAGGGGATTATTAATTGAGTTTAGTTAGCATAAAACTAGGAAATGATGAATGTAGTGTTATTTTGAAGAATGGATTCATCAAGAATTAATAAAACCAAAATTGTCTAAAGAAGTAAAATTCATTCAATCGACCCCGAGCATCATCCTAAGATCAACCCATTTTCATTAAATTGAATTCACTTTGGTTTCTTAATGTTATTTAAAACCATATAAAATCAAAACCATGTTGGACACTTCATTTCCAAAAATTCATCTCATAGGTTGTGTATCTTAGGTATCTTCTTAGGTCTCAGTGGATTCGACAACCCAATCTAGAATACAGGGACCATTCTACCATCATATCTTGGGTAAATTTGAGCATGAATCTAATTTTGGCACCGTTTTCGGGGACCAAGTAAGTAATATAGACCAAAACCTTATTTCCTCACCCCCATTTCTTCTTTTCTCATCCAAATTGTCTTATATTTTCCCTTTATAGTTTGTTTCTTTTGGCGCATGTCCGCCTAAACCCATGATCAATCAAACAATATAGTTAGAGTGGATAGTCCAAGGGTTGGGGAGTAAAGCACACAAAGGAAAATATTTGAATTAGAACCTATTTTTCCTAATACTCCAAATTCAAAAATTGAGCACATTTCACTGGAAGGTCTTCAAAGAAACCAACTCATAAACCCAGGTGGGAACCAAAATGGAAATCCAAATGAGGCATCCCCAAACATACAGAATGCAGTTGATCAAACTATGAATGACTACATCACACCTGCCTGGACCAATGCCCCCTCATGCATTAGACACAAATCCCTAGGATATTACAACTACTTCTTTAAACACCATGTCCTAAACAACCTTCCCACATTCCATGGAATGGAGTCTGAGATGCCCTACCTTCACGTTAAGGAGATCAATGACATTGTAGAAACCATGTGCCCCCCCACATCAACTAGAATCAGATAAGATGAATCTATTTCCTTTTTCTTCGAAGGATAGAGCTAAAAATTGGCTAAAAAATTTGATACCATCATCCATTAACTCTTGGGACCAATTTCAAAGATAATTCTATAAAAAATACTTTCCCCATCACAAAACAATTTCACTTAAAAAGTGCATCCAACCTTTTTTGAAAAAGAGGGAGAGTCATTCTACGAAACATGGGAGAGGTTCAGAGACACCCTAAACTTGGTTCCATGCCAAGGTTTTATATTCTTGAACAAGTGAGAGTTTTCTATGATGGATTGGGCCTGAGGAACAAACAATTCGTCGACAAGATGTGTAATGGAACTTTCAAAAAAGAAGCCCCAAATGATGCTTAAGAGTATCAAGAAAGCCTTGCTAAACAAAATCAATCATGGGGAACATCACCTTACTATGATAATACACCAAAATATGATGGAATTCACACAAATAGGGAGGAGTAAAACTTTAGGGTTAAACTTGCTGCACTCACTAGGAAGATCGAGGAGATCGATCTTAGGAAGTTCCATGAAATTAAAACTGTAGACCCTGTTTGAAAAATTTGTGACAAACATGACCACAAGATTGAAAACTTCCCAACCATACCTTCCATTAAAGATTTTATTCTAGAAGGACCACTAGTGAAGTTCAATGCTCTTAACTCTCGGAATCCCCAATACCAAGACACATTCATCCCAAGGTATAATGACCACCAAGGCTTCTGCTGGAAACATAACCAATAACCTTTCCAACCACAAGGACCAAACCCCGACCCTACACAAAATTTACAAAACCATAACCTATTAAAACCAAAAATAGTCCAATACCAACATCCTCATGTATTATACCAGCAACCCATCCAACAACCAAAGTATCCTTCTAGGATAAACCAACCAACAGAAGACCCCACCCAATCTGTCCCTCTTCCAATCCTTGAACATTTGTGTAAAAAAATGGACAAAATGAACTCAGAAAAATATTCTTTTAAAAAATAACTTCAAACCATCAAAAATGGAAAGGCATCCATGCCTAGTCAGGTGGTACCATCCTCAACATTAAGGGTAGATTCAAGTTTCACTCAAACAACTCATGAACAACTAAAGGTTGTCTGAATTTGAAGAATTGGGACATCAATTGAGAAACCTAGACAAATAAGTCAGAAACCATATGAAGCTTCAAACACTAATGAAAATTCAAATTAACCACATGATCAAACTAATAAAACTGATAATAATGTGAAGGAAACAACCCTTCAACAAAACAAAACTCACAACCTACACCATTTCCTCAATGCATGAGGGGGAAAACCAAGCCTAAATTGAATGAAACATTGAGGGAAATATTATCACAAGTCAAAATGAACATTCCAGTCACTGATGCTATTAAAACCATTCCTTCTTACTCAAAATACCTAAAGGACCTATGCACATTAAAAAGGAAATTCTCACATAAGAACCAAGTCCTTCTAGAAGAAAATGTTAGCACAACAATCTAAGGAAACCTTCCACTAAAGATAAAAGACATAGGATATCTTTACATCAATGTAGATATTGGAGAGAACAAAGTTGTCAAAGCCTTGTGTGACCTAAGTGATTGTGTCAAACTCATTCCCTATGATGTGTTCTACCAGTTAGGACTAGAAGAGCTCCATCCCACATCTGTCACACTTCAACATGTTGATCGTAGAATTAGGGTTCCAAAGGGAATTTTAGAGGATGTTTGGGTAAAAGTAAAAAACATCATCTACCATGATGACTTCATTTTCCTTGACAGCAATCCAAACACGGGCAACGAGGAACAAACCCAAATCATCCTTGGTCGTACCTTCCTTGCAGCAATCAACTCTGTTATCTGAGTCTGAAATGAGTACATGACCATCACCTTTGGAAACATGAGTCTATAGTTGAACATCTATAATGAAAGCTCAAAATATGGTATGATGAGGATATTCATGAAGCAAACATGATAGGAAGTATTGATAATGAATCCATAGAAAATCATGGAACATTTGAGGAATGTTTAAGTCGGGATGAGAATAATTTCTTTTGTTCACATGAAGTATGTTTATCTCCTAGGCTAGAATTACATTCATATTGCTCCTATGATGAAATCTTAAGACAAATAATCAACGAAATCTTTCAGAAAACCAAATTAATGGAGACCACTCCAACTACCTTCCCTAACACTGGTCAAACCAATCTAGTGGCTGAAACTTCGTCAAGTGGGGAATCACACTACAGGAAAACTGCCTATTAGCGCAGTGTTTTTTCATAGAGCAGTGGTTTAAACCGCCGCTATATGGTTTTTCGGCGATTTATAGAAACCGCC
The DNA here is from genome assembly GCA_963277665.1 of Viscum album. Lineage (NCBI taxonomy): Eukaryota > Viridiplantae > Streptophyta > Magnoliopsida > Santalales > Viscaceae > Viscum > Viscum album. Next base: position 2,911,940 of record CAUJRU010000019.1, on the reverse strand, counting down.
ACTAAACTTGGCATCGACAATCTATTAGTGGCGGTTTTATGCATTTCGCGGCAGTCAAAGAAAAGTGTCATAGTACATCATTTTGTGGCAGTTTTTGGTAAATTTAGCGGCAGTTTTAAGGGCAATTTATTTATCGGCGGCTATAATTGCCACAAAATTCTGGCGTGCCATGCGCCTACTTAGCGGCGGTTAAATCCACCGCTAATTTCGACGTGATTTCACGGCAGTTTTAAGCACCGCTAAGTGTATTGCCGATTACAAATCGCCGCTAAATGTATAAGTGGTAAAAAATTAGCGGCGGTTAAAACCTCCATGAAATGATGACCCGAAAAAAAATTAGTATTTCGGATTATACTACACCACTGCCCTGAAAAAAAAACCAAACAAGAAACCATTTATCATGCCAAACATTTTCAACGGGAAGGAATTACATTCAACCCATGTAACTAACAGTGGTTAACATTACACCCAACCCATATAATAAATAATAAAAATAGTTGGAATTAAATTCAACCCATGTAACTAACAAGAACACTAGTTTTAATTGCACCCAACCCATATAATAAGTCATAGGAATATTTGGAATTAAGCCCAATCTATGTAAAAACCAAGATAAATTGTCAGAATCATGTATAACCTACACAACCACAAAAATTTGGTTGGAATCACACCCAACCCATATACCAATAAGAATGATAGTTGGCATCTTATACAACTTATTATAAAGTGTTCAACATGGTTAAAAAATAGCCAACCTATAGAGCATGCCAAAGAAATGGTTAGAATTATGCCAAACCTAATTAACAATATAGAAACATCATTGGAATGAAACCCAACTAAGGCACCAAGTAATAACTAGAATTTAATTACACCCAACCAAAAATATAAATCATTTTACTCAAGTCACTCTTACTTGGATAAGATCTCCACTATCAATTATGTTGTATATAATTCACCATCATTGAGGAATTTCTTTAAATAAATTTTAAGATATTATCATTTCACATTAATACATACCCCTCTTGGTTATCTTTCCATGTTCTACCACGAATTTCAATTTAATTCATGGATGTACATGATTAATAATTATAAACCAGAGGACCTTACACAGCCCTAACAAACCTTTCCTGAATCTCATCTATGAGGAAATCTAATTTTTTTCCATCCTGATCCATTGTTACATTCCCTTCTACACTTGTGCATCAAAAAACACATACAACATATATATAATAAGGAGAAAATTTATGCACCACCTACACAATATTCATAAACACCCTTTCATTTAATGTAGATGAAAAAGTTGATCCAATTCAAAAAGAATACCTAAATCATACAAAATACCTAAAATTATGGATTTATAATGAAACACAAGATAACATTAAATGAAACAAGAGATTGGGGGTCACATGGATTTATACTTATAGTTTAGAGATGATCAAAATTGAAAATATTTGATTCCATAAAGGATTAAAGTGTATGGATTAAAATGTGCCAAAGAAGATAGGGGAGGGATCACTACTAGTCGTTTGTCCTATAAGGATGAGGAATGAGGATTAAATGGGTTGATGTTCAGTCAGAAAAAGAACCTTTAAAACAACAATGTTATAAAATACTTTGTATAGATGATTGACATTATGGTTCCATGAAATAAGGTCTCTCCAGTCTACCACATAAGAAGACATTTGAGAAATATAGGAAATATTTAAAGAGAATAGAGAATATATTAGAAGATATGTAACCATTAAGAGAGAATCAGTTGTTCTAATCAAATAAAATAAGTGCATAACATTGAAAACATTACGTGGACCACATGATCCATTATAGGTCACGAAAATCACATAACCCATAAAACATCTTTTGATCACATGATTTTTCTTAATACTTATAATAATGTTACCGTGTGAAGGTCACATGAATCACGTAAAGATTAGTAGATCATGAAAAAATCCTCAAGAGACAACCGAATCACATAAGATAGACTAATGGCCAAGGGTGTGCATCAAAGTTCTAATAAATTACCATTGATTAGTTCATGGATTGATTAAGTGGGATATTTAGACAAGGTGATCACACAAATAGGTCAAAGGACATGATCACATGATTAGGTCTCTTGTATGGTTCTTGTGATGAGGTCATGCAAAGTTGTCTTGCAAAACAATCGCACGAGAGAGGAGGTTTTGAGAGCTATGGAGCTTCATGTCACCGGTCAAATGACTAGCCTCTCACCCCATATTTATAGGGAACCTCAAGGAAAATGAATGGACTTATAGAAGACCAAAATATGTTTTGAATTCCAACCAGAGAAAGCATAAGAGACCCATGAAGTCATTTCCTACCTCATAACTGAGTCCTTGTTCCTTCGAACATCACTTTTGGGGGGGGCATTTTTTGACGCTAGCCAAATGAGCATTGTATATTTTAGGAACAAAGAAATAACCAAAGCATAGGTATTAATATATACCCCAAGAAAATAAAATTCTAGCATGTATACATATAGATTAATCAACTAGGTCAGGAGGACCATGTGAACTTCAATGAGGCTCATGATCACATGACCCTAGGAACATCATGCAAAGGGGTTATGCAATTCATGTGATCTGTTCCTGATCATGTGAAGCCCCATAAAATAGCCCAATTAATCATGTAAAAACCCTCTGATTATTCTTTTTTATCATATGACATGTCATCTTACAATCTCCCAATATGTTCATAAAATAAAAGTTAGAAAAGAGGGAAGCTTCATGGGAAGGGAGTTGCATTGGTTTTCATGTGATGTGGTTACGTGCCTCATAAAAACTATTAATGATCATGAAAATCACCTCAGAAAACCATCTTGATCTAGTGATATCCATTCAACATGGATGTTTGGACATGAAACACCCTAATGAGTCCAATTCCCAATGCTAAATTTACAACAGAAACATCAATGAGCCTATTACCATAGATCATCTGACCAATGAAACAAAAACATCATTCTCTTTGCCACCTGAGGTTATTGTTATCATTCCAGGTTAGCCACTGATGCTCCTCCAAGACCAATGGTTTTTTAAAGGTTCCTTATACCACACATGTTATATATACAAACCAACCTTTCCCATATATGTTCAACACATCAACAATACTACTCATGGTCCGATGATGCATCGTCACCCTCTCCACCTCCATCTCCTGCTACCACCTGTAAGAACATTATATTGAAAATTAAATTTTGTTGCATATTTATAATTAAACTTAAAACGAATAAAATTTTTCAAACTAAATGATTTTGATTTTTTGTGATTTACCTATTCACCACCACTCGGTGCACTACCACTGGGGGAATATTTTCTCATCTGCTGATATAAATCAGTCAACGCTTTCTGCATAGCGGATATATGAGCCCCTTGGTCTTGAACTGTGGCTCGTAGAGAAGAAATCTCCCACTGAGCATCTTCAGGTATGGGATGACTATAATGAAATAAATAGTGACATAATCCTACATTTAGGTAGGAATAGGGAGTGACAAAAGAATAATTGAGGGTCTCTAGTGCTCATCCTAAATTTACAGACACATATAACATCTAGATACAATTTTAGCTACATCATGACTTAAAATTATCCATCAAAACTAGTTAAAAATATCATAAAACATATTTCTGGACCAAGGATAAACAAACCATGGATACTGGTGGTTATCCTATATAAAAACATTTTGTAGAGACAACTAAATCATGAAATAACCCTTGATGAATAGAATTTCATCATATGACATTGGACACCTATCAAGAACATCCACAAAATATAGATTTTACTTTTAACATTTTCTTAATTAATCCTTAGGATGTTCATACTGAATTAGTTCTAGAAAATGTGTTGTTAACTAAATACTAACTATGAATATAGCTCCACTATTCTCCTTGGATTCAGAGTGAATTTCATAAAAGGACTCATCGAATTCCAATCATCACTATAATAATTTAATGAATGGGTTGGATTTTGTATCCTTAAGGTATTTCCCACCATCTTTCTCTTACATAGGATATAAAAAATTAAAAAAGTCAAATCCCTAATTGTAATCGATCAATGAGAAATACCATATACATAGATCATTTTTAAGGAAAATACATGCCATGATTATTCTTTTATAGTAAAATAATAATTTATCACTGAATTGATATTGACCCCATGATTTTAAAGAATGCATCACCACCAATTCCTCTAGTATATAGGTTGGATAATCCCATTAATTTTGTAAGAGGTGGGATGATCTATGGGCCACTAAATGGTCAACTTACACAACACGCTTCCCGAACCTATACCTAAAGCATTTCAGTAAACCACATACAACATTCTAGTCTACGTTAACATAAATATGGGTTAGTGTTCAACCACTGATTGTGATCATAAATGTAAGAATAAAATTATGTATTATTTTTTTAACCTTACCCATTTTTGGTAAATCTATTTTATCAGTTATGTAAATAGAGATAAATTTATAAAAAAATCCCTATAATATCTATTTTTTTTAATGAGATCATGATATCAAATTTCATGACTCAAATATTACCATAAATTCACTACCCTAATTTCCATTGGATCAACTGACACCCAATGATTCTATGCCAGATACAATATGAATTTGACCTCTCTAATCCAAAATCTATTCTTGGAGTACATGGAGTAAATATGGACATCCAAAAGTGTTCCCAAAACAAATCTTTAATGATAATCATGCTCCATCTCAATGCAAAAGTATACTAGGATTCCATGCATATACACCACAATAATGTATTAAATTTACTTAGGAAGCACACAGTTCATAAGGGCCATAAAAATCATAGGATCATTTTTCATCCTTAATGGCACAAATTTAGACTTGAAGTGGTTGTACCTACTTCATTCTTGTGAATTCCAAATCCACTCACACTAAAATGAGGATTCCAAAAGTGAATGTTGATATTATTGAACCATGTTTCCCGCATAATCTGTTCAACTTGGTCACTGATGTTTGGAAAGAGCTATTTTTTTATAGAAAACCTTTCCAACTTCAAATAGTTGATACAAAATCAGAGTGATATATCATGCTTTATGTAATTCAATCTTGGTTGGACTACGATGAGATTCTTAGGTGAAAAAATACTTTGGATTCTAATTCATCGAACCAAATAATTAATTCCCCTAACTCGATGGGGTCCATATTGAATGAGGGAAGAGATGTAGTATATGATTCATGTACCAAATCAATGATTAATTTTAAATCCCATTACTAATTTATACCTAAAAATTCCTCTATAACCACCTTTAGGAACTCATATAAAATGAAAGGAAACCCATTTTCAGAACCATTGTCATCGTATTCTAGTATAAGGGAAAATACAAGGGTTTCTCATGGATGCCTAAAGCTCTCCAGCATATTCCCTTGGTTGAGTGGGATGTCTTTATAGATGAATAAAACAAAAAATATCTAATAAAAGAAATGATAAGTACAATATAACATAGAGAACCAAAAAATACCATAATTAAAAAACTTTTGAAAAATAAAAATTAAAACCACCACAATCACAATTATTAATTTATAGCACTCCACCCTTACTCAATGTCCATTCACAGTCTACAAACTTTGTAGTTTACCTAAAATATGAGTAAATCCAAATTACAGACATATTATGGTGACCTTTGGTCCATTATGTGTTGTGTTAGCAAGACATCCCACTGACACCTAGATTCCTAAGACCAAAGAGTTGATGCTCTTGTCTATTGGAAATTAACAAATAAAAGTACCCAAAAGCAGGGAAAAATTTACACCAATTCCATTTTTTCACATACCAGCCAAGGTTCCCTTGAAATCCAACACCTAGCACATCCCATGGCATAGCTCGAAGTTAATTTCAGATCCACATGGTCTTATAATAACAAATCATTGATCAAACAACATAAATAGTAAGCACCTAGTAAGTAGGTCGCTAGAGATGGAGGTCGCGGGGTCACTAGAGACGGAGATTGTGGGGTCGCCGGAGACGGAGGTCGCGGGTTTGCCAGAGGTCTCGGGTCGCCGGACGGAAGGGGGTCGTCGAACGGTGGGGGTCGAGGGTTGCGGGTCGCCGGGGGGGGGGGGGGTCGGGGAAGAAGGGAGGGCAGGGGTTTGGGGGAACGATTGGGGTGGTGGGAAGGGTTGGGATTGTGAAAAAAATACGGGTTTCACGACGATTTATTAAAAACCGCCGTGAAACCATTCGACAAAAATGTTTAGTGGCGGTTTTGTGAACAGCCACCACAAAACCTCCTCTAAACCCGGTTTTTCCTGTAATCCTATCTGAAACTCAAAAAATGTAATTTATCTTGACCCAATGTCCCAATCTTATAGTGCAATTTTTAACCAACCTGATATTGAATTGAATGAATTTCCATGTTCACTTAAGTATGCATTCCTAAGGGAAAATCCAACACATCCTATTTCCATTTAATCTTCTCTTAAATCCAATCATGAGAGGATGCTTCTATATGTCCTCAGGAAACATATGAAAGCCATTGGTTGGACCCTGCCTGAAATTTATGGGTTTATCCCACTTATCGGGACACATATGATTGTTCTCAAATATGATTCAAATCCATGTCGTCAACATCAATGAAGACTCAATCCTAATCTCATGGAGTTACTAAGGATGGAACTTCTGAAATTGTTAAAATCTCATAACATCTATCCCATAACTGAGAGTGAGTGGGTGAGCCCAATCCAAGTGGTTCCCAAGATGGTAGGAATCACAGTGATAATCAGTAAGGATGGAGAGATTATACCAACTATGGTGATTAGTGACTGGAGAGTCTATATAAATTATAGGAATCTAAACTTGTAATACCCCAAGCTTCCACGATATGCTTCTCTTTGAATAATACAATAACTTGTGTTGTATGCAACTTCGAGTTCTAACACACCACAACCAATCAAACTAGTCGTTATGAATAGTAATACCAACCTTTTGAAATTGTATACATTTTATCATTAAAAATGGAATTAATTTTTGGATTTGGAATATCTCAATTAGCTTATAGTGAATTTTTGGTACTTTTCTGATAACTTTCATATTTTGATGAATAGTGAAAATTACTAAATTTTAATTAAAAAATACATTTTTAATCAAAATTATTAATAGTGATAAATTATGAATTTGAGTGATTTTAAAGTATAATTACATTAAATTTTTACCATTTAATCCCATTTTGGTCATTGTATATAATTTCACATTTAAACTGGAAATAAGTAAGTGTCAATCTTTTGATAGTTATTAATTCTTAAAAACAGGTTTTTTGTTTTGACAATGGGAATTAATTTTAAATTAATTTCTGCCACTTATGTGTTTTGAATTTAGAAAAATGGATTCTATATTTATAATCAAGATTTTAAAATTGTGTAAATATGTAAATTTTATTTTTAGGCATTCTGAATAATTACTTCGGTAAATATTTTATTTACGATGGTTAAAGGGGAAATCTTGTAAATAAGGGTAAAAATCAATATTATAATAATACTAAATTACTCTAAAACGTGTCCTAACCCTATTTGATGATACAAGTCCGACCATAGGAATATTTGGGTCGATTTTGGGACCCATGGAGCCACTTGTATGTGATAATGACACTTTATATTAATTAAGTTAAAGCAAATACAAAAATGGAATAAGCATATATCTTTTAGGAAAACAATTTTTAAATAGGTCAATATATGTTATATTTTAGACTATAAATATTAATTAAAAATCTAAAAATATTTCCTACATAATGGTTGTTTATTTATAATTTTTAATCATTTAATAATTAAATTTATTTATGACACAATAATGATGCAGTATTTTCCATATTAATGAATGAATCAAATAATTTGTATTATAAATGATAAAATAAATATAATTTGATAGTTTTGATGACATATACAAGTTTTATAGGATAATATGATATGTTATTATTTCTTAAATGAATTTGGTTTGAATTAATAATGTTTCTACAACTTTAACAAAAATCAATTATTAAATAGTGTCAAAATTGACATAAATGAGTTTTTCTGAAAAAATATTATATTATAAATTGATATAAAATTCCTAGAAATATAAGGTTTGTCCAACTTACTTATATAATGAGATTTTTGTCATTAATGGACCACTTGGGGGTCACTTTGATGTATATAGTATGTTTATTAACTATGTAATATAAAAATACCATGAGACATGGTAAATGTAAAACTTATTAACTAAGAGTTAAAAATAAAAGATAAGGCTAATAATGTGACCCAAACCTGTCTAAAACCTATTGGTTGAGTTTTTTCAGACCCATAACCACCTTATACTTTAAATAATCCAATTTTTAACCATTATAAACAGAATATTAATTTATTATAAAATAATATTTCTTTCTTTTCCTAAGGTGCCCCTCACCCCTCTTATAAAAGGGAACTCCCCCTCCTCTCTAATTCACACCATTAAAGCCATTTGGATATGCCAAACTCTGAAAAATACCCTATCAACTATCTTACCTTAATTCTAGAGGCCTTCCTTTAGTCATAAAGACAACCTACGAGGCCCTTTTGATCAAATGAAAAGGAAGAACCTGAAGAAGAGGTAACGTTTTCACCACCCTCTTTCAAGTTCCTTTCTTCTTCCACTTCTTATTTTTTTGTTATTTCCATTCTAAAATAATAACTTCAGTATCTTCTATATTCTGTGATGTTATTATAAATATGGTACGACCATATTCAGTATTCTATACATCCTTTGAATGACATGTCACCATACGTGCGTACGTACGACCTACTGTCTCCACGTTGTGGTGAAATTGTTATTCAAAACATTATTATTTGGATCGGTATGATAATGATGTTTAATTGAAGTTAATAATAAATATAACATTATAATTATTCATTATATATGATACAACATCCAATTACATACAAATTTAATATCAAAAGAATGATATTTTCGCTCGTGCGTACGTACATACTACCATCTCCACGAACGCGATGAGATTCATTCCCCATCGTATCCATTCAAGACTAATTCTCATTTGATGAATAAAAATAATATTTATGGACCTTATATAATTCTGGATATGAATAATATACATCCTATCTATAACAGACATGGCTTATGTAACAAATAATATAAAGGAAAATGAATCCGTTAACACCCGAAACAACGATAATAATAAGATATTATTAACAAAGAAATGTTAAAAGATAATATATGATATAATATTAATTAATATGATTCTTGTATAATTTCATAAAAATTATTTCACCATTATACAGGAGGTTATCCTACCCGTGACCGAGGAAAAGTACAAGGTAAGGGTTAATTTCACAATCTCTTTATTATCTGAGGTTGTTTTTACATAAGTATCTACTAGGACCCCCTTTATCATCCACATCAATGTTTCATAAAAATACCTTTCAAAACTTTTTTACTATTTACTAGAAAATTGGTTAAATTCATTTATAAACTTTTGTGTTTTGAAAGGGATCTTTCCGTCCTTTTCCAAACAAGGTACTTTTTGACCTTTTCAATAAATTTAATGTAAGAATATTTTTTTTACTTATATGGTGGGTGCAGCCATTTTCTGCTGTTATAACATCATCAAAGCTTCCCTCATAAGCTTATAAGATTATTTTTCAAAATAAATGTTTTCTTTTATAATTATGTGAATCTTAAATGATTTCAAAATAGAAAGATATATTTCTTTAAAAGGGGTTTTGATTTCATCTATATCAACATCCTTTGATGGATTATAAGTTTATTTGATGTTAATTTATTATGATACAAATCTTCCATATTGTATTGATGCTTTTGTGATATGTTTGACTGTGGATGTGATAATTTTATACCATTCATGGTTTTTGGTTAATGTATTGACATTTTGTATGCTAGTTTTAATACGAATGTTTATGATATGTTTAAACCTTTTCATATGAGAAATTTATAGGACTTAGTAAGTGATGGGTGGAGCCCACTATAGCTCTTTGATGCATCGGTAGGTATCATGAGGCAACTAGAAATGGAATTGGCTGAGGACCTTTCCCAATTTGATTTATGGTTTTGGCAGAGGCCTTAATCATTTTTAGACGTCTTGGCCGAGGCCTTGACAAAATGTTTCTGAATGTTCGGAATTATACATTCCCTCATTTTGGAAATAATAATAATGGTTCATGTGGTAATTTGACTAGTAGAATACCCATGATTATCTTTTATTATGGCATTATTTAATTATCTCATATTGTTGCCATAAAATTATTCATGTTTATTATTGGCAAAGGCATGTGGTTTCAAATATTCACTATGCTTAATATTTATGTCATTTTCCACTGTATTAATTACCCTTACTGAGCATTTGAGCTCACCCCTGTCTAATGTTTCATTTTTTTAGGATATGAAGAAGTTAGTTATAAGTGACATGTAGGCATAATCTAGGAGGCTTGGATGTTTCTAATGAAATATATTTTTGTTTTATTTCACTTCAAGTTGTAAATTAGAACATTATGATGTAATTTAAACATTATGAATGTTTCTAGTGATTCCAAGGCTACTAAACTAATCGGTATTTCAAGAATTGATCTTTTGTGATCATGCCAATGATATGTAATAACGCACCGAATCTGGGTAACTAGGGTCAGGGAATTACAGTTGGTATCATAGGGGGTTTAGCACAAACCTTAGAAGCTATATTTAGATAAAATCTGATTAGAGCAGATAGACCTGAGATGGAATTTGAGGATTAGTCTAGAAGAACTCCCTAGAGTTTTGGTACTGTAGAGATTTTGTGAGTTTTCCGAGCAATAAATTCCTGTCTAGATACGAGCAGGTAGATGCGAATCTGGCCCAGATGTACCTAGGGGTAAAACCTGAAAACACCGCTTGGAGCTAGACTCGAACGTGAACTGGTGCGCGACAACGGGCCTTGCTTCACTCTTGGTTACGACACTCCTTGGGGATATGGTTAGGATACTTCTCATTTCCTTTTCAAACCACTTTGAAGGGTATATGAGTATATAATTCCTTAATGGAAACTTTTTTATTATTATGGATTACATCCATAAACTGTTCAATTTATGTCAATTGTTTTACAAGTTTGGATTTATGTATTGTGATCCATAAACTAGTCTAGTGTATGCCAATGTGTAGAAATGACGCCCAGTAGAAAGAATGTGAACTCTAGCAATACGTATGATCCAAGGAGTAAGAAGGATCATATCTTTCATTGTATTAAGCCAACAGTTAAAAGGGAAATAGTCTCCCATGTATTCTCAATATATGAAGAAATATTATCATGTGTTAATAATATAAGAAAATAATTTTTTTGAGTCCTATGGATTTGAAGGGAAGAAGGAGAAGAAAATGATGGAAGAGAGAAATATGGATAAATGGAAGAGGGAAAAGAAGAATTTTCTCAAATGTGATAACTGTGGGAAGAAACACCATGGAACATGCTTGAAGGGAATATGAGTTTTTTATAAGTTTGGAGAAAAAGGACAACAAATACTTGACTGCAAGGGTAAGAAAAAGGTTTAAAATGTACAATGCTTCATCTGTAAGGAGTTGGTACACTATCCAATCCAATGTTAAAATCATCAGAGTATTCCCCAAATGATGCTACTGGATAATAATCCAGTTATGATACTACCCCAGATGAGGAGTAATGATTAGAGTTCTTATGTTGTTACTAAAGAATTATGTCATTTGAGTGTTGTATCAACGTTGTAATAGTTTTTAATAATAATGGAGTGTATAAGGATTGTACTACAATACTATTTCCCTAAGGACTTAAGATTGTGTGGAACCCTGAAAAGATACTCAGTAGCAGGTTAATTTTTTTGAAAATATATGATGAGAGAAGGATAAACCATATTATGGTTCTGATTTGGAGGTAATGATTTTGGAATAATACATGATTGATTTGGATAAATTATATTGGATATTCTTGACTACCTTGAAACGGATTAATGATTTGTATATTCAATCGTTATTGGAGTTTACAACATTTTTGGATAGAAGTAGTATATCCATCATTCTATAAGGAATAAGGGATAATTAATGTAATCAATATGGTTTTATGGTAAATCAGGAAGTTGCAGTGTTTTAAAAAAAATACATGATGAAGGAGTTCACATGTAATTACGTGGAAAAAAGGATTCCATTGTGTTTACCTTCCTTATAAATTTTGGACTATGAGTTTGGAAAGAATTATTTTGGATAATTATAGTTTGATATTATTTTTGGATTTCCATAAAAAGGATAACCTAGAAGTCGGGAAGCAACCCGTCGCGTCCGGCAAGGTCACAATACTTGAACCCATAACTGAAGGGCGACAAGGGTGTTTCAACTACCACTGGACCACGTGTTGTCCTAGATTGAATAATGTAGTTTTTTAAAGGTCTGGTAGATGAATTAGAAATTCATTTTTTTGGAACCCTATAGGAATAGGATAAATGGTATATTTTTAAAGTTCTATTATCTTTTAGAGTGAAAGATGAGTTTCTGGTCGAAATTAGTGAAAGGATGGTACTATAGTTGTCAAATATATATATATATATATATATATATTATGAAGAAATTAATTCTTAAACATTAGGTAAGGGATCTTAAAACTCAAAATGTGTTATCCTAATACCTTATGTTTTGTTGAACCGATGATATTTTAAATCATCAGAGATTGATGGCTTTGAGGCCCTCAATTCTACAATTGTTTTTGACTGATAACCTCAATAACTCACTATAAATATTTACGTTTTTACTACAATTATGTGTCTCTAATTTCCACCAATATTCTCCTAATTGAGATCATAAATTGGTGGTGACCCTTTCATTTTACTTTTCCTCTTATTAAGACTAAATTTTTTAAACCTAATTTCTGTTGTGGGTTTTCCCAAAATGATATTTTCTATTTTCAACCTTTTATTTTCGAAGAATAATTTCAAATTTTGAGGATTCAATTTATTGAAGGTGGGAAGAATGTAACACCCAAAGCTTCCACGGTAGGCTTCTCTTTAAATAATAGTGTAGTGGGTGTTGTACGCAACTTTGAGTTCTAACACACCACAACCAATCAAACTAGCCGTTATGAATAGTAATACCTACTTTTTGAAATTTTATACATTTAATCATTAAAAATGGACTTCATTTTTGGATTCTGAATATCATAATTATTTTAGAGTGAGTGTTTGGTACTTTTCTGATAACTTTCATATATTGATGAATAGTGAAAATTACGAAATTTTAATTAAAAACAACTTTTTTAATCAAAATAATTAATAGTGATACATTATGAATTTGAGTGATTTTAAAGTATAATTAGATTAAATTTTTACCATTTAATCCATTGTTGATCATTGGATATAATTTCACATTTTAACTAGACATAAGTAAGTGCCAGTCTTTTGATAGCGAATATTTCTTAAAAACACACTTTTTGTTTTGATAATGGGAATTAATTTTCAATAAATTTCTACCACTTATATGTTTTGAATTTATAAAAATCAATTCCATATTTAGAATCAGGAGGTCCAAATTGTGTGAATATGTGAATTTTATTTTGAGACATTTTGAATTATTATTTCGGTAAATATTTTATTTACCATGGTTAAAGGGTAAATCCGGTAAATAAGGGTAAACAAATAATATTAAAATAATATTAAATTATCCTAAAATGTGTATTAACCCTATTGGTGGATAAATTTCCGACAATAGGATTATTTGGGTCGATTTTGGGACCCCATGGAGCCACTTGTAAGTGATAATGCCACTTTATATTAATTAAGTTAAAGTAAATACAAAAATGGCATAAGCATATATCTTCTAGAAAAACAATGTTTACATAGGGTTATATATGTTATATTTTAGATTATAAATATTAATTAGACAGATAATAAGATTTCATACATAATATTATTTTATTAATAATTTTTAGAAGTTGAATAATTAAATTTATTTATGACACAATAATGATGCAGTATTTTCCTTTTTATTGAAAGAATCAAATAATTAGTATTATAAATGATAAAATACATATAATTTGAAAGTTATGATGCCATACAATAATTTTACAGGTTAATAGGACATGTTATTATTTATTAAATTAATTTTGTTAGAATTAATAAAGTTATTAAGACTTTAGAAAAAATCAATTATTAAATAGCATCAAAATTGACATAAATGAGTTTTTAAAACAAATATTATATTATAAATTGATATAATATTCCTAAAAATCTAAGGTTCAGCCAAAGAACTTATATAATGATAGGTGTATCATTAATGGACCACTTGGGGGTGTCTTGGATGTATATTGTAAGTTTATTAACTATATAATATAAAAATACAAAGAGACATGGTAAATGTCAAACTAATTAACTAAGAGTTAAAACTAAAAGATAAGGATAATAAAGTGACCCATAACTGTCTAAAACCTATTGGTTGAGTTTTTTAGACCCATACCAACCTTATACTTTAAATAATATACTATGGAACCATTAGAAACCGAATATGAATTTATTTTAAAATAATATTTCTAGCTTTTCCTAAGGTGCCCCTCACCCCTCTTATAAAAGGGCACTCCCCCTTCTCTCTAATTCAAACCTTCAAATCCATTTGGCTTGGCGAAAAACATCCCAAATACCCTATACACTATACTATCTTCGTCATAGAGGCCTTACATTAGTTATAAAGCCACCCTATGGAGCCATTTTGATCAAATCAAAAGGAAGAACCCGAAGAAGAAGTAACGTTTTCACCACCCTCTTTCAAGTTCCTTTCTTCTTCCACATCATCTTTCTTTGTTATTTACATTCTAAAATAATAACTCCAGTATCTTCTATATACATTGTTGTTATTATAAATATGGTACAAGCATATTCATTATAATATCTATCCTTTAAATGACATGCCACCATACGTGCGTACGTAAGGCCTACCGTCTCCACGTCGTGGTGAAATTGTTATTCAAAATATTATTATTTGGATGGGTATGATAATGATGTGTAATTGAAGTAAATAATAAATAAAAAATTATAATGATTCTTTATATATGATATACCATCCAATTATATACAATTTTAATATCAAAAGAATGATATTGTCGCTCGTGCGTACGTACGGACTACCGTCTCCACGAATGCGATGAGATTCATTCCCCATCCTATCCATTCAAGTATAATTCTCATTTGATGATTAAAAATAATTTTTATGGACTTTATATCATTAGGGATATGAATAAGATACATCCTATCCATAAAATACATGAATTATGAAACAAAACATATAAAGTAAAATGAATCCGTTAACACCCAAAACAACGATAATACTAAGATATTATTAACAAAGCAATGTTAAAAGATCATATATGATATCATATTAATTTATACGATTCTTGTATAATTTAATATGAATTATTTTACCATTATATAGGATTTTAAACTACCCTCTACTATGGAGAAGTACAAGGTAAGGGTTAATTTTACAATCTCTTTATTATCCGAGGTTATTTTTACGTAAGTATCTACTGGGACGCCCTTTATCGTCCACATCAATGTTTCTTAAAAATATATTTCAAAAAAATTTTAAATTTTACTATACAATGGGTTAAATTCATTTATAACCTTATGTGTTTTAAAATGAATCGTTCCGTTGTTTTCCAAACAATGTACTTTTTGAAATTTTCGACAAATTTAAGGTGTGAATGTTTTTTTAAACTTATACGATGGGTGTGGCCATTTTCCACCATTAAAACATCATCAAAGCTTCCCTCAAAAGCTTATAAGAATATTTAAAAAATCAATGTTTAATTTATAATTATGTGACTCTTAATTTATTTCAAAATAGAAGGATTTATTTCATTAAAAAGGGTTTTGATTTCATCTATGTCAACATCCTTTGATGGATTTTAAGTTTATTTCAAGTTGACTTATTATGATACAAAACATCCATATTGTATTGATGTTTTTGTGATATGTTTGACTATGGATGTTCTATTTTTATTCCATTCAAGGTTTATGGTTAAAGTATTGACATTTCGTACACTATTTTTAATATGAATGTTTATGATATGTTTAAACCTTTTCATATGAGGAATGTATTGGACTTAGTAAGTGACGAGTGGATCCCCCTATATCTCCTCAATGCATTGGTAGGTCTCATGAGACAACTATACATGGAATTGGAAGAGGCCCTTTCCCAATTTGATTTATGGTTTTTTCTGAGGCCTTAATCATTTTTAGACATCCTGGCCGAGCCCTTGACAAAATATTTCAGAATTTCCTGCATTATACATTCCCTCATTATGGAAATAATAATAATGGTTCATGTGGTCATTAGACTAGTATAATACGAATGATTATGTTTTAGTATGGAATTATTTACTCAGCTCATATTCTTTCCATAAATGTATTCATTTTTTTATTAGTAAATGCATGTGGTTTCAGTTATTCACCATGCTTAATATTTATGTCATTTTACACAGTATTACTTACCCTTACTGAGCATTTGAGTTCCCCACTTTCTTATGTCTTATTTTCCCAGGACATGAAGAAGTTAGTTTTGAGTGACCTGCATGCATAATCTAGGAGGATTAGATGTTTCTAATGAAATATATTTGTGTTGTATTTCTCTTCAAGATGTAATGTTGAACTTTATGATGTAATGTAAACTTTATGAATGTATCTAGTGATTCCAAGGCTACTAAACTAATCGGTCTTTAATGACTTGATATTTTTGTGATCATGCCAATGATACCTAATAATGCACCAACTCTAGGTAAATGGGGTAAGGGCATTATAAAACTCATTTACCAAGATGGACCATTTCCCCTTACCATTCATTGACCAAGTCCTTGAGAGAGTGGCAGGTCATGTCTTCTACTGTTTCTTATATGGGTACTCAGGGTACAATCAGATTTAGGTCTCCCTATATGATCAAGGAAAGACTACATTCACCTGTCCATTCAGCACCTTTTCTTTAAAACGCTTGCCCTTCGGGTTATGAATTTCCCTTGGAACCTTCCTACGGTGCATGATAGGAATATTCTCAGACATGGTAGGGGATTTCCTAGAGGTCTTCATGGATGAATTATCTGTGTTTTGGGATACTTTTTAGGGATTCCTTTGGAATGTTAAAAGGGTTTTGTCAAGATGCGAGGATAAGAATCTCATCCTAAATTGGGAAAAATTCCATTTCATAGTAATCGAAGGACTTGTTCTAGGACATCTGGTATCTGGTAGAGGGATTGAAGTTGATAAAGCTATGGTCGACATAATTCATCACCATCCCTCTCCTAAAACTATTTAGGAAGTCAGGTCCTTCTTAGGAGATGCTGGTTTTTATAGAAGGTTCATTAGGAATTTCAGTTCTATTTCTCGATCACTGTGTGCTCTATTGGTGAAAGATGATTCATTTTTATGGACATAAAGCTACGAATAATCATTCTATACACTCAAGTCATCAATTATCTCTCAACCTATCATGAAATATCCAAATTGGAAACTTCCTTTTGAGCGCATGTGTGATGAGAGTGACTTCACTGTAGGATAAATCTTAGGACAATGGTGTGAGAAAACTCCATGTGTCATTGATTATGCAAGAAAATTTATAAATGATGCACAAATAAAGTACAACACCACTGAAAAAGAGTTACTTTCTGTTGTATTTTACTTAGATAAATTCATGTCTTATCTATTATGATCACACATCATTGTATTCACTAACTATTCAGTACTAAAATACCTTTCCAAAAAAATTATTCCAAGGTTAGAATGATTAGGCAGGTCCTTCTTCTTCAAGAGTTTGATTTAACCATTATGGATAAAAAGGGTGTTGAAAATGTTGTATCTAGTCACCTCTCTAGGATGTAATTCAATGACAACTCACATCACCTTTCTGTTTTTTATTCTTTTCCCAATGAGAACCTTTATTCTGTGAGTGATTTTCTATGGTATGCTAACATAGAAAACCATTTTTTGACGGGTGACATTCCAAAATTCCTAGAGACCCAATCTAAGAGGAAATTTTGTTCTAAGGTCAAACACTATGTGTTTTATGATCCTTACCTCTTTATTTTCTGTCCTAATCAAATCATTAGGAGATGTGTTCCTCCTTATTATCAAAAGTCCATTTTAAAATTTTGTCATGGAGAGGCATGTGGAGGCCACTTTTCCCCAAATAAAACAACTACAAAGGTCCTCCAAAGTGGTTTCTACTGGCCTAACCTCACTAAGGATTCCTTCCAATTCTTCAAAATTTTCCCTCAGTGTCAACAATTAGGATCCATTACCAAAAGTAAACAAATTCCCCCACTCCCATTATGGTCATTGAAATGTTTTATTGTTGGGGAATTGATTTCATGGGACCCTTCCCAAACTCTGGGGGATAACTCTACATCCTCTTAGCTGTTGATTATGTCTCAAAATGGGTTGAATCCATTCCCACAATGTATAATGACCGTCTTGTAGTGATGTGATTTCTGAAACACACATATTTTCAAGATTTGGAATTCTTAGGTCTATAATTAGTGATTGAGGAACCCATATCTCTAGCCGTCCATTATCTTAACTCATGTCTAAGTATGGGATTTATCATATAGTTTCCACCGCATACCATCCTCAAAACAATGGTGAAGATGAGTTAGAGAATAGGGAGATTAAGGAAATTTTAGAAAAAACTATGAATACCTCTAGGAAAGAATGGTCTGTGAAACTCTTCGATTCTCTTCGGCCATATCGTACAATATTCAATACCATCCTATGCATGTCACCATATAGTTTGGTTTGTGGAAAAGCATTCCATTTACCTATTAAAATTGAGAATTAGGAATTTTGGGAAATAAAAAATTAAATTTTGAAATTTCTTTGGCCGAAGAAAAGAGGAAATTAGATCTTAATGAAGTTGAGGAACTTAGGATCGAGGCTTATGAATATTCAAGGATAAATAAACCTATAGTTCAAGCCTACCGATACAGGAATATCAATGTCAAACATGTTGAACAAGGAAACATTGTGATCATGTATAGTTCAAAACATCATTTACACCCAGGAAAGTTAAGGTGTAGATTATCAGGTCCTTTCACAGTTCATCATGTGTACCCCCATGGGGAATTAGAGATTCAAGATCCCATAATTGGTTACATTTTCAAGGTCATTGGTCATAGGTTAAAAACATTCATTGAATCATTTAATAAACAAAAAATATATGTTGAGTTAACTAATCCATCCTATACACTAGGAAAAAATTGATAGATCTGGGATTCATGTCGAGCTAATGATGTTAAACAAAAGTGTTGAATGGGAGGAAACCTATGGTTTTTATGTTTCCAATCATTTTTTCGTTTTAATATAAATTATATTTCAAATATTATTAGTGTATCAATTTGATATAATTTTACTCTACCTCACACTGTTAACCAGTTCTTCTCTTATGAGTATTGATGGGTCTGAAAGGGGAGAACCGTATTCATCTATGTCACACGATGTGATCCCTGAGTACTACCTTAGCCAGAAATTAAAAAAAACACAATGTATCATCAGTTGATTTAAAAAAAGGAGAAAGGTAAAACCATAAAAATGTTGATACATGGTATTAAATAAATATTTGTGTTGTTTGTTTTGCTTGATTTGTTCCTGTTTTTATGGTTAACGGACTATTTTGGGTGATACATATTCATTCAAGGAGGTGCATACATCTCCCATGAGAAGAATGAGTGGTTTGGGAGCACCACAATAATCATTATGAAGCCACCAGTTGAACTTGTTCCATTACCTTTCCAACACATCCCCCCACCCTCTTTGTCCTCTCTTTTATTTTTAAGAAACTAGGGGAAGTTTCATTCTATGTTGGGGGGTGTTGAAACAACATGTTTGTTAAAAAAATGACAAAAAGAAGAAGTAAAATTCCATTATAATTCATATAATAACATCTTTTCTCACATTAAAACTACATAGAAAATAATTTTTATTTCCTTTACTCTTAATTGAATTCATGATTAAGTTTACAAGCATTGATTTTGGATGTTTGGTTGTCCAATGCGAATTTTTATCATTTTTATTTTTATCTATTAAATCAAAAATGCCACAATGCATGCCCTCTATACTATGGGGTACTAATTTGATTTCTAGTGGTCCCATAATTAATAGCATAGACTGGTTTGATTTTTATGAATATTATGAGTATTCAAAAAATAAATAAAAATAAAAATAAAATAAATTAAAAATTCCATGTAGAGAAATGGATTGATAAAATTCGAGGCTTTTGGAACTTGGGGATTGTGACTCCAGAGTTGTCTAGACATGAGTTTTTTAGTCTATCTCTATTTATTTTAATATGACTTTGTTTTTTATCAAGTTAACTCGAGACGATGCCTGAGTATGTGGCTTCACTTGGTGCCCTAAGGCCTTTGAGCCTGGGAGTTATCGATAAAGTCTTACTACATGGGTTAATTTGATTAACTGAAATCTGAATTACTATGGAAACATTTCAAAAAATAAAAAAAAATATAATGATGAATAATCATATTAGGATTAAATGTGATTCAATATAGTGCTTCCATGATTTCCCCCTTAAATGAAAATGAACCCCTATATCTATTGTGATTCACAATACATCATTTCACCTAACTGAGTTGGATGAAGTATGATGATGAATTTGATCAAAGGAATGGGATTGGAATTGAGATATTCATTTAAATTTATCTTGTTTTAAATTATTTTGATAGGTTATAACGATATATTTGTGTGTAGTTTACATTGTGATAAATGTTTGTAATAATGTGTTTGAAAAAAGAATTCAAAAATAATCATCGAATTATTTGCTCTGGACTAGAAAATCTCAAGTTGGGGGTGTGTGATTAGACAATAAATACACATATGTTAATTACATGTTAATGGTATCAAATGTTAATTTTTTTACCTTATGAGCCAGAGTTAGTGGATTTTAATTTTGAACAACCATTCTCTTCAATTGTGCACTTCTTGCCTAATGTACACCAATTTAGGCCCAATGATTCATCTAATTTTAAGGAATTTAATTATCCATATTTTAATTTGATATTTTATTAAATGTATATATACTTCAATTTTAACATTTTTCATTCTGGGATCAATGGAGGATTCATAAAGGATGATGCTGATATTTGGCAATGAAAGGAAACAATTATGGAGAAGGAATATTGGAAACTAGCCCACTGATGAGAATGTGGGGTCCACCATACAGGCCCACTGAAGCCCATATTTAGTGGGATTCCTGAAGACATGTATAGGAACAGATAATTATTCAGGATAATGTGGTAATTCGGCATCCATGGTGGTTATAAATGCGGCCCAAATAAAATATCAAAATTTGGCCCAGAATCTACGGCCCAGAATGTTATCACACTAAATCGATCATAAATCCCGATACACAACTCCGAATGGGCCCACAGTTCACAGGATGTTAGGATACCTCAAGGTATCCATTTTCATCATCTATGTCCCCCTCTAATTCTTCCATCTAGAAGGTCATTTTAACACGTCTGTTTGGTAGATGCAAGCTGGGTTCCACTTCGGGTCAAAGGAGGGAATCAATTTTTGTCCACTACTTTACACCACCCCTAAGACCGAAATTATTTTAATAATTGGGAATAAATTTACTGAGGCTTGGCCTAAGGATTTCTAATTTCTTATTTAAGGTAGTGGTGGTGAGGGGGAATACATCTCTTGTTTTAATGTAAGGTTATTATGCCAAAGTTCCTTTGTAATGTTTTCAATTTCCATGTATGTTTATTTTTGTATTTCTATGTTCTTAATCAACATCTTTCTCTTATATTTTTTCCATTTCTTTAATTAAAAATATATAATCACAAAGAATAGTTATATCTCTATTTTTTGGTGAATTATTTCACACATAGGTGTGAATTTCATACACACACATGCAGGGGTGCTTGTTATTTATGAGGTTTTAATTTCGTGAATCCATTTCTTGTAAGCCATCATCCACCCACCATTGAGAGTATACCATCAATAGAGGGATAACCATTTAATGTGTTTATCATAGGAATATGAAAATTATAGATTGAATGTTATTTTTTGAAGAATTTTTGTTAATTGGATAATTAATTTAAGACATCCATTCTTCAGTTATTTCCACTCTTCATCTTCACTGTGTTCAAGGAAGCTAAATCCAAGCACGGAAATGACCATATACATTAGATAGATTAGGAATTAGGTACTCCAAGTGTCTAATGGATTAGTAATTGGGTTTAGTTAGCATAAAAATAGGAGATTAGAAAGGTAGTGTTATTTTAAAGAATGGAATCATGAGAATTAATAAAACCAAAATTTTCTAATGAAGTAAAATTCATTCAATCCACCCCGAGCATAATCCTATGATCAACCAATTTTCATTAAATATGATTAACTTAGGTTTCTTAGTGTTATTTAAAACCTTCTAATATCAAAACAATGTTGGCCACTTCACAGTCAAAAATCCATCTCATAGGTTGTGCCTCTTAGGTATCTTCTTAGATCCTAGTGGATTTTACAACCCAAGCTAGACTACAAGGACCGTTCTTCCTTCATATCTTTGGTAAATTTCGGCATGAATCAATTTTTGGCACCATTACTGGGGAAAAATTATGTACCTTACACCAAAACCTTCTTTCCACACACCCATTTCTTCTTTTCTCATCAAAATTATCTTATCTTTTCCCTTTCGCATTTTTTTTGGTGCATGTCCGCCTACACCCGAGATCAATAAAACCTTCTAGTTAGGGTGGATAGTACTTGGGTTGGGTATTGAAGTAAACCAAGAGAACTCATTCCATTAGATCCTAATCATCCTAATAACCGAGTGTCAAAAATTGAGCCCATTTCAATGGAAGGTCTTCAATGAAACCAACTCATAATCATGAGTGGGGACCAAAATGGAAATCCAAATGAGGCAGCCCCAAACATGGGGAATGCAGTCGATCAAACTATGAATGACTACCTCACACATGCCTAGACCAATGAACCCTCATGAATTTGACATAAATCCCAAGGATATTTCAACTACATCATTAAACCCCATGTCCTAAACCACCATCCCACATTCCATGGAATGGAGTCCGAGATGCCCTACCTTCATGTTAAGGAGTTTAGTGACATTGTAGAAACCATGTGTCCCCCACATCAACTAGAATCATCTAAGATGAGGTTATTTCATTTTTCATTAATAGATCGAGATAAAAATAGGCTAAACAATATGAGACCATTATCCATAAACTCTTTGGACCAATTACAAAGAAAATTCTACAAAAATAATTTCCCCGTCACAAAACAATTTCACATAAAAAGTGCATCCAATTTTTTTTTGCAAAGGAGGGAGTGTCATTCTACGAAACATGGGAGGGGTTCAAAGACACCCTAAACATGGTTCCACACCATTGATTTTATATTCCTGAATAATTTATAATTTTCTATAAAGGGTTGGTCCCAGGGAACAAACAATTCATTGACATGATGTGTAATGAGACTCTAAAAAACAATGCCCCAAATGATGCTTTTGTGTATCTAGAAAGGCTTGCGGAACAATATTAAACATGGGGAACATCACCTTACCATGAGAAGACACCCAAATCTAGTTGAATTCACACACTTATGGAGGAGGAAAGCCTTAGGGAGAACCTTGATTCACTCACTAGGAAGGTCGAGGAGATTGATCTTAGGAAGGTCCATGAAATTCAAACTGTAGACCCTGTTTCCACAATTTGTGACAAACATGAACACAATACTAACAACCGTAAAACCATCCCTTCTATTAAATATGTTCTTCTAAGAGGACCACATGCAGAGTTCATTGCTCTAAACTTTCAGAATCCCCAATACCAAAACACATTCAACCCAAGGTATAATGGCCACCTCGGCTTCTTCTAGAAAGATAACCAACAACTTAGCCAACCACAAGGACCAAACCCATACCCTACAAAATGTTTTCCAAATCCATAACAAATCCCAACCAAAAATAGTCCAATACTGACATCCTCCTATCCAATACCAGCAACCCATCCAACAACCAAAGTATCCTCCAAGGATAAACCAACCAACACAAGCCCCCAACCAATCTGTCCATCTTCCAATCCTTGAATAGTTGTGTTAAAAAAGGGACAAAATGAAATCATAATTATCTTCCCTTCAAAAAGAACTTAAAACCATCAAAACTAAAAATGCACCCATTCCTACTATGGAGGTACCATCCTAAACTTTATAGAGAGATTCATTTTTCACTAAAACAACTCATGAACAAATAAATTTTATGATAGTTTTAAGAAGTCAGAAATAAATTGAGAAACCCGAAAAAATAAGTCAAGAACTATATAAAGCTTCAAACAGTAATGAAAATTAAAATGAACTACATGATCAATCTAAGGAAACTCGTAGCTATGTGAAAGAAACATCCCTTAAAAAAATAAACCCAAAACCTTCACCATTTCCTCAACACGTGAGGGGGAAAACCATGCCTGAATTAAATTAAACATTGAGGGAAGTATTCTCAAAATTCAAACTGAACATTCCAGTCATTGATTATATTAAAAACATTCCTTCATACTCAAAAACCTAAAGGACCTTTTCACATTTGGAAGGAAATTATCACATAAGAACCAAGTACATCTGGTAAAAAATGTTAGAACAACAATCCAAGGAACCCTTCCACCAATGATGAAAGACCCAGGATGTCCTTACATCAATGTTGAACTTGGAGAGAACAAAGTAGTCAAAGCCTTGTGTGACCTAGGAACTAGTGTCAATCTCATTCCCTATGTTGTGTACTTCCAGTTAGGAATGGAGGAGCTCAAACCCACATCTGTCACACTTCAACTTGATGATCATAGCATTAGGATTCCAAACAGAATTTTAATGGATGTTCTGGTAAAATTAGAATACTTCATCCACCCTAATAACTTCATTTTCCTTGACAACAATCCAAACTTAGGGAACTAGGAACAAACCCTAATCAACCATGGTCGTTCCATCCTTGCAACAATAAACTATGTTATCCGAGTCCGAAATGGGTACATGACCGTCACCTTTGGAAACATGAGTCTAGATTTGAACATATATGATGCATGCTCACAAATAGGGGATGATGAGGATATTCCTGAAGTAAACATGATAGGAATCATTGATAGTGAATCCATAAATCATCAAGGAACATTTGAGGATTGATTAAGGCAGGATGAGATTAATTTATTTTATTCACATAAAGGAAGTTTATCTCCTTGGGTTGAATCACTTTCCTATTGCTCCTATGATGAAATCATAAGAACAAAAATCAATGAAATCTTTCAGGAAACCAAATTCATAGAGACCACTCCAACTACCTTCCCTAACACTGGTCAAACAAATATAGTAGATGAAACTTCTACACATGGGGAATCAATCCTATATGAGACTCAAACAAAAGTTATTGATCTTTAGCCAATGTCCCAATCTTGTGCTAAAATTTTGAACCAACCTGATATTGAATTGAAAGAAATTCCTTCTTGACTTAAGTATTACTTCCTAGGGGACAATCAAGAACATCTTATTTTCATTTATTCTTCTATTGAATCCAATAATTATAGGATGCTTCTAGATGTCCTTAGGAAACAAAAGAAAGACGTTGGTTGGACCATGTCTGAAATTCATGGGATTATACCACTTATCCGGACTCATAGGA
Organism: Viscum album; assembly: GCA_963277665.1. Taxonomy (NCBI): domain Eukaryota; kingdom Viridiplantae; phylum Streptophyta; class Magnoliopsida; order Santalales; family Viscaceae; genus Viscum; species Viscum album. The sequence goes on along the minus strand of CAUJRU010000019.1, from coordinate 2,886,276 downwards.
TTGTTCTCAAATCTGATTCAAAGCCATGTCGTCAACCTCAATAGAGACTAAATCCTAATCACATGGATATAGTATGGAAGTAACTTCTGAAATTGTTAAAATCCGGTATCATCTATCCCATAGCTATGGTGAGCCCAACACAAGTGGTTCCCAAGAAGGTAGGAATCAATGTGATAACCAATAAGGATGGATATATTCTTCCAACAATGGTGAGTAGTGGCGGGAGAGTCTTCATCGACTATAGGAAGCTAAACTCATTTACCTAGAAGGACCATTTCCCCATACCGTCCATTGACCATGTCCTTGAGAGAGTATAAGGTCATACCTTCTACATTTTCTTAGATGGATACTTGGGGTACAATCAGATTGAGGTCTCCCTACAGGATCAAGGGAAGACTCGATTCACCAATCCATTCGACACCTTTGCTTTCAAATGCATGCCCTTTAGGTTAGGCAATTCCCTTGGAACCATCTAGCGGTGCATGATGGTAATATTCTCAGACATGGTAGGGGATTTCCTAGAGGTCTTCATGGACGAATTCTCTGTGTTTGGGGATACTTTTGATGGATACGTTCTGAATGTTGAAAGGGTTTTGTTAACATGAAATGATAAGAATATCATGCTAAATTGGGAAAAATTCCATTTCATGGTAAATTAAAGACTTTTTAGTGGCTATCCTGTATTTGGTAGAGGGATTGAAGTTGATAAATCTAATTTCAACATCATTATTCACCTTCCCAATCCTAAAACTGTTAAGGAAGTGAGGTCCATCTTAGGACATTCTGGTTTCTATAGAAGGTTCATTAGGAATTGCAGGTCTATTTATCAACAACTTTTTGCTCTATTGGTGAACGATGCTTCATTTTTATGGACATAAATCTATGAGGAATAATTATTTACACTCATGTAAGCTCTTATCTCTCCACCAATCATGAAATATCCAAATTGGAAACTTCCTTTTGTGCTCATGTGTGATGTGAGTGACTTCACTGTAAGAGCATTCTTAGGAAAACAGTGTGAGAAAAATCCATCTGTCATTTCTTTTGACATAAAATCTCTAAATGATGCAAAAATAAACTACAGCACCACTAAGAAAGAGTTTCTTGCTGTTGTCTTTTCCTTAGAGAAATTCAGGTCTTATATATTTGGATCACCCATCAGTTTCTTCACCGAGCATTCAGCCCTAAAATACCTTTTCCAAAAACAATATGCCAAGGATAGATTGATTAGGTGGGTCCTTCTTCTTCAAGAAGTTGATTGAACCATTAAGGATAAAGAAGGTGTTGAAAATGTTGTATCTGATCACCTCTCTAGGATGGAATTCAAAGACAACTCACATAACCTTTCTGTGTCCGACTCATTTCCCGATGAGCACCTCTATTTAGTGAGTGATTGCCCATGGTATGCTGAAATAGCAAACCATTTGGTGATGGGTGACATTAAAAAATTCCAAGGGACCCATGATTTGAGTAAATTTCTTTCTAAGGTCAAACGGTGTGTGTCTGATGATCCTTACCTCTTTATGTTTTGTTCTAATCAAATAATTAGTACATGTGTTCCTGAGTCTGAGCAAGAGTCCATTCTAAAAATTTTTCATGGAGAATAATGTGGAGGAAACATTTCCACAAAGAAAACCTCTGAAAACGTCCTCTAAAGTGATTTCTACTGGCCTATCCTCACTATGTATTCCTTCCAATTCTGCAAAAGTTTCCCTCAGTGTCAAAAATTTGGATCCATTACCAAAAGGAATAAAATTCCCCTCACTCCAATTCTGTTCATTGAAATCTTTGATTGTTGGGGAATTTATTTCATGGGACCTTTCATAAACTCTAGGGGATACCTCTACATCCTCTTATTTGTGGATTATGTCTCAAAATGGATTGAATCTATTCCCACTAAGTCTAATGACCATCATGTTGTGATCTGATTTTTGAAAGAGCACATATTTTCTCGATTTAGAATTCCTAGGGCTATAATCAGTGATCAGGGAACCCATTTCATCAACTTTCCATTATCTTCACTCATGTCTATGTATAGTATTTCCTATAATGTTTCCACTTCATACCATCCTCAAACCAATGTTCATGCGGAGTTAGCGAATAGGGAGATTAAGAAAATTCATTATAATATTGTGAATCTCCCTTGGAAAGATTGGTCTGAGAAACTCTTGGATTATCTTTGGGCATATCATACAACATTCAAAACCATCCTAGGCATGTCACCATATAGTTTGGTTTATAGTAAAGCTTTCCATTTACCTGTTGAAATTGAGCATAAGGAATTTAGTGCAATCAAAAAAATGAATTTTGACATTTCATTGGATGAAGAAAAGAGGAAATTATATCTTAATGAACATGAAGAACATAGTATGGAGGCTTATGAAAATTCAACGGTATGTAACGCTAGAGTTAAAACCTAAAAATACAGTAATATCAATGTCAACTATTTTGAACAAGGAAACTTTATGCTCTTGTATTGTTCAAAACCTCATTTACACTCAAGAAAGTTAATGTCTAGATAGTCAGGTCCATTCATAGTGCATTATGTGCACCCCCATGGGGCAGTAGAGATTCAAAATCCCATAAGTGGACACATATTCATGGTCAATGGTCATAGGTTAATACCACTCATAGAATCATTCAATAAATAATAAATAAGAGTTGAGTTAACTGAGCCGAACTATGAACCAGGAAAAAATTGATAGATTTGGGATTCATGTCGAGATAGCGACGTTAAACAAAAGCATTGTATGGGAGGAAACCCCTGGTTTTCAAGTTTCTAATAATTTTTTTGTTTTAATCAACTTTATATTTCAAATAGGATTAGTGGATCATTTTGATATATTTTTATTCCACCTCAGACTGTTGACCTGTTCTTCTCTTATGAGTATGGATGGGTATGAAAGGGGAGCACCGTATTCATATGTGTCGCGTGGTGTGATCCCCTAGTACTACCTTACCCAGAAATTAAAAATAAGGCAATGTATCATCAGTTGATTTAAAAATAAAAAAAAATGGAAACCCATAAAAATGACGAGACTTGGTATTAAATAAATTGTTGTGTTGTTTGTTTTGTCTCGTTTGTTCTTATGTGTATGGTTTAAGGACTATTTTGGTTGATACATATTCAATCAAGGAGGTTCCTAACTCTCCCATGAGAACATATAATGATTTGGGAGCACCACAATCATCATTATGAAGCCACCAGGTGAACATATTCCATTCCCTTTCTAACTCATTCCCCCCACCTTCTTTCTCATGTCTTTTCTTTTTATGAAACTAGGGACCGTTTCATTCTATGTTGGGGGTGTGGAAATAAAATGTTTGTTAAAAAATCGACGAGAAAAAATAAGTAAAATTCATTTATCATTCATATAATAACATATTTTCTCACATTAATCCTTCTTAACAAATAATTTTTAGTTCCTTTACACTTAATTTAATTCATGATTAAGTTTACAAGCATTGATTCTAGAAGTTTGGTTGTCCAATGATAATTTTCATAATTTTTATTTTCGTCCATTTAATAAAAATGTCACAATGAATGTCCTCAAGACTGTGGGGTATTAATATGAATTTTCGGGGTCCCATAATAAATAGCATAGGCTGGTTTGATTTTAATGAATAATATGAGTATTCAAAAAATATAAAAAAAATATAAAAAAATATAAAAATAAAAAAAAAATTTGTGAAGAGCAATGGATTGCTAAAATGTGATGCATTCCGCACTTCGAAATCGTGACTCCAGAGATGTCTAGACCTAAGTTTTTTAGTCTATCTCTATTTATGGTAATATGACATTGTTTTTGATCAAGTTATCTAAAGATGATGCCTGAGTATGTGGGCTTCATGTGGTGCCCTAAGGCCGTTGATCCTAGGAGTCATCGGAAAATTCTTGCTACATGGGTTAATTTGATTAACTAAAATCTAAAATAATACGACATCATTTCAAAAAAATAAAAAAACAATGATAATGAATACTCATATTAGGATTAAATGTGATTCCACCTAGTGCTTCCATGATTTTCCCCTTGAATGAAAATGAACCCCCATATCTATTGTGATTCACAACACATCATTTCACCTAACTGGGATGGATGAAGTATGATGATGGACTTGATCAAAGGAATGGGAATGGGATTGGAATTTTATTTTAAATTTATCTTGTTTTATATTATTTTGATTGGTTATAAAGATATATTTGTATGTAGTTTACATTGTGAGCACTGTTTTTTTATAATGTGTTTGAAAAAAGAATTCCAAAATAATCTTCGAGTTATTTCCTTGGGACTTGAAAATCTCAAGTTGGGGATGTGATTAGAAAATAAAAACACATATGTTTATTACATTTTAATGGTATTAAATTTTCATATTTTATCTTATGGGATTGAGTGAGTGTATTTTAATTTTGACCATACATTCTCATCATTTGTGCACTTTATACCTAATGTACACCAATTTAGGCCCAATGATTCATCTGAGATTAAGGAATGTAATTATCCATATTTTAATATGATATTTTGTTAAATGAATATATACTTAAATATGAAGATTTTTCATTCTGGGATCAATGGAGGATTCATAAAGGATTATGGGTATATTTGGGGATGAAAGAAAACAATTTTGGAGAAGGCAAAATATACACCAACCCACTGATGAGAATGTGGATCCCACAATACAGGCCAACTGAATCCCAAATTTCGTGGTATCCTAGAAGAAATGTATAGGAACAAGTAATTAGTCAGGAGATAGTTCTAATTCAGCCTCCATGGTGGTTATTAAGGCTTCCCAAATAGAATATCAAAATCTGGGCTAGAATTTGCGGCCCAGAATGTTATCCCACTAAATCGTCCAAAACTCTTGATAAAAAAATCCAAATGGTCCCACATTTTACAAGATGTTAGTATAAATCTGTTGATCCATTTTCGTCTTCTTTTTCCCACTCTAATTTTAAATTCTAGAAGATAATTTCGACGCATCTGTTTGGTGGATGCAAGCTAGCTTCCACTTCGGGTCAAAGGAGGGAATCAATTTTTATCCACTAATTTCCAGCACCCTAAGGCCTAAATTAATTTAATAATTGGGCATAAATTTATTGAGGCTCAGACTAAGGCTTCCAAATTTTCAATTTAAGGCAGTGGTGGTGAGGGGGAAGACATATCTCGTTTTAATGTAGGGTTATTATGCTAATGTTCCTTTGTAATGTTTTCAATTGCCATGTAAGTTTATTTTTGTATTTATATGTTCTTAATCAAGCTAATTATCTTATATTTTTTCCATTTATTTAATTAAAAATCTATAATCACAAATCATTGTGATATCTCTATGTTGTGGTGAATTATTTCACACATTGGTGTGAATTTTGTTCACACGCACAGAGGAGTACCCGTTATTTCTGTGGTTTTAATTTATTCAATCCATTTCTTGTAAGCCATATTCTTCCCACCATTGAGTGTATAGCATCAATGGAGGGATAAAACATTAATGGGTTGATCATAGGAAGATGTAAAGGCTGGATTGAATTTTATTTTATGAACTAATTTTTGTGAATTGGCTAATTAATTTAATACTTCCATTCTTCAATTATTTCCACTCTTCATCATCACGGTGTTCGAGGAAGGAAAATCCAATCACTAAAATGACTATATACCTTGGAGAAATCATTAATTTGCTTTCTAATCACATAGTCTATTATTAATTGAGTTCAGTTAGCATCAAACCGGGAAATGATTAAGGAAGTGTTATTTTGAAGAATGGATTCATCAAGAATTTATAAAACCAAAATTGTTTAAAGAAGTAAAATTCATTCAATCCACCCCGAGCATAATACTATGATCAACCCATTTTCATTAAACTGATTTCACTTAGGTTAATTAGTGTTCTTTGAAACAATCTAAAATAAAAACCATGTTGTCTACTTCATAACCAAAAATCCATCTCATAGGTTGTGCATCTTAGGTGTCTTCTTAGGTCTCAGTGGATTTGAAAACCCAAGCTAGACTACATAGACCGTTCTACCTTCATATATTTGGTAAATTTGAGCTTGAATCAAAACTCAAGATCATGCGTTGGGTAATTCCTCTCATGTAGCCTAAAATACCAAGACCCGTATGCTACAACTTCTTCTCACTTTCATAAGTACTACTCCCAACCCGATACATGATGCATCACAGTACACCGTATAGCTCTTTCCCATATCTGAAAAACCTAGTAGCATTGCTGAATTCAACCTCCCTTTCAGCGCCTGAAAGGCTTACTCACAAGAAAATAACCCCAAGTACGTCACACCCTTCTTAGTCAGGCACATCAATGGTGTTGCTAAAGTTGATAATTCCTATATGAAATTTCTTTAGAAACTATCCGACCTTAGAAAACTCCATACCTCAAAGACATTCTTCAGATGCTCCCATGAAACTACTGCTCTCACTTTCTTTCAGTCTATTAATAATCATTTCTCTAATATAACATAACCAAAGATGTTAATCTATTCCAACCAAAATTTGAATTTTGAGAGCATAGAATATAACTGATTCCCTCTTAGTGTACTAAAAATGATCTCGATATTTGTGGCATGGTCGTGTCGAGTGTGATAGTACACCAAGATATTGTCCACAAAGACTACCACGAAGGAATCCATGTATGGATGGAACACTCGGTTCATCAGTGCCATGAAAACTATAGGCGTGTTCTTGAGACCGAATGGTATAACCACAAACTCGTATAGACCATACCTGCTCTTAAAGGCTGTAAGAGGTATATCAGATGGTATAACGTGAAACTGATGGTAACCGGATCTCAAATCAATATTCAAGAACACTCGGTATCCTCAAAGATGATAAAAGAGATCATAAATACTTAGTAAGGGATATCTGTTCTTGAATATAAACTGTTTCAACTTCCAATAATCCACACAATGTTGGAGGGTATCGTCCGCCTTCTTCGCAAATAGGATAGGAAAACCCCAAGGAGAAGTTCTGGGCTGGGTGAAACCCTTTACCTACAACTCCTCCAACTACTTCCTAAGATCCTATAACTCTAGTGTAGAAATTCTATATAGATCAATGGATAGTGATGCTGCTCCTGGAACATGATCAATAGAAAAGTAGACCTCTTTCTCTGGGAGGAAAACCTGAAAAGTCCTCTGGAAAGACATCCCTAAAATGATCGAACACTGGAAGAATGTCAAACGGTGATGTCCCTTGGGAATCCATATATAGACTAGAAATCTGGTCTATAACTCCTCCCAACCCATGATGCTTAGGAAACGCTCTGCTCACCTAGACATCCCATTCACCCTTGCTTAGAAAGAATCCACCCTCTAGTGATGTGAAACTCACCCTACGACGATAGCAATCGACAAGTGCTTAGAAGAAAATTAACCAGTCCATCCCGAGAATGACATCATAGCCTATCATCTCTAAGACATAGAGGTCCCATAAGAAGTGACACCCACCAACCTCAAGAGGGAACTTCTTGAAATGATGTACACTAGCCATTCTAGTCCCCAACAGAATGTCTAGCATCAAGATATCAGTCGAAGAAAAGATAAAAATCCCAAGGATCTCTATAATAGAAATAGATATGAAACTATAAAATCGCCAGTGCCAAAAAGTGATGAAGATAAAACCAAGGCGACATGGATTGTACCTCGAACTGTAGAGGGTTCGGGATCCAGCTCTTCCTGGGTTTGCTCCACTACAAAAGTCTGGCCTATACCATGACCCTACGACCCTGCCTGACAACCCTGAGCTGAATGACCCTATTGTCACTGAAAACATGCTGACTGGATACCACCACTATGTCCTCCACCTAGGCCTGAATGGCCGGAAGAACTCCAATTCCCAGATTGAGGAGAAACTGGTGGTCCTGCTCTGATATGAGGAGTCGAAACAGAACCTTTATCACAAGCTGTTGGTGAGAAAATCTAATAGAACCGTTGAAGATGACCCATCTTTCCACAAGATTGGCACTCCAATGGGTCTCTAGGGAAATGTGTCCTCTTATACCCACTCTTCCTGCACTGGCAGCACACCACCTGGCTACCAAAAGAAGTATCCCACCTCCTCATATCTCTGTGAATAGAATCTCTGCGGCACTTCCTACTATAAGTAGGAGGGGTACCAACTCTGGATGTCGATCCGCCCTAGGTGACGGCTCCATAATCCCTCATATTTCGCTTCATGATCAGCACCTAGTTGACTCTAGAGGTGATGGATGTCAGCCTGAATATGTTCACATAAGATCAGATGTCGTGCCTCAGACCTTCCTCAGACTTCCTCACCATGAATAAATCATCACCTCCTAGGATGGGTGTGAAGTGATGCAGCTCTAGGAAGTGAGAAGAATACTCCATAACTGAAATAGTACCCTACTCTAGACTCATTTAATCATTCTCTCGATCGGACCTCAAAGTATTCAGGTAGAAATAATCGTAGACGGCATGATGGAACTCATCTCATGCCATAACCTGATGGCATCCCGCCTATGAGATCATTTCCCACCATCTCTTGGAGGAATCCCAAAGCATATAAGTAGTGAACTTCACCCTCCTATCTGGAGGCATATCTAAATGCTCGAATATAGATAACGTGTATTCCAACCATGAATCAGTAGCCAAAATTCCTCCATCCTTTGAGAAGGTGGGAGGATGCTGCTTCTGAAATACCCATGTCAACTCTGCCATAGATTGGGAATGATGCAGTTCTCCCTGGAAGGTCTACATAAACCTCGTGAAGCCTTCTCGAAACTGTGTATTGGAACCTGTATCCAGAATGACAGCTGGTGCCAAGACATGCATGACGGGAGGGTCTGCTGGTAATCCCTACTCTACCATGCCCGATGTTTGATCACTACACTATATATAGTGTATAATAGGATTACTTCTCGGTGTCATGACTCTACAAAGTCAAGAACACACCTTAGTTCAAGATTATCAAGAACTAAAATTTAGAAGTAGAAGAAATGAACAGGATAAGGAAGGAATTCATGTTATTTAAAACAGAGATACACAAAATTTATGACCCCTAAACTGCATGTTCCTTTAATCCTTCACATGGGAGTGTACTCCTGATAACTCTACTCGTGTAACACCCCATACACACAATATGTATTCCAAAGACACGGTCTATTCATGAACTGTTTTCTCCTAACAGAGTTCTTCTACACGACTAACCCCCACGGTTCTCATTGAACAAGACTACATGGCATGTTCTCCCTGGACACCGCGTCTACTAGAAGTATTTCACTAACTCGTGTTTTTGGTCACACGGACGAATACATGGGTTAAACTACACGGTGTGTTCAAGATGGGCATGACATGTATAACCTAAGTTTCATCCATCTTTGTCATTAGTCACACGGGTGGACACACGGTCCTTACAGCATGTCGTGTACGTATGATACACGGTGTGTTCCACTAATGATTTCCCAACCCTGTGTCTCTTCCCACATATCCATTGAAATTGTTAGAAGCAACATGGCGTGTACATAATGTACAAGGAATGTACTTAAGGAAAATAGTTCCTTCCCAAACAGAAGGACACATGGCGTGTATTCTGCAATACACATCATGCATTTTGGGTTTTTCTGGACTGTTTGTCTCAAAAACTAACCTGGAAGCCCTTAAAACACTAAAAAAATCATCAAAGTTCCAAATTCCAATCATTGGGGGCCCATACACCCTACGAATCAATGTATGGAATCATATTCATGTCATATGCAAGGAATAACATAGTAATGATCCACCAAATTCCAATCCATGAGGCCCCATAACACCTCAAGAAACAATGTTTTGATCTCATTCAATTGAAACCTTACATATTATAAATAATTTATCAACTATTAGGTATTCTATAAAGTTATCTATCACAACAACATGCATATCTAGCACAACATCTATCACAACAAAATGTAATCATTAATACACCCTAAATGGACTGATATGAATGCATGACATGTGATTTCTAGAAAGTTCCTATATGATGAATGAGATGGAATACCCTCATCTCATTGGGTTTCAATATAAATAGAACCTCAAAAAAATTTCACAAAACATGTGGATCACCCAACAGTGAAATCAAATCAACTATAGTAATTGCAAAAACATAAAATTGGAATAATTGAAGAAAATTAGATTTTACTTATACACGGGTCAGCTACTTTGGAGAAAATATTATTACTATGTACGTATTCATTACTATCACTGTCTATAGGATCCAAATAGTAAGTTAATAAGAACATAATTCCTCTAATACCACTTTGTAACGTCCTGGTTCAGGGTGTCGCCTAGAGGTGCCCTGTACCCGGTTGGTCACATGGCCTCAAGTGCATTTCCCCAAATGCTAGAGGCTTCCGACTAGCAGTGAGGGCTTTGGGTGTGATATTGGGGAATCTATGCCATCATTGAAAGAATAATGCAATATAAACAAAAAAGTTAACAATAGTAGAAGTAGTAATAACATGCAATAAGTAAACTGTGGAAGACTGAAACTAATAAATAGCTGGAGAAAATATATAAATTATGTATGATACATATCTAGAAAATGAAACCAAACAAGTCACAATGCTGGAATATAGTACTAAACCAATGTAAACTGAAAACAAATAAAATCTAGTAGCATCGCAAGCCTCAACTTGGTCCCATACTCTCTAGCTCCTCAATAGTCAAGTACCTAACGTAGAAGGGCGCCCTCCCTTATGTATACCTGTATTAATATAATCTATTTGTGCCCAAAAGAATGACCCAAAAAGGGTGTGAGACGAATCTAAGTAGGAAACAACCCAAAGATATGTTCCTAACAGTCAATGAATATAAATGCAAGGAAATAAGAAAAATGAAGCAGTAGACAAGGATGTAATCAAAATTAAACAATCCTACAGTTTAAATTGCATTCATTTTCATATATCAAGTAAGAAGATAATAAAAAACAAGTAACCCTCTAAATATTACTCACTACCTAACCCCACTGGTTCAACCAATCAAACACAAGCAACCCTCTAGAACGTACTCAGAGTCTAACACCTCTAGTTCAGCTTTAGCAAAGACTCTCTAAAGAAGCACTCACCATCAATTCCCCCTCTGGTCTCGCATCGGTAACTATAAACACTATGAGGAAGCAATCAATTTCCAATTACCCCTGTGGTCTCACAATGTGGAAATATATTCACTCTGAGGGAGCACAAAGTCTATCCCTCCTATGGTCTAGCAACGTAAAACTAAATAGACACTCTGGAGAAGTACTCAACATCCATTCCCCATATGGTCTACTACACTAGGTTCCCACAACACTGTGTAAGTCAATAGTGCACAATGATGTTCAACAGCCAAAGTAAACTATATTAACTACTTGGATAATATCTTTCAAGAACTACATGGCTATATATCTACAAGCATATAACAACATCAGATAATATCAATCCATCCTAACAACACTAGGCATGGAAAACAAGTAGCCTAACTGGTAAAGTTAGACCAAACTATCAATATCAAACCAATCATGGGAAACCAATCCATATCATGGAAAATAACCTTATTCAAAATCAAACAACCTCTACTTAGGCACACAAGGAATTTCAGGAATTAACATGGCTAAAATCCCTAAACACACAATACCCCAAACTAGGGTTTTCGGCACATTTTCACTTAATATTAAAATATTAACTATGGAAAGGCACAAACCATCCACCTCGGCATTGTATGATTGATATAATCCAACATCAGCCCTTGAATAATCCTAGAATGACATATATATCTACAAAATGTCTAAAATGATCAACCGAGGATATCTCACGTAAAAGGAGAAATAAATTGATGAGACTCTAAAAGAAGGAAGAACTCACCGTGGTGATTCCAACGCAGTTGATGATAGTCAAAATAGAGAATGGATGATTTATCGAGGGATCCAGAATAAATAAATGGTCTCATTAGCTCCGGGATGAGGCAAGTCGAGAAGAATACATTTCTTCCAATAAGACGTGACCCCAGTCCAATATAACAATTAAAAAGAAAAGTACATGACATGTTCTTTAAAGGTACTTTGTGTGTACTTGCCTTAACTAGCCCTCGCTTTACGTGATATCATGGTCACCACACATGACAATGTACTCGGATATTATATGGATAGTACATATTCACTCGCGGAAACTAGGTACAGGGCATGTACTCCTATGTACCTGACATGTACTCCTTAAATTTCTAGATTCTCCTCTGTTAAAAAAACAGAAAAGAAAACCCATACCTAAAAAGGAGGTCTGGGTTCTTACAAAGGAGGAGGAGACTCCCTTGAGATCTCCCATGAAATGACCTATGCACAAAAGGATGGTGGTGGCCAAAAAATTTAAATCATAGAGGATAAGTACATAAAATTCACTTTTATAAATCTGAGTAGAACACACCATGGCGTGAACACCTATACCGTTGCATGGAAAACATCATGAAAGCCTAAAATTCTGGACCATGACAACATATCTTACACATACTCTCTATTTGAGGAATGTATTTTGACCACATTTAGTTTAAATCACCACGATGTGGAGATCCCGACAGCGTCGTAAAAATGTTTAAAAAATATACCTTTACATGTTAGGTCTCATTATTTCAATCCCTACAAAATTCCATCAAGGTCGGAATGGTGACCAAAAAAACCATTTTTTCCTTCCCCCATTTCTTATAGGGAATCCTTTGGACCAAAACACCCTTTAAAACACCAAATTCAGAGGTTCTCTCTCTCTATTTCTTCATCCTCACAAATAGAAACCCCATTTTTCACATGAACCATGACACGGGGAGGCCACCCATCGCTCAAAAAATTCCTTAATTTAAAAAAAACCATTAAATCAAAGAAATATTATAAATACATAAAAATCCCAAAATAATATAACATATATGAAAAATATGGAAACTATGTGTCACAATTCTCCCGAGTGTTACACTTTCTACCCAATGAATGTCATTGGTAGAAGTAGAGAGAAACAGAATCCCAAGACCACTCCACCTAAGAACACGAGTTGGGGAGATAAAAAAATTAACAATGGTATTATGAAAGAGAAACCCCACATATCCTAGAGTTACTGAAATTCAATGGAATATATCCATAAGCATCATTATGATACCACAAACATAACCCAATCCAAAGTCATCCAATATAAATATAAAAGTTGCTGATGCCTAGCATAGGTCTCCCCTCCATTCTAAATTCATCTAAAATGGTGTGATAAAGATAAACACCACAATGTGAAAGAAACATCAAAATAAATATATCTCTACAAAATAAAAATGGAAATAATATTCCCCTATAAATATCTAATAACCATTCTAGAACAATGTTCATGATTCTACTAAAGAAGAATAATCCCTAGGAATGCCTATCTGACGTTGTTCATGGTCAAATAGACTACAAACTATTAGAAAAATTTGAAATGAATACATATATTATTAAATAATACCTTGAATATTAAGATTATATACTCCAAACTAGATTCACAAACCTAAAGGAGTGTAAACTGGGACGTCACTCATAAAACATTGATCCAAATTGATCCCAATAAAATCATAATTAATCACCGACCTACCCATAATCTAAACAGTTAAAACACTCACCCTAGATACCAAAACACATACCCAATGATTATTTATATAATTATATCATAAAAGAAACATAATATCATCGATGATAATCAAATAAAAACTTAATGGGACATGTCAAATTAATGAGGCATGAGTTTCCAATCATATCCACCATTCGTGAAGAGAAACCAAGATACACCCAAAGAATACGCCAAACAAAAGTAACCATAAAACCAAAACTCATTTAAACCCATTGAGTAGAAATAAAAAACATTGAATTCTTGATACGTATGAGAATTACAAATTTAAAAATTGAACATATAGAATTTCTAAATATGACCTGAATGAGCACATTGAGGAAGGGTCCTTGGAACCTTTTAGAAAGAGGGATTATAATACATAGTGGTTTCACCATTCGAAGCACCCAATATTTCATTAGTGTGTAGCCTAAAACAAAAGATACAGGATAAAACAATGTTTTCCTCATTTGGGTGAGGAAATCAACTAGAAAAGTTTCTTCCAACCGACATGAGTAATCACCCTAAGAATTATTTTAGATATTAAATTTCAATATTGAATAAAGTTCATTCTAGGAGGCATAAATTTAATAATAGGAAACATGAATCCATCCAATTCATGATTTATAATAAAATCAAAGAGACACAATATCAACCATTGAATATTATTGTATACTTTAAAAATAGACCCTTTTAAACTTAAAAACCCCTGTAAAGGGTTCATAATTTCATTTTTATAATAAAAAATACTATTAAAAAATAGAATAAATAATTTTAAGCATATTATCTCATTTATAAAATCTAAATAAAACTATTTCATAAAGCTCAAACAAGTCGAAACCCCAACATAAATTTCCACAAGTTTATGTAAGACCCACCATTTACTTGAAAATAAATTACCAAATTTATAAATACTAATAAAATTTATTTTAAAAATATATCATGAGCTAAAATTATTACTCTGTCACTAGGGAATTTAAAAACATTAATATAAAAATTTACACTTATTTTCAAAACTCATCCTAGATTTCAGAATTAAATTTACCACATCCAAATACATCGCTTGAAAATTGAATTAATGTTATTAATACTCCAGATATTTTTTGAAAACCAGAGAATTTAAAAAAATCAAAATTTTCACCCAAAAACAAAATTTCAATATCCATAAAAACAAATACAAACTAAAAACCTCAAATAAAATTCAATCAAATAAAAAAAACCTTAAATATCATTCAAATACAAAACAATTGATTGAAACCACCGTTATGATTAATTTGATAGTGAAATAACGATAAAAAATAAAACCATGTTGGTTGGAAAGCTAGTCATGTATTGGAAACATGGTTTGACATACCACGTTCTAATCATGAAATAACATCTGAAACATTTCCGAATGATTTTTTTGGTCTCTTCAAGGATTTTCATGCCATCCAATCTAGCCGTACATCTCTGCTTCTTATTAAATTTTAATCCTAAAACTCATGGAAACTCCATAATTTATTTGAGTTAACTTAATGGGGATCAACCACCAAAAACCCAAATAAACATATATCAATTGTAATTAAAATGAAACTCAAATTAAATATTAAAATTAAAACTACCCATGGTTACATGAGGATCAGGATTAGAATGAAAAAAAATTATTCTACCCACACTTACATCAAAATTTATTAATTTCATATATACATACTACCAAATTCCCAAACATCATGATGTATTTTAAAAAAACTAGTACTTCCAGAAACCAATGACGGTAGAAAAACATAAGCTCTAAAATTATTTTTCATTAACTAGCCCTGGATAACCTGAAACGTCACTCGATCCGGCCTATAGTAGGTGCCTATGGGTGTTCTAGAACTTTATAGGCTAGAAACTAGTTCCTAGGAATCATGAAAAAATTCTTATGAATGGTTTCACTATCAAATAAATAATAAAACCAAGAACTGGGAACTAACTGTAAATTTAGAATGGAAATTCAATAAATTTTACATCTATGAAAATATATTATGAAGATATAAATTATGATGAATCCTAGGAACACATAAAAAATTAAACATCTTGATGAGGTGTACTTGTTATAAGTGATAATCCCCAATATGAAACCCAAAAAATTTAAATAACTGAACATCAATTAAGTGGGCATCATTATGGGAGCTAAATTGATATGGTATATTATTATACAAATCATGGAACCAATTATATGTCAAGGGAATATCATTGGGTATTATGGTGATATGGTCCATGAAAATAAAAACAATGGACCCAATTTTTAGCCTCTATTTTATTCATAAGACACAAATTATCCAACATACTCTCTCTATACCCATCAACGGAACTCAACTCACAAGGCTGCAGACTACAAATATGTTCAACTAAAAAAATTATTAATCTAAAATAGTATAGTATAAATTTATACATACCTTTTAGCCTAGGATAACCATGAAAGTAATAATTAGTGGTAAGAAAGTATAAAACATATGATTATAAAATTAATCAATAATGATAACCAAAACATATATTTCTCATATAATCCCTAATAACCCAATAATATATATCCTTTTATTCCCTAACATCCACAAGAAAATTTAGAAATATAAAATATCCATCCAAGGGACATAGTCTATAACGACACAATAAGGGGGGATCAACTATGGGTATACAATCATCATGAAACAATATTTTAGAAAGTGCCAAAAAATTCCTTTTTAAAAACCAATTTGGGATGTTGATTCATTTCCTATCATTTGAAATATGAATTGTAAACATAATTTATACCAACCCATTAGAAAAATATTTCAATTGAAATCTATAATACTTTTTATGAAAAATCATTTAAATTTCCATAACACAAATTTAAATAGAATAATCCTCTTAGAAATCACACATTCCACTTTTCATACACCTAGATAAGTCCAAAAAAATTATTATAGAATTTATTTTAAAGGATCCCTCATAGGAATTTTTAAAATTACATTTCATATATAATAAATCATAATAGAGGTTCAGAACTGAAATGAAAAATTTTAAATTTAATTATAAATAGCATTTAATTTTTTTAAATATCACTCAAAACCCATCACAGGTATCATATATATATATATATCATGGTAAAATATAATTTATAAAAACACAAGAAATTTATGACATGATAAATAAAGGATGTTCATATAAACACCTTACTCTATCATCTGAAGAGACACCATCAATGGTGAAAGAAATCCTAAGAAAGGAGTTCGCCTCTCAAATACCTAAACATCAAAAGACCCAAATTAGGACCAAATCAAACCCTTGATTATTTAAATACAACCTATAGGGTTTATTTGAGGAAAAAAACTAAGGGGAAATAAATGCAGGAGGAAAATTAATTGATAAATATACACTCCAATTCAGTTGAAAACCAAATAAGAAGGGCTTGTAATCAAGGGATAATGAGGAGGTAATCCCTTGATCTCTCCCAAGATTCAGCTAATAAGAGTTAGGACTGTAGAGAAAAAATGTTTTTAAATTATAGATGGATGAAATAATAAATTTAGTAATTTAAATATGGGTACCGCACACCACTGTGTGGCCACCAAACCATGGCCTGTAATAATCAAAGGCATCCCCACATTGTGAGTAACAATGATATATCCCACCCCTACTTATCACATTAGGAACTGATTTTGAACACCATATATAGAATTCACTATGACATGGAGATACCTATGGTCATATTAAAAATACACCAAAATAGACTTCAATATATATGGTATCTTTGGTTTAATCCCTAAACAATAATTCAAAGGACACCAATATGTCCAACACGACCACTAAGACTTCACTATTTCATACAGGGAAACCTCTCAACCAAAATACCCTCTGAAAACCCTGTTTCATATGTTATCTCTCACTATATCTCTATCCCAAACTACACAACACCAATTTTTTTGCATGAACCATGACATGGTGAGGTCACCCATCATCAAAGAACCACTCCTAAAGATCAAAAAACCTAGAAAACATTTCAAAACAACCAATAAATATATAATAGAAAAATATCATCAAATATACAAAACAAAATTTAAATGTGGGTGTCACACATGAAAGTCATTATTCTAATAATAAAAAAAGCTATTAATGAGATTGACATATTTTATAACAAATATAGAAAACTGAGATAAAAATAAGTTAATTAATGGTTTCGTATTTGAGGGGATTATAAAGCAATGTGAGAGGTATTATAAACACAGAAAATCAGTATGTTTGTCAGATAAAACATTATTTTTAGAGTAACATGTTTTCAATTTTAAAATTTTAATTTATTTTCAGGGTTTACCGTTGCATGTAATTAACAAAGAAAACATATAATTAAATGTTTAAAATAAATATAATATAAAAAAATAAAATCCCTTGTATTATATATAGTATTATTTAAATAAATGATAGTATTTTTATATTTATGAAACTCAAATAAAGTATAATGATATAATTTTTTGTACCCTAGTTTACCATAATATGGAGAAACCCTAGTATTGTAATCTCAAATTTAAATGTTAAATTTACCTCATAAAAAAATTAATTTAATAAAATATTTTGAACTTTTTTAATTATGGTATCAAAATTAGGTAAGGGTGATGTATGAAATTTTTAGTAAATTGTAAAATATGGTATGAAGTAGAAATATGTTTTATGAATATCTAATTTATAGTATATGGATGGTTTTGAGTACTCTTGAATTTATATAAACAATATGACAACCATATTAATTTCAAATAAAAACGAATTCGCTATTGAATCATGAAAATTAACACTATTGATTATCTCGAATAAAAAATAATTTCTTATTCAATTATTTATTAAAAAACACTCCTTATTTACTAATAAATAGCCCCTCAACTAAAATTAATTTTTACCCCTAAAACTCATTTCATTTCTTAAAAATTTCAAAAATACCTCGCTATATGATATTTTCCATGGTGGGAAGATCCTTTTAACACCAAATATTAAGAACTTAAGTGAAATGTCACGTGTGAAAATACTGGCCTCAAGGAATAAGTAAAAGACCATATATATATATATATATATATTACTTTTCACCTTTTATTCTCACCCTTATTAATATAATTAATCAATACAATAACGTTATAGAAATATTGTATGGAATTATTAACCCTGTTATATACTTAAACCATGAATTTTTCTTTTATTCTTTAATTATTTTTAATAGAATGATTCACGAGTTGAATCAATCATTTATTCTTAGTAACATCATTTTTACCTAGATTGTTTAAATAGTAATTATTGATGATGTTATTTCACATATATGGAAATCAATCAAGAAAAATTATAATAATTAACAATATGGTTAAATACACCATTGGGGATTTATTTTTCAAAATTTAGAGATTATGAATTGGAAAAAATAACATGACAATAAGTATATTAAAATAATTTATGATGACTTATAAACTACATAAATGAACATATTTTATAATGAATTCTTTATAATAATTTAATTTTTTACAAAAATCCTATTAGACTATGATACTATTAAAATATTATCCGAATGTGACATTTAAATTTATCAAGTTAAAGTTATATTGGGGCAAGGAATAAGTACTAATATCATCTTACTAATAAATCTTCAGAATTATGGACTGAACAAATCTAGAAGACCCACATGAAATATATATACCTAATAAATAAATAATTATATAGAATAAATGGATAATAATTGGTAAACTAAATATGAATAAGGATATATATTTAATAATTAATTAATATAATTTATTTATATGTTGTTAGAGGATCATTCCAGGCGAGCAAGTACTTGTCATAATAGGGGTATTCCAAAGATAGTCTTCATTTTTTTCATCCTTTATTCAATATATATTTATATGATCTACAATCATAAATGAATTTTGTATTTTTTTCCTATGGAAAATATTATATTATTAGGAAACTTTTATTTTCGGGTCTAATATGATTCTTCCTTAACCTATTATTTGATTATGATTTACTATGATACTTATTTCATTTTCAAGGGTTTTTATATAATATGTTTATGGTTAATATATGATTTTTATAACCCTTTATTTTTTATATGTATCATGTATTCATATTTATGCGATGTTGTGATGGTTGGACCCAGGATTGTATACCTTTACAATTGATTGATTAATGTTTGTATTGTATTGTTTTATTGTATGAATCTATTCCAAATAAGTATTAAATGAAAACACAAAAAATCAACTACATGTGTGATCAAGAGATTAAAAAATAAAAAATGAATGAAAAATTAACCACACATACTAAAAAATTGTTATTCATGACCCCTTAATCAGTAAGGTTAATGGAGACTTCTTAATGGATGAAAAAGAATCACTAACCTCTGTAGGTATATACCAACTAAAAGGATTCACCGAAGTCTCAAAATTAACTACTCTATTTCAAATGGAATGATAGACCCATCTCTAAGATAAACAGTGAGAAGATTATTGAGAAATTTTTTCCATGTATGATAATGATCTATAATTTCAAAATGGGGTCCTTGAACTCCTATAAATTGAAAAAATTCTTTGTTATAGAGTTTAATATATGTTGAAACATTTCATAAATTATAATGAAGACATCACATTGGGATTATACATTTAAATGATTATATCAGATTCCTACTTTATTATGATTTTTAAAACTATATTAATATCCACTTAAACAATACATCATCACATGACATGTTATAATTCTCAAAATGATTGAATGACTTCCCAAATTTTTTACAAAAGACCATAATATGGAATAAACTACTACTCTAAAGCACGAACCATTGAAAAATGACTTTGATCAGGTCGGTGCATATGATTTAATGAACAAATATAATATTATATCACTTGTAATAAAGACTATTATAATTTTTCAAAACATCATATCGCTTTGTGAATCATATCAAATATTTCTTGGATATTATTATCATACAAACTCTTTAAAATTTGGGAAAAACTATAGCAACCCAGGATTAACATACATGGATATTACATCATTTTAAATTAATATTCAACAAATTACAAAAAGTCATTTCCAAGTACTATAAAAGTTTAGTGCATTTGGATACATGGAAATATAATCTTCTAACTTGCTGAAAGATATTCAATATACCTCTTTGTGGTCTTTCCATTTTTTACTATTATATAAAATCATTCTTAACAACCTGGGGAAAGGAAAAATAAGAAAAGGAAATATTAGTTTGTTAGTAAGGGAAAATAATGGAGATTTGTAAGAACAACAAGAACATGAGGGTATAAGAGAATGAGAATAACATTAAAATATCATACCATGCATAACAAAGATCATAGACATGAATCATGGAATAAATATAAGACTTTAATAAGACAAGACTAATAAGAGAATCAAGCGCATTATCAATGATAACATAACATATGAATAAGGCATGGAATTTTAGCAAACACATAAGCATAGAAAATCGAATGTCAAGGTTACCTATTAAGACCCTCATAACATGTTAGGAATCGTATAATCACCAATATAGACTGAAAATTATTTTTTATTAATAAAGAAACTTTTGAGGTAAAAGTGAGAAACCATAAGTTTCAACAAGCACCAAATAGTGACAAACATAAGATCAGAAACAACCTCATCCAAGCATAAGCAGCGACCGCTAACTCCAAATAAGGACCACTCAGCGATCCCATGCAAGCATGGTCCCTCCCGATGGCAAGCCATCCCTCTATATCCACCACATCTCAAATGTTCTGCAGTGGAAGAAGCAGCATGCTCTAGCCCATATGAGCCGAACTGACCCTTCAACATTCCTTAAAAAACAAGATTGGTAACTCAAAAAGCATAAGTTAGGAAATAAGTAAAATAGAGTCATTGAAAACCAGTTTAATTCTACTAGATTCAGTGTCTCTAAACAGCCTCTAGGATAAATTAGATACCTGGAGAAGAGGATCCCCCCTTATCATGTCTTCAAAGGAAGATGTGAGTTTATTCCAGACCTACATATACTCCTCAAGTCCGATCAACCCCTTATTGAAGCCTCCAACCAGGATCGTGTCCTGTTTATCAACCCAAATATACTGTTCCTCATTAAGCTCCACTTCAAGATTCCTACCCATTATCTTGGCTACATCCTCTTCTGAGGCGTTGAGGAATAACTCCTTCTCTAGCACCACATCACCCGAACTTAAAACCAAATCCAAGGAAGGACCAAGCTATCCAGGAGACTTTATACTGAACCCATATAACTTCTTCAATCTTTGGATGAACTCCCATGTACCATCTTGTTTCAGGATTGCTATGATCCACCATTTACCATCTTGTTACGGTCATGTGATTCCCTCCCATTTACCTTGTTATTATAGTTTTGGAATTCCCTTCCTTCAACCCACATATTACAGGCCTAGGATAACTTCCTGTGTACCCTCTTGTTACTGTCTTAGAATGACATCGCCTGCACCCTCTTATTTTGGGCATAGGATTCCTTACATTGTACCCTCTTGTTACGGTCTTGGGATTCCCTCCCATGTACCCTACTATTTTGGGTATTGGGATAAAAATCACGAAACCTTTGAGCTCATATACCATTTATCATTACCCAATTCATTATATGGAGATATAGGTCCCAACCATCACATAATGAAATCATACATACATGTTCAATAAGATAATAAAAAATCATCATATCATGACCATAAAAAGAGACGGGTTTCATAAACATTATATCATAAACCATGAAATGAAATGGGTTGAATAAACATTTCATTACCTCATAACCTATGTAAAATAGAGAGGTTTTATAATTATATCATAATTTAATAATCTACGAATGGAAAGAGGTTTAATAAGTGTTTTATCATGGTATAAACCATGTAATATACAAAAATGTTTCATATAAAGAACTTTAAATCATAAAAATAAATCATTCAATGAAAGGATAAGAATGGTTTCCTGGGATAATATTCCCTGTGAATCATAAACTATGTAATAGAATTACATATTATAATTTGAAGTACTATGAATGATAACAAGGAAAATTTTTAGTGAAAAAAGACTTTCATAGACATTCCATTTCATAAAACATTTTCAATTTTTTTATGAAATTTATATAGAGTTTATTTTTTTTAAAAAATCATGTTGTAAATATGCTTTTCACTTTAAAAAATTACTTTTCATATTATAATACATTTCTAAAACATTTTTTGTGGAAAATATATGGAAAATATTATAATGGAAGCATTTAAAACCTATTTAAAAACTTTTTAAAATAAAAAACATTTTTGAAAAACATTTTTTTAAAAAAACTATTAAAAAATAATTTACAGAACAATAGGATAAAAAATTTGCTTTAAAAATAAATTTTATATTTTCAATGGATCTTCAAGGAAATCATGGTCATGATGGCGGTAAATTGGTATATGCCGAACATTCCTTTTTCACTGTAAAATGTTTAAAAATATGAATTGATCAGAAAATGAAAATAAGATTACATTAATTTTTTTAAAATGGTAAAACATGAGAAAAAGTTTCTTTTAAAAACTATTTTATACTAATATAAAATTTTTTAAAGAATTTTTAGAAACTATAGTTTTTTGGAAAAATAGATTTCCAACCGAAGATAGAAATAAGGTAAGATTTTCTTAAAAACATTTTATTTATTATATTAAGTACCATATAGTGGGAAAATAGTTCCACTACATGAATATATCATGAATATATAAGGGATAAGAGAATCCATGAGAGTTATGGATAGATGTATCATTTTATTTCATCAATTGAAGAATAATATTTAGTAATCTGAATGAACAATGAGATTGTAGGAATAGACTCTTACCACATTGGTAACATTGAATCATAATAAAAATAGAATAATAATATTAAATGAAGCTTAAAATATAATTAAAATAGGTATATTCATGAAAAAACATTTTAATAGGATGTATATACACCTTATAATATATTATACATTCATAACATAACATGTTTCTCAAAGAATGCAAATTGAAGAAAACATTATTGTACCGATTTGGTAACATTTCAACCATAAAGCCAATGACTGAGATAAAATAAAATGGATATGTAAATACAAAAATATTTAAGGATGATAATGAGAGAATAAATTCAAGGGAATCATATATAACCCCCAATGTAAATGAGTGGGTAATATTTGATGTAGACAGAAAAATAAAAGTGAGACTAGAAATTCTATTATTACTTGAGAAACTTTTTAATCATGAGAACCATGAAAGAATAAAATAAATTGAAACTTTTAATATAATAAATTAAAAAAAATAATCATATAAAATTTCATATGTAAGTATATACACTGAAAACAAATAATTGGTGGTGAATAAAACATACATTTCATAGAAATAAAAGCGAGATTAGAAACCCTTACTGAGTAAGTAAATTTATAATCGTGATCCCCATAAAACAAAAACATAAATTAAATTTGATAATAGTATTAAATAAATTATATTAATGATATTAAATTTCATATAGAAGTATATAAGTAACATAAATAATCCTAGTGGTGAATATGGCATGTACCTCACCTAAATAAAAGGGAGACGAAATTCCCTAATGTTAAGTCTTGTATTTATTCATACACATTCGAAAATCCAATATAAAAAATATAATTTAATACATATAAAAAATAATAATATTATTACTTATAATAACATATATTATTTTATTATTACATTATATTACTCTTTTATTAACAATTTCATATTAAAGTTACGTTTTGGGTAATCACTACTCTGTGTTTTTTTATGTTTTGACTGGTTATTCATTATCCTCTTACATAGATAATGTTTAACTTATATAAATAATATAAAACATGATTAAAATATCATATTAAGTATATAATTATTTATAATAATCTAAAAAATATATAAATATTAAATGGAATATACCATTCATGGAGACGGTAGGTCGTATGTATGAATGAACATTATTTCGGTTTTCTTGTTGTATTAAAAGAAAGTATGTAAATGAGATATATGTATATATATATATAAATTATAATTCCATTATAATTTATATTTAATATATACCATATACATCTACTATACAAAACCATAATACATTCCATATAATGTGTGATTGAATCACATCGCTTTGAGGAGGTGGTAGTCCACATGTCCACAAACGAATGAATTGCATTCCAAAAAAATGGATTTCATGAAGGAATGTTATATATAATAATTAAATAAGAATATATTTATTATAAATATCATATATACCATTTTATATCTATATTTAAATCATTATTACCAACCTTGAAGGGTGGTAATGGATGAATGAATGACATCGGTTCACAAGGTAGTAGTCTGTCGTACATATGAATTTTGATTGCATGTCTCATTTGATGGAAGTGTGTGTGAGTATAGGAAGAAATAATATCATAACAACATACAAGTATATTTATTATACTGAGGATATTATATAATCATGTAATAATAATAATTTAATGGGTGGATAATTAAATAAAACAAAAGTTATTTTTGAAGGATGTTACCTCTTATCGGGATAACTCGTTTTGGTTTTCACCAAAGGGATTATTGGTTGTTTTTATGATAGAAGTTATCAATATAGGATGAATATATGGAATTTTTTATTATATTTAGATAGTATTCTGCTGAGATAAATGGATTTATATGTGTGATGATAGGGGAAGGGTTGGTTTCCTTTTATAAGTGGGGAAAATGACATAGTTGGTATTTTTTATAATAATTTAGTTATCCATATGTCTTAAATATCCCCCAAGGGTAACTGTTGAACCATTATATATAATTAGAGCATTAATGTTTTATTTATTTCAAAAAAATAATTTTTAGACATGTGTATGGTCAATTTTACACCTTATATTCTATGATAAGTCAACAGTTATGCTCGTTTTAACCTTAATCAATATAATTAATTTTAACTTATTTTAGTAATCACATTGGTCAAAAACAAAGTTGAACGTACTATATTTTATAAATTATTTTGATTCCAAATATAGAATCCATTTTTACAAAATTCAATCACATATTTGGTATAAATTAATTTAATATTAATCACATAGATGGGGTGAGATAACGAGTTTTTAAAGTGGACATGTTCAAATGTTTGAAATGTTTTTATATCCAATTACTTTCTGAAATTGATTCCATTGACCTAAATTGTATTAGAAATGTATAATTTTAATAAATATACATTATAATAATTTTATAATATAATTTATCAATATAAATAAATTATATGAAAATGTAGTTTCAATTTAATTTTAGGGTTTTCCCAATTCATCAAGAAATGAAACATCTTAGAAGAATACCAAAATTTCACCCAAAGTAAATTTTTATATTAAGATTTAAAAAATAAATTTCATTTTTCAAATAAAAATTATAAAATTCAGAAAATTAGATTTAAAATAGGTTCACCATTAAAAGGTGTTAAAATTAACTTTTTGATAAAAAATTTTTTTTCATAAAATTTGTTTAATTATTATTTTATACCAAAAAATCTACTAGTTTAAAGTAAAAGTTTTTTATTGAATTTATAATATATATATATATATATATTTAAAAAATTATTCAATAGTGGTTTGTATTTTTATTGAGGGTGATTTTCATTTATATATAGAAAAATAGTTTTCTTAGAAATTTAATTTCTCTAATTTCAAATAGTTTTTACTTTTATTCGTAACTAATTAATAACCAAAGGATTCATTTTATATACATGAGTAAATAATATTTTCAAAATTTATTTAATCTTATTCATAAATTCCATTTAAACGACTAGGTGGTAACTGTAATAATATTTTATTAACAATATTAATAGTATATTTTATTTTGGTAAAACTCACCCTTGTGTGTAATGAATGCTATGGAAATAAATATTCATTGTGCTTAATGCAATCCATAAACAATGTTTCACTTATTAAAATCTCATCTATGTATTGTGTGTAGTGAAAGATTAACTTGGTGTTTCAAGAAACACATGCCAAACATAATGATTTCTTATGACACATGTTATATTTAGTATTGCATAGAATTTAGAATATTAAAATGATTAAATTAATTCAAAAAAATATTCTGTAAAATTTTAGGGTATTACATTCTATTCGCCTTAAAATAAAATTTTCCCTTGAGATTATTATGTGTTATAAAATATTTTACACTTAAAATTTCCTTTCATAGAAACCCACATCATAAAAATGAATACTAAAACATCTTTTAAAAAGGGAAAGTTAGAACCATATTGATTACCCATAGTAACTCATAAATAGGTTTCCGAATAGGTGAACATGGTTTCGGATTAAATATAGGACATGTAAGAAAATAAAAAATAATTATAGAGAGTGATAATGATAAATTATCACTAGAAATTAAATGATTAATGGAAAGTGAAGGGCCACAAAACCATAAGTAAGTGATGATTTATAAGACCATCAATTCAACATAATCAAAAATATTAGGATAAATATATTTCAATCTCTTTTTATTAGAGTTGAGGAATTATTTCACTATTTATGAGCATAAAAAATATACTTAATTTATTTTATTAATTTTCATATGAAAAATCTCACCCTTCAGTTGTGCCTTGATCGATTTACACTTCATCTCTTACTACAAGAAAATATGGTATATTTTTCATTCTTGAAGTACTAACAGATCATGAGGACGAATTATATGTCATTCCTTCTCTATTTAGTTAGAATCACCTTAAGATTGTTACTACGTGATATCTAAATTTCATACATCCTCACATTATGAGATAATAATTTAATTTATAAATCATCATCTAATGTGTAACATAAACCATTCCATAAATGTTTAACATTATAACCCTTAAAAAATATGAAAGTACAAAACATTATAAATAATGTCACTAAATTTCTCGAAAAAAGATTAATATTAACCCCTATATATCATAATGTATCTTTTGGTTTTCACATACTGATCATTTGAATAGATTCCTCATTATTTCCCTTGAAACGTGATAACAATATGAATTAAAATAAAACCTTATTGAAAACATGCATTGTTTCTTTTTCAATAATTTTTTTACATATTTTCATTAAATGAAAAAAAATGTTTTAAACATCATCCATGATAACATAGACCACTTTTTCAACAAATAAATAAGTAGTTCCACGGTAATTAATACTATCCAATTTAGTTTATCAATAAATATCTCTTTATCCAATATAAAGACAATTTTTTCAATATCCAGAACTCATTAATGATTACTTTATCATAATAAAAATAACACCATTCACTTAAATCACTTTTCTATATCATCAAGACCAGTCAATATATTTTTGAAATCTATAACGGAAAAAATTTACTTCATGATTGATATAATATAATTATTTAATTCCAATACATATACACTTCAATAATCCATCTTTATTATTAAACCATTACCTAGGACTCATCATCTTATTCCATAATACCCTTTTCTATGAATATGAAATATAAATCATGTATTAAGGTCCCCCAACCTCAATTTAATTATGCTACTTATGTTTAATGTATTCAATACTGTTATAACATCCCATACCTTTCACAAGTTTTTCAATATCTCTTTATACTTAGTGTTATGACAAATAATAATACAACCTTACTAATTATATTCATGAGATTTAACCTTAGGACATCGATTTACATAATTATCGTGCTTTCCATATATGAAAACATCGATGTTAAACAAGTTTTTAATACTTAATTCTATTGACAAAGGCCGAAAAGTGTAGTGTAAGAAAAACTTATCATATAATAAAACCACATAAACATGAAAAACTAATTATAGGATGTCAAAATAATGACACATTCTTTTAAATCTATGATACCTTAGGATTATCCTAAGATAAATCCCTAGACATATCCATAGAAATATCCAAACTGATCCCAGTAAATATTTTGTATCCTAGTTTACAAAAGTTGTCTAAATATTTCCTTTTATACAAAATTTTGTGAATCATGCATAACATGGATGGATATTACATAATTTTAGAATAATATTCAGAACACTGCAAAAATACATGCCAGAGGGTCGTAATATATTACTATCATTTTGAAACATAGAAAAATTATCTTCAAACATGGTAAAATATCTTCAATATCTCACTTAATGATCATACCCTTTAGAACATATGTTAAAAAATATTCTTCCTAACATTTGGAATGGAAACCTAAGATATGGTGAGCTTAGATGCTCAGTTAGGTTAAAAAAGGAGATACATAATAATAACATGAACATAAGTGTATGAGAGCATGATAATAACATTTTAAGATCATATCCTACATAGAAAAGATCAAAGACCTTAATCAGGTCATTAAGCTTGGTAGTTCATAAGACATTAATAATAATAGAATGAATTGTATAAAACATGACAACATAACATAGGAATAAGACATAGAATTGTGGTATACACATAATAACAGAAAATATTATGTCAACGCTACCTACCAAGACCCTTATAACAAGTTAGGCTTATGATAATCACTTGTGTACCTTTAAAATTATGGGGATTAACTCCCATGTTCTATATTATTTCGGGCTGGGGATACTCTCACATGTACTCTCTTGTTATGGGATTGGTATTCGATCTGATGCACCCTCTTATTATGGGCTCAAGATTCCATCCATTGTACTATCTTGTTATGGACTCAATATTCCCTCTAGTGTAACCTATTAAAATAGGATTAGGATTCCCTACCATGTAACCCCTTGTTACAGGGTTGTAATGCGCTCTCCTGTATCCTATTGGTATTGGCTTGGGATTCCCTCCCATGTAACCTCTTGTTTTTGAGCATGAAATACCACATGTTTACCCTTTGTGATTATATAACATTTATCATTACCCAATGAATTGGAGGGAGATATAGGTCCTACCCATCATATTATATAAACATACATATTTGTGCCATAAAAAATAAAATATTCATCATATAATGAACCATAAAAGAGATTTATTTGATAAACATCATATCATAACCCATTAAGTGAAATTTATATCATAAAACTTTCATCATATCATTACCTATTGAAAAGATACATATTTGATGATCATTTAAACATAGAATAAAATGTGAAAGGATTTGGGTTTTAGAAGCATTTTATCTTGGTAGAACCTATGTATGATAAATGAGGTCCTTAAAAAACATTCACTATTGAAAGAATCCATTCAAAGAAATGATAACATATTTTCCTTGGATAAAATCCCCATTGAATCATAAATTATTTAAATAGATGCAATCATAGATAGAGAATGAATTTGAATGATCAATTAAAACATTTATTAAGGTAAAAACCCCTCTTTAAAATCCATCTCATAAAACATTTTCTTATAAAAAATTCTTTGAAATTAAATTTTAAAATATTTCCTATGAAAAATATCCTTTTCAATTTAAAAAATATTTTTTAAATCGTAAATATTTTCAGAAACATATTTCTTTTAAAATAGATTTTAAATAATATAAAGGAATTTTTGAAAAAAATGGTTGAAACTCATTTTAAAATAGAAAACCTTTTTGAAACCTTTTTATGAAAACCAAAATAAATAAATAAATTTCCAGAAAAATAGTATATAAATTTTAGTTACAAAAAACCCTATAAGAAGTCAAATATTGTTCTAATTAAATTAATGTCATGACAGCGGGTAAATCTGTACATGTTGAAAATTCCTTTTGAATAATAAAAATATTAGAAAATATACATGATCATACTATGAAAAGATGATTATAATTATAAGTCATTTTTAAAAAGGTAGTCAATGGGTAAAATTTCCTTTTAAAACCAATTGTTGACTAAAATAACATTTTTGAAAAACATTTAAAAAACATATTCTGGGAGAAAATAGATTTCCGTCCGAATAAGGAAATAAAGGTAGTTTTTATTAAAAAACCCAAAAATATCTTATTTAAAAAATAGTGAAAAAATGGTTCCATTAAATTAATATATCAATAATAATACCCAGATAAGAAAATTAATGGTATTTACTATGATAAGGATAATAATATTTATCAATGGAATCATAGTCAAAACTAATCCCAATAAACGATGAGAATATAACAATAGACTCTTTCCACTTTAGAACATTGAATCATAATCCCCAAAAAAGAATAAAATTACATTAAGCTAAAAATATCATAAAAAAAGGATATTAATGATAAAAATAATAATAGGGGAGTATATCCACCTCGTAAATGAATATAGCTGCATAACATAACATTTGTCTCAGTGATGGAAAATTGAGACCAAATTACTTTAATAATTTGGTAAAATTTGAATCATAAACCCCATTAAAGAGATATCATATAATTGGTTTGTAGATAACCATAAATTTAATTATATAAATCATAAAATACATTCATGTTCAGTATATACACCACACAAAATAAATGATCAGTGAATATGGCCTAACTCTCACAGAAATAAAAGTTAGAGTAGAAATTACCTTATTACATGAGTAACATTTTAATAATGATATAATTGAGAGAATATAAAAAATTTAAACTTTCTTTCCATGAATTAAAATTAATTCATGCTATATCATTTCATAGTTAATTGTATAATGCACCCAATATGAATAAGTGGTGAATATAGCATATAAATCACAAAAACAAAAGCGAGATGGGGAATCCCTTACTACGTGACTAACATTTGAATAATGATTTACATGATATAGTATTATAAATTAAAACTATTAATATCAATATATAAAATAAATTATTTATATAAAATTTCATTTTTATGTATATAAACCACACAAAGTAAGAGAGTGGTGAATATGGGATGCATCTCATAAAAATATAAAGTTTGATGAAATTTAATTACATTATGTCTTGAATTTAGGTGTACACATTCAAAATTCCTTTATAATAAATATTTTATTATTATAAATATATGAAAGAAAATTATTGTTGTATATAATACAATATATTATTTTATTCTGACTTCATATTACCTTTTTAGTAACAATTTCATGTTAAAGTTACATTTTGGGTAATAACCGCTCTATTTTTTTTATATGTTCTGGCTTATTATTTTTGATACTATTACATAGATCATGATTTACATATTTAAATAATTAAAAAATGATTTAAATATAATATATATTATTTAAATAATTAATTATAAAAATATATGAAAGATAGAAATATGAAATGGAATGCACCGTTTATAGAGATGGTAGGCTGTACATACACATGAATATTGTTTCTATCATCTTTTTGTAATTAATAAAATAATGGAAAAGAAATATATATATATATATTATCATTCTAATAGAATTATTATTTCATATATATCATATAAATTTACCAAACTATACCATAATAAATTCCATGTAAATTGTGAATTAATCACATCGATTTGAGGAGGCAGTTGTCCACATGTCCACAAAGAATGTTATCTTATTACCAAAAAAATTATAGAATGATGTTATGTGGTATGTAATAATTAAATGAGAATAAATAAATCATAAATATAATATATATATAACGTAAAAATGTTTTTAATTATTATTACTAACCTTTAAAGGTTGTAATAGAAGAACAAAACATCATCGGTATTGGAGGTGGTAATTCGTCATACGCACGAACGATGATTGTGTATCAAATTTGTTGGAAGTGTGTCTGATTTTAGGTCATACCATTAACCTAAAAAATCTATGTATATTTAGGATACTGAAATTTTTATATAATCTAGGAATAATAATAATTTAATGGGTGGGGAAATAAATAAAAAAAAAATTCTCATTGAAGGATGTTACATAATCTTTGGGTAACTCCTTCTAGTTTCCACCAAAGGGATTACATGGCTATATTTCCTCGAAAATATAGGATTATAAGATTAATGGATGTAATTTGGGAATATATTAGGATAGGTTTTTTTTGATCCTAATGTTTTTAGAGGTGTTAATGTAGGGGATGAGGTTGTAGCCTTTTATAAGTGGGGAAAATGATACACTTGGTATTTTTGAAAAGAATTTTGTGCTCCCCAAATTTTATGTGTCCCACAAGGGTAAAAAATAGAAAATTATAGTAATTATATGTTTAATGTTAGACATAATTGAATAAAATAATTTTTAGACATTTTTTGGGTCATTTTATACATTATATTCTATGTTAAATCAGCTATCAATCCCTAATCATTGTAAACAATTTTAAATGATTTCACTAATTACATTTAAAAAAAATATGTTAAACATAATATAAATAATAAAATATGATTATTCTAAATATTTTATTATTAATTTCAAATTCTAATCACATAGGTATCATAAATTAATTTAAAATTAATATCGTAGATGGGAGTAGATAACGGGTTTCTAAAGTAAAAATGCTCAAAAGATTGAAATGTTTTTATATCCAATTTCAATGATAAAATGATTCCAATGACCTAAATTGTATTAATAGATTTATAATTTATCTAAATATTCTTTAAAACAAATTTTTAATTTAATTTAACTATATAAATAACTTTTTAAAAATATGAGTTTGCAATTAAAATTCAGTTTTATTCACTATTCAAAAAAAATGAAACATCTCATAAAATTAAAAAAACTTCACCAAAAGTAAATTTTGTTATTCCAATTTAAGAAAATAAAGTTTATTTTCTAAAATTAAAATTATCAATGTGTCAAAAGTTATATTTAAAATAGAGGCTCCATTAAAATTTGGTGACATTACCATTTAGAACAATAAAATTTTTATTCATAAAAATGGGTTTATTCTTATCTTGTACGTATAAAATAAATTTGATGAGTTTAAAAAATGTTGACTGAATTTTAATATAAAATTTTTATTGAAAAAATTCATCAAAATTTGATTATTTAATTTGTTGAGATATAAATGTGTTTGTACCTTGAAAAATGGTTTTCTTTGAAAAGGAATTTCATTATATTCAAATAGTTCATACATTAATTCCTAACATATGGATTACAAGAAGATTAATTTTATATAAATGTAAAAATAATATTTTCACAATTTATTTATAATTATTCATAACATCCTTTCCAAAATCTAGGGGGGTAACTGTAAGAATATTTTAAGAACAATATTGATTGTATATTGTAGTTCAGTAAAACTTGGCCTTGCATGTAATGAAAGCAATTGAAAGAACTCAACATTGTTTGTAAAAAAGGAAATAATACTATTGAATGTAGCACAATATAATCTAAATATTTCGTGTAGTTAAATATTGACATAGTGTTGTGTGAAATTGAATCCAAACAGAGTGCTTTCATATAACACACGATACAATTGGTATTGCATGAAATGGAAAATATTGAAAAGATTAAACTAATTAAAAAAAAATATTTCAAAAAAGCTCTAGGTGTTGTACAAACAATTTATATTAAAAATATTCCATATTCCCTGATCTATAGTGTGATACTATAATACTTTTTAGTGTTTAAAATGGTTATGGATTACTTAATTTATAAACATAAAAAATATGGACTATAGAAAAGCATTATTATGACCGAATCTACAGAGGGATCTATCCTGATCTCTATAAATCATACTTATATCTCCTTATGAATATGTCCACTATATAAATCTACCTACATTATATACATAACCATTTAATCCCTTTCCCCAAGACATTGATTCTACTCAGAAGATATTGTATATTTAATGCTAGTATATTCCATCTCATACACTATCAATTATATGAAGTAAACCAACCAAATTAATTGAAGATATAAATTTTTATTTATACAAGTATATGGGAACATGACATAGTATTGAACTAGGAATGGATATTAATTTTCTCTATTTAATTCAATCACGTGAATAATTCTTTTTTACTTTTCAAATAAGATGATATATATTATCATGGTTAATAAATACCTACAACATAATCGATCACATTCTCAAGCACACTTTATTAGGTAAATCTCAAGACTAATGGTTACTCCAACTTAAATATGATACATTATTTTTTCGCAATTAATATTGAAATTTTATTATTATATATATTTCACTATTTTTGATGAAATTTATTGATAAATAGAAGTACTATCAACAAATGATAGGAAACAATTTAAAGGAT
The DNA here is from genome assembly GCA_963277665.1 of Viscum album. Classification (NCBI taxonomy): domain Eukaryota; kingdom Viridiplantae; phylum Streptophyta; class Magnoliopsida; order Santalales; family Viscaceae; genus Viscum; species Viscum album. Next base: position 2,851,647 of record CAUJRU010000019.1, on the reverse strand, counting down.
ACTGGATATAAGGGTGATTTATTATCAGTGATAAGAGGCTAGAAAAAACTAATGAGAAATCGTCCATAAACTAAGGAGATATCATCCATGAATCACGGAATATGAATACAACTATTTATATTAAATAATATATTATGGATTAAATTTTGAGAGTATTAGATAACCCTTGGATGATTTAAAGAGGTTTAATAGAAATTTAATGAAGTTTTCAATTCTATAGTTAAATCTGGAAAATAGTTGTGTCTTTGAAATTCCATAATCCTCATTAATTTCATAATACATTGATTTATACCATAATAAAGTGATACTACTTATGTATTTTGATTGTATATAATGTTTAATTTTTTATGCAGTGTATGCCTTTGATTACTCTATACATAATACTATTAACTTATGCTGAAAATTTGAAAAGGAATTAGTTAACTATGATGCATAAGAAGGGAATTGAAACATAATAAGTGACCTAAGGTATAAAAATGGAAAATAAATGAAAACATAATAAGTTCAATGAATATGTAATAAGTGCATTTTTAATAAGTTATAAAATACAAGAGGTATTTTAGTAATGTTCAGGATGTTTTTATCTGAGGAAATGAAAATGTGGTAAACTACTCCTCATATACGATACATAAGATGTTTTATTACAAAATATGATACAATAGAACATATAATTCTAAAAAATATGAAACAAAAAGAAAAAATATCATGATATTTGAAATTTAGTGCATTTATAGAATTGAAAATTGAAATGAAAATTTAACCAGATAGTGCTCGAGATGATCTTTAGTGAGAAAATCAACAAAAATGATTTGTGATTCAAGATGTATAATAATATTAATATATATATTGAATAATGAATATGAAAACATAATTAATATATTCTGAATGATCATGGAATAAATAAGACTTACTTTTTTTACTGGGAATATTGAGAAGATTATTTTTTAAATTAAAGTAGGATGATGTAGTGATGATATAATTTTCATAAATCACATGAATGTTAAAATGAAATGATTTTTTTCCCAGTCTCGAATTCAATTGATCCATGAAATTTTTTCTATTCTATGAGAAGGTTCAATAAAATTTTATATTATGATAATCTATTGGATTTAGAAGAGTATATCATTTATTGGTTTATCTAGAATTCAAAAATTCATTTAATTTTTAATTCTTTAAAATAGTAACTTAATATAAATTATTACCTAATTATATAGTTTTAACTATTTAATTTAGTTAAATAAGAATATGTGTAGATTTCTAAATTCATCAGATAAAACATTTTAATGGAGATATGAATATTCATGATGGTGGGAGCGTGCCCACATGAAGTGAATATTGTAATAATGTACCAATGATTTGTTCTTTACAAGTCATATGATGGATTTCACTAGAATGAGGAATTGTAAATGAATTTTTATAATTAAAATAACTCTATAAATTTTGAGACTTTCTTGAATAATGGTAGATGTTTCTAAGAGATGGAGATGGAGAAAGGTCATTTATATAATTGTTCATTGTGTTAAAACTAAAAAATATATCATGAATATCGAGTTAATGTGTGACAATAAGAATATGATAAAATATGTGAAAAATTAAAATAAGGCATATATATCTTCAAGACCATGTAGAGTCTTGATCATTCATTGGTGATCATTCTGAAAAAATGGGTTGTGTCATCATGATGATGAATTTGAAGAACTGGATCAAACTAGAAATTTTAATGGGACTAGGTCCATACCATTTCACATGTACATCAAGATAATAAAAGGGAATATATGTTTGTGGGTTAAAAACAAGGAAATTATAATTAAATATCAATCATTTATAGTAAAAAATGACATTAAAAAAGGAGTTGTGTCCATTTATATTGTGATTCATTTTGAGTATTCAGAAAATAGTGGTACAAAATTGTGGGAGTTCGAGATTTTTTTACAAAAATTTAGACACAATGATTCACCCTCTCCCTTCCCAATTCCCATCACCCTCCATACGATCTTATTAATTGGTTTCAAATATGGTTAAATCCTTGACATCTCTCTCTATTATTCATTATATATCAATCCAACTCTTTTAAAGAAAAATTAATTCATAGGTTTAATAAAAGAGTGTTTCATATTTTTAGTTAATTAATGATACCCTAAATTAATTCTTTAGGGATTTACCTTATTGATAATATTTTCATATGGTTACATTGTTCTTTTTGATCCCAAATCATTGTCTTTGATTGATAATAAAATCATTTGAAATGGTTGAAAGGTCTTAAATAAATTATTTTATGCTTTATCAATGATGTAGCTGGTAGAAGTTATAGGTTGTTTAAAAAATAATTCAATTTATAAAAATCATCATAGTATTGAGACAAGTTTGTGCATGCCATATTGGGTATTGATAATATTTAAGTAATCTTGAATCATTATGAAAATATGATTGAAGAATATTTGAGGTGAATAAGAAGAACCTTGATGTTGGAAGGAGAAATCAATCCTGTTGTTAACTTGTATTGAAGTATTGGGACATATTTTATTAGTTGAATAATTTCTGAGAGATAAATCCTAGAAGATATGTTTTGATGTAGTAATTGTTTCCATTAAAGAATTTGGATAACTATTTATTAATAATATCAAAAGTGTTTTGAACATTTTAGTTCCATAGAGAATTAATGAAGATGAATTATATATCTCTAATAATAATGGGTTAGGGATGTTCTATCCTTATATGTTTGATAAAGTTTGATTTCAAAAAGAAAAAAAAGACGAGATGTACTATATGGTTGTAAATTTTTTCTTGAGATTTTTTTATTACAATGTTTTTTTATTTTGACAAAAATAAATGAATTTATAAGAAAAAAATATTTCCAAATAAATTTTTGTCTCTAAAGGTGATGATAAAAGGTTTATATGGGGGCGAGAAGAACATTTTATAATTTTAGAAATTTAAAATAAATATTTAATTATGTTGATTAATTTATCAATTTTATTATTTAGTGGAAATTAAAAAATATATAGAGAACAAAAATATTTTTATAGTAGTTCAGTATATGTGACCTAGATCTACTCTTCACACACTGATCTATGATATATAGTACCCACAAAAAATAATGACATAGACAATGAAATAATAACTTTCTCAAACTTTTACTATGGTCTCAATCCCATCCGAATACGTTTACATCAGAGAATCCCTAAACCTATGGGTTTTACCCATTTATCAGGTGGAAGAACCAATGAACACTTTTTATTTCCAGTGTAAACCTTGTGTGTGGTATATTTTTTATAGATCTACACCCATCCAAAATAATGAAAACAAATTACACTAGATAGTTGAAAATGATATTACAAAAAAGAAAAATTGTTTTTCCATTCAATGATATTGAATGATTTGTTACTGGTGATCCAATAATGTTATTATGAATTCTATTAAGAACCAAAGCTTCAAGAATGTCAAATGAAGATGATCGTGCAAGTTCTCCTTGAATTTATTCATTCAGTGATGTCAAATAGATGCATGTAGTATATAATGTATTTTCCCAAAGGTGTTTGGCTATATTTTTTCATTGAGGTTGTCAATGTAACAAATGAAATGAAAAAGAGTTGGATAATGGAATACATATCTACACACCAAACAAGAAGAGTTGTTCTCCATACACTATAGGTAAGGAATAATAATGAATCATAATCATTAAAAAACTAGATGGAAAGATTCCTATAATACCATCACTATAGATTATTGAAAGAGTGGGTCCTCATATTTATGAGAAATAATAAATCTGGTTGAGTTTTTTCAAGATTAGTCTGAATAAAAGAGAAGATATCTTCTGAACCTATGATTGGAAATCCTATATGGAGAAAAATCATAAGTTAGGATCCAGGAATGAAGGAGTTATTTCTTAAATAGGGAACCATACATGGAGTGAAAATATTGTTGAACGATAAAATTTGTGTTTATTAGTGTTCAAAACACTCTTTTATGACTTTTTTAGTGGATATAAATTATGAAATCTGATACCAGGGTTCCACTTTGAGGTTCCCCAAGCCCAGAGGACCATATGGACTCATGAACATATCCTTAAATGAAAGAGGATTCCGACTAGTAGTGAGGGCCTAGGGTGTTTCTGTGAGGACAATATGACCTCATTACTAGAGTGTATCACAACGTTAATATATAATAACCTGTAAATAGCAGAATCAATCTTAGTAAACAATGCAACAAAAGAAGATAGAAGTAATAAAAAACAGAACAATTGGTAATCATATAAAAAATTTGATGATGATATATGTCATGTCACTATAAAACTAGAAAAGATGGATACGAGACACTAAGAAGTAGTACTATAAATAAATTAGAAAAATGGGATCCAAAAACTATCCAATTTTTTCTGATATCATGCCCGGTCATCTACAATGAAGACCCATCCTAATAAAACAACCAATCAAGTGTTTGAAGTAGTACACTTCCATTTTCAAAACTGACATACATGTATTCTCCTCAGGTTCCAATGAAGGTTCTGGTAGGATATGAGATAAATCTTAGTAGGCCACTATAAATAGATTATATAACACCCGTTCCTTGTAATATAAGTTAAATAGTGTGATGTCATGCATATATAAAATTAATTAGAATAGTAACATAATGACCCATGCACCTGCATCATCCTCAACTGGTGCCTGAACATTTTACCAATTCATTTATTAATTATGTTCTTGTTTATATATGTTATTCACATGAGGCATAACCAAAACCAACATTCTGACATGATAATAATAGTGAATGATCCAATATGTAACAAGGAATCCATATTGATAATAATAATAATGTCGAGGTTTAAAAGTAATAACCAAGGAAACCTCAACCACAAGGGTTGAGCTCGGTCATATAATAACTTCATCCCCAGTAAAGTGGTAACAGTGTAATCCAAGGTGGAATCACCCAAGTCATTCCACAATGATTTAATTCAAACTAAATCAATGAAAATCATCTAAGGTAAAATGTGATAAGAAATGACTTGGCCTAAGGGTGTATCCAAGGAACCTCATGTCTATAGAATTCATGATTAATCCAAGGAGCATATATAAGGAATCCTGTTATAATATTGGAGGGATCCTACTATGTAATACTGGGTATCCATTAATAGATAAGTATCAGGTTCCCAGGTCTGTATCATCCATGGAAACTAGCATCCCTAAATCAGAATGGAATCCACAAGTGGTAAAAGAATTCTCTTGGGATTCTAAGGAATAACTGAAGTCTAACCAATCCAATAAATTTCTTATGTTCTATATAACAAGGCACCTTACAATTGATTCATTTAAGTAATTTATCCCGATAATGGTCATTCCATTTAACAAAACATGAGGGTTCATTCCATGCCTTTAATTCAAGTGACAAGGAATCTCAAGGTGATGAACCCATTTATTAATTCATATAAGTCTTATTCTATTCATTTGGTTCACTCTTATACCTCCATAATTATGGAAAGGTGTGATATCGGAAGGTAACCAAGTTCTTAAATTACATTTATTAAGGATAATTCATATATATACCATATAATTTATATTTCCATTTAAGGAGTATTTATCAAATTGAATCAGTTAACATTGAAGTGTCAAGTGGTAAGAAAACATGAACTAACCATTATTCAATTCATACTTCTTCTAATTCACGGGGATTACAATTAGGAGGGTCAATATACACACTTGAATGGTGGAGAAAGAATTATAACAAACCATTAAGGCATAACTAAGGAGATAACTTTGAAAGGGGCGGTTTTCATTGTGGTAATATTCACTAACAATGGATAACATATTTGACAGGAGTCTAAGAATATGGTTATTTTGACTATAAGTAAAGAACATTAATTTAATAGATGATGCATGTTGAAATCGGCATGTGCACATGACAATTTTTAAAATTAAAAATATTGAAGGTTCAGTTAGAGACCACCTACCTCATACTCATATGACTCTCTTCATCATGTATCAACCAATAGTTTGTCTTGGATTGGAAGAGATATAATGAATGGATCAACACCCGGAAAATGGGTCATATTACCCTGCATCTAAATAGCTTCGTCGATAGAACTAATAATTAATAATGAATAAAAAGTAATTGAGATCTTACCAGCATGGATTGAATGATATTAACGACACTTCAACCGAACATCAGATGGATGAGATGTAGAAGATCATAGATTAGGCTAGAAAGGGGATAAAAAATGGGAAAGAGAGAGGAATCATCCTTTGGAAATATAGAATTTCTTATGAGGAGTATGTTTAATAAGTCATTAAAGTAGTTTTCTTAGAATCAGCCAACAATATGTATTGCATGGTTTGGCTACACATTTTCCCAAATCGTGTGCCAATTGGGCACTGTCTACTACTGGAAGGGGAATTATTCATGGTTATGGTGAATGGAAAGGGAAACCATGAACCATCCATGAAAAAAACCTATGAACCATTTACGGAATCTTTTTTATGTATATGTGGACACTGGCATATGGTTAGGGAAAACAATGCACCCATATCACCCCATTTTCATACATTGCACTGTTATAACTAAAGATATGGCCTGCCCCGTGAGGTTTTTACCAACCATTTGGCCAACCAATTTCTAAGAAAAGATGGGTCCAAGGCTCTAGAAAGTCCTCTTACCAGACCAAGATACCCATGAACTAATTAGGAATTAATATTAGGTTGGAAATAAAAAATTAAATAGAAATTTAATGGATCCATACCTGAGGTAAAAATAACGTTCTTACTATCTCTAGTTAAAGGAACTCATACTCACTTTCACCATCCAAGTGTAGTGAAGCACTATGTTAGAACAAATTTTGCCACTGGGCAAGTACATCGACCCCCACTCCCATGTCTAATAAAGTACGTGGTCATCCTATAATGACACCCACACTAAAGGGATAGATTTTCCTTATATATCCTTCATTATCTTTTCAAGGATGCTTATAACATAATACTAAAATGAATAATTGACATATAACTCATCTTCCACGTCATAAAATGTATAATACAAGTCAGTAAGATACCAATGAAGTAGTGAAACATAGAAGATGTCCCATATGGTACGATACCTCTGATGTAATGACAACTAATAGGATACTATCCTCACTCTCTCTAGAATCTTAGACGACACTACATAATAAGGAGACAACTTCCCATTCCTCCGTATCCATCTATTACCTAATCTGGGTGGTACTCATAGGAAACTATGATCCCTGGACCCAAACTCTAGAGGTTGTTAACAGTGATCAACATATGATTTCTGTCTATAATGAGTTGTATACATAATATTTCTGATCATTTTAACTTAATTCAATGAATCTAACATGATAAGAGGTCCTATTAGTAGTGCCTATCCTTCCTATAACCAATACAGGTTTGAATACCATGACCTACCGTACATGGCCTCAAAAATATTCATCTGAATTTTTACCTGAAGGCTATTCTTATATGGTAACTCGATGAGAGGGATATTACTCTTCTATGAAAAACCAGAATCAATTATTATCCTCAAATCATATTAAAAACCATTAGTGTCTGTTCCAATTTCCTAATACTATAGGTGTTAAAGGCTTTGCTCTGAAGCACCTGTTTACCAATTTCCTTCTACAACCCCTACCAAAACCATGAAGTGAAATGAGAATCCATATATAATATGATAGTATGAGGGACCCCATGTAGTCTTATAATCTCAAAGACATACATTATTACCATATCAGGAACCAATAATGTCTTATGGATATGAAGGAGGTGAACTACAATCATCATTCTATCAATGACAACCCATACTGCTTCACTACCTTGAGGTGACCTTAATAGTCTGACTACAAAGTCCTTGGAAACATCTTCCCATTTCCATTCACGGGATCGATATAGCTTCAAAATGACTACAAGTTTCTGGTGCTCCACCTTCACCGAATGACTGGTGGAACACCTAATACTAAAGACTACTATTTTATGTTTCATCCAAATAAACTAATACAAGCATTACATATATCAGTGCATCTTGGATATTCCTAGATGAACATCCCAATGAGACGTGTGGGAATCGTGGATTTATTAGTCTCTCATATCTAGAGGAATCCATACATGTCCATGTATATGCAGTGTGGTGTCTCTATCCACATATTGATCCAGAGGAAGGTAATCTCCTGAAATACTCTCATGGAGAACCATGTCCTCATTATATGAAAATTGAAGGCTCTTCACCTTATCAAAGTGGGAATATGTAACTGTAATGTATGATAGATGAGATTGTTCTTGAAAATACTGAAACTCCAAATTTATCTTTTAAAATAGGTCCATCAATTCCCATTCCTAATTGTCTTCCCATATGACATATGGCTGAGTTTTTTGACTTTACACATTAGATACTACATTTCCCTTTCCATGCATTTAATAAAGCTAAAAATTGAAGGATTGATGTTATTAAAACCACCTCCACTATATGTGGTTTAAGTCACACTGTGAAAAGATATATTTGAGTCTCTTGTATTCTATATACACCATAAATCATTCAACTTAGAGATAATGTATCCAACAACATAAGGCGTCGAAAACTATTCGTAGCTCAGGGTCACACATAAGGTAGTTCCTCTCATTAGGCCTCAATTGCTCAGATTCATTCACAATGGATCTATCCTCTTACATAATCACTACCCCTATACCAATTCCTGATTCATCACAAAACAAGTTATATCTTCTTCTAGGCTCTGGAAGAATCATAATAGATGTTGAGACAAGCCTTCCTTTCATATCCTAAGAGGATTTATCGCACTCTTTTAACCACAAGAACTTAACACCCTTATTTTTAAGACTAGTCAGAGTTGAATAAATGCATGATAAGTCTTGTATTTAATGCCTATAATAACCATCTATCCACAAGAAACACTGTATATAAAACACATCTTTGGGATAATCCTTGTAATCCACAACATTCACCTTCTCTAGGTATATAGATACTCCTATTTTCAAGATAAAAAGACACAATAAGTAACAATTATCAATCAATAAGTGGAAACTATCAAGCATTGAATAAATATGATACACTTTTAGTGTACATAGAAAGTTATAAAGGTGCTTATAATGGTTGATAAGAGTGTGAGAATACACTAAGATTGCATCCTCAAAGAATACCAAAAAATAATCCAGATAGGAGTGGAACACCCCATTCATCATATCCATGAAATTGATAGGAATGTTTTTAAGAAACAATTAATTAACAAGATACTCATATATACTCTATTTTAATAGAATGTTATATGAGGTATGACTGCTGATCTGACTCGCTCCAGATGATAGCCCGATCTCTAGTCGATTTTAGAAAACACCCTAGATCCTCAGATCTGGTCAAAGTGATCATCTATTCGTGGCGGTGGATACAGTTGCTTGACTATAAGATGGTTCAACCTACTAAAATCCATGAATAAATGAAGGGTCCCGTCCGCCTTCTTGGGGAAATGAACATGCAAACCCAAAAAGGAAATGTTAGTCCATATAAAATAGTAGAACATTATATCCTCCAACTTCTTCTTCAGAACCTGAAGCAAGATAAATTCCATCATTTATTGGGAAATTAACACTAGTGATTCTCCTAGAATGAGATTAATTTTAAACCATGCCTCTATCTTTGAAGGTAATCCAGAAAAATGACCAGGAAATATTCCTTAAAATGATCTACTATTGAAGGTAATTTGACATGATTTAAACCCCAATCCTCCATGAATAGTTTAAAAATCTAGGATGTCACTCCACCTGTCCCATGATTCTTTGGAACATCTCTACTAGTCTAGACATCACACTTGCCATTGTGAAGATAATTACTACCCTTTATTGATGTAAATGATACCCTACCATGATGGAATTCTACAAATGTATGCTACTGAACAAACCAATCTATCCTGAGAATTATTTCAATTTATACCATTTTGATAAAAACAATTGTCCCATATGAAAGGGTAACCACCCACCTCAAGTGGGATATCCCTCCATTGGTATATTCCCTCTGACCATAGTCATAATTTTGTATCCAGGTTCATTACACCTTAGTAATACTGTATTTCTAGAACAAGGCTCTCCCTAATAGATAACACGATGATGGAGTTTGAACAAACTTTATAAAAAAGTAGATTCTATAGTGCAGGGTACTAGAATAATACCTTATACTATAGATGGTCCTACACACTTATCCTCAGGTGTCTGGTATAATTCATGCAACTAACATGATCCATGAACCTATGCAATAATTGGAATAACATATTGAAGATTGATATACAGGAACTGCTGAAAATCTAAATTTTGGATAATATGTCCATGAAAACCTCTTTGGCTAGTACTATCGGTGTTATTCCAAATCCTCTCCTACCACGTCATAATAAAAATAGACCCTAAAGATGGAGCTGGCGCAGAACCTCTTCCAATAGAAGCTAATAGAAAGGTCTGACAAAATATCTAAAGAAACCGTATACAGTCACAAGCACGACACTCCATGTGGTCTTTATCACAATAAGGATTCAAATTCTTCAATAATCCACAATGATGGAATACCACAGTTCTACTAGAATGGGTACTCTAGTTTCCACTTCCCTTAAGATAATCCTCTAGGGATCACATTCTACTATAGTAAGAACTACTGGCCTACCATGAAACTAATCCTCTATGCCTGGTACTGTCGCCTTCCCTCAGTTTTCACTCAGTTATAATATCATGATTGAATACTTTATAAAAGGTAGGTAGGTGAAATAAAATAATTTGGTTACGAATGGAATATAGAAGCCAATCGTTAATGTGTCTAGCACACAAAATCTCAACACCATATAGAAGTGGTGAAAAGCATTATAACTCAGTAAAACATGATGAATAATATATGAATGAAAAAACACCCAGTTCTAGATGTATGAACTATCTGGGTTGGTCAAATCTCAATATCAGTGTAAAGAAGTAAACCTAGAAAGGTGTTTAGAAATCGACCCATACCATGCCCTCATGGAAAATAGCCTGCATAATAAAATCCCACTAACCCTTGGTTTAATCACGCAAACATTTATATAGATATTTTTATCCTTCACTCTATAGGTGTCTCAAAATAAGAAAAGATATACAAGTTGGCATCTAGATAAGACTCACTAGAATGTGGACATCCATACCCTAAGAAGTTTGGAGGATGCTGATGCTAGAAGCTTTGGGTCAGATCTACCATTGAAGGTGTAGTCTATAGAGAACCTTAAATGGACTTCATCATACATAGGAAACTATCACATAACTGAGTGTTTGTTCTTAGTTTATGTATTAATGGAAGTTCCACAAGTGTTACCCCCAACAGAAATAATGACTGATTCGGTCCCGCCGGGTTCATATCATGGTCATCACCACCCTCATGGTGAAAAACACGAGGACATTGTGGTGACATTGGTCTAAAAATGGAAGGCACATGCCTTAGAACAAGGTTTAAGTAGATAGATATCAACACTTGAAAAAGAATAACATTAGGAATGGGCTCACAAGACATGGTATACTACCCCATATTCCTTCTTATAAGGGATGATATTGGTAAGTGATCACGTATAAATTACATTGGTTCTAGTAGATGAAGGATCTATTATACCTTACAACTTCATTTAAAGGAAACCATTTCATTAATGAAGTCATTTTTCACTTTCCAGTATCATTTTCTTATTTTCATATATCAAGGTTCATTTAAAATGGATTTCCATTCTTAGTGAATCAGGTCACATACACCTTATCAATGAAAACAACACCCATTTGATTTTAATCTAATGGGTTGATATGTTGAATTACCCATTATAGCCCACAAGACCCCATAACACCCCGTGAATTGATACTAGTAATCACTCAATCCTAGAAAAGGTGTACCAGAAGTATATATATACAAACAAGGCTCACTCAACAATCATAGTCATATCAAGTAATAAAAGTAACTAAATGAACCTATTTGGAAGGGATATATGAATGACATGTGAACTCATGGTGCCTATGATGATGCATGTAATAACACTCCTTTACCTCATATCATGGGTCCAAGGATACAACATGATCCTCAATAAAAATAATAATAATAATAATAACACATCATCTGTATCACCCAATGGTGAAATGATATCAACTGTAATAGGAAAAATCAAAACCATAATTATAATTTAGGAAACTCATAATTTACCCTAAATATGGGTTAACTATGACAAATAATGACTCAGGACCAATATACAAGAAATACATTTATCTAGTCTATTGTCTCTAAATAGTATGCCAAGAAAGGAACTTCTTTGACTGCACTTTCTGAAGTCCTAGACTCTGGTTCCACTCAGAGGTTCCCTAGGCCCGATGGGCCACATGACATCAAGTACATCTCCCCAAATTCTAGAGGCTACCGAATAATAGTGAGGGCTCAAGTTTTTTTAGTTTGGAGACTATTCCATTCATCGCTAGAGTGTATCACATTGATAATAAGTAATAATCGGTAAATAGTGGAATCAGTAATAATAAACAACACAACGAAATCAGACAAGAGTAATAGACAATAGAACAATTGAAAAACATATAAAAAAGAGGATAATGATATATTTCATGTTATTTTTATGCTAGAAAACATGGATATAAGGCCATAGAAATAAGTACTATACCAAATAATAAAAAAGGAATCAAAAGAATATCCAATATCCCATGATCCACCTCAGCCATCTGCTACCAAGCTCTATCCAAATGCATGAAAGCAATCAAGTGTTCGGAGAAGTCCACTTCCTGTTTCCAACTCCTGAAAAAATGCAATATGCCTAGGTTCAAAATGTGTCTCAGATAGGGTGTGAGATAAATCTATGTGGGTCACCACCAATGGAATTTATAACATCCAGTCTATGTAATATAAATTTACCAGTTTTCAATAATGAATATATAAAATTAAAGTAGTGCAGTAATGTAAATATCCAAGTACCTACTTTAACATGATATGGTTTCAGAACATTTAACCAATTCATTTATTAGTTATGTTCTAGTTTATAGATGTAATTCATGTGAGGAATATCCCACACTGACATCCTGACATGATAATAATAGTAAAGGATCCAAGATATAACAAAGGATCCATATCAATAATATTAATGATAAGGTTCCATGGTAATAACCAAGGAATCCTTAACCACAATGGTAGAACCAAATCGTTTAATAAAAGAATCCTGGATAAGGGGTATGAGTGTAATCCAATGGGGAATCACCCATGTCTTTCAACAATGATTTAATTCTAACAGAGTATAAGGAAATCATCCTTGATAAAAAAGGATAAGAAAAGATTAGGCCCAATGGTGTATCGAATGAGCCTCATATCCATGGAAGTCATGCTAGATATGAGGAGTGTATGCATGGAATCCTATAATAATAATGGAGGGATATTAGGGTGTTATACTCGGAATCCACTTATAGAAAATGATCGGGATCCATGGTTGGTATCAACCATGGAAACCACCATCCCTGAATCCGAATGGGATCAACATGTTCATAAGGAATTCCCTCATCAATCCAAGGTCTAACTCCATTTTGAAAACTTTTATTAATATGTAATGTTATGCATAATAAGCAACCTAACAATTTATTTATATAATTAATTAATATGTATAATTCTCATTCCATTTAACAAAACAAGGGTGATCATTCCATGCCCTTCATATAAGTGAGAAGTAATCTCAAGGACATGAAACCATTTATTAATCATATAAGTCATATTAAATTCATTTGGTTCCCTTAGTTACCTTCCCTAATCCTGGAAATGTGTTCTATATACATGAAACCATGTTTCTAGATTACATTTAATAATACCGAGTCATATATATACAATATACTTTATGATTCCATTTATAGTGTATTTATCAAATTGAAGCACTTATCTAAGAATGGTCAAGTGGTATGAAAACATGTTATTATCCATTAATCAATTCCAAATTCATGTAATTCAATTGTAATACCATTATCAGGTTTAAACCACACACGCAAATAGTGGATAATGATTCATAACAAACCATTAAAGAATAAATAAGAAGATCACCCCACATGAGGTTGTTGTAGTTGTGGGTGTATCCACCAAAATTGAATAACATAGTTGACATGAGTCTTGTAGTACTATTATAATGACTATTATCAACGATCATTAAATAAATAGATGAATCCCAATGAAATAATCATGTTGAAACAACAATTTATAAAATGATGTACCTTGAGGGATGAGTTATTAACCACCATCCTGATACTCATACAACTCTACCCATCCATAATCAAAAACTAGTTGGGCTTGGATTGGAAGAGATCTAAAGAATGAACCAACACCCTAATAATGTGTAAAATGATCCTACATCTAAATTTCATCATATATAGAAAGAAGAATGACGAATGGCTAAAAATGAATCGAGATATTTCTCGTGTGGATCAAATGATATGGATAGTGCTTCGATCAGACTCCGAACAGATGAGATTCAGAAGATCCTAGATTGGGCTTAAATATGCATCAAAAAGGGGGAAGATAGAGTCCAAAGCTGCTATAAATAATAAATAGGAGAAGTTGAGTATGTTTAATAATTTATTAATTGGTTTTTTTCTTAAATCATCCAAAAATAGTAATCACATGGTTTGGCCTCACATTTTCTCAAACCATGTGCCAATTGTGTGCCATATTCTATTGGAAGTGAAATTTTTCTTGGTTTGGGAACACAGTTTGGGAAACTCTGTGTAAACCATAAATATCACATCTAAAACATAACTACATTTTTTATGGTAGTGCAGCTAGTGGCGCAGAGTTAGGGAAAACTATGCCCCCCATATCACCCCACTATGCATCTTTACATGGATAGAACTAACTGTGTGGCCTTACCAACATGGTTTATACTAATTGTTTGAACCACCTATTGTTACCAAATAATTTGGTTCTAGGATCCAAAAAAGCCACATACACCCTTGAGATACCCACGAACTCATTAGTCATCCATATTTGGTCCACACTAAAGAAATAGATAGATGTTTAAATGATCCATACCTGAGTGAAAAAATGATTTCTTACAGAGATGGACCTAGATTGATTAACAAAGTTTCACACCTAAGTTGGAAGGATAAAACCTCAAAATTGAATTATAAAGAGTTTTCAATTATTCAAATATTTCCAAAGAGCCATTTGAATAAGTTAAAATATGATTTTAAGATTTTATAAACGGTCGAGATTAGCTTAAATCTATGTATAAAATCCATATGTTGAAATGTAATAAACACAAGAAAAACGGCTAAGCTAGATTCCATGTAGTCAAATTTCTGTGTTGCTGAATTCTAATGTAACCGAATCCATGTAGCAAAATTGGTCAGGTTTTGAAATAGTTTATTATGTGAAGATCCATTAATGTGATGGATATGATTTATCCAAATCACCCATGTATGCAATCATCATATCAAAAATTATTTTTGTATCCAAATTTAGAATCAACATACATGATGAATATCCATAGAGGTGATTGGATAGATGTATCTATATTCCTTATGTAATTGATTTTTTTATTGAATATCTAAACTTCAAGTAGTTGAATTCTTCTGTGTAATTGAATTATAATCCACATACATAAATGAAGACTCACAAAGGAGAATTGGGACTGGAGTACATTGTACCCAAATTCTAACATGTGAAGCACCATGTAAGGGAATTTCTCACATAGAAGAATCTATGTATTATAAATAGTAATTCATGTAGCCACATTTCCATGATTTACTAGGATAAAATTAAAAAATTATAAATTTTTATAATCATAATAGGAACACATTTTGGGCGACACAATAGTTATTTGTTCATGTTCTAAATATCAAAAAAAACTAAGATGGTTATGATATAAGAATGTGAATAAAGAGGATCCAACATTCAACAATGGAAAAGGTAATGTTAATGGTAAATTAAAAGATGAGTTTCTAGAATTTCATAATTTGGAGTAAATAAAAATATGATGTTTATTATTTAGTTATTTTTAGTTTAGAATATCATGATACATACAAAATCCATGATTTGATCCTATTTTCAAGAATAACAAATGAGAAGAAAAAAATGAAGGTAATTACTGAAGAATAAATGGATGTTATATAGATTTAATGAATAATACAATTTATGTTCCATTAAACCTCAATATTTTAGGAATCAAATCCTACATTAGTTTGTTAAAAGTTTGTTCTAGTTTTTTCTGTGACTAATATTGTTTTTTGGAAATTTTATGAAGACATGAGTTATGAGAAGAATTATTATATGATACTAGAAGTGAATGAGAGTTCCAGGCCTCTTCTATGAATTCATTATTTCATACATCTATGAAACATTTCTATGAATATTTTTAGTGGGATCATTTTGAGAATTTGGACATTCCAATTTTGTGGTTTAATTTATATTTATACTCAAATGAGCTAAAAATTTAGAATAATGGGGATCAAGAAGAAACCATGCTAGATGTAGATATATTTTAAATATATTTAGGACTGAGTTAGAAAAATGAGAAGTAATAAATAAGTGTATTCTGTGATTTCATTTTTGAGTTAAAAAAGAAATGTACTTGAATTCGTGGGAAACCAAAAATGGGTATTCAATTATGTTTATTATGTGAAGATTTTTGTCTTGTACTCTCAATATTCCATGTTTGGAGATTTAAAATCAATAGATTGTTTAATTTAGTTTCTCATGCATGTTAAAAGTTGTGAATATTGAGTAGGAAGAAATAAAATAATAATAAACATCCACTTCTATTTTTAGAAGAGTAATTAGTGAGTATTTAGACAAAATAATAACTTGATGAATAAATGTAGAAGAATATGATGCATTCCATATATAGAAGGTGATGAAAAATAAGTATATTTATATCATTCTATACTCATATTAAAGTGTATGAATGTGTTGATAATAATATGTTCCCATGAGAACCATTGTTAAATAAATTTTATAAGGATATTTTGGGTTTGAATATCACAATTGTTATTTGAGTGAGACAAAAGAGTGAACATATTTAGAAGTGTTGAAATGATGATATGTGAGTAGTGATCGAGTTTCCAAGTATTCTTAATTACCAGATGACATTTTAAGAAGATGATTATGAGAAAAAGGAGTCCAACATTATTTCCGCAGAGACATCCTATGTAAGGATTCAAATTTACTTACAAATATGAACGTGGATGAAGAAATAGGATATTTGTGGTTGGAATTTTTGGATCTTGTGTGACTCATGGTATGCATGGATAACAACATGTGACTAGGTGACTACAATGAGAAGCCATTGAATAAGTTTTTGGGGATTCTAGCATGATAAATATGATGAGATACATGATAATTGGTTGATGTGTCTCAGACCAAGAGAATATTGGTGAGACTCTGTTCTAGTTATGGTGTGTGAATAACCATCCACTTGTAATTGTGATATTTGATTATAGTGGAGAAAATATTATTTTGGAAAATAACCAATCAAATAATGGAGTATGTATTTATACCAAACCATGTAAATACTTATATTGTTGTTCATTCATTAACTACATTATATGTGTGAGGTTATGATAAAAATGGAGTAGATTGAGAGTGAATAAGTCTTGTAGGAAGAATTAATAAGAAAAATTCATAATAAATTTATTTGACTACTAATTCATCCTCCACTTTTAGTAGTCCATCAGTCCTCTAGGAATGTCACTTGGTATCAAATCCTCGTTATCTCTATAACTATTTAAATGATATGTGGATTTGAGGCCCATAAATAATTGTTTCAGATAAAAAATTCTTCCTCTATATCTGATAATTCATTGATGGAATTCACTACCAAGAAATTGAAAAATGGATGATGAAAGAGTCAATGATATTTTAGGAAAATATAAAATAAGTATGAGTAAATACTATTACACGAAGTTTATCATAATTATTAGGATTTAAACATTAAAACTATTTATTTATATTCCTCTAATGATTCATGTTCATGATGTTAATTAATTAGGAAAGAAGATATATTATATCAACATAATATTAGTGCTAATTTATTGGAATGTATCTAAAGAAGGGTCCTACAATTATTTTAACTAATATGATAGGTTATTTGAAATACATATTTGATGAAAAATCACAGGTAGAGAAAGAAGACGATGCTATGGATTATTCTATGGTAAAATATATTAGAATATTATACACTAAAAAAATATTAGAAAATAATAGGTATAATCTACCAGACATTTAAATGGAAGGGTATCATAAATTTATGAAGAATAAAAAAGTGTTATTTAAGAAAAGGAATTATTTTAGATTTATGGGGATGTTATGTTGATTTTTGTGGAAGATGATATTATCACCCTCAAAATAGTCCAGTACATCCCAAATAACCATGATGAAAGCTACTTCCAAACAAACATTTGATGTGATTCCTACATCAAATGAGGATCAAAATTTTAGAACATGATGATTGATATCATGCGGAAAGTCTCCCCCTATATCTCATTGTAATAGGTGACCCACAATGCATATAAAGTGTCTTATAGTAAATATTTAATTTCTAGGAGTGATGGACAGAAATTAAAATATATAAAAAAGTGGAAGAAGGATGTTTTTTATAATTCCACTAAAATCTAAAGGAAGGAAGTGGGTAGGTACAAAATAAATTGTTCTAAAAGATGAGATTCAATTAAGGGAGTTATTGTCAAAAAATAGAAGGCATGACATGTTAGAGATCCTAAACCTAAGAATAGATAAACAAGATTGATTAGAAGGTGTTGGTGCTCCAGCAGATTTGGGAATATACCGATTTATTTCTAGACCTATATAACAGTAGGTTCAAGTTCAAGAAGGAATTAAAAATGGGGGAGAAATATTGTTCAAATAAATAAATCTACTACATATAATGACACATCACATGAAGGCAATAATCTATCTATGAACAAAATATTTAAAATATAGAATAATTTTTATGATATGTGCAACATATGTGGTCAAGATTATGATGTATCATGGAACTATATATATTGGTATCATATATTTATTAAAGAAAAAAAGATAACCATGAAAATTTGAGAATTAGGGTAAGAAATAATGTTTTTCTTCCCTGGGATAAAATATTATGAATAAGGTCATAAAACAAGTCACTCCCAAGAGGTTATCAAAGAAGTATGAGAAGGATGCCACACCAACTGATAAGATAATATTATTTTAATTTGGAAATAGAATCCACGTCATGGATCATTGTAAAATTCACATGAATCTCAAGAATTTAGGGATCCATATAAAAAAATAAGAATCAGTCCAATAAATATACTGTTGTATTTCTATGGTTGAGGAAATTCCACTTGAAACCGGGGAGAGTATTCCATAGATGGGAAAATGGTAAAAATTATATTATAGTTGGTGGATGGTTCAAGAGGGAAGGTCATAGTGCTATCATATGTAATACATATCTTCCTAAATAATAAGAACTATTTAAGAAGAATGGGTATAACATGTGATCTAAAGTTATTAAACTACTCCTAAAAAGGATAAATCTACACCTATGAAGAAATATGATCATATATGAATTTGTTTTATTAATATATTTACACATTAGTTAGAGTAGTATATAATGATAGATCATGCTAAAAAACAATTGATTTATTTTTCAAGTCAAGAATTCCACTCCAAGTAGTAATAAATTTTATAATCGAATGAATAACATGATTCCAAAGGGTTAAGAGACATATAAATATAATGGTTCATGCATGGAGAATGATGGGTTTGAATGTCATGGGTTGGGAAATTTGTGTCAACACTCCTACTCATACTGAGGAGCTACTATGAGATCCACCATCACAACATATATGATTGATGGTTTCTAAATTATTTTCAATGAATATGATGAAATCATGAGAGTATTTCCTTGAGGAGAAGCTCTAAAAAATAATGATGTTTCTAGAATTTATATATCATAGGGAATATGGAAAAATAGATAGAACCTTCGTATCAAAAGGATGATGTAATATGTTAATTAGCATAGTTTTTTACACGTACATATTACCCTTATCAGGGGGTATTTTTATAAAAATGGGGAAGAATAAGAGTGAGAAATTGTTTGACTTATATGTTTTATTGAGTGTGGGTTCTTAAGTTTTTATTCAGAATCAATAGGTGCTACCACCAATATTGATAATGGATAAAACTGGTATCACATTAGAAAATGAGGATATCTATGTTCTCTAAACTATTAATTTTTTTCCACAAAGGGTTATCCAACATAGACCTAGTTATTATTTATTAATGGAACATTGATAAGATAAATTTAATGCCAGGTTTAATTTTCAGAATGATATACTAAGATTAAATTATACTAGTCACTTGATAATGGTGAGCTATGAAAGATGTTCTATTATCTATCATGGAGTTATAGGAGAATTTTTATACTAATAAAGGGTTTATATGTTTTATTTTTTACAACTTGTATCAATTATTATAACACTTAGTTGGTATATGAAAATTCAACCATTTATTTGGGGATGAACATGATACGATCCATAAGGAGAGAAGATATTATTAAAGCCTCTCAATAATATTATTAAATGGGGAGGACTTTGATGAAAAATCCTATAATATAAAAAATTTGGTATCATTTTGAATTTTAATTGGTATTTCAATTATAACAATATTTAAATTGTTAACTAAAATAGTTTTTTGAGAAAGAGTTGATGGTTTATGATGTCCCCACATTTACTCATCTTGATAATTATATGGAGTGAAAATTGAACCTTACATTAATGGGGAGAATAATTTCCTTTCCATATAATTTATTTCCAATTAGGGGAAATATAATACATTGACCAATGATGAATATCTGAAGTGATCGATATCTAGATGTGATTCAAAATGACAACAAACACAAAATGAATTATTGATGTTCCCAAAGGGTTTTGTTTTTTTATTATAAATTAGGTTTTAATTGTAATAAATTAAAAGAATAGATGTTTTGTGTGATAAATTGTGTATCCACCCATAAAAGAAGAAGATCTACTTCCCATAAACTATAGGTAAAGTATAATTAAGGGCATTTTATAAAATACATGGAGGGATAGATTTCAAGTAGCCCATCACATTAATGAATTGAATGTTTTGGTTCTCATGATTATAAAATATCACTACATGTGATTTGGTACTATCTTATATAGTTTGAATGAAAGATAATATGTGTAAAAAATATCTATAATACAGATATGGGAAACACATATATATAAGGTTAAAATCATATTATAGGACAATTTAAATGAGGAAAAATATCTAATGAGTAAAAATATGATGGGCTATTAAAATCTATGTTTATCAGTGTATAAACATTACTATATGATGTTTCATATAAATAGAGATGGATTATGATTTATTGAACAATATCCTCACCTAATCTAGTAGAGGGATTCCTAAAAATATTATTCCTTGAGTATTTTATATATTGTAACACCTACAAATTGAAATAGAAGGATATTGGAATTATTTTCAAACTTCCAAACATCATTTATGGAGTTATGAGGTGATTTGAAGGTTTTTATATATGATGGGATTAGATGAAATTAATGTAGATATGGCCTTGTTTGAAATTCAATGGAATATAGAGAAATTTTTGAGTCTAGTTTCCACTTAGGTAAACTATAGTGTAGGAAAATTATTGCGTTACAGAACCCATGTAGCTGAATTGATCCGGTTTACAAATAGTTTCTTATGTAAATATCAATGTATATGAAGTAAATGATGTAGAAAAATCACCCACATGATAAAATTTTCATTTCTAAAAGCCACCGCATATGAAAATTTTGAAACTGTATATGTGAATTCTTTTTATATAGCCAAATGAAGCGATGTAGCAGAATTCCATATGTAAGGGATTTCCATAACATATCTGAACATCATGTAGCTGAATCATACTGTTTAACTGAATTCATATTCATGTATATGAATGAAGTCTCACATAGTAAAATTGGGACAAGAGAACCACATATCAAAAAATTTGTGACGTGAAGTACCACTTAAAGGACTTCCTCGTGGAGATGAATATACATATGATAATTGGGAATTCACATAGCTAAATTTCTCTATTACACATGGATAAATTATATTCTTAAATATTTTTAGAATCTAAATATTAATTCATTTAAGAAAATAAAATATATGTTCATTCATGGTTTAAAAATCAGAAAACCTAAAAGAATTGTGAACTATGAAAGAGAATAAATAGGATCCCATATTCATCCATGGTAATGGGACGATCATGGAAAAATAATTATAGGATTTCCCAAAAATAATAGTTTCGGGGAAATAAAAATTTGATGAGTCCTATGTTATGATTTTAAGTATAGAATATCATTATTCTTAGAGAATCCATGACCATAGCCTATTTTAAAGAAGAAATCATGAGAAAAAAAGCTGGTTGTGTGTGTTTGAAAAACAAAATTATGTTATAATGTAATCATGAATAAGGAAAATGATGTTACATAGAACCTTGAGAATATAGCTATGAAAAGATATATTAGTTGGTAAGAAGTATTTTTTTTAAAATTTCTGTACTATATGGAGATCTATGTTTCGTAATTTTCTAAAGAAATGACTTAGGAGATGAAATATTATGTGTTACTAGAAATGAATTTGAGTTCCATCTAACATATGTTGGCTGTGTATTTCATAAATTTGTGCAAACATTTGGTGTAGAGTATTAGTTGAATCATTCTAAGAAAGGGGACGAGATAACTAGGAAATTTTTACCTGAATATTATATTCAGTAGATCCAATAAAAATAATAAATTAAGAGATAAGGAATAATATATGAAAACATTATATTTATTTAGAATATCTTCAGGGTTGTGTTTAAAAAATTAGAAGAAATAAATTTTATTATTCTTTAAATAACTTTATGAGTTGAAATATAGGTGAACTAGAATTTGTGGTAACCCAAAATGGTTACTCTATTTTTGTTATTTTATTATGGACATTACTTTTTTCACATAAATATATCATTTATAGGGATTTGAAAATAGAAGGCCATATAATATACCGGCCTATGAATTTAAGAATGTGTGATGATCATTGTTGAAGATATAGAAAATGAATAAGTATCCATTATTATTATATTGATTGAAATTAGTTAGAATCCAATAAAATAGAAGCCCTTGAATTAAAATATAAAAAGAAACTGATTATTGATATAGAAAAGAAGGAGGAGGAGGAGAAGGGGTAGGAGTTAGCAATCATTCTTTGATCAGAGTAATGTGTGATGAAGTGTTGAGAAAAAGAAAAACCTATGAAACAATTTATTTTATAAGTATTCTGAGGAGTTTATGTGTTTTACTGTGATATGATATAACTGATTAAGTAATCGTGGAGAATATATTTTGATGTTATATAACAGTAAGCTATTAGTATTGATTGAGTTTCTATGTATTCTTGAATACCTTCAGATATTTGAAATATCTTATTTTGAGAAGATTTTGTTCAGTATTATTATGGTAGAGAATTGTTATGTAATGTTTTAGATCTGATTCTAAATGTAAACTTGAATTAATCACCAATATATACAATATTGGAATCTATGTAATATGTGTCACTTAGGGTATGCAAAGATAGGACAATGTGACTCACTAACTATAGTAAAAATCTATGGAAGAATTATAGTGCGGAGCTGGAAAGACATGCATTGTGAGATGCATAAAATGGGGATGGTAAGACTATAGTTGAGAGAAGATCATTGAAATTATGATCTTGTTATTTTTTATGAAGCAACCTCCCCTTTTTGTTAAACCCCGTGTTTTTTTGGTATGGCTCTTTTTAAATTCAATTTCTTTGATGTCTAACATTACACACGATAGAGAGATTAAACAAAGAACTAACTATTATTATTTAAATGTTACCATTATAACCTATCCATTAAAATATTAATTTTGAATATTAATAAATAACATATTAAAATATATGGTTTATAAAAATATATTATTAATTCATTGGTTACCAATTAAATATAAATGAAAATATAATCCAATTGTAGATAAAGGGATTTTTTTTATTTTTATTGTCCCAAAGGAATTTTGTCTGAATAAATAAAATTTATTAAAATTAATCATTGATCATAATAAAATATATATTTTATATATTTAACAAAAAATTGATATTCATCCAATTTATTTTATAAGGATAATATATGTACAAACCAAATTTTATTCATAATAAAATATATATTTTTAATAGTAGTTTTACAACTTTTAATAGATAAACTATATTAAAGAAATGATTGGAACTTTTATAATATATATTTGATAAAATAAAAAAATTATTTTAAATTGGAATATAAAAACTTTCTTTTGTTAAATTTTTTGTATTTTTCTGAAGAGTTTCATGTTTTGATGAATAGTGAATAATACAAAATTTTAATTTGAATCAACTATTTTCATCAAAATAATTTATAGTTTTAAATTATATTATTGAATGTTTCTAAAGTCTGAATATATAATTTTATTATCATTTAATCCAATTTTTCTCATTGGCTTCAATTTTCATTGAATTTAGATATAAAAATGATTCAATCTCTTCCATGTTTTAAACATTAATAACATGTTATCTCACCTCTTCAATGAGATTAAATTTATATTAATTACTGTAACTTCTATGTTTTTTATTTCAAAAAATGGATTCCATATTTTTAATCCGGGGGACAAAATTATGTAAGTAGGTTCCAATTTTTTTGGGAATAATGAATAGTATCTTTAAATTGTTTTTATTAACACGGTAAATGTTAAATTGGGTAATTATGGGTAAACAATTATATGATAAATATTAGAAAATTACCCTAGAACATATACAAATATTATTTTATTATAGATATTATACCAAAAAATCCATGTTATGAAATTATAAAATTTTTATGCCAGTTGAGGAAAAATATTACATTTATTATATTTTATTTAAAGTAGAGTTTAAAATGTGACACTCATATTTTAATAACTATACTATTTTTAATATATGTTTATATAGAAAATAATTTTAAATATAAATAGTAATTCAAAATATAGAATGTTTTTCTTTATCTTGGTAATTTATCAATATTTTTTAGAAAATAAATAACTACCATAAAGACTTATACAAAGATGTATGCAATAATTTTTTAATGAATATAAATATAAAATAAATCATATTTAGAATATTAAAATAAAAAAAATATCAAATAATAAATTACATGCATGATTTCTCTGGAAGAATTTCACTTGTTAGTGATGAGATAATAAAGTTGGTCCTAAGTTATAATGTTGTTATGATATTTTTAAAATGAGAAATAATGAATAGTATCAAGACTAACAATAATTATTTTCTATCAAATTAATATTTAAATAAAATAATTAAAATTCATAAAATATATTTTAAAATATATACTAATTATTATATTGTCTAAAATGTAATAAAAGTTTCATTAATGGTCTAATTGACAACAATTAAGAAAAAATATAAACCTTTTAATATTAAAAAATATATTACCGTAGTTTAAATTAAAATAGGGTTAATTAAAATGATAAGGTTTAAAATAGTAACAAAACATGTCTAAAATATATTGCTTTATGATATTACAATTTTATCCAATATTATATTCAAAAAAATTTTTTTTTTTGGTTTTTGTATTTAGATTGAATTTATTATAAACTAATATTTTAATAAATTCCAAAATAGCCCCTCTCAAAAATTATAAAAGGCACCTCCTCCATCATCTCATTTCCACATTTTGAGCTTTATAGAATGACCAAAACCTCCCTATCTATATCATTGACTTACATATGCACATCATAGAGGTTTTATTCTTCTCAAAACAACATCCGTGGTGGGAGATCACTGCTCAAATGTTCCCACTCCTGATCAAAAAAATCACTTATATTTCTTTTCCAAAAAATAGATAAAAAGTTCTGGTCCGGCTCAACCTTGGGTCTCATTCTCCTTGAAACATGAGAGACACACCACTGGGCGTAGTGAAGAAGACCCATCAAAGATAAAATTGGATCAAATATTTATTGGCCATGAGCCAATCCATTATGATGTTTATGTAAAAAGATTTCATGAAGAGAACCAGAAATGTCCATGCTAACTCAACATATGATAGAGAGAAAACTCAATTGGAACTACAAAAACCTTGCTCAATCTTCATACCAAGGGGTGTACTAATATCCATTGAACAAGTTAAAATATTCATAGAAAGATTAATCAGATTAACAACACGGGTTGATGTAAATGAATGAGATGAACATGTATAAAATAATGCAGTCACTAATGATGAATATATAGTGATGGTACCTCTCACAGTCGCTGGAAATGTTTCTGATTCTTCTAGAGACTCTTACACTACGTGATTAAGCATCATTCTAGATTCTTGTGGCTATAACCTTTTTTATGTTATGCATCTGATTTCCCTGTAGTTTTAGGAGGATCAAATGATCCTATCACCATGCGTAGAGTGGAATACATATAGAAGAACCTCTAAAAGTACCCTAAACGCCCGTATGAGCCACAATTCTTGGGCGCCTTAGTGAAAAACTTCTTATAATCCCTTGTATTTCCACTTTGATAACAAACCAAAGGTCCTTTTACTGGTACAGTATGAGGTATAGAAAAACCTTGTCGTCAAGAACTACCCCTAGAATCATCACACTTCCACTTTCCCTAGACGTAACTCATACTTCCAGTAGGAGAAAAGAAGACTCCTAATAACCCAGACATACCCACCAAGACCATCTCGATGATCAGTTCTCTATCCAGTATATTATCATAAGAGGATATATTTAGCAAGAAAAACTGTGAATGAATATTCTAAAGAAGTCCCAAATCTATCCTTCGAGCCTTCGTCGTCTCATTAGATACTATCTTAGGTGAGAAGTCCACAATCTCAGCAAAACAGTTTACATACTCTATCATAGACCTGTCAGCCTACTCAAGTCTAAAAAAATCTCTAGACATTCCCCACATCCTAAAATATGGATATAAATTATCTGGGAAAATATATTTTATTTACTTTCACGCTAATCCATCATATTTCTTCACCATCACTATATTGTCCCATCATCTTCTACTCGGTATTTCTAGCACACAAGTGTCACACTTCAATTTGATCTCATCAGGTGTGTCCAAAAACCCAAATAAGCACTCCAAACTTCTCAACCACTCATCAACCTCTTGAGGGTCATTTGAGCCCTTAAACAATGTTGTTTTCTGGCTAAAAACTCTTGATAAGTAATCTTCAGAATGTCCCCATGAGGTTATACAATGGGAGCCTGAATGACAACTGGAGGTGGTGCCTATCCCATAGCATGGAAAATGCACACAATCACCTAAATTCGATTCAGATCCACAATAGGATTGAATTGCTTTGGTTCAGCAATAACTTACTCCTGGGTCTGATTTCCACATCTTCTTAGAGGCATGATGCTACAAAACATCAGCATACAATAAGGAAGACAATATCCAATGCTGAAACCGAGCAACGAGGGAAATTAATCCCAACTGATAGGATGTAAAAGACCTGGATTTCAAGCTATCCAAATAAAAAAGGAAAAATACCAGTACTAAACCACAATACATCATTCACATAGCACCAAAGGTGACTTATAGTTCATTACGGTGAGATCTAGCCAGGAAATCAATCACAACTACCTCCACTGGTGGAGATCCCACCTATACCAAAACCTCCATACCAATGGTTTGAAAAATGCGTTGGTTTAAGTAACCTATACCAATGGATAAATGAAACCATAGGTGTAGGAAAAATATGTGAATTTTAACAATGATTTTAAGAAAAACGTTATATATAGTGGTAAATTTTACCAATGGATTAACAAAACCATTGGGGGTAACTTTTTTTTCAATATTTACATACTAGTGTTTAGAACCATAGGGAAAAAACCCCAAATACTCCCCTAACCTGTGAAAAAAATCACTCCTCTGTTGAACCCATTAACGAACAGATGAATCTGCTTACTCCTGAACAGATCTCCATACACATTGTCAAACATAACTCTCCTCCATTAAATAGAATTTATTCTTAATCAAACCCTAATTCCCAAGAAAGAAACTGCAATCCCACTTCCTCCATCGAATAGAATCTCTCCTCCTCGGACATATCAATCCTCTCAATGAGATATCCTCCTTGAACGAGATCTCTCCTCTAACCCTACATCCCAATCACGAACCCTACTTGGTGAGATCAATTCCTCTATCATGAGCTCACTTTCTCCAGAATGGATCTCTAAAGGATTCCAAACTTAATTCCTAAGCATACTTCCTCCAAAAACCATCTCAAACATTTTTTCCTAAATGATATTTCTCGGGCCTATGAACCATACATCCCAACTGACGATCTATCTTTGATTCAAGTAATTTTTGTTCTTCCAATTCAAATTGGTATGTTGTAATTGAATTATCTCTTCTTCCTCCATTTATTTTTAGATTTATTAATTCGTTTTTACGGTAATATTCTTTGTTTTACCAACATTTTATTACGATCCCAACACAATACATATATCATTTTAGGTTATCGTTTTGTTTTCATTTATATTTATTGAATAATTTTGATTGATATTGAAGACATAAATATGATAATGAATTATTTTATCCTTTGTTTATTTTAAATTTGTGGTTTATTTACATGACTTCATTGGTCGGACATAAATACAAGGGGAGGGTAAGGACTAGAGGAAGGGGATTTGCAATGGGAGGGTTAGGACTTGAGGTAGGGGAAAGGGATAGGGATGGGCAGATTAGGATTGGGCTGGGGTGGATGGTTAGGCCAAGGGGACTTGTAGGGGTTAGAGATAAGGGGTTGGTGTTAGGTTTATGGGGGATAGGTCTAAAGTTAGGATTAGGGATCTAGGGTCAAGTAAGGTTTAGGTTGGGGTGGGGGTAGGATTATGTTGGGTTTTAGGTCCAGGGGTAGGTTTAGGCTGGGATTAGGGGGTTAGTGGTAAAAGGGACGGATAGGGCCATGGGAATAGGTTTAAGGTAGTGCTCATGGGGGTCATTTTAGTGTACGGATGGGGTAGGATTACTATGATAAACCATTATTGGGGTAAGTAGGATACTTAAAAGAGTCTACCTCATCAGTAAAAAAATTATTAATGATGGTTATAACAAAGAGAAGGCTAGGACAGTTCATATTTGTATGGATACAATGACCCTAAAAACCAAATGATATTGGTCTGAGAAGTACTATCATGATTGACATGCCTTTCATGTACCTCATTAAATGGATTCACATGAAATAATTTTGGAATTTCTCATGAATACTATTTAAATTTTGGATATGTGGAGGGAAACCATGAGGATGGTCTTAAAGAGATAGAAGATTTTACGAATAACATATCCTAATCTGTTAAGAATTTATCTTCCCTTATGAGTAATTTGTGGTTTTATTCTGATTTATAGATTGAAAAGGAGGATGAAACAAAGGAGTTTTATGAAGTGAAGGTTCTAGGTGAAAATAATATTGATGATGGTGATTTTTTTTCAAATTTAGTGATATTTCTAGAAAAGATGAACCTTTGAATCCTAATGAAGAAAATAAATCCCCCCTTCGATACTCATCAGAAGAAAAATAAATGGAATCTCTCAAGCACTAACATGAATAATAAGAATGGAACATGACAAAATTAATTAATGAAATGGTGGTTGAGAAAGGATAAAATTCCAATGATTAACATATATGTGTATTTAAATAGGTCTAAAAAGATGAAGATGTGGATAGGGAGTTAGACACCATGGAACTAACTGAATTCTTCAAGGAAGATGATTGTACAAAAATTGAAGAAGAAATAATTTCTGAAATATAATAAACCTTCGAAACACTAAAAAATGAGATGTAATATGAAACAATGGATGATGAATCCCTAAAAATAGTTTATGCAATAATGAAAATATTTTTCACATGTTTTTAAAAATTGGAGAAAAAGGATACTATAATTGATGAAGTCAGTACAAAATTTAATCATAAGGAGAAGAAATAAAAAGTAGGGGAGGAGGAGAAATGTATAGGGGATGTTGAAATTTTTAAGGAAGAAGAACCTTTAACACTAAAATATGGAGTTATTGTATTATAATTCATAGTTCTATCACAAATTTTGAATTCCAATATAAATAAGAAGTAGTGTTGGAAAATCCATCAAAAAAATATGATTAGACTTAGAATTCTTGTTTGCTACATTAAATAAATCAAAAAAACTAGAATTCACCAATAATCAGTGTCATAGAGATGGAAAGAAGAAAAAAGAGACCATTCATCCCAATCAAGTAGAATTTAAAAGCAGCATCAATACCGAGCTAGTTAAATTTTCTTCATACTCCAAATATGTGAAATAATGGTAAATTTTATTTCTTAATAACCTTGATGAAAGAAAATCAAGTAGGAAAACTGATTTTTTAATTGATTTATAGGAAATAGTTTTTTAAAGTCATTGAAATAGGTTGACATTTTTAAAATTCACATTCTTTCATCTATTTGAAGTTTCGTAATTTTTTTATTGATATGATTTATTGTTCTCGATGTTGATTAATCAATACTTGCATCAAGTATAGTGATTATTAATATTCATAAAATGACCCAATCGACCAATTTCATGTTTCATATTCCTGAGATGGTTCTTAGCCTATTTTGAAACATTATTTCTTAGTAACTATTTATTCAAATAATTATTTTTATGAAAAACTATTATAAAATTATTTTATGTCTTATTAATGCATGATGATTTTAAGCTATATTAAAAATAATGAAACCATATATTGATTTTAATTGTTCCCATTTGACATTAAGTTCAACCCTACATTTGATCTTTTATTAAACCAGTAGAAACCCTTGTATCCCATGATAGGTTGTCACAGTTCATTATCTGTGTTCACTACAACCCTTGTTGTTCGAGGTTAATTACATGAAGTCACTTCATATTTAAAGAGTAAGAAGGGTGGTTCAGGGTTCCAATTAGGGTGGGATCCATAAATTAGTGTGGTTTTGTAAGTGGGTACCATAGACCGAACACATATATGTATATAGAATACCATTACATGCATAAAATTTGATATTTATATGTTTATATCTTACCAAAAATATTGTTTGTACATCTGAATCGACTATATTTATATAGTGACATCCTAAAGATTACATGTCATATAAAAAACTATATAAGTTCCTAGGATATAATGAGAAAAAATAGAAACCATGATAGTAATCATAAATACATGTAATATGGTCCTGATACGTCAGGTTGATAGGGAAAAGATGATGTGTGACTATCATGAGTTAGTGGCTCATAATCCTTGAGTGTCCTTCTCAAGACATATATCATTTTAGGTTGTGGTTTTGTTGAGTTTTTCTTGTGATTTATATTTATTGAATAATTTTCATTGATATTGAAGATGTTAATATGATCATTAGTTAATTTATCCTTGGTTTATTTTAAATTTATGGTTTGCTAACATGATTTCGTTGGTCAAACATAAATACAACTATAGAAATTTTGGCATACCCCAGGTGTCAACCTAGAGCTCGAGTGTTGGAAGGATAATTTGATGTTCAATATTAAATTATTGAATTAATGAAAATCAATATCATACTATTACATGAAATATAAATTCATACAAGATTTTTTAGACACCATTGGTGGTGTCATACCGTGTTTTAGTCCAACCTATTTAGGTTTCCCATTAGAATCAGAGAAGAGATAACAAATAAAGGATTGTAGGAGAAATATATTACTCAATTTTATCTAGAAATATTAAATAATGGAATGACTTGGGAATTCTTGAAATTTATATAGAGGATGATTTCTTTAATGGAACATGAAGGTTACTTCATAGACCTGAAATATTTCCACTTTTATAGGAAGGAGATGATATAGATAGGGAGACATTTTTTTAGCATGGGATTCAGTATGATATCATTTCACAGGTTAATTCCCTTTTTGATAGATCTTTTTATTTGATGAATCATGATCTCATCACTATAGATAACCAAATGTAGGCCACATGTCAAGGGAAATATGTTTCAGTATGATGATCTAGGAGCTCCACATTAAGTGTAAATAAGCGTTGATGTTAGGATTTCCACTAAGGATGCAGTGGATTGATCAACAGGTGATATAGACCACAGTATATAGACATCATTCAGATTAATTTTATTATGAATTGTATGGTTGAAAATTATATGTTTCAGTTTCCTTTACCCATAGTGGAGTACCAATCATTTGATAAGATGGGTGCTATATAGAAGTTCTGTTTGAGCACTTAGAATCTGATCATTGGAAGTGGATCATGGTAGGAACAAGCTACTGGGAGATTCTCTCCTACCCCTAAGTAGTTAGGTTGATGGAGTTCTATCATTCACTCGGGTTGGGGAAGGGGACATGAAACCCCAACATGGGAGTAGTGGTATCACTAGAATGGAGAACCATAAGGGATTCAATATAGTGATCATGGAAGAGGGTATGTAATATCTATATTGTGGAGTATACTCATACCAATCAATATATTGATCCTTCTACTTTCATCTGTACAATTCTTGTGTCATCTTTCATTTCTGTAATTTGATTAATACTGTTTGTTTTATTTGTTTCTTTTTCAAAATTATCCCATTCCATTGGTTAGTCTATGCAATCCATAGATATGGTTATGAAAATTGATACATCATTAGGGGTGTGATTAGAGGTTATTATACAATGTAAGGAGTTCACACTTCAAATTCTTTTCTACCATTTTCTATGAGACATTTTTGTGTAGGGTAATTGAATTATTATTTCTTAATTGAATTCTGAATTCAATTAGGTATTTATTTAATTACCTTTTGAATTATGTGGTATACTTGAAATCATTTTCTGAATTCTAAATGTGTATGATATATGTGAGGGATAATTTATATAATTAGGTATGTTTTACTTTTATTAAGTAGGAAATTAATTGTAATTATGGTTTATTAAGTTATGTTTAAAAGGGAAATAATTTAGAATCAATATTATTCAAATGATATAATCAAGTTAAATTTCATCTAATAGTATAAGGTTTTTTTCATAGCATGTAGCATGAGAAGATCTCCCATGGTCGACCTTTATATTAGCATGGGTAGGAACTCTATAACTAAAACACATTACAATTTCTAAAGATAGATTGATATATTCATGGAAACTATCAAGAGATATAGATTTTTCTTGATAAAATTAAAATTGATTAGAATAGGGATATAATCATGGTCTTGGGTTGTGTTTTGACCTTGGTGACATTTCCTTTAGGATGTACTCTATCATGCAGTTGGGGTTTCACATAATGGATAATTGTTGAATGTTACCAATTTTTTAAATCAGTTTTAGATTCATTAAATGTTTCCTAAAAACTCATTGTGGTGGTCTTTTTTTTCTTATAATTTTGATAAGAAGGCTGGAGGACCATTGTAGAAAAATTAAACATCCTAAATTAAATTCACAACATGAATAGGTATAGCCAGACTAATTTCACATTGTGAACTAGTTTTTCTTAGGTGGTAAAAACCCAGTCATTACAGAATGTGTAAAATATAAAAATCCTAAATATGATAAGTTTTTTAAAAATGTGGAAGTATCCCTCATTTTAACCCTCCTCCGCTTATTTTTCTACTCCAACTGACCCCTCATCCTTTGTAGGAGCTCCTCCCATTGCCTAACATAGGATTTGATTCTACTCATCCATATGACCTCTGATCAGACCACTATTCATCACATTAAAATCATATCAGTATGATCTTAAATTCACTTATTTCTTTTTCTGATTTTTCTTACCGTATATTTCACTATTTTGGTGTAATATTATATTCCCAATTTTATGTAGGTTGTCTTGTTTTATGATTTATTCCATTATAATCTGAATCGAGAGGTGATACATGACGATTCCTCCTCTTATTCCATAAAGAAGGTGTTCTAGTAATTATCCCTCATTGTCTTGTTGATTTATGTTATGCATCATGATGCCACATGCTTGAGTAGTTGTGCATTGCCTAAAAATTACACACAACTCCAACTTATTTTTTTAGCCTTGATACAAATGACTAAGTGTCCACCTATTCTAGTTATGATTTCTCCCCATAGACTATTTCCATTCCATGAGGTGTACTTGTTGAGTTTTTCATGGTATTAAAAATTACTAAGTGTCCACTTCCTTCAATGTAGATTTCTACTTTTCAATATGTATATATTTCACATCATTTTACCTATTTGACAATTCCTTTATATGTTTGGCGGTTTCCTTCCTCTCCTCTTCATGTCCGGGTAGCATGGTTATACATACATCAAGCACTTTATGGTCTAGTTTTGTTGCATCTACTTCAGACATTTCTTTTCTTAGTTCCTCTATCACTATTTATTCCTTTAATATCTATCTAGAAATATCTCAATGAAAGCACCACTTGATAGGATCAAAGGTGATATAGAAAAAAGATTGATTTTCAATTAGTGAAACCAGATTCAGTGTACTAGAATTATATAAAATAAGGGAGAATATGATGTTAGAAAAGAAGGGAAGAATTCCATGGGTAGTGCTAATTCATGGATCGATGGCCTAACCCACCCAAATTTGTTCTGTAATCATATCATTATATATAATAATAATTATTTCTATTTCACACAATGTGTGATGTGATGTTTTTAATTACTTCTATTGATGTTTTTGTAATTTTAAAATAATACTCTTACATGTTTATAAAAATTCCAAACAACAATAAATACACTCGTACATTTTTATAGAGTATTGAGGTTCTGTTTTACATTGTTGTGTTGTTCAAAAATAGTAAAAATATGAATAAAAAATACTTTTAAAAAATTTATAAAACAACACATCACATTATTATAGGTTATTTATGTTCATAGATTTAATAGTATATACTGTTTGTGATGTGTTAACTTTTGATATATTTAAGAGTATTTGCATAATGGCGTGATGGGCACATGAGCCCTAGCCCGATTGGTAAGGACTTCGTAAGTGCATCCAAGTGACCAGGGATCTATTCCAGGTGGAGGTAGAATATCCGGTACTATAACAGGTATTGTAGATGTACTGTAGCAGGTACTGTAGCAGTACTGTATCGGGAACTATGTTTCACTTTAGCGGGAAATGTGCAGTACTGTAGCAGGTACTATAGCGGAACTGTAGCCGTCACTTTTTAGCACTGTAGCAGCAGGAAATATGCCCCCGTTTGGGCCTTTGGGCCACCAATTTGGTCCCTGAGTCCTTTAAGGCCTTCGGGCCACCCATGCCTTCAGGTGAGTAAGGCGTTAGGGACTCCTCAAGGCCTTCGGGCCACCTTTATGTGCAGATGAAAACCAGACCTCCTACAAGGAACAAGCTCTATAATGAGGATGAGAAAAGATATTTCACCATAGCAGAAGCTAAATGGATAGTAAGAATGAGATGGTATGGAACCTGCCACTGGGACAAGCCTATGCATGCATGGGAATTCCTAGCCGAACAACCATGCGAAGGTAGAGAGCTAATTTCACGATGAAGATGCTGGGGAGGAGAAGTTCCATGTAGTTAGTCTGGGTTGTATGTAATGTTTGAAGCCTACAGGTAATGAATTCCACTAATACCTATGGGAAATGTAATACTTACACTTACAGGCCTTGTAAGGGTTCCACCTCACCCCTTGAAAGGTGGATTATAAAAAATCAATAAAAATGAATGCCTTCGGTCCATTGGAGGCATAATGGCATGATGGAATAATGATATAACGAAAAATAAAATGTTAATTAGGATTATTAGATATGAGAATTTTAATTTTCACAATTTTTTTGTGAATTAAAATATTCTTATGAAACTAATAATTTTAAATTGAACATAATTGAAATATAAAGGGGACACATTGCAATTGAAAGTTTGAATTATATACATTGTATTTTCTGTAATGTAATTGAAATTTCATGTTTGAATTATGTACATTGTATTGTATAGAGGGTAGGCTATTTGAGGTTGCATTGCATGTAATTATAGAGGGAAGGATACATTGCAGGTAATTGCAGTGTTTCCATCTTGTTCGGTCATGGGGGATGTGGTCTTTGATTCTAACTGTGATTTGTATAGTTCAAGGATAACGAATGACTCATATTTTTATAAGGTTGAGGTAGTGTACCCGATTTTTAACATTGGTGATGTGCCTTTTATAAATTTGATGATTGTTATTGAAATGGGAAAAGGTAATATCTTTCACTCCATATTCTCTGTGTATTAGGAATAAGATCTCTACTAGTATACATGTTTGTTGACCTTTTTATTGGGTGTTACTGTTTTTTACAAAGCAGTAATGCTGATGGAATCAGTGAGGGTAGGCTCTGATTGGTATAGAGGGCAGGCTAGGCTATGATCGGTATAGAGGGAAGGCTAGGATGTGATCATTACATATTAATATACCAACGGTTTGAAAAACTGTTGGTATGGGCATATAAAAATCACTTCCTATTGCAACGCTTTTATTAAACAGTTGGTTAATTAGTCTAGAACATGTAACAATGCTTTACATAAATTTTTGGAAAGTGATAAAACAATTTTATGGGTAGTTTGTACACAAATGGTTGTTAAACTGTTGGTATTTAAATATTCCAATAGTTTCATTGGAACCGTTGGAGTAGGGAATGTTTATACTGACATATACCAATGGTTCCTATAAAACCATTGGTAAAGGGATATTACAACACCCAATATTGAAATGGTTCATCAAACCATTGGGATATCCTATCCCAATGGTTTGAGGGTCTTTCCCAATGATTACAAACTATTAGGATAGGTAAAAATTTTAGCAGTGCACCTATATCCTGATAAGATTTCACAATGCATACTGACTTCAAGGAAAAAGCTCAACCTATCTCTGAGATGACTTTTTATTAAACCAACCTATGTAGCATGGTAACCTGATAATAGAGTCGATATAGAAATATCCCAAAGGGCGTTCTCGATCCCAATGGGTCAATGACTAGCACTTGTCATGATACTAATTGAAAGTGGGAATGGTTTTTCCACTAACAATGTGGAAATAAAAAAGACAAGAAAATATTAAAATCAAATGAAGACTTCATTTGGAGTAAATTACCATAAATTAAACAGGAACACCAACCATAGTACTACAAACCAAGTATAAAAAGGGGAAAACATCCAAATGTACTAAAGGGTAAAACTCACCAAGGCCAAATTTTAGCAGCATGATCCAGCTCTAAGGGATCCTTTTCCATTTCTCAGACCTAGATGGAGAGAATCTACAGACACCTGAAGTCACAAGTATGGTGTGAGCCAAATCCTAGTAGGACTTCTCCCAAAGATTTCATAACAGATTCCAATATCAATTTATTAAATAATGTTCTTTCAATTTTAAAACAATGTGTATTGGAATTAACAAATCATATTTAAACAAATAATGCTCTACAGTTTAAAAGATGGAAATGCCTTTAGAAAATAATTATATATATTTTAAATGATGGAAAAAATTTCAAAAATATGGAATTTTCATTTAATCATAAGATACATTTCCAAAATAACAAATCTTACAAATGGATTAAATAAACACATTATATAATCAGTTTATATAAATTCCTAATCGATGTGAAATAGTTTACAAAAATGGAATATATACGTTTTTTCGAAAATGAATACAAGAGAGCAGCATGGTCAAGTTCCAAAATAGGTATGATAGTTACATGCTATAGGGATCCAAAACTGTGAGTAAGAGAAATTATATACATGTGCCCCTTTAGGCAAAAGGTAATGGGATATCATCACCATCACCTAAGGAATGAGATGTGCTGATATGATGTTTTAGTGTTTTGTAGAATCCTAATGTTCCACGCAAAATAACTCACAAACTACCTATGTCTTGGATGTTCTCAAGTACAAATCAATGATGTTCAATTCATTTTATAATAGAAAATACAATTTATCCCATATATTATTTCAAATATGCCAATTTTCTCTCTAAAAAACATAATGGGTTTTTAATAAAAAAATTTCATTTTCAGCATGATGAGACCCTAAGGTTTCTATAAAAACATTTTAAGACATTTTTAAAAAAACTGGGATTTGAAATCAAATCAAAAAATTCAATCATTTACACCAAAACCCCCAAATTTTCTTCAATTGTAGATTTTCAACAAAATTCCATCAAATAAATTTTTCTTCAGTTAAAATAAACATATCAATTGATTCAATTAACATCAAAAAAATTTAATTTAAACAATTAAAATCTCACCAAATCCCAATTCCAATCCAAAACCTCATTTTCCCTCAAAAAAACCATATTCATCAGAATTGGGATTTTTCATAATAAATGATTTAAAGTCATTTGATTCAAATCTATATTATTTCATTTAAATCCCAAAAATTTAAATATAAATAAAGCAATTCGGTTCAAAAAAATTTGGGCATCATAATGGAACCACCTATAAAAAAACAAATCTCCCCACATAAACCTAATCAGGATTTTTCTGCAAAGAATAAGGATCACACAATCAAGAATCAAACCGAGGTTTAAGATCCACAAAAAAAGTGTATTAGATCAAAAAATAAATTCCATGATACATGGATCCCTAAGGATAATGATAGTGATCCTGGGAGGAAAAAAATAGGAGGAGGAAACAAACTAGAAAGATATCGACCAACATTCGCCAAGCTATGGATCACTTCGAGAAGGGGTTCGAGGGGCCAAGAATCCTTCTTGGGAGCTCTAAGGAAGTTATAAAGGCATTTGAGTCAAAATAGGTCCATCCAAGAACTAAAAAGGAGTCCCAATAAATTTTAATAAAAATTTTTGATATAGGAAAACCCATTTTCACGGTTTCTTAAGAATCTGAACACGGTTATGGAAAACCTTAGGTTGGACGTGCAGAACACACTATCCAAATCATGTAACTGGTGCACAGTTTTCCAATCTGTGGAAAAGACATGCACAAACCATGATCCAATGCAGAAACCTCTATATTTTTCATAAAATCACCAGAAGCAACTCCAAATGAAACCCAGTCAAGACTCAAACAAAAGAGGGATTTAGGAATACCTGAAAATGTTAATGGGGAGTTACAATTCTACATATTAAATAAATATATAGTCTAAATAATAAAC
Organism: Viscum album; assembly: GCA_963277665.1. Lineage (NCBI taxonomy): Eukaryota > Viridiplantae > Streptophyta > Magnoliopsida > Santalales > Viscaceae > Viscum > Viscum album. Next base: position 2,812,527 of record CAUJRU010000019.1, on the reverse strand, counting down.
ACGAATTACATGAAAAAATATGCCTAATAAAATGAAGTATTTAACACACTAAACAAGGGTAATAATGAAATAGTAATATCAAACTGGTGATACAATAATACGAGGGGACTAAATATGATATCATAAATATAGATATGGTTCTAATATAAATTAATAAAATGTATTAAACCATCATATAGGTGTATAAAGAGCATCCATCTAATTTACAGTACATGGTACGATTTTATTCCACAATATCATTATTATTATGGGTTATTTAAGTTCAAGTGTCCACTAGGAAACATTTTTCTTCCATATCAATTTATTCTTAAAAATATTAATAAAAATCAATATTATCCTAAGAATGTTTAATTTCATTTAAACCAAGTTTTAAAATTTTAAAAATGGTTTTAAATAAATATTTTTATCACTATCCAAATGAGGCATATTGTGACTTTTCGATGGAAGGAATATATTTTCATCTTATTTTCCATGAGCAGAATTTTATGTCATCATGATGTATTAACATTTTGAAGTATCCATTACAAGTTTAAAGATTATTTTCTAATAAATATTTTTGTTTTATAATCTCAATTCTATTTAAATATATGGTTTTATTTTTAAAAAGTATATTTCTCTCAAAAAAATTGGATGATTTTATTAGATTATTTTCATCTATATAAACATCCTTTGATTAATCTTATGAATAATTGATGTTGATCTCTTATGAAATCATTTTACTTATTTCATTGAATAGTTTATTATTTTATTTTGATTGTGGATGTGATATTTTGACACCATTCCTTGTTTATGGTTAAATTATTCAAATTTCATATGCTAGTTTTAATATGATTGTTTATGTTGATTATGATTCATCACCCCTCCCATATGAGTAAAGAATTAGAAATTGTAAGACATGGGAGGGTCCCACTATAGTCCCTCGATGCATTGGTAGGTCTCATCAGACAAACTAATTTCGGTATTGGATGATGTCATCCTCATTTACATCTATTGTCTTGTACAAATCCTTGATGGTATGTTTATGATGTCTGACATTTTGTGTTCCATCATTATAAGATTTTTTATTAATATTCCATGTGATTATTGGACTAGAAGAATATTCATTTTTATTTTTTCAATATCATGTGATAAATTTATATAGAATTATTTAGTAATTCTATATTATGATCAAGACTATGATTAAATTGAATGTGATTTAGCTATTAACCTTATCTTAATGTTTATGATTATTTATGATAGAGTTTGTTGAATTATTACCCTTACTGTTCATCTGATATCATCACTTTATCATGTTTTATTTTTTAAAATGGTAAAACATGAGAAAAAGTTTCTTTTAAAAACTATTTTATACTAATATAAAATTTTTTAAAGAATTTTTAGAAACTATAGTTTTTTGGAAAAATAGATTTCCAACCGAAGATAGAAATAAGGTAAGATTTTCTTAAAAACATTTTATTTATTATATTAAGTACCATATAGTGGGAAAATAGTTCCACTACATGAATATATCATGAATATATAAGGGATAAGAGAATCCATGAGAGTTATGGATAGATGTATCATTTTATTTCATCAATTGAAGAATAATATTTAGTAATCTGAATGAACAATGAGATTGTAGGAATAGACTCTTACCACATTGGTAACATTGAATCCTAATAAAAATAGAATAATAATATTAAATGAAGCTTAAAATATAATTAAAATAGGTATATTCATGAAAAAACATTTTAATAGGATGTATATACACCTTATAATATATTATACATTCATAACATAACATGTTTCTCAAAGAATGCAAATTGAAGAAAACATTATTGTACCGATTTGGTAACATTTCAACCATAAAGCCAATGACTGAGATAAAATAAAATGGATATGTAAATACAAAAATATTTAAGGATGATAATGAGAGAATAAATTCAAGGGAATCATATATAACCCCCAATGTAAATGAGTGGGTAATATTTGATGTAGACAGAAAAATAAAAGTGAGACTAGAAATTCTATTATTACTTGAGAAACTTTTTAATCATGAGAACCATGAAAGAATAAAATAAATTGAAACTTTTAATATAATAAATTAAAAAAAATAATCATATAAAATTTCATATGTAAGTATATACACTGAAAACAAATAATTGGTGGTGAATAAAACATACATTTCATAGAAATAAAAGCGAGATTAGAAACCCTTACTGAGTAAGTAAATTTATAATCGTGATCCCCATAAAACAAAAACATAAATTAAATTTGATAATAGTATTAAATAAATTATATTAATGATATTAAATTTCATATAGAAGTATATAAGTAACATAAATAATCCTAGTGGTGAATATGGCATGTACCTCACCTAAATAAAAGGGAGACGAAATTCCCTAATGTTAAGTCTTGTATTTATTCATACACATTCGAAAATCCAATATAAAAAATATAATTTAATACATATAAAAAATAATAATATTATTACTTATAATAACATATATTATTTTATTATTACATTATATTACTCTTTTATTAACAATTTCATATTAAAGTTACGTTTTGGGTAATCACTACTCTGTGTTTTTTTATGTTTTGACTGGTTATTCATTATCCTCTTACATAGATAATGTTTAACTTATATAAATAATATAAAACATGATTAAAATATCATATTAAGTATATAATTATTTATAATAATCTAAAAAATATATAAATATTAAATGGAATATACCATTCATGGAGACGGTAGGTCGTATGTATGAATGAACATTATTTCGGTTTTCTTGTTGTATTAAAAGAAAGTATGTAAATGAGATATATGTATATATATATATAAATTATAATTCCATTATAATTTATATTTAATATATACCATATACATCTACTATACAAAACCATAATACATTCCATATAATGTGTGATTGAATCACATCGCTTTGAGGAGGTGGTAGTCCACATGTCCACAAACGAATGAATTGCATTCCAAAAAAATGGATTTCATGAAGGAATGTTATATATAATAATTAAATAAGAATATATTTATTATAAATATCATATATACCATTTTAAAACTATATTTAAATCATTATTACCAACCTTGAAGGGTGGTAATGGATGAATGAATGACATCGGTTCACAAGGTAGTAGTCTGTCGTACATATGAATTTTGATTGCATGTCTCATTTGATGGAAGTGTGTGTGAGTATAGGAAGAAATAATATCATAACAACATACAAGTATATTTATTATACTGAGGATATTATATAATCATGTAATAATAATAATTTAATGGGTGGATAATTAAATAAAACAAAAGTTATTTTTGAAGGATGTTACCTCTTATCGGGATAACTCGTTTTGGTTTTCACCAAAGGGATTATTGGTTGTTTTTATGATAGAAGTTATCAATATAGGATGAATATATGGAATTTTTTATTATATTTAGATAGTATTCTGCTGAGATAAATGGATTTATATGTGTGATGATAGGGGAAGGGTTGGTTTCCTTTTATAAGTGGGGAAAATGACATAGTTGGTATTTTTTATAATAATTTAGTTATCCATATGTCTTAAATATCCCCCAAGGGTAACTGTTGAACCATTATATATAATTAGAGCATTAATGTTTTATTTATTTCAAAAAAATAATTTTTAGACATGTGTATGGTCAATTTTACACCTTATATTCTATGATAAGTCAACAGTTATGCTCGTTTTAACCTTAATCAATATAATTAATTTTAACTTATTTTAGTAATCACATTGGTCAAAAACAAAGTTGAACGTACTATATTTTATAAATTATTTTGATTCCAAATATAGAATCCATTTTTACAAAATTCAATCACATATTTGGTATAAATTAATTTAATATTAATCACATAGATGGGGTGAGATAACGAGTTTTTAAAGTGGACATGTTCAAATGTTTGAAATGTTTTTATATCCAATTACTTTCTGAAATTGATTCCATTGACCTAAATTGTATTAGAAATGTATAATTTTAATAAATATACATTATAATAATTTTATAATATAATTTATCAATATAAATAAATTATATGAAAATGTAGTTTCAATTTAATTTTAGGGTTTTCCCAATTCATCAAGAAATGAAACATCTTAGAAGAATACCAAAATTCCACCCAAAGTAAATTTTTATATTAAGATTTAAAAAATAAATTTCATTTTTCAAATAAAAATTATAAAATTCAGAAAATTAGATTTAAAATAGGTTCACCATTAAAAGGTGTTAAAATTAACTTTTTGATAAAAAATTTTTTTTCATAAAATTTGTTTAATTATTATTTTATACCAAAAAATCTACTAGTTTAAAGTAAAAGTTTTTTATTGAATTTATAATATATATATATATATATATTTAAAAAATTATTCAATAGTGGTTTGTATTTTTATTGAGGGTGATTTTCATTTATATATAGAAAAATAGTTTTCTTAGAAATTTAATTTCTCTAATTTCAAATAGTTTTTACTTTTATTCGTAACTAATTAATAACCAAAGGATTCATTTTATATACATGAGTAAATAATATTTTCAAAATTTATTTAATCTTATTCATAAATTCCATTTAAACGACTAGGTGGTAACTGTAATAATATTTTATTAACAATATTAATAGTATATTTTATTTTGGTAAAACTCACCCTTGTGTGTAATGAATGCTATGGAAATAAATATTCATTGTGCTTAATGCAATCCATAAACAATGTTTCACTTATTAAAATCTCATCTATGTATTGTGTGTAGTGAAAGATTAACTTGGTGTTTCAAGAAACACATGCCAAACATAATGATTTCTTATGACACATGTTATATTTAGTATTGCATAGAATTTAGAATATTAAAATGATTAAATTAATTCAAAAAAATATTCTGTAAAATTTTAGGGTATTACATTCTATTCGCCTTAAAATAAAATTTTCCCTTGAGATTATTATGTGTTATAAAATATTTTACACTTAAAATTTCCTTTCATAGAAACCCACATCATAAAAATGAATACTAAAACATCTTTTAAAAAGGGAAAGTTAGAACCATATTGATTACCCATAGTAACTCATAAATAGGTTTCCGAATAGGTGAACATGGTTTCGGATTAAATATAGGACATGTAAGAAAATAAAAAATAATTATAGAGAGTGATAATGATAAATTATCACTAGAAATTAAATGATTAATGGAAAGTGAAGGGCCACAAAACCATAAGTAAGTGATGATTTATAAGACCATCAATTCAACATAATCAAAAATATTAGGATAAATATATTTCAATCTCTTTTTATTAGAGTTGAGGAATTATTTCACTATTTATGAGCATAAAAAATATACTTAATTTATTTTATTAATTTTCATATGAAAAATCTCACCCTTCAGTTGTGCCTTGATCGATTTACACTTCATCTCTTACTACAAGAAAATATGGTATATTTTTCATTCTTGAAGTACTAACAGATCATGAGGACGAATTATATGTCATTCCTTCTCTATTTAGTTAGAATCACCTTAAGATTGTTACTACGTGATATCTAAATTTCATACATCCTCACATTATGAGATAATAATTTAATTTATAAATCATCATCTAATGTGTAACATAAACCATTCCATAAATGTTTAACATTATAACCCTTAAAAAATATGAAAGTACAAAACATTATAAATAATGTCACTAAATTTCTCGAAAAAAGATTAATATTAACCCCTATATATCATAATGTATCTTTTGGTTTTCACATACTGATCATTTGAATAGATTCCTCATTATTTCCCTTGAAACGTGATAACAATATGAATTAAAATAAAACCTTATTGAAAACATGCATTGTTTCTTTTTCAATAATTTTTTTACATATTTTCATTAAATGAAAAAAAATGTTTTAAACATCATCCATGATAACATAGACCACTTTTTCAACAAATAAATAAGTAGTTCCACGGTAATTAATACTATCCAATTTAGTTTATCAATAAATATCTCTTTATCCAATATAAAGACAATTTTTTCAATATCCAGAACTCATTAATGATTACTTTATCATAATAAAAATATCACCATTCACTTAAATCACTTTTCTATATCATCAAGACCAGTCAATATATTTTTGAAATCTATAACGGAAAAAATTTACTTCATGATTGATATAATATAATTATTTAATTCCAATACATATACACTTCAATAATCCATCTTTATTATTAAACCATTACCTAGGACTCATCATCTTATTCCATAATACCCTTTTCTATGAATATGAAATATAAATCATGTATTAAGGTCCCCCAACCTCAATTTAATTATGCTACTTATGTTTAATGTATTCAATACTGTTATAACATCCCATACCTTTCACAAGTTTTTCAATATCTCTTTATACTTAGTGTTATGACAAATAATAATACAACCTTACTAATTATATTCATGAGATTTAACCTTAGGACATCGATTTACATAATTATCGTGCTTTCCATATATGAAAACTTCGATGTTAAACAAGTTTTTAATACTTAATTCTATTGACAAAGGCCGAAAAGTGTAGTGTAAGAAAAACTTATCATATAATAAAACCACATAAACATGAAAAACTAATTATAGGATGTCAAAATAATGACACATTCTTTTAAATCTATGATACCTTAGGATTATCCTAAGATAAATCCCTAGACATATCCATAGAAATATCCAAACTGATCCCAGTAAATATTTTGTATCCTAGTTTACAAAAGTTGTCTAAATATTTCCTTTTATACAAAATTTTGTGAATCATGCATAACATGGATGGATATTACATAATTTTAGAATAATATTCAGAACACTGCAAAAATACATGCCAGAGGGTCGTAATATATTACTATCATTTTGAAACATAGAAAAATTATCTTCAAACATGGTAAAATATCTTCAATATCTCACTTAATGATCATACCCTTTAGAACATATGTTAAAAAATATTCTTCCTAACATTTGGAATGGAAACCTAAGATATGGTGAGCTTAGATGCTCAGTTAGGTTAAAAAAGGAGATACATAATAATAACATGAACATAAGTGTATGAGAGCATGATAATAACATTTTAAGATCATATCCTACATAGAAAAGATCAAAGACCTTAATCAGGTCATTAAGCTTGGTAGTTCATAAGACATTAATAATAATAGAATGAATTGTATAAAACATGACAACATAACATAGGAATAAGACATAGAATTGTGGTATACACATAATAACAGAAAATATTATGTCAACGCTACCTACCAAGACCCTTATAACAAGTTAGGCTTATGATAATCACTTGTGTACCTTTAAAATTATGGGGATTAACTCCCATGTTCTATATTATTTCGGGCTGGGGATACTCTCACATGTACTCTCTTGTTATGGGATTGGTATTCGATCTGATGCACCCTCTTATTATGGGCTCAAGATTCCATCCATTGTACTATCTTGTTATGGACTCAATATTCCCTCTAGTGTAACCTATTAAAATAGGATTAGGATTCCCTACCATGTAACCCCTTGTTACAGGGTTGTAATGCGCTCTCCTGTATCCTATTGGTATTGGCTTGGGATTCCCTCCCATGTAACCTCTTGTTTTTGAGCATGAAATACCACATGTTTACCCTTTGTGATTATATAACATTTATCATTACCCAATGAATTGGAGGGAGATATAGGTCCTACCCATCATATTATATAAACATACATATTTGTGCCATAAAAAATAAAATATTCATCATATAATGAACCATAAAAGAGATTTATTTGATAAACATCATATCATAACCCATTAAGTGAAATTTATATCATAAAACTTTCATCATATCATTACCTATTGAAAAGATACATATTTGATGATCATTTAAACATAGAATAAAATGTGAAAGGATTTGGGTTTTAGAAGCATTTTATCTTGGTAGAACCTATGTATGATAAATGAGGTCCTTAAAAAACATTCACTATTGAAAGAATCCATTCAAAGAAATGATAACATATTTTCCTTGGATAAAATCCCCATTGAATCATAAATTATTTAAATAGATGCAATCATAGATAGAGAATGAATTTGAATGATCAATTAAAACATTTATTAAGGTAAAAACCCCTCTTTAAAATCCATCTCATAAAACATTTTCTTATAAAAAATTCTTTGAAATTAAATTTTAAAATATTTCCTATGAAAAATATCCTTTTCAATTTAAAAAATATTTTTTAAATCGTAAATATTTTCAGAAACATATTTCTTTTAAAATAGATTTTAAATAATATAAAGGAATTTTTGAAAAAAATGGTTGAAACTCATTTTAAAATAGAAAACCTTTTTGAAACCTTTTTATGAAAACCAAAATAAATAAATAAATTTCCAGAAAAATAGTATATAAATTTTAGTTACAAAAAACCCTATAAGAAGTCAAATATTGTTCTAATTAAATTAATGTCATGACAGCGGGTAAATCTGTACATGTTGAAAATTCCTTTTGAATAATAAAAATATTAGAAAATATACATGATCATACTATGAAAAGATGATTATAATTATAAGTCATTTTTAAAAAGGTAGTCAATGGGTAAAATTTCCTTTTAAAACCAATTGTTGACTAAAATAACATTTTTGAAAAACATTTAAAAAACATATTCTGGGAGAAAATAGATTTCCGTCCGAATAAGGAAATAAAGGTAGTTTTTATTAAAAAACCCAAAAATATCTTATTTAAAAAATAGTGAAAAAATGGTTCCATTAAATTAATATATCAATAATAATACCCAGATAAGAAAATTAATGGTATTTACTATGATAAGGATAATAATATTTATCAATGGAATCATAGTCAAAACTAATCCCAATAAACGATGAGAATATAACAATAGACTCTTTCCACTTTAGAACATTGAATCATAATCCCCAAAAAAGAATAAAATTACATTAAGCTAAAAATATCATAAAAAAAGGATATTAATGATAAAAATAATAATAGGGGAGTATATCCACCTCGTAAATGAATATAGCTGCATAACATAACATTTGTCTCAGTGATGGAAAATTGAGACCAAATTACTTTAATAATTTGGTAAAATTTGAATCATAAACCCCATTAAAGAGATATCATATAATTGGTTTGTAGATAACCATAAATTTAATTATATAAATCATAAAATACATTCATGTTCAGTATATACACCACACAAAATAAATGATCAGTGAATATGGCCTAACTCTCACAGAAATAAAAGTTAGAGTAGAAATTACCTTATTACATGAGTAACATTTTAATAATGATATAATTGAGAGAATATAAAAAATTTAAACTTTCATTCCATGAATTAAAATTAATTCATGCTATATCATTTCATAGTTAATTGTATAATGCACCCAATATGAATAAGTGGTGAATATAGCATATAAATCACAAAAACAAAAGCGAGATGGGGAATCCCTTACTACGTGACTAACATTTGAATAATGATTTACATGATATAGTATTATAAATTAAAACTATTAATATCAATATATAAAATAAATTATTTATATAAAATTTCATTTTTATGTATATAAACCACACAAAGTAAGCGAGTGGTGAATATGGGATGCATCTCATAAAAATATAAAGTTTGATGAAATTTAATTACATTATGTCTTGAATTTAGGTGTACACATTCAAAATTCCTTTATAATAAATATTTTATTATTATAAATATATGAAAGAAAATTATTGTTGTATATAATACAATATATTATTTTATTCTGACTTCATATTACCTTTTTAGTAACAATTTCATGTTAAAGTTACATTTTGGGTAATAACCGCTCTATTTTTTTTATATGTTCTGGCTTATTATTTTTGATACTATTACATAGATCATGATTTACATATTTAAATAATTAAAAAATGATTTAAATATAATATATATTATTTAAATAATTAATTATAAAAATATATGAAAGATAGAAATATGAAATGGAATGCACCGTTTATAGAGATGGTAGGCTGTACATACACATGAATATTGTTTCTATCATCTTTTTGTAATTAATAAAATAATGGAAAAGAAATATATATATATATATTATCATTCTAATAGAATTATTATTTCATATATATCATATAAATTTACCAAACTATACCATAATAAATTCCATGTAAATTGTGAATTAATCACATCGATTTGAGGAGGCAGTTGTCCACATGTCCACAAAGAATGTTATCTTATTACCAAAAAAATTATAGAATGATGTTATGTGGTATGTAATAATTAAATGAGAATAAATAAATCATAAATATAATATATATATAACGTAAAAATGTTTTTAATTATTATTACTAACCTTTAAAGGTTGTAATAGAAGAACAAAACATCATCGGTATTGGAGGTGGTAATTCGTCATACGCACGAACGATGATTGTGTATCAAATTTGTTGGAAGTGTGTCTGATTTTAGGTCATACCATTAACCTAAAAAATCTATGTATATTTAGGATACTGAAATTTTTATATAATCTAGGAATAATAATAATTTAATGGGTGGGGAAATAAATAAAAAAAAAATTCTCATTGAAGGATGTTACATAATCTTTGGGTAACTCCTTCTAGTTTCCACCAAAGGGATTACATGGCTATATTTCCTCGAAAATATAGGATTATAAGATTAATGGATGTAATTTGGGAATATATTAGGATAGGTTTTTTTTGATCCTAATGTTTTTAGAGGTGTTAATGTAGGGGATGAGGTTGTAGCCTTTTATAAGTGGGGAAAATGATACACTTGGTATTTTTGAAAAGAATTTTGTGCTCCCCAAATTTTATGTGTCCCACAAGGGTAAAAAATAGAAAATTATAGTAATTATATGTTTAATGTTAGACATAATTGAATAAAATAATTTTTAGACATTTTTTGGGTCATTTTATACATTATATTCTATGTTAAATCAGCTATCAATCCCTAATCATTGTAAACAATTTTAAATGATTTCACTAATTACATTTAAAAAAAATATGTTAAACATAATATAAATAATAAAATATGATTATTCTAAATATTTTATTATTAATTTCAAATTCTAATCACATAGGTATCATAAATTAATTTAAAATTAATATCGTAGATGGGAGTAGATAACGGGTTTCTAAAGTAAAAATGCTCAAAAGATTGAAATGTTTTTATATCCAATTTCAATGATAAAATGATTCCAATGACCTAAATTGTATTAATAGATTTATAATTTATCTAAATATTCTTTAAAACAAATTTTTAATTTAATTTAACTATATAAATAACTTTTTAAAAATATGAGTTTGCAATTAAAATTCAGTTTTATTCACTATTCAAAAAAAATGAAACATCTCATAAAATTAAAAAAACTTCACCAAAAGTAAATTTTGTTATTCCAATTTAAGAAAATAAAGTTTATTTTCTAAAATTAAAATTATCAATGTGTCAAAAGTTATATTTAAAATAGAGGCTCCATTAAAATTTGGTGACATTACCATTTAGAACAATAAAATTTTTATTCATAAAAATGGGTTTATTCTTATCTTGTACGTATAAAATAAATTTGATGAGTTTAAAAAATGTTGACTGAATTTTAATATAAAATTTTTATTGAAAAAATTCATCAAAATTTGATTATTTAATTTGTTGAGATATAAATGTGTTTGTACCTTGAAAAATGGTTTTCTTTGAAAAGGAATTTCATTATATTCAAATAGTTCATACATTAATTCCTAACATATGGATTACAAGAAGATTAATTTTATATAAATGTAAAAATAATATTTTCACAATTTATTTATAATTATTCATAACATCCTTTCCAAAATCTAGGGGGGTAACTGTAAGAATATTTTAAGAACAATATTGATTGTATATTGTAGTTCAGTAAAACTTGGCCTTGCATGTAATGAAAGCAATTGAAAGAACTCAACATTGTTTGTAAAAAAGGAAATAATACTATTGAATGTAGCACAATATAATCTAAATATTTCGTGTAGTTAAATATTGACATGGTGTTGTGTGAAATTGAATCCAAACAGAGTGCTTTCATATAACACACGATACAATTGGTATTGCATGAAATGGAAAATATTGAAAAGATTAAACTAATTAAAAAAAAATATTTCAAAAAAGCTCTAGGTGTTGTACAAACAATTTATATTAAAAATATTCCATATTCCCTGATCTATAGTGTGATACTATAATACTTTTTAGTGTTTAAAATGGTTATGGATTACTTAATTTATAAACATAAAAAATATGGACTATAGAAAAGCATTATTATGACCGAATCTACAGAGGGATCTATCCTGATCTCTATAAATCATACTTATATCTCCTTATGAATATGTCCACTATATAAATCTACCTACATTATATACATAACCATTTAATCCCTTTCCCCAAGACATTGATTCTACTCAGAAGATATTGTATATTTAATGCTAGTATATTCCATCTCATACACTATCAATTATATGAAGTAAACCAACCAAATTAATTGAAGATATAAATTTTTATTTATACAAGTATATGGGAACATGACATAGTATTGAACTAGGAATGGATATTAATTTTCTCTATTTAATTCAATCACGTGAATAATTCTTTTTTACTTTTCAAATAAGATGATATATATTATCATGGTTAATAAATACCTACAACATAATCGATCACATTCTCAAGCACACTTTATTAGGTAAATCTCAAGACTAATGGTTACTCCAACTTAAATATGATACATTATTTTTTCGCAATTAATATTGAAATTTTATTATTATATATATTTCACTATTTTTGATGAAATTTATTGATAAATAGAAGTACTATCAACAAATGATAGGAAACAATTTAAAGGATACTGGATATAAGGGTGATTTATTATCAGTGATAAGAGGCTAGAAAAAACTAATGAGAAATCGTCCATAAACTAAGGAGATATCATCCATGAATCACGGAATATGAATACAACTATTTATATTAAATAATATATTATGGATTAAATTTTGAGAGTATTAGATAACCCTTGGATGATTTAAAGAGGTTTAATAGAAATTTAATGAAGTTTTCAATTCTATAGTTAAATCTGGAAAATAGTTGTGTCTTTGAAATTCCATAATCCTCATTAATTTCATAATACATTGATTTATACCATAATAAAGTGATACTACTTATGTATTTTGATTGTATATAATGTTTAATTTTTTATGCAGTGTATGCCTTTGATTACTCTATACATAATACTATTAACTTATGCTGAAAATTTGAAAAGGAATTAGTTAACTATGATGCATAAGAAGGGAATTGAAACATAATAAGTGACCTAAGGTATAAAAATGGAAAATAAATGAAAACATAATAAGTTCAATGAATATGTAATAAGTGCATTTTTAATAAGTTATAAAATACAAGAGGTATTTTAGTAATGTTCAGGATGTTTTTATCTGAGGAAATGAAAATGTGGTAAACTACTCCTCATATACGATACATAAGATGTTTTATTACAAAATATGATACAATAGAACATATAATTCTAAAAAATATGAAACAAAAAGAAAAAATATCATGATATTTGAAATTTAGTGCATTTATAGAATTGAAAATTGAAATGAAAATTTAACCAGATAGTGCTCGAGATGATCTTTAGTGAGAAAATCAACAAAAATGATTTGTGATTCAAGATGTATAATAATATTAATATATATATTGAATAATGAATATGAAAACATAATTAATATATTCTGAATGATCATGGAATAAATAAGACTTACTTTTTTTACTGGGAATATTGAGAAGATTATTTTTTAAATTAAAGTAGGATGATGTAGTGATGATATAATTTTCATAAATCACATGAATGTTAAAATGAAATGATTTTTTTCCCAGTCTCGAATTCAATTGATCCATGAAATTTTTTCTATTCTATGAGAAGGTTCAATAAAATTTTATATTATGATAATCTATTGGATTTAGAAGAGTATATCATTTATTGGTTTATCTAGAATTCAAAAATTCATTTAATTTTTAATTCTTTAAAATAGTAACTTAATATAAATTATTACCTAATTATATAGTTTTAACTATTTAATTTAGTTAAATAAGAATATGTGTAGATTTCTAAATTCATCAGATAAAACATTTTAATGGAGATATGAATATTCATGATGGTGGGAGCGTGCCCACATGAAGTGAATATTGTAATAATGTACCAATGATTTGTTCTTTACAAGTCATATGATGGATTTCACTAGAATGAGGAATTGTAAATGAATTTTTATAATTAAAATAACTCTATAAATTTTGAGACTTTCTTGAATAATGGTAGATGTTTCTAAGAGATGGAGATGGAGAAAGGTCATTTATATAATTGTTCATTGTGTTAAAACTAAAAAATATATCATGAATATCGAGTTAATGTGTGACAATAAGAATATGATAAAATATGTGAAAAATTAAAATAAGGCATATATATCTTCAAGACCATGTAGAGTCTTGATCATTCATTGGTGATCATTCTGAAAAAATGGGTTGTGTCATCATGATGATGAATTTGAAGAACTGGATCAAACTAGAAATTTTAATGGGACTAGGTCCATACCATTTCACATGTACATCAAGATAATAAAAGGGAATATATGTTTGTGGGTTAAAAACAAGGAAATTATAATTAAATATCAATCATTTATAGTAAAAAATGACATTAAAAAAGGAGTTGTGTCCATTTATATTGTGATTCATTTTGAGTATTCAGAAAATAGTGGTACAAAATTGTGGGAGTTCGAGATTTTTTTACAAAAATTTAGACACAATGATTCACCCTCTCCCTTCCCAATTCCCATCACCCTCCATACGATCTTATTAATTGGTTTCAAATATGGTTAAATCCTTGACATCTCTCTCTATTATTCATTATATATCAATCCAACTCTTTTAAAGAAAAATTAATTCATAGGTTTAATAAAAGAGTGTTTCATATTTTTAGTTAATTAATGATACCCTAAATTAATTCTTTAGGGATTTACCTTATTGATAATATTTTCATATGGTTACATTGTTCTTTTTGATCCCAAATCATTGTCTTTGATTGATAATAAAATCATTTGAAATGGTTGAAAGGTCTTAAATAAATTATTTTATGCTTTATCAATGATGTAGCTGGTAGAAGTTATAGGTTGTTTAAAAAATAATTCAATTTATAAAAATCATCATAGTATTGAGACAAGTTTGTGCATGCCATATTGGGTATTGATAATATTTAAGTAATCTTGAATCATTATGAAAATATGATTGAAGAATATTTGAGGTGAATAAGAAGAACCTTGATGTTGGAAGGAGAAATCAATCCTGTTGTTAACTTGTATTGAAGTATTGGGACATATTTTATTAGTTGAATAATTTCTGAGAGATAAATCCTAGAAGATATGTTTTGATGTAGTAATTGTTTCCATTAAAGAATTTGGATAACTATTTATTAATAATATCAAAAGTGTTTTGAACATTTTAGTTCCATAGAGAATTAATGAAGATGAATTATATATCTCTAATAATAATGGGTTAGGGATGTTCTATCCTTATATGTTTGATAAAGTTTGATTTCAAAAAGAAAAAAAAGACGAGATGTACTATATGGTTGTAAATTTTTTCTTGAGATTTTTTTATTACAATGTTTTTTTATTTTGACAAAAATAAATGAATTTATAAGAAAAAAATATTTCCAAATAAATTTTTGTCTCTAAAGGTGATGATAAAAGGTTTATATGGGGGCGAGAAGAACATTTTATAATTTTAGAAATTTAAAATAAATATTTAATTATGTTGATTAATTTATCAATTTTATTATTTAGTGGAAATTAAAAAATATATAGAGAACAAAAATATTTTTATAGTAGTTCAGTATATGTGACCTAGATCTACTCTTCACACACTGATCTATGATATATAGTACCCACAAAAAATAATGACATAGACAATGAAATAATAACTTTCTCAAACTTTTACTATGGTCTCAATCCCATCCGAATACGTTTACATCAGAGAATCCCTAAACCTATGGGTTTTACCCATTTATCAGGTGGAAGAACCAATGAACACTTTTTATTTCCAGTGTAAACCTTGTGTGTGGTATATTTTTTATAGATCTACACCCATCCAAAATAATGAAAACAAATTACACTAGATAGTTGAAAATGATATTACAAAAAAGAAAAATTGTTTTTCCATTCAATGATATTGAATGATTTGTTACTGGTGATCCAATAATGTTATTATGAATTCTATTAAGAACCAAAGCTTCAAGAATGTCAAATGAAGATGATCGTGCAAGTTCTCCTTGAATTTATTCATTCAGTGATGTCAAATAGATGCATGTAGTATATAATGTATTTTCCCAAAGGTGTTTGGCTATATTTTTTCATTGAGGTTGTCAATGTAACAAATGAAATGAAAAAGAGTTGGATAATGGAATACATATCTACACACCAAACAAGAAGAGTTGTTCTCCATACACTATAGGTAAGGAATAATAATGAATCATAATCATTAAAAAACTAGATGGAAAGATTCCTATAATACCATCACTATAGATTATTGAAAGAGTGGGTCCTCATATTTATGAGAAATAATAAATCTGGTTGAGTTTTTTCAAGATTAGTCTGAATAAAAGAGAAGATATCTTCTGAACCTATGATTGGAAATCCTATATGGAGAAAAATCATAAGTTAGGATCCAGGAATGAAGGAGTTATTTCTTAAATAGGGAACCATACATGGAGTGAAAATATTGTTGAACGATAAAATTTGTGTTTATTAGTGTTCAAAACACTCTTTTATGACTTTTTTAGTGGATATAAATTATGAAATCTGATACCAGGGTTCCACTTTGAGGTTCCCCAAGCCCAGAGGACCATATGGACTCATGAACATATCCTTAAATGAAAGAGGATTCCGACTAGTAGTGAGGGCCTAGGGTGTTTCTGTGAGGACAATATGACCTCATTACTAGAGTGTATCACAACGTTAATATATAATAACCTGTAAATAGCAGAATCAATCTTAGTAAACAATGCAACAAAAGAAGATAGAAGTAATAAAAAACAGAACAATTGGTAATCATATAAAAAATTTGATGATGATATATGTCATGTCACTATAAAACTAGAAAAGATGGATACGAGACACTAAGAAGTAGTACTATAAATAAATTAGAAAAATGGGATCCAAAAACTATCCAATTTTTTCTGATATCATGCCCGGTCATCTACAATGAAGACCCATCCTAATAAAACAACCAATCAAGTGTTTGAAGTAGTACACTTCCATTTTCAAAACTGACATACATGTATTCTCCTCAGGTTCCAATGAAGGTTCTGGTAGGATATGAGATAAATCTTAGTAGGCCACTATAAATAGATTATATAACACCCGTTCCTTGTAATATAAGTTAAATAGTGTGATGTCATGCATATATAAAATTAATTAGAATAGTAACATAATGACCCATGCACCTGCATCATCCTCAACTGGTGCCTGAACATTTTACCAATTCATTTATTAATTATGTTCTTGTTTATATATGTTATTCACATGAGGCATAACCAAAACCAACATTCTGACATGATAATAATAGTGAATGATCCAATATGTAACAAGGAATCCATATTGATAATAATAATAATGTCGAGGTTTAAAAGTAATAACCAAGGAAACCTCAACCACAAGGGTTGAGCTCGGTCATATAATAACTTCATCCCCAGTAAAGTGGTAACAGTGTAATCCAAGGTGGAATCACCCAAGTCATTCCACAATGATGTAATTCAAACTAAATCAATGAAAATCATCTAAGGTAAAATGTGATAAGAAATGACTTGGCCTAAGGGTGTATCCAAGGAACCTCATGTCTATAGAATTCATGATTAATCCAAGGAGCATATATAAGGAATCCTGTTATAATATTGGAGGGATCCTACTATGTAATACTGGGTATCCATTAATAGATAAGTATCAGGTTCCCAGGTCTGTATCATCCATGGAAACTAGCATCCCTAAATCAGAATGGAATCCACAAGTGGTAAAAGAATTCTCTTGGGATTCTAAGGAATAACTGAAGTCTAACCAATCCAATAAATTTCTTATGTTCTATATAACAAGGCACCTTACAATTGATTCATTTAAGTAATTTATCCCGATAATGGTCATTCCATTTAACAAAACATGAGGGTTCATTCCATGCCTTTAATTCAAGTGACAAGGAATCTCAAGGTGATGAACCCATTTATTAATTCATATAAGTCTTATTCTATTCATTTGGTTCACTCTTATACCTCCATAATTATGGAAAGGTGTGATATCGGAAGGTAACCAAGTTCTTAAATTACATTTATTAAGGATAATTCATATATATACCATATAATTTATATTTCCATTTAAGGAGTATTTATCAAATTGAATCAGTTAACATTGAAGTGTCAAGTGGTAAGAAAACATGAACTAACCATTATTCAATTCATACTTCTTCTAATTCACGGGGATTACAATTAGGAGGGTCAATATACACACTTGAATGGTGGAGAAAGAATTATAACAAACCATTAAGGCATAACTAAGGAGATAACTTTGAAAGGGGCGGTTTTCATTGTGGTAATATTCACTAACAATGGATAACATATTTGACAGGAGTCTAAGAATATGGTTATTTTGACTATAAGTAAAGAACATTAATTTAATAGATGATGCATGTTGAAATCGGCATGTGCACATGACAATTTTTAAAATTAAAAATATTGAAGGTTCAGTTAGAGACCACCTACCTCATACTCATATGACTCTCTTCATCATGTATCAACCAATAGTTTGTCTTGGATTGGAAGAGATATAATGAATGGATCAACACCCGGAAAATGGGTCATATTACCCTGCATCTAAATAGCTTCGTCGATAGAACTAATAATTAATAATGAATAAAAAGTAATTGAGATCTTACCAGCATGGATTGAATGATATTAACGACACTTCAACCGAACATCAGATGGATGAGATGTAGAAGATCATAGATTAGGCTAGAAAGGGGATAAAAAATGGGAAAGAGAGAGGAATCATCCTTTGGAAATATAGAATTTCTTATGAGGAGTATGTTTAATAAGTCATTAAAGTAGTTTTCTTAGAATCAGCCAACAATATGTATTGCATGGTTTGGCTACACATTTTCCCAAATCGTGTGCCAATTGGGCACTGTCTACTACTGGAAGGGGAATTATTCATGGTTATGGTGAATGGAAAGGGAAACCATGAACCATCCATGAAAAAAACCTATGAACCATTTACGGAATCTTTTTTATGTATATGTGGACACTGGCATATGGTTAGGGAAAACAATGCACCCATATCACCCCATTTTCATACATTGCACTGTTATAACTAAAGATATGGCCTGCCCCGTGAGGTTTTTACCAACCATTTGGCCAACCAATTTCTAAGAAAAGATGGGTCCAAGGCTCTAGAAAGTCCTCTTACCAGACCAAGATACCCATGAACTAATTAGGAATTAATATTAGGTTGGAAATAAAAAATTAAATAGAAATTTAATGGATCCATACCTGAGGTAAAAATAACGTTCTTACTATCTCTAGTTAAAGGAACTCATACTCACTTTCACCATCCAAGTGTAGTGAAGCACTATGTTAGAACAAATTTTGCCACTGGGCAAGTACATCGACCCCCACTCCCATGTCTAATCAAGTACGTGGTCATCCTATAATGACACCCACACTAAAGGGATATATTTTCCTTATATATCCTTCATTATCTTTTCAAGGATGCTTATAACATAATACTAAAATGAATAATTGACATATAACTCATCTTCCACGTCATAAAATGTATAATACAAGTCAGTAAGATACCAATGAAGTAGTGAAACATAGAAGATGTCCCATATGGTACGATACCTCTGATGTAATGACAACTAATAGGATACTATCCTCACTCTCTCTAGAATCTTAGACGACACTACATAATAAGGAGACAACTTCCCATTCCTCCGTATCCATCTATTACCTAATCTGGGTGGTACTCATAGGAAACTACGATCCCTGGACCCAAACTCTAGAGGTTGTTAACAGTGATCAACATATGATTTCTGTCTATAATGAGTTGTATACATAATATTTCTGATCATTTTAACTTAATTCAATGAATCTAACATGATAAGAGGTCCTATTAGTAGTGCCTATCCTTCCTATAACCAATACAGGTTTGAATACCATGACCTACCGTACATGGCCTCAAAAATATTCATCTGAATTTTTACCTGAAGGCTATTCTTATATGGTAACTCGATGAGAGGGATATTACTCTTCTATGAAAAACCAGAATCAATTATTATCCTCAAATCATATTAAAAACCATTAGTGTCTGTTCCAATTTCCTATTACTATAGGTGTTAAAGGCTTTGCTCTGAAGCACCTGTTTACCAATTTCCTTCTACAACCCCTACCAAAACCATGAAGTGAAATGAGAATCCATATATAATATGATAGTATGAGGGACCCCATGTAGTCTTATAATCTCAAAGACATACATTATTACCATATCAGGAACCAATAATGTCTTATGGATATGAAGGAGGTGAACTACAATCATCATTCTATCAATGACAACCCATACTGCTTCACTACCTTGAGGTGACCTTAATAGTCTGACTACAAAGTCCTTGGAAACATCTTCCCATTTCCATTCACGGGATGGATATAGCTTCAAAATGACTACAAGTTTCTGGTGCTCCACCTTCACCGAATGACTGGTGGAACACCTAATACTAAAGACTACTATTTTATGTTTCATCCAAATAAACTAATACAAGCATTACATATATCAGTGCATCTTGGATATTCCTAGATGAACATCCCAATGAGACGTGTGGGAATCGTGGATTTATTAGTCTCTCATATCTAGAGGAATCCATACATGTCCATGTATATGCAGTGTGGTGTCTCTATCCACATATTGATCCAGAGGAAGGTAATCTCCTGAAATACTCTCATGGAGAACCATGTCCTCATTATATGAAAATTGAAGGCTCTTCACCTTATCAAAGTGGGAATATGTAACTGTAATGTATGATAGATGAGATTGTTCTTGAAAATACTGAAACTCCAAATTTATCTTTTAAAATAGGTCCATCAATTCCCATTCCTAATTGTCTTCCCATATGACATATGGCTGAGTTTTTTGACTTTACACATTAGATACTACATTTCCCTTTCCATGCATTTAATAAAGCTAAAAATTGAAGGATTGATGTTATTAAAACCACCTCCACTATATGTGGTTTAAGTCACACTGTGAAAAGATATATTTGAGTCTCTTGTATTCTATATACACCATAAATCATTCAACTTAGAGATAATGTATCCAACAACATAAGGCGTCGAAAACTATTCGTAGCTCAGGGTCACACATAAGGTAGTTCCTCTCATTAGGCCTCAATTGCTCAGATTCATTCACAATGGATCTATCCTCTTACATAATCACTACCCCTATACCAATTCCTGATTCATCACAAAACAAGTTATATCTTCTTCTAGGCTCTGGAAGAATCATAATAGATGTTGAGACAAGCCTTCCTTTCATATCCTAAGAGGATTTATCGCACTCTTTTAACCACAAGAACTTAACACCCTTATTTTTAAGACTAGTCAGAGTTGAATAAATGCATGATAAGTCTTGTATTTAATGCCTATAATAACCATCTATCCACAAGAAACACTGTATATAAAACACATCTTTGGGATAATCCTTGTAATCCACAACATTCACCTTCTCTAGGTATATAGATACTCCTATTTTCAAGATAAAAAGACACAATAAGTAACAATTATCAATCAATAAGTGGAAACTATCAAGCATTGAATAAATATGATACACTTTTAGTGTACATAGAAAGTTATAAAGGTGCTTATAATGGTTGATAAGAGTGTGAGAATACACTAAGATTGCATCCTCAAAGAATACCAAAAAATAATCCAGATAGGAGTGGAACACCCCATTCATCATATCCATGAAATTGATAGGAATGTTTTTAAGAAACAATTAATTAACAAGATACTCATATATACTCTATTTTAATAGAATGTTATATGAGGTATGACTGCTGATCTGACTCGCTCCAGATGATAGCCCGATCTCTAGTCGATTTTAGAAAACACCCTAGATCCTCAGATCTGGTCAAAGTGATCATCTATTCGTGGCGGTGGATACAGTTGCTTGACTATAAGATGGTTCAACCTACTAAAATCCATGAATAAATGAAGGGTCCCGTCCGCCTTCTTGGGGAAATGAACATGCAAACCCAAAAAGGAAATGTTAGTCCATATAAAATAGTAGAACATTATATCCTCCAACTTCTTCTTCAGAACCTGAAGCAAGATAAATTCCATCATTTATTGGGAAATTAACACTAGTGATTCTCCTAGAATGAGATTAATTTTAAACCATGCCTCTATCTTTGAAGGTAATCCAGAAAAATGACCAGGAAATATTCCTTAAAATGATCTACTATTGAAGGTAATTTGACATGATTTAAACCCCAATCCTCCATGAATAGTTTAAAAATCTAGGATGTCACTCCACCTGTCCCATGATTCTTTGGAACATCTCTACTAGTCTAGACATCACACTTGCCATTGTGAAGATAATTACTACCCTTTATTGATGTAAATGATACCCTACCATGATGGAATTCTACAAATGTATGCTACTGAACAAACCAATCTATCCTGAGAATTATTTCAATTTATACCATTTTGATAAAAACAATTGTCCCATATGAAAGGGTAACCACCCACCTCAAGTGGGATATCCCTCCATTGGTATATTCCCTCTGACCATAGTCATAATTTTGTATCCAGGTTCATTACACCTTAGTAATACTGTATTTCTAGAACAAGGCTCTCCCTAATAGATAACACGATGATGGAGTTTGAACAAACTTTATAAAAAAGTAGATTCTATAGTGCAGGGTACTAGAATAATACCTTATACTATAGATGGTCCTACACACTTATCCTCAGGTGTCTGGTATAATTCATGCAACTAACATGATCCATGAACCTATGCAATAATTGGAATAACATATTGAAGATTGATATACAGGAACTGCTGAAAATCTAAATTTTGGATAATATGTCCATGAAAACCTCTTTGGCTAGTACTATCGGTGTTATTCCAAATCCTCTCCTACCACGTCATAATAAAAATAGACCCTAAAGATGGAGCTGGCGCAGAACCTCTTCCAATAGAAGCTAATAGAAAGGTCTGACAAAATATCTAAAGAAACCGTATACAGTCACAAGCACGACACTCCATGTGGTCTTTATCACAATAAGGATTCAAATTCTTCAATAATCCACAATGATGGAATACCACAGTTCTACTAGAATGGGTACTCTAGTTTCCACTTCCCTTAAGATAATCCTCTAGGGATCACATTCTACTATAGTAAGAACTACTGGCCTACCATGAAACTAATCCTCTATGCCTGGTACTGTCGCCTTCCCTCAGTTTTCACTCAGTTATAATATCATGATTGAATACTTTATAAAAGGTAGGTAGGTGAAATAAAATAATTTGGTTACGAATGGAATATAGAAGCCAATCGTTAATGTGTCTAGCACACAAAATCTCAACACCATATAGAAGTGGTGAAAAGCATTATAACTCAGTAAAACATGATGAATAATATATGAATGAAAAAACACCCAGTTCTAGATGTATGAACTATCTGGGTTGGTCAAATCTCAATATCAGTGTAAAGAAGTAAACCTAGAAAGGTGTTTAGAAATTGACCCATACCATGCCCTCATGGAAAATAGCCTGCATAATAAAATCCCACTAACCCTTGGTTTAATCACGCAAACATTTATATAGATATTTTTATCCTTCACTCTATAGGTGTCTCAAAATAAGAAAAGATATACAAGTTGGCATCTAGATAAGACTCACTAGAATGTGGACATCCATACCCTAAGAAGTTTGGAGGATGCTGATGCTAGAAGCTTTGGGTCAGATCTACCATTGAAGGTGTAGTCTATAGAGAACCTTAAATGGACTTCATCATACATAGGAAACTATCACATAACTGAGTGTTTGTTCTTAGTTTATGTATTAATGGAAGTTCCACAAGTGTTACCCCCAACAGAAATAATGACTGATTCGGTCCCGCCGGGTTCATATCATGGTCATCACCACCCTCATGGTGAAAAACACGAGGACATTGTGGTGACATTGGTCTAAAAATGGAAGGCACATGCCTTAGAACAAGGTTTAAGTAGATAGATATCAACACTTGAAAAAGAATAACATTAGGAATGGGCTCACAAGACATGGTATACTACCCCATATTCCTTCTTATAAGGGATGATATTGGTAAGTGATCACGTATAAATTACATTGGTTCTAGTAGATGAAGGATCTATTATACCTTACAACTTCATTTAAAGGAAACCATTTCATTAATGAAGTCATTTTTCACTTTCCAGTATCATTTTCTTATTTTCATATATCAAGGTTCATTTAAAATGGATTTCCATTCTTAGTGAATCAGGTCACATACACCTTATCAATGAAAACAACACCCATTTGATTTTAATCTAATGGGTTGATATGTTGAATTACCCATTACAGCCCACAAGACCCCATAACACCCCGTGAATTGATACTAGTAATCACTCAATCCTAGAAAAGGTGTACCAGAAGTATATATATACAAACAAGGCTCACTCAACAATCATAGTCATATCAAGTAATAAAAGTAACTAAATGAACCTATTTGGAAGGGATATATGAATGACATGTGAACTCATGGTGCCTATGATGATGCATGTAATAACACTCCTTTACCTCATATCATGGGTCCAAGGATACAACATGATCCTCAATAAAAATAATAATAATAATAATAACACATCATCTGTATCACCCAATGGTGAAATGATATCAACTGTAATAGGAAAAATCAAAACCATAATTATAATTTAGGAAACTCATAATTTACCCTAAATATGGGTTAACTATGACAAATAATGACTCAGGACCAATATACAAGAAATACATTTATCTAGTCTATTGTCTCTAAATAGTATGCCAAGAAAGGAACTTCTTTGACTGCACTTTCTGAAGTCCTAGACTCTGGTTCCACTCAGAGGTTCCCTAGGCCCGATGGGCCACATGACATCAAGTACATCTCCCCAAATTCTAGAGGCTACCGAATAATAGTGAGGGCTCAAGTTTTTTTAGTTTGGAGACTATTCCATTCATCGCTAGAGTGTATCACATTGATAATAAGTAATAATCGGTAAATAGTGGAATCAGTAATAATAAACAACACAACGAAATCAGACAAGAGTAATAGACAATAGAACAATTGAAAAACATATAAAAAAGAGGATAATGATATATTTCATGTTATTTTTATGCTAGAAAACATGGATATAAGGCCATAGAAATAAGTACTATACCAAATAATAAAAAAGGAATCAAAAGAATATCCAATATCCCATGATCCACCTCAGCCATCTGCTACCAAGCTCTATCCAAATGCATGAAAGCAATCAAGTGTTCGGAGAAGTCCACTTCCTGTTTCCAACTCCTGAAAAAATGCAATATGCCTAGGTTCAAAATGTGTCTCAGATAGGGTGTGAGATAAATCTATGTGGGTCACCACCAATGGAATTTATAACATCCAGTCTATGTAATATAAATTTACCAGTTTTCAATAATGAATATATAAAATTAAAGTAGTGCAGTAATGTAAATATCCAAGTACCTACTTTAACATGATATGGTTTCAGAACATTTAACCAATTCATTTATTAGTTATGTTCTAGTTTATAGATGTAATTCATGTGAGGAATATCCCACACTGACATCCTGACATGATAATAATAGTAAAGGATCCAAGATATAACAAAGGATCCATATCAATAATATTAATGATAAGGTTCCATGGTAATAACCAAGGAATCCTTAACCACAATGGTAGAACCAAATCGTTTAATAAAAGAATCCTGGATAAGGGGTATGAGTGTAATCCAATGGGGAATCACCCATGTCTTTCAACAATGATTTAATTCTAACAGAGTATAAGGAAATCATCCTTGATAAAAAAGGATAAGAAAAGATTAGGCCCAATGGTGTATCGAATGAGCCTCATATCCATGGAAGTCATGCTAGATATGAGGAGTGTATGCATGGAATCCTATAATAATAATGGAGGGATATTAGGATGTTATACTCGGAATCCACTTATAGAAAATGATCGGGATCCATGGTTGGTATCAACCATGGAAACCACCATCCCTGAATCCGAATGGGATCAACATGTTCATAAGGAATTCCCTCATCAATCCAAGGTCTAACTCCATTTTGAAAACTTTTATTAATATGTAATGTTATGCATAATAAGCAACCTAACAATTTATTTATATAATTAATTAATATGTATAATTCTCATTCCATTTAACAAAACAAGGGTGATCATTCCATGCCCTTCATATAAGTGAGAAGTAATCTCAAGGACATGAAACCATTTATTAATCATATAAGTCATATTAAATTCATTTGGTTCCCTTAGTTACCTTCCCTAATCCTGGAAATGTGTTCTATATACATGAAACCATGTTTCTAGATTACATTTAATAATACCGAGTCATATATATACAATATACTTTATGATTCCATTTATAGTGTATTTATCAAATTGAAGCACTTATCTAAGAATGGTCAAGTGGTATGAAAACATGTTATTATCCATTAATCAATTCCAAATTCATGTAATTCAATTGTAATACCATTATCAGGTTTAAACCACACACGCAAATAGTGGATAATGATTCATAACAAACCATTAAAGAATAAATAAGAAGATCACCCCACATGAGGTTGTTGTAGTTGTGGGTGTATCCACCAAAATTGAATAACATAGTTGACATGAGTCTTGTAGTACTATTATAATGACTATTATCAACGATCATTAAATAAATAGATGAATCCCAATGAAATAATCATGTTGAAACAACAATTTATAAAATGATGTACCTTGAGGGATGAGTTATTAACCACCATCCTGATACTCATACAACTCTACCCATCCATAATCAAAAACTAGTTGGGCTTGGATTGGAAGAGATCTGAAGAATGAACCAACACCCTAATAATGTGTAAAATGATCCTACATCTAAATTTCATCATATATAGAAAGAAGAATGACGAATGGCTAAAAATGAATCGAGATATTTCTCGTGTGGATCAAATGATATGGATAGTGCTTCGATCAGACTCCGAACAGATGAGATTCAGAAGATCCTAGATTGGGCTTAAATATGCATCAAAAAGGGGGAAGATAGAGTCCAAAGCTGCTATAAATAATAAATAGGAGAAGTTGAGTATGTTTAATAATTTATTAATTGGTTTTTTTCTTAAATCATCCAAAAATAGTAATCACATGGTTTGGCCTCACATTTTCTCAAACCATGTGCCAATTGTGTGCCATATTCTATTGGAAGTGAAATTTTTCTTGGTTTGGGAACACAGTTTGGGAAACTCTGTGTAAACCATAAATATCACATCTAAAACATAACTACATTTTTTATGGTAGTGCAGCTAGTGGCGCAGAGTTAGGGAAAACTATGCCCCCCATATCACCCCACTATGCATCTTTACATGGATAGAACTAACTGTGTGGCCTTACCAACATGGTTTATACTAATTGTTTGAACCACCTATTGTTACCAAATAATTTGGTTCTAGGATCCAAAAAAGCCACATACACCCTTGAGATACCCACGAACTCATTAGTCATCCATATTTGGTCCACACTAAAGAAATAGATAGATGTTTAAATGATCCATACCTGAGTGAAAAAATGATTTCTTACAGAGATGGACCTAGATTGATTAACAAAGTTTCACACCTAAGTTGGAAGGATAAAACCTCAAAATTGAATTATAAAGAGTTTTCAATTATTCAAATATTTCCAAAGAGCCATTTGAATAAGTTAAAATATGATTTTAAGATTTTATAAACGGTCGAGATTAGCTTAAATCTATGTATAAAATCCATATGTTGAAATGTAATAAACACAAGAAAAACGGCTAAGCTAGATTCCATGTAGTCAAATTTCTGTGTTGCTGAATTCTAATGTAACCGAATCCATGTAGCAAAATTGGTCAGGTTTTGAAATAGTTTATTATGTGAAGATCCATTAATGTGATGGATATGATTTATCCAAATCACCCATGTATGCAATCATCATATCAAAAATTATTTTTGTATCCAAATTTAGAATCAACATACATGATGAATATCCATAGAGGTGATTGGATAGATGTATCTATATTCCTTATGTAATTGATTTTTTTATTGAATATCTAAACTTCAAGTAGTTGAATTCTTCTGTGTAATTGAATTATAATCCACATACATAAATGAAGACTCACAAAGGAGAATTGGGACTGGAGTACATTGTACCCAAATTCTAACATGTGAAGCACCATGTAAGGGAATTTCTCACATAGAAGAATCTATGTATTATAAATAGTAATTCATGTAGCCACATTTCCATGATTTACTAGGATAAAATTAAAAAATTATAAATTTTTATAATCATAATAGGAACACATTTTGGGCGACACAATAGTTATTTGTTCATGTTCTAAATATCAAAAAAAACTAAGATGGTTATGATATAAGAATGTGAATAAAGAGGATCCAACATTCAACAATGGAAAAGGTAATGTTAATGGTAAATTAAAAGATGAGTTTCTAGAATTTCATAATTTGGAGTAAATAAAAATATGATGTTTATTATTTAGTTATTTTTAGTTTAGAATATCATGATACATACAAAATCCATGATTTGATCCTATTTTCAAGAATAACAAATGAGAAGAAAAAAATGAAGGTAATTACTGAAGAATAAATGGATGTTATATAGATTTAATGAATAATACAATTTATGTTCCATTAAACCTCAATATTTTAGGAATCAAATCCTACATTAGTTTGTTAAAAGTTTGTTCTAGTTTTTTCTGTGACTAATATTGTTTTTTGGAAATTTTATGAAGACATGAGTTATGAGAAGAATTATTATATGATACTAGAAGTGAATGAGAGTTCCAGGCCTCTTCTATGAATTCATTATTTCATACATCTATGAAACATTTCTATGAATATTTTTAGTGGGATCATTTTGAGAATTTGGACATTCCAATTTTGTGGTTTAATTTATATTTATACTCAAATGAGCTAAAAATTTAGAATAATGGGGATCAAGAAGAAACCATGCTAGATGTAGATATATTTTAAATATATTTAGGACTGAGTTAGAAAAATGAGAAGTAATAAATAAGTGTATTCTGTGATTTCATTTTTGAGTTAAAAAAGAAATGTACTTGAATTCGTGGGAAACCAAAAATGGGTATTCAATTATGTTTATTATGTGAAGATTTTTGTCTTGTACTCTCAATATTCCATGTTTGGAGATTTAAAATCAATAGATTGTTTAATTTAGTTTCTCATGCATGTTAAAAGTTGTGAATATTGAGTAGGAAGAAATAAAATAATAATAAACATCCACTTCTATTTTTAGAAGAGTAATTAGTGAGTATTTAGACAAAATAATAACTTGATGAATAAATGTAGAAGAATATGATGCATTCCATATATAGAAGGTGATGAAAAATAAGTATATTTATATCATTCTATACTCATATTAAAGTGTATGAATGTGTTGATAATAATATGTTCCCATGAGAACCATTGTTAAATAAATTTTATAAGGATATTTTGGGTTTGAATATCACAATTGTTATTTGAGTGAGACAAAAGAGTGAACATATTTAGAAGTGTTGAAATGATGATATGTGAGTAGTGATCGAGTTTCCAAGTATTCTTAATTACCAGATGACATTTTAAGAAGATGATTATGAGAAAAAGGAGTCCAACATTATTTCCGCAGAGACATCCTATGTAAGGATTCAAATTTACTTACAAATATGAACGTGGATGAAGAAATAGGATATTTGTGGTTGGAATTTTTGGATCTTGTGTGACTCATGGTATGCATGGATAACAACATGTGACTAGGTGACTACAATGAGAAGCCATTGAATAAGTTTTTGGGGATTCTAGCATGATAAATATGATGAGATAAATGATAATTGGTTGATGTGTCTCAGACCAAGAGAATATTGGTGAGACTCTGTTCTAGTTATGGTGTGTGAATAACCATCCACTTGTAATTGTGATATTTGATTATAGTGGAGAAAATATTATTTTGGAAAATAACCAATCAAATAATGGAGTATGTATTTATACCAAACCATGTAAATACTTATATTGTTGTTCATTCATTAACTACATTATATGTGTGAGGTTATGATAAAAATGGAGTAGATTGAGAGTGAATAAGTCTTGTAGGAAGAATTAATAAGAAAAATTCATAATAAATTTATTTGACTACTAATTCATCCTCCACTTTTAGTAGTCCATCAGTCCTCTAGGAATGTCACTTGGTATCAAATCCTCGTTATCTCTATAACTATTTAAATGATATGTGGATTTGAGGCCCATAAATAATTGTTTCAGATAAAAAATTCTTCCTCTATATCTGATAATTCATTGATGGAATTCACTACCAAGAAATTGAAAAATGGATGATGAAAGAGTCAATGATATTTTAGGAAAATATAAAATAAGTATGAGTAAATACTATTACACGAAGTTTATCATAATTATTAGGATTTAAACATTAAAACTATTTATTTATATTCCTCTAATGATTCATGTTCATGATGTTAATTAATTAGGAAAGAAGATATATTATATCAACATAATATTAGTGCTAATTTATTGGAATGTATCTAAAGAAGGGTCCTACAATTATTTTAACTAATATGATAGGTTATTTGAAATACATATTTGATGAAAAATCACAGGTAGAGAAAGAAGACGATGCTATGGATTATTCTATGGTAAAATATATTAGAATATTATACACTAAAAAAATATTAGAAAATAATAGGTATAATCTACCAGACATTTAAATGGAAGGGTATCATAAATTTATGAAGAATAAAAAAGTGTTATTTAAGAAAAGGAATTATTTTAGATTTATGGGGATGTTATGTTGATTTTTGTGGAAGATGATATTATCACCCTCAAAATAGTCCAGTACATCCCAAATAACCATGATGAAAGCTACTTCCAAACAAACATTTGATGTGATTCCTACATCAAATGAGGATCAAAATTTTAGAACATGATGATTGATATCATGCGGAAAGTCTCCCCCTATATCTCATTGTAATAGGTGACCCACAATGCATATAAAGTGTCTTATAGTAAATATTTAATTTCTAGGAGTGATGGACAGAAATTAAAATATATAAAAAAGTGGAAGAAGGATGTTTTTTATAATTCCACTAAAATCTAAAGGAAGGAAGTGGGTAGGTACAAAATAAATTGTTCTAAAAGATGAGATTCAATTAAGGGAGTTATTGTCAAAAAATAGAAGGCATGACATGTTAGAGATCCTAAACCTAAGAATAGATAAACAAGATTGATTAGAAGGTGTTGGTGCTCCAGCAGATTTGGGAATATACCGATTTATTTCTAGACCTATATAACAGTAGGTTCAAGTTCAAGAAGGAATTAAAAATGGGGGAGAAATATTGTTCAAATAAATAAATCTACTACATATAATGACACATCACATGAAGGCAATAATCTATCTATGAACAAAATATTTAAAATATAGAATAATTTTTATGATATGTGCAACATATGTGGTCAAGATTATGATGTATCATGGAACTATATATATTGGTATCATATATTTATTAAAGAAAAAAAGATAACCATGAAAATTTGAGAATTAGGGTAAGAAATAATGTTTTTCTTCCCTGGGATAAAATATTATGAATAAGGTCATAAAACAAGTCACTCCCAAGAGGTTATCAAAGAAGTATGAGAAGGATGCCACACCAACTGATAAGATAATATTATTTTAATTTGGAAATAGAATCCACGTCATGGATCATTGTAAAATTCACATGAATCTCAAGAATTTAGGGATCCATATAAAAAAATAAGAATCAGTCCAATAAATATACTGTTGTATTTCTATGGTTGAGGAAATTCCACTTGAAACCGGGGAGAGTATTCCATAGATGGGAAAATGGTAAAAATTATATTATAGTTGGTGGATGGTTCAAGAGGGAAGGTCATAGTGCTATCATATGTAATACATATCTTCCTAAATAATAAGAACTATTTAAGAAGAATGGGTATAACATGTG
Source organism: Viscum album (assembly GCA_963277665.1). Taxonomy (NCBI): domain Eukaryota; kingdom Viridiplantae; phylum Streptophyta; class Magnoliopsida; order Santalales; family Viscaceae; genus Viscum; species Viscum album. The sequence goes on along the minus strand of CAUJRU010000019.1, from coordinate 2,780,184 downwards.
ATCTAAAGTTATTAAACTACTCCTAAAAAGGATAAATCTACACCTATGAAGAAATATGATCATATATGAATTTGTTTTATTAATATATTTACACATTAGTTAGAGTAGTATATAATGATAGATCATGCTAAAAAACAATTGATTTATTTTTCAAGTCAAGAATTCCACTCCAAGTAGTAATAAATTTTATAATCGAATGAATAACATGATTCCAAAGGGTTAAGAGACATATAAATATAATGGTTCATGCATGGAGAATGATGGGTTTGAATGTCATGGGTTGGGAAATTTGTGTCAACACTCCTACTCATACTGAGGAGCTACTATGAGATCCACCATCACAACATATATGATTGATGGTTTCTAAATTATTTTCAATGAATATGATGAAATCATGAGAGTATTTCCTTGAGGAGAAGCTCTAAAAAATAATGATGTTTCTAGAATTTATATATCATAGGGAATATGGAAAAATAGATAGAACCTTCGTATCAAAAGGATGATGTAATATGTTAATTAGCATAGTTTTTTACACGTACATATTACCCTTATCAGGGGGTATTTTTATAAAAATGGGGAAGAATAAGAGTGAGAAATTGTTTGACTTATATGTTTTATTGAGTGTGGGTTCTTAAGTTTTTATTCAGAATCAATAGGTGCTACCACCAATATTGATAATGGATAAAACTGGTATCACATTAGAAAATGAGGATATCTATGTTCTCTAAACTATTAATTTTTTTCCACAAAGGGTTATCCAACATAGACCTAGTTATTATTTATTAATGGAACATTGATAAGATAAATTTAATGCCAAGTTTAATTTTCAGAATGATATACTAAGATTAAATTATACTAGTCACTTGATAATGGTGAGCTATGAAAGATTTTCTATTATCTATCATGGAGTTATAGGAGAATTTTTATACTAATAAAGGGTTTATATGTTTTATTTTTTACAACTTGTATCAATTATTATAACACTTAGTTGGTATATGAAAATTCAACCATTTATTTGGGGATGAACATGATACGATCCATAAGGAGAGAAGATATTATTAAAGCCTCTCAATAATATTATTAAATGGGGAGGACTTTGATGAAAAATCCTATAATATAAAAAATTTGGTATCATTTTGAATTTTAATTGGTATTTCAATTATAACAATATTTAAATTGTTAACTAAAATAGTTTTTTGAGAAAGAGTTGATGGTTTATGATGTCCCCACATTTACTCATCTTGATAATTATATGGAGTGAAAATTGAACCTTACATTAATGGGGAGAATAATTTCCTTTCCATATAATTTATTTCCAATTAGGGGAAATATAATACATTGACCAATGATGAATATCTGAAGTGATCGATATCTAGATGTGATTCAAAATGACAACAAACACAAAATGAATTATTGATGTTCCCAAAGGGTTTTGTTTTTTTATTATAAATTAGGTTTTAATTGTAATAAATTAAAAGAATAGATGTTTTGTGTGATAAATTGTGTATCCACCCATAAAAGAAGAAGATCTACTTCCCATAAACTATAGGTAAAGTATAATTAAGGGCATTTTATAAAATACATGGAGGGATAGATTTCAAGTAGCCCATCACATTAATGAATTGAATGTTTTGGTTCTCATGATTATAAAATATCACTACATGTGATTTGGTACTATCTTATATAGTTTGAATGAAAGATAATATGTGTAAAAAATATCTATAATACAGATATGGGAAACACATATATATAAGGTTAAAATCATATTATAGGACAATTTAAATGAGGAAAAATATCTAATGAGTAAAAATATGATGGGCTATTAAAATCTATGTTTATCAGTGTATAAACATTAGTATATGATGTTTCATATAAATAGAGATGGATTATGATTTATTGAACAATATCCTCACCTAATCTAGTAGAGGGATTCCTAAAAATATTATTCCTTGAGTATTTTATATATTGTAACACCTACAAATTGAAATAGAAGGATATTGGAATTATTTTCAAACTTCCAAACATCATTTATGGAGTTATGAGGTGATTTGAAGGTTTTTATATATGATGGGATTAGATGAAATTAATGTAGATATGGCCTTGTTTGAAATTCAATGGAATATAGAGAAATTTTTGAGTCTAGTTTCCACTTAGGTAAACTATAGTGTAGGAAAATTATTGCGTTACAGAACCCATGTAGCTGAATTGATCCGGTTTACAAATAGTTTCTTATGTAAATATCAATGTATATGAAGTAAATGATGTAGAAAAATCACCCACATGATAAAATTTTCATTTCTAAAAGCCACCGCATATGAAAATTTTGAAACTGTATATGTGAATTCTTTTTATATAGCCAAATGAAGCGATGTAGCAGAATTCCATATGTAAGGGATTTCCATAACATATCTGAACATCATGTAGCTGAATCATACTGTTTAACTGAATTCATATTCATGTATATGAATGAAGTCTCACATAGTAAAATTGGGACAAGAGAACCACATATCAAAAAATTTGTGACGTGAAGTACCACTTAAAGGACTTCCTCGTGGAGATGAATATACATATGATAATTGGGAATTCACATAGCTAAATTTCTCTATTACACATGGATAAATTATATTCTTAAATATTTTTAGAATCTAAATATTAATTCATTTAAGAAAATAAAATATATGTTCATTCATGGTTTAAAAATCAGAAAACCTAAAAGAATTGTGAACTATGAAAGAGAATAAATAGGATCCCATATTCATCCATGGTAATGGGACGATCATGGAAAAATAATTATAGGATTTCCCAAAAATAATAGTTTCGGGGAAATAAAAATTTGATGAGTCCTATGTTATGATTTTAAGTATAGAATATCATTATTCTTAGAGAATCCATGACCATAGCCTATTTTAAAGAAGAAATCATGAGAAAAAAAGCTGGTTGTGTGTGTTTGAAAAACAAAATTATGTTATAATGTAATCATGAATAAGGAAAATGATGTTACATAGAACCTTGAGAATATAGCTATGAAAAGATATATTAGTTGGTAAGAAGTATTTTTTTTAAAATTTCTGTACTATATGGAGATCTATGTTTCGTAATTTTCTAAAGAAATGACTTAGGAGATGAAATATTATGTGTTACTAGAAATAAATTTGAGTTCCATCTAACATATGTTGGCTGTGTATTTCATAAATTTGTGCAAACATTTGGTGTAGAGTATTAGTTGAATCATTCTAAGAAAGGGGACGAGATAACTAGGAAATTTTTACCTGAATATTATATTCAGTAGATCCAATAAAAATAATAAATTAAGAGATAAGGAATAATATATGAAAACATTATATTTATTTAGAATATCTTCAGGGTTGTGTTTAAAAAATTAGAAGAAATAAATTTTATTATTCTTTAAATAACTTTATGAGTTGAAATATAGGTGAACTAGAATTTGTGGTAACCCAAAATGGTTACTCTATTTTTGTTATTTTATTATGGACATTAATTTTTTCACATAAATATATCATTTATAGGGATTTGAAAATAGAAGGCCATATAATATACCGGCCTATGAATTTAAGAATGTGTGATGATCATTGTTGAAGATATAGAAAATGAATAAGTATCCATTATTATTATATTGATTGAAATTAGTTAGAATCCAATAAAATAGAAGCCCTTGAATTAAAATATAAAAAGAAACTGATTATTGATATAGAAAAGAAGGAGGAGGAGGAGAAGGGGTAGGAGTTAGCAATCATTCTTTGATCAGAGTAATGTGTGATGAAGTGTTGAGAAAAAGAAAAACCTATGAAACAATTTATTTTATAAGTATTCTGAGGAGTTTATGTGTTTTACTGTGATATGATATAACTGATTAAGTAATCGTGGAGAATATATTTTGATGTTATATAACAGTAAGCTATTAGTATTGATTGAGTTTCTATGTATTCTTGAATACCTTCAGATATTTGAAATATCTTATTTTGAGAAGATTTTGTTCAGTATTATTATGGTAGAGAATTGTTATGTAATGTTTTAGATCTGATTCTAAATGTAAACTTGAATTAATCACCAATATATACAATATTGGAATCTATGTAATATGTGTCACTTAGGGTATGCAAAGATAGGACAATGTGACTCACTAACTATAGTAAAAATCTATGGAAGAATTATAGTGCGGAGCTGGAAAGACATGCATTGTGAGATGCATAAAATGGGGATGGTAAGACTATAGTTGAGAGAAGATCATTGAAATTATGATCTTGTTATTTTTTATGAAGCAACCTCCCCTTTTTGTTAAACCCCGTGTTTTTTTGGTATGGCTCTTTTTAAATTCAATTTCTTTGATGTCTAACATTACACACGATAGAGAGATTAAACAAAGAACTAACTATTATTATTTAAATGTTACCATTATAACCTATCCATTAAAATATTAATTTTGAATATTAATAAATAACATATTAAAATATATGGTTTATAAAAATATATTATTAATTCATTGGTTACCAATTAAATATAAATGAAAATATAATCCAATTGTAGATAAAGGGATTTTTTTTATTTTTATTGTCCCAAAGGAATTTTGTCTGAATAAATAAAATTTATTAAAATTAATCATTGATCATAATAAAATATATATTTTATATATTTAACAAAAAATTGATATTCATCCAATTTATTTTATAAGGATAATATATGTACAAACCAAATTTTATTCATAATAAAATATATATTTTTAATAGTAGTTTTACAACTTTTAATAGATAAACTATATTAAAGAAATGATTGGAACTTTTATAATATATATTTGATAAAATAAAAAAATTATTTTAAATTGGAATATAAAAACTTTCTTTTGTTAAATTTTTTGTATTTTTCTGAAGAGTTTCATGTTTTGATGAATAGTGAATAATACAAAATTTTAATTTGAATCAACTATTTTCATCAAAATAATTTATAGTTTTAAATTATATTATTGAATGTTTCTAAAGTCTGAATATATAATTTTATTATCATTTAATCCAATTTTTCTCATTGGCTTCAATTTTCATTGAATTTAGATATAAAAATGATTCAATCTCTTCCATGTTTTAAACATTAATAACATGTTATCTCACCTCTTCAATGAGATTAAATTTATATTAATTACTGTAACTTCTATGTTTTTTATTTCAAAAAATGGATTCCATATTTTTAATCCGGGGGACAAAATTATGTAAGTAGGTTCCAATTTTTTTGGGAATAATGAATAGTATCTTTAAATTGTTTTTATTAACACGGTAAATGTTAAATTGGGTAATTATGGGTAAACAATTATATGATAAATATTAGAAAATTACCCTAGAACTTATACAAATATTATTTTATTATAGATATTATACCAAAAAATCCATGTTATGAAATTATAAAATTTTTATGCCAGTTGAGGAAAAATATTACATTTATTATATTTTATTTAAAGTAGAGTTTAAAATGTGACACTCATATTTTAATAACTATACTATTTTTAATATATGTTTATATAGAAAATAATTTTAAATATAAATAGTAATTCAAAATATAGAATGTTTTTCTTTATCTTGGTAATTTATCAATATTTTTTAGAAAATAAATAACTACCATAAAGACTTATACAAAGATGTATGCAATAATTTTTTAATGAATATAAATATAAAATAAATCATATTTAGAATATTAAAATAAAAAAAATATCAAATAATAAATTACATGCATGATTTCTCTGGAAGAATTTCACTTGTTAGTGATGAGATAATAAAGTTGGTCCTAAGTTATAATGTTGTTATGATATTTTTAAAATGAGAAATAATGAATAGTATCAAGACTAACAATAATTATTTTCTATCAAATTAATATTTAAATAAAATAATTAAAATTCATAAAATATATTTTAAAATATATACTAATTATTATATTGTCTAAAATGTAATAAAAGTTTCATTAATGGTCTAATTGACAACAATTAAGAAAAAATATAAACCTTTTAATATTAAAAAATATATTACCGTAGTTTAAATTAAAATAGGGTTAATTAAAATGATAAGGTTTAAAATAGTAACAAAACATGTCTAAAATATATTGCTTTATGATATTACAATTTTATCCAATATTATATTCAAAAAAAATTTTTTTTGTGGTTTTTGTATTTAGATTGAATTTATTATAAACTAATATTTTAATAAATTCCAAAATAGCCCCTCTCAAAAATTATAAAAGGCACCTCCTCCATCATCTCATTTCCACATTTTGAGCTTTATAGAATGACCAAAACCTCCCTATCTATATCATTGACTTACATATGCACATCATAGAGGTTTTATTCTTCTCAAAACAACATCCGTGGTGGGAGATCACTGCTCAAATGTTCCCACTCCTGATCAAAAAAATCACTTATATTTCTTTTCCAAAAAATAGATAAAAAGTTCTGGTCCGGCTCAACCTTGGGTCTCATTCTCCTTGAAACATGAGAGACACACCACTGGGCGTAGTGAAGAAGACCCATCAAAGATAAAATTGGATCAAATATTTATTGGCCATGAGCCAATCCATTATGATGTTTATGTAAAAAGATTTCATGAAGAGAACCAGAAATGTCCATGCTAACTCAACATATGATAGAGAGAAAACTCAATTGGAACTACAAAAACCTTGCTCAATCTTCATACCAAGGGGTGTACTAATATCCATTGAACAAGTTAAAATATTCATAGAAAGATTAATCAGATTAACAACACGGGTTGATGTAAATGAATGAGATGAACATGTATAAAATAATGCAGTCACTAATGATGAATATATAGTGATGGTACCTCTCACAGTCGCTGGAAATGTTTCTGATTCTTCTAGAGACTCTTACACTACGTGATTAAGCATCATTCTAGATTCTTGTGGCTATAACCTTTTTTATGTTATGCATCTGATTTCCCTGTAGTTTTAGGAGGATCAAATGATCCTATCACCATGCGTAGAGTGGAATACATATAGAAGAACCTCTAAAAGTACCCTAAACGCCCGTATGAGCCACAATTCTTGGGCGCCTTAGTGAAAAACTTCTTATAATCCCTTGTATTTCCACTTTGATAACAAACCAAAGGTCCTTTTACTGGTACAGTATGAGGTATAGAAAAACCTTGTCGTCAAGAACTACCCCTAGAATCATCACACTTCCACTTTCCCTAGACGTAACTCATACTTCCAGTAGGAGAAAAGAAGACTCCTAATAACCCAGACATACCCACCAAGACCATCTCGATGATCAGTTCTCTATCCAGTATATTATCATAAGAGGATATATTTAGCAAGAAAAACTGTGAATGAATATTCTAAAGAAGTCCCAAATCTATCCTTCGAGCCTTCGTCGTCTCATTAGATACTATCTTAGGTGAGAAGTCCACAATCTCAGCAAAACAGTTTACATACTCTATCATAGACCTGTCAGCCTACTCAAGTCTAAAAAAATCTCTAGACATTCCCCACATCCTAAAATATGGATATAAATTATCTGGGAAAATATATTTTATTTACTTTCACGCTAATCCATCATATTTCTTCACCATCACTATATTGTCCCATCATCTTCTACTCGGTATTTCTAGCACACAAGTGTCACACTTCAATTTGATCTCATCAGGTGTGTCCAAAAACCCAAATAAGCACTCCAAACTTCTCAACCACTCATCAACCTCTTGAGGGTCATTTGAGCCCTTAAACAATGTTGTTTTCTGGCTAAAAACTCTTGATAAGTAATCTTCAGAATGTCCCCATGAGGTTATACAATGGGAGCCTGAATGACAACTGGAGGTGGTGCCTATCCCATAGCATGGAAAATGCACACAATCACCTAAATTCGATTCAGATCCACAATAGGATTGAATTGCTTTGGTTCAGCAATAACTTACTCCTGGGTCTGATTTCCACATCTTCTTAGAGGCATGATGCTACAAAACATCAGCATACAATAAGGAAGACAATATCCAATGCTGAAACCGAGCAACGAGGGAAATTAATCCCAACTGATAGGATGTAAAAGACCTGGATTTCAAGCTATCCAAATAAAAAAGGAAAAATACCAGTACTAAACCACAATACATCATTCACATAGCACCAAAGGTGACTTATAGTTCATTACGGTGAGATCTAGCCAGGAAATCAATCACAACTACCTCCACTGGTGGAGATCCCACCTATACCAAAACCTCCATACCAATGGTTTGAAAAATGCGTTGGTTTAAGTAACCTATACCAATGGATAAATGAAACCATAGGTGTAGGAAAAATATGTGAATTTTAACAATGATTTTAAGAAAAACGTTATATATAGTGGTAAATTTTACCAATGGATTAACAAAACCATTGGGGGTAACTTTTTTTTCAATATTTACATACTAGTGTTTAGAACCATAGGGAAAAAACCCCAAATACTCCCCTAACCTGTGAAAAAAATCACTCCTCTGTTGAACCCATTAACGAACAGATGAATCTGCTTACTCCTGAACAGATCTCCATACACATTGTCAAACATAACTCTCCTCCATTAAATAGAATTTATTCTTAATCAAACCCTAATTCCCAAGAAAGAAACTGCAATCCCACTTCCTCCATCGAATAGAATCTCTCCTCCTCGGACATATCAATCCTCTCAATGAGATATCCTCCTTGAACGAGATCTCTCCTCTAACCCTACATCCCAATCACGAACCCTACTTGGTGAGATCAATTCCTCTATCATGAGCTCACTTTCTCCAGAATGGATCTCTAAAGGATTCCAAACTTAATTCCTAAGCATACTTCCTCCAAAAACCATCTCAAACATTTTTTCCTAAATGATATTTCTCGGGCCTATGAACCATACATCCCAACTGACGATCTATCTTTGATTCAAGTAATTTTTGTTCTTCCAATTCAAATTGGTATGTTGTAATTGAATTATCTCTTCTTCCTCCATTTATTTTTAGATTTATTAATTCGTTTTTACGGTAATATTCTTTGTTTTACCAACATTTTATTACGATCCCAACACAATACATATATCATTTTAGGTTATCGTTTTGTTTTCATTTATATTTATTGAATAATTTTGATTGATATTGAAGACATAAATATGATAATGAATTATTTTATCCTTTGTTTATTTTAAATTTGTGGTTTATTTACATGACTTCATTGGTCGGACATAAATACAAGGGGAGGGTAAGGACTAGAGGAAGGGGATTTGCAATGGGAGGGTTAGGACTTGAGGTAGGGGAAAGGGATAGGGATGGGCAGATTAGGATTGGGCTGGGGTGGATGGTTAGGCCAAGGGGACTTGTAGGGGTTAGAGATAAGGGGTTGGTGTTAGGTTTATGGGGGATAGGTCTAAAGTTAGGATTAGGGATCTAGGGTCAAGTAAGGTTTAGGTTGGGGTGGGGGTAGGATTATGTTGGGTTTTAGGTCCAGGGGTAGGTTTAGGCTGGGATTAGGGGGTTAGTGGTAAAAGGGACGGATAGGGCCATGGGAATAGGTTTAAGGTAGTGCTCATGGGGGTCATTTTAGTGTACGGATGGGGTAGGATTACTATGATAAACCATTATTGGGGTAAGTAGGATACTTAAAAGAGTCTACCTCATCAGTAAAAAAATTATTAATGATGGTTATAACAAAGAGAAGGCTAGGACAGTTCATATTTGTATGGATACAATGACCCTAAAAACCAAATGATATTGGTCTGAGAAGTACTATCATGATTGACATGCCTTTCATGTACCTCATTAAATGGATTCACATGAAATAATTTTGGAATTTCTCATGAATACTATTTAAATTTTGGATATGTGGAGGGAAACCATGAGGATGGTCTTAAAGAGATAGAAGATTTTACGAATAACATATCCTAATCTGTTAAGAATTTATCTTCCCTTATGAGTAATTTGTGGTTTTATTCTGATTTATAGATTGAAAAGGAGGATGAAACAAAGGAGTTTTATGAAGTGAAGGTTCTAGGTGAAAATAATATTGATGATGGTGATTTTTTTTCAAATTTAGTGATATTTCTAGAAAAGATGAACCTTTGAATCCTAATGAAGAAAATAAATCCCCCCTTCGATACTCATCAGAAGAAAAATAAATGGAATCTCTCAAGCACTAACATGAATAATAAGAATGGAACATGACAAAATTAATTAATGAAATGGTGGTTGAGAAAGGATAAAATTCCAATGATTAACATATATGTGTATTTAAATAGGTCTAAAAAGATGAAGATGTGGATAGGGAGTTAGACACCATGGAACTAACTGAATTCTTCAAGGAAGATGATTGTACAAAAATTGAAGAAGAAATAATTTCTGAAATATAATAAACCTTCGAAACACTAAAAAATGAGATGTAATATGAAACAATGGATGATGAATCCCTAAAAATAGTTTATGCAATAATGAAAATATTTTTCACATGTTTTTAAAAATTGGAGAAAAAGGATACTATAATTGATGAAGTCAGTACAAAATTTAATCATAAGGAGAAGAAATAAAAAGTAGGGGAGGAGGAGAAATGTATAGGGGATGTTGAAATTTTTAAGGAAGAAGAACCTTTAACACTAAAATATGGAGTTATTGTATTATAATTCATAGTTCTATCACAAATTTTGAATTCCAATATAAATAAGAAGTAGTGTTGGAAAATCCATCAAAAAAATATGATTAGACTTAGAATTCTTGTTTGCTACATTAAATAAATCAAAAAAACTAGAATTCACCAATAATCAGTGTCATAGAGATGGAAAGAAGAAAAAAGAGACCATTCATCCCAATCAAGTAGAATTTAAAAGCAGCATCAATACCGAGCTAGTTAAATTTTCTTCATACTCCAAATATGTGAAATAATGGTAAATTTTATTTCTTAATAACCTTGATGAAAGAAAATCAAGTAGGAAAACTGATTTTTTAATTGATTTATAGGAAATAGTTTTTTAAAGTCATTGAAATAGGTTGACATTTTTAAAATTCACATTCTTTCATCTATTTGAAGTTTCGTAATTTTTTTATTGATATGATTTATTGTTCTCGATGTTGATTAATCAATACTTGCATCAAGTATAGTGATTATTAATATTCATAAAATGACCCAATCGACCAATTTCATGTTTCATATTCCTGAGATGGTTCTTAGCCTATTTTGAAACATTATTTCTTAGTAACTATTTATTCAAATAATTATTTTTATGAAAAACTATTATAAAATTATTTTATGTCTTATTAATGCATGATGATTTTAAGCTATATTAAAAATAATGAAACCATATATTGATTTTAATTGTTCCCATTTGACATTAAGTTCAACCCTACATTTGATCTTTTATTAAACCAGTAGAAACCCTTGTATCCCATGATAGGTTGTCACAGTTCATTATCTGTGTTCACTACAACCCTTGTTGTTCGAGGTTAATTACATGAAGTCACTTCATATTTAAAGAGTAAGAAGGGTGGTTCAGGGTTCCAATTAGGGTGGGATCCATAAATTAGTGTGGTTTTGTAAGTGGGTACCATAGACCGAACACATATATGTATATAGAATACCATTACATGCATAAAATTTGATATTTATATGTTTATATCTTACCAAAAATATTGTTTGTACATCTGAATCGACTATATTTATATAGTGACATCCTAAAGATTACATGTCATATAAAAAACTATATAAGTTCCTAGGATATAATGAGAAAAAATAGAAACCATGATAGTAATCATAAATACATGTAATATGGTCCTGATACGTCAGGTTGATAGGGAAAAGATGATGTGTGACTATCATGAGTTAGTGGCTCATAATCCTTGAGTGTCCTTCTCAAGACATATATCATTTTAGGTTGTGGTTTTGTTGAGTTTTTCTTGTGATTTATATTTATTGAATAATTTTCATTGATATTGAAGATGTTAATATGATCATTAGTTAATTTATCCTTGGTTTATTTTAAATTTATGGTTTGCTAACATGATTTCGTTGGTCAAACATAAATACAACTATAGAAATTTTGGCATACCCCAGGTGTCAACCTAGAGCTCGAGTGTTGGAAGGATAATTTGATGTTCAATATTAAATTATTGAATTAATGAAAATCAATATCATACTATTACATGAAATATAAATTCATACAAGATTTTTTAGACACCATTGGTGGTGTCATACCGTGTTTTAGTCCAACCTATTTAGGTTTCCCATTAGAATCAGAGAAGAGATAACAAATAAAGGATTATAGGAGAAATATATTACTCAATTTTATCTAGAAATATTAAATAATGGAATGACTTGGGAATTCTTGAAATTTATATAGAGGATGATTTCTTTAATGGAACATGAAGGTTACTTCATAGACCTGAAATATTTCCACTTTTATAGGAAGGAGATGATATAGATAGGGAGACATTTTTTTAGCATGGGATTCAGTATGATATCATTTCACAGGTTAATTCCCTTTTTGATAGATCTTTTTATTTGATGAATCATGATCTCATCACTATAGATAACCAAATGTAGGCCACATGTCAAGGGAAATATGTTTCAGTATGATGATCTAGGAGCTCCACATTAAGTGTAAATAAGCGTTGATGTTAGGATTTCCACTAAGGATGCAGTGGATTGATCAACAGGTGATATAGACCACAGTATATAGACATCATTCAGATTAATTTTATTATGAATTGTATGGTTGAAAATTATATGTTTCAGTTTCCTTTACCCATAGTGGAGTACCAATCATTTGATAAGATGGGTGCTATATAGAAGTTCTGTTTGAGCACTTAGAATCTGATCATTGGAAGTGGATCATGGTAGGAACAAGCTACTGGGAGATTCTCTCCTACCCCTAAGTAGTTAGGTTGATGGAGTTCTATCATTCACTCGGGTTGGGGAAGGGGACATGAAACCCCAACATGGGAGTAGTGGTATCACTAGAATGGAGAACCATAAGGGATTCAATATAGTGATCATGGAAGAGGGTATGTAATATCTATATTGTGGAGTATACTCATACCAATCAATATATTGATCCTTCTACTTTCATCTGTACAATTCTTGTGTCATCTTTCATTTCTGTAATTTGATTAATACTGTTTGTTTTATTTGTTTCTTTTTCAAAATTATCCCATTCCATTGGTTAGTCTATGCAATCCATAGATATGGTTATGAAAATTGATACATCATTAGGGGTGTGATTAGAGGTTATTATACAATGTAAGGAGTTCACACTTCAAATTCTTTTCTACCATTTTCTATGAGACATTTTTGTGTAGGGTAATTGAATTATTATTTCTTAATTGAATTCTGAATTCAATTAGGTATTTATTTAATTACCTTTTGAATTATGTGGTATACTTGAAAGCATTTTCTGAATTCTAAATGTGTATGATATATGTGAGGGATAATTTATATAATTAGGTATGTTTTACTTTTATTAAGTAGGAAATTAATTGTAATTATGGTTTATTAAGTTATGTTTAAAAGGGAAATAATTTAGAATCAATATTATTCAAATGATATAATCAAGTTAAATTTCATCTAATAGTATAAGGTTTTTTTCATAGCATGTAGCATGAGAAGATCTCCCATGGTCGACCTTTATATTAGCATGGGTAGGAACTCTATAACTAAAACACATTACAATTTCTAAAGATAGATTGATATATTCATGGAAACTATCAAGAGATATAGATTTTTCTTGATAAAATTAAAATTGATTAGAATAGGGATATAATCATGGTCTTGGGTTGTGTTTTGACCTTGGTGACATTTCCTTTAGGATGTACTCTATCATGCAGTTGGGGTTTCACATAATGGATAATTGTTGAATGTTACCAATTTTTTAAATCAGTTTTAGATTCATTAAATGTTTCCTAAAAACTCATTGTGGTGGTCTTTTTTTTCTTATAATTTTGATAAGAAGGCTGGAGGACCATTGTAGAAAAATTAAACATCCTAAATTAAATTCACAACATGAATAGGTATAGCCAGACTAATTTCACATTGTGAACTAGTTTTTCTTAGGTGGTAAAAACCCAGTCATTACAGAATGTGTAAAATATAAAAATCCTAAATATGATAAGTTTTTTAAAAATGTGGAAGTATCCCTCATTTTAACCCTCCTCCGCTTATTTTTCTACTCCAACTGACCCCTCATCCTTTGTAGGAGCTCCTCCCATTGCCTAACATAGGATTTGATTCTACTCATCCATATGACCTCTGATCAGACCACTATTCATCACATTAAAATCATATCAGTATGATCTTAAATTCACTTATTTCTTTTTCTGATTTTTCTTACCGTATATTTCACTATTTTGGTGTAATATTATATTCCCAATTTTATGTAGGTTGTCTTGTTTTATGATTTATTCCATTATAATCTGAATCGAGAGGTGATACATGACGATTCCTCCTCTAATTCCATAAAGAAGGTGTTCTAGTAATTATCCCTCATTGTCTTGTTGATTTATGTTATGCATCATGATGCCACATGCTTGAGTAGTTGTGCATTGCCTAAAAATTACACACAACTCCAACTTATTTTTTTAGCCTTGATACAAATGACTAAGTGTCCACCTATTCTAGTTATGATTTCTCCCCATAGACTATTTCCATTCCATGAGGTGTACTTGTTGAGTTTTTCATGGTATTAAAAATTACTAAGTGTCCACTTCCTTCAATGTAGATTTCTACTTTTCAATATGTATATATTTCACATCATTTTACCTATTTGACAATTCCTTTATATGTTTGGCGGTTTCCTTCCTCTCCTCTTCATGTCCGGGTAGCATGGTTATACATACATCAAGCACTTTATGGTCTAGTTTTGTTGCATCTACTTCAGACATTTCTTTTCTTAGTTCCTCTATCACTATTTATTCCTTTAATATCTATCTAGAAATATCTCAATGAAAGCACCACTTGATAGGATCAAAGGTGATATAGAAAAAAGATTGATTTTCAATTAGTGAAACCAGATTCAGTGTACTAGAATTATATAAAATAAGGGAGAATATGATGTTAGAAAAGAAGGGAAGAATTCCATGGGTAGTGCTAATTCATGGATCGATGGCCTAACCCACCCAAATTTGTTCTGTAATCATATCATTATATATAATAATAATTATTTCTATTTCACACAATGTGTGATGTGATGTTTTTAATTACTTCTATTGATGTTTTTGTAATTTTAAAATAATACTCTTACATGTTTATAAAAATTCCAAACAACAATAAATACACTCGTACATTTTTATAGAGTATTGAGGTTCTGTTTTACATTGTTGTGTTGTTCAAAAATAGTAAAAATATGAATAAAAAATACTTTTAAAAAATTTATAAAACAACACATCACATTATTATAGGTTATTTATGTTCATAGATTTAATAGTATATACTGTTTGTGATGTGTTAACTTTTGATATATTTAAGAGTATTTGCATAATGGCGTGATGGGCACATGAGCCCTAGCCCGATTGGTAAGGACTTCGTAAGTGCATCCAAGTGACCAGGGATCTATTCCAGGTGGAGGTAGAATATCCGGTACTATAACAGGTATTGTAGATGTACTGTAGCAGGTACTGTAGCAGTACTGTATCGGGAACTATGTTTCACTTTAGCGGGAAATGTGCAGTACTGTAGCAGGTACTATAGCGGAACTGTAGCCGTCACTTTTTAGCACTGTAGCAGCAGGAAATATGCCCCCGTTTGGGCCTTTGGGCCACCAATTTGGTCCCTGAGTCCTTTAAGGCCTTCGGGCCACCCATGCCTTCAGGTGAGTAAGGCGTTAGGGACTCCTCAAGGCCTTCGGGCCACCTTTATGTGCAGATGAAAACCAGACCTCCTACAAGGAACAAGCTCTATAATGAGGATGAGAAAAGATATTTCACCATAGCAGAAGCTAAATGGATAGTAAGAATGAGATGGTATGGAACCTGCCACTGGGACAAGCCTATGCATGCATGGGAATTCCTAGCCGAACAACCATGCGAAGGTAGAGAGCTAATTTCACGATGAAGATGCTGGGGAGGAGAAGTTCCATGTAGTTAGTCTGGGTTGTATGTAATGTTTGAAGCCTACAGGTAATGAATTCCACTAATACCTATGGGAAATGTAATACTTACACTTACAGGCCTTGTAAGGGTTCCACCTCACCCCTTGAAAGGTGGATTATAAAAAATCAATAAAAATGAATGCCTTCGGTCCATTGGAGGCATAATGGCATGATGGAATAATGATATAACGAAAAATAAAATGTTAATTAGGATTATTAGATATGAGAATTTTAATTTTCACAATTTTTTTGTGAATTAAAATATTCTTATGAAACTAATAATTTTAAATTGAACATAATTGAAATATAAAGGGGACGCATTGCAATTGAAAGTTTGAATTATATACATTGTATTTTCTGTAATGTAATTGAAATTTCATGTTTGAATTATGTACATTGTATTGTATAGAGGGTAGGCTATTTGAGGTTGCATTGCATGTAATTATAGAGGGAAGGATACATTGCAGGTAATTGCAGTGTTTCCATCTTGTTCGGTCATGGGGGATGTGGTCTTTGATTCTAACTGTGATTTGTATAGTTCAAGGATAACGAATGACTCATATTTTTATAAGGTTGAGGTAGTGTACCCGATTTTTAACATTGGTGATGTGCCTTTTATAAATTTGATGATTGTTATTGAAATGGGAAAAGGTAATATCTTTCACTCCATATTCTCTGTGTATTAGGAATAAGATCTCTACTAGTATACATGTTTGTTGACCTTTTTATTGGGTGTTACTGTTTTTTACAAAGCAGTAATGCTGATGGAATCAGTGAGGGTAGGCTCTGATTGGTATAGAGGGCAGGCTAGGCTATGATCGGTATAGAGGGAAGGCTAGGATGTGATCATTACATATTAATATACCAACGGTTTGAAAAACTGTTGGTATGGGCATATAAAAATCACTTCCTATTGCAACGCTTTTATTAAACAGTTGGTTAATTAGTCTAGAACATGTAACAATGCTTTACATAAATTTTTGGAAAGTGATAAAACAATTTTATGGGTAGTTTGTACACAAATGGTTGTTAAACTGTTGGTATTTAAATATTCCAATAGTTTCATTGGAACCGTTGGAGTAGGGAATGTTTATACTGACATATACCAATGGTTCCTATAAAACCATTGGTAAAGGGATATTACAACACCCAATATTGAAATGGTTCATCAAACCATTGGGATATCCTATCCCAATGGTTTGAGGGTCTTTCCCAATGATTACAAACTATTAGGATAGGTAAAAATTTTAGCAGTGCACCTATATCCTGATAAGATTTCACAATGCATACTGACTTCAAGGAAAAAGCTCAACCTATCTCTGAGATGACTTTTTATTAAACCAACCTATGTAGCATGGTAACCTGATAATAGAGTCGATATAGAAATATCCCAAAGGGCGTTCTCGATCCCAATGGGTCAATGACTAGCACTTGTCATGATACTAATTGAAAGTGGGAATGGTTTTTCCACTAACAATGTGGAAATAAAAAAGACAAGAAAATATTAAAATCAAATGAAGACTTCATTTGGAGTAAATTACCATAAATTAAACAGGAACACCAACCATAGTACTACAAACCAAGTATAAAAAGGGGAAAACATCCAAATGTACTAAAGGGTAAAACTCACCAAGGCCAAATTTTAGCAGCATGATCCAGCTCTAAGGGATCCTTTTCCATTTCTCAGACCTAGATGGAGAGAATCTACAGACACCTGAAGTCACAAGTATGGTGTGAGCCAAATCCTAGTAGGACTTCTCCCAAAGATTTCATAACAGATTCCAATATCAATTTATTAAATAATGTTCTTTCAATTTTAAAACAATGTGTATTGGAATTAACAAATCATATTTAAACAAATAATGCTCTACAGTTTAAAAGATGGAAATGCCTTTAGAAAATAATTATATATATTTTAAATGATGGAAAAAATTTCAAAAATATGGAATTTTCATTTAATCATAAGATACATTTCCAAAATAACAAATCTTACAAATGGATTAAATAAACACATTATATAATCAGTTTATATAAATTCCTAATCGATGTGAAATAGTTTACAAAAATGGAATATATACGTTTTTTCGAAAATGAATACAAGAGAGCAGCATGGTCAAGTTCCAAAATAGGTATGATAGTTACATGCTATAGGGATCCAAAACTGTGAGTAAGAGAAATTATATACATGTGCCCCTTTAGGCAAAAGGTAATGGGATATCATCACCATCACCTAAGGAATGAGATGTGCTGATATGATGTTTTAGTGTTTTGTAGAATCCTAATGTTCCACGCAAAATAACTCACAAACTACCTATGTCTTGGATGTTCTCAAGTACAAATCAATGATGTTCAATTCATTTTATAATAGAAAATACAATTTATCCCATATATTATTTCAAATATGCCAATTTTCTCTCTAAAAAACATAATGGGTTTTTAATAAAAAAATTTCATTTTCAGCATGATGAGACCCTAAGGTTTCTATAAAAACATTTTAAGACATTTTTAAAAAAACTGGGATTTGAAATCAAATCAAAAAATTCAATCATTTACACCAAAACCCCCAAATTTTCTTCAATTGTAGATTTTCAACAAAATTCCATCAAATAAATTTTTCTTCAGTTAAAATAAACATATCAATTGATTCAATTAACATCAAAAAAATTTAATTTAAACAATTAAAATCTCACCAAATCCCAATTCCAATCCAAAACCTCATTTTCCCTCAAAAAAACCATATTCATCAGAATTGGGATTTTTCATAATAAATGATTTAAAGTCATTTGATTCAAATCTATATTATTTCATTTAAATCCCAAAAATTTAAATATAAATAAAGCAATTCGGTTCAAAAAAATTTGGGCATCATAATGGAACCACCTATAAAAAAACAAATCTCCCCACATAAACCTAATCAGGATTTTTCTGCAAAGAATAAGGATCACACAATCAAGAATCAAACCGAGGTTTAAGATCCACAAAAAAAGTGTATTAGATCAAAAAATAAATTCCATGATACATGGATCCCTAAGGATAATGATAGTGATCCTGGGAGGAAAAAAATAGGAGGAGGAAACAAACTAGAAAGATATCGACCAACATTCGCCAAGCTATGGATCACTTCGAGAAGGGGTTCGAGGGGCCAAGAATCCTTCTTGGGAGCTCTAAGGAAGTTATAAAGGCATTTGAGTCAAAATAGGTCCATCCAAGAACTAAAAAGGAGTCCCAATAAATTTTAATAAAAATTTTTGATATAGGAAAACCCATTTTCACGGTTTCTTAAGAATCTGAACACGGTTATGGAAAACCTTAGGTTGGACGTGCAGAACACACTATCCAAATCATGTAACTGGTGCACAGTTTTCCAATCTGTGGAAAAGACATGCACAAACCATGATCCAATGCAGAAACCTCTATATTTTTCATAAAATCACCAGAAGCAACTCCAAATGAAACCCAGTCAAGACTCAAACAAAAGAGGGATTTAGGAATACCTGAAAATGTTAATGGGGAGTTACAATTCTACATATTAAATAAATATATAGTCTAAATAATAAACACGAATTACATGAAAAAATATGCCTAATAAAATGAAGTATTTAACACACTAAACAAGGGTAATAATGAAATAGTAATATCAAACTGGTGATACAATAATACGAGGGGACTAAATATGATATCATAAATATAGATATGGTTCTAATATAAATTAATAAAATGTATTAAACCATCATATAGGTGTATAAAGAGCATCCATCTAATTTACAGTACATGGTACGATTTTATTCCACAATATCATTATTATTATGGGTTATTTAAGTTCAAGTGTCCACTAGGAAACATTTTTCTTCCATATCAATTTATTCTTAAAAATATTAATAAAAATCAATATTATCCTAAGAATGTTTAATTTCATTTAAACCAAGTTTTAAAATTTTAAAAATGGTTTTAAATAAATATTTTTATCACTATCCAAATGAGGCATATTGTGACTTTTCGATGGAAGGAATATATTTTCATCTTATTTTCCATGAGCAGAATTTTATGTCATCATGATGTATTAACATTTTGAAGTATCCATTACAAGTTTAAAGATTATTTTCTAATAAATATTTTTGTTTTATAATCTCAATTCTATTTAAATATATGGTTTTATTTTTAAAAAGTATATTTCTCTCAAAAAAATTGGATGATTTTATTAGATTATTTTCATCTATATAAACATCCTTTGATTAATCTTATGAATAATTGATGTTGATCTCTTATGAAATCATTTTACTTATTTCATTGAATAGTTTATTATTTTATTTTGATTGTGGATGTGATATTTTGACACCATTCCTTGTTTATGGTTAAATTATTCAAATTTCATATGCTAGTTTTAATATGATTGTTTATGTTGATTATGATTCATCACCCCTCCCATATGAGTAAAGAATTAGAAATTGTAAGACATGGGAGGGTCCCACTATAGTCCCTCGATGCATTGGTAGGTCTCATCAGACAAACTAATTTCGGTATTGGATGATGTCATCCTCATTTACATCTATTGTCTTGTACAAATCCTTGATGGTATGTTTATGATGTCTGACATTTTGTGTTCCATCATTATAAGATTTTTTATTAATATTCCATGTGATTATTGGACTAGAAGAATATTCATTTTTATTTTTTCAATATCATGTGATAAATTTATATAGAATTATTTAGTAATTCTATATTATGATCAAGACTATGATTAAATTGAATGTGATTTAGCTATTAACCTTATCTTAATGTTTATGATTATTTATGATAGAGTTTGTTGAATTATTACCCTTACTGTTCATCTGATATCATCACTTTATCATGTTTTATTTTTCCAAGGATTTCAATATGTGTATTACGATTGATATTCAGGATTAATCTTGTAGAATAATAGAATTATCATATTATTTTCGTTGTTTTACTTTATCTTTTAACATGTAATGCAAGGTTCATGTATATAATCTGGCTTCCAGGACTACTAAACTAGTCAGTCATTTGGAATTCAAGTCTTGTATATATTCCAATGTAATAAATTATTCCATTGAATCCATGATACTGGTGTTGGGGTTGCTATACATGTAATTATGATATGTGATTATAGTTTTTAATAATTTATTTGGGGTGAATAAAAAATCAAGGAAAAGGTTAGGACTGTGAACTGAATATTTTAAATACTTATATTATTATTCCATCATTTACTATATTAAAAGAGTGAGACTAGAAATCATAATCACTAGATTAATATAGTATTATTTTATGTGGTTGAATTAAATTGAATAATTAATAATCATTTTAAGTGAAAATAGATTCCCCCATCCCACAAGTGGTCCATTATTCCTCTAGAAACCTCTATTGGTATCAGAGATAGTTTATCTCTAAAAAGAAAAAAAGACTATGTATTGGAGACCCTCTAAAAAGATAACCAGATAAAAACTTATGCCTATATATCTATTTAATCATA
Source organism: Viscum album (assembly GCA_963277665.1). Classification (NCBI taxonomy): domain Eukaryota; kingdom Viridiplantae; phylum Streptophyta; class Magnoliopsida; order Santalales; family Viscaceae; genus Viscum; species Viscum album. Next base: position 2,758,624 of record CAUJRU010000019.1, on the reverse strand, counting down.
CATGGAAGTTTCATCCCAAAAATTCAATAATAGAATGAATAACGAATCAAGGACAGTGAGAGATATTTTAAATAAGAACAAAGAAACACCATTAGATTAAGTTAATAAGAATGAAATGGATTTAAAAAATTAAATCTATTTATTTCTATTTAACTGATTATTTAATTTCAATCTATAGTGTATTTTAGGAAAATGGGGGCATTAAAACAACATTTTATTTTTAATCACTTTTTGGAACATATCTAATGTAGTTTCCCATTGAGGTATTCACCTATATGAAAATTTTTATTAATAAAGTATTTGACAAAAAATAATAGATATATATTGAATATATATATAAGGATGATTCATTGGAAAAACAAATTGGAAGATACCACACTCTAATAATGCTTTAAACAAATATGGAATAATTTTCCAGACATTGCAATGAAAGATATGATTTAATTTATAATGAATTCAAATGATTTATGTCACGACCCCCTCCCTACAAGGTGTACCCCTCCTGGGCCTCCAATGTGAGAAGAGAGGTAATGACCCCCCGAGTCCCACCTCTGGTAGGCCCCGGGTGGGAGACTAGCACCGAGGGTATAGTAAACACACAAATGGAAGGCATTACCCTCTAAGAGAACACATGCGAAAGAGATAGATAGGACCTAAACCAACCAACTCCAACTCATACTGGAATATAAATGAAATCCCAAGTACACATATGTAATGTCATTAAAAACTACTAAAACTGAAAGAGGAAAAATGCAAGTACCCAAAATAAAGTAAAAACGACAGTGACCATGAAGCCCGAATAGCTCCTACAAGACCAAGCTTGTAGTAACAAGCCTAATCTCCAACTTGCTCCAGGTGACCTGAAAAAAATAGATTATATATAAAAAGGGTGAGTATAATAGTATACTTTGTAGGATCCTCTTGGATCCTCTTATGAAAAATAAAGAATGCATGATAAATCATAGTGAACAACAAGTGAAACTAACTCATAACCTAAACTGGTATAGTAAGTTCCCAACCACACCATGACCCCTCTCACCTTGAATTGAATACAAGAGTATATAATATACTAATGAATATCAAGGGTACCCCTCTACTAGTTCCCCACTGGTTTTCTGATTTTCCCCAACAACGCATGTCCTAAGCATCTCTCTCCAAAAAGTCTTTCCCGTAGACACCTTGGAGAAGCACCACGACATGAACCTCATGCAAAAAAACCACCACATCCACATGAGAAATGTGACTAGGTAGTTTCTAGGAGCCACCACAGCTCACGTAACATGTATCATATGTCAGGAATTATACCTCAGGCCATTACATCCCATAGGCTGAGTAAGGGTCCTCAAGCCAACATAGCTTATACACGTCACACCTATAGTATCCCAAAGGAAACTATATCCAGAATATATGTGTGTGAATAACCACAAGCCATTACAACACTCTACACACATATATGGTGAATACTAACTGTTGTGACTACCCGCACAAGTAACTACCATGAGAAGAGAGCAGGGCCAAAGGGGGTTGTCAGCCATCCATCCTCTCACTGTAATGTTGGGAAAGAAACCCCCCAGGGCTTAGAATCCCTGGGGTGTCAGTTTCCCAAACTGATGGGGTTGAGTAGCATATAGAAATACAAAAAGTAAAAAATATAATATAGATCACGACCACACTATGGGCATAGAATAGTCATAGAATAAACTGCAGATAACATCTCTCAGAATCCCAGTCGCCACTTCTAAAAATAGTTATCCTATAAGCACAAAACCATTTGAAGAGATTTGTTACATTACTTGATTCCCTTTTTATCAGTTTCAATTTATGTTAATTAATTATTTAAACATTAATTAACCATTAATAATTTCCACATTATATTTCATTTGCATCACACCCAAAGTACATTGTTCCTGTAACAACCTGAGATTTTATGAAAATTATTCTTTTTAATTTCATTGATGTCTTGTGTTATATGCTACACCAAAATTATCTTGTGCTATACGCAACACCGTATTAGTTTGCAGTATATGCAACACTATTCTTGGCTCGTGTTACACAAAATTTCAAGTTCATTTTATAGAAACTATTTTACGCAACATTAAGTAAAGATTTTGTTTAATGTATAAATGAAATAAGTTTTGATTATGTTATACGCAAAAACCAAGGGATCATTCACTACATGCACCATGACTTGGCATCCATTACATGAAATCGCGACCTTCCTCGATAGTGTGTGTAGTACGCAATACCGGGTTTCACTAAACAACAATATATTGTTATAATATTATTATAAACTAGACGTTATGAATAGTATTAACAACATTTTGAATTTTATAACATTATTATTCATCTTAAACATATTCTAGAATATGGTATGAGAACAAAATAAAATTTTCAGGTAAAATAAATATTTTTAAAAAAATGCAGTTTTGTCACCTTTTGATGGCGCACCCACTTTAAATATTTTTATTTACAAGTTTATAAGTTAAATTTTACAAAATAAACTTCATATTTCGAATCATGATATAAAAACTTACTTTGGATAATTTTTTGATATTTTTCTGATAAGTCTCTTATTTTGATGAATAGTAAAAATATGATAAATTTTAATTAAAAACAACTTTTTTAATCGAGATAATTTATATGGTTAAATTATGATATTTAATGGTTTTAAAGTATAAATATAATATATTTTTACCATTAAATATAATTTATGTCATTACCATTAATTTTACATTGAATTCATATGTAAAAACATTTCAATCTTGGGAAATGTTTTAACATTTAAAAACTGTTTTCTTAACAACGTGATTAATTTTAAATTAATTGCTGCAACTTCTGTGTTTTTAATTTTGAAAAATGGATTCCATATTTTAATTCATTGTCTCTAAATTATGTTAATAGGTTACTTTTATTTTTTTGATATTATGAATAGTAACTGCGGTAAAATTTATTTACTGTAGTTAAAGGTAAATCGGGTAATTAAGGGTAAAAAATAAGATTATAAAATTACCCTTACACCTGAAAAATTTTATTGGATTACTAAAAGTCGATCCATATCTCCTAAAGGTCGGAATAGATTCATTTTATTGACTTTTGACCATGAAAATAATTTAATTATTATTAAAACCAATGAAAGTGACAACATGTCAATCTCTTAAATCTTATAATAATAATAATTTTAATTTAGTGATCAATTTCATTAAACATCGAACATGAATAGTTTCCAGAAATCTAATAAAATTATCTACATAATTTGAATTTATTTCTAATTTTTAGGGATTAAATAATTGTCATTAATGCTGACACAATAGTGATGCAGAAATTGTTTATTTATTGAAAAATTAGTAATATAGTTTTTATTAAAATAATAATACCTATCAAAAGGACCATACACTAGACCAAAACTTATTGGTCGAGTATATATATACCCTAAGAATCCAAGGGTATATTAGTGGACCATTTGGAGCCTTATAAAATAGATTAGGACATTTATATTATTTTATATTAAATGATGTCAAAGATGTCACCTTCATAATTTAATAAATATAACAATTTAAATGTTGTGATTTTAAGATGTTAAATTCTAGTAAAAATATTATTATGAAATTTATTATATTTATCTTCATCATAGGATTTTATTTTTAATTTTTATAAAAGTAATAAGTATATTAAATTATTATACAAAAATGATGTAGTAATTGTTTTATTAAGAGAAATATCAAATAAATGGATTAATAAATATTAAAATAAACAGTATGTGAACTAATTAATGTTCTAAAAAATTTCTAGATTCCTATGACATTTCAGGAACCTATTAAACATTTTTTTTTCAATATATCCTCTGTGTGGATATTATTTAAATTCAAATAAATGAATAGTATCAAAATTGACTCTATTGTTATTTTATAAAAATACCATAATATAAAGTTGATTAAAAAATAGGAAAATATTTAAAAATTATAAATTAAAATTTTTATGGTTGAAAATGTCAAAAACGATCCAATTATGGACAATTCAAAAAACATAAGTAATTATTTATAACAATTTAAAATTTATAATCTTATTACCACAAATAAGAATAATTAAATTAAATAAGGATTAATAAAGTTGATAAGGTTTAAAATAAATTTAAAACATATCTAAATATTTTTTTTAAGATATTACAACAATATCTCATCTAATATTCTAATATGAGTCATTTTTGGAGGTTTTTATGTGGGTTCTGATTTGTTAAAAATTAATATTTTTTAGGTTTCCAAAGGAGCCTCTCTCCTCCCTTATAAAAGGGCTCATCCTCCCTCTCCTCTTCACAACACATTGAGCATTAAATCTCGAGCAACCCATACCAATTTTTCTTATCCACTTGACTAGAAAAATTCTGGAGTTTCTTTTGTTCTCAAAAGACCAACTCTAGTGCATTAATAGGAATCTTAACAGAGGTGTGTCGAAGAAGAGGTAATCTCTTCTACCGATTCTTTCATGTTTCTTTCTTCTTCAACCTCTTGTTTTTTAATTTTTTCATTATATTTTAATAACATAAGTATAACTAATATACTGATACGTTATTATAAATATTCAAAATCCCTATTTAACCTTCTATCCATCCAATGAAAAATGAAATCACCGCGCATGCGTACTTAGAGAATACCGTCTCCACGCCGTGGTGTAATCAGTTTTTACACCACCACCTTACTTGGATGGGTATAATGGTGTAAATAATAACTATATATGTTTATTATAACATCATACTGATTCTGAGATATTATACCATCCACTCCAATTCTATTCAATAATTATGGTAATGATATCATCGCTCGTGCGTACGTACGGATTACCGTCTCCACAACGCGATGAGATTCATTCTCCATGTTAACCATTCATGAATGATTATAAAGTATATATAATGAATAATAATGAAATATATGACATAATAATTCTACTGGATTTATGTATATATATTTCATCTACTTAATTCCATTCAATTCAATAAGGAAACGAAAACATCGTTCATTCGTACGTACGTCCTACCGTCACCATGAACGGTGTATTTCATTCCATTTATCGATCTATCATATATATGAATATGCTGAATATATATTATATATAAATCATGTTTTAAATTCTTGAATTAAGAAAATCAGGATATAATTAATGATATCAAGAACAACAAGTCGAAACACGTACGATAAATGAAACGATTTTACCCAAAACGCTGCTTTAACATGGAATTTACAAAAGAACGAGTAATATAAAGTCATAAGTGAACCATATATGATATCATAACAATGAATATGTCTCTGTAATAATTCAATGACATTATTTTAATCATTATATAGGAGGTTCGGATACATATGAAGCATATCGGACATAGGGTAAGTCATAATTTGCAATCTCATTTTTTATCCGAGATTGTTTATACGTAAGTATTTTTTGGGGTTATATTTTTCATCAATTCCCCTAAAATGTTTTTCATTCTTCTATGAATGTTTAATTTCATTTTTGCCCCTCTCTTACTTTTACTTTGTGTTATGGAAGGAATCTTTCTTTTGTATACCACACATGGTACTTTTTTGACTTTTCCGACAAAAGTACAAGAAAATTGTTTTTTGAACTTATATAGCATGAACGGATTTTTATGGTTTTATAACGCCATATTTAAATGAAGATTAATATAAAATATTTCATGATTATTTTCAACAAAATCCATTTATTTTAAAATTTCTTTTCATTTTGAGAAAATAAAATGATTTTGAAGAAGAAAGGATATTTTCCTCAGGAATTCATTTGATGTGTTCTATCAAAATTACTTTCCATATAAGATAATATAGGGTTATATTTATTTCCTTGTTATTACAGTGATTTGATTATGTTATTATGGAATTATTTTTTTGAAATCCTTTTATCTTATATGGTTTATTTTATGATGACATGATGTTTAAGAATCCCATTTTTATTACATGGGTTATGCTATGATGTATGGTAATTGATTTTGGGGCACACATAAGAATGGTTTCATTATGAGATGGGTGGGACCTATATATCCCTCCAATGCATTGGGTAAAGATTTATATCTCATGAGATATACATGGATGTAATAGAAATTAAATCCGGTTCACTAATACAGAGCTTGAACGGCAAGTAAAACCGGTTTAGTAATGGACTTTGTCCACTATGATGGTCTTGGAAGTAATACCTTGGATACTATGGAAATCATATCATGTGATTAATGGTTTTACACAATTACATGTTTTATTTTCATCCGATTTTATCATTATTTATGTTCCATTATGATCTATTCCTTACATACTACCATGTTGTATGTCATTGCTCATGATTTTGATGTTTAAACATTATGTTCTTGTTTTTAAGTTCAAATGTATATTGTTTGTTTTATTTTCTCAATGCTTACCCTTAATGATCATTTGGGATCACCCTTTTATATGTTTTCTTTTCCCCATGATATAAATATAGGTTTTATGTAAGAAAACAAAAGGGGAAGATCTTTATAGGATATGTTGAAGATCTTTCACTATGATAAGAAGATTATGTTCCGAGTTTCCAAAGACACTAAACTATTACAGTCCTTGAGTGTTGGTTTTTTGTTATGTATTAAGTATTCAACAAAAGTAATGAAATTTCCATGTATGTCAAGCTTTGGGTCATTATAGTTGGTATCATAGGAAAGGATTAGTTATCCTTTGGGAACTAGGATGCGAAACCATTTCTGAGATACCTATAGATATTTCTAATGTATATCTAGGGATGTCCTTAAGGTTAAGTATTAGTATAGGTTATAGTCCTAGAATTATAGTAATGATATTAGAATTAAAACTAAGATATTAGTTATTGAAGGTACTCCCCCTTCATTATGTTGTTTTACGTAGCATGATTTTTCCCCTCACACTATTCTTTTTGGGGTTTTAGACGCTGGCTGGAACCCGAAGGAATAGTGTTGATCAATGTAATGGGAAATGCAATTATTTTCCTCCTCAACAATCCAATATTATGGTGGATGAAGTACAAAATCTTATTGCTATACTCACACAAGCTATGAATCACTCTGGAAATTCAAATGAGTAGAGAAGGGAACAATATTCTATTGAGTCCTTTATGAGGCAATGTCCACCTTCTTTCAATGGGTCTTCAGATCCACTTGTTTCTGAACAATGGATCAGTACAATTAGAAAGATATTTTCCATACATCGCTATTCAGATCATGAAAAAGTCATTTTGGAAATTTACCACTTAGAAGGTGAAGAAGACCAGTGGTGGGCTCTAATTATGAATACAAGGCCCCAAGATGAAATTGAATCCATGGAATGGGATGAGTTCAAGAACTTTTGTTTCAATAAGTATTTCCCTCATATTCATTTAACAAAGATGGAAAATGAATTCCTCGATCTTAAGCAAAAGGATGATGAATATATTGGTATATACAATGTGAATTTTACACGAATTTCAATGTATGAATCTGGATTCATCATCCAACATGAAAGAAAAGTTGATCAATTTTTTAGTGGCTTAAAACCAATTATTCTAAGGGAATTAGGGATAAGAGACTACAGTATCTATGAAGAAATTGTTCGTTGTGTTATCAAGGTTGAAATGGAAATTGGTGTTACATATCCATCTCATGGTTTTGACAAAAAATGAAACATGGAGTTGAAGGAAAAATCTCAGAATAATGGTGAAAAGAATATGAATGTTTCTTTATACTCAAAGTGTGGAAAGAAGCATGGTTGAGATTTCCTAAAAGGAAATAGAAAATGTTTTAAGTGTGGAAAATAAGTTCATCGAGCAGTTGAGTGTCTAAGTAAAGGGAAAAAGGTAGCTAATGATGTGAATAGAGAAAAGACTACAGAGAATGCTCCACCAACACTTCAATGCTTCAAGAGCAATGAAATGGGGAATTATGAAAATAAATTCCCTAATCCAAGGGTTAATGATTGTCAACATGAGCAACCTCTAAAGGTAAAGGATAAAGGGAAGTCACATGTGATCACTATTTGTGATGTTGAGTAAGACAATGATGTGGTGGAATGAATAAATGTTTATGTAATGAAATTCTGAGATAATGTTGTGGAATCTCATTTAATGTATTGTGGAATATTGGAATATCAATGTATTGGATCATTTTGTTTTTTAATAATTTTATGGTACCGGTAGCCACGAAATGTGATTGAAATATTTTGGGAAAGCAGATGATATGCGCATAATGAAGGGATAAGGAGAAAATAGTATGTTGGATATTATTAATGAGCTTATGACTAATATAAGGACAAAGTGACATCATGGTTTGAGTATAATGAGTTTTTGGGATTTTCGTTTGAGGAAAGAGTAAACTTTTGACAGAATTTAGGTTTTCAATAAGGTTCTATGGTAATTTATGTTGCAAGAGAATACAAGATTAAGGTATTCACATGTTTGGAATGTGATCAACAAGTTATATCTTATGATATATGAGGGATAAATGATGGTATTCACATGCTTGGTTGATGACATTTCTAGTAATTGTTTTCATTATACTATGAGCTTGGACAGAAGAATTTTGGATAAGCCTAAATATTTGAATGAATTAAGTTATAAATAAGATAGTGTTGTTTAAGGCTTGAAATTTTTTCGATATAATTGCAGGAATGTTATAATAATGTAGTTTTAGAAAAAGGGACAATCTGCAGGATGAGTGAAAACCTGTCGCGTCGGACAAGGATGTGGGAATCGAACCCACAACCAAAGTGTGACAGTCCTTTATCGCCTACCACTTTCTACAGGAAGTCCTTGGTTAGTAAAAACTAGTTTTATTTTATTAAGCGGTATGATAGATGAAGTATAAGTCTATTTTAGGAACCATAAACGATTAATCTCACCATAGATGGACTTATGTATATAAATTTTTATACCCTTATGTTTGAGACAGAAGGAATGACCTATCATTCTATCACATGATCTGATAAAACTTCACGGAAGGCAAATTCAACTTCATTTCTTTAAGAGATGAAGTGGAAATTGTTCAAGGCACGAACAACAGTGGGATTTTACCAAAATCATGTAATTATTTCTTTTAATTCAAAAATTCTTCAACATTTGGAAAATGATCTTGAAAATAAAAATTTTTGTCCTAGTGCTCTCAAATCTGATGAATTAGATGGTACCTTATATCATCACAAATCTATGGCTTTTTTATTTCTGGATTTTTCAAAGCCATGTTCTCTACCACTCTTCATCAGAACTTGATGGTTAGATTTCTCTTCCATATCCATATTTTTACCTATTTTCTCTTATGTGGAAGCCCAGTGATGAGTTAATTTGGGTAACTGTTATGTTTCATAATTAAATTTTTAAAATTAGGTTTTAGTATTCCTTTTTATGATGTGGGTGTCTATGAAAGAAACTTTCAAGTAGTACACCATTTATAACCACGAAAATTTTCGAGGGCGAAAATCATTTTAAGGGGGGGAGAATGTAACAACCCATGATTTTATGAAAATTATTTTTTAATTTCATTGATGTCTTATGTTATATGCTACACCAAAATTATCTTGTGCTATTGGAAACACCGTATTAGCTTGCAGTATACGTAACACTATTCTTGGCTCGTGTTACACAAAATTTCAAGTTCGTTTTGTTGAAATTATTCAATGAAAAATTAAGTATAGATTTTGTTTAATGTATAAATGAAATAAGTTTTGATTATGTTATATGCAACATCCAAGGGATCTTTCACTACATGCATCCTTGACTTGGCTTTCATTACACACAATCGTGACCTTCCTCGATTGCGTGTGTAGTACGCAATACTGGGTTTCACTAAACAACGATATATTGTTATAATATTATTATGGACAAGCCTTTATGAATAGTATTAACTACTTTTTGAATTTTATAACATTATTATTCATCTTACATATTTTCTAGAACACGGTATGAGAACAAAATAAAATTATCAGGTAAAATAAGTATTTTTAAAAAATGCAGTTTTGCCGCCTTTTGATAGAGCACCCACTTTAAATCCAGTTTTTGACAAGTTAACAAGTTCAATTTTACAAAATAAACTTCTTATTTTTAATAATGAAATAAAAATTTACTTTGGATAAATTTTTGATATTTTTCTGATAAGTTTCTTATTTTGATGAATAGTAAAAAAATGCTAAATTTTAATTAAAAACAACTTTTTTCATCAAGATAATTTATATAGTTAAATTATAATATTGAATGGTTTTTAAGTTTAAATGTAATATATTTTTACCATTTAATATAATTTACTTCATTACCATTAATTTTACTTTGAATTAATAGGTAAAAACATTTCAATCTTTGGCAATGTTTTAACTTTTAAAACCGGTTTTCTTAACAATGGGATTAATTTTAAATTAATTACTGCGACTTCTGTGTTTTGATTTTTTGAAAAATAGATTCTGTATTTGAATTCAGTGGGTCCAAAATATGTTAATAGGTTACTTTTATTTTTTTGATATTATGAATAGTAACTATTGTAATTTTTATTTACTGCAGTTAAAGGTAAATCGGGTAATTAAGGGTAAAAAATAAGATTATAAAATTACCCTAACACCTGCCAAAATTCAATTGGATGAAAAAAAGTCGACCCATATCACCTAAGGGTCGGAATAGATTCATTTTATTGACTTTTTACTATGAAAATAATTTAATTATTATTAAAACCAAAGAAAGCGACAACATGTAACTCTCTTAAATCTTATAAGTATAATAATTTTAATTTAGTGATAAACATCATTAAACTTAGAAAATGAGTAGTCTCCAGAAAGATAATAAAATTATATAATTAATTTGAATTTATATATAATTTTTACGTTTTAAATAATTGTCATTAATTGTGACACAATAGTGATGCAGAAATTGTTTATTTAGTGAACAATCGATAATATAGTTTTTATTACAATAATAATACCTATCAAAAGGACCAGAAACAAGACCAAAACTTATTGGTCGAGTATATATATACTCAAACCATCCAAGGGTCTATTTTTGGACCATTTTGATCCTTATAAAATATATTAGGACATTTATATTATTTTATTTTAAATGATGTCAAAGATGTCACCTTCATAATTTAATAAATATAACAATTTATTTGTTGTGATTTTAAGATGATAAATTCTAGTAAAAATATTATTATGAAATTTATTATATTTATATTAGTCATAAGATTTTATTTTTAATTTTTATACAACAAATAAGTATATTAATGTATTATACAAAAATGATGTAGTAATTGTTTTATTAAGAGAAATATCAAATAAATGGTTTTATAAATATTAAAATAAACATTATGTGAACTAATTAATGTTATACACAAATTTTATATATTTATATGAAATGTTAGGAATCTATTAAACAATTATTTTTGAATATATCCCATGTGTGGATTTTATTTAAATTCAAATAAATGAATATTGTCAAAATTGACACTTTTGTTATTTTCTAAAAATAACATAATTTAAAATTGATTAAAATTCAGAAAAATATTTAAAAATTATAAATTAAAATTTATATGGTCGAAAATTTAATAAATGATCCAATTATGGACAATTAGAAACTCATAAATAACTATTTATAACAATTTAAAATTTAGAATCTTATTATCACAAATAAAATTAAATAAATTAAATAAGGATAAATAAAGATGATAAGGCTTAAAATAAATTTGAAACATGTCTAAATTTTATTGGTTTAAGATATTACAACCCTATCTCATATAAAATTTTAATATGAGTCATATTTTGAGGTTTTTAAGTGGGGTTTGATTTATTATAAATTAATATTTTTGAGGTTTCCAAAGGTGCCCCTCTCCTCCCTTATAAAAGGGCACCTCCTCCCTCTCCTCTTCACAACACTTTGAGCTTTCAAGCTCGGACAAAACCTGACCATTTCCCTTTTCCACTTCCCTAGAAACATTATGGAGTTTCTTTTCTTCTGAAAATACAAACTCTAGTACCTTACGAGGAAGCATAAAAAAGGTGTGTCGAAGAAAAGGTAATCTCTTCTACCGATTCTTTCAAGTTTCTTTCTTCTTCAAATTCTTCTTCTTTAGTTGTTTCATTATATTGTAATAACATCAGTATCAATAATATACTGATATGTTATTATAAATATGAAACAACCCCATTTCACCTTTTATCCATCCTACAGGAAATGAAATCACCGCGCATGCGTACGTACGGAATACCGTCTCCACGCCGTGGCGTAATCAGTTTTTCCAACACCATGTTACTTGGATGGGTATAATGGTGTAAATAATTCCTATATATGGTTATTATAACATCATACAGATTCTGAGATATTATACCATCCACTCCAATTATTTTCAATAATTATGGTAATGATATCATCGCTCGTGTGTACGTACAGATTACCGTCTCCACGAAGCGATGAGATTCATTCTCCATGTTAACCATTCATGAATGATTATAAATTATATATAATGAATAATAATGAAATATATGACATAATAATTCTACTGGATTTATTTATATATATTTAATATACTTATTTCCAATCAATTCAATAAGGTAATGAAAACATCGTTCATGCGTACGTACAGCCTACCGCCTCTATGAACGGTGTATTTCATTACATTTACCGATCTATCATATATGTGAATATGTTGAATATATATTATATAAAAATAATTTTTTACATTCTGTAATTAAGTAAATTAGGATATAAGTAATAATATCAAGAACAACAGGTCGAAACATGTACGATAAATGAAACGATTTTATCCAAAACCCCGCTTTAACATGGAATTTACAAAAGAACGGATAATATAAAGTCATAAGTGAACCATATATGATATCATAACAATTAATAAGATTCCTTATTATATCAATGACATTATTTAAATCACTATACAGGAGTTTCGGATACATTCAAAGCAAATTGGACGTAAGGTAAGGGATAATTTGCGATCTCATTTTTTTATCCGAGATTGTTTATACGTAAGTATTTACTGGGGTTATATTTTTCATCCATGCCCGTTAAATGGTTTTCATTCTTCCATGTATGTTTAATATAATTTTTACCCTTCTTTGACTTCTACTTTGTGTTATGGAAGGAATATTTCTCTTTTTTACCATACGTGGTACTTTTTGACTTTTCCGACAAAAGTACGAGAAGAATTTTTTTTAACTTATATGGCATGAACGGATTTTTACGGTTTCATAACGCCTTATTTACATAAATCTTCCTCTAATAGATTGCATGATAATTTTTCAACAAAATATATTTCTTTTAAAATTGCACAGAATTTTTAAAATAGAAACTGATTTTGAAGAAGAGAGGATATTTTCCTCAGGAATACATTTCAAGTATCTATCAAAATTATTTTCCATCTAAGATAATGTAGGGTTCAATTTCTTTCCCTATTAATAAATTTATTTTATTATGTTATGATGGAATTATTTTTATGAAATCCATTTATCTAATATGGTTTATGTTATGATGGCATGATGTTTAAGAATCCCATTTTTATTACATGGGTTAGGCTATCATGTATGGTTTATGATTTTTTGGCACACATAGGAATGGTTCCTTTATGAGATGGGTGGGACCTATATATCCCTCCAATGCATTGGGTAAAGATTTATATCTCATGATACATACATGGTTGGAACGATAAATAAATATGGTTCTGTAATACAGGGCTGGAACGACATTGTAAAACCGGTTCAGTAATGGACTTTGTCCACTATGATGGTCTTGGAAATAATGCCTTGGATACTATGGAAATCATATCATGTGCTTAATGGTTTTCCACAATAACATGTTTTATTCCCATGCTATTTTATCATGATTGATGTTACATTATTATTTATTCCTTATATACTACCATGTTGTATGTCATTGCTCAAGATTTTGTTGTTTAAACATTAGGTTCATGTTTTTAAGTTCAAATGTATATGGTTTGTTTTATTTTCTCCATGCTTACCCTTACTAAGCATTTTAGCTTGTAACACCCCAAGATTTCATAGTGTGTTATTTCTTCAAAATAATTCAATAACTTGCACTACACGCAACACCGAGTTCAATTGCACCATGACTTACCCAAAAAAAAAATCCATTAAAAGAGGTCATGAATAGAATTAACTACATTTTTAACTTTATATAATCTTTATAATTTTAGAATCCATATTATGAGTTTCTTAGTCATAATGCAAGAACAGATTCATTTTCAGTATTGCACTTTTATCAACTTTTGATAGTGAAACCTTTTTAAATACAATATTTTAAACTTTTTGACTAAATGGAGACATCAAAAAATTTAAAATGAAACATCCCAAGCTTCCACAGTACGCTTTCCTTTGAATAAAACAGTAGCGTGTGTTGTACGCAACTTCGAGTTCTAACACACCGTAACCAATCAAACTAGCTGTTATGAATAGTAATACCTACTTTTTGAAATTATATATATTTTATATTTTAAAATGGACTTCATTTTTGGATTCGGAATATCAAATTTAGCCTAAGGTGAAATTTTGGTACTTTTCGGATAACTTTCATATTTTGATGAATAGTGAAAATTACTAAATTTTAATTAAAAACAACTTTTTTAATCAAAATAATTAATAGTGATAAATTATTAATTTGAGTGGTTTTAAAGTATATTTAGAATATATTTTTACTATTTAATATAATGTTGGTCATTGGACATAATTTTACAATTAAACCGAACATAAACAAGTGTCAATCTTTTGATAGTTATTATCTCTTAAAAACACGCTTTTTGTTTTGACAGCGGGAATTAATTTTAAATTAATTTCTGCCACTTCTGTGTTTTGAATTTAGGAAAATGGATTCCATATTTGGAATCAGGATGTTCAAATTGTGTAAATAGGTAACTTTTATTTTTACACATTTTGAATAATTACTGCGGTAAATATTTTATTTACCATGGTTAAAGGGTAAATCCGGTAAATAAGGGTTAAACAAATAATATTATAATAATACTAAATTACCCTAAAACGTGTCTTAACCCTATTGGTTGATACATGGTCGACCATGGGCATCCTTGTGTCAATTTTGGGACCCCATGGATCCACTTGTAAGTGATAATGACACTTTATTTTAATTAAGTCAAAAGGAATACAAAAATGACACAAGCATATATCTTTTAGCAAAACAATTGTTACATAGGGTTATATAAGTTGGATTTTAGATTATAAATATTCATTAGAAAGATAAAAAGATTTCCTACATAATGATATTTTATTTATAATTTTTAGACATTAAATAATTTATTTTATTTATGACACAATGATGATGCAGTAATTACTATAATAGTGAAAAATTAAAATAATTGATATTATAAATACCCAAACAAATATAATATGAAACTTTTAATGAATTAAAATAATTTTCTAGGATAATATGATATATTAGGATTGATTTAATTGACTTTTTTCGAAGTAATCAATCTGTTATGAGTTTCACAAAAATCAACTATTGAATAGTGTCAAAATTGACATAAAAGAGTTCTTAAAACAAATATTATATTATTAATTGATATTAAATTCCTAAAAATCTAAGGTTCGGCCAAGAGACTTATATTATGATAGGTTAATCATTAATGGACCACTTGGGGGTCGATTGGATGTATATAGTAAGTTTATTAACCATATAATATAAAAATACAAAGAGACATTGTAAAAGTGAAACTAATTAACTTAGAGTTAATACTTAAAGATAAGGTTAATATAAGTACCCAAACCTGTCTAAATTCTATTGGTTGAGTTGTTTTTGACCTATCCCCACCTTAACCTTTGAATAGTCAATTTTGGAGCCATTAGAAACCGAATATGAATTTATTATAAATTAATATTTCTAACTTTTCCAAAGGTGCCCCTCACCCCTCTTATAAAAGGGCACTCCTCCTTCTCATTTCTTCACACCTTCAAAGCCTTTTGGTTCGGCCAAACTCTGCCCAAATACTCTCCCAACATCCCTCGCTACAACCTAGAGGCCTTAGTTTGATCAGAAAGCCAACCTAAGGAGCCCTTTTGATCAAATCAAAAGGAAGAACCCGAAGAAGAGGAGGTTAACCTACCCCAACCAAGGAAAAGTACAAGGTAAGGGTTATTTCACAATCTCTTCTTTATCCGAGGTTGTTTATACGTAATAATCTACTGGGATCTCGTTATCATCCACATCCATGTTTCTTCAAAATGTATTTCAAAACATTTTTACTATTTACAAGAATATGGGTTAAAGTCATTTATACCCTTGTTTGACTTTTTATAAGAGGTTTATAAAGGAATCTTTCCGTTGTTTTCAAAACAAGGTCCTTTTTAACCTTTTCGACAGAATTGAGGTAAGAATGTTTTTTTTAACTTATACGGCGGGTGCGGTTATTTTACGCCGTTATAAAATCTTCAAAGCTTTCCTTACAAGCTTATAAGAATATTTTCAAAGAAAATGTTTTATTTTATATGGATCTTAAATGATTTCAAAATAAAAGGAGATACTTCTTTTAAAAGAATTTTGATTTCATCTATGTCAACATCCTTTGATTGATTTTAAGATTATTTGAAGTTGATTTATTATAATACAAAACTTCTATATTGTATTGAAGGTTTTGTGATATGTTTGAATGTGGATGTGCTATTTTATACCATTCATAGTTTATGGTGGAACTATTGACATTTCGTATGCTAGTTTTAACCCGAATGTTTATGTTATATTTCAAACTTTTCTTCAGATGAATGTGCTAAACAAGTATGTTCCGGGTTGGGGACCGGTAAAAGTAAGCCCTCCAGGTTGGGGACTGGTTAAAGTAAGCCCTCCAGGTTAGGGACTGGTAAAATTAAGCCCTCCGGTTTGGTGTCCGGTTATTAGAGGCACTCCGGGTTGGTGTCCAGTTATTAGAGGCACTCCGGGTTGGTGTCCGGTTATTAGAGGCACTCCGGGTTGGGTTCCGGTTAGAAGTAACCCCTAGGTCTTGGGATGAGGCCTAGACAAAGAAATTAACGTTTAGCATTATGCATTCCAACATTATGAAAGTGGTTATTGATTTTTGCATGTGATTATTCATTTAGTAGAATATCCATGTGAATAAGTAAATGGCATTATTTCATTTTATTTATGCCATACCATGTTGAAAGTTCGTATTTAAAAGGCTTTTGTTTTAGTTATACATTGCCTTAAATGTTTATTCTTATTTATGAAAGTTTCCACTTTATTGTTATCCTTACTGGGCATTTGAGCTCACCCCTTTTCTATGTTTTATTTTTCCCAGGTAGTGAAGAAGTAAATTATGAATGACTTGCAGGGATATTATGAGGGGTTAATAGTGTGGATATGAAGACTTTGTTGTTGTAGTAGTTTTTCACTTTGAAATGTAATGTAAAACTTTATGATTATATCTAGTGTTTCCAAGGCTACTAAACCAATCGGTCTTTCGAGATTTGATCTTTCTTGTGATCATGCCAATGTTATGTAATTAATGCACCGACTCTGGGTAGCTGGGGTCGGGGCGTTACAGTTGGTATCAGAGGAAGTTTAGTACAAACCTTGGAACCTAGATTTAGATAAACTCTGATTAGAGCACGTAGACCTAAGATGAACTTTGAGGATTAGTATAGAAGAACTTCCTAGAATTTTGGTATTGTAGAGATTTTGTGAGTTTTCCGAGCAATACATCCCTGTCTGGATACGAGCAGGTAGAGGCGGCTCTGGCACAGATGTACCTAGGGGTAAAACCCGAAAACACCGCTTTGAGCTAGACTTGAACGGGAACTGGTGCACGACAACGGGCCTTGCTGCACTCTTGGTTACGACACTCCCGGGGGATATGCTTAGGATAACTCTCATTTTCTTTACAAATCATTATGAAGGGTTTATGAGTATATACTTCCTCAAAGAAAACATTTTTATGATTATGGATTATATCCATAAATAGTTCAATTTATGTTAAGTGTTTTATAAGTATGGGATTATATATTTTGATTCATAAACTGATCTACTGTATGCCATTGTTTAGAAATGGCGCCCAGTAGAAGGAATGAGAACTCCAGAAATGCACATGATCCAAAGAGAAGGAAGGATCATATCTTTCATGGTCTTAAGCTAGAATTTATAAGAGAAATAGTCTCCCATGTATTATCATCATATGAAGAAATAATATCATGTGTTGATAAGATAAGTAAAGAGTTTACTGAGTCCTATGGATTTGAAGGGAAGCAAGAGAAGAAAAGAATGGAAGAGAGAAAGATGGATAAAGGGAAGAGGAAAAAGATGAATTTTCCCATATGTGACAACTGTGGGAAGAAACACCCTGGAACTTGCCTGAAAGGAATGGGAGTTTGTTATAAGTGTGGAGGAAAAGGGCACAAAGTACGTGAATGCAAGGGTGAGAAAATGGTTTCAAATGTACAATGCTTCATTTGCAAGGAGTTTGGACACTACGCGAACCTATGCCCCAGTCATCAGACTATGCCGCAAATGATGCTATTGGATAATAATCAAGTTATGATACTACCACAGATGAAGAGGAATGATTAGAGTTCTTATGTTGATTATGTCAATTGAGTGTTGTATCAATAATGTACTTGTTATAATAATTATGGAGTATATAAGGATTGTACTGCAGTACTATTTCATTAAGGACTTGAGATTGTGTGTAACAAAGAAAAGTGACTCAATAGCAGGATAAATTTTTGGAAAATATATGGTTGAGAGAAAGATAAACCATAATATGGTTCTGATACCGAGTTAGTGATTTTAGAATAATACATGATTGATTTGGATAAATTATGTTGGATATTCTTGACTACCTTGAAACTGATTAATGATTTGTATATTCCATCATTTTTTGGGGTTTAAAACATTTTTGGATTGATGAGGTATATCCAGCATTCTATATGGAATAAGGGAGCATGAATGTAATCAATAAGGAATATGGTAATTCAGGATGTTTCAGTGTATTAAAAGAATACATGATGAAGTTATTCATATGTTATTACGTGGTAAAAAGGATCTACATTATTTTTAACTTCCTTATAAATGTTGGACTATGAGTTTGGTCAGAAATATTTTGGATAAATTCTAGTTTGAGATTAATTTTGGATGGCCATAAAAGGACAACCCGGAGGTCGGGCGGCAACCCGTCGCGTCCAGCAAGGCCACAAGACTTGAACCCGCAACCGAAGGGCGACAAGGGTGTATCACCTACCACTGGCCCACGAGATGTCCTAGATTAAATAATGTAGTTTTTTTTAAAGATCTGGTAGATGAATTATAAATTCATTTATTTTGGAACCCTATACGAATAGTATAAATAAATAAAAAAATTACGTTCTATTATCTTTTAGAGTGAAAGATGAGTTTGTGGTAGAAATTTATTAATGGATAAAACTATAATTATAAAGTAAGTATATCTCCTTATGATCTTATCAGATCTCATAAATAAATTCCTCAACATTAATAAAATGAACTTAGAACAAAAATGTTGTCCTAGATGGTACCTTAAATCATCACTAATTTATGGCTTTGGGATTTTTGGCCTTTTCATAGCCATGTTCTCTACCACTCTCCATCAGATAATTGATGGTTAGATTTCTCCTCCATATCCATATTTTCCTACATGGAACCCTAGTATGTGTTATTTTCGGTAATCTTCATACTTTCCACTCTTTATTTTAAATAGAGGCCTCATTAATTCTTTTTTCGATGTGGGATTTCAACTAAGATATTTTGAAATGTCAAAAATGTGTTATCCCAATACCCTATATTTTGTTGAACCGATGGTACTTCAAATCATCATAGATTGATGAGTTTAAGGACTTCAATTTTATACTTGTTTGTGATTGATGACCTCAATCACTACCTATAAATATTTACGTTTTTCCTCCAATTATATGTCTCTAAATTGCCACCAATGTTCTCCGAATCGAGATCATAATTTGGTGGTGACCCTTTCATTTCTCTTTTCCTCATATTAAGACTAAATTTTAGTAACCCAATTTCCGATGTGGGTTTTCCCACAAATATATTTTCTATTTTCAACCTTTTATTTTTGAAGAACAATTTCAAATTGCAAGGACGCAATTTATTGAAGGAGGGGAGAATGTAACACCCCAAGATTTCATAGTGTGTTATTTCTTCAAAATAATTCAATAACTTGCACTACACGCAACACCGAGTTCAATTGCACCATGACTTACCCAAAAAAAAAATCCATTAAAAGAGGTCATGAATAGCATTAACTACATTTTTAACTTTATATAATCTTTATAATTTTAGAATCCATATTATGAGTTTCTTAGTCATAATGCAAGAACAGATTCATTTTCAGTATTGCACTTTTATCAACTTTTGATAGTGAAACCTTTTTAAATACAATATTTTAAACTTTTTGACTAAATGGAGACATCAAAAAATTTAAAATGAAACATCCCAAGCTTCCACAGTACGCTTTCCTTTGAATAAAACAGTAGCGTGTGTTGTACGCAACTTCGAGTTCTAACACACCGTAACCAATCAAACTAGCTGTTATGAATAGTAATACCTACTTTTTGAAATTATATATATTTTATATTTTAAAATGGACTTCATTTTTGGATTCGGAATATCAAATTTAGCCTAAGGTGAAATTTTGGTACTTTTCGGATAACTTTCATATTTTGATGAATAGTGAAAATTACTAAATTTTAATTAAAAACAACTTTTTTAATCAAAATAATTAATAGTGATAAATTATTAATTTGAGTGGTTTTAAAGTATATTTAGAATATATTTTTACTATTTAATATAATGTTGGTCATTGGACATAATTTTACAATTAAACCGAACATAAACAAGTGTCAATCTTTTGATAGTTATTATCTCTTAAAAACACGCTTTTTGTTTTGACAGCGGGAATTAATTTTAAATTAATTTCTGCCACTTCTGTGTTTTGAATTTATGAAAATGGATTCCATATTTGGAATCAGGATGTTCAAATTTTGTAAATAGGTAACTTTTATTTTTACACATTTTGAATAATTACTGCGGTAAATATTTTATTTACCATGGTTAAAGGGTAAATCCGGTAAATAAGGGTTAAAAAAATAATATTATAATAATACTAAATTACCCTAAAACGTGTCTTAACCCTATTGGTTGATACATGGTCGACCATGGGCATCCTTGTGTCAATTTTGGGACCCCATGGATCCACTTGTAAGTGATAATGACACTTTATTTTAATTAAGTCAAAAGGAATACAAAAATGACACAAGCATATATCTTTTAGCAAAACAATTGTTACATAGGGTTATATAAGTTGGATTTTAGATTATAAATATTCATTAGAAAGATAAAAAGATTTCCTACATAATGATATTTTATTTATAATTTTTAGACATTAAATAATTTATTTTATTTATGACACAATGATGATGCAGTAATTACTATAATAGTGAAAAATTAAAATAATTGATATTATAAATACCCAAACAAATATAATATGAAACTTTTAATGAATTAAAATAATTTTCTAGGATAATATGATATATTAGGATTGATTTAATTGACTTTTTTCGAAGTAATCAATCTGTTATGAGTTTCACAAAAATCAACTATTGAATAGTGTCAAAATTGACATAAAAGAGTTCTTAAAACAAATATTATATTATTAATTGATATTAAATTCCTAAAAATCTAAGGTTCGGCCAAGAGACTTATATTATGATAGGTTAATCATTAATGGACCACTTGGGGGTCGATTGGATGTATATAGTAAGTTTATTAACCATATAATATAAAAATACAAAGAGACATTGTAAAAGTGAAACTAATTAACTTAGAGTTAATACTTAAAGATAAGGTTAATATAAGTACCCAAACCTGTCTAAATTCTATTGGTTGAGTTGTTTTTGACCTATCCCCACCTTAACCTTTGAATAGTCAATTTTGGAGCCATTAGAAACCGAATATGAATTTATTATAAATTAATATTTCTAACTTTTCCAAAGGTGCCCCTCACCCCTCTTATAAAAGGGCACTCCTCCTTCTCATTTCTTCACACCTTCAAAGCCTTTTGGTTCGGCCAAACTCTGCCCAAATACTCTCCCAACATCCCTCGCTACAACCTAGAGGCCTTAGTTTGATCAGAAAGCCAACCTAAGGAGCCCTTTTGATCAAATCAAAAGGAAGAACCCGAAGAAGAGGAGGTTAACCTACCCCAACCAAGGAAAAGTACAAGGTAAGGGTTATTTCACAATCTCTTCTTTATCCGAGGTTGTTTATACGTAATAATCTACTGGGATCTCGTTATCATCCACATCCATGTTTCTTCAAAATGTATTTCAAAACATTTTTACTATTTACAAGAATATGGGTTAAAGTCATTTATACCCTTGTTTGACTTTTTATAAGAGGTTTATAAAGGAATCTTTCCGTCGTTTTCAAAACAAGGTCCTTTTTAACCTTTTCGACAGAATTGAGGTAAGAATGTTTTTTTTAACTTATACGGCGGGTGCGGTTATTTTACGCCGTTATAAAATCTTCAAAGCTTTCCTTACAAGCTTATAAGAATATTTTCAAAGAAAATGTTTTATTTTATATGGATCTTAAATGATTTCAAAATAAAAGGAGATACTTCTTTTAAAAGAATTTTGATTTCATCTATGTCAACATCCTTTGATTGATTTTAAGATTATTTGAAGTTGATTTATTATAATACAAAACTTCTATATTGTATTGAAGGTTTTGTGATATGTTTGAATGTGGATGTGCTATTTTATACCATTCATAGTTTATGGTGGAACTATTGACATTTCGTATGCTAGTTTTAACCCGAATGTTTATGTTATATTTCAAACTTTTCTTCAGATGAATGTGCTAAACAAGTATGTTCCGGGTTGGGGACCGGTAAAAGTAAGCCCTCCAGGTTGGGGACTGGTTAAAGTAAGCCCTCCAGGTTAGGGACTGGTAAAATTAAGCCCTCCGGTTTGGTGTCCGGTTATTAGAGGCACTCCGGGTTGGTGTCCAGTTATTAGAGGCACTCCGGGTTGGTGTCCGGTTATTAGAGGCACTCCGGGTTGGGTTCCGGTTAGAAGTAACCCCTAGGTCTTGGGATGAGGCCTAGACAAAGAAATTAACGTTTAGCATTATGCATTCCAACATTATGAAAGTGGTTATTGATTTTTGCATGTGATTATTCATTTAGTAGAATATCCATGTGAATAAGTAAATGGCATTATTTCATTTTATTTATGCCATACCATGTTGAAAGTTCGTATTTAAAAGGCTTTTGTTTTAGTTATACATTGCCTTAAATGTTTATTCTTATTTATGAAAGTTTCCACTTTATTGTTATCCTTACTGGGCATTTGAGCTCACCCCTTTTCTATGTTTTATTTTTCCCAGGTAGTGAAGAAGTAAATTATGAATGACTTGCAGGGATATTATGAGGGGTTAATAGTGTGGATATGAAGACTTTGTTGTTGTAGTAGTTTTTCACTTTGAAATGTAATGTAAAACTTTATGATTATATCTAGTGTTTCCAAGGCTACTAAACCAATCGGTCTTTCGAGATTTGATCTTTCTTGTGATCATGCCAATGTTATGTAATTAATGCACCGACTCTGGGTAGCTGGGGTCGGGGCGTTACATAGCTCACCCTTTTATATGTTTTCTTTTCCCCAGGAAATAAAGAAAGGTTGTTGGTAATAAAAAAAATGGGAAGATCTTTAAGGGAGATGTTGAAAATCATTCACAATGATTGGAATATTATGTTCCATGTTTCCAAAGACACTAAACTATTACGGTCCTTGAGTGTTAGTTTTTGGTTATTTATTAGCTATTCTGTAAAAGTAATTAAATGTACATGTTTTTCAATCTTTGGGTCGTTATAGTTCCTTTAAATTGCAACCACAACATTACTCCCCAACAAGCTCTAACCCCATGTGTTAACATCATTTATTCAATCATTTATTCACAACATTACTTTCCCATATTCCTAGGAATTCTAGAAAAACAATCTAATCTACTAAACACAAGGGGGATCAACATGGTGGGTAGTTAACCTACCTATAATTTCTTTTCCACCTATATCCAGAGCGTATACCCATCCTCCTTCGAGGATCTAAACATGGAAAGTAGATGGCATACCCCGCACATATTCACCCCTTCTGGAAGGAGGGTAAGTAAGACCATCTGCCTTGAGCAGTGGGGAAAGTAAAGAAGATAAACATCCAACAAGATTTAGTAAACATCCAAACATTCACTTACAACCCATTTCATTATCTCTGGTGTCCTCCCCCACACCCACATGCATAAACCGATGCATCTCACCACTCTAGGCATTAATTATTTCCCAAACCAATAGGCCTCCCTGCCCCCACATACCACAACAACCATCCAAGATCACATCATAACACAAGCAACATGAAAACAACCAACATATCAACTGGGCTCTTAGCCCTTACAAGAAAAAGGGTAACTCAGAACCCCACGATGCATTATCTTTTATCAAACAACCTATTCTTTAATCCATCTAGAATTAACTGATTCATTATTTGTAGGTTCTAACTATGGGTATCTTAAACAACAATCTATCATAGCTATCAAAAACTGAATAAACATTCTTACTACATCAATATGATTAACATAAAATTACAATAAGATGAACCAAAATCTTTTACATGCCTCCTTATCATTCACAATTAATTGATAATTAATCCCAATTTATGTTCTTTATTAATTTCCATTAAGAATGAAAATCTGAACAAAACAATCCTAGATATCACACTATCTAGAAAATATAAAGAAATAACATACAATCAATATCAATTTATTTATCTCGGTAAAATATTTTTTATATCAATTCCATTGTTATCCAATGGTCTAAAACGTGATAACTCTACATTTGTACATAAAATAATAGAGAATCAACAAATCCCATACCTCAAACGGTCCATGACGTTCTTAATACGAGAATGATCCACACAACAGACCAGGATTACCTCCTCCCGAGACAACTGTGTTCACCAGAGGATGTCGTGGTACAACTACTCCATCCAAAACCCACGAAAACATCATTAGAATCATGCAAATAAAACACCATAACATGGAATGGAGAAGTAGGAGAAGATTAACCCAATAGAATGATGATAAAACAAACCTTATATCGAGGAAGGATTGACCCTTGCTTCATGCACCCAGACAGGGGTGCACATGCAGAAGGAATGAACTTTAAGGGGAAACGATCTGAGGATAAAGGTTTGATCACACCAATCCTATGGGAATAAGGAAAGGTTTGAGAATCTCTCACATGGTTGAACAAGGTAGGAAGATATCTAGTACCTTTAGAATATTTAAATATCTGCAGTTTAAGATACACTGGATTTTTCATTAAAAGAAGATCACATTAAACCACATGGTTTGACCAAGTAATGACATATCAAGCCTTAAAAAAAATTAATATAGTAATTATGGTATTTGATTCAGCCCTAAATCCCTTAAAAAAAGTCCTTGAATGCATTTTAAATCAAAGAAAATGTAAAAGGGGAGAAACTGTAGGAAGCTAGAAACATTGTTCATGATACTAGAAACACTGCACTCTGACCGATCCTAAAAACACTATTCACATAATGACTCACTGATGCTGATGGTACTATTCATAGAACGACTCACTAATACCGTTGGTACTGTTCACTAAACGGATCATTGATGGTGATGGTATTGTTCACAGAATGCATCACCGATGGCAATGGTACTCTTCACAAAATGACTCACTGATGCCGATGGTACTGTTCATATAATGTCTCACTGATACGGATGGTACTGTTCATAGAATGACTCACCGATGTCGATGGTACTATTCACAAAAGGACTTATCAATGCTGATGGTACTATTCATAGATTGACTCACCAATGCCCGTGGTATTATTCCCAGAATGACTCACTGATGTTGATGGTACTGTTCATAGAATGACTCAGTAATGCTGATGGAACTGTTCACAGAATGACTCAACAATGCCGATGGTACTATTTACAGAATGACACACCGATGCCGATGGTACTGTTCAAAGAATTTGAAATTTTGGAAAAGTGTTGGGGATAAGTCACATTTACCTCCCAGAACACATAAAACACCATATTTCTGCAGAGGAATGGACCGGAGTGGTCAGGGCCATTACATCAGATACCTCTCAAAACATTCTCATCCTTGAGAATCCAAAACCCACCTAAAGGGAAACATAGATGGGGTCCGAACAACCACCCATCGAGATACCTCTCAAAAGAGAGAACGCCACAAGAAAAAACCAAAGAAATCCTTATCATAAACAAGAATGGTCTGCAACCACAAAGCTAACATCTTCATGTGAAAAGAGCTAAACATCAAACAACACAGGGTACTAAGAACATATCTCTGACTCATGTGCCTAAGTACTCTCCTCTATGCCACTATGTCACCACATTACATGAACCAAGGAGATAGAATGCCCACACAACAACTTATATTTGCAGTCACGGATCTCTACAGGCCGCTCTTTAAAGGTCTCATCATCATCAACATCAATCTATCCCCAATCTATGATGTTAGAGTCATCATGAAGATAATGAAGGAGTTGTGACACATCAAAAATATCATGTATCCAGCTCATTTTTTGGGGAAGTGGTACTTGTAATGCCACAACTACAACACGAGCCCACACCTTGAAAGGCCCAACAAACTGAGAAGAAATATTACCCCCACAACCAAAACTTTATTTTCCGTGATGGGGAGTCACATTTTGAAACATGTGATCCCCAACATCAAACTCCAATGGTATCCTCATTTGATCAACATATGATTTCTTACGATCATGTGCTATCTTCATCCTCTCACGAATCACCTGAACCATCTTTTTTGTATTCTTCACTAGTTCTGGTCTGACAATTGCTGACTCTCCAACCCCAGTCCAGCACAATGAAGATGGGAATGGTCGGCCATACAAGGCTTCAATCGTCTCCATACCGATGGTGGAGTGAAAACTATTATTGTAAGCGAACTCCAACAAGGGTAACTAACTCATCCACAATCCTCCAAAATCCAGGACATAAGAGCACAACATGTCTTCAAGAGTATGTATAGTCTTCTATGTATGACCATCTGTATGTGGATGAATAGTAGTGCCAAGTAATAGATGAGAACCAAAGGAATTATTAAGACATCTCCACAACCATGGGGTAAAAAGAGGATCACGATCGGAAATGATCATCCTCAAGACATCATGGAGACTCACCACTTTCTCCAGATACTGCGTCAACAAAACATCCACTGATCTCGACTCCTCGATCACTATAAAGTGGGATGATTTTTTTCAAACGGTCCACTTCCACCAAAATAAAATCTTTTCAACCTTGATTTTGAGGTAAACCAATAACAAAGTCCATCAATATGTCCTCCCACTTCCACTGAGTAATATCTAACGGCTAGAGGAAACCACTAGGGACATGGTGCTCGGCCTTTACCTTCTGGTAGACAAAACATTGAGACACAAAATCTACAACTTTACACTTCATCCCGGGCCACCAAAATTAACATTTCAAGGATTGGTACATCTTTTTCACATCATAATGTATCGAAAAAGTAAAACAATGGAAATCTCTATGAACCATCTCACACAGCACCAAAAGAACAAAAGACTTCTCGGATACAACAACTGGTGTTTTTCATCCTCAGAACAACCATCAGGGGCCTCTACATAAACAACATGGTATCTCCAAACCTCCACCTCTAGATCCCCCAGATGGGACTCTTCCACCTACTGCACTTGAGATGACTGCACCTTCATCTAAAAAAGGCAACGTCTGCCTCCAGCTTCTCCCATATCAAGGTGTAATGCTGAATGTTATTCCATAAATCTCTAGGAATCACTAGATTCACGCACTGAATCATTATGAGACTTCATGCTCAGTGCATTAGCCACAACATTCCATTTTCCTAGGTTATATGATATTTTTTAGTCGTATTCCTGTAAGAACTCCATCCACCAACATTGTCACATGTTTAGGTCACACTGGGAGAAAACATACCTCAGGATATTATGATTGATAAAAACCAAAATGCATTCTATAATGATGTAATGTCTCCACACCTTCATATAAAACACTAATGATGCCAAATCAAGATCATGGGTGGCATAGTTACGTTCATGGGGATGCAACTACCATGACCCACAAAAAAAATAGATCTCTATTGAATTAGAATACAACCTAACCCCCGATGCGAAACTTCGCAGAAAACATCAAACAAATCTCCCTCTGATGGAAGACAAAGAAATGGAGAACTTACTAACTTCTAATTAACATAATGCAATGCTACCTGAAAGTTATCACTACACATGAACGCCTGATCCTTCCTGGTCAATGTCGTTAGAGGAATCGCAACCCGAGAGAAATCTGCTACAAACCTCCTATAGTATCCTGCAAGACCATGGAAAATTCTCACCTCTGGCACTATCATTGGGGATTCCCAAGACACAACTGCTTCTATATTTGATGGATCGACATATACTCCATTTTGGGACACAACCTGCCCAATGAAAAGGAATTCTCGAGCCCAAAACAAACACTTTGGAAACTTCTCAAATAAATGATATTGACGAAGAACTCCCAAAATGGCGTGTAGATGCTCTGCATGCTCCTCCTTATACATGGAGTACATAAGGATTTCATTGATGAAAACCTCCAAGAACTTATCTAGGAACTCACCGAACACAAAATTCATCAATCCTATGAAACCAGCTGGAGAATTCATCACACCAAACAACATTACCACAAACTCATAATGCCCATGATGATAACAGAAAGTAGTCTTCAGGATATCCTCATCCTTCACACGCACCTAATGATATCCCGACTGTAATTTGATCTTTGAGAACCAATTTTCACTGTTCAATTGATCAAATAAATCATCAATCTGTGGAATAGGACTGTGATTCTTCACTGTCACTTTTTTTAAGTGACGATAATCGATACACAGCCGCAAATTTCCATCATCCTTCTTCATGAACAAAATTGGTGTGCCCCACGTTGAAACACATGGACAAAAAAACCGCACTGTAAAATACCATGAAGTTGTATACATGGCTCTCTTAACACATCATGGGTTATCCTATATCAATGCTGGAAATACCTCCTATACCAATGACCATATCCCAACGGTTTAGATAATGTGTTGGGATTGGGTACCTATGCCAACGGTTTGCTTAAAACCATTGGTGTAATGGTTTTTAGAGTTTTTATTCCCAATGGTTTTTGGAACCGTTGGAATATGTAATGCCTACCCCCACTTTTCCCAACTATTTTTCTAGAACAGTTGGGATATAACATGATTATATACACATTCCCAACAGTTCAAAATAACTATTGGGACAGGTTATATTTACCCAATGGTTTTATAAAACTGTTGGTATATTAATTAACCAAGGTTCCCAATGGTTTTTTGAAACTGTTGGGATAGAATACCACAAATATCAAAATCTCAATCTGCCATCATTATGCCCTAAATAAGAGCTCCCATTAATCCAAGTGTGTTTACCCTTCATTCCAACAATCAATTTTTTTTCTTGCACTTGAAATATGTAATTTATTTGTGAGTTTTATGTTCTCCCTCAATTTTTTTTCATTCAGATTTATTTAAAGATAAGGTTGTCTTATGTTTTGATTTTCCATAAATGAAAGGTCCCCTATTCTTTGAGAACTCTTCTTCCTAACCTGTGATACATCCTTTTTTTCAGATCATTGTCTGTTCTTCCACTTTATATTGGTATATTCAAACGGATTTATATGTTCCGCCTAGTTTTACTTTACCTTTTTTCATTTGGATTGATTTAAAGAAACGATTTTTTTTTTATTCTATTTTGATCAATAATTTTTGTTCTTGAAGATTTATTTGGAGTTGTGTTTATAATATCATAGTTATCTCAATGGTTATTTAGAAATATGGGAAAATATTATACCCATGTCATGTGTTGAGTGAAAAATAATATATTTATTGGGTCACTGGGAACACAATGTGTGGTCGAGTGGAGAAGATCTCCTATGTAAACAATTAGTTACCCAATGGAGGTGTATTATGTATACGGTATCATGATGATATTTTTAAAAATAAATTAATTTAAAGAAAAATTTGGTTTTAAGAAATAACACATCCTACTACTCAATTTTTTGTCTTGTAAAATAGAGGAGTTGGGGTGTGGGGAATCGGTCGATGGGTTGGGGTGTGGGGCACCGGTCACAGGGTCGAATCCCCTGACCATCATTCTTTGTAGCCTGCATATCATAATATACCCACATTTTAATTAATGGGATAAATTATTCTTATTTAAATTTAGATAGACAACATTTTTTGTTGGCACAAAATGTTCCTACTCATACATTCATAATAAGAAATCAAAAGTTTATGGACAATAATTCAATAAAAATGAATAATTAAGAAGGGGGGAAAATACCTAAAACAAATAAATGAACACTGTGTATTATGCAAACAAGAAGAATTAACATGGGAGAAAAAATGAATAACTACATTAACTATTACCAACATAAATATTTTAGATCTTGTAAAAAGGTGACTTCATTCCAAAATAGCTACTAATTTCTGGTTCCAAACATGTATCAATTTTCATAAATAATTACATTTTTTCGTATCAAACAGATGAAATCCCAAACTACAGCAGATGACACCACACACTCTGGGAAAGAAACACTGGGCCATCCCTTGAATATTCATAGTGACAATGGAGATTGTTTTTTTACACATGGAGTAGGATTATTCAAGAAGATAAGGTGGAAGTGATTATTGGGAATACGAGATGATTCCACTATATGAACTGAATTTTATTCAATTTTGAGACTGGTGTCCTGCTGTACAAAGGGGATGATGATGATACACTGTCCAGAACACTTCCACAAAATTAGATTTAGCTATCCAAACTAAATTATTTATATTACTATATCCACATATTTAGTTCACATGTACACAAACCAACACATACTAAATACTTTTCCAGTAGATAAAAAAAATAATCATCTCTCGTGTTTTAATCCTAATAGATGCACTAATATTTTTGTAATAATAAGAAAACCATTGAAATGAAAACCATAACCCACAAAAGTTGTTTTGTAGTAAAACACTACCCAAAAAACTGTAAAAAATGCAATAAAATAACAACATAGCTATAATTTATAAAAAACAATCAAATAAATAGCCAAAAAAATATGACTCAATCTATAGAAATATTATGATTGGAAATCAAAGCTGTTTCACCCTTGGATTTCACTAGATTTTAGAGGTTTATGTCTCCTAACCGGTTTAGCCAATGAAATATCCATAGAATAAAATAGGTAACCATGAAATATCATCATGGTGGACCTTCAATATCTCAAAAAGGAAACCTCAAAATGTCTGTATTACCTTTATATAACATCTGTTTTTTTGTTACTCTTACACGTCTTTATGATTTCTATTGGGTGTCATCAAATCTAAACATGATATCATGTGGTGAGATAGTATTTATATTGAAGTATTATATGTACTTTAATTAGTGAAATCGTGAATCTCATGAACCTCATAAATTCTTTCATTGACTCTGGACATTGGTACTGATACTAGAAGCATCCCCCACCAAAACCCTCAATGAATTATCCAGATCATTACTAATGCCACCATTACATGTATAAAATGTACCTCTTAATAATTAAAACACTTAGACTCCACTTCTATACACCCTTAAAATTCATCCTTCATGTTTGAATATTTCAGATTGAATATGTCCATATCTTTCCACTGAACACACCACATGATAGTAACAGAGTTTAGCATACTTCCCCAAACATAAAACATGGTTCCTAAAATTGAATATCTATTAAAATGATGATTCTATATCTATTGAACTAGAATAATCTTCTTGAAATGTGAATTCCATGTTTTTTGTTCGTTATCATCTTCTAGGATCACCCAAGTGCTTCATATGTTGATAAAACATATGAAGATCGGAAATTTGTCTCTGAAAATCACTCTAAATTAGAACCATAAATTATACCACTTTATAATTTTTATTTAATGCGAGTATAATAATACCAAACTAAATTTATATTCTCAAGATCACACTAAATTACCACTACCAAACATATGACCACCACACATCCATAATATCCACATAATTCTCTATTCCATGTTTCCATCCAATCATTCAAGATCCCTCTGAATGAATTCCACCTACATTATTGGGATGAATGATCTAACATACTCTCTCTCCTATGGAACTCATCTGAATAAATCTATATAAATCCACCATAGAAAACCATAATCTAGTATCTATCCTATGGTATTGTTTAAGCTACATCAATATACTATGAGATTTATAGAGAACATTTGAAAAAAATTTCAAAAAAGTACCTATGAAAATATGGTGATGTCCTTATTATATGAGAGATATCAATTACAAAAAATCTATGATATCATCATAACTAGACACTATACAAAATAAATAAATTTGGAAATATTTGAGGTTCGTGGCATTATGATCTCCCAATTAAACTCATCCTTAGTAAAATCAAGGAAATTGTTGTCCTTTTCAGGTGTTGTATTAGTTTTTTAAATTCATTGTTTTCTATTGTGATATTTTTTGGAAATTTCTATCCTTTGTGAAAAGGAAGGGAGAAACTGTGGGGGAATTGTATGAATTTTATAGAAAATAGTGAAATTCTATGTATTCTCTGGGAAATAGAATACAATGGAAAATAGTGGAATTCAGTTTGAATTCTGTGTATTCTGTGCATTGTGTATGGAAAAGTGTGTAATTATGTGTATTCCATAGTGAGGGAATTATATGTATTATTTTTTTGTTCTTTGTGTATGGTGTTGTACTATTTTCAATAAATTATGTGTATGGTATTTAACTATTTTTAGTTTCGTGTTTTATGGTATTGTTTTCTGTATGGAATGTCTGAGCTGCTATTGTCTATTGTATTGAATTTGGACCTACACTGGCTAAAATATCATGGGTCTACTATGTTGAATTTTTTAGGAACTCTATATCTATAGTTCAGAAACCATTGTTATAGATTTAAGGACTATTTATACCAACAGTTTTTAGTAAACCGTTGGGAAATACATTGGATGAAGTCCATACCAACAGTTCCTAAACCATTGGTATAGTTTGAAGGCTTAGGCTCTACACCAACAGTTAAAAACTATTGGTATATGTTTATCCCAATGGTTATCAATAAACCATTTATGTAGATAATTTTCTAGTGGTCTATGCCAAAATTTAATGAATAACTGTTGGTAAAGGGATATCACCACGGATTATGACCCAATGGTTCTTCAAACCGTTGGTATAAGATATACCAACGGTATTATGCTTTATACCAATGGTTTAAAACCATTGGTATAACCTCATCTTCCAGTAGTGTATAGAGGCATAGAGATAGGAGACACTCATGGTTGTAGCTCGATCCCAAACTCGATCTCTCGTCAAGGGGGTAATGCTACAACTTATTCTGGAAATACATCAAGGTACTCTTCTACTGTAAAGATCTGTAAAATTCAAGGGAATTTTTTTTAATTTTATTTGTAATTTTACAAGAACGCGGTTTCTGACGGCACTTGATTCCGAGGCCCGGTGTGCTTGGAATTTCTATCCGAAGTTTAGCTCCGGTACGTTCAGTGAACGAACGAGCAGGTTTTTATAACTTTTAAACCGGTTCTCAGAATCGAATTCCGAGGCCACCAATGGATTCGCAGCGCTGGTAATTGCTTAGGAACACCTTTTCTGGAGTTGTGTTTACATGAGAGATGTTGTTAAAAATTTGTGTAAGGTAAAATAAAATTGAGCATCAATTTTATTTTTCACTAAGTGGTTTAAAGCTTTGGGTGGAAGTTGGGGGAAACCACCCAACCTCCCATGGGAGGTTATGAGGGTGGTGGGGCCCACATGAACCCCACCCCTTCATCTTCCCTAACCTTCCATAACCCTTCATTTAATTTGACAACTTGAGTTAATTAATTGAGTGGATTAATTCAGCTTTTGAATATCGAACATAAGTTATGTTAATAAAATAAGTGAGGTACTTATTTTATTTTGGTTGGGACTTGTTCCTTGAGAGGTTTCAGAGAAAAGCTAAGGGAGGCTTGAGGATCTTCATCTTCTTCGTCGAAGAAAATGAAGAATGTGAAGAACACGAAGAACGCACCGATCTCCGACAAAGAACGCAAGATCCTTGGAGATCGACTACGCGACGCCGTGTACCGCGACGCCAACAACGCCTTCTTCCACGACGATTATCCTCTCACGACACCTCCTTCCGCGACGGTTATTTCGGCGAGGAACCTCCGTTCAATCTATGCTCGAGGTAGGTGTTTATTTAAATTGTTGTTCCTGATTACTTCTATTTCCGTTATTCGTGAATCATTTCTGCTTTCTATCGATTAACGGGAGGGGGCCGGACCGCACAAACACATCCGACCCTCCTCCCTTATTCTTGTATTGTTGTGGTTCGAAAGAAAATGATGCGGTGCTGATGCACCATGCGGGATCGTGCAGCAAGGATGCTTGGCGCCTTCACGCCGCGCCGATGAAGTTGAATAAGGTCGCAGCGCCGTTCGGCAGTGCCAGAGGATCACGAAAACAATGCGGCCAGAGCGGGGCTGCGACAGAGGGGCATGGCGCCGTCGCGCTACGTTGAACGGTCCAAGGCCGCGGCTGAGGCCGCGGTGGAGAAGGGGACCCGTCGGCCGGTTCCAGGCTGCCAGCGTTGGTGTAGGGGGACCGGCCCTTGTTGGTCCCGTGGAGGCAACAACCGGCCGACCGGAGGAAGAGCCGGGGGTTCGTAACCCCCGGCTGGCTGGACATGGGGGCCGCCCTACTTGGGGGGCCACAGTTTGCAAATGAGCGGGGGGCAGACCCCCCCCCCCCCCCCCGCACCCATGTCCGTCCGGCCGAAACGTCCAGGCCGGTCCGCCAGGCCAGGCCGCGCCCAAGTTGGCAGGACCCGGACCTGGGACAGGTCGACCCGGTTCGGGCCGACCCAGAGGGTATCGGGCCGGGCCCGAGTCCCCCTAATACCGGACCTCTCACGGTCTTTTGCCCATAACATGGACTGTGGTCCTCCGATTGACGCACCGTCAGTTGCGATGCAATACTTGGATCAAGACGGTCGTTTTGGTATATTACACTCAAGGATTCGGAGTACTTTGGGTTCAGCCGGGTTGGTTCGTACACGAAACCAACCGGGCCCTCGAGCGGAAATGCTTATAACTTGAGTTCCGGACGTCCGATTGGCGTGCCATCAACTTTGTTGGATTCATATAAGTGAGACGGAACTTTTGGATTACTCTGCTCGACGTTTGGCCACAGTTGGGGTATGGTCAGGTTGGTTTTGACTTAAAAACCAATCGGGCCCCTCGGACGAAAATGCCAATAACTCTCAGACCGAGCGTCCGATTGATGCGTCGTCTGTGACGTTGAGTTTCTGTTGATGATACAAAACTTTTGGATACATAAACTCTGTAATATGTGTCAGTTGGTGTATCAGCCCCTCGGCTCGTGGATTGGACCCTCCCGAATGTGCTTGCTGTGTGCGGGAACCCTAGAGCTAGCTGCGACTGCGATGACGATGATGACTGTACAGAAATCCTCCATGGATTCGACGACGATGACTACAACACTCAGCGATCCTACATGGATTAGTGCTACCAATCCTGTGTGGGTCAAATCCTGTGTGGGTCAGCGCGCAGCAGTCCTGTGTGGGCCAGCGCCTACAGATCCTGTGTGGGACATTGAAGGGGTTAGTTACCTATTGATCCTTTGTGGGTCATTGCGAGGGTTAGTACCTATCGATCCTGTGTGGATCATATGGCTTAGATGAATCAGTGGCAATTTATGATCATCTTTATCGTCTTATGAAGAAGTATACCTGTGTGAGATGAATCTTGACTTTCAATCCTTACCTTCGATAAGATTGACTTGATATCCTCTGTGGATTTCGTTTTGCTTTCCTGTGTGGAATGGGTTGTGTTATCCTATGTGGACTGGGTTGTACTTGGGCTCAGATGTTAGAGTCGAATGAGAATTGATGACTTTGGTATATGTATGGGAATATACCTAAGAAGTGCTGGATGTTACTTCGTGTTTGTATCTTTCGATTGTGGATTATCCTTTGTGGATTCTGGGACACCATCGGGGGTCTCGGGGTCCCTACTGAGTAGCTTATACGCACCCCTGCACGAGATATGCCCGCACTACGTTGTGTTGGTTGCAGACGATGGACAACGCTGATCGTGGTTAAGGTACGAGGAGCTGGTCGGTACCCGGAGGTGGACCACTGGGCGGGGTGTACTCAGAGCGGACGGCTGGACCCGAGGAGCTGTGGAGTCTATCTGCACTCACCCTTTAGGTGGGACTTCTAGTGGACGGCTCGACACTGCGGATTTACTTTTTCAGTTGTTGTACACCCTTTTTCAGTTGAACTTTACATTCAGTTTGGGTTTGTATTCTGGCCCACTTACTTTTCCGCACTTACTGTTGTACCCAGTTTTTATGTAGTGTTTACTTCTGCTTGCTTTCTCTGTGGTGTTTGTTTACTTTCCAAAGGAAATGCCACCCCTTTTTATCAGGTATTATACCTTGGTTCTAGTCTCAAGCCCCTGGCCTATGGAAGGCGGGCTTGGGGTAGTCACAGCACGGGCCCCGTGGACGGGTCGTGAAAAATTGGTATCAGAGGAGTTCGGTTTTACCGTAGAACTCAGGACTCTGATCTTTTTTTATATGAAGCAATAGTGTTAAGAGTTTTGAGTGTGGTTATCAGTCCAGGGAGTCCAGGGGTGGTGCGGCGGCCGACGTATCCGTACACCAGGACCCTGACTTCTGATTTCCAACTTAATACATGAAAACATTGATTTCATGTGTGTTTCATGTTTTCTTTGTGATTACTTTATGTCAGCTCACCAGGTATACTGTTTTACCGTGGAACACCTATTTCTTTTCAGGATGGCCCCACGACGGCAGACAGCTAGGGTTCCAAGAGTTCTGCATGACGACAGCCCACTGAGCGATGAGGCCTCGGTACAGGGCCCTTTGACAGCAGAGACACCGGCGGTACATCTACCTGCCGAGCCACCGATGCTACCCGCCCCATCCGCTGATGATGCACATCGCCTTAGTTCACTGGACGAGTTTCAGCGTCAGCGACCACCAAGGTTCCGCGGGGAGACAGACCCTTAGGCATCTAAGGATTGGCTGGAGGCAGTTGTATGGGTTTTCAAGTTAGTGAGGACACCAGCAGACCTCATGGTGATCCTCGTAGTGAGCCTACTACACTCTGCAGCAGGCAGATGGTGGAGCTTGATTCCCCAGGTGCACGACGAGGAATCTCTTCTCTGGACGGACTTTGAGAGCCTCTTCCGCTCGGAGTTCGTCCCAGCCACCCTCCGTACGATGTGCATCCAAGAGCTTCTACAACTGCGGCATGGCTGCTTGACAGTCGCCCAGTACTCGACAAGATTTACAGATCTCTCGCGCTACTTGACAGACATGTTACGGGACCCATTCTTCTGGGCCCAGACCTTTGAGCAGGGATTGAGGCATGAGATCATGGAATCACTGATCTCCCTCAGCATTCCGACACAGGCAGGGGTACTGGAGTGAGCCCTTCTGATCGAGAGTTTCCTTGCTGAGCCTACATCAGCAGCGAGACCTACCTCTGGGTGGCACGTAGCAGAGTCTTCTGCAGCAGACATTTTACAGATGACTCATGGGTCCAGGCAGACCAGACCCTCATGCAGACGACCTCATGACATTGGCTTAGTGGTGCGAGGCTCATCGCGTGGAGCTGTAACGCCCCGACCCCAGCTACCCAGAGTCGGTGCATTACTTCGTAACATTGTAATTATCACAAAAGATCAAGTCTCAAAAGACCGATTAGTTTAGTAGCTTTGGAAACACTAGATACATTCATAAATGTTACATTACATCATAAAGTGAAAAACTACAATAACAAAGTCTTCATAGTCCACACTCATATCCTCTTCTGACGATCCCTGCAGGTCATTCCTAAAATACTTCTTCACATCCTGGAAAATATTAAAACATTGAAAGGGGTGAGCTCAGATGCTCAGTAAGGATAACAATATTGCGGAAGCTTTCATAAATAAACATAAACTTTTAAGGCAATGTATAACTAAAACAAAACCCTTTTAAACCTGAACATCCACATAATATGGAAAAAGTAAAATGAGATAATGCCATTTACTTCTTCACATGCATATTCTACTGGTCGAATAATCACATGCAATATCAATAACCACTTTCATAATGATGGAATGCATAATTCCAGACATTCTGAAACATTTTGTCAAGGCCTCGGCCAAGACGTCTAAAATGATTAAGGCCTCAGCCAAAACCATAAATCAAATTGGGAAAGGGCCACAGAAAATTCCATGTCTAGTTGTCTCATGAGACCTACTGATGCATCAGGGAGATATAGCGGGCTCCACCCGTCACTTATTAAGTCCAATGCATTCCTCATATGAATAGGTTTAAACATATCATAAACCATAACATAATCGTATCACATAAAACATGGATAAAAGAAACATAACATTTCCACATTTCAATCACAAGATATCAATACAACACATTGATATAATAAAAATGCTTTCAAAACCATTTTCAATACCAGAATAAAAGAAAGTTAAAACTTTGTATTTATTTTTCATTAAAAAAAACGTGATGGCTTGTAAAGGAAGCCGAAACTCAAATAATGGTCACGTTGGCGGAGAAATCGTTGTCGCCACATATGTATGGAAAGAAAAACATTCCCTTTTTTCCATTTAGTAAAACTCTTCGTATAAAAAAGATTCCTTTTGAATAACGTAAAAGTCAAAGGGGTTTATACACCGTATAAAAGAAAGTTGTGTATAGAACCAAATATGCCTCAATGAAAGGGGATTGAGATGAAGTCCTTAAAAAGCTCATTTTTAAAATAAAATAGATCTATTATGTGTATTCACTATAGGTACACATAAAGAAAGTAAAAATAAAAAATAGGACATAATAAATTCATGGCATAATTTTAAAGTAGGAGATTAACCCAAAGAATGGAAGTTGGGTTAAGAAATTACCTTACCTTGCGTCTTGTCCTGACTCGACCGTTCTTTAACATCCTGAATAATAAACTAGAGTTAATATCTACCTTATTAAGAACTATTTTAAATTTCATTATCCTTTTTATATCACTTATTACACTGTTATGAACGTTATGTAATTATTTAAGTTAATAACGGTCGTTTTGTCAATCTTTGGTACTTAAATAAACTTCTTATAATTACAAGTTGTTCATGTGGTGAAATATCCATTATATCCAGAATTATATTCATTATGTAGATATCATATATATCATATATATATACATTATATACATTCATTTATAATATTACGTAACATTTAGAGGTAATAATGAAATGCACCGTTCATGGAGACGGTAAGTCGTACGTACGCATGAACGCTACTTTCATTTCTATTTTATATTTAATGGAATGAAATAATAATGATATAAATGTATAATATAATTACAGTATAATATAGTGTATAATACCATTTAATCCATCCTTTATACATCCCACATATGGCATTAATGATTCAAATCACTTTGAGGGGGCGGTAGTCCGCACTTCCTAAAATGAAATTATCGCGTTTACCCATAATGGAAATCATAAATTATGAAATACATGAGAAATACAGAAGCATAAGTAAAACATAAACATATTATATGTCATATATAAATATAGTGACATCTTAATGTCCACCTTTGATGGTGTTATATGAGTGTTGAACAATCATCGTTTTGTGAGGCAGAAATTCGCCATCCACAGAAACCGTATGTTCTTTAACCATTAGATGTAGGTGTGTGTAAGTGTAGCTCGAATAATTCTTATAAAAACAGCCTAGTATATTTAGGATACTGGTGTTGTTACAAAAGAAATGAATAAAAAGAGTTTAAGGGGTTGGAGAAGCTAAATAAAACAAAACAACATTAGAGAAGACATTACCTCAAAATCGGGTAACTCTTTTTGATTTGAGCCAAAGGCTTCCTTGGGAAGAGTTATGCCCAAAGTGAGGCTTCTATGAGTAAGGGAGGGAAGTTGGGAGAGTATTTGGG
This sequence comes from Viscum album, assembly GCA_963277665.1. Lineage (NCBI taxonomy): Eukaryota > Viridiplantae > Streptophyta > Magnoliopsida > Santalales > Viscaceae > Viscum > Viscum album. Next base: position 2,718,457 of record CAUJRU010000019.1, on the reverse strand, counting down.
CAGAGGTTGGCCGAGCCAAATTGCTTGAAAGTGTGAATGAGGTGGTAGAGGTGGGGGCCTTTTATAAGAGGAAAGGAGGGGCACTCTTGGAAAGTAAGGAAATTTTACATTATTATACAATGATTTTCGGATTCTAAAGGTCCCACACATATATAATTCGTGGATAAGGTGATAAGGGTTCGAAATGTACCCATACAATAGTCTTTGGACAAGTGTAAGCCTTGTATTGTGCATTATCGTTTCATTTTATTAAAATCGTTAAATAATGAGGTCAGCGCTGCATCATAATGATGTCATAAATAATTTAATTTATTTAATTTCTAAAAATTATAAAAAAAATACTATGATGTAGGAAATATTTTTAGCTTTCCAATGAAAATTTATAGTCAAACATATGACTTGTATAACTCCATGTAAAAAGTGTTTTAGTAAAACATGTCATGTTTGTGTCATTTTTTACTTTAACATTAAATAAAAGGTATTTATGTCATTTTCTAGCTAAAGTTTCTCCATGGGGTCCCCATGTTGACCCATGGATTGTCTTGGTCCGCCATGGCACATACAATGAGGGTAGGTTATGTGTCAATCTCATCTCATATTATTAAAACATTACTTTTACCTTAAACTACACTAATTACCTCTAATTGCGATTAAGAACTTAAATGTTACTATTCACAAAAATTATTTTAATCTCATTGAACCACATTTTACTTCATAATGACAACCATGTATGTCGGATTTTTGAAAATCAAATCATAGAAGTGGTAATATTTCATCTAAACGAAAAATCAGTTATTTAACTACCACTTAGTGGTTTCACTATTCATCAAAAATTGAAGTTTTTCAGAACAATGCAAAAAATTTCACCCGAAGCTATAATTGATATTCAGAATTAAAAAATGATGTATATTTTATGAAATTAAAAACATATAAGTTTCATTAATTAATTTTATAATTAATTCCCGCTGTCACAACAAATTGCGTGTTTTTAAGAAACAATTTATATCAAAAGATTGACAATTGTTTATGTCCAATTTCAAAGTGAAATTAATTATAATGAACACCATTGGATAAAATGGTAAAAATATATTATAATCATACTTTAAAACCACTCAATAGTATAACTTATCACTATAAATTATTTTGATTAAAAAAGTTGTTTTAAGTATTTTTTTCACTATTCATAAAAATTTGGAAGTTCTCTGAAAATTACAAAAAATTCAACATAGGCTAATTTCAATATTAGGAATACAAAAATGAAGTCTATTTTGAAATATGAAATTTCTATAAATTTAAAAAGTGGTTATTACTATTCATAACGGCAACTTTGATTAGTTGCGGTGTGTTAGTACTCGAAGTTGCGTACAATGCAAGCTATTGCATTATTGAATGAGAAGCGTATCATGGAAGCTCGGGGTGTTACATTCTCCCCTCCTTCAATAAATTGCGCCCTCGCTATTTGAAATTTTTCTTGGAAAATAAAAGGTTGAAAATAGAAAATACCTTTGTGGAAAACCCACATCGGAAATAAGGTTAATAAAATTTAGTCTTAATAAGAGGGAAATGGAAATAAGAAAGTCACCACCAAATTATGATCTCGATAAGGAGAACATTGGTGGAAATTAGAGACATATAATTGGAGGAAAAACTTAAATATTTGTAGGGAGTGATTGAGATCATCAATCACAATCAACTGTCAAATTCAGGGCCTCAAAGCCTTCAATCTATGTTGATTTAAAATATCATCAGTTCAACAAGACATAAGGTATTAGGATAACACATTTTTTTTCTTTAATATCCCTTTTCTAAAGTTTAATAATTAAATTATTCATTGAATAAGAGATAGGTATATATATATTTATGCTTAACAATTAGAGTTTCAACCTTCAACTCATCTTTCACTCAAAAAGATAATAGAACTCAAAAATATTATACTTATACTAGATGTATAAGGTTCCAAATTTTAACACATACCATTTAGATTAGAAAAACTATTTTGTAAAAACCAGGGAATTCACGTAGTCCAGAGGTAGGCGATTAATCCCAATCGCACTATGGTTGTGGGTTCGATTCCCACAGCTTTGTCCGACGTGATGGGTTGTCACTCGGTCTGCGTGTTGTCCTTTTTATAAATATCCAAAAATAACCTTAACAATAGTATCCAATGTAAAATATAATCCATTCCAACCTTTATAGTTATCCAAAATACTTCTATCCAACTCACATTCCAAATTTTATGAGGAAGGTAAACATAATGAAGCTCCTTTTTTTTCTGCGTAACAACATGTGAACACCTTCATCATGTATTCTTTTAAAACACTGCAACATACTGTATTAACATAAATCCTTATTGATTACATTCATGATCCCTTATTCCTTATAGAAAACTAGATATACTCCTTCTATCCAAAAATGTATACAAATCATTAATCAGTTTCAAGGATGTTAAGAATATCCAACATAATTTATCCGAATCAGTCATGTCTTATTCCAAAATCACTATCTCGGTATTAGAACCATATTATGGTTTATCTTTCTCTCAACCACATATTTTCCAAAAATTTAACCTACTGTGGAGTCACATTTCTTGGTTCCGCACAATATAAAGTCCTAGTTGAAATAGTAATGCAGTACAATCCTTATATACTCCATAATTATTATAACACTCAAATTACAAAATTCTTTAATAACAACATAAGATCTCTAATCATTCCTCCTCATCTGTGGTAGTATCATAACTTGATTATTATCCAATAACATCATTTGGGGCATACTCTAGTGATTTGAACATTGGTTTGCGTAGTGTCCCCACTCCTTGAAGATGAAGCATTGTACATTTGAAACCTTTTTCTTACCTTTGCAGTCACACACTTGGTGTCCTTTTTCTCCACACGTATAACAAACTCCCATTCCCTTCAGGAAAATTCCAAGGTGTTTCTTCCCATAGTTATCACATATTGGAAAATTCTTCTTTTCCGTCGTCCCTTTATCCATCATTCTCTCTTCCATCCTTTACTTCTCTTTCATCCCTTCAAATCCATAAGACTCAGAGAATTCTCTACTTATCTTATTAACACATGATACTATTTCTTCATATGTTGATAACAAATGGGAGAATATTTCCCTTCTAAATGTTGATACAATACCATGAAAGATATGATCCTTCTTACTCTTTGGATCATACGTATTGATGGAGTTCACATTCCTTCTACTGGGCACCATTTCTATACAATGCCATAAACTAGATTAGTTTATGAATCAAAATACATAATTCCATACTTATAAAATACTTAACATAAATTGAACTATTTATGGATATATTCCATAATCATAAAAAGGTTTTCTTTGAGAAAGTATATACTCATAACCATTCATAGTGGTTTGTAAAGAAAACGAGAATTATCCTAAGCATATCCCCCGGGAGTGTCGTAACCAAGAGTACAGCAATGCCCGTTGTCGTGCACCAGTTCCCATTCGAGTCTAGCTCAAAGCGGTGTTTTCTGGTTTTACCCCTAGGTACATCTATGCCAGAGCCGCCTCTACCTGCTCGTATCCAGATAGGGATGTATTGTTCGGAAAACTCACAAAATCACTATAATACCAAAATTCTAGGAAGTTCTTCTACACTAATCCTTAAATTCTATCTTCGAGCTATGTGCTCTAATCAGAGTTTATCTAAATCTAGCTTCCAAGGTTAGTACTAAACTGTCTCTGATACCAACTGTAACGCCCCGACCCTAGCTACCCAGAGTCGGTGCATTACTTCGTAACATTGGCATGATCACAAAAGATCATGTCTCAAAAGACCGATTAGTTTAGTATACATGGAAACACTAGATACATTCATAAATGTTACATTACATCATAAAGTGCAAAACTACAATAACAAAGTCTTCATAGTCCACACTCATATCCTCTTCTGACTATCCCTGCAGGTCATTCCTAAAATACTTCTTCACATCCTGGAAAATATTAAAACATTGAATGGGGTGAGCTCAGATGCTCAGTAAGGATAACAATATTGCGGAAGCTTTCATAAATAAACATAAACTTTTAAGGAAATGTATAACTAAAACAAAAGCCTTTTAAACATGAACATCAACATAATATGGAAAAATTAAAATGAGATAATGACATTTACTTCTTCACATGGATATTCTACTGGTCGAATAATCACATGAAATATCAATAACCACTTTCATAATGATGGAATGCATAATGCCACACATTCTAAAACATTTTGTCAAGGCCTCGGCCAAGACGTCTAAAATGATTAAGGCCTCGGCCAAAACCATAAATCAAATTGGAAAAGGGCCTCGGCCAATTCCATGTCTAGTTGTCTCATGAGACCTACCGATGCATCGAGGAGCTATAGCGGGCTCCACCCGTCACGTATTAAGTCCAATGCATTCCTCATATGAATAGGTTTAAACATATCATAAACCATAACATAATCGTATCACATAAAACATGGATAAAAGAAACATAACATTTCCACATTTAAATTACAAGATATCAATACAACACATTGATATAATAAAAATTCTTTCAAAACCATTTTCAATACCAGAATAAAAGAAAGTTAAAACTTTGTATTTATTTTTCATTAAAAAACGTGATGGCTTGTAGAGGAAGCCGAAACTCAAATAATGGTTACATCGGCGGAGAAGTCGTTGTCGCCACATATGTATGGAAATAAAAACATTCCATTTTTGTCGTTTAGTAAAACGCTTCGTATAAAAAAGATTCTTTTTGAATAACGTAAAAGTCAAAGGGGTTTATACACCGTATAAAAGAAAGTTGTGTATAAAACCAAATATTCCTCAATGAAAGGGGATTGAGATGAAGTCCTTAAAAAGATCATTTTTAAAATAAAATATATCTATTATGTGTATTCACTATAGGTACACATAAATAAAGTAAAAATACAAAATATGACATAATAATATCATGAAATAATTTGAAAGTAGGAGATTAACCCAAAGAATGGAAGTTGGGTTAAGAAATTCCCTTACCTTGCGTCTTGTCCTGACTTGACCATTCTTTAACCTCCTGAATAATAAACTAGAGTTTATATCTACCTTATTAAGAACTATTTTCAATTTCATTATCCTTTTTATATCACTTATTACAATGTTATGAACGTTATGTAATTATTTAATTTAATAATGGTCGTTTTGTCGATCTTTGGTACTTGAGTCAAAAATAAACTTCTTATAATTACAAGTTGTTCATGTGGTGAAATATCCATTATATCCAGAATTATATTCATGATTTACATATCAAATATATCATATATATACAGTATATACATTCATTTACAATATTACATAACATTTAGAGGTAATAAATGAAATGCACCGTTCATGGAGACTGTAAGCTGTACGTACGCATGAACGCTACTTTCATTTCTTTTTTGTATTTAATGGAATGAAATCATAATGATATAAATGTATAATATAATTCCAGTATAATATAGTGTATAATACCATTTACTCCATCCTTTATACATCCCACATATGCCATTAATTATTCTAATCACTTTGAGGGGGCGGTAGTCCGCACTTCCTAAAATGAAATTATCGCGTTTACCCATAATTGAAATCATAAATTATGCCATAAATGAGAAATACAGAAGCATAAGTAAAACATAAACATATTATATATCATATATAAATATAGTGACATCTTAATGGCCACCCTTGAAGGTGTTATATGAGCGTTGAACAATCACCGTTTCGTGAGGCAGAAATTCACCATCCACAGAAACCGAATGTTCTTTAACCATTAGATGTAGGTGTGTGTAAGTGTAGCTCAAATACTTATTATAATAACATCCAAGTATATTGAGTATACTGGTGTTGTTACAAAATAAATGAATAAAAAGAGTTTAAGGGGCTGGAGAAGATAAATAAAACAAAACAACATTAGAGAAGACATTACCTCAAAATCGGGTAACACTTTTTGATTTGAGCCAAAGGCTTCCTTGGGAAGATTTCGGCCCAAAGTGAGTCATCAAGGAGTAAGGTAGGGAAGTTGGGAGAGTATTTGGGCAGAGGTTGGCCGAGCCAAATGGCTTGAAAGTTTGAATGAAGTGGTATAGGTGGGGGCCTTTTATAAGAGGAGTGGAGGGGCACTCTTGGAAAGTAAGGAAATTTTACATTATTATACAATGGTTTTAGGATTATATAGGTCCCACACTTATATAATTAGTGTCTAAGGTGATAAGGGTTCTAAATATACCCATCCAATAGTCTTTGGACAAGTTTAAGCCTTGGATTGTACATTATCTTTTCATTTTATTAAAATCGTTAAATAATGAGGTCATCGCTGCATCATAATGATGTCATAAGTAATTTAATTTATTTAATGTCTAAAATTTATAAAAAAAATACTATGATGTAGGAAATCTTTTTATATTTCCAATGACTATTTATAGTCAAAAATATGACTTGTATAACCCCATGTAAAAAGTGTTTTAGTAAAACATGTCATGTTTGTGTCATTTTTTAATTTAACATTAAATAAAAGGTATTTATGTCTTTTTCTAGCTAAAGTGGCTCCATGGGGACCCATGTTGACCCATGGATTGTCTTGGTCGGCCATGGCACATCCAATGAGGGTAGGACATGTGTCAAGATCATCTCATATTATTAAAGCATTATTTTTACCTTAAACTACACTAATTACCTCTAATTGCGATTAAGAACTTAAAAGTTACTATTCACCAAAAATTAATTTAATCTCATTGAACCACATTTTACTTCTTAATGACAACCATGTATGTCGGATTTTTGAAAATCAAAACACAGAAGTGGTAATATTTCATCTAAATGAAAAATCAGTTATTTAACTATCACATAGTGGTTTCACTATTCATCAGAAATTGAAGTTTTTCAGAACAATGCCAAAATTTCACCCTAAGCTATAATTGATATTCCGAATTCAAAAATGATGTCTATTTTATGAAATTACAAACATATAAGTTGCATTATTTAATTTTATAATTAATTCTCACTATCACAACAAATAGCGTGTTTTTAAGAAACAATTTATATCAAAAGATTGACAATTGTTTATGTCCAATTTCAAAGTGAAATTAATTATAATGAACACCATTGGATAAAATGGTAAAAATATATTCTAATTATACTTTAAAACCACTCAATAGTATAACTTATCACTATAAATTATTTTGATTAAAAAAGATGTTTTAAGTAATTTTTTACTATTCATAAAAATTTGGAAGTTCTCAGAAAATTACCAAATATTCAACATAGGCTAATTTCAATATTAGGAATACAAAAATGAAGTCCATTTTGAAATATAAAATTTCTTTAAATTTAAAAACTGGTTTTTACTATTCATAACGGCTACTTTGATTAGTTGCGGTGTGTTAGAACTCGAAGTTGCGTACAATGCAAGCTATTGTATTATTGAATGAGAAGCGTATCATGGAAGCTCGGGGTGTTACATTCTCCCCTCCTTCAATAAATTGAGTCCTCGTAATTTGAAATTTTTCTTGGAAAATAAAAGGTTGAAAATAGAAAATACCTTTGTGGAAAACCCACATCGGAAATAAGGTTAATAAAATTTAGTCTTAATAAGAGGGAAATGGAAATAATAAAGTCACCACCAAATTATGATCTCTATAAGGAGAACATTGGTGGCAATTAGAGACATATAATTGGAGGAAAAACATAAATATTTGTAGGGAGTGATTGAGATCATCAATCACAATCAACTGTCAAATTGAGGGCCTCAAAGCCTTCAATCTATGTTGATTTAAAATATCATCAGTTCATCAAGACATAAGGTATTAGGATAACACATTTTTTTATTTTAATATACCTTTACAAAAGTTTAAGAATTAATTTATACATTGAATAAGAGATAGGTATATATATATTTATGCTTGACAATTAGAGTTTCAACCTTCAACTCATCTTTCACTCAAAAAGATAATAGAACTCAAAAATATTATACTTATCTTAACTGTATAAGGTTCCAAATTTTAACACATACCATTTAGATTAGAAAAACTATTTTGTAAAAACCAGGTACTTCACGTAGTCCAGTGGTAGGCGATTAATCCCAATCGCACTATGGTTGTGGGTTCGATTCCCACAGCTTTGTCCGACGCAATGGGTTGTCACTCGGTCTGCATGTTGTCCTTTTTATAAATATCCAAAAATAACCTTAACAATAGTATCCAATGTAAAATATAATCCATTCCAACCTTTATAGTTATCCAAAATACTTCTGTCCAACTCACAGTCCAGATTTTAGGAGGAAGGTAAACTTAATGAAGCTCCTTTTTTTCTGCGTAACAACATGTGAACAGCTTCATCATGTATTCTTTTAAAACACTGCAACATACTATATTACCATAAATCCTTATTGATTACATTCATGATACCTTATTCCTTATAGAAAACTAGATATACTCCTTCTATCCAAAAATGTATACAAATCATTAATCAGTTTCAAGGATGTTAAGAATATCAAACATAATTTATCCGAATCAATCATGTCTTATTCCAAAATCACTATCTCGGTATCAGAACCATATTATGGTTTATCTTTATCTCAACCATATATTTTCCAAAAATTTAACCTACTGTGGAGTCACTTTTCTTGGTTCCACACAATCTCAAGTCCTAGTTGAAATAGTACTGCAGTACAATCCGTATATACTCCATAATTATTATAACCAGTACATCATTGATGCAACACTCAAATTACAAAATTCATTAATAACAACATAAGAACTCTAATCATTCCTACTCATCTGTGGTAGTATCATGACTTGATTATTATCCAATAACATCATTTGGGGCATACTCTGATGATTTGAACATTGGTTTGCGTAGTGTCCCCACTCCTTGCAGATGAAGCATTGTACATTTGAAACCGTTTTCTTACCCTTGTAGTCACGCACTTGGTGTTCTTTTTCTCCACACTTATAACAAACTCTCATTCCCTTCAGGGAAATTCCATGTTGTTTCTTCCCAAAGTTATCACATATTGGAAAATTCTTATTTTCCCTCGTCCGTTTATCCATCATTCTCTCTTCCATCCTTTTCTTCTCTTTCATCCCTTCAAATCCATAAGAATCTGTGAATTCTCTACTTATCTTATTAAAACATGATACTATTTCTTCATATGTTGATAACACATGGGAGAATATTTCCCATCTAAATGTTGGCTTAATACCATGAAAGACATGATCCTTCTTACTCTTTGGATCATACGTATTGATGGAGTTCACATTCCTTCTACTGGGCGCCATTTCTATACAATGCCATAAACTAGATTAGTTTATGAATCAAAATACATAATTCCATACTTATAAAATACTTAACATAAATTGAACTATTTATGGATATAATCCATAATCATCAAATGGTTTTCTTTGAGAAAGTATATACTCATAACCGTTCATAGTGGTTTGTAAAGAAAATGAGAATTATCCTAAGAATATCCCCCAGGAGTGTCGTATCCAAGAGTGCAGCAAGGCCCGTTGTCGTGAACCAGTTCACGTTCAAGTCTAGCTCAAAGCGGTGTTTTCAGGTTTTACCCCTAGGTACATCTATGCCAGAGCCACCTCTACCTGCTCGTATCCAGACAGGGCTGTATTGCTCGGAAAACTCACAAAATCTCTATTATACCAAAATTCTAGGAACTTCTTCTATATTAATCCTTAAAGTCTATCTTCGGGCTATGTGCTCTAATCAGAGTTTATCTAAATCTAGCTTCCAAGGTTAGTACTAAACTGCCTCTGATACCAACTATAACGCCCCGACCCCAGCTACCCAGAGTCGGTGCATTACTTCGTAACATTGGCATGATCACAAAAGATCAAGTCTTCAAAGACCGATTAGTTTAGTAGCCTTGTAAACACTAGATACCTTCATAAATGTTACATTACATCATAAAGTGAAAAACTACAATAACAAAGTCTTCATAGTCCACAGTCATATCCTCTTCTGGCTATCCCTGCAGGTTATTCCTAAAATACTTCTTCACATCCTGGAAAATATTAAAACATTGAAAGGGGTGAGCTCAGATTCTCAGTAAGGATAACAATATTGCGGAAGCTTTCATAAATAAACATAAACTTTTAAGGCAATGTATAACTAAAACAAAAGCCTTTTAAACATGAAAATAAACATAATATGGCAAAAGTAAAATGAGATAATTCCATTTACTTCTTCACATGGATATTCTACTGGTCGAATAATCACATTCAATATCAATAACCACTTTCATAATGATGGAATGCATAATGCCAGACATTCTGAAACATTTTGTCAAGGCCTCGGCCAAGACGTCTAAAATGATTAAGGCCTCGGCCAAAACCATAAATCAAATTGGGAAAGAGACTCAGCCAAATCCTCATCTAGTTGCCTCATGAGACCTACCGATGCATCGAGGAGCTATAGCAGGCTCCACCCGTCACTTATTAAGTCCAATGCATTCCTCATATGAATAGGTTTAAACATATCATAAACCATAACATAATCGTATCACATAAAACATGGATAAAAGAAACATAAAATTTCCACATTTCAATCACAAGATATCAATACAACACATTGATATAATAAAAATTCTTTCAAAACCATTTTCAATACCAGAATAAAAGAAAGTTAAAACTTTGTATTTATTTTTCATTAAAAAAACGTGATGGCCTGTAGAGGGAGCCGAAACTCAAATAATGGACACGTCGGCGGAGAAGTCGTTGTCGCCGCATATGTACGGAAAGAAAAACATTCCCTTTTTTTCGTTTAGTAAAAAGCTTCGTATAAAAAAGATTCCTTTTGAATAACGTAAAAGTCAAAGGGGCTTATACACCGTATAAAAGAAAGTTGTGTATAAAACCAAATATGCCTCAATGAAAGGGGATTGAGACGAAGTCCTTAAAAAATCATTTTTAAAATAAAATAGATATATTATGTGTATTCACTATATGTACACATAAATAAAGTAAAAATACAAAATAGGACATAATAATATCATGACATAATTTGAAAGTAGGAAATTAACCCAAAGAATGGAAGTTGGTTTAAGAAATTCCCTTACCTTGCGTCTTGTCCTGACTCGACCGTTCTTTAACCTCCTGAATAATAAAATAGAGTTAAGATCTACCTTATTAATAACTATTTTCAATTTCATTATCCTTTTTATATCACTTATTACAATGTTATGAACGTTATGTAATTATTTAAGTTAATAACTGTCGTTTTGTTGATCTTTTGTACTTGAGTCAAAAATAAACTTCTTATAATTACATGTTGTTCATGTGGTGAAATATCCATTATATCCAGAATTATATTCATGATGTAGATATCATATATATCATATATATATAGTATATACATTCATTTATAATATTACGTAACATTTATAGGTAATAAATGAAATGCCCCGTTCATGGAGACGGTAAGTCGTACGTACGCATGAACGCTACTTTCATTTCTATTTCATATTTAATGGAATGAAATCACAGTGATATAAATGTATAATATAATTCCAGTATAATATAGTGTATAATACCATTTAATCCATCCTTTATACATCCCACATATGGCATTAACGATTCAAATCACTTTGAGGGGGCGGTAGTCCGCACTTCCTAAAATTAAATTATCGCGTTTACCCATAATGGAAATCCTAAATTATGCCATAAATGAGAAATAAAGACGCATAAGTAAAGCATTAAAATATTATATATCATATATAAATATAGTTACATCTTAATGGCCACCTTTGAAGGTTTTATATGAGTGTTGAACAATCATCATTTCGTGAGGCAGAAATTCGCCATCCAAAGAAACCGTATGTTCTTTAACCATTAGATATAGGTGTGTGTAAGTGTAGATCTAATCATTCTTATAACAACATCCTAGTATATTGAGGATACTGGTGTTGTTACAAAATAAATGAATAAAAAGAGATTAAGGTGTTGGATAAGAAAAATAAAACAAAACAACATTAGAGAAGACATTACCTCAAAATCGGGTAACTCTTTTTGATTTGAGCCAGAGGCTTCCTTGGGAAGAGTTATGCCCAAAGTGAGGCTTCAAGGAGTAAGGGAGGGAAGTTGGGAGAGTATTTGGGCAGAGGGTGGCCGAGCAAAATGGCTTGAAAGTGTTAATGAGGTGGTAGAGGTGGGGGCCTTTTATAAGAGGAGAGGAGGGGCACTCTTGGAAAGTAAGGAAATTTTACATTATTATACAATGCTTTTCGGATTCTATAGGTCCCACACTAATATAATTCGTGGAAAATGTGATAATATTTCGAAATATACCCATCCAATAGTCTTTGGACAAGTTTAAGCCTTGGAATGTACATTATCTTTTCATTTTATTAAAATCGTTAAATAATGAGGTCATCGCTGCATCATAATGATGTCAAAAATAATTTACTTTATCTAATGTCTAAAAATTATAAAAAAAATACTATGATTTAGGAAATCTTTTTATCTTTCCAATGACTATTTATAGTCAAAAATATGACTTGTATAACCCCATGTAAAAAGTGGTTTAGTAAAACATGTCATGTTTGTGTCATTTTTTACTTTAACATTAAATAAAAGGTATTTATGTCATTTTCTAGATAAAGTGGCTCCATGGGGTCCCCAAGATGACCCATGGATTTTCTTGGTCGGCCATGGCATATCCAATGAGGGTAGGACATGTTTCCAGCTCATCTCATATTATTAGAACATTATTTTTACCTTAAACTACACTAATTACCTCTAATTGCGATTAAGAACTTAAAAGTAACTATTCATCAAAATTTATTTTAATCTCATTGAACCACATTTTACTTCTTAATGACAACCATGTATGTAGGATTTTTGAAAATAAAATCACATAAGTGGTAATATTTCATCTAAACAAAAAATCAGTTATTTAACTACCACTTAGTGGTTTCATTATTCATCAAAAATTGAAGTTTTTCAGAACAGTGCCAAAATTTCACCCTAAGCTATAATTGATATTCCGAATTCAAAAATGGTGTCTATTTTATGAAATTCCAAACATATAAGTTTCATTTATTAATTTTATAATTAATTCCCTCTGTCACAACAAATAGCGTGTTTTTAAGAAACAATTTATATCAAAAGATTGACAATTGTTTATGTCCAATTTCAAAGTGAAATTAATTCTAATGAACACCATTGGATATAATGGTAAAAATATATTCTAATTATACTTTAAAACCACTCAATAGTATAACTTATCACTATAAATTATTTTGATTAAAAAAGTTGTTTTAGGTATTTTTTTCACTATTCATAAAAATTTGGATGTTCTCAGAAAATTACAAAAAATTCAACAGAGGCTAATTTCAATATTAGGAATACAAAAATGAAGTCCATTTTGAAATATAAAATTTCTATAAATTTAAAAAGTGGTTATTACTACTCATAACGGCTACTTTGATTAGTTGCGGTGTGTTAGAACTCGAAGTTGCGTACAATGCAAGCTATTGCATTATTGAATGAGAAGAGTATCATGGAAGCTCGGGGGGTTATAGGAGCCAGTCGTTCGAGAGGCAGACAGTGCCACATATGCGGCGGGTAGGGCCACATGGCTCGTGAATGCCCGACCCACCGTGTAGAGGAGTAGCAGATGGTAGAGGGAGAACTCAGGCAGAGGCAGAGGGTCGACCGTGGGGGTCCGCAAGGAGCAGGCGGATGAGCCAGAGGAGCTGGCCGAGCAACAGGTGGTGGGCGACGCTTTGAGGCTCTACCACCACCACCACCAGAAGGTCCACCCTGACCAGAGGGAGCTGGCGGGCAGAGACAGGCGCAGCTCCAGGAAGCGGAGGCCTACGACCATGGCGCGCCCGAGATGATTCGAGGTACTATCTATGTCTATTCCACCCATGCTACAGTTCTTATAGTCACAGGAGCGAGTCATTCTTTGATATCTGCTGCCCTTGTTTGGAGCTCAGAGATTCCAACGGAGCTGTTGGCTCGATCCTTATGGATTGAGGCTCATACAGGAACAGACTCGACGATTACGCACTGGTGCCGGCAGAGTGAGCTTACTCTAGGAGGCGAGATCTTCGGCTGGGATATTCTTGTAGCACAGTTGAGGCCTTACAATGTCATCTTGGGCATGGATTGGTTATCTACAGTCCATGCTCAGATCGACTGTATTTGGCACAAGGTGCGGTGTGTACGCACCGATGGGAGTAGGTTCATCTTCACTGGTGAGAAGGGAGCCTTCGCAGCACATGATGGACTCTCGCAGAGGAGAGGACAACCCATCACTCATTAGTTGGCTAGCCTCATCCTAGGAGCAGTTGACGTGCATAGTCCTGTTTTTCCTGCAGTAGTGGATCAGTATGCTGAAGTTTTCCCCGAAGACGTTCCATGACTACCTCCTCGCAGAGATGTATAATTTTATATTTACCTATACCTTGGGACAGCCCCGATATCCACTTCAGCATATCAGATGGCCCCCACTGAGCTTCGAGAGGTACGCGTATAGTTGGTGGACTTGCAGGGCAAGAGACTCATCTGACCCAGTGTTTCACCCTGGGCATCCCCGATATTGTTTTCCAAGAAGGCGGACGAGAGCTTGCGACATTGGGTCGACTATCGTCGCCTGAACCAGGTGACAATGAGGAACAAGTATCCGCTACTGAGGATTGATGACCTCTTCGATCAGATCAAGGGAGCACGGTGGTTCGCAATTATAGAACTCAGGTCAGGCTATCACCAGCTCAGTGTTCGGGACGAGGACGTGCAGAAGACGGCCTTCAGGTGTCGGTATGGCCAATATGTGTTCTTGTTTATGCCATTTAGTGTAACCAATGCTCCAGCAATGTTCATGGCCCTCATGAACAGGATCTTTCAGCCATTCCTCGATTGATTTGTCGTGGTCTTCATCGACGAAATTTAGATTTACTCGATGACAAAGGAGGAGCACGCCTACCACTTACGGGTTGTACTAGACACACATCGAAAGAACCAGATTTATGGAAGGCTCTTGAAGTGTCAGTTATGGATATGCGAGGTCCACTTCTTAGGAAACGTCATCCTTGAGGCGGGAGTTGCAGTGGATCCTGCGAAGATCGAGGTAGTGCTAGCTTGGGAGCCACCCAGGAGCGTGAAGAAGGTGCAGAGTTTCTTGGGACTAGCTGGGTACTACCAGATATTTGTGCCAGACATCTCTAGAGTTGGGGAACCACTCTCAGCTTTGACGAAGAAGGGGAAACCCTTTGTGTGGTCAGACAGATGTGAGCAGAGCTTCCAGAAGCTGAGACAGAGATTGACCAGCGCGCCTATATTGAGACTACCAGAGGAGGGAGTTGGGTACGTAGTTTACTGCGATGCATCAGGGACCAGAGTAGGATGTGTCCCGATGCAGGAGTGGGCTGTGATCACCTATGGATCATGTCAGTTGAGGTAGCATGAGAAGAACTATGCTACCCATGACCTGGAGTTAGTAGTAGTGGTCTTCGCTCTGAAGATGTGGCGACACTATCTAATGGGCGAGCGCTTTACAGTCTATTCTGACCATCAGAGTCTCAGGTACATCTTCTCGTAGAAGGACCTGAACCTGAGACAGCGGCGATGGCTCGAGTTCCTCCAGGATTATGACTTTGAGATAGTCTATACTCATGGGAAGGGGAACGTAGTAGCAGATGCTCTCAGTAGGAGGACGGGCATCCAGCTATTGTGGAGGCGACAGAGCAGCTAGCCGCTTTGCAAATATCCTTCGTGGATAGAGGTGGAGCAGCCTTTCTTCAGTCGCTCACAGTCACTCCTCCACTACTGTAGTGGGTCAGAGAGGCACAGCATGGGGACGCTGACTATGAGACACGGCGTGCGCAGATATCCTTATGACAGGAACCTGATGGATTCTCCGTGGGAGGAGAGCACGACATCCTTTTCCGAGGACATACCTTGGTACCAGTTTCTTTACGGGAGGAGGTGCTGAGGGAGTTTCACACTTCCAATTTGGTGGTATATCCTGGAGTAGAGAAGATGAACCAAGATCTCAGACGACTACACTGGTGGCCGGTCATGAAGAAGGCTGTGGCAGAGTCTGTTTCTCGATGCCTCACCTGCCAGTAGGTGAAGGCATAACACCAGGTACCAGCAGGATTGGTACATCCCTTGGAGGTTCCGGAGTGGAAGTGGGATGCCATATCAATGGACTTCGTGACTGGACTTCCACACACTTCTAGAGGTCACGACTCCATTTGGGTGATTGTCGACTGACTCACCAAGTCGGCTCACTTTTTACCCATCAAAGAGCAGGGCTCAGTGGAGATCTTGGGACGTCTCTACGTTCAGGAGATTGTGCGGCATCATGGTGTACCATCATCTATCATCTCCGATCGAGATGCTCGCTTTACTTCCTGGCTTTGGAGGGTTTTTAGGAGGCATTCAAGACGCAGATACATCTATGTACTACCTTTCACCGTCAGACAGATGGTCAGATTGAGAGGACCATTCAAACTCTTGAGGACATGCTTCGCACATGTGTCCTTGACTTTGGTCGCAGCTAGGAGGCCCACCTACCCTTGGTGGAGTTTGCAAACAACAATAGCTACCACTCCACCATTGAGATGGCACCATACGAGGCGTTGTACGGCCGACCTCGCAGATCTTCTCTGTGCTGGACAGACCCTGGGGAGTCAGCACTTTTGGGACTGGTGATGGTCCAGGACACGACAGAGAAGGTCCAGGTCATCCAGGAGCGGATGAGGATAGCTCAGAGCCTGCAAAAGTCTTATGATGACAGGAGACGGAGGCCACTAGAGTTCAAGGATGGCGACCACGTCTTCTTTCGGGTCTCACCTCGACGTGGATTACGGAGATTTGGCCGTGGCGGAAAGTTGTCTCAACGAATCATCAAACCATTCCAGGTCCTCAGCAGGATTGAAGAGGTGGCTTATCGCCTGGCTCTACCACCTCAGTTGCACCGAGTTCACTACGTCTTCTATGTATCTCAGCTGAGGAGATATGTGCACGACCCGACGCATATCATTGACCATGGGGAGATGAACATTGATGATGGGGAGAATTTTGCGGAGGTCACAGTGGAGATCGAGGATTGATAGGAGCGGGTCCTACGTGGACAGTCGATTCCTCTAGTGCGCATCAGATGGCAGCACGGGAACCTCCAGGAGAGAACTTGGGAGCGGGAGGCTCAGATGCATGCACAGTACCCACATTTGTTCCCCTAGTTTTTGATTTATCCTTACGGGGATGTAAAGCCCTTAGGTGGAAGTAATATAAAGATCCGTAAAATTAAAGGGAATTTTTTTTAATTTTCCTTGGACTTTTACAAGAACGCAGTTTCAGACGACACTTGATTCCGAGGCCCGGTGTGCTCGGAATTTCTATTCGAAGTTTAGCTCGGGTACGTTCAGTGAATGAATGAGCGAGTTTTTCTAACTTTTGAACCGGTTCTCGTAATCGAATTCAGAAGGCACCGATGGATTTGCGGCACTAGTAATTTCTTAGTAACATATTTTCCAGAGTTGCGTTTACACGAGAGAAGTTGTTAAAAATTTGTGGAAGGTAAAATAAAATTTAGCATCAATTTTATTTTTCACTAAGTGGTTTAATGCATTTAGTGGATGTTGGGGGAAACCACCCAACTTCCCATGGAAGGTTATGAGGGTGGTGGGGCCCACACGTACCCCACCCCTTCATCTTCCCTAACCTTCCATAACCCTTCATTTAATTTGACAACTTGAGTTAATTAATAGAGTGGATTAATTCATCATTTGAATTTCAAACTTAAGTTATGTTAATAAAAGAAGTGAGGTACTTATTTTATTTTGGTTGGGACTTGGTGGTTGAGAGGTTTGGGAGAAAATCTAAGGGAGGCTTGAAGATCTTCATCTTCTTCGTCGAAGAATACGAAGAATGCGAAGAACGCGAAGAACGCACCGATCTCTGACGAAGAACGCCGAATCCTCAGAGATCGACTACGCGACGCCGTGTACCGCGACGCCAACGACGCCTTCTTCCATGATGATTCTCCTTTCATGACGCCTCCTTCCGCGACTGTTATTTCCGCGATGATCCTCCGTTCAAGCTACGCTAGAGGTATGGGTTTATTTAATTTGTTGATCCTGATTACTTCTACAGTCCTTCTTCGTGAAACTTTTCTCCTTGATATCGATTAACGGGAGGCAGCCGGACAGCACAAACATGGCCGACTGTCCTCCCTTATTCTTGTATTGTTGCGGTTCGAAGGAAAATGATGCGGTGCCGACGCACCGCGCGGGATCATGCGGCAAGGATGCGCGGCGCTGTCGCACCGCACCGATGAAGATGAATAAGGTTGCAGCACCGTTTCGCCGCACCTAGGATCACGAAAACACCGCGGCCAGAGCGGGGCCGTGGCGGAGGGGCGCGACCCAGTTGCGTCGTGCCGGATGGTCCAAAGTTGCGGCTGAGGCCGCGGCGGAGCAGGGGGACCGGCCCTTGCCGGTCCTGTGGCGGAAACAACCGGCCGACCAGCCAGAGAAAGAGCCGGGGGTTCGTAACCCCCGGCTGACAGGACATGAGCGGCCCCCCACATGGGGGGCAGAGTTTGCAAATGGGCAGGGGCAAGCACGCCCCCCCGCACCCCTGTTTGCTCGGCCGAAACAGCCGAGCCACCTGGCGGGCGCCGGCGCGCCGGGCCGGCTGCCCATCCCGGTCCGTGCTGCGCCCAAGCGGGCCGGACCCGGACCTGAGAAGGGTCGACCCGGTTCGGGCCGACCCAGAGGGTATCGGGCCAGGTTGGACTGGGGCCCGATCCCCCTAATACCGGACCTCTCAGGGTCTTTTGCCCATAACATGGGCTGCAGACCTCCGATCGATGCACCGTTAGCTTCGATGTGATCCTTGGATCGAGGTGGTCATTTTGGTGTATTACATTCAAGGTTTCGGAGTAATTTGGGTTCGGCCGGGATGGTTCATACACAAAACCAACCGGGCCCTCGGAACGGAAACGCTTATAACTTGAGTTTCGGACGTCTGATTGACGTGCTATCGACTTTGTTGGATTCCTATAAGTGAGACGGACCTTTTGGCTTACTCTGCTTGTGGTTTGGACATAGTTGGAGTACGGTCGGGTTGGTTTTGACTTAAAAACCAACCGGGCCCCTGGGACGAAAAAGCCAATAACTCTTAGACCAGACCTCTGATTGACGCGCCGTCTGTGACGTTGAGTTCCTGTTGATGATACAGAACTTTTGGATACATCAACTCCGGACTATGTGTTAGTTGATGTGTCTTCCCCTCGGCTCGTGGAGCGGACCCTCCCGAACGAGCTTGTTGTGTGCGGGATATCTAGATCTGGCTGCGACTGCGACGACGATGACGACTATACAGATATCCACCGTGGATTCGACGGCGACGACTACAGCACTCAAAGATCCTACGTGGATCAGTGCTACCGATCCTGTGTGGGTCAGATCCTGTGTGGGCCAGCACTCAGTGGTCCTATGTGGGCCAGCGCCTACAGATCCTGTGTGGGTCTGATCCTGTGTGGGTCATTGCGGGGGTTAGTTTTCTATCGATCCTTTGTGGGTCATTGTGAGGGTTAGTACCTATCTATCCTGTGTAGGTCCGATGGCATAGATGATTCAGTGGCAATATCTGATCATCTCTATCGTCTTACGAAGAAGTATACCTGTGTGAGATGAATCTTGACTTTTAATCCTTACCTTCGATAAGATTGACTTGATATCCTGTGTGGCTTACATTTTTCTTTCCTGTGTGGAATGGGTTGTGTTTTCCTGTGCGGACTGGGTTGTACTTGGGCTCGGATGTTGGAGCCGAACGAGAATTGATGACTTAAGTATATGTATGGGCATATACCTAAGAAGTGCCGGATGTTACTTCGTGTTTGTATCTTTCCATTATGGATTATCTTTTGTGGATTCTGGGAGACCTTCGGGGTTCTCGGTGTCCCTACTGAGTAGCTTATACTCACCCCTGCACGGGCTATGCCCGCACTACGTTGTGTTGGTTGCAGACGACGGACAATGCTGATCGTGGTTAAGGTACGAGGAGCAGGTCTGTACCCAGAGGTGGACCACTGGGCGGGGTGTACTCGAAGCGGACGACTTGACCTGAGGAGTTGTGGAGGCTATCTGTAGTCACCCGTTAGGTGGGACTTCCAGTGGACGGCTCGACGCTGCGGCTTTACATTTTCAGTTGTTGTACTCCCTTTTTTAGTTGTACTTTACTTTTAGTTTGGGTTTGTATTTTGGCCCACTTACTTTTCCGCACTTACTGTTGTACCTAGTTTTTACTTAGTGTTTAATCCTTCTTTCTTGCTCTGTGGTGTTTGTTTACTTTCCAAAGGCAATGCCTTCCCTTTTTATCAGGAATTACGCCTTGGTGCTAGTCGCCAGCCCCTGTCCTATGGAAGGTGGGATTGGGGTAGTCACGTCACGAGCCCCGAGGATGGGTCGTGACATCTACAACCCTAGGAATCGAAAACTGTTGAACCTCTAAAGAACATAGATTCATATTAGACATCATGGTTGATAAGGAAGAAACACACCCCTGACCCATTCGAGTGTCTCGCTCGCCAACAAACACCACTGGCTCTCAATCTGCATCAAAGAACACCACCTTCTTCATGTAGCAATCCTGGATAGGCTACACCAAATAAAACCAATCCATGTTGAGGATTACATCATATGGTTGTATCTATAAACATAGAAAATGTTCCCAAGAGTGGTGCTACCCCTATAATAGCTCACGGACACTACATACTTTATACAACTCAGCTTGACCTCCCACTAGTGTTGTCAATACCAAGGGCACATGAATCCTCTATACTTCATGTCCTAATGCATGGAAAAGGGCTTGTGATATTAAGGAGTGTGTTGATACTGAATCAGATAAGGCATACGCCTAAGTAGAAAATAAGTAAAGTGTAGATTCCCGAATCATGACGTACATGGACAATACATTACTTTTGTGGAATACTTAATACATCACAAAAACAGACACACGAGGATCGTAATAGTTTAGTTTTTTTGGAATCTCGGAATAAAATCTTCTAATCTTGGTGAAAGATCTTCAACATCTCCCAATAAAGATCTTCCCATTTTTTTCTTACCTAAAACCTTTCTTTATATCATGGGGAAAAGAAAACATGAAAAGGGTGAGCTCAAATGCTCAGTAAGTGCAATCATGGATAAAATAAAACATACCATATACATTTGAACTTAAAAACATGAACATAATGTTTAAACATCAAAAGTTTGAGCAATGACATAAAACATGGAAGTACGTAAGGCATAGATCATAAAGAAACATTAAGAATAATAAAATAGCATGGGAATAAAACACGTAATTGTTGCATCCATTAAGCACAAGTAATGATTTCCATAGTAGCCAAGGCATTGCTGCCAAGACCATCTTAGTAGACAAAGTCTCTTTCTGAATCGAGTTCACTCCTCGTTCCAGTCCTGTAATACTGAACCAGATTAACTTACCGTTCCAGCCATGTCTATCTAATTAGATATAAATCATTACCCAATGCATTGGATGGATATATATGTCCCACCCATCTCATAAGGAAATCATTCATACTTGTTCCAAAAAATAAACATATAACATTCATCATAACCCAATGAATAAAATGGGTTTCATAAACATCATCCCATCATTTCATAATACATATAAAAAAATGGACATTTCATCATAAGAAAATTGAAACCATGTAAATCATAGAGACATGATACTTGAAACATAAACATGTGAAATAATGTCATCTTAGATGAAAATGGTTTTGATAATACACTTGAAATGAATTATTGATGAAAATATCCTTTTTTCTTCAAAATTGTTTTCTTTTCACAAAATGCCATGTAATTTTAAAAGAAAAGGTTTTTGTTGAAAATAGTCATGAAATATTTTGTAGGAAGCTTCATGAAAATAAGGCTTTATAAAACTGTAAAAATCCTTTCATGCCATATATGTTAAAAAAATATTCTTCTCGTACTTTTGTCGAAAAAGTCAAAAAGTACCTCATAACGTAAACAAAAGAAAAATTCCTTACATACCATGTAGTAAAAGTAATAAATGGGTAAAAAGGACATTAAACATACATGAATACACTTTTATAAAACATGGACATGGATGATATAAATAACCCCAGTAAATACTTACGAATAAGCAATCTCGGATAAAAATGAGATTTTCAAAATTATCCCTTACCTTAGGTCTGATATGCTTCGTACGTATCCAAACCTCCTTTATAATGATTTAAATAATTTATTTGACTTATTACAGAATCATATTCATTGTTATGATATCATATATGTTTAACTTATGACTTTATATTACCCGTTTTTTTGTAAATTCAATGTTTAAGCAGCGTTTTTGGGTAAAATCATTTCACTTATCGTATGTGTTTCGACTTGCCGTTCTTGATATTATTACTTATATCATGATTTAATTAATTCCAGAATGTAAAACATGCTTTATATATAATATATATTCATAATATACATATATATTATAGATCGAAAAAAGGAATGAAATACACCATTCAGGGAGATGGTAGGCCGTATGTACGCATGAACGCTGTTTTCGTTTCCCTTTTGAATTTAATGGAATTATGTAAATGAAATACATATATATATATATATATAAACATAAATCAAGTATCATTACTATGTCATATATTTCATTATTATTCATTATATATACATTATAATCATTCATGAATGGTTAACATGGAGAATGAATCTCATCGCGTCGTGGAGACGGTAGTCCGTACATACGCACGAGCGATGATATCGTTCCCATAATTATTGAATAGAACTCTAGTAGATGGTATAATATATCAGAATCATTATGATGTTATAATAATCATATATAGTTATTCTTTACACCATTATACCCATCCATGTAAGGTGTTGGTGGAAAAACAGATTACACCACGGCGTGGAGACGGTATTCCGTACGTACGCACACGTGGTGATTTCATTTTCCGTAGGATGGATAGAAGGTTAAATGGGGTTGTTTCATACTTATAATAACATATCAGTATATCAGTGATACTTATGTTATTAATTCATAATGAAAAAACTAAAGAAGAAGAAGTGGAAGATGAAATAATGTTGAAAGAATCGGTAACAGACATTACATCTTCTTTGAAGCGCCTCTTTGAGACCTCCTCTTAGAGAATTAAAATTGGTATTTGAAGAAGACCAGGAACTATAGGATGTTTCTAGGGAAGTGGGTAAGTGATATGGGCAGAGGTTGGCCGAGCTTCAAGTCTCAAAATGGTGTGAGGAAGAGAGGTAGGAGGTGCCCTTTTATAAGGGAGGAGAGGGGCACCTTTGGAAATTTTAAAAATATTAATTTATAATAAATATAACCCCACTTAAAAACCTCATAAAATGACTCATACTCGTATATTAGATGAGATAGGGTTGTAATATCATCAGCCAATAAAATTTATACATGTTAGGAAATTATTTTAAACATTATCAACTTGATTTATCAATTTAATTTTATTTGTGGTAATAACATTATAAATTTTAAATTATAACAAATAATAAATTATTTGTTGTGAATTTTCCATAATTGGATACTTTTTAACATTTTAGACTATATAAATTTAATATTATAATATTTATATATTTTTGTGATTTCTAAACAATTTTATAATATGTTATTTTTATAAAATAACAATAGTGTCAATTTTTACACTATTCATTTATATGTATTTAAATAAAATATATAGAGAAGATATGTTCAAAATAAAAGCTTTAATAGATTCATAAAAGGGCATATGTATCTATAAAATTAGTGGAGTACATTAAATATTACATATAATATTTATTTTATTATTTTTAAAACCATTTATTTGGTTTATCTCTTAATAAAATAATTACTACAACATTTTCTATAATTATTTAATATAATTATTTTGTTGTATAAAAATTAATAATAAAATCCTATGATGAAGATAAATATATTAAATTTTAAAATATAACTTTTACTCGAATTTATCATCTTAAAATCACAATATTTAAATTGTTATATTTATTAAATTGGGAAGGTGACAACATTGGCATCATTTAAAATAAAATAATATAAGTGTCATAATCACTTTTATAAGACTCCAAACGGTTATATATTAGGTCATTGGATGATTATGGAGTATCTATACACTAACAATAAGTTTTGGTTAGGTTTGTGGGTCTTTTAATGCGTATTATTATTTCATAAAAAACTATATTACTGATTTTTCACTTAATAAATAATTTATTCATCATTAGTGTATCACCAATAATGACAATTATATAATCCCTAAAAATTCGAAATAAATTATCATTATGTAGATAATTTCATTATATTTCTTGGACACTATTCATGTTTGATTTTTTATGATGTTTATCACGAAATTAAAATTATTATACTTATAAGATTTAAGAGAGTGACATGTTGTCACTTTCTTTTGTTTTAATAATAATTAAATTATTTTCATGGTCAAAAGTCCATAAAATGAATCTAATCCGACCCTTAGGTGATATGGGTATACTTTTAGCCATCCAATAGTATTTTGGCATGTGTTAGGGTAATTTTATAATATTATATTTACCCTTAATTACCCGATTTACCTTTAACTATGGTAAATAAAATTTACCGTAGTTACTATTCAAAATTACCAAAAATAAAAAGTAGCCTATTAACATAATATGGACCCACTGATTCCAAATATGGAATCCATTTTTTCAAATTCAATACAGAGAAGTTGCAGAAATTAAATTACAATTAATCCCGTTGTCGAATGAAAATGGGTTTTTGTTTAAAACATTGCAAAAGATTGAATTGATTTAACCTACGAATTCAATGTAAAATCAATGACAATGACATAAATTATATTAAATTGAAATCATATTTTCTATTTATACTTTAAAACCATTCAATATTATAATTTAACCATAAAAATTATTACGATGAAAAAATTTGTTTTTAATTAAAATATATCGTGTTTTTACTATTCATTAAAATATGAAAGTTATCAGAAAAATATCCAAACATTATCCAATGTAAATTTTTATATCCTAATTCAAAATATGAATTTTATTTTTTCAAATTGAACTTATAAACATGCCGACAACTAGATTTAAAGTGGGCATGCCATCAAAAGGCGGCCAAACTGCATTTTGGAAAAATACATATTTTACATGAAAAATTTATTTTGTTCTTATACCATGTTCTAGAAAAAGTGTAAGATGAATAATACTGTTATAAAAATTAAAATTTAGTTAATACTATTCATAACGGCTAGTTCATAATAATATTTTAATAATATATCGTTATTTAGTAAAACCCGGTATTGCGTACAGCACACGCTATCGAGGAAGGTCGTGATTGCGTGTAATGCAAGCCAAGTTAGGGTTAAATGTTGTGCAAGACTCCTTTGTTGTTTCATATAACATAATGCTACCACTTTTAATTTATAAATTGAATATATATATATATATATACACACTCAATGTTGCGTGGAATGACTACTATCAAATGAACATGAAATTGTGTGTAACACAATCTAAGAATAGTGTTGCATATTCTTCAAGATAAAATGGTGTTGCGTATAGCACAAGATAATATTTTTGTAGCTTACAAAACAAGACATCAATGAAATTAAAAGAATATTTTTCACAAAATCTCGCGGTGTTACATTCTACCCCCCTTAAAATGAATTTCTCCCTCAAAATTCATCAGGGTTATAAATCGTTTACTATTTATAGAAACCCACATCGTAAAAAGGAATAATAAAACATAAATTTTAAAAACTAAATTATGAAATGTAATGATTACCCAAAGTAACTCATCACTGGGTTTCCATATAGGAGAGCATATGTGAAAATATGGATATGGAAGAAAAATCTAACCATCAAGTTATGATGGAGAGTGGTAGAGAACATGGCTATGAAAATTCCACCAATCACAAAGCCATAGATTTGTGATGATCTAAGGTACCATCTAATTCATCAGATATAAGGGCACTTGGAAAACATTTTTGGTTTTCATGATCATTTCCCAAAAGTTTATGAAATTGGAATTAAAAGAAATACTTTCGTGATTTTGGTACAGTCTCACCGTTGGTCGTTCTTTGGACAATTTCCACTTCATCTATTAAGGAAATGAAGTTGGATTTGTCATTCATGAAGTGTTAGCAGACCATGTGATAGAATTATGGTTCATTCCATCCGTCTTAAACAAAAGGATAGAAAAGTTATCAAAAATACATAAGTCCATCTATGGTTAGGTTAATCGTATATGATTCCAAAAATGAACTTATACTTCATATATCATACCGCGTAATAAAATAAAACTAGTTTCTACTAACTAGGGACTTCCTGTAGGTCAGTGGTAGGCGATAATGGCCAGTCACACTTCGGTTGTGGGTTTGTTTCCTACAGCCTTGTCTGATGCGATGGGCTGTCGCCCATCCTGCAGGTTGTCCTTTTTCTAAAACTACATTACTATAACATCCCATCAATAATATCGAAAAAACTTCTATCCTTAAACAATACTATCTTATGTCCAACATAATCCATTCCAATATTTATCTAAAATATTTCGGTCCAACCTCATAGTATAAAGAAAACGATTACTTGAAATGTAATCAACCAACCATCATTTATCCCCCATTATCTTGTTGGTCACATTCCAATCATGTGAATACCTTAATCATGTATTCTCTTGAAAAATGATTATCCATTAAACCTTAGTGAAAACATGAATGCTGTCAAAAGTTATCTCTTTCCATATACCAAAATCCAAAAACATTATATACTCAAACCATGATATAACCTTCTCCTTATATCAATAATGAGATCATGAATACTATCAAACATTTAATTTTCTCCTTATCACTTCATTATGCGCATATCATCTACTTTCAAAAAATACTAGTACCATTCATCACACACTTTCAAAATTTAAGGAAGGACAACAGTATAACAATCCTTAGATGTCTCTTTATTCCATAGTACCATGAGATTACTTATACAACATTACACTTGATAAACATGTAATCATTCCACTAGCTTCATAAACCATTGATCGAGCTTCAACATTTCTTTCATCTCACATATCATTTGTAGTCTCTTCATCATCATCAACATAAATAATACCCATAAAACCATACTGATTCTCTTCATGAGACTTTCCCTTAGGGAATTGGTTTGCATAATTCCCATACATTCCACATTTAAAACATTTAACCATTGTTTATGTCGTAACAATACCATTATCCTCATCCATGGTGTTAACTGAACCTTTTCCTTTTCACTTACTGGCTTTGTGTCCTTCTTTTCCACACCCAAAGCATCTTCCAGTTCCTTTGAATCATTCTCCCTGATGCCTTTTCCCACATGATTTACATGAGGGAAATAGAACTTTCTTTCCTCTATGATCATCATGAAACTCCATCTTTCTCTTATTATCTGAGTCGAGAAACATAACAAAGTTGAGATTATTGATCATATTATGAGATTTCTGATTAGGCATAATAACAGTTTTTGGACTTCCAAATCCCGTTTCATTTGGTTTCTCATGAATAATATCATTCATTTTCCGTTATATCCTTCATTATTGTTAATCTTCCTATTTCCAGCCATTTTCTAAAACCCAAAAAGAATAGTGTGAGAGGCAAAAATCATGCTAGGAAAAACAACATAGTATAGGGGGAGTACCCTCAATATCTATCATCTTAGGTTAAATTATAATATCGTAACCATAGTTTTAGGACTATATCCTATACATATACTTATCCATAGAGACATCCATAGACATACCTTAGAAATATCTCTAGGGATCTCAGTAACATTTTTGCATCCTAGTTTCCAAAGGATAACTAAACCTTTCCTCTGATACCAACTGTAGAGACCTGAATCTTGACATACATGGACAATACATTACTTTTTCAGAATACAAAATACATAACAAAAACAGACACACGAGGATCGTAATAGTTTAGTGTCTTTGGAAACTCGGAATAAAATCTTCTAATCATGGTGAACGATCTTGAACATCTCCCAATAAAGATCTTCCCCTATTTTTTCTTACCTAAAACCTTTCTTTATATCCTGGGGAAAAGAAAACATTAAAAGGGTGATCTCAAATGCTCAGTAAGGGTAGGCTTGGATAAAATAAAACATACTATATCCATTTGAACTTAAAAACATGAACATAATGTTTAATCATCAAATGCTTGAGCAATGACATAAAACATGGAAGTACGTAAGGCATAGATCATAAAGAAACATTAAGAATAATAAAATATCATGGGAATAAAACACGTAATTTTGGAATCCATTAAGCACATGTAATGATTTCCATAGTATCCAAGGCATTTCTGCCAAGACCATCTTAGTGGACAAAGTCCCTTTCTGAATCGAGTTCATTCCTCGTTCCGGTCCTGTAATACTTAACCGAATTAACTTACCATTCCAACCATGTCTATATCATGGGATTTAAATCTTTACCCAATGCATTTGAGGGAGATATAGGTCCCATTAATCTCATAATGAAATCATTCTTACTTGTGCCACAAAATAAACTTATAACATTCATCATAACCCAAAGAATAAAATTGGTTTCATAAACATCATCCCATCATTTCATAATACATAAAAAACAAATGGACATTTCATATTAAGAAAAGTGAAACCATGTAAATCATAGAGACATGATACTTGAAAAATACAAATGTGAAATAATTCCATCTTAGATGAAAATGGTTTTGATAAAACACCTGAAATGAATTCTTGAGGAAAATATCCTTTTTTCTTCAAAATCATTTTCTTTTCACAAAATGTCATGAAATTTTAAAAGAAAAGGGTTTTGTTGAAAATAATCATGAAATATTTTGGAGGAAGATTCATGAATATAATGCTTTATAAAACTGTAAAAATCCTTTCATGCCGTATACGTTAAAAAAACATTCTTCTCGTACTTTTGTCGGAAAAGTAAAAAAGTACATCGTAACGTAAACAAAAGAATGATTCCTTACATTATATGTAGTAAAAGTAAAAAATGGGTAAAAAGGACTTTAAAAATACATGAATACACTTTTACAAAACATTGAAATGGATGATATAAATAACCCCATTAAATACTTATGAATAATCAATCTTGGATAAAAATGAGATTTACAAAATTATCCCTAACCTTAGGTCTGATACGCTTCGTACGTATCTGAACCTCCTGTATAATGATTTAAATAATTTCATTGACTTATTAAAGATTCATATTCATTGTTATGATATCATATATGTTTCACTTATGAATTTATATTACCCTTTCTCTTATAAATTCCATGTTAAAGCAGCGTTTTGGGTAAAATCATTTCATTTATCGTATGTGTTTCGACTTGTCGTTCTGGATATTATTACATATATCCTGATTTAAATAATTACAGAATTTAAAACATGATTTATATATAATATATATTCATCATATACATATATATTATATATCTATAAAAGGAATGAAATACACCATTCATGGAGACGGTAGGCCGTACGTACGCATGAACGCTGTTTTCGTTTCCCTTTTGAGTTGAATGGAATTAAGTAAATGACATACATATATATATATATACAGTATCATTATTATGTCATATATTTCATTATTATTCATTATATAAACTTTATAATAATTCATGAATGGTTAACATGGAGAATGAATCTCATCGAGTCGTGGAGACAGTAGTCCGTACGTACGCACGAGCGATGGTATCGTTCCCATAATTATTGAATAGAATTGGAGTAGATGGTATAATATATCAGAATCATTATGATGTTATAATAACCATATATAGTCATTCTTTACACCATTATATTCATCCATGTAATTTGTTGGTGAAAAAACAGATTACACCGCGGCGTGGAGACGGTATTCCGTACGTACGCACGCGCGGGGATTTTGTTTTCCATAGGATGGATAGAAGGTGAAATGGGGTTGTTTCATACTTATAATAACATATAATTATATTATTTATACTGATGTTATTACTTCATAATGAAACAAATAATGAAGAAGAAGTGGATAAAGAAATAAAGTTGAAAGATTCGGTAACGGACATTACCTCTTCTTTGAAGCGCCTCTTTGAGACCTCCTCTTAGGGCATTAAAATTGGTCTTTGAAGATAACCAAGAATTCTAGGATGTTTCTAGGGAAGTGGGGAAGTGAAATGGGTAGAGATTGTCTGAGATTTCAAGGCTCAAAATGGTGTGAGGAAGAGAGGGAGGAGGTGCCCTTTTATAAGGGAGGAGAGGGGCACCTTTGGAAATCTCAAAAATATTAATTTATAATAAATCTAAACCCACTTAAAAACCTCCAAAAATTACTCATATTAGAATATTATATGAGATAGGGTTTTAATACCATCATCCAATAAAATTTAGACATGTTAGGAAATTATTTTAAACGTTATCAACTTGATCTATCAATTTAATTTTATTTGTGGTAATAACATTATAAATTTTAAATTATAACAAATAATAACTTATTTGTTGTGAATTTTCCATAATTGGATACATTATAACCTTTTAGACCATATAAATTTAAATTTATAATTTTTATATATTTTTGTGATTTTTAAACAATATTATAATATGTTATTTTTATAAAATAACAATAGTGTCAATTTTGACACTATTCATTTTTTTGAATTTAAATAAAATATATACAGAAGATATGTTAGAACTAAAAGCTTTAATAGATTCATAAAAGGACATATATATCTATAAAATTAGTGGAGTACATTATATAGTTCATATAATATTTATTTTATTATGTTTAAAACCATTATTTTGGTTTATCTCTTAATAAAATAATTACTAAAACATTTTTGTATAATTATTTAATATACTTATTTTATTCATAAAAATTAAAACTAAAATACTATGATGACGATAAATATATTACCTATCACAATAATAATTTTAATAGAATTTATCATCTTAAAATCACAATATTTAAATTGTTATATTTATTACATTATGAAGATGACAACTTTGACATCATTTAAAATAAACTAATATATGGGTCATGATCACTTTTATAAGACTCAAAACGGTTATATATTAGGTAATTGGATTATTATGGTGTAGCTATACACTACTAATAAGTTTTGGTCAGGTTTGCGGGTCTTTTAATGGGTATTATTATTTCAATAAAAACTATATTACTGATTTTTCACTTAATAAATAATTTCTGCATCATTAATGTATCACAATTAATAACAGTAATATAATCCCTAAAAATTATAAATAAATTATCATGATGTAGATAATTTTATTATCTTTCTAGAGACTATTCATGTACGAAGTTTTATGATGTTTATCACTAAATTAAATTTATTATACTTATAAGATTTAAGAGAGTGACATGTTGTCATTTTCTTTGGTTCTAATAATAATTAAATTATTTTCATAGTCAAAAGCCCATAACATGAATCTAATCCGACCCTTAGGTGATATGGGTATACTTTTAGCCATAAAATATAATTTGGGCATGTGTTAGGGTAATTTTATAATATTATATTTACCCTTAATTACCCGATTTACCTTTAACTATGGTAAATAAAATTTACCGTAGTTACTATTCATAATTCCCAAAAATAAAAAGTAGCCTATTAACATAATTTGGACCCATTGATTCAAAATATGGAATCCATTTTAATAAATTCAATACACAAAAGTTGCATAAATTAAATTAATATTAATCCCGTTGTCGAATGAAAACGGGTTTTTGTTTAAAACATTGTAAAAGATTGAATTGATTTAACCTAAGAATTCAATATAAAATCAATAATAATGACATAAATTATATTAAATGGTAAAAATAAATTATATTTATACTTTAAAACCATTCAATATTATAATTTAAGCATATAAATTATTACGATGAAAAAAGTTGTTTTTAATTAAAATATAGTGTGTTTTTACTTTTCATTAAAATATGAAAGTTATCAGAAAAATATCAAAACTTTATTCAATGTAAATTTTTATATCCTGATTCAAAAGAATAATTTTATTTTTTCAAATTGAACTTATAAACATTTCAACAACCAGATTTAAAGTGGGTGCGCCATCAAAAGGCGGCAAAACTGCATTTTTGAAAAATACATATTTTACCTGAAAAATTTATTTTGTTCTTATACCATGTTCTAAAAGATGTGTAAGATGAATAATAATGTTATAAAATTCAATATTTAGTTAATACTATTCATAAAGTCCAGTTCATAATAATATTATAATAATATATCGTTGTTTCGTAAAACTCAGTATTGCGTACAACAGACGCTATCAAGGATGGTCGCGATTGCATGTAATGAAAGCCAAGTTAGGGTTGTGTGTTGTGCAAGACACCTTTGTTGTTTAATATAACAGAATACAACCATTTTTCATTTATAAATTGAATATATATATAAATATACATACACTCAATGTTGCGTAGAATGACTACTATCAAACGAACATTAAATTGTGTGTAACACAATCTAAGAATAGTGTTCTGTATACTGCAAGATAATACGGTGTTGCGTATAGAACAAGATAATCTTGTTGTAGCTTACAACACAAGACATCAATGAAATTAAAAGAATATTCTTCATAAAATCTCAGGGTGTTACATAAAGGATACCGCAAATGACATCTGGCTCACCTGAAGCTGGCAACACTAAAGCATGAAGCTGACCGCAACCTCCTCCATGTACTCTATGACCTTGATGATGACCACAACCTCATTCGTGCTCTTCTCTCTAAGAATGAGGAGCATCACAGGGTTGTCCTCTACCTCCCCATCTTCCCTCTACTGATTTATAGAAGGTGCATCCTACTACTGCTGCCTCGGTTGGAACTACCTCAACGGAGGAACCTGGTGTGGAACACCTTGTACATAATGACTGCTC
This sequence comes from Viscum album, assembly GCA_963277665.1. NCBI lineage: Eukaryota > Viridiplantae > Streptophyta > Magnoliopsida > Santalales > Viscaceae > Viscum > Viscum album. The sequence goes on along the minus strand of CAUJRU010000019.1, from coordinate 2,685,512 downwards.
TGAAAGGTCGGGAACTATCACTGCTGATGACCTCGACCACCATATGAAAAAAGCACATATTAACTTGAAATAGGTCTGGGAGCCACTTACCACATAGAAATGAGATGATGAGGGCTGGGACCTACCCTTGGCTGAACAGAAACTCTTCTGCCCTGAAAACTGGGAACCACAGTCCATAACATTGCTTCATGAGGAATCATGAAAACTCTCATCTTTTGAAGATCCAGTTCTGGCCAATTACCTCTCAATGACCTCAACCATCTCCATAACCTCAAGATATGTCTTCAGAAAAAAAATGGGTGACCTGGCACTGGATCTTTGTATGAAAAGCCTCCTCGAAATGCCTCACCCTTCCCTCCTTCTCTGGAAACAGGTCTGAAGCGTATCATAAATGGTTGTCGAAACAGATTCTAAACTCTCGTACAATGGAGCTCCCCTGTCTAAGGGTAATAATCTCTTGGATATTGGACACCTTTGTGGTTAAATAAATAAACTCGACTCTTAACATGTCTCGGAACTCCTCCCATGATATCGCCGACTCCTCGCGATCCCCAAGGAACAAGAACCACCAATGCCTCACTGCTCCACGCAGCATCGTCACGACAAAAGACACCCAGTTATCCTTCCAAGACTGGATATAAGTGAATCATATCTCGACCTACTCCAACCAATCTTCTGTGAAGACATCTGAAATGGAACCCTCATACTTTTTTAGATTCTGGAATTGAAAAAAGCAAAGTGTCCTCATCCATGTGTCATCATCTTCAACCTTTACCCTTAGAAAATCTATAGGCATAGACTGTTGGACATCTTCTGTACGAACCTGATGAGGACATCAACATGGATCCATACCTAAAAAATAACGAATAGTCAGAGCTACTAAACCTATAATTTGGAATACTCGACATTAATTAATTAATTTTGTTCTTTTATTCATTTTAGGTTAACCTATCCCAAGGTCAACCCATTAAAACACAGACAAAAGAAGAATGATTGATGATCCTTTCCTAGGTCTCTGAACTGCAACTCATATCACTGTGTTTAGTATCCACTGTAATCTTAAATGTCCGTGCATCAGATTACAGGGGGCCGTAAATGCCTTTTTCTTAGCCGGTATCCAGTTTTTACATCACTTTATAAACATGACTGACACTGTTTCCCTACCAACCCATGCTATCTCACCTATGCCTAACAGGAAATTTCATCATATCCCTCAACCAGACCTTTGATACCACTATGTCATGACCCCCTCCCCACAAGGTGTATCCCTCCTAAGTCGACAATGTGAGAAGAGAGATAATGATGCCTGAGTCCCACCTCCAGTAGGCCCTGGGATGGTGACTAGAACATAAGGTGTAGTAAACACACAAATGGGATGCATTACCCTCTAAGAGAACACATGAAAAAGAGAGAGATAAGATAAACACCAACCAACTCCAACTCAGAAAACAATATATGAGAAATCCCAAGTACACATATTTAATGTGATGTAAAACTACTACAAATGAAAGGGGAAAACTTCACGTACCTAAAAGAATGTAAAAATAGCAGCTACAACGAAGCCCGAATAGCTCCTTCAACCCCATGATAGTAGTAACCAGCCTAATCTCCATCCTGCTCCAACTGACCTGAAAAAAAAAGTTTATATATACATAGGGTGAGTATAATAGTATACTTAGTAGGATCCTCCATGTAGCATCTCGTGTAAAATAAAGGAAAGCATGCTAATGCATAGGGAACAACAAGTGAAACTAACTCGTCACCTAAATTGAAATACTATGTTCCGAGCCTCACCATGGACACTCTCACCAAGTATCACATAAAAGAGTATATAATATTATAATGAATATCAAGGGTACCCTACTACTACATTCCCACTGGTTTTCCACGTTTCCCCAATGTCACACGTCCTAAGCATCTCTCTCCAAAAAGGCTTTCTCGTAGACACCTAGGTGAAGCACCATAATACACACCTCGTGCAAAAAATCCCCCACATCCACATAAGCAATGTAACCAGTTAGTTTCCAGGAGCAACCATAGCTCGCAAAACGTGTATCATTCATTGGACATTAAACCTCAATCCATTACATCCCATACACCAAGTAAGGATCCTCAATCCATCACAGCCTATACACTTTACACCTATAGTATTCCATAAGAAACTTTATCCAGAATATTTGTGTGTGTGAATAACCACAATCCAGTACTGCCCTCTACACACATGTATGGGTAAAACTAACCATTGGGCCTACCAGAATAGGTAACTACCAAGAGAATAAAGCGGGGCCAAATAGGGTAGTCATCCATCCGTCCTCCCATCGGAATGTTGGGGAAAACACCCACCCCCCACCAGGGATCAGAATCCCTAAGGTGTCAGTTGCCCTATTTAATCAGGCATATTAACTTATAGAAACACAACAGGTAAAAAATAAAATATAGCTCACAACCACACTATTTGAATAACCTAGTTTTAGACTCAACTACCGCTTACGTCTATCGGACTCCCGACATCCACTTCTAAGACTAGGTATCCTATAAGCACACAACCATTTAAAGTAATTTATTACATTACTTCAATCCCTTTTTATCAGTTTCACTTTACGTTATTGAATTATTTAAACATTAAATAACCATCAACAATTTCCACATTATATTTCATTAGCATCACCCCCAATATCGACTGTTCCTTTAAATTGCATCCTCATCATTGCGCCCCAGCAAGCTCCAACCCCATGGGTAAACCTCATTTATTAAATCATTTATTAACAACATTACTTTCCAATATTCCTAGTAATTCTAGAAAAACATTCTAAGTTACTAAACACAAGGGGGATCAACATGGTGTGTAGTTAAACTACCCTTTATTTCATTTCTACCTATAGAAAGGACATATACCCATCCTCCCTCGAGGAGATAAACACATAAAGCATGTGGAATACCTCATGTGTATTCAACCGTTTTGGAAGGAGGGTATGTAAGACCATATGAATTGGGAAATGGGGAACGTAAAGAAGATAAACAATGACCAAGATTCAACAAACATCTGAACATTCACATCCAACCTGGTACATCATCTCTGATGTCCTCCCTGACACCCACATTCTTAAACCGATGCATCTCACCACTCTAGGAATCAACTGCTGCCACAACCAATAGGCCTCCCTTCCCCCACATACCACAATATCCATCCAGGCCCATATCGCAACACAAGCACTAGGAAAAAACCTACAAATCAATTGGGCTCTTGGCCCTTACAATAAAGAGGGAAACTCAAAACCTCACAATGAATTATCATTTATCTGAAAAATGATTCCTTAATCAATGTGGAATTAAATATTTCATTATTTTTATGTTCCAACTATGGGTAACCTAAATAGAAATCTATCATAGCTATCAGAAATTGATTAAATATGCTTATTGCATCAATTTGTTTAACATAAAAATTCAACAAGAAGAACCATATTTATTTACATACCTCCTTATCATTGAAAATTAATTTATAATTAATCTCAGTTTAGGTTCGTTACCAATTTACATTAAGAATGAAAATAGAAAAAAAACAATAAAACATATCATAGTATCTAGAAAAACATGAAGAAACAACATACAATCAATATAAATTTATTTATCTCGTTCTAATGTTTATTATTTAAATTCCATTGTGATCCAATGGGCTAAAACATGATAACTCTACATTTGTACATAAAAAATAGGGAAGCTACAAATACCCTACCTCAAATGGTTCTTGATGTTCTTTATATGAGACTGATCCACATAATGGATCATGATCGCCTCCTCCAGTGACAACTGCATCCACCTGAGGATGTTGTGTTATGACCACACCAACTGAAACCCAAGAAAAATCCATTTGAAGCATATAGATAAAATACCATAACATGGAAAGGAGAAACAGGTGAATACGAACCAAAACAAATGATGATAAAACATACCATATATTGGCAAAGGATAGACCCTTGATGCTTGAACCAAAACAGGGGGTGCGCATACAGGAGGAAGAAACATCAAGGGAAAATGATGTGAGGATTAAGGTTTGATCACACCGCTCCAATTGGAATAAGGAAAGGATCAAACATCTCTCATAAGGTAGAATAAGGAAGGATTATATCTTGTCCCTTTTGAAGATTTACGAAGCAGCAGTTTTAGATAAGCTGCATTTTCCATTAAAAGTTGATCACATTAAACCATACGGTTTGACCATGTATAGACATCCTGGGCCTTAGGGAAATTAATATAGGAGTTATAGGATTTGATTCAGACTTAATTCCCTTAAATATGCCTTGAATGCATTATATTTTAAAGAAAATGACAAAGGGGAGATAATGTAGGAAGCTAGAAACACTATTCATAATCCTGGAAACACTGTACAACTACCGATCCTGGAAACACTGTTCACAGAATGACTCACAATGGCCGATGGTACAGTTTAGAGAATGACTAACTGATGCTAATGGTATTGTTCACTGAGCGACTCATCGATCCCAATGGTACCATTCACAGAACGACTCACCGATGTTGATGGAACTGTTACGAGAATGACTCACCGATACCGATGGTACTATTCACAGAATGACTCATGGATGCCGATGGTACTATTCATAGAATGACTCACTCATGCCGATGGTACTATACACAAAATGACTCACCAATGCTGATGATAGTATTCATATAAGGACTCACCAATGCCGATGGAACTATTCACATAATAACTCACTGATGCCAAGGGTACCGTTCACAGAATTACTCACCAATGTCATTGGTATGGTTCACAGAATGACTCGTCGATGATGATGGTACTGTTCAGACATTGACTCACCGATACTGATGGTACTGTTCACAGAATGTCTCCCCGATGCCAATGGAACTATTCACAGGATTTTAAATTTGTAATAGTGTTAGGGATAAGTCACCTTGACCTCCCAGAACACCTAAAATACCATATTTCTGCAGAAGAATAGACAGGAGAGGTCCAGGTCATTTCAATTTATTTTTTATGAGGTAGTTATTTATAGTTAATGGAATGTATTTTTTATATTAGTTGATGATAAGAGGATCAAACTCAGCCTGAAGTGTCTGGAGGTAGAAGTAAAACTAAATTATTTTGAATCAAAACAAGGTAGACCTTTCCAAAGAATAGAGAATAAATATGTTGCCACACAAATATTTTAGGCGAGTCTGATAGAAATAGAGGAACTCAAGGATGGATCAAAAGTATTTATATCATATTGATAAGGAAAAATATTATCATCATGGAAAATGGTGTCCCACAATGCTGATAGAGTTTCTAGAACTAAATCTGGATTGTTTGGGAGTGATGGAAAAATATTTAAATCTGTACAAATAAATAAGGGGAAATTTTTTAGCACATCCAATAACATATCAAGGGAGGAAGATGGTAGGTCTTATTGAATATTTTATATAAACTATCTTAGAATAATTATTTTTTAGTCCAAAAAACATGTTATTTTGGATAGACTTCACCTAAAATGAGATGATCAATATTGATGGGAAGGTGTTGGTGCAACTACAGATTCCGGAACAGGTCCATTGAATCCTTGAACAATATTTCAAAGGTAAAATTTCATTAATTAATGATTAAAGAGTATAAATTATACAAAAAAATAAACCCTTTTGAAATAATTGGACCTCACAGGATAGTAATAATCTAACTTTTATGAAAATATTTTGAAAGATCGGGAAATTTCATTGATAGGTTCAACATAAGTGGTCATAATTATGATGGATTCTAGTGAAATTGTTTAAAATATAACATAGATTTGGTGAAGAGAAATTAGAACCACCCCAATTTTAGAATAATGTTTAGAATAAAAGTGTGTCAACCATAAGGGGAAAACTAGTAAAGAATGTTGTAAAAGAAGTCACTCCCTATATATTAATCAAGAAGGTTTAGAGCATGTCAAAAAAAATTAAAAATATAAGATTATTCTATTTTTTATTGAGTAGAAATATCAAGGATCACTATAAAATATAAAATAATTCAACAAATAAGGGATCCATCTAAAGATAAAATGGGAATCAGTCCATGAAGGATATAGTTGGATTGGTATTTTTATCGACATTCCTTTTGAAAATTGGAGAATCTACTCATGAAGGGAAGATGAGAAATTATTGAATTGGTGTGTGGATGGTGTAATAATATAGGTAATAGTAATTTTAGATGAATTCAATGACTACCAAAACAGGAACAATTACTAATAAATCAGGGTAAATAACAGTGAATTAATTTTCAAAAACTGATCCTGAAAAGAAGGTAACCATATCTAAGAAAAAAGTTTGTATATTCCAAAAGGTTGATTGACTATATAGACATATCCATTCTATTCATATATAAATATAGAGTAATCTAAAAAATGAGATTTCTTTATTTTCTTAGGTAATTATGACCATTCCAACTATAAATAAATGTGATGATAAATATAAGAACATACTTCCCAATAGTCAACATACATGAAAATATATAGGTGAACACATGAAAAAAGTTGGGGATGAATTTATTTGGTTGTAACATCTATCTAAGCCCAACTTCCCATTATGAGGGACTACATTGAGAACCACAATATCCACAATTTTCATTGATGGTTTTAAAAATATTTTATGAGAAGATAAAAAAAAATTGATGAGGATTCCCTATTGATGGGATCTAAAAATTAATAAAGTCACAATAATTTATCTATCAAGTGGAATCTATAAATATGGATAAACACTAAAAATCTAAATAATAAGCTACTGTTTTCATTTTAATATTTTTTAATTCAAAAATCATACATTTATTGAGGGTGAGTGTTTATCAAAATAATGGGGAACACTTGCAACTTGAAAAAAAATTATTTTTCTTGTCTGGTAATGTTCCAAAATTTTTATGGAAATAATTATGTTCTGACCCATAAATTAAGAATGGAATAAATTTGATTAAAATGTGACAATTTTGAAATGTATAACATTTAAACATATCAGTAATTGTTTACAAATGTTTAGCACATGCAGACATAGAGTTGATTGGTTAATGGTGTATTTATTATAGATATCTAATAAAAATTTAAATTTCAATGATTTTATATAGAGACTTTGTTATATTGGACACTTAAAAAATGTCCATATGTGAGAAAATTTAAATTTTGAATCTTAGACAGTTATTGTAGAAGTTTACTACTAAGAAAGTGGATTTTTTGTTGATTTTTAACAAATGGTATCATGGTTTATAAACCTCACTTAGTATATATAAATACCACTCTTTACTCGAAGAAGAAAAATTCTAGGATCCATAAGGATATAAGGTGTCATTAAATCCTTGCAATTATATTACTTAAGGGAGAGGATATTGAGGAAGATCCTTCCCATAATTTACCAAAAGTGGAATCAGTATGAATATCAACTGATATTTCAATTGGTATCATCATTCTAGAGTGATCAATAATTATATGGGGATAATGTATTAACTTCTTAATATTTCCTCTTGTTTATTAATCTTGAAAATTGGGAGGAGGTATAAATTTCACCGTCACATTAATACAATGATACATTCCATATATTTTCACTTTTTCTAATTAGGGGGGAGATATTATATTTAATTATTAAGAATTTATGGAGTGATGAACATCTAGTGGTTATTGGATATAAAAAAATATAAAGGAAGATATTGAAGTACATAATGGTGTTTGGTTATATTTTTTTCAATTAGGTTTGAAATGTAATAAATTAAAATTAATATATATTGTGGTTAATGGACATTTTATCATCCCATGAATTAAAGAGAGTTTCTTCCCATACACTATGGGTAAATAAGAATGAACACATGACTACTTTGAATATATGGATAGCAAGATTCATATATTATGATCATATTAGATGATTGAGAGTACTGATCCCCATGTTTATGAAAATTACTAAATCTGTTTGATTTTTTTTCAATTGTTTGAATGGAAGTGAAGTTATAAATTGATCCTATTGTTGGAAATATTTTTTATATAACTTGTATATGTTAATTTCCAAATCACGTATAGGGATATCTAAAAGAGGATACACACCCAAAGAGTAAAAAACTGATTGGAAAATATAATAAATGTTTATCAGTGTCTAAACACATCTGGATGAAGGTGGAAGTGGACTAAGATGGGTCATGATTCATGAATGAAGATCTTCACCTACGATGTCATAAGGATTCACGGAAATGTTATACCTTGAGTACTTTATATACGATCATATCTAAGATTTATAACAGAATGAGTTTTTTTAATTATTAAAACAATTAAAAAATAATTTAAAAAAATAGTTGTTTTTATGGTTTTTTGATTGGATGGGATCAAATAAAATTATTGTATAGAGGTCATGGTTTGAAATGGAATCAAATCAAGAAAAATGGCTATGTCTAGATTCCATGTAGGTGAATTCTAGTGTCAAAAAATTGTTTCTTTACCAAATTCATTTAGAAAATGTCAATATATATTAAAATAAACTCTTATGATATGGTCAATGTTTGTCATGGAAGAAACATATCCAAATGAACCATGTTCCAAAATTTTCATAACCATAATCATCTGCAAATTTGAACTCAGAAACAACATATGTTAATGAAGATCCACAATGATAAATAAAGTAACACAACTAAATTCTATACATAAGTGATATTTCTGGTGTTTCTTAAATTAATGTTTCCAAATTCTGCAGCATAACTAAATTTAGTTCCATGTAAATTACTATATAATTTTGTAGAATAATTGGAAATAGGGCACCAAGTATCTACAAAATGATATGTTAATCACCGGATAAAAAATTATTCACATAGTTGAATCTCCATATTCTAAATGGGAATTCATATAGTTAAATTTCTCTTATTTAATTGGTGGAAATTATAGAATTCTATAATTTGAGAATCATAAGAGGAAATCATTACAAATCATGGAATATATCATAATTCATATTTTAAACATCTCAAAAAACAAATACTATTTTGATCAACGTTTGATAAGATATTGAAGATCATCTTCATCAATTGTAAATGGAAGATTTAGGTGACCTAAAAAGTGTAGTTTCATGAATTATTTAACATGGAGGAAATATAAATATAATGATAATTGTTCTGGGAGTTTGAGTTCATACTATTATGATAATTAGATTATCCTTAATTTGATAATTTTTTAGGAATGATGGATATGAAGAATAAATTAAATTATTTCTTGACGAAGAAAATGATGTTAGTTGATTTTCTAGAATATTGTATATGAAAATGTAACAAACCTCGAGCTACTAGCTGAAAAATAATTCATTAATTTGATACAAGTTTCTTTTATTTTTCACTAATAATTGAGATTAAAGGCTATGATTTTTACGAAAAAATATGTAATTTGAATATCTATTTTTTATTCCTAGTAGTAAGGGTGAGTTACCTGGAACTTCTGTTCATTTTGTATTTCATAAGACCATGGAAATTTTTTTGTGTATTTTTAAGGAATTATTTTAAGAAAGTGGTCTGTAAATATGTGTATTTTTATTCAAAGATTATATTTTTCCAGGCTAAGAAAATAGAAAATTAAATTAATGTCAAATAATTATTCATAGTAGTATAATCGCTTTGGCAATACCTAAGGGAATGTTTAAAAAATAAGAGGCAATAAATTGGGGTATTATGGGAATAACTTTTTGAGTTGTAAAATTAGTTCACAATAATTCATCAAATCCCAAAATGGGTATTCTATTATTGTGATTTTGTGATGGCTATAGTTTTTTTCCTTAATATAAAATTTAGAGGGATTGAAAATTAAAGTGGAATTTATTATATCCATCCTTGGATGTGATAATCAGTGAATATCGAGAAGGGTGAAATAAAAATGTACAACAATCCACTACTATTATGATAATATAAATTAGTGAGTATTTGAGGAAATAGATTCTATCATAGAAGAATAGATGATGTATGTCTTGTATATTGTAGTGAAGAAGAATATGAAGGGGCGGAGTACATGACCATCATTCCATGATTAGATTAAAGTGTTTCAATGTGATTAGAATAAGAACACATGAAATCATTTATTTTTGATGTTTTTTGAGTAGGTGTTAATTTTGAATATCATATGAGATCATTGAGTGATATAAATAGATGAAAAAATTTTGAGGTTCTATAAAGATGAGATGCAAGGAGTAACATTGTTTTCAGTATTCTTTATGAAATAATAGCATTAGAAGAATCTACATGTGTAATGAGGGATATTAGTCTTAATTGTGACGATATGTCTTGTTAATAGTGGGTCCTCTACTTAAAAAGAGGTACTTCAAGGAATCAAATGCATATACATTTTGGGACTCTATGGAACCGCCATGACTTAGGGTATTCAGGAATATCACAATGTAACTAAGTGATTTTAGTGAGAATAAATTGAATAATTTCATTGTGATTCCTATACAAAAATTCTTTTGTGATTATTTAAAAGTGAAGGGTGGGAATATAGATGATAGAAGATCAATTAGACTTTGGTACAATTATTTTTTCATAACTACCTTATTCTTTTAATTGGTTTATATGATTATAGTGGATAATCCATTATTGGGGTGCATAACCAACTATGTTAAGGAGTATGTATTTGGACTAAACCTTTTCAATAATTGTGTAACTTTACCTTCATATACAATATTATTTTGGTGATGATATGAGACACAAGGATTTGATCATGACTGAATAATACAAGGAGGGTTAATTAAAGGGAATAATTTATAAAAGTATAATGTGACTACTGATATAAACTTCCTCTCTTAGTGGTACATTGGTCCTCTAGTATATTAAATTAGAATCAGATCTGGATTACCTCAAAAAAGATATAAAGGAAATGTTTATTTGATATCCTTGAAGATGAGTCACATATTAACAATTCTTCTTCAATATCTATTAAACCTAATATGAAATTCTCACCCATGACACTAAAATATATGAAGAAGAAGTAGGAATGGAATATAAGACATATTTCAAATACGAAAGATGAAATGCCATTAGCCTATTGTAATAAAAAATGGATAATATTAAACTTTTAAATATATTTATTTATATACCTATAATGATTCATGTTCATGATCTAAATGATGTATAGGAAATTGAGACATTTGAAAAATTGAATATTTTTACTCACAAGTTGGAATGTTTCTAAAGGATGTTCTGGATAATGTTTTCTCGAATATGTTCAATTTCATCAATTTACCATTTTATAAACAATCCACAGTAAATGATGAAGCTGATTTTATGGAATATGCTTTGTGAAAAAAGATAGGAATATGTATCACTCTCATAAATCTTGTAAAGGGTAAGGAAGAATCTGTTACTCATTTAAATGAAAGAATTTCTTTTATTTCTATACAATTACAAATACTCCATTAAGAGAAGGATGTTATTATGATTTACTCGAGTGTAAGGTTGATACTAGTGGAAGATGGTAAGATTAACCTCAACATATGTTGTCTGGAACATCATGTAAAACTATAATATTTGGAATAAAATCAATGGATCCCTTATTATAGAACAAAGAAGAAATTTTATCCTATAAAAACATTATAAATGAATGCTACATCAATAGAGGATCACAATGGTGGCTCAAAGATCTTGAGATCACTTATTGAAGCATCCATGTAACACCATAGGATTTAGGATCTGTTATAATAATAATTATTATTATTATAAATTAAGTATATAATTTTAAATAACTTTTCTCATTTATTTCAAAAGGGTCAAAATATGAATAGAAAATTGAACCTAAAATATAAAAACCAAACTAAATGAAATTTATTCATTCATAAATTTTAAATTAATACTATAGAACATATAACTATGTACTACACACCATATATTATTACACATCATAGTTATAGTGAATTAATTAAAAGATTATAAATAAATAGGGGGAAAATTGAAATGTTAAAAATCATTATGACATGAAAATATCCTGGATCATCTTGAAACAGAAGGTTCACCAATATCCAAAAAAACATATAATGAATAATAGGACCATGAATGGAGAAAAAATTATGGAAAATGTATGATATAAAATAATACTATTTTCATGTTATGAGATAATAGAATGAATGACTGATCTAGTAATGTTAGGACTAAGCTGATGATGAAGGAATTTTGTATTCGAGTGTTGTCTTTTGTTTTCAAGGTATGTTTTGAGGAAAGGAAATACCTTCACATTGTTTTGTGAAAAAATTATTTTGGGTTTGTCTATAAAATTATTGGACCCATGTTTTCCAGGAATTAGACTCACGTATTTAGAAAGTTTGTTCTTTGGATGAGAGTGAGAAGTAAAGAATGAAACATGAGTGAATGGAAAGTTATGATACTTTCTGATGTTATTTCGATGATGCTTTTCTGATTTTTATTTCATATAAATCATAATTTGTATAGAGATCTTGTGATGGAATGTTGATAAAAGGAATGGGTGGTGAAAGAGATGCTTCCAATCAGAAAATAATTATATTCAGATTTATCATATCCATATGGAATAGAGAAATAAGTGGTACCGATTGTTTTTCAGAACAATCAGAATAGAATCATATACAAATTTATCGTATCCGTATGGAAGAGAGAAAGAAGTGGCACTGATTATTTTTCAAAATAGATGGAAGAGAATCGTATTCATATTTTTCTTATCTATATGGAATAGTAAAATAAGTGGTACCAATTGTTTTTCATAACAATTGGAAAAGAATTTTATTCAGATTTATCTTATCCAGATGGCAGAGAGAAAGAAGTGGTATCAATTGTTTTAAAAAAAATCATATCAAGATTGAAGAAGTGGTGGAGATGAAAGGTAGTATTGATGAAAATTGGTGCTGATAGAAGATGGTACCGATGAAAATTGGTACCGATTGAAAATGGGTGCTGATAGAAGAGTAAGAGATGGTGCTGATTGTTTTTCATAATTGATCGGATCTATGTGAAAGAGATGAGTTGATACTGATAAAAAAAGAATCGAATTCAGATTGTAATTGATCTTATCCAGGAAGATCATCATTTTCATATTGAATTGTATTGTATCCAAGAAGATCATCGTTTTCATATTGTATTGTATCATATCCGATAAGATTATTGTTTTGAGATTGTATTGTATCGTATCCAGGCAGATAATTCTTTTCAGATTGTATTTGACCATACCAAATGATCGTAACAGGAATGATCATAACCAGAATGATCATGTTCAAGATTATCGTATCCAAAACATTTTTAATCATAAAATATCATTTCTTGGATGATATGAAAAGAAAGAAGCATGAATAAATGGAATGTTACAATACTTCCAATTGAAATAAAATGATGATAAACGTGATCCTCAATGATTTCAATGTCATGAAGGTATTCATAATACAAGCACTTCTTTTGAATAAAATATGGTTTCTCAATTGGGTTAGGAGAAATGAAAAGTGAAGGATATTGTTGAATGATTTTTTGAGGGGGATACGAATCTTCAAATAAAATATATTTATTCAAATTGGTTTTGAGTGTCGTATTTAGAAATCATCATGAGGAATCGAAATCAATTGATCGGACCCATGTATTCCTAATAATTGAAATCAGTCTTTTCAATTTAAATGGAAGTCTGAAGAAGAAGAAGTGGTGAAGATTGTGGATGTTTTGAGTAGAATGAATAAGTGTTGACGATGTAATAATTTTTCATATATTTCAAGGTAAATTCATATTTCGGTGATATTAATTGAGCGGAAAAGAGTTTTGGGGTTCCCGCGTAAACCTTTTTTGAGTCACCTATAAAAGGGAAACAAGTACATTGTACTTTCAAGATGGTTTTCACTATTCACTGTAGAAGAGAGAGAAGCTCCAGGTTTCTATAGAGAAGATATGATCAATTCTATTTGGAATGAACATTGTTTTGCGTAGTGCCGATTAATTCATATTTAATTCGTCTTAACAATTGTATTTGGGAATTAAAGTGGTGTCAATTTTACTATATTGTATTCTATCATAAAATCGGACTGGAGGTATTTTTTTTAATAATTAGAACAAGAGTAATCAAACTTAGAAATGATTAGACTCAGTGTTTCATAATAAATTCCAGCTATTTCTTACCTTTCTTCTGGGTAAGGAATTGATGAATTGTAATTCAATTCACTAAATTTTTTGAATTGAAAAAAGCACAGGTAACATTAAATGTTAGAAAACAAATGTATTTACTTATTATGCTAAGAGGATGCACATGAACTAGTTGCATTATTTTATAGTGCTACACGAGTGAAATTTTGCATCATAATCGTTGTAATCCAAGGATTGATTTCTATTTTATTTTACGGTATTGAATCATCTCCAAAACATTCCAAGGACGTACCTATTATAATTGAATAGTGAAACTTGTAAATCTTTGTGTTCATTTGTATGTGTGTTGATTTGTTTCTCAGAATGTTATTGAAATCCTTAATAAGAGGTGATGGTTGTTTCAATGGAAAATAAACATAAAAAGAAAATGATATCACGGATTCACCCCCCCCCTCTCATTGATACAATACTCTGACTGGGCACATTCATGTAAGACTATTTATATGAATTAAATATGGATGTTATAAATATGGTAATTGAAAATATGATCAATTTTCATATTATAATAGGTATAATAAGGTTGTGTATTATTAATTAGTAAATTTACAATAATAAATCTCATAATAAAATAAAAATATTATACTAAATTATTACATATATGTAGACATATATATTTATTTACTACATATAAATATTTTTATATATTTAAAATATGAAATTATATATATATAAAATTAAAATAAACATTTTAATATCAATAGAGTATTAAATATGAATTTTAAAATAAAATTAATTTTTTAATGGTAGTTTTTAAAACACATTTAGTATAAAAGAAGTAATTTTTTTCTGTCATGGAATAGTTTTGTTAAGTATTGTATATTTTATACTAATAGATTAAATTTTAATCCCTTAAATTATAACCTATGAACTTATGTATTACCTCCATTAAAATTATAAATTGACATGATATAATATTAAGAACACTTAATTTTTAAAAACGCCTATTTTCAATAAAGGTAATTTTTATTTGGAATTTTTATTTCATTTAAAACCTAAATTATTCAATTTTAGAATCTAAATTAGATAATTATGACTTATTTTTTGAATTTATAATATCAAAATTAACTTTGAATGAATTAATTATATTTTTCAATGTTAATTGATTTTAGGTGAATAGTGTGCAATACTGATATTAGTGATATTATATCTTCTGTAACCTTATTATACAAGGATTCCATGATGTTATTTTAAAACAATTAATAAAAAAATTAATTTATAAATTTAAACAAATTATTTTAAAGTATAATTCTGAAATTGAAAACTCATGTTTAACATTTTTGTAAATTTAGGTAGTGTTTTAAGAAAAAATTTATTTAGTTATTTTCTTTTAATAAAACATCCACCAAGTAGAATTATATTTTTAATTAATTTAATGTTACATAAGTATTATATTATTAATAATAAACTTTTAAATGTAAATATAATTAATGACACTGGTAATTTTATCCTAAACAGAAATCATATGTGTAAAATTAATTATTTTTTTCTAAAAATGAGGGTTTCTTTATTATATGCGCTAATAAAAAATTAATCATTTTTACACATTTAAATATTATTTTATAAATTTTATTTAATATTTATAATAATTAATCAAATTATCCACTGAGATTATTATTATTTTTAAGCATTAAAAATAAATTAATTTGGTAAATATTAGTTACCTAGGTACAAACCAAAAATGGTAAAAGTAAAAATGCAAGAGTAAAAGGCATAAAAACTTGTGTGTGAATTTCTTTTTGGGATTTATGGAAGAAAAACCTTCTGAATCAATATTATTACCCACTCTGGATTCACATGCCTTTTGAGACATGAGATCCCATTAAATTGTGGTGTTTTTCTGCCAAAAATGCCCTTCTATTTAAATATAAAAGGAAACACCAACCCTCAAACACTAAAAACTCCCAAATAGAATTATTATCAACCTGAATTCATCCCTGTTTTCTCTTCATATTTATAGCCAAAAATTATAACCTTTTATCATTACAAATATAAAGATAAGGAGCCTTACCATTGTGACCAAAGGAGAAAACCCAAAGCGAGGTGTAATATTTTTCACTGCACCTTCCCAATTATATTATAATTATACCACCTGAAACCTATTCTATCTATGGGATAATAAAAAATAATAATATTAATAATCTAATTTGTTTTTATAGTAATGGATCATCTATTATGGAGATTCCTCCAAAACCATTTGAAGAATTACGAAGCTATCCTATGTAAGTGTTCACTACCATTCCATGAACGACCTGTTCAATTTTTCATCACCTCCATTCCTCGATGGATAAAAATGGTTTTTTAAAACAAAATATTATTTTTATAACATTTTAGTTATTCTTAAATAATATTAAATTTTATTTTCTATATTCCTTATATTCTGAAAAAATAAGAATGTCGTCCATGTGTACATGCGTACTACTGTCTCTACGATATGATTTTTCTCTTTCCTTGCATATCAGAAATAACATGGGGGGAATAAAACTTGTAATAAATGTATAAAAATAAATAAAATAGACCATTAACATCCTATAATTATAATATTATACATTCCATTCATGATATTAACATCAAATAGTAATATAAAATTTAATAGCTAAAAATAACATATCAATTTTACTTTTCTAATTTGAGTCCATTCATATAAAAACTAATTATCTTTATAAACTATTACCTAATGGAATAATAATGGAAATAATAATATACAATTTTTGAGTAAATTAAAATATTTTACAACACTTTTTCCATTGTTAACATACCATGAATGTGTCTAAAAAAATGACTGAGGAACATCAAGTAACCCATATCAGAGGAAAAAATCTAATAATTTGGTGGAAATTGATAGTAAATATACATTATAAAAATAAATATATATGGATATGGTTATTAAGAAATTTTACAATAATATTTATTTTATTATTTTGGATGAAAGTTGCAAGTGAAGAGAACTTTCGAACATGAGGCCTGGGATCCTCCATACGACCTTGATACTTTTCGATTATATGTTTTCTTTACTTTCCTGATTTCTATGGAATATTTTTATAATAAACACATATATTTTCTATAGATTTCCCTTACATATATACCCAGTTAAATATCATATTCACATTCTGGGTTATACATGTTATTAGTTCCGTTCAAAATTAACACTTTTAAGAAAACCTTTTTTAAGGGAAAATATTATTTCATGTCTCACATAAAGTATAAAAAATATAAAATGTGTTTAAAAAATGAATAGATTCAAAGGACTCTTCATTTTATACAGAACATTCTTTTTTCAGTTATAGTTTTATGTAAAATAATATGTTCATTCCTTGTTTAAAAATATCCTTTACATATTTCATAAATCTTCACCCAAGTTGTATGTTTTTATTTTTTATTTTCATATATACTTTTCAAAAAGTAACTAAATTATAACTAAATAATTAATACATGTGTTTCATATTCAAATATCAACATCCAAATGATTTAACTCCTTATTATCTGGGTAATACTTATGATTTATGCTTTATAAATTCCCTAAATTAGAGTTATGAAAGCCAGTTCCTTATCTTGGGTTTGATCATGGTTATTGTTTATGTCTCCTTCATTTTCCTAATGCAGAATTCATATGTCTTATTTTAATTAATGTGATGGGTTTTCCTAGAAGTATCTTTTCCTCTATTAAATTGTTTAATGATTTATATAATCTGAGATGTTATGTAGACGATTGGAGAGGGAACATAATTCACCATGGGACATTGTCCACATTATAATGATGATCTATGGAGTTCCCATTGAATTATATTTTTGTTATTGGGTTTTATGTTGTTTACACATGTTTATGATCATAAAAAATTATTTCATTTTATTTTAAGTATCAATTATTTTGATTATCCACTTTATGATATCTTGGTATTCCTATAAACTCTGATGTTAGGATTTATTATAATATTTATTACCATATTGGGCTTTATAGATAACTCGTTTCCTTTTGTATTTTCCCTAGGGTATCCTATGAACTTCATATAATCATTGGGTTTTAGGGTAAACAATATGTATTTTATTAAATTATTTTTATTAGGATTAAGATAATTTATTTATATGTCTAATCATCTAAAGATACCAAACCTCTAGATCTTAAACGTGTATTTTTTAGAATTAAATTTGAAATTTTTTAAAAATAAATTGTGTATAAATCTTGGGGTTTTATATTCCAACTCATTCTCAGGAAAAAAGTGTTCCAAAATAAATATAAAGTGTAATTAACTAAATATTCAAATAATAGGAGTGTTGTAAATAAATAAAAAATATGTACAAATACGGAAGGGAAAAAGTGTTTGGACATCCACAAACATGTCATATAAGGAAGTGGGCATGACCCAAAGAAACCGTTCACCAAAAAAGAGATCAAAATATTTGAGTTCTAGTCCAAAATAAAAAACCTTACAAACATGATATATTTCACCTAAAATGATAAGAAAAATATTGATTTAAAGGTATTGGTGTTGCTGTAGATTAGATCATAATTCCATTGAATGTAGGAACAATATGAAAGTACGTAATAGATAAAGAAGGCCTAATGAAATAGACAGTATGACTATTGAAACGAAGAAACCAACTAGAAAGAATCAAACCTCACAAAAAGGTAAGAATATTTCTATGAACAACATATTTTAAAGCTCGTATAATTATTTGAGATCTGAAATATAGGTGGTAATAATTATAATGGATATGAGTATAACCATACCTGGAAAAATAAATTTACTAAAGGGAAAATAGATCCAACATAAGCTGAGAAGTAGGGTAATAAAAATAGTGTGTCTTCCTTGGGAGAAAAAAAAACTATGTTATAAATCACGTCACTCAAAAAGAGTTAATTAATAATCCTAAAAAAGATGTCACACTGATTGATATGATAATATTATTCTATTGTGAAAAGAGAGTTCACATCATGAATCACAGCAAAAAATTTCCATAAATATCATAAAATAATGGATACATATGAAAAGAAAAATGCAACCAATCCAAGGAGGATATAGCTAGATTGGTATAATTATTGAGATTACATTTGAAAAAATGTAATTTTATTCTGATGTTTGGAAAATAGAAAAATTATAACGTTGTGTGTGGAAGCTACATGAAAGAGATTCATAGTGCTACCAGATGTATCACATGGATACCTAAAGAAGAAGAACCATTGGCAAATAATTCGAAATCCAAATTATCTTTTCATCCAAAACTAATATTGAAAATAAGGCCTTAACACCTAAGATGAAAAGTGATAATATGGCCAAATGTTATCTTACTATATAAATATATTAGTTGTAGTCAGAAAGAAAACTATAGCAAGATGAAAATAAAACAAGTTCTCGATTTTCACAAATTCGGAAGAACACTCGAAATAATAATAAATTTGATGATGGGATGAATACCATTCTTCCCAAAGGTGATCCGACCTACAAATCCAAGGGTGTAATATTGAATAAATATAGTGATTAATGACAAGGGTTGGGTAAATTACCTCAACCCAACTACTCATTCCAATTAGATGTTAAGAGTTCAACCACCACCCTTTATTGTTTATGGTTGTTAATTGATTTTTATGGATGATAATGAAATTTAGAGAGTATTACTATGACGAGGAACTCTAAAAATTAATGAAACTGCTAGAATTTATCTATCTGGTTGAATCTAGAAAATTGGGATACCCCTTTAAATATAAAGTATGTTTTATGGTTTTCATTATTCATCATTTTTAACATATATATTATATTTATCAATAGTTATTGTTTATCTAACCAATGGGTATGACTTAGAATATGAAATATTTTTGACGTATTTGTCCAAGTGAGCATAGGTTCCTGGTTTTTCTTGAAAAACAATATTTTCTGCCCAAAAATTTGGAAATTAATAAACTGATATGACATATTAAAATGTTGAAATATTAATTCTCTAAACATGTAACTATAGTTTTATATAAATTTTTAGACCACATATACTATGAGTTCATTTTTTAGTGTAACTTTTATAAGGTTAATGTGATTCCATGTTTAATTTAGATGACGGTAAGATATGCATAAGATCTTTTAGTCACTTAAAAATGTTGATCTTGGACATAAGGTAAATTCTTTTTCTCATAGAGTTATTTGTGTATTTGTATTCTTAGAAATGGGATTCCATATTGTGTTTTTCACAACTGGTATTAGTATTCATACTCCTCACGAGGTATCTTTAAATTCAACAATTTTATCCTAGAATAATATACTATTAGACATATGGAGGTAATATGTTCTCAATGACTCACATTGTTATTCTTAAATGCATACGTGTTTGATGAATAAGCATCCCATTATTTAAAATATGTGTTATCAATTTTAATCTCAATTTTTTTTCAATTGGTATCATCTTTCAAGTGTTTTGAAACAATTTCTAGGGAGATGAAGTTGATAGATGAGGAAGTCCTATCATTCAATGTTCTTGATAATTATGGGGAGAGAAAATTTATCTGTACATTATGGGGGGAGAATGTTATTATATTTTCATTTATTTTTGTTTAGGGGGAGATATATTACATTGACCACAAAAGACTATTTTAAGTGATTGTTATCTGTAAGTGATTAGAATTGATATGAAAAAAGGGGGATATATACTTCCGAAAGGTGTTTGAATATATTTTTAATAAATTATATTGTAAATGTAATAATTTAAGGAAATATAAGTGTTTTGTGGGGGATTGTTTATCCTCCCACCTAAGTAGACTATTGAATATCCATACACTATAGGTAAAAAAGAATAAATACCAAGGTGATTATAATACCCAGTCTTGGAAGATTCCTAGTATCCTATCACATCATATAATTGAATGTGACGGTCATAATGTTTATGAATGGTAATGAAAGTGGTTGAGTATTTTCTTAAATAGTTTTAATAGAAGAGGATACAGTTTTTGAACATACTGATGGAAATCCACTATTGAGAACACGTATAAGTTCTATTCAAACCATTGAACGGAGATAACTAGATTTGGAGACCCATAAGAGTATAAAAATAATTTGGGTGTCTAAAATCATTGTTTTTAATATTTACACACTCTAAAATGAATGTTGAATTGGATATAGATGGATCAAGAGTTATTGAAGAAGAGATACAACTGTGATATATGAGAAATTCATAGAAATAATACACTGTGAGTAATTTATATACCAAAACACCTCAAAATTTAATTTAAGGTAGATTTAAAGTATTAAATTATTTCAAAAATCATTTGAATAAGATCTATGATTATTTTATGGTGCTTATGAATGAACAAGATTGGCTAAAATCAATATGGAGAAGGATTGGTTTGGAATGGAATGAAAGTTATTAAAATGGCTATGTGTAGTTTCTATGTAGGTGAATTCTGACCTAGGAAAATTATTGTATAGAAAAATCCACGGATCTAAAGTCACATCATTTGTAAATAGTATCTTGCATGAATATACACATATGTAAAGGTAAAAAGTTTGCAGAATAACCCACATACAATATTTTTTGTAGCCAAAATTCTCTATATATCAAAATTGTTTTACCATGTCATGAGTGAATCTCTATTTAGTGGAATGAAGAGAATGTTTTTAATTAATTAAATAATTTATTCTGTGATATATCTGAAATACATATAGTCTTAATCTTCTTCACAACCAAACTCAGATCCATGTGCACGAATGATGAATCATGTAGGCCAATTTCCATAAGAGAACCACATATCCAAATTCTAATATATGAAGAATTTTTTATGGGGATTCCTCATATAAATGAATTTTCATATGCTAAATAGGAATTTAATAAGTGAAATTTACCATATATACTGGGTAAAAATTACTGAATTCCATATTTTTGATAATCTGAAAAAGAAATAATCTGGGATGATGCAAGAACAGTTCGTTCATGGTTTTAACATCATAAAAACCTAACAGTATTTTCATCCTATAATGATATGAAATATGAGTTGATATTCATATTTGGTAAAGGATATGTAAATGAGACATTAAAATAGGAGGTTCCAATATTATTTAATTATAAGGATATACAAGAAAATGATTCATTTAATAAGAATTTGAGTTTAAAATATCATGATTCTTTGAGAATACATGATGCTGAACTGTATAGAGGAATAATGAATGTAAATAACCACTACATGTGTTTAATGAAGAATGAAATGAATTAATTGGGTTTTCATTTATAATATAGATGAATTTACCTCAAACATATAGCTTCTAGTTATAAAATCCTATATCATTTTTTTACAAGGATGTTCAACTGTACATGAATTACTATGATTATTTTTTGGAGATTACCCATGAATTGATTTCTTAAGATAATTTTTGTGTTTTTTTTGTAGTTAAGGAATGTTCCACAGTACATTGGTTACCTATGTATTTCATACAGTAGTTAAAAAATTTATTGCATATTTTCAGTGGAATAATATTGAGAAAGTGACCGATCAAGATATGTTTTTCATCTAAATATTATATTCCAACGACATATGAAAATGGTGAAATAAGGAGATTATGAAGAAACCATTCTAACAATATTTATTTTTTAAATAACATCCGGGCTGAGTTTTGAAAATCGGATGTGATAAAAAAGGGTATTATGGGAATAAATTTATAGTTGAAAACACTGCACACTAGAATTTATGGGAACCATTAATGGGTTTTATATTATTTTACTTTTAGGATGAATACTACTTTTTCCTCTCTATATACCTTTTATGGGGAATGGAAATTAATGTAATAATTAATGTATTCTCATATCTCTATGAGAAGTTGTGAAGATCATGGGAAATGAGATAGAAATAAATGAATAAATAACTGATGCTATGAGTATAAGAATTAGTGAATGCCTAATTCAACATATTCTTATAAGGAAGTAGAGAAGAAGAATCCACTACATTCAATAGAGAAAAATAAGATGAAAAAGAAGTGGTTGACCATTATTCAGTGATTAGATTGAAGTGTTCTAAAGTGTTGAGAATAATAATAAGATCCCTTTATATCCATTGTTATAGATGTTTTCAGATGAGATGTTATGTTAAAATATCATTGGATCTCATTGAGTGAGACAAATAGGTGAATATATTTAGAATTTATATAATATTGATCTATCATCAAGGCCTAATTTTATAAGTATTCTTAAAGACCTACTAAATTTCTTAGAATCCTCTAGTGAGAAGGAGGTGATCATTATTTTTGATGTAATTAAATAATTTGATAAACTTATGATTTACATCAAAATAGGAACAAGAATGAATCAATTTCACATACCGAATGGGACTATGTGGAAGCAATTGTGACATAGTTATGCGAGGATAACATAGTGTGGATTGAAGAGTATAGTTAGAGGATATTAAAGAATTTTGATGTGAGGATGGTAAGACATGTCATATGAGACATCAGTAAAGTAGCTAGTCTAATGACCCAATCATTACAAACAAAGATAATAAATCATAATAGATGAATATTAATTATATAAAATCAAAATATATTCCATAATATTTATGAAAAGTGAATTTGGAAACATAGAATCACATAAATATTTTTCAAAGGTGAACTACATTATCTCCCACAAATTACATTATATTCAAAACCCTTCTATGAAATATCATACCTAAGACAAATCTTCGTAACCTGGGGAAGAAAACATAAAAAAGGGCAAGCTCAGATTCTCTGTAATGGAAAACAATGTAGATATCAATGATCACATAAGAATAAAATGTGTATATTTGTAGGATAATATGATATTATCATTTTAGAAAAATACCCATTATATTATAAATCATAAACATGAGTCCTAGAAAACAAATTGGATTCTTATAATACATGCATCCTAAATGAATCAGAGTACATAATAAATGGGAGAATATCATTGCCATAAGGTATAGATTCATGGAATGCATATAATTATATAAAATAATATTTGAATGATTTAAACCATGATATTATTATCATGTTAGGACTAGGATAATCACACATTTACTATCATTCGGCTTCATATAACATCCCACGTATCCATTGAGTTCATATAACACTAATACTTTCATATTGGATTAGAGGGAGATATAGGTCCCACCCATCACATAATCTATATATTTGTGTACCAAAAGGTCATAAATAATTCATCACATCATTACCCATGAAAATAAATTTGTTTCATATACATTTCATCATTTTATAACTCTTGAAAAAATGATTTTCATAAATATTTCATCATTACATCATTGCATTACCCATGGAAAAGGAATGAGTTTCATAAACAAAATTCCATAATAAAAAAAACTTTATATTTAGAGAATATGTATGGTATAATAGGACCATATCCCTATTAATGTTAAAGTAACATAAAATTATGTCTCCTTTAAGAGAAAATCGTTTTTAAATATTACTTGAAACAGTTGTTGAAGAAAATAACATTTTCATTTTAAAAAATATTTTTTAAAAATAAATGTTCGTAAAAAATTGTGAAAATAAATTTCTTTGAAAATTAAAATTTTAACATATAAAGTAATTGTTAAAAAATTTGGTGGTAATAATGGTGGGAAAATATGCAAATTCGTTATATGTTAATACAAATAACACGTTCACATTTTTAGTAAAATGTAAAAAGTGGCACATTTAGAAATTGAAAATAATATTCATCTTAATTTTTTTAAAAAGAAAAACAAGAGTAAAAATGACATTAAAAAATAATTTTATAATATTAAAAACTCTAATCAAATAATTTTTATAAAACATAGACATGGAAGAAAAATGGGTTTTGAATAATGAGAGAAATAATGTTGATTTTTATTAGAAACATTATTTTTAGTATGTAGAGAGAGGAAATATAAATAAAAACATGTATTCTTAAAAAATAACTGTTATATAATAAATTTAATGTGTTTTTTGAGGTATATAAAAGTATCTCATCAGTGGAGCAATAATCATAACAACCGTAATGAATAATAAGATTGTAACATCAAACCCATACCGCTTTGGTAACTTTTGAATCATAATCCCCATTAAAACATAAAATCAAATGAAATAGTTAAAATATTAACTAAAATTATATTCATGATATAAGATTTCAAATGGGATTTATATATTCCTCAAAAAAGTGTATATGTTTATAACATAACATATGTCTCAAATAAGACAATTTTAGAATTAATTCCTTTACCATAAGTCTCTCTTTCCCTCATACATGTATAAATATCATGTATAATAGGTATATGATTATTATGAAACTATTAAAGAACTATAATTATATATGGAATACCATTTTATGTTCTTAGGACATCTTATTACACATTTATTATTGATTTATTATTAAAATCACATTTTAGGTAATAACTTCCTAGTTTCTCATGTGTGCCTTGATTTGGTATTTTTGTTGTTATTACTTTGAACACCGTTCCATAATATATTGAATTCTAAACATGTAATAAATATAATATATATTAATTATATATTTATTTAGAGTAATTAATATAATCTATATATAGAAAATAAGATATCCCATTCACAGAGATGGTAGACTGAATGTACGCATGAATACTATTTTCATTATCTGGAAATATGAAAATAATGAATTATAAATAATATATTACCTTTTAAGAATAATATTAATGTCATATATATCACATATAGTCAATTAATTTATCATTATTACATTCCATATAATGTGTAAGTGAATGGATAATCACATCTCTTCATGTGGAGGTAGTCCACCGTACACACGAGCGATGTTATGATTTTCCCACAGAATGGAAATTAAGAAGTAACACATGATATTATAGTTAAATAAAATTAAAAATATAATTAATGATATATATATATATATAAACATTAAATCAATGGTTATATTTTTCATTGAGAGGGGGTAATGGAAAAAAATACATCAATTCACAAGGCAGTAGTCCACCGTACACATGATCGACTATTTCAGTTCGCATTTGATGGAAGAAGAGATGGATATATGTTATTCCATAAAAAATATAATATATAATTATATGGTGGATTCTGTTTTTATTATATTTTAATTATTAACACTTTGATGATGTTTGTAACCGAATAAGTAAAAATAGTTTTTAGTGAAGAAAATTATGTTATATTAGAACAAACCCTACAGATCTTTTATTAAGGACCCAAGGGTTGGTATTTTTGGATGACTGAAAACTGTAAATCCTGGATACTAATGTTTTTGAGGTATTTTATCATGGTTTGTTTTAGAAAAATAGAATAGTTGGTGTGAATATTTGATGAGAGTAGGCAGCCTTTTATAAGGATGTTGAGTGACATTTTTTTGTAAATACCAAATACTATTTAATAATATGAAGTCACTATCACCATTGGTACATTAAAAAATGATAATTAATGGAGTTTATGGATGTTATGGTAAATTAAAACCTCCAAAACCAAATAATAAATATCGTAAAAATGTATTCTATGGTTTTTTGTTTACTTAATTTTACTACATTTTTTTTAAACATGGTATGTAGTTTTATTTATTTATTTACCTAGGTGCTTTATCCATTATGAGTCAAAATAAAATAGGAATTATTATAATATTTGGATCTAATGATTTTAATTAATAAATTAAATTTAAAAAATAAAAATCCTATATATTTGGAAAACTAGTTTTAACACACGCTCATGTAATGCACAAAACACTATTTAACCCTTTACCATGGTAACAAATTTTTTGCACTTTGGGAGTTAATATAATAATTATTAAAGGACTATTGGTACATTAATTGACTATTTTTGATATATTTAAACATATGAAAAAAACATGAACTGTATATTATTTTTAATAATTTGATATCATTTTAAAAAATAATATTTATTATAAAGTATTATTAGTGGAAATTTTTCCACAATTTATTTAATTTGATTTTTAAAGTAACTTATTTTTACGCCATTATAAAATGATAAATTTATCTATGAAATTCATTATATAAATTATTTTATCCAATTTATGTTATTTTAAATTTCTTTAGAATCATTTATTTTCTTATTGTATTAATTACATAATTATTGGGTCATTGTTGTGTAAGTATTTAAGGTAATGATAAATTTTTTAAAAATTATAAATAATTTAATCTCTTGAAAATAATTTAATTAATCTCAAAATTTCAATAAATATTCATTTAAAACTTTCTTGTGTAATTATGTGAACTCATAAATGAAATCTAAAATCAAGACTGTGACATTTTGTCATTTTCATTAATAAAATTATTACATAGGTCACTTTTAAGGAAAAAGTGTCCCAAAAACACATAAAAATATTATATAGTGATAAGGATCAAAATATTAACATATAATAGAAGTTAGACTTGTTTTACCTCATTTTTTACACTTATTTACTATATTAACCACCCAGTAAACTCTTTTTAAGATTAACCATAGTAATTAATTTTTACTGTTTTCAATATTAATTATAATAAAAAACTACGTTGACCATAATAGATGATATTAATTATTATAATTTAAAATATAAAATAAATTTCATCAAATTAAAATAAAAATGTTTGAATAATTTAATTTAAAATAAAACATTCAAGCATGATGAAACATGAGTTTTCAAAAAAAATCATATGTATAGAAAGTTATTATCACAAACTAGATTTGATTACCACCCAAACTAGTTCCTAAATTGGGTTGTGGCATAAAAAAAAGGGCGTTCCCGACACCCATGGGCTAGCACAAGTTCCTGTGTATCATAAATAAAATTTTGGGAATTATATCCCCGAGTTTATAAACATAAAAAAACCAACAAAAATAAATAAAATGAAAATGAAAATTCATACAAAACAATCCTTCAATAAAAATTCATAATTGAAATACATAGTTTAAACAAGGCCCAAAGGGGCCACAATTATGGAGAAGCATGTACAACCCAATAAACACCACACAGTGAGGGGATATCACCCCCAAGACTTCTCTATAACAACGCACAAAGGAAAGAGGATAGCAACCCATACCACTATCACCAAGGACCATTCCCTTACCTGTCTCAAACATTATCAAGTCTAAATACATCCATAGGTGTATGTAGGGTTCAGGACTAAGCCTAATAGAATTACACATAAAATAGTCCATGGGATATAAAATTGAAGGAAAGAAACTTGAATGTTTTTTTAAACAAGAAATTGTAGTAACAATTTCTAAAATATGAAATTTTAAATGAAAATAGTTTTCAAGAGGGAAAATATGAAGAAGGTACACTTTTAATGAAAACACACATGCTACTAAACATTGCAAAAAAACACACCATATGCCGATTATAAGTACAATATAGTCAATGATCACTTGTCACAGGAACACCCCTAGGCACTAGCTAGCTATGGGGCCCTAGGTATATCATATCTCAATGTATATGTAACCATAAACAATATCCTTCTCGTGTACGAGCCACTAGGAGGGGAAACCCAATGATCTAGTGGTCCCCAAACATCCTAAATGTTTAGTTAGTGTTGTCATCATTAAAATTTCTAAGTGAAACATGGAGGATACCACTACTGGATCACTAGCATACTAGTCCTAGTCCACCCACCTAGATACTTGAGTTTCCCTCTTGGTTCTCAAACTAGTTCCACATGTTATAAAATACCATTTTAATATAAAAATATCATTTTTGAATCATACACACCCCAAATAGTACCCAACAATTTTTTCACCCTTTTTGTAACTCAATAAACCATTTAAAAATTTCGTAAAAAAATTTAAATAAGTATAATAATGAATTGCACACAAAAATCTATTTCAAAACCCACTTTCAAGGATAAATACTCCCCAATATCATACCAAAACAGAATTGGCATCCCTATAATCATTTAATAAACCATTTTCAGATATTATAAAATATCCTCATATGACACCACATGAGTTACACATGAAAAACACACAATTTGAAGCAAAAAATGAACTTTAGAATCAAATGCTTAACCAATTCAATCAAAAAAAAATTCACACCACACACAATAGGTGAGAAACAAGATAGTAAGTGTAATGAATAGAAATTTGTAATAATATTTTTTTCCCAGTTTTGTGTATTATTTTATTTTAATACCCAATGAAATTATATCCCTTAATTAATGAAGTGGGTATAATTAAAAGGAGACTGTTGGGTATTGAAGTTATATGACCATTGGTCAATATGACCATTGGAACCTATAATCATAAAGTTGTGTTTATTTTTTATAAATACAAGTTATCTTGGTTAATTAATACAAAAATAAGATTGAATGGCCTCATCCAGTAGACTTGGGTCGTACGAAGCCCATCTATCGGAGCTTGGGAAGGTGGTAGCATCACTGGGCTTTTCTCTAGACCAAGCCTATGCCGAACTTCAACAGGTGAAGCTTGAATAGAATCACTTAAAAGAGAAGTTCAATCTGATAGAAATCACCACTCGGGCAATGTTTTCTGAGCCACCCCCAGGTTCTATCACCATATTACACCTTACACTTCGGTCCTATGCTGGTGTTATATGGGGATATGTAACGACACCTTAGTTACATTTTTCTAATCCCTTGGTATAAATAAAGTGGACATTTCTTATTATGGAAAAGCTGGTGAAGTTAAAATATTCGGATAAATGTAGGATAAATTTATAGTTCTATATTATTGATGAATTTTGGAAAAGGGGGTATTTTAAAATATTTTTGTATTCTTTAAATAATTAAATATGTGATTTGATTTTGAAAAAATTGTCTTCTAAAGTTGTGTTCAGTAAGAAATTTTGAGTCCAATAAGATGATCTTAATTTTTTAGTGAATAGTAAAGTATGAATAGTAACATACTAGTATGAATAGTAATGAATAGTAATGAATAGTAAATCGGCCAAAAAATTAGAAACTTCACCCATGAAGGTATAAATACACTGTATACATCTTAAAAGTAAAACAAATGATCATAGTATAATTTTTTTAATTTTTGTATGTCATAAATATTTATTTAAAATGTTATAATTAATTTAATAATTTAAAATGGAAATGTATTTTCAATATATTTAATCATATATTGTTACATTACTGCCTTATGGTTATACAATAATTTTATGGGACCTTGATTACTTTCTTAATGTGTTATAAAAGGAGTTATAGTTTTAAAGTTGTATTGTTGGAGTAAATAGTGATTTTAAATAAAAATTAGATTAAAAAAATTTAGAAAATTATTTTTATAAAATGGAGTTCATTTTTGAATTTAGATCTTCGATATTAGGTTAGGGTGAATTTTTGTTATTTTTTTGAGATAGTTGAATTTTTGGTGAATAGTAAAAAAACTGTTTTGAGTTTTGGGTGTTTAATGACATCATTAATGATGTAATAATGATGTAAGAATTCCAGTAGACTTATGAATAGTAAGATAATCTATGAGGTTTCCCAATTTTTTAATACCATGTCCAAATACCAGGGTAAATCCCATAGGTTTTCCAATACCACCGATGAGGTGACCCTTGGAAATTAATAATTTATTCCCACACTTTTCCTATAAATACCAAGCCATTCCCTCATTCATTTCATTCCAAAATCCTCCTCAACTAATTTCTAGCCTATTTAACTCCCATGGAGTCCTTCCAAGGATCCATAAATCTTCCCAAGTCCCTAATCTTCAAGGTTTCAATGTTACTCTTCAAGGTAAGGGATCCTTTCACCCTCCTCCTTTAAGTCCTGACTTCCTTTATGTTATGTCCGATAGTTACATTTTAATATGTGGGGTATTTTTATTCTATATATTTAATACTATCCATTTCATTTCCAAATTACAAGAGACCCTTTTTTCCCTAATTAATTTTTTTTTCTGAAATATTAATTGACGCCGTTACGCTGCTGGATTTTCGTAAAAGAAATCACATTTTCTCTTTCCATTCAAGTTTCATTTTCTTATGGTATGTCATTCAAATTTAAAAACAATGATCTTATATCTAATTTAATTATTATATCTACTGTAAAATTATTATTTTATTGATGGGATACCCTTTTACCCTCTCTTTATGTTTTTTCCTAAAACCATGTTATATAGTCGTTATGCTGCAAAACAGTTTGCCTCAAAATTTCTCTCTCTTTCTATCAAGAAATTATCTTATTTTATTTATGTGAATACCCATACCTATTTCATTTTTATGGGTGTTCATAAATACAAAAAAAAAGATATATTTGGTTGTGGAATTGAAATACATATAACCCTCACTGTCTTTCCATGGGATATAAATAACATAATGATCTTATGTTTAAGCACTTTTAAAATGTCACGATTTTGAAATGAAACCGATTTAATTTATTCTATATGGGTTTTTATGAAATGATTGATTATGATCTATGTGGATCACATGAAATTAAATACATATTAACGGTGTGCCATGATAGCACTCCAATTAATTGGGTAATGAATTAATCTCTAGAGATGACAAGTTTCACGATACCTTGGTGAATAAATTTGGTAATTTTTATGACACCATGGGGATGAAACTTGGTGATATGTTCATAAATGTCTAAATAAAATCATTAAGACACATATTCATGTTATGATTAATGTTTTTTTACCATGATATGCCTATTTTTCCATTTCTCATGTCTTTATGATTTTTATCATGTTCTTATTAATATTACTCAAGATCACATGTCAATTGTTTCACTTTTTCCCTTACAGAGACTTCTGCTCACCCTTTCCATTGATGCATGTCTCCAGGTTATTAGATGTAGTGATTTTTACATAGGATGAACTTATTATTAATCCTTACAAGTGGAGAAGAATAATGTTCTATGAATTCATGTATTTTTGTTCCTAATTTTCAAGACACTAGACTTTAAAGATCCTATGTTTGTAAAATGTAATGAAAAGTTATGTAATAAAAAGAAGAGATTCCATATTTGGTATCAAATGATAGTTTATTTTTTTATGTAAATTAGGCCATGAAAACATTAGTAAGAACCCTATATAAAATTTTAAATATAGAAAAACATCCTGGTATTTTGGTGAGTATTGAGTAAGTGGTTTATCAAGAAAATTCATCCTTGTCTGGATACGAGCAGGTAAAGGTGCATCTGACACAGATGCACATAGGGGTAAAACCTGAAAACAACACTTTGAGCTAGACTCAAATGAGAAATAGTGCATGACAATAGGCCCTGCTACACTCTTGGTTATGACACCCATGGGGGAAATGTTTGGTTAATCATAACATTTTAATGATTCATTATGAAGGAATTATAGAGAAATGTAATTTTTTAGGCATGATGTTTTAAGACATAAAATACTTTATAGTACAAGATTCATAAATGAAATAAGATTCTCACCAAGGTTTTATTCTTTTATAAAATGGTGGGCAATCGGATGAACTGTGCAAATGGTGACTGCAATGGACCATGCACTGACGACCCTCCAATGGAAGCTGGAATGGAAACATTCATGCGAATGATGAACCAAATGACTGAAGTTATCGGAAATAACTTGAATCAAGCTAAGAGAATGATCTCACCATGAAGGGAATAACATTCTATTGAGTCCTTTATGTGTCAACAACCACCAAACTTTAGTGTATTGACTGGCCCATTGATTACTGAGCAGTGGATCAGCTCTATCGAGATGATCTTTTATGTGCTCTGCTATTCATAGCAATAGAAGGTCAGACTAGCCATATATCGCCAAGAAGGAGAAGCTGATAAGTGGTGGGAACTGGTTAAAAACATGAGGCCTAGAGTGGTGGTTGAGTATTTGGAGTGGGAAGAGTTCGGAGGGATCTTCTTCAGCATGAATTTCCCTCTTTCCATGAGAACAAGTATGGATAATGATTTTCTCGAGTTGAAGCAGAAGGAGAATTAATCGGTGGGAAGCTAAGAGATGAACTTCACAAGACTTTCATGTTAATCCTCTAGCTTTGTCATGGATCTAAATGGGAAGGTTGATAGAATCATCAGTGGAATGGTACCTCATCTGGGGAAGAATCTAGCAAACTGAGACTATGATAGCTATGAGGAGATCATTCGAAGTGAGATGATAGTTGAGTAAGAGTTTGGTGAGACTCAGTGGTCTCATAAATAAATATAAAAGAAGAAATAAATGTAGCCTATCATAGAGAGGACCTTATATTAGGTAAGAAGAGGCAATAAAGTGCAACATCACAAGTGTAATAAATTTGGGAAGAAGCATTTTAGGAATTTCTTGCACGGGAGTGAGAAATGCTACAAATGTGGAAGAGATGGCCATATTGCGAGGAATTGTCGAAGTGAGGTGATACCTCAACTTACAATCACTAATGACAAGGGGAAGATGGTGCAGTCCTTAACTAATGTACAGTTCATTATGTGTGGACAACTTGGGAACGTTTCCAATAATTATCCAAATATGAGGGCAGTAGAGGGGAACCACCATCAGCCTGAACAAAGGCCAAGGGAGAAAGGTTGTTCATTTTATATCACGACAACTGAAGTTGAAGCTCCGAATGATGTGGTAGTATGTACTCTTGTTGTCCTCTCAAAGCTAGGAAGTATTTTGTTTGATTCTGGTTCTACACATTACTTTATTTCTTCCAAGATTGCAATGAATTTAGAATCAACCACCAACTTACTAAAAGTAGAGTTATCAGTCAAGACTTCTACTGCTATTATCCAAGCATCTTCAGTGTTTAGAATGTAAATTATTTACTTTGGTGTGCAAAATAT
Organism: Viscum album; assembly: GCA_963277665.1. Lineage (NCBI taxonomy): Eukaryota > Viridiplantae > Streptophyta > Magnoliopsida > Santalales > Viscaceae > Viscum > Viscum album. The sequence goes on along the minus strand of CAUJRU010000019.1, from coordinate 2,651,727 downwards.
TATCGAAAATCGAGTAGTCATTCCCATGCTATAATTCGACATTATATTAGGGATGGACTATCTCTCAATGTAAATTTCTAAGATCAAATGTAGAAGTAAGGAAATCTCAGTAGTCTTGAATAGAAAACCAACAATTATCTTACAAGGAGAGATATATCAACCTGATATTTGTCTAGAAGAACCCCCTATATCCTTCTTTATGAAGTTGAACTGTGAAAAAGAAGAAGGAGATGAGAGTTTAAGGATAGATAATGTCCCCATAGTCTTGGAATACGTGGATGTATATCTTGAGTTGTTACCCGGACCTCCCCCAGAAAGAGAGGTACAATTCTCTATTGAACTCATACCTGGATCTCATATGATATCAAAGATCCCGTATAGGATGGAACATGTGGAGCTGGAGGAATTAAAGAAATAGCTCCATGATCTGTTGGAGAAGGGTTCTATCTGACTGAGTGTGTCTCCATGGAGAGCACCAGTTCTCTTTTTAATGAAGAAGGATGTATCGATGCAGAAATGCATTGATTATAGAGAATTGAACATGATCACTGTAATGAACCAATACCCTCTTCCAAGAATTTATTACTTATTTGACCAACTTCGTGGGGCTCAATTCTTCTGTAAGATTGATCTTTGATTAGGTTATCATCAATTGAGGGTGAAGAAAGAAGATATTCCAAAAAACTTCCTTCTGATGAAGATATGGGTATTATGAGTTTGTTGTTATGAACATAGGACTAACTAATTCACCTTCTATTTTTATAGATTTGATAAATAGAGTCTTTAAGGACTACCTTGATAAATTTTTGGTAATTTTTATTGATGATTTTATAATATATTCCAAAAGTCAAGAGGATCATGAGGATCATCTAAGGGTTGTTTTTCAAACTTTATATATGGAGAGGCTTTTTGGGAAGTTCAGTAAATGTGAATTGTGGTTGCAACAAGTTTCTTTTTGGGGAACATTGTAAGCATCGAAGGAATTATAGTTGACTCTACAAAGACAAAAATTTTAGGGGAGTGGCCTCAGCCTACAACAATAACTGAGACTTGATGTTTTTGTAGATTAGCAGGATACTATGAAAGGTTTGTGAAGAACTTTTCAGGACGTTCTAATCCATTAACCAAGTTAACTCGAAATGGGGTCAATTTAATCTGGATAAAGGAGTGTGAGGAAAGTTTCCAAGAGTTTAAGAAGAGATTGGTTACTACACCAGTGTTAACTCTGCTCTCAAGTGGAGAATGATTCACTATTTTTGGCGATGCATCCTTAAAAGGGCATGAATGATTCCTCATGAAAAATGAGAAATTCATTTCTTATGCATCTCAATAGTTGAAGACTCAGGAGAAGAACTTTCATACGCATGATATGGAGCGAGCTGCGGTCATTTTTTCTATGAATATTTGGAGGCACTATCTTTATGGGGAGAAATGTGATATATAAACTGACCTTCAAAGTTTGAATTATATTTTCATACAAAAGGAATTAAACAAGAGAAAAAGAGATGGTTAGAAACTTCTTAAAGACTATTATTGTTCAATTCATTATCATCCCGGAAGAGAAAAAAAATTTGTGGATGCATTAAGCAGGAAAGACGCAGTTGTTCTTTTCTTGATGAGGATTCAAAAATATCATTTTATCAATGACCTAGTAAAGACGTACATGGGAATTATAAGGGAAGGGACATCACCAAACCTCACCCAAATGATTTCTCAACCGTCATTAATTGAGACGATCAAGGAAGATCAGAAAGAAGACCCTTTATTACAGATGAAGTTTGAGGTTATGAAGGATGGAAACTTTCCTGAGTTCAATATTGATCAAAAAGGTGTACTAAAATTTCGTACAAGACTATGTGTTCCATCTATTCCTAAAATAAAGAAGGATATGATGAATGAATCTCATAGCTCTACTTTTTCTACACATCTTTGGAGAAACAAAAATGTATAAGGGCCTTCGTGGTCATTATTGGAGGGATAATATGAAAAGGGAGACTGCTAACTATAATTCATGGTGCCTGGTATGTTAGCAAGTGAAGGTATAAGGACAAATTCTTAATGGGGTATTGCAACCACTACCCATACCGGCATGGAAGTGGGACAATATCACTATGGACATCATCACCGGTATTTCGAGAACTCGCAAAGGAAATAATGTGATATGGGTTATCATGGACCATCTCACCAAGACTTCCCATTTTATCTCTATCCGGGAGGATTTCTCTATTGATCAACTTGGTAGGATTTACGTGAAGGAAGTGTTAAGGCTACATGGAGTTCCACATTCTATCATATCTGATCGTGATCCAAGGTTCACATCAAAATTTGGGAGAATTCTTCAATAAGCTCTGAGCACTGAATTAAATTTCAGTACTTCCTATCACCCCCAAACTTATGGCTAATCTGAAAGTACTATTCAATCTCTCTAGGATATGCTGAGAAAATGCTCAATGGAGTTTAAAGGAGGATGTGACTTAAATATCCATCTAGTTGAGTTCTCTACAACAATAGCTTCCACTCGATCATTCAAATGGAACCCTATGAATCTCTATATGGGAATCTATGTAGATCTCCTACGTGTTGGAATGAAGCTGGTGAGAGAGAGATTCTTGGGATTTATCTTATGCAAGAGATGACAGAAAAATTCAATGCCATCCAACAACACATTAAGGCTGCTCAGAGTTGGAAAAAGATCTATGCCCACAACCATCGAAGGGACTTGGATTTTGATATTCGTGACAAGGTATTTCATCAAATTTCAAAATGGAAGAGAGTCATGAGGTTTGGGAGGAAAGGGAAGCTAAGCCCTAGGTACATTGGCCCCTATGAAATCCTTGATCGCGTGAGAGCAGTGGCCTATCAGCTTTCACTTCTTCCAAATCTATCACATGTTCATGATGTATTCCACGTATCCCTCTTGAGGAAGTACATACCTAACCCTTCACATGTACTAATCCCAAAGGTGGTACAACTGGATCATGAACTCTCTTATGAGGAGTAGCCGGTGGAGATCATGGATCAGAGAGACATGGATCTACGCAACAAGACTACCCACCTTGTAAAGGTGTTGTGGAGGAACCACAAATGCGAAGAAGCCACATGGGAACTAGATGAGTCTATGAGGTAGAAGTTCCCACACCTTTTCTCTTCTAAGGGTATGAGTTAGAATTTTGGGGATGAAATTTATTAAGGGGGGAAGAATGTAACGACACAAACTTTTGAATAATATTTGTTTCCTAATTTTGTGTATTATTTTATTTTAATACTTAATAAAATTACATCCCTTAATTAATAAAGTTGGTATAATTAAAATGATACCATTGGGCTTCGACTGTTATATGATCGTTGGTCAATATGACCATAGGAAACTATAATCATAACGTTGGGTTTATTGATTATAAATACAAGTTATCTTGGTTAATTAATACAGAAAGAAGATTGAATGGCCTCATCCCGTACACTTGGGCCATATGAAGCCCATATTTCGGAACTTGGAAAGGAGGTAGCATCACTAGGCTTTGCTCTGGACCATGCCCTAGCCAAAATTCAATACGTGAAGCTTGAATGGGATCACCTAAGGAATAAGTTCAAACTGATAGAAATCACCACTCGGGCAATGTTGTCTATGCCACTCCAAGATTCTATCACCATAGCACACCTTACACTTAGGTCTAATGCAAGTGTTATAAGGGGATATGTAATGAAGCCTTAGTAACTTTGTTTAATCAATAGGTATAAATAAAATGGTCATTTTTTAGTTTCGAAAAGATGGTGAAGTCCTAATATCTGAATAATTGTATGATGAATTAATAGTTCAATATTATTGAAGAATTTTGGAAAAAGGAGTATTTTAAAATAGTTTTGCATTCTTTAAATAATTTAGTGTGATTTGATTTTCAAAAAATGGTCTTCTACAGTTGTGTTCAGCATGAAATATAGAGTCTAATAAGATCAAATTAATTTATTGTGAATAGTAATGTATGCATAGTAATGTAACCGTATGAATAGTAATGAATAGTAAATCGTCCAAAAAATAGAAACTTCACCCCTGAATGTATAAATACGATGTAGATATTTTAAAAGGGAATAAATGATCATAGTATATGTTTTGGTATTTTTTGAATGTCATAAATATTTTATTTACAATTTTAGAATTACTTTTATAATTTAAAAAGGAAATGGATTTTCATAAAATGTAATCATATATTTTTACTTTACTATATTAGGGTTATATGATAATTTTATAGGTCCTTGATTACTTTCTTAAGGTGTGACAAAATGAGTTATAGTTTTAAAATTGAATTTTTGGAGTAAATATTTGTTTTATATAAAAATTAATTTAAAAATATATAGAAAATTATTTTCATAAAATGGAGTTCATTTTTGAATTCAGAGCATTGATATTAGAGGAGGGTGAATTTTTGGGATTTTTCTGAGACAGTTGAATTTTTCGGTGAATAGTAAAAATGCTATTTTGAGTTTTGGGTGTTTAAAGAAATCATTATTGATGTAATAATGATGTAAGCCTTTTGGTCGACTTATTAATAGTAATATATTCTATTAGGTGTACCAACTGGCCAATACCTTGGGAAAATTCTATGGGAAAGCCCATGGTTTTGCAAATACCACCGATGAGTTGTCCCTTGGAAATTAATAATTTATTCCCTCACTTTCCCTATAAATACCAATCCATTCGCTCATTCATTTCATTACAAAATCCTCTTCAATAAATTTCTAGTATTTTTAACTCCCATTTAGTCCTATAAATGTTCCCTCAAGCCTCCCAATGTCCCGATATTCATGCTTTCATAGTTACTTTTCAAGGTAAGGGATCCATTCACCCTCCTCCTTTAAGTCATGACTTCTTTTATGTCATGTCTTATAGATAAATTTTATTATGTGGGGGATTGTTCTTATATATCATTACTAATTTCCATTTCATTTCCAAATGATGAAATACCATTTCTTTTCTCATAGATTGATTTTATGAAATTTTAAGTGACCTCGTTAGGCTGTCGAATTTTTGTAAAAGAAATCGCATTTTCTATTTCCTTTCAAGTAGCCTTTTCTTGTGGCAAGTCATTCAAATTTCCACACCATGATCTTATTTATATTTTATTATGTACCTATAATGTAAAATTATTCATTTATGGATGGGATTATCTTTCCCCCTCTCTTTATATTGTTTTCTAAAACCATGTTATATAGCCGTTATGCTGCATAAATTTCGCCTCAAAATTTCTCTCTCTTTATCTCAAGAAATTCTCTTGTTTTATTAATGTGAATACCCATACCTATTTAGTTTTTATGGGTGTTCATAAGTACAAAAAAATGTATATTTGGTTCAAGAATTGACATATATATAACCCTCACTCCCTTTCCATGCGTTACAAATAACATAATGATGTTATGTTTAAGCACTTTTAAAACGTCACTATTTTGAAATGAGACCCATTTATTTTATTATATATGGGTTATTTATGAAATTTTTGATTAGGAAATATGTTTCTCAGATGAAATTAAATACATATTAAGGGTTCACCCTGATAGTTCTCAAATACATTCGGTAAATAATTAATCTCTAGAGATGACAAGTTTCACGATTCCATGGTAATTTTTATGACACCTTGGGGATGAACCTTGGTGATATGTTCATGAATGTCTAAATGAGATGTTGAAGCCACATATTAAAGTTATGATTCATTTTTTTATCATGAAATTACTATTCTTCCATTGCACATGTCTTTATGATTGTTATCATGTTCTTATTAATATTTCTCAAGATCAAATGTCAACTGTTTCACTTGTTTTCCTTACTGAGCCTTCTACTCATACTTTCCTTTTATGTATGTCTCCAGGTTATGAGATGTAGTAATTTTTACATAGGATTAACTTATGATGAATCCTTGAAAGTGGATTAGAAGAATGTGTGATGTTTTCATGTATTTTTGTTCTTGATTTCCAAGACACTTGACTTTAAAGATCCTCTGTTTGTAGAATTAAATGAAAAGTTATGTATTAAAAAGTCGGGATGCCATAGTAAGGGAAAGAAATAAATTTAAATCATCAATGAATAGTTACACATGGAAACACCAACCAATGTTGTCAAAAACCTAAAATATTTATTTGAAATTTCAACCGCACCACTGTTGCACCAAAAGGGGGTGAAAATGAACCCTAATCCACAAGATTGAACCTAAAAACAGAAAATTATACCCTAGGTATGAAACCCAAGTTGATGGAAATTTTTAACTTTAGAAATGAGGGAATAAACCCTAAGGAAAATGGAAGGAACAGTATATAAATTCACTTACTTGAAGAATCTTGAAGTTCCACCTCCAAAAACCCCTTAAAAATGGGTTTTTAAGGAGCATGAGGGAGCTTGGGATCCTCAAATGGAAATAAGGAAAAAATTAGGGAAAATATGGCATATTATGACTGGAAGGGAAAACTTTGAATAAAAAATAATTTTTTATGATCAAGACACTTGTCCATAGGTTTTTTGAATGGTTAGTAAACCGTGCATCCAAACCATGTGCCTTGTTTTTTACACCCAAAACATGTCCATATTCTTTCAAATTCAAGGGGGAAAATGGAAAATAGGGGAAATAATGTCCAATAATAGAAGATAAAAATATCTAAAAAAGGACATGGATGTGACAATTTTACCCACCATGGAAACCTTCCATCCTAGAAGGTCAACCCGAAGCTTGATCAGGAAACATGAATGGGTACTCTTGTTCAACCCATGAAATCCTATCCCAAGACTCATGGACATCATTAAAATTTTGTAAGAGGACCCAAACCAATGGAATAGAATTCTCCCAAAGCACCTTCTCTTGAGAATCCACTATTCACACAGGTCGCTCAAACACAGAAAAATCAGGCTCTACTTCCAACTCTTCCCAAATCAAGAATGTGGGAAGGATCTGGGTTACACTACTTAAATTAGGAGACATGTAATATTTCATGAATAGATGTCAACTGAGATGACATAGCTTACCTGTATGCCACCTTCATAGTCTGCTTGGTCATCTAAAAAGGGTAGAAATACCTTGGCATCAGCTTTACCATCTTTTCTAAAGATGATGGCCCAAACGAGGGGCCACCTTCAAGAATACACGATCACCCATAGAGATCTCAAGATTACGTTGCCTCCGGTCAGCATAATATTTTTGGAAACTCTGAGCTCTCAATAACTTTTGCATGATCAACATCTCTTTCTCAGATGTCACTTACATAAGGATTGACCCCAATAGTGAGGTCTCACCTTCCTCAACCCAACACAAAGGGGACTGAAAAGGCCGACCACATAGCACCTCAAAAGAAACCATTCGAAAAGAGGTTTGATTACAATTATTATAAGAAATATCAACCATTCCCAAATGGTTACCCATGAATCTATGAAGTATAAGACACATAAACATAACATATCTTCCAGAATCTGGATTTCCCTCCCTATTTTCCATCCTTCTAAGGATGTTATGTTGTGTTCAATTTAATCCATGACCCAAAAATCCTTCTCAATGCCTTCCCAAAACCAAGAGGTAATACAAGGGTCTCTATCGAAGCCAAATACTAACATATCATCAGGAAGCCTTACTACCTCTTGAATATGCAATCACCCCATCTCATCCACTATAGTTGTATCACTGATCAAAATGAAATGAGAGGATTTGGTCAGAAAATCAATCACTACCGAAATAGAATTCTTACCCTGAGGTGTACAAGTTAATACAATAATTAAATCCAGGGAAACATCATCACACTTCTAGGTAGGAATTGTTACTGAATGAAGCCAACAAGAGGGCCTCTGATGTTCCACCTTCACCTGCTGACATGAATAGAATCTCAAAATGAAGTCAGCTATGTCTCGTCTCATACCCGGCAAGCATAACTATTGAATAAATCATAATACATCTTGGTAGACCCAGGATTAATGGAACATTGAGATTGTTGGCTATCCATCATCACCGCGTTCCTTAGAGACATCAGTACCAATGAATGTCCCATGAAGCACAAGATGCCCTCAGGAGATGAAGAAAAACAAGAAGAAGTCTCCCCACCAGGAAGACAATGCATATACCATGGGCACAACTCATCAATAGGATTATACCATTGGTTCAACCCTGAATGATAGGGAGTGAACTGAATTCTTTCTATGAATTCACCTCCACTATGCTGCTTGTCTCCATGTGCATATGAGAAAAGAGCCTCATCAGAGTCAACTCACCCCTAGACATCCTCAAATATTTCACTGGTACTTTTCTACTCAATGCATCGGCCACCACATTACCATTTCCCTTAGTATAAGAGATATCAAATTCGAATCTCTATAAGTACTCGATCCATTAGTCTAGCCTCATGTTCATGTCTTTCTAGTAGAAAATGTAGGGTAAACTTTTATGGTCATATTAGACCACGAACTTCTCCCTGAATAGGTAGTGACACCAAGTCTTCAAAGCATGGATAACCACATCGAATTCCATTTCATGTCTTTGGTAATTATTTTCATGTGTTCGGAGTTGGAGGGAGCCATATTCCCCCACGTGATCACCCTACACAACCACATAACTATGTCCCATACCTGGAGCATTGAAATACACCACATATCCCTCTCTGGATTCCAGAAAGAGAAACATGGTGGTGGTGGTCAACCGTCGCTTCAACTACACTAAGTATTCATGACATTATAGGACCCATTCATACTTCACCCTTTTCTGGGTGAGTGCAGTCATGGGATAAGAAATCCGAGAGATATCCTAAAAAACCTCATGTAGTTCCTTCCTGGCTGAGGAAAATCTTGATCTAGAATATATTCTCTGACTTCTCCCATGACATTACTACACTGGTCTTCTCAGGGTCCACCAAAAACCCCTATCCCAAGATGACAAGACCCAATAAAATTCACCTCCCTGATATAGATAATTAATTTGGAAAACTTCACATATAGGTGATGATTACACAGGGTGCCCAAAACGATATGTGGGTGATGATCATGCTCCTCCTCATTCCCATAATAAACTAGGATGTCATCCATAAATACCATAATGAAAGAGTTGATATATTGGTGGAACACCCTATCCATGAGTGACATAAAAACTATTAGATAAATGGTTAACCTGAAGGGCCTGACCGAATACTCAAAGTGGTCATACCTGCTCCATAAATCCATCTTTGTGATATTAATCTCTCTCACCATGACCTAATGGTAACCCGAACAAAATTCTATCATGGAAAAACCATTTCCCCCCTTCAAATGATCAAACCATTCATCTATTCATGGAAAAAGATATTTTTTATGGTAACCTTATTCATCTTCCAGTAATCAATGTGCAACTAGAGGGATCTGTCGACCTTCTTCACAAAAAGGACCAGAGCCGACCAAGGAGAGATACTCGGGAAAATGAATACTTTGGATTAAAAATCATCCAATTATATATTTAATTCCATAAACATAGTTGGGTCCATACGATATGAGGGAAGAGATATCAGTTGTGTTCCTGATGCCAAATAAATCAAGAACTCCACACCCCGGTCTGGGGGTAATCCTAGAAAATGATGAGGAAAGAACTCTGAGAACTCAACAACTACATGAGGAAATCCACCCTCAGAATAATGACTACCGTCCTCTATCACGAGTGATGATAACTAGAAGAAATGATTCCCCAATGCAGGTAGTGGAGGTCCCGCAAAACGCGACCGAGGATCCCATTCCCCAAGAAAAACTTGTGGGCTCTCGTATAGTGACATGAAATTCACCTTCCACCTGTAATAATCAATATGCGCTTGAAACTGAACTTACCAATCCATGATGCGGATTACATCGAAATGTTCCATATCCAATGCGAGCAGGTCCCACTCCATCTCAACCCCTGACCTGGAAAGCGCACATGACGGGCACCTGGGACCTTGCTCATTCTTTCCCAACATCGTCAACAACTCAATAGAAACGTGTTTGGAAAATTTAGTAGGTTTACAAGACGAGAAGAGATAAAATAATTAGAATCACTAGTATAAAAAAGAATTTTATCTAAATATGATTCAATCATAATGGAAGCTCGACCTATCGAAGCCCATGAATATGACCCCACTGGTTCCTAATACACAACATGAAGATGCCTCATCTTTGATTGAGAAAGACCACTCACATGTGGATCTTCCCTAAACTGGATCTGCCTAGAATGTGAATCATCCCTAATTACACAACCACTAAACTGAGATACCACAATTCTAGAATCCTCTGGCTAAACTGACACTCCCATGGAAGCCATAGATCATGCCCCACTCTAAAGGGGATGTGTCACCATAAAAAGTCGTAACATGTTCCACAAAGATTTACATAGATAACAAGGACTTAGAGGGGATGTACAAGCAGGTCGGGTGTTCCCTGTCCTCCTAAAATAGTGTCATATAAAGGGCCTTGCATCAAAATCCACAGATGAGAACTTCCTAGGAGGATGGCCTGAACTTCCACCTCCCTTCTTCCCCTACTCCTCTTTCTTCTTTTCTTTTCAGATGATCTACCACATCCCATCACTGATACCATCCTAGAGAAACCATACATTACCTTAAAACCAATATCCACAATACAATCTTGTAAAACCACATCCGCATAGTTCTTCAGCTTGAGCATGAATACCTGTGAATATATATTTGCCCAAAAACCGCTCTCAAACTTCTAGACCTTAGTCTTCTCATTGAAGACCATTTCAGGTGCATATCAGACTAGCTTGGTGAAGAAATTGGAATACTCCATAACTGAATGATCCCCCTAGATGTGTTCCATAAACTTTTAGAATCTGACCTAAACCATGACTTCAGTACATTACAGGTGTTGAAGGTAACCTTGAAGTCCTTCCTACTCATATTCTCATGATTACAAGCTTGAAGCACTGATTCCCACCACCTGAAGTTGGGACCCACTAATATATTTGAAGATAATTTCCCCATAACCTCCCCTAGTGTGCAATGAAATAAGAAAATGCAATCAATCTTCTCAATCCACTCCTCTAGTTCTTGGGGATCCATTTTACCTCAGAAATTAGGAGGCTTGTTCTTAAAAAACTACTGGGATTTTTCCTTTCTAGGACCAAACATATTTTCTCTAGAAAGAGTAGGAGTAGGATCTTCTCCCTATCCTAGAGTATGTACATCTTGGGCTATAGATTCTACCATCCTCTGATAAATTGGTGAGGTAGAACTCTCTCTAGCTTTCTCCCATGGGTACATCAGAGCTTTCCAGAGAGGCATGTTGATATAAAAAGAAACAGTCATAAGAGAAATCATTTGTACAACAGTTATTAATACTTTTTAGCACTGACATCAAATATAAATAAATTAAAATAATCACAATAAATAAATAAAAAACTACATCACCCCCACCTAATGTCCACATGCAGCTTGCTTCCCACATGCCTCACCTAGATGTGAAGTCAAAAAAAAATCCCTACATCCCATGGAGACTCGATGTCTGTCATGAGAGGTATGGGCAAGACCCCCAACTCACAACCATGACTTCGAGTTCCAAAATTCATTTCTTATGTCTAAATAGACTCATCCAAAACAATATGAACCAAAGAGCTTAACCATGCTCTGATACCATTTTGTAACGAAATAGATCTGTGCGCCACCCAAACCGGTGCCTGACCCAGTCCATGGCATAACCTAAAGGTCATTCCTGATCCACACATGATGGAACAAGTTCCTTTGTATCATAAATAATTGTTTGAGAACAACTTACGAATGTTTTGAAACAAAATACAACCAATAATAATAAATAAAATGAATCGGAAAAATTAATAACAAGCCTTCAATAAAAATTTAGAATTGAAATAAATTGTTTATAAAAGACCCAAATCTTCCAAAACTAATAAGGAGAAGCATTTAAAATTCAAGAACAACCGCATGATAACGTTACATCAAACCCAATCCTTCTCTGAAACACCGCACCAATGAAAGAGACTGACAACATGTACCAACGTTACTGAGGACCTTGCCCTTACCTATGTCAAACACTATCAATTATAATTAAACCCAATGAAGTAAGTATGGTGTGATCCTAAGCCAAATAGGATCCCTCCAAAAAAATATTCCATGTGATAATCATTTTGAGGGAAATATCTTGCAATTTTTATAAATAATAAATTCTGGTAACATTTTCTAAAAGATCCAACATCAACTGAAAAATGTTTTCAATAGGGAAATGTTGAAGAACATAAAATTTTAAATAAAACTCCCATGAAACTAAATTTCCCATCAAAACCCATTGTATACCAAAGGTAAGTACAATGTAGACAATGATAACTAGTCACGAGAACACCCCTAGAAACTAGATAGTTGTGGGGCCATAGGTACATCATAAATCAGTGTATATATAATCATAACCAATATCCTTATCATAAATGAGCCTCTAGGAGGGGAAAAACCAATAGAGAAGTGGTCCCCAAACATCATAAATGATTAGTTACTATTGTCATCACCAAACTTTCTTTGTGAAGCTTGCATGATACCACTACCAGATTACAAGAATATTTGTCCTAGTCAACCCAGCTAGATATGCGGGTTTCACTTTTTTTGATCAAAAATGTTCCACATGTTATAAAATAACATTTTCACATAAAAATATAATTTCTAAATCATAAATACACCAAACAGTACCCACCATGTTATTCTCCCTTTGTGAAACTCAATAAACCATTTTATATTTTGATAAAACAATTTTCAGATGTAAAACAATCCTTTGCACAAAAATCCATTTCAAAACCCACTTTCACGGTCAAATACACCCCAATACCATACCAAAATAAATTTTTAAGCACTATAAACATTTAATAAACGATTTTCATATATTATAAAATTCCCTCAAATCATACAACATGAGTTATACAGGGAAAACTCACAATTTGAAACAAAAATGCTACTTGATAATCGAAAGCTTAACCAATCACATAAAAAATAATTTTCAAACCATACCCAATAGGTAAAAAACATGGTAGGAAGGTAAACCAAGGAAGCTAACTCATCAAACAATGATTACACAAGGAATCACCTACCAAATATTTCAAAAACCCCAAATCATTATGCAAAACGTCAACCACACCACCACCACACCAGAAGGGGTTAGAAATAACTAATCCTCAAGATTGAACCAATATACACAATATTATACACTATGTATGAAACCCTAGTTACTGGACATTTGGAACTTGTAGAAGTAGGGACGAAACCCTATGGAAAATGGATGCAATAAGAGAGGAGTTAACATACTTGAAGAATATTGAAGTAACACCACCAAAACACCCTTCAATAATGGGTTCCTAAGGAGATTTATGGATCTTGGGAGACTTATATGGATGTAAGTCATGGATGGGGGAAGAAAGTGGTGCACTGGGGTCAATCCTAGATAGAAAAAATTGGAATGAAATATAAATTTTTATGACCTAGGTATGTGTGCACTATTTTTATGAATGGTTTAGTAAATCGTACATCCAAACTGTGCATCTGGTTCTGTCCACCCAAAGCATGTCCATTCTCATTCAAATTCAAGGGGGGCCAAGTAGGAACCTAGTGGGGAATGATAGGCCCTGAATAGAAGAATCAAATACCAAAAAAAGAACATGGATGTGACATCAACATTATAAAAATTCAATATGAAATAGAAACCTATGAGATTAATTAAATTAATAATTAACCAAATTTTACTTTAAAAACCATCTTAAAATAATATTTATCCAGTAAATTCATTAAATGAAAACACAGTTTCAAATAATAATACATATTTTGTTACTATTCCTTAAAAAGATAATATTTTCAAAAAATCTTTTCAAATTCACTCAATGATGATTTTTATATATAGAAATAAAAAATAAAATTTATTTTTTCAAAAAAAATTTAGAAAATAACAAAAATAATTTTATTATTTTTCGCAAAAAAAGATAAATAAACAATTTTTTTTGAAATTATTATTTTCAAAATATATGATGACTTTACTAAAAATTCTGTACTTTTTTCAATATGTTTTACATTTCTAAAACAATTATACTTAATATTTAAATAGTTTTTATTCTAATTCATACAGTTTAGTTTAACAAAATTGTAATAATTGAAATGTTTAAATAATAATATTAATATTACATCACCATTTTTTCAACTAGATGTTGTGTATAACCCAAGATATTTATGAATTTAAATTTATTGACAAAATATTTCATAATATCTAGATGTGTTACAGTATACCACCTTATAATTAATTTCTCCCTTGAAATCCCACACACATTGGTTCAAAAAAGAGGATACTACTACCTCATTACATCCTTAGGTTCTCACACAACATCCTAAAACTATTGGTTTCACCACAAAACATTGACCATGAGAGTGGTAATGTTTTATAAAGCATTCTATGCATGATCCATAATCTTCATAGGTTTTTTATAGGAATGATCATACTATAGAAATATGAACTCTGAGTTCAATATATGTGAAAAAATAGTTATGTACATCCTTAGGGGTGATACTTGGAACACATTTTGGACATGAGAGAGGTTTAGTGGATGTAGAAGTTGATAAATTGTTGTCCCAATATGAACAAGACTTTCAAAGGGACCTATATATCTAGGGATAAACATTTCATTATATTATAAGAAAAATATAAACCTTTGTTTTTTCTTTGATCAATTTCAGCTTCATACCTGAAATGAATATTCATGATGAATTTGTCATTCGTAAATTACTAAAATCATTATAGGATCCATAATTCATTAATTTAGCCTCTAAATATTTACGGAAACCAAAATTACTATAAAAACGTTTCCAATAAAATCCAAATTCCAACATAATACAATCCATGAATATGTATCCTTATGTATTAACTAATTCTGAAAATAATGAAATTGAAAAAATTTAGAATGAAAGTTGCTAAATTTTGAAACTCAACTTATCATTAATTCAGAAAATAACATGATTTATATATTAATTTCCAATAAAAAATATGTGAATACATTTATTATGTATTCACTAAATCATTTTAATCACAAAAATTACAATTAAACCATAATGAAAACATCCATGATTACTCATTTCATAAATAAAACCATAGAATATTATATCCCTTCCACATTTCTGAAAATGCAGTAAAATCCATTAATGATAACATAACCCACATTGAGAAAAAATCATTAAGAGATTGTAAGGTCATAAATCATATCCAATTTACTTTACCCATATCAATTCACTATTTATCCAAACTAAATACCATTTTCTGAACATTAGGTATGTTTTAAGGGTTACCTTTAATTAATCAAGTACTTTCCCTAAAATACCATATTCCAATTAAATGAATTTTAAAGATCATCCTCACTATTCACAATATTTTTGAAATTACTCAAGTCAAAAAATCTACAAAAAAATACTTATATATTTCATAATTCTTTAATTCCAATGCATAAACACATTCATCATTCAACTTCATTCCTAAATCATTACCTAGGTTTCATAATCTTATTTTTAATACCTCCTTCCACTCATATTAATTATGTATTCTCTTTATCAATAAGAAACCTTTAGTCATATAACCTTGTTGATATTATTCATTAGCTTTCCACCTAGGACATAAATTTTCATAATGCACATACTTTAAATCTTTAAAACATTCAACCATTAATGATTCAATAGGGAATACATTATTATCATCCATTACATTAATTGAACCTTTAATTTTTCTCCAATAATTACATACTATGTACACTTTTTCCTCCACACATAAAATATCTTCTCTGTCCTTTGAGACGTTACCTTGGATTCTTCTTCCTCCATTATCAACATATAAGAAACTGAGTATTATTTCCTCCATGGTCTCTGCCATCCTTACTCTCAATGAACTATATCTTTCTATTATTTGGTGAGTTTGATATTTGGTTAATGTGAATGTGGTTAATCCTATATCAAGATAACTGATTTGGAAAAATCACAATAACCGTTAACCCGTTCATCATCCCATTTTTTTCTCATCAAAAAAATTTCTATCACATTCACTATTAACTGAGTACCTTCTGCTTCCCACCATAGATTAAAACCATAATTTATAGTGTGAGTAAAAATTATCATAGTGGAAAAAAACATAGTCATGAATATTCATTTATAAGATGTCATAATCCTGAAACCTTCATTTCAATCTACAATACCTTAAGTTTAACCCAGTAAATAAGTGATATTTATTCAATAAAATCCTTCACAATTACTCATAATGAAAATATGAATTAACCATGTAATATTAGACAGCTGTGTCAGAATTTGGAGCAGTGTAACACCCATTTTAATATTACAGGTATTGCTCGAGTCAATCACAACATGCCTTTTAATATTTTATTATGCCCAGGTAAATGTGGGGCAGAACCACTTGTAATTGTAGAATATTGGTAGGTATTTACACCTAGGTAAACAACATATTCTATTCATGACCAAAACATTATGATGTTATAATATATATGGACTAATCCAATGGGTTCTTCACTAAAGTTTCCGCATCATAGTTTCCAAAGATTAACTACATATTTTATCTAATATCAACTATAAATACATGATGTTTTCATACATTTATATCACATATTAAAATGTGAAATTTTATTACAGTACATAATAATACAAAAAAGTACCATTTAGGTCTACTACCTTTGGAAAGTTGAAAACATAGACAACTTGATCATAAGTGAACTACATATTCTCCAAATAATTTCTTTCTATATGGAACCCTTCATATAATTTCCATAAATATAACCATCCTTCATAAATTATGGAGGAAAACCTAATAATGTGTGATCTCATATGATCTTTGAGGGTAAACAAGGGAGATATCAATGATCACGAAAGAATACATTGATCATAAGGGTGTGATAACATGATATTAACATTTTAAAACCATACCCTTAATATTATAGATCATAAAAAAACTCATGGAATAAATCATTATAGTTAAAATGACATGAATCATAAAATAATTAATGTATATAATCCATGAGAGCATAAAGTTTTCATAAGTCATTGTTTTTTGGTATCCACATAAGCATAGAAAATATTATTTCAAGGCTATAAACCAAGTCATTAATAAAATGTTAGGGTTAAAATAACCCCCAATTTACCTACAAAATGCATGGGATAACCTCTTGTGTTCCCCCTTTTATGATTGGGGTAACCACTAGTGTACCCTCTTTTGGGAATGGGATAACCTCTATGTACCATTTGATTTTATATAACATTAATATTACACAATGAATTTGAGGGACATAAAGGAACCACAAATCACACAATCCACATTTTTGTGTGCAAACAGTTCATAAAAATTTAATCATATCATTAACCATGAAATGAATTTTTTTTTGAATCTTTTCATTTTATCATAACTCGTGGAAAATAAATGACATTCATAAACATTTCATCATTCTACCATAGCATAACCTAGGGAAATGGAATGAGTTTTTGAAACAACTTGTTTTCATAGAAATAAACCATCCAAAGTATGAATAAGGATGATATAATTGGAACCTATCACAAGTAAATATTAATTAAAATTAATTGATGACATATTAGATGTAAAATAATTTTGTAAGATTGTTTGGAACAGTTCTGAAGAAAAACAATCTTTCTAATTTGAAAATTATCTTTTTAAAACTATATGGTCACAAAACATTATGAAAATCATTATCATTGAAAATTGGTTTTCAAACATATATAGTATTCTTTAATACATTGGGTTGACATGATGAAGGTAAATGGTTTTCATTCTATACACATTAAAACATATATTCCATTCACATTTTAAATAAAAATCCATGCATTCATCATTTTAAATAGGATAAGAATATTCCATTAAAAAATTGTACAAATTCATTTATGGGTAAATATTACATTAAATAATATTTGGATAATATTAAAAACTTTAATTTTTTTTATAAAACATTGATATGGATGAAAAATGGGTTTTGACCGAAGAGAGATATAATGTCGATTTTTCATGAAATTGTTATTTTCAATATGTCGAGAGAGGGAATACAAAGTAAAACATGTATGACAAAGAAATAAAAATAGGAGAATAAAATTACTATATGTATTGAGAGGTATTTCATAAGATCAAATCGTTGGAAGACCAATCCTAACAACCACGATAAATAATGGTATTGTAACATCGAAACATTACCACATGGATAATCCTAGAATTTTAATCCCTATTAATGAATAATATCAATGGAAACTAGAAATATAATTATAATAAAAAATATCATGATAAAAATTTCAACGATTCTATAGATACACCTCATATAAGATGAAAGGTTCAAAACATTACCTGTGTCCCAAATAAAACAATTTGAGATGAAATTCCCTTACGTTATGTCTGAATATCAATTTTACCGATTCAAAACTCATGTATAATAAATATTGTTTTATTATATATATAATCCATAACCATAAATATATATATCAAAGACTTTATTATTTAATTATGACATTTTATTAGCTGTTTAATAACAATTCCTTATTAAAATTAGGTTTTACTTAATAACTATCATTTTTTTTTTCATGTATGATTTTTTTTTATTTTTGGACCTTTTTAATTTTATCATGGTTTCATAATATCTATAATGTTATCCTTTACACAAATAACATATGTTTTGATTATATATTTATTAGGAGTAATCCATAAAATCATTTGATATAAAATGAAATACATCGTTAATGGAGATGTTAGGCTGTAAGTATCAATGAACATTGTTTCCATTTTCTCGATGGATGAAAAGAAATAAAGTAAAATAATATATTGACTTTGGGGAATTATTTTTATATAATATATATCACTTATTTTCATTGAATTTAAATTTTTTACTATTAATGTAAAGCATATGTAGAAAACTAATCACATTGCTTCGTGTAGCGGTAGTCCTCCTTACACACAAGCGACACTATCATATTCCTATAGATTGGTATGTAAGATGTTATATGTGATATTATAATTCAAAATGTATAATAATATAATAATTATATTATATAAATATTAAATGTATCATTATATCTACCTATAATAGGCGGTGATGGAAATGATTTAGATCTCCTCGTCAGGTGGTACTCTGTTGTACCCAAAATCGATGGTTCCATTTCCCATTTGATGGAAGAGGAGATATATATATATATGTTATTCCATAAAAATAATAAAATATTATTCTATAGTAGATTATTATGTTATTATAAAGGAATTATTAGAACATGAATGAATGTGGTAAGAGAATAAGTAAAAAAGAAAGAGTTTAGTGAAGACAATTGCATTTTCCTAGAACAACCCTCATTGGATCACTTGTTAATGACCCTTGTTTTTGTATTTTGGGATTAAAAAAATATATAGAACATGTATATGGATGATGGGGTGAGGTTTTCTCAGGTTTTTTGTTAAGACAATTATTTAATGTGGTTTGAATAAGTTAGAGGAGGAGGTGTCCTTTTATAATAGTAGAGTAGTTGCATTTATGATAGTACCCTAAACTATTCAGCAATTGGAAGTCACTCCCCACCCATGTTCCATGGAATTTTTTATTTAAAGTAGTTAAATTATGATATGTTTTATAAAAATATCCAACACATAAAAAAGGATGTGTTTTATACATGATATTCATTATCCTTTAAGTTTAATCAATTTTACAATTTTACTTACCACTATGGTAAATTGTTTTCACATTTATTTACCCAGCTAATTTGTCCCATATATATATAAATAATATGTTCCTTATAAGATATTTTTTACCCACTAACTCTATATATTAAATAATATTTATAAAGAAATTTACGGGTTTGTAATATTACCTTTAACACAAGAGCATGTAATTCAAAAAAACCTGCATTACCCATTAACATTGTAAAAATGATTTTACTATTTAGGGGTAAATATAATTATTATAAAAGTTACACTGATATAGGAATGGACTATGGTTGATATTTTTAAAAATATACCAAAAAACTCAAATAGTATAGTATTTTCTGTTATCTTGATTCATTTAATAAAATATTATTTATTATAAAACAATATTAATGTCCATTTGACAGTATTCACATAATTTGACTTTAAAAACATCATGAAAAAGGTTCAATTCCAATATATTATTTTCAAAACAATATATAATTTCATATTTGTCTAAAAAATTCATGAAATGAAAAAAACCAATAATTTTATATTACTTTTAATATTTTTTATAGACATTTATTTTATTTTTATATTAATTAATAAATTATTGTTTTAGTATTACCTATAAATTTAAGATAATTTGGTAATTTCTAAATAATATAAATAAAATATTATCATGAAAATAATTTCATTAAGATTAAAATGAACCTTAATATTTATTGGAATCTTTCTATTGTCCCCATGTGAACTCATAATTTAAATTTAAAAGCAAGAGTATGAAAGTTTAGCTTTTTTATTAAATAAATTATTATATAGTTAATTTTCAAGGAAAAGAACAAAAATACACATAAAAATAAATAATAATGTTATAAGGGTATAAATATTTCCATAATAGAGAAATTAGATATGTTTTAGATCACATCTAACCATTATCATTTTAGTTTTACACATTATAATCTCATTTTGACCTTCACCGTAGTAATTAATTTTTACCGTTTAACTATTATTTATGGTAAGAAATTAATTTCACCATATTAGATAATATTAATATTGTTTATTCCAAATATATATAACATTTTATCAAATTAAACTCTTATTATTAGTATAATTTACTTTAAAATAAAACATGCAAGTACAAGAATGCAACAGTTCTCCAAAGAGAAAATTTTAATAGTATAAAATGTTTTTATGTAAAACTTCATTATGATATTGAAACCAATGACTAAAAATTGATTAATAAATATATTGTTAAATAAATTTTACTTTAAAAAAATTTTATAATAAAATTTTTCTTCTAAATATTTTAAATGAAATGATTGTTTTTTATAAAAAAAAATTATTTTTTTTCAATTTATTAAAAAAATAAAATTTTCAGAAAATCCTAAATAAACAATAAAAGATACTTTTAACATAACTTTTTCAAAAATTAAGTTTATTTTGGGAATTGTTTTCTATAATTAATCAAATTTACTTATATTAAGTTTTCATAAAACCAAAAAAACCTTTTTTGTGAAATTATTATTTTTGAGACATATGTAGACTTCACTAAAAATTATGCACTTTTTTGTGAATATGTTTTATCTATATAAAACCATTATACTTAACATTTAAAAGGATTTTATTCCTAATAAAACCATAATTTATAATGCATAGGTTATGATAATCATGTTTAAATAATAATATTAATAGTGTATAATGGTTCATTAAAACTCGTTGTTGTGTGTAACAGAATAAATTGAACAAATTAAATCGATTTGGAAAAAAAATTTATAAAAGCATGAGGTGTTAATGTCAATGTGACTGTATTCCAGAAAATACTTATGTGACTATGATATGGTTATGGTGTCTGAATCACCGTTTACATGTAAATGTGATATTTTATTATAGTAGAGAATACCTCATTTTGGAATAGAACCAATCAATGCACGATGTAGAAATTTTTACCAATCCTTGTAAATATCTTTGTTTCTATTAATTTATTCATTTACAAAATTATTCATGTTATACTGTGTGACATAATGATTGGATCATGAATAAATATGTATATAAGGTTGAATTAACATTAAATATTCATAAAGGCCTTAAAGTAAAATTGATTAACCCTCCCCTTTCAGTGATCTGTTGATCCTATGGGAAGCTCAGAAATGTACAAGGTTCGCTTCACAATATCACACAATAGATCTCCTATTCTTGTTTCTAATTTTATTAATTTTTTATCAAAATTTTATCGAAGTTACATCATACTCCAATCTATTTAATGGTTTTTAATTAAAAATTAGAACACTAAACTATAATCTCTAATGGTAAGTGTTATCTAGATAATATTTATAGAAAAATTGATTGTCACTAATATTAGCAATGAGAGTGAGAAATTATTTTTCACAAATTTATCATAGATAGAGGAATATTAATAATTGATTTCATCGAATCATTGATTAATTAAAATTGATGATTATGACAACAAAAATAACATTTCACCAGAACTGAAATTTAGAGATACAAATTCAAAAATGATAATAATATCTTACATATTCTATAAATATTTCATATAGTGTTGAAGTTATTTCCACAATTATAAATAAAAATTAATGATGAGAGAGAAAAATAATAACAAAGATTCAGAATCATCATTTTATTTAGGAATTCAAAAGACTTTTGAATAGTTGAACATATTTTTATAATAAGGTGTCAAAAAAATATCACAAATAATTGAATATTTATATTTATATTTTGAAAATCTTTCTATATACATGCATGAAATAAAATGAATGATAATATTTAATCAACTAATAATGGCTTATGAAATTAATATAAATATATAAATCTCAATACAATCATATAGTATTTTAACTAAAATATTTTTATTTGAATATATTTATTTATTAATCCATGTGACACTGCCAATTCCAAAAAAAATAATAAATTAATTAACACATGGTAGAATTTGTTTTGTTGCAATTTAATAATAATATCAATATAAATATATTTTTGAAATCAAACCATAAAAAATTACATTAACATGTTCAAAATAAATGTTGTATATTCAGGACCGAAAGATGAATAAATATAATCACAATGGAAATACATCTAAAATAAATAAAAGATCATCTCACGTAGTTTTTATAAAAATGAAATACCTCCCAAAATATTATATATCAATTTTAATTTCAAATATAGTTTCATAAATCTATATTATTCTAATAATTAAAATTGTAAAATATTATAAAATTATAGACATTAGTAGAATCATTGTTACACTAGGTTCATAATTTTTTTGAAAATAATTAAATAACTATTATCCATATGTAAAGTAAGTATGTAATTATAAAATTGAGTTTGTTTTATATTGATTCAAATTCATCTCAAATAATTTTTTTTACATTAAATATCATCAAAAAATTAAAGAAAATATAACATAAAATTAGCAATTAAAAAATGTGGAGATCCTCTAGAATGAAATTTGAATGTATAAAGGACCGAATCAGACTTAGTTATTATTAAATGAAATGTAGAAAATTTTATTATCTATTCATAAGAAAAATAATCATTCAAGTTTCAGTTTTTTAATTCATGTTATTATAAAAAAACCAATGAAAAATAAATATGAAAATACATATATAAAACAAAAACTCATAAAAAGGATCTTATAATTTCCCAATGATAAATTTAATAAATAATAAAAATTAATTTAATTATTAATTAAATTGGGGGGGTTAATATTTTAAAAATAATTTATAAAGAAGATTTACCAAAATATTAGTTCTTTTTATAATAAAATTTGTTTTGGAGATTACAAGACAAAATATAATTTTAGTAAATTCTCCTACCTTTTGAAAATTTAGTGAGATAAATAAATATAAAAATTAGAAACTCCACCTAAAATTAGGAATTAAAAGATAATATATTTCCAACATCCCAAGCTCTAATTTTATTTTCTAAAATTTAGATGAATCTAATGGTTTGTTTAAAATATCATCTAATTTATTTTTTTTAAACAAATTCAATTATAATATAAATTTTATTAAATCTATCTATAATAAAATGAAATTTCACGTCAATATGATTTTTTTATAATTTTGTAATGGATTATTATAAATTCAAATTTTATAATAAGTATTATAATAATAGAATATTTTCAAAATTAAAATCTTAGTTAGATTATCATTGATACTTCCATTGTGAATGTGAAAAATAAGAAGCAATATATTTATACTCAACATCAATAGTAGATGAATAAACAAAAAAAATTATTTTTAGATCATGATTTTAATCATATACAAATAAAATAAAATATTTTGATATACTTTTCATATCTAGATAACATCATCAAAAATCTCAATGAGATTAACTAATTAAATCAAATTTTTTTCTTGAATAAAATAAAGCAGCATTGATAATTCCATTAATATATCTAATCATTCATTTAACATCATTTAAACATGACTCATGATGATCAGATTGAAATATTAAAGATAAAATAACACAAACTATAATATCAGGCATAGAATAAGTTAAAAGTAACAAAATATAAATCATTGATCTACAAATGATATTATTAATAGACTTTCAAGAGTCATATATTACAATTAATAATTAATTCACTTATAGGGTTTTAATAGAATTATAATAAATAATACTAAATATTTCTACTAATTACTTTGTATATTTACTTTTCTTAAAATATATCACATCACTCCATTGAAATATGTGATGTCATCAAAAGAATTTTACTTCACCAATAAGACTAAAAAAAATTCATTATCCATCACATAGAAAAATTATTTACAATGAAATTAATTTGGACATCCAAAAACAATATTCTCAACAAACAATTGAAGAATTAATGTATCATTTTTAATCCACATAATATTTAAAATTTCATAAACCTTATGTTTAAAAAATCATTCTTTAAAAAAATAAAAAAATCAACCATTCCATGAAGTCAGTTCTTACTTTAGACCATATAAATATTTTTATAACGTAAAAACATGATTTGGAAACGTTTAATTTTAGAAAAAAGGGGCATGAGAATCATAAATTCCTTTGAAAATAACACCATTTAAAAAGAAATTTTATAATCCATTTGAAATAATTTAACAGCATGAAAATTAAATTAATATATTAAAATTATAGTAGTTTCAATCCTTTAAATAGTTGTAAAAGATTCATTAAAAGATGTACATCCTCTTTTATAAAAACCTAGAGCTACTATTTTATCTTGATTCCTAAAAATTTTACTAGATTCAACAATATTATTTCTAGAAATACATTTCATTCATATAATTTGTTTTTAATTAATGTTTTAACTAAATTATAGAAATTATTTATAGAAAATTATTAATCTCATATTTTATATAAATAATCCAATTATTATATTTCAAAGCATCAACAACATTATTGGGCACAAAAAATGAAACAAAAGAAGAATTAAAAATTAAATTTAATAGAAAATGACTTATCATAATTATTAAATCAATATTTTCAATTATATTATAAATAAAGTGGTCATTATTAAGATTTCATAATTTAGGATCTGATTTAGAATGAGAATTCACCCTCTCAATATTTTCATTATTATCTTAAGGTTGTTCAGCAAAAAAAATTAACTCACTAAAATCTTCTTGAAAATATTCCCGAACTAATTTATGTTTACTAAAATTTGTATACAAAATTACATGTATTTATTCTTTAATATATAGTGTTAATTTAATATATATATATATAATTTAGGTGTTTCTTGGTAAAATTACATTAAACACACACACACACATTGCCCAAACAGTCCAGAAAGGCAGGCCATACACCCCAATGGATAGCCAACCCATCAATCCTTATTTATTCAGTACATGGTCGGCTGAAACCTTTGGAATGAATCCAATTACATGGACCAAAGACAACAATTTATTATATACATTATGGGATTTTCATCAAGTGGCTACTTGAGTAGCTTATTCGGTGGTCAATGGCATACCAAGACCTATTATTAGGGAAGATAGAGATACCATGTGCGATTCTGGTAGATCTACGATGGAAAATTAAATTGTTGTGGTTGTGGGTGAGTCTGATTTGAAAGATGCTCATTGATCTATTTGAAATTAATATAATGATGTTGGTGTCACTATGAAAGAGGATTTTAGGGCCAATACCTCTTTGGGTAGTGATAGTTTCACGATAGTCGACAGACCACACTCTGAATCTTTGGTGGCTATGTCTATTGAGGTGAAAAAATCTGATGTTGTATTTTTGGAGATCGAGGATGGACTTCTGATAGAGATTCAATGGTATGCGGCATTGGCAGTGGTTCCTGATATGGGTGATGCATGATGAAATGCAGCGTTGGTGGTCATAATGAGCTCCTCTAAGGTTAAGCTTCTTGAGGATGGTTTACATCAGATGGCAACAATGACGTCGGTTGGTCCTACTTGTTCAACTACTATCACAACCCGTCCCCTTGGGCTAGTGCCATGAATACCCCAAGAACGCCTTCCATAGGCCAAGGGCTGGTGACTATTACCGAAAGTCGTATTCCCTAAAATGGGAAGGCATTGATTTTAATCCTGTACAAACACACGGTTCGAGAACAAAATAAAAATGAACTAAGAAGTAAACTACTGTAGTAAAAGAGTGCTGAAAGCAAAGGGGCTGGAATACAATCCCAACTATAAAAGTACCAGTACAACTGAAAAGTAAAAATATATGAAAAGGGGAAAAATCAGCTCCTGGATCATCCACCACAGATCCTACAAGAAGGGTAGGTACAACTCATGATCAGTAGTCCCTGCATCACGTCATGCCAAATGGTCCACCCCTGAGCACCATCCATTCTTAGCTCCCTCAGCCTCGATCATTGTTATATGTCGTATGCACAAGACACAACTAGGTGCGGGTGAAGCCCATGTAGGGGTGGGTATAACAATACTTAGTAGGGACCACGAGACCCTGTAGGTCTCCTAATGTTCAACAAAGGAAAAACCACAAAGCATGACATCAAATCTACTTAGGTATATGCACTTACATATACCTAAGTTATCGAGATATATTTGTCTCATATATGAGGGAAGAATACGACAAGGTAACACCATGAAGGTAGAAGCACCACATAGGTAACAACACGATGATACAGGTACCACACAGGTAAAAGTACCACACAAGTATCACAACGAAGATAGTACCACAAAGGTCAAAGTACCACACTTGTTTCCCCACAAAGATAGTACCATGAAGGTAAATGTACCACATAGGTATCACCATGAAGATAGTACCATGATGTTAAAAGTACTACACAAAAATATGGAAGTATAGCTCAAAGCAAATGTACACAACACAAGTCATCAAACACTAGGTATATTATACGGTAGTAACAGTAGCATCATCAGTCACAAACATCGAACTTAACAGCTGATGGTGAAATCCCCCTCTATTGAGTACAATGGGCATGTAGAGTCACATAGAGCTGCTTCCCACTAACCTTGAACTTCTATAGTACATATCCTTGATATACACCCTGGATATACGGGGTCACACAGAGCTGCTCGCCACCGTGGGCCTACTGGGTCACATAGAGCCGCTTCCCACCTTGGATGAACTAAGGAACTCCTCCTGTCGAGTACCATGGGAATGCGAGGTCACATAATGTTGCTCCCCTCCATGGTCCTGCTCGATCACACAGAACCTCTTCCCATTGGGCCATCGTCAAGCAGTCTTCAGGTCTCCGCTAACCGTAGGGTTCCGAATGTAGTGCGCTTGGGGGAACCGCTCCGCAAGCCATCAGTCATATTTCAACTAACATGGATCTCCACAAAGAATTAACCAAATGATATGTCACATCATATGGGTTCCATCTCAATAGACGACATGTCAACCGGATGCCTGGTCTGTATGTTATAGGCATTTTTGTACCAAGGTCCCAGTTGTAACACCCCGAGCTTCTATGATACGCTTCTCATTCAATAATGCAATAGCTTTCATTGTACGCAACTTCGAGTTCTAACACACCGCAACTAATCAAAGTAGCCATTATGAATAGTAATACCCACTTTTTAAAATTATAGAAATGTTATATTTCGAAATGGACTTCATTTTTGGATTCGGAATATCGAAATTAGCCTATGTTGAATTTTTGGTATTTTTTTGAGAACTTCTAATCTTTTATGAATATTGAAAAATACTTAAAAACAAATTTTTTAATCAAAATAATTTATAGTGATAAATTATACTATTTAGTGGTTTTAAAGTATAATTAGAATATATTAATACCATTTTATCCAATGGTGTTCATTAGAATTAATTTCACTTTGAAATTGGACATAAACAATTTTTAATCTTTTGATATATATTGTTTCTTAAAAACACGCTATTTGTTGTGATGGCGGGAATTAATTATAAAATTAATTAATGAAAATTATATTTTTTTAATTTTGTAAAATAGAAATAATTTTTGAATTCGGAATATCAATTATAGCTTAGGGTGAAATTTTGGCATTGTTCTGAAAAACATCAATTTTTGATGAATAGTGAAACCACTAAGTGGTAGTTAAATAAGAGATTTTTCATCTAAATGAAATATTACCACTTCTGTGTTTTTATTTTAAAAAATCCAACATACATGGTTGTGATTAAGAAGTAAAATGTGGTTCAATAAGATTAAAATAATTTTTGGTGAATAGTAACTTTTAAGTTCTTAATCGCGATTAGAGGTAATTAGTGTAGTTTAAGGTAAAAATAATGTTTTAATAATATGAGATGAGATTGACACATGTCCTACACTCATTGGATGTGTCATGGCCGACCAATACAATCCATGAGTCAACTTGGGGACCCCATGGAGCCACTTTAGTTGGAAAATGACATAAATACCTTTTATTTAATGTTAAAGTAAAAAATGACACAAACATGAAATGTTTTACTAAAATAATTTTTACATGGGGTTATACAAGTCATATCTTTCACTATAAATAGTCATTGGAAATCTAAAAAGGTTTCCTACATCATAGTTTTTTTTATATAATTTTTAGACATTAAATAAATTAAATTATTTATGACATCATGATGATACAGTGATGACCTCATTATTTAACGATTTAAAAATAATAAAGAGATAATGTAAAATCCAAGGCTTACACTTGTCAAAAACCTATTGGATGAGTATATTTCGAAACCTTATCACCTTAGCCTCGAATTATATAAGTGTGGTGCCTCTAAAATCCGAAACTAATTTTATAATAATGTGACTTTTCTTTACTTTCCAAGAGTGCCCCTCCTCTCCACTTATAAAAGGCCCCCACCTCTACCACCTCATTCACACTTTCAAGCCATTTGGCTCGTCCAACCTCTGCCCAAATACTCTCCCAACTTCCCCCTATTACTCCTAGAAGCCTCACTTTGATCATAACTCTTCCCAAGGAAGCCTTTGGCTCAAATCAAAAAGAGTTACCCGATTTTGAGGTAATGTCTTATCTAATGTTGTTTTGTTTTATTTTTCTTCCCCAACCCCCTAAACTCTTTTTATTCATTTCTTTTGTAACAAAACAAGTATACTAATTATACTAGGATTTTGTTATAATAAGGATTCGAGCTACACTTACACAGACCTACATCTAATGGTTAAAGAACATACGGTTTCAGTGGATGGCGAATTTCTGCCTCACAAAACGATGATTGTTCAACACTCATAACACCTTAAAAGGTGGCCATTAAGATGTCACTATATTTATATATGATATATAATGTGTTTATGTTTTACTTATGCTTCTATATTTCTCATTTATGTCATATTTTCGTGTTTCCATTATGGGTAAACGCGATATTTTCATTTTAGGAAGTGCGGACTACCGCCCCCTCAAAGTGATTTGAATCATTAATACCATATGTGGGATGTATAAATGATGGAGTAAATGATATTATATATGATGTTATACTGGAATTATAATATATCTTTATATCATTATTATTTCATTAAATATAAAATAGAAATGAATGTAGCGTTCATGCGTACGTACGGCTTACCGTCTCCATGAACGGTGCATTTCATTTCTTACCTCTAAACGTTATGGAATATTAACAATGCATGTATATACTGGATATATATGATATATATGATATCTAAATCATGAACATAATTCTGGATATAATGGATATATCACCACATGAACAACATGTAATTATAAGAATTTTATTTTTGACTCAAGTACCTAAGATCGACAAAATGACCGTTATAAACTTAAATAATTACATAATGTTCATAACATGGTAATAAGGGATATAAAAGGAATAATGAACATGAAAAAGGTTCTTAAGTAAATAGAAATTAACAAGGGTTTTTTATTCAGGAGGTTAAAGAACGGTCGAGTCAGGACATCACGCAAGGTAAGGGTTTACTTCACAACCTCTTCATTATCCAAGGTTGTTTATACATAATTATCTACTGGGACCTCGTTATCATCCACATCCATGTTTCTTAAAAATTTATTTCAAAACATTTTAACTATCAAATGTAAAATGGGTTAATGTCATTTATACCCTTATATGTTTTTTAAAGGAATCTTACCGTCGTTTTCCAAAAATGTACTTTTTGACCTTTTTGACAAATTTAAGGTAAGAATGTTTTTTTAACTTATACGGCGGGTGCGGTTATTTTCTGCCATTATAACTTCGTCGAAGCTCCCCTTACAAGCTTATAAGAATATTTTCAAAGTAAATGTATTATTTTATAATTATGGGACTTTTAAATGATTTCAAAAAAAGAGATATATTTCTCTCAAATAGCTTTGATTTAATCCATGTCAACATCCTTTGATGGGTTTTAAGTTTAATTGAAATTGATTTATGATACAAAACTTCCATTGAACATTTTGTGAAATATTTGACTGTGTATGTGTTATTTTTATACCATCAATAGTTTATGGAGAAATTTTTGACATTTCGTATGCTAGTTTTAATACGAATATTTATGTTATGTTTAAACCTATTCATATGAGGAATGTATTGGACTTAATAAGTGACGGGTGGAGCCCGCTATAGCTCCTCGATGCATCGGTAGGTCTCATGAGACAACTAGACATGGAATTGGATGAGGCCCTTTCCCAATTTGATTTATGGTTTTGCCCGAGGCCTTAATCATTTTAGACGTCTTGGCTGAGGCCTTGACAAAATGTTTCAGAATGTCTGGCATTATGCATTCCATCATTATGAATGTGGTTAATTATATTTCATGTGATTATTCGACCAGTAGAATATCCATGTGAATAAGTAAATGGCATTATCTCATTTTACTTTTTCCATATTATGTTGATGTTCAAGTTTAATAGGATTTTGTTTTAGTTATACATTGCCTTAAATGTTTATGTTTATTTATGAAAGCTTCCGCAATATTGTTATCCTTACTAGGCATCTGAGCTCACCCCTTTCAATGTTTTAATATTTTCCAGGATGTGAAGAAGTATTTTAGGAATGACGTGCAGGGATAGTCAGGAGAGGATATGAGTGTGGACTATGAAGACTTTGTTATTGTAGTTTTTCACCTTATGTTGTAATGTAACATTTATGAATGTATCTAGTGTTTCCAAGGCTACTAAACTAATCGTTCTTTCGAGACTTGATCTTTTGTGATCATGCCAATGTTATGAAGTAATGCACCGACTCTGGGTAGCTGGGGTCGGGGCGTTACAGTTGGTATAAGAGGCAGTTTAGTACTAACCTTGGAAGCTAGATTTAGATAAACTCTGACTAAAGCACATAGCCCGAAGATAAACTTTAAGGATTAGTATAGAAGAACTTCTAGAATTTTGGTATTATAGAGATATTGTGAGTTTTCCGAGCAATACATCTCTGTCTGAATACAAGCAGGTAGATGCGGCTCTGGCACAGATGTACCTAGGGGTAATACCCAAAAACACCGCTTTGAGCTAGACTCGAACGGGAACTGGTGCACGACAACGGGCCTTGCTGCACTCTTGGTTACGACACTCCCGGGGGATATGCTTAGGATAATTCACATTTTCTTTACAAACCACTATGAAGGGTTATGAGTATATATACTTCCTAAAAGAAAACATTTTTTATGATTATAGATTATATCCATAAATAGTTCAATTTATTATAAGTGTCTTCAAGTTTCTTATTATGTATTTCGATTCATAAACTAACCTAGTTTATGGCATTGTATAGAAATGGCGCCCAGTATAATGAATGTGAACTCCATCAACACGTATGATCCAAAGAGTAAGAAGGATCATATCTTTCATGGTATTAAGCCAACATTTAGAAGGGAAATATTCTCCCATGTGTTATCAACATATGAATAAATAGTATCATGTGTTAATAAGATAAGTAGAGAATTATCTGAGTCTTATGTATTTGAAGGGATGAAAGAGAAGAAAAGGATGGATGAGAGAATGATGGATAAAGGGAAGAGGGAAAAGAAGAATTTTCTAATATGTGATAATTGTGAGAAGAAACACCTTGGAATTTTCCTGAAGGGAATGGGAGTTTGTTATAAGTGTGGAGAAAAAGGACACCAAGTGCGTGACTACAAGGGTAAGAAAAAGGTTTCAGATGTACAATGCTTCATCTGCAAGGAGTGGGGACACTACGCAAACCAATGTTCAAATCATCGGAGTATGCCCCAAATGACGTTATTGGATAATAATCATGTAATGATACTACCACAGATGAGGAGGAATGATTAGAGTTATTATGTTGTTATTAATGTATTTTGTAATTTGAGTGTTGTATCAATGATGTATTGGTTATAATAATTATGGAGTATATAAGAATTGTGCTGCAGTACTATTTTATCTAGGACTTGAGATTGTGTGGAACCAAGAAAAGTGACTCCACAGTAGGTTAAATTTTAGGAAAAAATATGGTTGAGAGAAAGATAAACCATAATATGGTTCTGATACAGAGATAGTGATTTTGGAATAAGACATGATTGATTCGGATAAATTATGTTGGATATTCTTAACATCCTTGAAACTGATTAATGATTTGTATACATTTTTGGATAGAAGGAGTATATCTAGTTTTCTATAAGGAATAAGGGATCATGAATGTAATCAATAAGGATTTATGGTAATTCAGTATGTTACAATGTTTTAAAAGAATACATGATGAAGGTGTTCACATGTTGTTACGCAGAAAAAAGGAGCTTCATTATGTTTACCATCCTAATAAAATCTGGACTGTGAGTTGGACAGAAGTATTTTGGATAACATTAAAGGTTGGAATGGATTATATTTTAAATTGGATACTATTGTTAAGGTCATTTTTGGATATTTATAAAAAGGACAACACGCAGACCGAGTGACAACCCATCGCGTCGGACAAAGCTGTGGGAATCGAACCCACAACCATAGTGCGATTGGGATTAATCGCCTACCACAGGACTATGTGAAGTCCCTGGTTATTACAAATTAGTTTTTCTAATCTAAATGGTATTTGTTAATATTTGGAACCTTATACAATTAGGATAAATAGAATATTTTTGAGTTCTATTACCTTTTAGAGTGAAAGATGGGTTTTTGGTAAAAATTTATTAAAGAATGAAAGTCTACATGACAAGTATGTATTTTCCCTTACGTTCTTAGTAAATCTCCTGAATAAATTCTTTAACATTATAAAAGGTAACTTAAAACAAAAACGTTGCCGGTTAACTTTTCCAACTGGGGATTCAATGACTGTTTAACCAATCACAAGTTTGTGATTTTCTTATTGTTAACTTTCTCTTAATCCAGTTTTCTACAACTCTCCATCAGACCTTGATGGTTTGTTTTTATTCCATATCCATATTTTCATATAATCCTAGTATGGGCTATCTCGGGTGACCTTTGTACTTATCTTTCTTTCTTTTAATGTTATATTTTTATTAACCTTATTTCCGATGTGGGTTTTCTACAAAGGTATTTTCTATTTTCAACCTTTTATTTTCCAAGAAAAATTTCAAATTGCGAGGACGCAATTTATTGAAGGAGGGGAGAATGTAACACCCCGAGCTTCTATGATACGCTTCTCATTCAATAATGCAATAGCTTGGATTGTACGCAACTTCGAGTTCTAACACACCACAACTAATCAAAGTAGCCGTTATGAATAGTAATACCCACTTTTTAAAATTATAGAAATGTTATATTTCAAAATGGACTTCATTTTTGGATTCGGAATATCGAAATTAGCCTATGTTGAATTTTTGGTATTTTTCTGAGAACTTCTAATTTTTTATGAATAGTGAAAAATACTTAAAAACAACTTTTTTAATCAAAATAATTTATAGTGATAAATTATACTATTTAGTGGTTTTAAAGTATAATTAGAATATATTTTTACCATTTTATCCTATGGTGTTCATTAGAATTAATTTCACTTTGAAATTGGACATAAACAATTGTTAATCTTTTGATATATATTGTTTCTTAAAAACACGCTATTTGTTGTGACGGCGGGAATTAATTATAAAATTAATTAATGAAAATTATATGTTTGAAAATTTTTAAAATAGAAATCATTTTTGAATTCGGATTATCAATTATAGCTTAGGGTGAAATTTTGGCATTGTTCTGAAAAACTTCAATTTTTGATGAATAGTGAAACCACTAAGTGGTAGTTAAATAACTGATTTTTCATTTAAATGAAATATTACCACTGCTGTGTTTTGATTTTCAAAAATCCGACATACATGGTTGTCATTAAGAAGTAAAATTTGGTTCAATGAGATTAAAATAATTTTTGATGAATAGTAACTTTTAAGTTCGTAATCGTGATTAGAGGTAATTAATGTAGTTTAAGGTAAAAATAATGTTTTAATAATATGAGATGAGCTTGACACATGTCCTACCCTCATTTTATGTGTCATGGCCGACCAATAAAATCAATGAGTAAACTTGGGGACCCCATGGAGCCACTTTAGTTGGAAAATGACATAAATACCTTTTATTTAATGTTAAAGTAAAAAATGACACAAACATGAAATGATTTACTAAAACAATTTTTACATGGGTTATACAAGTCATTTTTTGACTATAAATAATAATTAGAAAGCTAAAACGATATCCTACAACATAGTATTTTTTTTATAATTTTTAGAAATTAAATAAATTAAATTATTTATGACATCATGATGATGCAGCGATGACCTCATTATTTAACGATTTAAATAAAATAAAGAGATAATGTAAAATCCAAGGCTTAAACTTGACCAAAACCTATTGGATGAGTAGATTGCGAACCCTTATCACCTTATCCTCGAATTTTATAAGTTTGGGACCTCTAAAATCCGAAACTCATTTTATAATAAAGTGACATTTCTTTACATTCCAAGAGTACCCCTCCTCTCCACTTATAAAAGGCCCCCACCTCTACAACCACATTCACACTTTCAAGCCATTTGGATCGGCCAAACTCTGCCCAAATACTCTCCAATCTTCCCCCTATTACTTCTAGAAGCCTCACTTTGGGAAGAACTCTTCCCAAGGAAGCCTTTGGCTCAAATCAAAAAGAGTTACCCGATTTTGAGGTAATGTCTTCTCTAATGTTGTTTTGTTTTATTTTTCTTCTCCAACCCCCTAAACTCTTTTTATTCATTTCTTTTCTAACAAAACAAGTATCCTATATACTAGGATGTTGTTATAAGAAGGATTCGAGCTACACTTACACACACCTACATCTAATGGTTAAAGAACATACGGTTTCTGTGGATGGCGAATTTCTACCTCACGAAATGATGATTGTTCAACACTCATATAACAACATAAAAGGTGGCCATTAAGATGTCACTATATTTATATAGGATATATAATATGTTTATGTTTTACTTATTCTTCTGTATTTCTCATTTATGGCATACTTTATTGTTTCCATTATGGGTAAACGCGATATTTTCATTTTAGGAAGTGCGGACTACCACCCCCTCAAAGTGATTTGAATCGTTAATACCATATGTGGGATGTATAAAGGATGGAGTATATGATATTATATATTATGTTATACTGGAATTATAATATACCTT
Organism: Viscum album; assembly: GCA_963277665.1. Classification (NCBI taxonomy): domain Eukaryota; kingdom Viridiplantae; phylum Streptophyta; class Magnoliopsida; order Santalales; family Viscaceae; genus Viscum; species Viscum album. The sequence continues at coordinate 2,616,067 of CAUJRU010000019.1, read as the reverse complement.
TATATCATTATGATTTCATTAAATACTAAATAGAAATGAAAGTAGCGTTCATGCGTACGTACGGCTTACCGTCTCCATGAACGGTGCATTTCATTTCTTACCTCTAAACGTTATGGAATATTACAAATGCATGTATATACTGGATATATATGATATATATGATATCTACATCATGAACATAATTCTGGATATAATGGATATATCACCACATGAACAACTTGTAATTATAAGAATTTTATTTTTGACTCAAGTACCTAAGATCGACAAAATGACAGTTATAAACTTAAATAATTACATAATGTTCATAACATGGTAATAAGGGATACAAAAGGAATAATGAACATGAAAAAGGTTCTTAAGTAAATATAAATTAACTCTAGTTTATTATTCAGGAGGTTAAAGAACGGTCGAGTCAGGACAACATGCAAGGTAAGGGTTTAATTCACAACCTCTTCATTATCCAAGGTTGTTTATACATAATTATCTACTGGGACCTCGTTATCATACACATCCATGTTTCTTAAAAATGTCTTTCAAAACATTTTTACTATCAAATGTAAAATAGGTTAATTTCATTTATACCCTTATACGTTTTTGAAAGGAATCTTACCGTTGTTTTCCAAACAATATACTTTTTGACCTTTTTGACAAATTTAAGGTAAGAATGTTTTTTTAACTTATATGGCGGGTGCGGCTATTTTCTGCCATTATAACTTCGTCGAAGCTCCCCATAAAAGCTTATAAGAATATTTTCAAAGTAAATGTATTATTTTATAATTATGGGACTTTTAAATGATTTAAAAAAAAGAGAGATATTTCTCTCAAATAGCTTTGATTTCATCCATGTCAACATCCTTTGATGGGTTTTAAGTTTAATTGAAATTGATTTATGATACAAAACTTCCATTGAACATTTTATGAAATATTTGACTATGGATGTGTTATTTTTATACCATCCATAGTTTATGGAGAAATTGTTGACATTTTGTATGCTAGTTTTAATACGAATATTTATGTTATGTTTAAACCTATTCATATGAGGAATGTATTGGACTTAATAAGTGATGGGTGGAGCCCGCTATAGCTCCTCGATACATCGGTAGGTCTCATGAGACAACTAGACATGGAATTGGCCGAGGCCCTTTCCCAATTTGATTTATGGTTTTGGACGAGGCCTTAATCAGTTTAGACGTCTTGGCCGACGCCTTGACAAAATGTTTCAGAATGTCTGGCATTATGCATTCCATCATTATGAATGTGGTTAATGATATTTCATGTGATTATTCGACCAGTAGAATATCCATGTGATTAAGTAAATGGCATTATCTCATTCTACTTTTTCCATATTATGTTGATGTTCATGTTTAAAAAGATTTTGTTTTAGTTATACATTGCCTTAAATGTTTATGTTTATTTATGAAAGCTTCCGCAATATTGTTATCCTTACTGAGCATCTGAGCTCACCCCTTTCAATGTTTTAATATTTTCCAGGACCTGAAGAAGTATTTTAGGAATGACCTGTAGGGATAGTCAGAAGAGGATATGAGTGTGGACTATGAAGACTTTGTTATTGTAGTTTTTCACCTTATGTTGTAATGTAACATTTATGAATGTATCTAGTGTTTCCAAGGCTACTAAATTAATCGGTCTTTCGAGACTTGATCTTTTGTGATCATGTCAATGTTACGAAGTAATGCACCGACTCTGGGTAGCTGGGGTCGGGGCGTTACAGTTGGTATCAGAGGTAGTTTAGTACTAACCTTGGAAGCTAGATTTAGATAAACTCTGATTAGAGCACATAGCCCAAAGATAGACTTTAAGGTTTAGTATAGAAGAACTTCCTAGAATTTAGGTATTATAGAGATTTTGTGAGTTTTCCGAGCAATACATCCCTGTCTGGATACAAGCAGGTAGAGGCGGCTCTGGCACAGATGTACCTAGGGGTAATACCCGAAAACACCGCTTTGAGCTAGACTCGAACAGAACTGGTGCACGACAACGGGCCTTGCTGCACTCTTGGTTACGACACTCCCAGGGGATATGCTTAGGATAATTCACATTTTCTTTACAAACCACTACGAAGGGTTATGAGTATATACTTCCTAAAAGAAAACATTTTTTATGATTATGTATTTTATCTATAAATAGTTCAATTTATTATAAGTGTCTTCATGTTTCTTATTATGTATTTCGATTCATAAACTAACCTAGTTTATGGCATTGTATAGAAATGGCGTCCAGTAGAAGGAATGTGAACTCCATCAATACGTATGATCCAAAGAGTAAGAAGGATCATATCTTTCATGGTATTAAGCCAACATTTAGAAGGGAAATATTCTCCCATGTGTTATCAACATATGAAGAAATAGTATCAGGTGTTAATAAGATAAGTAGAGAATTCTCTGAGTCTTATGGATTTGAAGGGGTGAAAGAGAAGAAAAGGATGGAAGAGAGAATGATGGATAAAGGGATGAGGGAAAAGAAGAATTTTCCAATATGTGATAACTGTGGGAAGAAACACCTTGGAATTTGCCTGAAGGGAATGGGAGTTTGTTATAAGTGTGGAGAAAAAGGACACCAAGTGCATGACTGCAAGGGTAAGAAAAAGGTTTCAAATCTAAAATGCTTCATCTGCAATGAGTGGGGACACTATGCAAACCAATGTTCAAATCATCAGAGTATGCCCCAAATGATGATATTGGATAATAATCAAGTTATGATATTACCACAGATGAGGAGGAATGCTTAGAGTTCTTATGTTGTTATTAACGTATTTTGTAATTTGAGTGTTGTATCAATGATGTATTGGTTATAATAATTATGGAGTATATAAGGATTGTACTGCAGTACTATTTCATCTAGGACTTGAGATTGTGTGGAACCAAGAAAAGTGACTCCACAGTAGGTTAAATTTGTGGAAAATATATGGTTGAGAGAAAGATAAAACATAATATGCTTCTCATACAGAGATAGTGATTTTGGAATAAGACATGATTGATTTGGATAAATTATGTTGGATATTCTTAACATCCTTGAAACTGATTAATGATTTGTAAACATTTTTGGATAGAAGGAGTATATCTAGTTTTCTATAAGGAATAAGGGATCATGAATGTAATCAATAAGGATTTATGGTAATTCAGTATGTTACAGTGTTTTAAAAGAATACATGATGAAGGTGTTCACATGTTGTTACACAGAAAAAAAAGGAGCTTCATTATGTTTACCTTCCTCATAAAATTTGGACTGTGAGTTGGACAGAAGTATTTTGGATAACAATAAAGGTTGGAATGGATTATATTTTACATTGGATACTATTGTTAAGGTTATTTTTTGATATTTATAAAGGACAACACACAGACCGAGTGACAACCCATCGCGTCAGACAAAGCTGTGGGAATCGAACCCACAACCATAGTGTGATTGGGAATAATCGCCTACCACTTGACTACGTGAAGTCCCTGGTTTTTACAAAATATTTTTTCAAATCTAAATGGTATGTGTTAATATTAGGAACCTTATACAATTAGGATAAATAGAATATTTTTGAGTTCTATTACCTTTTAGAGTGAAATATGGGTTTTTGGTAAAAATTTATTAAAGAATGAAAGTCTACATGACAAGTATGTATATTCCCTTACGTTCTTATTAAATATCCTAAATAAATTCTTTAACATTATAAAAGGTAACTTAAAACAAAAACGTTGCCGGTTAACTTTTCCAACTGGGGATTCAATGACCTTTTAACCAATCACAAGTTTTTGATTTTCTTATTGTTAACTTTATCCTAATCCAGTTTTATACAATTCTCCATCATACCTTGATGGTTTGTTTTTCTTCCATATCCATATTTTCATAGAATCCTAGTATGGGCTATCTCGGGTGACCTTTGTACTTATCTTTCTTTCTTTTAAAGTTATATTTTTATTAACCTTATTTCCGATGTGGGTTTTCTACAAAGGTATTTTCTATTTTCAACCTTTTATTTTCCAAGAAAAATTTCAAATTGTGAGGACGCAATTTATTGAAGGAGGGGAGAATGTAACACCCCGAGCTTCTATGATACACTTCTCATTCAATAATGCAATAGCTTGCATTGTATGCAACTTCGAGTTCTAACACACCGCAACTAATCAAAGTAGCCGTTATGAATAGTAATAGCCACTTTTTAAAATTGTTGAAATGTTATATTTTAAAATGGACTTCATTTTTGGATTCGGAATATCGAAATTAGCCTATGTTGAATTTTTGGTATTTTTCTGAGAACTTCTAAATTTTTATGAATAGTGAAAAATACTTAAAAACAACTTTTTTAATCAAAATAATTTATAGTGATAAATTATACTATTTAATGGTTTTAAATTTTAATTAGAATATATTTTTACCATTTTATCCAATGGTGTTCATTAGAATTAATTTCACTTTGAAATTGGACATAAACAATTGTTAATCTTTTGATATATATTGTTTCTTAAAAACACGCTATTTGTTGTGACGGCGGAAATTAATTATAAAATTAATTAATGAAAATTATATGTTTGTAATTTTGTAAAATAGAATTCATTTTTGAATTCGGAATATCAATTATAGCTTAGGGTGAAATTTTGGCATTGTTCTGAAAAACTTCAATTTTTCATGAATAGTGAAACCACTAAGTGGTAGTTAAATAACTTATTTTTCGTTTAAATGAAATATTACCACTTCTGTGTTTTGATTTTCAAAAATCCGACATACATGGTTTTCATTAAGAAATAAAATGTGGTTCAATGAGATTTAAATAATTTTTGGTGAATAGTAACTTTTAAGTTCATAATCGCGATTAGAGGTAATTAGTGTAGTTTAAGATAAAAATAATGTTTTAATAATATGAGATGAGCTTGACACATGTCCTACCCTCATTTTATGTGTCATGGCCGACAAATACAATCCACGAGTCAACTTGGGGACCCCATGGAGCCACTTTAGTTGGAAAATGACATAAATACCTTTTATTTAATGTTAAAATAAAAAATGACACAAACATGAAATGTTTTACTAAAACAATTTTTACATGGGGTTATACAAGTCATATTTTTGACTATAAATAGTATTTGTAAAGATAAAAATATTTCCTACATCATAGTATTTGTTTTATAATTTTTATACATTAAATAAATTAAATTATTTATGACATCATGATGATGCAGCGATGACCTCATTATTTAACGATTTAAATAAAATAAAGAGATAATGTAGAATCCAAGGCTTAAACTTGTCTAAAACCTATTGTATGAGTATAGTTCGAACCCTTATCACATTATCATCTAATTATATAAGTGTGAGACCTCTAAAATTCGAATCTCATTTTATAATAAATTGACTTTTCTTTACTTTCCAAGAGTTCCCCTCCTCTCCACTTATAAAAGGCCCCCACCTCTACCACCTCATTCACACTTTCAAGCCATTTGGCTCGGCCAACCTCTGCCCAAATACTCTCCCAACTTCCCCCTATTACTCCTAGAAGCCTCACGTTGGGAAGAACTCTTCCCAAGGAAGCCTTTGGCTGAAATCAAAAAGAGTTACCCGATTTTGAGGTAATGTCTTCTCTAATGTTGTTTTGTTTTATTTTTCTTATCCAACCCCCTAAACTCTTTTTATTCATTTCTTTTGTAACAAAACAAGTATCCTCAATATACTAGGATGTTTTTATAAGAAGTATTCGAGATACACTTACACACACCTACATCTAATGGTTAAAGAACATACGGTTTCTGTGGATGGCGAATTTCTGCCTCATGAAACGATGATTGTTCAACACTCATATAACACCTTCAAAGGTGGCCATTAAGATGTAACTATATTTATATAGGATATATAATATGTTTATTTTTTTACTTATGCTTTTGTATTTCTCATTTATGGTATACTTTATTGTTTCCATTATGGGTAAACACGATATTTTCATTTTAGGAAGTGCGGACTACCGCCCCCTCAAAGTGATTTGAATCGTTAATACCATATGTGGGATGTATAAAGGATGGAGTAAATGATTTTATATATGATGTTATACTGGAATTATAATATACCTTTATATCATTATGATTTCATTAAATACGAAATAGAAATGAAAGTAGTGTTCATGCGTACGTACGGCTTACCGTCTCCATGAACGGTGCATTTCATTTCTTACCTCTAAACGTTATGGAATATTACAAATGCATGTATATACTGGATATATATGATATATATGATATATACATCATGAACATAATTCTAGATTTAATGGATATATCACCACATGAACAACTTGTAATTATAAGAATTTTATTTTTGACTCAAGTACCTAAGATCGACAAAATGACCGTTATAAACTTAAATAATTACATAATGTTCATAACATGGTAATAAGGGATATAAAAGGAATAATGAACATGAAAAATGTTCTTATGTAAATAGAAATTAACTCTAGTTTATTATTCATGAGTTTAAATAACGGTCGAGTCAGGACAGCACGCAAGGTAAGGGTTTATTTCACAACCTCTTCATTATCTAAGGTTGTTTATACATAATTATCTACTGGGACCTCGTTATCATCCACATCCATGTTTCTTAAAAATGTCTTTCAAAACATTTTTACTATAAAATTTAAAATGGGTTAATGTCATTTATACCCTTATACGTTTTTGAAAGGAATCCTACCGTCGTTTTCCAAACAATGTACTTTTTGACCTTTTTGACAAATTTAAGGTATGAATGTTTTTTTTAACTTATACGGCAGGTGCGGCTATTTTCTGCCATTATAACTTCATCGAAGCTCCCCTTACAAGCTTATAAGAATATTTTCAAAGTAAATGTATTATTTTATAATTATGGGACTTTTAAATGATTTCAAAAAAAGAGAGATATTTCTCTCAAATAGCTTTGATTTCATCCATGTCAACATATTTTGATGGGTTTTAAGTTTAATTGAAATTGATTTATGATACAAAACTTCCATTGAACATTTTGTGAAATATTTGACTGTGGATGTGTTATTTTTATACCATCCATAGTTTATGGAGAAATTGTTGACATTTCGTATGCTAGTTTTAATACGAATATTTATGTTATGTTTAAACCTATTCATATGAGGAATGTATTGGACTTAATAAGTGACTGGTGGAGTCCGCTATAGCTCCTCGATGCATCGGTAGGTCCCATGAGACAACTAGACATGGAATTGGCTGAGGCCCTTTCCCAATTTGATTTGTGGTTTTGGCCGAGGCCTTAATCATTTTAGACGTCTTGGCCGAGGCCTTGACAAAATGTTTCAGAATGTCTGGAATTATGCATTCCATAATTATGAATGTGGTTAATGATATTTCATGTGATTATTCGACCAGTAGAATATCCATGTGAAGAAGTAAATGGCATTATCTCATTTTACTTTTTCCATATTATGTTGATGTTCAAGTTTAAAAGGCTTTTGTTTTAGTTATACATTGCCTTAAATGTTTATGTTTATTTATGAAAGCTTCCGCAATATTGTTATCCTTACTGAGCATCTGAGCTCACCCCTTTCAATGTTTTAATATTTTCCAGGATGTGAAGAAGTATTTTAGGAACGACCTACAGGGATAGTCAGAAGAGGATATGAGTGTGGACTATGAAGACTTTGTTATTGTAGTTTTTCACCTTATGTTGTAATGTAACATTTATGAATGTATCTAGTGTTTCCAAGGCTACTTAACTAATTGGTCTTTCGAGACTTGATCTTTTGTGATCATTACAATGCTATGAAGTAATGCACCAACTCTGGGTAGCTGGGGACGGGGCGTTACACCAGTTGGATTCGGCTAGCATCCAACCCAGCCAAACTCCAACATTCTACAAAACCATTGTGGAGTATATCAAAAGTTCTACCTTTTCCTAAGGATCCCAATGCAACAAACGGTACGTCATATGGACATTCGGTTCTCAAGAGATGGCCCATTAAATGTTTTTGGGCCCTGTTGGCCCCAAGTCCGGTCTAACCCGGCCCGAACCGGTCTGGCCTGGGCCGCGGTTTCTCAATCCGCTTTGCTGAGGTCTGGCCCGACCCGTAAGGGTTCGACCCACCAATGTGTCCCAAAAAGGCAGACCTATAACACCCCGACCCTAGTTACCCAGAGCCGGTGTGTTATTGCGTAACATTGGCTTGATCACAAAAGATCAAGTCTTGAAAGGCTGATTAGTTTAGTAGCCTTGGAAACACTAGATACATTCATAAATGTTACATTACATCATAAGGTGAAAAAATACATTAAAAAATGTTTCCATAGTCCACACTCATATCCTCTTCTGACTATCCCTGCAGGTCATTCATAAAATACTTCTTCATATCCTGGAAAATATTAAAACACTGAAAGGGGTGAGCTCAGATGCTCAATAAGGATAACAATATAGTGGAAGCTTTCATAAATAAACATAAACATTTAAGCCAATGTATAACTAAAACAAAAGCCTTTTAAACTTGAACTTCAACATAATATGGCAAAAGTAAAATGAAATAATTCCATTTACTTATTCACATGGATATTATACTAGTCGAATAATCACATGCAATATCAATAACCACTTTAATAATGATGGATGCATAATGCCAGACTATCATAACCACGTAGCCACGGCCTCGTGCCAAGACCACAAATAAGATTTTTTCAAGGCCTCATGCAAAGACACTAGTTTGTCCCGTGGGACCTACCAATGCATCGAAGAGATATAGCGGGCTCCACCCGTCACTTATTAAGTCCAATGAATTCCTCATATGAACAGGATTAAACATATCATAAACCATAACATAATTGTATCACATAAAACATGCATAAGGAAACATAAGATTTCCACACTTCAATCACATGATATCAATAAAACACATTGATATAATAAAACTTTATCAAAACCATTTTCAATACCAAAATAAAAGATAAGTAAAACATGGTATTTATTTTTATTTAAAAAAATTAATGTCTTATAGAGGAAGCTGAAACTCAAATAATAGTCACGGCGGCGGAGAAGTCATTGTCGCTGCATACATAAGAAAAAACATTCCTTTTTTCATTTAGTAAAAATGATTCGTATAAAAATATTCCTTCTAAATAAAATTTAATGTCAAAGGGATTTATACATCATATAAGTGAAATTTGTGTATAAAACCAAATATGCCTTAATGAAAGGATATTGAGACGAAGTCCTTACAAAGATCATTTTTAAATAAAATATATCTATTATGTGTATTCACTATACGTACACATAAATAATGTATAAATACAAGATAATATAACGACATAATTTGAAAGTAGGAGATTAACCCAATGAATGGAAATTGGGTTTGGAAGTTCCCTTACCTCGTGTCAGACTTGACTCGTCCGTTCTTTAACCTCCTGAATAATAAAATAGAGTTAATCTCTACTTTCTTAAAAAACTTTTTCAAGTTCATTATTCCTTTTATATAACTTATTACCATGTTATGAACACTATGTAATTATTTAAGTTAATAATGGTCGTTTTGTCGATATTTGGTACTTGAGTCAACAATAAACTTCTTATAATTACAAGTTGTTTATGTGGTAGAATATCCCTTATCTCCATAATTATATTCATGATGTAGATATCATATATATGATATATATCCAGTATATACATTCATTCATAATATTACGTAACATTTAGAGGTAAGAAATGAAATGCACCATTCATGGAGACGGTAAGCCGTACGTACGCATGAACACTGCTTTCATTTCTATTTCATATTTAATGGAATGAAATAATAATTATATAAAGGTATATTATAATTTAGTATAATATAATTTATAATACCATTTACTATATCCTTTATACATCCCACATATGGCATTAACGATTCTAATCACTTTGAGGGGGCGGTAGTCCGCACTTCCTAAAATTAAAATATCGTGTTTACCCATAATGGAAACCATAATGGTATGAAATGAATGAAAAATACAGAAGATTTAGAAAACCATAAACATATTATATATCATATATAAATATAGTGAAATCTTAATGGCCACCTTTGAAGGTGTTATATGAGTGTTGATCAATGATCGTTTCGTGAGGCCGAAATTCGCCATCCACAGAAACAGTATGTTCTTTAACCATTAGATTTAGGTGTGTGTATGTGTAGCACGAATACTTCTTATAACAACATCCTAGTATATTTAGGATACTGTTTTTGTTACAAAAGAAATTAATAAAAAGAGTTTAGGGGGTTGGAGAAGCAAAATAAACCAAAATAACATAAGAGAAGACATTACCTTAAAATCGGGTAACTCTTTTTTATTTGTGCCAAAGGCTTCCTTGGGAAGATTTATGTCCAAAGTGAGGCTTCTAGGAGTAAGAGAGGGTGTTTAGAGAGTATTTCGTCAGAGTTTTGTTGAGCCAAAAGGCTTTGATGGTGTGAATAAGGTGGTAGTGGTGGGGGCCTTTTATAAGAGGAGAGGAGGGGCACTCTTGGATGGATTCAAATGTTACTTTATTATAAAATGATCTTCGGATTATAAAGGTCCCAAAATGATATATTTAGAGGGTAAGGTGATAAGGGTTCGAAATCCACCCATCTAATAGGCTTTGGACAAGTTTAATTCTTAGACTTTACATTATCCTTCCATTTTATTAAAATTGTTAATTAACGAGGTAATCGCTGCATCATCATGGTGTCATAAATAATTTAATTTATATAATGTCTAAAAATTATACAAAAATATCATGATGTAGGAAATATCTTTATATTTCCAATTAATATTTATAGTCAAAAATATGACTTGAATAACTCCATTTAAAAATTGTTTTAGTAAAACAACTCATGTTTTTGACATTTTTATTTTTACTTTAAATAAAAAGTTTTTAATGTCATTTTCCTACCAAAGTGGCTCCATGGGGTCCCCAAGTTGACCCATGATTTGTCTTGGTCGGTCATGACTCATCCAATAGAGGTAGGACTAGTGTAAAGGTCATTTTATATAATTATAACACTGTTTTTACCTTAAATTACACTAATTACCATTAATCGCGATTAATTAAACTTAAAAGTTACTATTCACCAAAAATTATTTTAATCCCATTGAACCAAATTTTACTTCCTAATGACAACAATTTATGTAGTATTTTTGAATATCAAATCACAGAAGTGGTAATGTTTCATTTAAACGAAAAATCTGTTTTTTAACTACCACATAGTGGTTTCACTATTCATCAAAAATTGATGTTTTTCAGAACAATGCCAAAATTTCACCCTAAGCTATAATTGATATTCCGAATTAAAAAATGATGTATAATTTAAAAAATTCCAAACATATAAGTTTAATTAATTAATTTTATAATTAATTCCTGCTGTCACAACAAATTGCGTGTTTTTAAGAAACAATATATATCAAAAGATTGACAATTGTTTATGTCCAATTTCAAAGTGAAATTAATTCTAATGACCACCATTGGATAAAATGGTAAAAATATATTCTAATTATAATTTAAAACTAATGAATATTATAATTTATCAATATAAATTATTTTGATTAAAAAAGTTTTTTTAAGTATTTTCACTATTCATAAAAAAATTAGAAGTTCTCAGAAAAATACCAAAAATTCAACATAGGCTAATTTCGATATTCCGAATCCAAAAATGAAGTCCATTTTGAAATATAAAATATATATAATTTCAAAAAGTGGTTATTACTATTAATAATGGCTATTTTTATTGGTCTCAGTGTGTTAGAATCTCGAACTTGTGTACAATGCAAGCTATTGCATTATTGAAAGAGAAGCGCATCGTGAAAGCTTGGGGTGTTACATTCTCCCCTCCTTCAATAAATTCTGTCCTTGAAATTTGAAAATTTTCTTCAAAAATAAAAGGCTCAAAATAGAAAATACCTTTGTGGAAAATCCACATCGTAAATAAGGTTAATAAAAATATAACATTAAAATAAAGAAAGATAAGTACAAAGGTCACCCGAGATAGCCCATAATAGGATTCTATGAAAATATGGATATGGAAGAAAAAAAAACCATCCAGGTCCGATGGAGAGTTGTAGAAAACTGGATCAGGAGAAAGTTAACAATAAGAAAGTCACAAACTTGTGATTAGTTGAACGATTATTGAATCCCCAGTGGGAAAAGTTAACTGGCAACGTTTTTGTTTTAAGTTACCTTTCATAAAGTTGAGGAATTTATTTAAGAGTTTTACTAAGAATGTAAGGAAATATACTTACTTGTCGTGTAGACTTTCATTCTTTCATAAATTTTTACCACAAACCCATCTTTCACTCCAAATGGTAACAAAACTCAAAAATATTCTATTTATCCTAATTGTATAAGGTTCTAAATATTACCACATACCATTTAGATTAGGAAAACTATTTTGTAATAACTAGGGACTTCCTGTAGGCTAGTGGTAGGTAATAAAGGCCTGTTACACTATGGTTGTGGGTTCGATTCCAGCAGCTTTGTCGGACGTGATGGATTATGCCCCACCCTTCAGGTTGTCCTTTTCCTAAATCTAATGTATTATAATATTCCAAAAATAATCTTTAGAAATGTTTTAACCTTAAACAATACTATCCAAAGATCAAATTAATCCATTCCAAGCATTATAGTTATCCAAAATACCTCTGTCCAGACATTCTCTAAAATGTCCTTAAATTCCAAAATCAATTGCAACATTAGATTCCCCCATTAATATAAGTTTTCTCTTATTTTCACATACTGAAAATATGATTACCTTAATCATATTAAAACCTTAATGAAAACAACAATTATTGTAGTATAATCCTTATATATATCACATTATTCTTATAACCATAATCTAGTTCTTGAGTCCAAAAACACAAATACAATAATTATTCAACTTCATCTGTAGTAACAACATAAGCTTGGCCTTGATCCCTTGGCCTTTTCTGAGGTATGTTTCCCTGATGCTTAGGACATTCATTTACATAATGGCCCATTTCCCTTCAATTGTAGCATTCAACATTGATATCCTATTTCATTCCCTTGCAATCACGAGCCTGATGACCTTTTTCTCCACATTAATAAAAAACTCAAATTCCTTTTAGGCAAGCACCGGGGTGATTCTTCCCACAATTATCACATAATGGATAATACTTCTTTCCCTTTTTCCCTTTATCTGTCTCTTGTTCCACCGTTCTCTTCTTCTCTTGCTTTACTTTGTTGTCATAAGACTTAGATAATTCCTTTTCTTTTTTGATACAACATGAGACTATATCTTCGTACGTTGAGAAAGATTGTAATACTAAAGATCGACGGAGAAATGGTTTTAACCCATCAAAGAAATGATCAATATTACTTATTGGGTTATGTATATAATCTGCATCATGTCTTGCTAACCTTGTAAAGTTGGCATCATACTTTGTGACATTCTCATCCTCCTTTTGCCTCAGACTCAGAAATTTCCTTTCCATATCTTCTCGATGGTCTTGAGGAAAGTATTTTTCTAAGAAAATTTCCTTAAACTCTCTCCATTCCATACTTGATACTTCTTCATCTTCCTTTTTGTTTTGAATCGGCGACCACCATTGATCGGCATCTCCAGTGAGCCGGTAAACTGCCATGACAACCTTCTCCCTTTCGCTACTCCCCAAGGCGTGGAATATTTTCTCTAAGGAGTTTATCCATTGCTCAACTACTAATGGATTTGTTCCCCCATTAAATGTTGGCGGTTTTTGCCTCATGAAGCTGTCTAACATTGATCCTCCACGTTCCGGATCAGGGTGATCCATACAAGTAAGGTTATTATTCATAACCTGAGTGAGTTTTCCCAGTATGGTGATAAGTTGATCAGCATCAGTTGTATCTCCAGCTCCACAATAATTATCTTGAGCAGGAGGGAAATCCCTACATGGAGTGCATGCATTTATATGGTTTCCATTCCTCCCACTAGGCACCATTTCTAAACAATGGCATAAACTAGATTAGTTTATGAATTAAAATACATAATTCCATACTTGTAAAACAATTAACATAAATTGAACAATTTATGGATATAATCCATAATCATAAAAAGAAATGTTTTCTTTGAGGATGTATATACCCATAAACCCTTAATAATGGTTTGTAAAAAATATGATAATTATCCTAAGCATATCCCCAGGGAGTGTCGTAACCAAGAGTGCAGCAAGGCCCGTTGTTGTGCACCAGTTCCCGTTCAAGTCCAGCTCAAAGCGGTGTTTTCAGGTTTTACCCCTAGGTACATATGTGCCAGATCCGCCTCTACCTACTCGTATCCAGAAAGAAATTTATTTCTTGGAAAACCTTAAAAATCTCTATAATACCAAAATTCTATGAAGTTCTTCTATACTAATCCTCAAAGTCTATCTTTGGGCTATGTGCTCTAATTAGAGTTTATCTAAATCTAGCTTCCAAGGTTAGTACTGAACTGCCTCTGATACCAACTGTAACGCCCCGACCCTAGTTACCCAGAGTCGGTGCATTATTGAGTAACATTGGCATGATCACAAAAGATCAAGTCTCGAAATATTGATTAGTTTAGTAGCCTTGGAAACACTAGATACATTCATAAATGTTACATTATATCATAATGTGAAAAAGTACATTAACAAATGTCTCCATATTCCACACTCATATCCTCTTTTGACTATCCTTGCAGGTCATTCATAAAATACTTCTTCACATCCTGGAAAAAATTAAAACATTGAAAGGGGTGAGCTCAGATGCTCAGTAAGGATAAAAATATAGCGGAAGCATTCATAAATAAACATAAACATTTAAGCCAATGTATAACTAAAACAAAAGCCTTTTAAACTTGAACATCAACATAATATGGCAAAATTAAAATTAAATAATTCCATTTACTTATTCACATGGATATTCTACTGGTCGAATAATCACATGCAATATCAATAACAACTTTCATAATGATGGAATGCATAATTCCAGAATATCATAACCGCATATCCAAGGCCTCGTGCTAAGACAACAAATATGATTTTGTCAAGGCCTCATTCCAAGACACTAGTTTGTCTCATGAGACCTACCGATGCATCGAAGAGCTATAGCGGGCTCCACCCATCACTTATTAAGTCCAATGCATTCCTCATATGAATAGGTTTAAACATATAACACACCATAATATAATTATATCACATAAAACATGCATAAAGAAACATAAGATTTCCACACTTCAATCACATGATATCAATACAAAACATTGATATAATAAAAACATTATCAAAACCATTTTCAATACCAAAATAAAAAATAAGTAAAACATGGTATTTATTTTTCTTTAAAAAAAGTTATGGCTTATAAAGGATGCCGAAAATAATATAATAGTCATGGCGGCGGAGAAGTCGTTTTCGCCGCATACTTAAGAAAAAACATTCCTTTTTTCGTTTAGTAAAAACGCTTCGTATAAAAAGATTCCTTTTGAATAAAAGTAAAAGTAAAAGTGGTTTATACATCGTATAAATGAAATTTGTGTATAAAACCAAATATGCCTCAATGAAAGGAGATTGAGACGAAGTCCTTACAAAGATCATTTTTAAATAAAATATATATATTATGTGTATTCACTATATGAACACATAAATAATGTATAAATACAAGATAATATCAAGACATATTTTGAATGTAGGAGATTAACCCAAAGAATGGAAATTGGGTTAGGGAGTTCCCTTACCTAGTGTCCGACTTGACTCGTCCGTTCTTTAACCTCCTGAATAATAAAATAGAGTTAATATCTACTTGCTTAAGATCCTTTTTCAAGTTCATTATTCATTTTATATAACTTATTACCACTTTATGAACATTATGTAATTATTTAAGTTAATAACGGTCGTTTTGTCGATATTTGGTACTTGAGTCAACAATAAACTACTTATAATTACAAGTTGTTTATGTGGTAGAATATCCATTATCTCCATAATTATATTCATGATTTAGATATCATATATATTATATATATCCATTATATACATTCATTAATAATATTACGTAACATTTAGAGGTAAGAAATGAAAAGCACCGTTCATGGAGACGGTAAGACGTACTTACACATGAATGCTACTTTCATTTCTATTTCATATTTAATGGAATGAAATAATAATTATATAAAGGTATATTATAATTCCAGTATAATATAATTTATAATACCATTTACTCCATCCTTTATACATCCCACATATGGCATTAACGATTCAAATCACTTTGAGGGGGCGGTAGACCGCACTTCCTAAAATGAAAATATCGCGTTTACCCATAATGGAACCCATAATGGCATGAAATGAATGAAAAATACCAAAGCTTAAGTAAAACATAAAAATATCATATATCATATATAAATATATTGACATCTTAATGTCCACCTTTGAAGGTGTTATATGAGTGTTGAACAATCATCGTTTCGTAAGGCTGAAATTCGCCATCCACAAAAACAGTATGTTCTTTAAAAATTATATGTAGGTGTGTGTATGTGTAGCTCGAATACTTCTTATAAAAACATCCTAGTACATTTATGATACTGTTTTTGTTACAAAAGATATTAATAAATAGTGTTTAGGGGGTTGGAGAAGCAAAATAAAACAAAATTACATAAGAGAAGACATTACCTTAAAATCGGGTAACTCTTTTTGATTTGAGCCAAAGGCTTCCTTGGGAAGAGTTCTGCCCAAAGTGAGGCTTCTAGGAGTAATATAGGGATGTTTAGAGAGTATTTGGGTAGAGTTTGGCCGAGCCAAAAGGCTTTGAAGGTGTGAATAAGGTGGAAGTGGTGGGGGCCTTTTATAAGAGGATAGGAGGGGCACTCTTGGAAGGATTGAAATGTTACTTTATTATGAAATGATTTTCGGATTATAAAGGTCCCACAATGATATATTTAGAGGATAAGGTTATAAGGGTTAGAAATACACCCATCCAATAGGCTTTGTAAAAATGTAAGTCTTAGATTTTACATTATCCTTCCATTTTATTAAAATCATTAATTAATGAGGTAATCGCTCCATCATCATGGTGTCATAAATAATTTCATTTATATAATGTCTAAAAATTATAAAAAAACTATCATGATGTAGGAAATATTTATAGATTTCTAATGAATATTTATAGTCAAAAATAGTAATTGTATAACTCCATTTCAATATTGTTTTAGTAAAACAACTCATGTTTTTGACATTTTTTTTTACTTTAAATAAAAAGTTTTTATTGTCATTTTCCTACCAAAGTGGCTCCATGGGGTCCCCAAGTTGACCCATGGATTTTCTTGGTCGACCATCACTCATACAATAGGTGTAGGACAAGTTTAAAGGTAATTTAATATTATTATAACATTGTCTTTACCTTAAATTAAACTAATTACCATTAATCGCGATTAATTAAACTTAAAATTTACTATTCACCAAAAAATTATTTTAATCCCATTGAACCACATTTTACTTCCTAATGAAAACTATGTATGTTGTATATTTTAAAATCAAATCACCTAAGTGGTAATGTTTTATTTAAATGAAAACTCAGTTTTTTAACTACCACTTAGTGGTTTCACTATTCATCAAAAATTGAAGTTTTTCAGAACAATGCCAAAATTTCACCCTAAGATATAATTGACATTCAGAATTAAAAAATTATGTCTATTTTAAAAAATTACAAACATATAAGTTGCATTAATTAATTTTATAATTAATTCCCGCTGTCACAAAAAATAGCGTGTTTTTAAGAAACAATATATATCAAAATATTGACAATTGTTTATGTCCAATGTCAAAGTGAAATTAATTTTAATGACCACCATTGGATAAAATGGTAAAAATATATTCTAATTATACTTTAAAACCAATCAGTATTATAATATATCACTATAAATTATTTTGATTAAAAAAGTTGTTTTTAAGTATTTTTCACTATTCATAAAAATTTAGAAGTTCTCAGAAAAATACCAAAAATTCAACATAGGCTAATTTCGATATTCCGAATCCAAAAATGAAGTCCATTTTAAAATATAACATTTCAATAATTTTAAAAAGTGGCTATTACTATTCATAACGGCTACTTTGATTAGTTGCGGTGTGTTAGAACTCGAAGTTGCATACAATGCAAGCTATTGCATTACTGAAAGAGAAGCGTATCATGAAAGATCGGGGTGTTACAAGACCAGCCCGCAAAGGGCAGACTACAAAGGGCGTCCCACAATTGGGTGGCCCGCAAAAGGGGTTTCCCGGTTCATATGGGGAGTGGCCCGCAAGGGGGCGGCCCGCTAGGGTGGCTGCCCGGTATAGGGTCCATCCTAGCTGGTGTGTGGGGTGTGACCCACCCAGTCTCCCAAACTCCCATACGGCCCAGAGATCGTTGGTTTTGCGAAGCGACATCACCAAGTGGGTGCCAATCAGTTGCCGTAGAACCCACCAGAGGCGCTGGTTCAGCCTCTGCCGTGACTTCGGCTATAGCTTCTTGTCTTCTGCCGGCGTGCTGGTCGCATCGCCTCCTACTCGCTGGCGGTGTGTCGGCCACCCCGCCCCTCCTTCTATAGCCGGAAGATGCACCGGCCGCCTTCTCCATCTGTTACGGTTGAAAAGCTGCGACCCTCTTCTCATTAGCGGTGCACGACGGCGCGTCGTGCCTTCTCTACGGTCGGCCGGTGCCTACTGCTCTGATGACTGCTGCAGCCTCCTCTTGCAGCCTGCATTAAAGCGATATTCCCAATGTAGCCGTTCAGTGTCTCCATGTAGGCAGTCTTCCATGGAGGCGCAAGGATAGAAAGATAGTGGAGGGTTTAGGCTAGGTTCATTAGGCTTATTCCGTACGCATTAGCTCATAAACATGAGGGGGATTAAGGGATTAATAATCAATTTAATTAACAAAAATAAAAACCCTACAAAGATACCCTACAACATCCTACCACAAAAATGAATGAGTCATGGATCAACCTGTTAGTCGGTTGGTCTGTGTTCTTCATATTATTCAGGAACCGGAAATTGTAAATCCTTTAAAATGTGTAAACAAATAAATATCATACCCTGTAAACCCATTGGATAACGTCCCCGATTGATGGTGGGTCGTGTTCACCATTCCCACAACAGGTTCCCAACGACACTGCTCATATGTCGCCCTTCAGTTCATGGTTCAGTGTCATCCGTCACCTCCTGCTGGGATTGGCTCTATCCACTAAGGGTCCAACATCATAGCGCTCCTTCAGCACCTCGTTGCTTGGAGAAGGTGTGCCAGCACCTCCCCTCAAGCTCCATATATATAGAGGAGGTGTAGGGTAAGTAAATACATGGGGAATTAATGAGGTCTCATAAATTAGGAACCTTCCTAATTCCCCAACGAAGTCGTTACTTAGGGTTGGTAGGTCAAGCCATTTACTGGCTTGACTCATCGTTGGCCCCACACACCTATTCTCCATTGGCGGATATTAAAGAAAAATAAAATAATAAAATTATTTCATATCATTTATTTTAAAAAGTGAAAAAACATTACATTTCACTATACCTACTATGGTCAAAGTAAAGTCTCCATTATGTGAATCCCAGCGCTGCAGATTTAATGGTGCCCTCGGATTTTTAATACGAGCACCGGTTCAAAAGTTACAAAATGCCGCTCACGTGTTTACTAAATGTATATTAAAAAAAGTTAAATAAATTAATTTTGGTCACCCTTGACCCATGCCTTTCGAGGTTAGGCTCTGGCTAAGGAGAACACGCCCCAACGAACTCAACAGTACTCTCGTATTTTCAATCCGATTTACCATTTTGAAGTTATGGATTTTACAATAAAATAACTGTAACTTAATTATTATTTATACGGACGAAAAATAACTTTCACTGGTGGACCACATAGGAAAAATGTTAGTACCATCCTAAGGAAGGCATACCCTCACGAGTTTAGTGGTGGTCTTAGAATTTCAATACGAATTACCATTCGTGAGTTATAATCATTTGAAAAATAAAATAATTTTATTTAATTCTTTTATTTACAGTTATGCCATTTTAGGGTTTTCTAACAAGAGGCATGCACCGACTAAACATAAGTCACACATAGGGTAAGATCACAATCCTAAATGCAACGGTGCCCTCAGATTTCTGATTCGGGTAACTATTTAAGAGTTATTCCACATTTTTAGGAAAACTGCTCACTCGCGCTAAATAAATCTTAACAATACTTAGACGGACCATTCTGGGAACTCCATGACTCGGAATCATGCACCGTCGGATTTTTCGGTCTCGAAATAATTCTATATAATTTAAAAATATATATATTGAAATTTTGGGACATTACATTCTCCCCACCTTTGGGATTTACATCCTTGAAATCCAAAACAAATCCAAAACAAAGAAATGATGGTACTGAGCATGAATATGAGCCTCCCACTACAATGTGCTCTCCTAATGGTCCCCATTCTGCCAAAAAAATCGCACCAAAGTGGTCGACGATCCACAAAGGAATCACTCGTTTCAATCCTCTATCACCATTGGGAACTCCGTAAAAGTCACTCCATCGTCAAAGTTCAACTCTCCCTAGTCAATAACGTGCAATGGATCATGTTCGAATCACCACAGTTGAAACACATGGAAGAAAGTATGCACTCGGTGCATCTGTGGGGAAAGAGATAGATAGTGCCCCACCTTGTCAAGTCTGCTGAGACTCTAGAAAGGTTTGATGAACCTCAGAGATAACTTTTCTCCCCGGATAAATATCCACAAACCTCATCGAGGTGAGACCTGTAAGAAGACATGGCCTCCTTGAACACCTCCTCCCGAAGCTTCACTGGTATCATGGTACATCCTCTAAAGAGAATGGCATGCTCCCCACCTTCAGAAGATCCTTCAATAGACCATCTTGAGGATATCTGAGCATGTCGGGCCTCACAGTCAATGTCCCTAAATGTGCCTTCTGAAGTCACAGATTAATTGGGGGAGTGACAGTCATAGACTAGAGGTAAGATGCTCCATCTTTATCCCCAACGGATATCTATAGAACGACTAGGTGCTCTGGTGCCTCACTCAGTAGATGTAGACTAGACCTCCTGCAAAGTGCATCTACAACCACGTTCATCTTAATGTGTGTATAGACTATCTCAAAGTCATAGACCTGGAGGAACTCTAGCCATCGTCACTATCTCAACTCCTGAAATCCCCACTGATACTTCACCATCCATATGAAATACTTACCTCTTCTTCATCAATGCTGAAAAGGGTGCTGCTACCCTGGAGAAGTCAGGTACAAATCTCTGGTAGTACCCAGCCAAAGCAGAAGTCCCTCTCCCTTCGGGGAGGTAATCCTATAAACATCTTTCAAAAAGACGCCCCCACACTTTTCCACTGCTTTTGGGAACAAAAAACTCAAAACTCATGCTACCCTGATGGTAATGCTAGCTGACTAAAGGGTGATCTGTTGTACCCTCCTATGCATGAGTTTATCCTGTGCTATTTGGGTTTAATTTTTCACCGACCACAGAAAACCCCATTCCAACATTGTAGGTAAACCAAAACCATTATTCATAATAGAGTCAATCTGAGTATGAACTGTGGATGCCTAGTACATACCCTAACTAATTTCGTAAGTCCTCGACGCTGCCACCAAGAGGTTCCAACCAAAACTCTCTCTTCAAGGCTCAGATAACCCCATCGGTGTAAATGTGATTATCGAGTCTCTTCCCAATGGTATCTCCAGATGTAAGGGTCAATTCTAGGGTTTAACAGAAAAATCTAGGTCCTGAACAGGATTCATGGAATGAAGGAATGATTAATTACTTTGTCTATTAATAAGACAGCTAGTAGTACACACAGACCATACCTTTAATTATTCCTGGAACCCTTGGGTCACACCCCTTGACCGCATGCAGCTACTCCCTTACCCTGTCCTCTAGCTCTCTAATCCTATTGGGGACCACATTGAGGTGGTGGTTCTAACATGTAGAAATGTATACCACCTCATGATTCTCTCATAGAAACACTTCCACATTTTCTTCCCCGATGATTCATCTGTCTCTATCACTTCCTCTTCCGGAAACATTTCACATGCCCATGTCTCTGAGACTGGTGTTAGTTTCCAGCTTTCCAACTATTGACATTCATTGGCAGCATCTGCTCAACCAAAGAACCTTCAACCACAAAGGTTCCCTCTAGCACCCAAATATTAGTAAGAATGTATATAGGAATAGTTTTGGCTTGGATGTTCCTAAACACAACTCTCTCAGAGGTCTGAACCCTGAAGCACTGACCATTCTCTATTCATCAAGTACCTGGGATGGTCGGTATTCCTCAATGAATACTCAGCTACCAACATGTCATCGTACCGAATCTTTAGAAGCTATTGGTAACACTCACCACTTAGCTTTTTATGGTAAGATACCCCCTTCTCTGAGGAAGTTTCTCAAGATTGTCCACAGAAAAACCACCTTTTTGCAAGATCAGGGTAATATAAACCCTATCATCATCCTGCTGAGCCACATAGAAGGCTCTCTACTAGGACCACCATCTGATCGAATGGTTCCCTAGCTATATGTAAACTCAACCACCTCCTCAATCCATTCCTTTGGCGCCTGTGAGTTGGGTTAGCCTCAGAACCTGAGGGGTATCTGATGCTGAAACACGTGTAAGGCACAAAGACTACATGTGTCCTCTACCGGTACCATCGGTTGTAACTACTGACCAATAGGCAGTGATATAGATGACACACTATCCAAAGGTACCATATCAGGAAACTATCCATGTATCAAAGCCTCATCACCATGCGAACTATCCTCAAAGTCACTCACTGATAAAGACTAGAAGCTGGGATCACCATCTGTTATGCTAGTGTCTTAAATAGGTGGAAAACACTAGTCATAGCTTCTAGTGAGTTCTTAGCTGCCGGGGGTTTTTTCACGCCTCAGATCCTTAGAGCTCCCTACTGCTGAAACTCGTGCAACACACTTAGTCGGTATGAACCCTCTGCTGGTGGGGATGGTGGCATCTTCTACCCAATGGGTGGTGGTGCTACTGGTGCACCACCCAAAGGTTCTAACACTGTTAGAGGGCCCTACACTGAGGCATCATCACTCGGTGTGCTATCATCGCATACTCTCTTGGGAATCCTCGATGGCTGTCTACGCGGTGGAATAATGATAAGGAATAGGTGCACCACAGTCAGTAAGTTATACCCGGTGAGCTGACTCCAATGAAATAAAAAGAAAAACTCTTCAAAAAAAAAAAACACAATAAATTTTTCTGTGTAATGAGTCATAAATCAGAATTCAGGGTCCTGGTGTATCGATACATCAACCGCCACACAAACACTGGATTCCCCAAACTGAAAACCACACTCATAACACTTAACACTATTTCAACCGAGAAAAGATCAGAGTCCTAGATCTTCGGTAGAACAAAATCTTCTGATACCACTTGGTCATGACCCGTCCCCTAGGGCCCATGCCATGACTACCCCAAGCCTGCCTTCCATAGGCTTGGAGCTGGTGACTAGAACTGAATGTCATATTCCCTAATATGGGATGGCATTGAATTTAAACCTGTACAAACACACGGTCCGAGAACACAAAAAGAAGCAACTATGAAGTAAATTGTTGTAGTAAAAGTGTGTTGAATGCAAAGGGTCCAGAATACAAGCCCAACAAGAAAAGTACAAGTACAACTAAAAAGTAAAAAATAAAAAAATGTGAAAAGAGGCTCCTGGATCATCCACCACGGATCCTACCTGAAGGGTAGGTATATCTCATGATCAGTAGTCCTTGCGTTACATGACACCAAATGGTCCACCTCCAAGC